>CM069433.1:50183173-51512386 GCA_035610365.1 Aquatica leii | reverse complement strand
TTTTAAACTTTGTTACGGTAAAACGTTAACCTACACCAGGCTGAAGTGCGATCACTCACCAATAACTTAATTATCAGAAAAACAGCACCCGTAGCTCAAAAATTTTTGTAAAGTAGGAAAGTGCAGGATAGTAACTAATGAGATTTAGTCTAGTTTTCGATGTGTCCATTATAATTGAAATAAAAAAGTTTTAAAACGGGAGAAATAAAAACCACAGATGCCCATTTTTAACTGATAACGCTAAACCAGATAAATCGAATAACACAAGTCTAACAAGTATATTTGTTTGCAACAACAACATAAGAGAATAAAAACGATCATGCTTAACAAAGTACATAATAACTAATTGTGCGCATGTAAAAAATACAATAACAAATTAGACAACACCTCATCTTGTAGGTGATGAGTTGTTAATTGAAATTAATGAATATAATTTCTTAAATACACATAAGATGGTATTATAATTCTTGATTTTATTCGTAAATAGCTTCCAAAGCTTTTTTTCAGTTATGTAAAACTTCTGTTGCCTGAACAACGGTATCGATAAGATTGCCTTTACAAAATAAAAGTAAATTATTAAAGGTAATGAATAACCCTAACAATTACCTTTTCATTTCTTTTCTTTAAGAAATACAAATAAACATTACATTAACTATTCTTTTTTAAATTCCTTAAGATATGTGCATATGACCAAATATGACATACTGTAATCAAACTTAAATCGTAATAAAACCAATTACAAGAAGTATTTTACTCAATAATCTATACAGCAGAGTTTTGAAAAAAATGTTTGTTATTAATAATAGATCTGCTCAAGAAACGCATTTGATCTAACAACTAAATAACATTTTTAAAATTTTTAAATTAAAGACATTCAAATCAACTCTTTTATTTCTGGCTCACCCAGTATTTAACGATTTCATGGGTTTGTATTAAAAATCTTTTACTGATAGGATTTTATTTATTGGTTTCAAAGCTTTCTTTAAAACGATTATAATAATTTATTTTTTATATATTATTATAATATAGGTATTAATAAACAAGCTTTAAACAAAACAGTACGTTTTTAATCTGAACCTCTAATTAATTGTGATCTTTGAATGAGAAAATAATAATTGAATAGCTTTTATTAACATGCCAACCTTTGTAAACGTGTAAAATTATGTCAAATATATTTCAGTTTTTAGTCTTAAAAAATAAAACGTAAACTTTTTAATAAACCTATTAAAACGAAAAGATTATTTATTGTTTTTTAAATATTTGTAAATGTTGTTTTTTTTTAATATTTTTAATAGCATCTAGATTAGTGTTCTGTAACAAATTTGTGATTTAAGAAAAATTTATTTATAAGTAAAGATAACTATATTGTTTTTCTGTTTTATAATACTTTTGTAAAACTGTCATCAATAAAAACTAAAAAGTTACTAGATGATCATGTCAGGTACAATATTGTCATGTGTGCTTTACTTTATTAGACTTTTAGACTAGTGTTGGGGCATAACCGAATTATTTCAATAACCGAATACTCAGTACTTGAGTGATTTCAAAAACCGAATGATCATTCGAATGACATATCACTTGAATCATTTAACAGTGTATTCAAGAGAAGGAATTTTTGTACGTTTACTCAATTGCACATTCGCTTTCGTCATTTCATACACTCCTGGTCATTTAATTAAAAATTTAATCTTATAAAAACTTCCTAACATCTGAATTTTTTTAAACTACACAAAAGTGAACAATTTTTTTTAAAACCAAGTTTATTTACTTTTTTGATAGACACATAAATGTAAAAAACCGTTGATTAGGGGAATAAGTATACACATATAAACATATTTTATTATATATGAGATGTTCGTTATTTCCTTTGATTATTAGATGTTCTTTTTCAGTTCAATTGAAATTATTTTTTGCACTTTGTTTATGTATAGATACTTTTCTTGAATATTAATGCCTGTATTTTTTAAAAATAATATTGATTTATGCTATTTACATTAACAAACTAGTTTTTGAATAAATAATTACTTTCAAAATTTATTCGGTTTTTTAAGTTCTTATTCTCTGTATCAAAATTGCAACGATATCACGTTTCATTTCGTCACGATTGCACATTTTTGTCATGACACACATCGATTATGCATAACCGGGTATCTACCTACTAGGTACTCGAATGCTAGGTAGGTTTTATAATCTAATTGAAAATATGGTATATATGAATGAATACATCTTGTATAACTGGATAGACAGTTGCTGGCGCAGGCGTATAGTTTTCGATTATTTTTTTCATTCGAAGATACTCAAATCTGATAAACCGAATTACAACGATTATTTTTTCATAATCGGATGAGTCGGTTATTTTTCATTCGAATTATCCCATCACTACTTTAGACGGTGTTTTTTTAAGTTAAGTGTCAGGTGAATATAATTAAGTATCGGATATTTTTAGTCTTGTGGCAATAAAATAAAGCTAAATCACCAGATCGCCGTAAATTTCAAAATGTTTTGTACACTGATTTAATTACAACGTACAAAACGTGGTTATATATTTTATTTGCAACAAAACGGTATAAAAATTTTAGTTTAAGAAATATACCCACAATCATTTTTAAATTTTTTTGATTTATTATTACTTTGCTATTTCTATACATGTAGGTATATATATAAGCTATGCTCAAGTGTTAAACGTTATTAATTAACACTACTTACTCATCAATTTAGTTGTTGTTAGTAATGGTGATTAATGAACTCTTCCTCATATTTTCATGATTTTCATGCGCTTGAGGATTTTAAAGGAAAAACTAATCAAGCCAATGCAATAAGCTTTTATTGTTACGTATAATAGTAAGTTGTAAAGTTGCACTTTTTTAAAGGCAGGTAAATAATATTTCATTATTAACCATTGCTTAATAATAAACATATTTACATTTTCTGATAATACTATAACAGTTTTAAAGAAAAAAAGTTTACAAAACTATTTACCAGGGAAAAGAGATTTTATTTAATATTATGAATATAAAACGTTTCATAAACAAATTACTTTGATTTAAAAAAAAGTTGTTTAAAGTTCGCGCTTAACTAAATGTAAATCTTAAGTAAATATTTTTTAGATATAATCAATTTTTAAAGTAAGAATGTTTTTAAATGATGTTAGTAAATTTGAGCAAAAAACGAATTACGTCAAAATTAATTATATTAAACTAATGACAACTTTCACAATCACTCACTTGATTTTTTAATTTGATTTAGTGTAACAGGTAAAAATTTTTAATAATTTTAGTAATGGAAAAAATATTGTATATAGACTACGCTTCCAGAAGATGAGTATAACATGTACGACTTATATTCCTCCTGACGCTTTGCGTCTGTCGTCTATCGGTTAAATTATAACCCATACACTTTTCCATCTTGGTTCATAATAACTATTTCACTTCCAGAATTCAGTAAAAACAATAACCCTAAATATAAAAAAACATTTTGATATTTAATTCTAAAAAGCAACAATAATATGATTTAATAGATGCATAGTTATTGTTAACAGCAATTAAACATTTACTTTTTATTAAAAGTAAATTTGTATGCCGAACAGATTTTGAAACTACACCTTGCGATTATTTTATAGATTTATTTTTCCAAAAATCTAAATCTTGCTCCTAAATACATACCTTAAAGATTTTTTTATTAGTTAAGTTTGAATGCTGAATTTTTAAATAATGCTCTGTAGCTATCTTTATTTTTTCCATTTAAAAACCAATTTTATGTAAAATATTTCCTAAACTAGTGAAACTTTGTTCAAAAAATGACGTTTATTTTAAAAATGTGTTATGTACGTACGATATTAAATTAACAATCAAAAAATACTGTTTTTAATTGTGTGGTATAATAATACCATACAATTTTCTATAATTGCAACACACAATTGACAGCACAAATACTGACAGATAGATGACATCCGTAAACAAATCAACATTGCAATACTTTTCAATTTAAATTCGGTCATGCGCAACATACGCTTAAATACGTTTTCTCGTTTGCTTAACAACGTGAATTACTGTTTAATTAACAAATTTTGCTTATGTATTACCAACTTTTTATACAATTGTTAAATTTATTTAAATACAAGCTTATGAGATTTTTTAGTAAAGTAAAAATTACAACGTTGGTACACAATTAATGACGTGCAATGGCAAGCCCTTTGCATGACCTACACTTTTTTCACTTATTTAAAATCAATTTTAGTTGTTGTCTTGGATATTTTGTTTGACAAGTATAAGCAATAAAATGTAAAAAGTTTGGGAAATTGGATTTCTTGTATAATTTATTTGCAGTTATATGTTGCGTATCTTCTAAACCTTTAAAACTTGCATTTCACTTTGGCAGTTATGTTACAGAGCGTTTCTAATGCTTTAATCGCACGTCTATATTAGCAAAGATTAGCTTTGTTGAAGTTTGTCATAAGAAATAAGTTAGAATGTGACATGTACATGTACAAACTTTACACCATAAACTAAAGTTTCCAGTTACTAAAAGTTATGATTATTACTCACTTTAATTAATTAATTCAAGTAATACCGTATTTGTGTTTAATTTAAAGAATTAACTTTTTTGTTACATAAATGTACAAAATTACTTGTACTGATTAATAAAAAACAAGCCTTTTCGACAACTCCCCATAGGAATTGTAAAATCCGATAATTAAAAGCATACATTTAAACTAAATTCAGTGTAGATGTTGAAGTTTAAGTAAGAATTGATAAGTTTAAAGTACAAAACATGTAGTTTTTAACTTAAAATAATTTTTTGTATGTAATTTTTTATTTAGGAAGTATATTTAAATCTCAACAGTTAAATTATTTAACTTAAAGCCTTTTCAACAAAAAATATTTCCGGTAATTTTAATTTGTTTTATTTTATAATAAACATGTTTCGACATATTTAAATGTTATCATCAGTATGTCTACAAATAGTATAAATTATTAAAAATATAGCTAACACATTAAATTATAAAAGAGCATATCAAGTAATATAATTCAACTGACAAATGTCAGAAATAACAAATTCAAACTATCAATAAACACATAGCCAGAAATGATAAAAATAAATTAAAATTTAAGCAATAGAAAGGTAAAATTATAATTAAGGATTAAGAAGAGGAGAAGCGCTTATATCAAAAAGTTTATTAAGAGACGTAGAAAAATTATCATGAGAAATTTTATTATAAAAATGAAGAAATTAAATATTAAGATCAAGAGAAGAAGAATGACTAATAGACAAAATGTGATTAGTAAAGTCAGAACAGGTACTAAAGATATTAGTATTTCGATTTCTTTTAATAAAATAAATATGTTCTTTTAATCTAATTTTGAACTTTTTTTCAGTTTGACCGACATAAGAAGAATTACAAGAAAAACACGAAATTTTATAAACACCAGATTTATCTAAATCTGAAATAAAATCTTTATTATTAGCAATACAAAATTTTTAATTATTATTTGTAGAAAAAAATAGAAACAAATTTTTAAAGAAAAGACAAGAAGGACTAAAGTAAAGAATAGAACGGTAAATATCATTACTACTAATAACTGTGTTTAAAATTTAAAAATTGTAGGCAAGCTGTTTAATAATGTTCAATTCTTTATTAAAACTGGTTATAGAAAGATGAATAGAACAAAGACGATTAATTAAAGAACAAAAAGAAGCAATTATATGATTATAGGGATAATTATAGTGAAAAGGAATTAAGCAATCCGTATAACTAGATCTAAATAAAGAAGAGAATTATTGTTTTCAATTTCATAAGTAAATTTTATCTTGTGATGAAGTGAATTAATAAAATCGTTAAATTTACTTGGATCGTCTAAAGAACTATTAAAAAGAACAATGTAGTCATCTACATATCTAAACAAAAAAGTAATCATGCTAGAAAAAAAATTATTTTAAATATTATTCATAAATATTTCAGCATCAAGAGGAGAAATGTTTGAACCCATAGCTAAACCTGATAATTAAAAATAATAGTTGTTATTTAGATTTGATAAAATTTTGCTTGAAAACTAAATCAATAAAAGAACAAACATTTAATATTTGGTAAGTGTTTAAAGACCCATTAGAAAAAAATAGATTACGAATGAGAGATACACATTCTTCAAGTGTGATAGAAGAAAATTGACGACATCAAAAGAAACAAGATAAGAGGGAAAAGGAAAGAGAATGTTTTAATCTTAGAAGCAATATCAGAAGTATTAAGAATAGCATGTTAATTAGCAAAGTTAGAATACGTTTTAATTAAGTTATTAAGCCAAGGAGGAAGTTTAGCTACAGGAGAATAATAAAAGGACACAACAGGACGTATTGGGATTGAAAACTTATGAATTTTTGAAAGACCATAAAGAAGAAGTATAGAAGAATTCATAAGCTTGAAATGATAAGTGTTACGATTTTCTAGAGCATTAAGAGTTAATTTACAAGACTGAAGACAAGATATAAAAAAAGAACAAAAAATAGAGATAGAATTTTTAGAAAGCATTTAAAACCACCAGTATTATGAAAATCATTAACTTTACTACGTAATCTGAAAGAACAACAAGACAAATGCCTTTATTAGCTTTTGGAAATAATTAAATTTGACATTTGTCAATTTAATTATATTACTGGGTATGCTCTTTTATAATTTAATGTGTTAGCTGCGATTTTAATAATTTATATTATTTGTAGACATACTGATGATGACATTTAAAAATGTCAAAACGTGTTTAAAATAAATTAAGATTAGAATATTTTTTGTGAAGAAGACTTAAAGTTAAATAATTTACGGCCGGTTCCACCAACACGAGTTAAACTCAAGCAATGCTTAAAAACAATCGTTGCTATGGTTTTAACAATTGCATCTCACTTTTTTAACTTTGCTTAATTTTAAGTCGTGTTGGTGGAACCGGCCGTTAATTGTAAATCTAATACTTTATTTTGAGCATGAGTTTACTTCAACGGTATAAAAAATCTCAACAGTGAAAAGATTTTCATGGCAACCTTTTTAATTAATTTGTATAAATTTACTTAAAAATACATATTACGTAATAACGTTTATTGTAAAACAATTTTTATATATTTATAGAAAGACTGTTATATGTGTATTTAATCGGTTCTTATATTTATTAAAAAATACAGTAGTTGCATATTTTTTGTTGTACGATAGAAAAGTTAGTTGACAAAAAACATAATTTTGTAATATTTATAAAGCATTCAGTTCTGTGTTTTTGTTTTGTATATGTTTAAACCACTTATTCTTTAAGTAAAATCAGTTGATTTTTTTTGCAACAAGAGCGCTCTTTTTTTTATTCACAATGCTAGTCGACTTTATTTCTTATTCTAATAATAAAATTGTTTCAAAGTTACCTGGGTTAATTAACTAGTTAATGCACCGTTCAAGTTTTGATTTTGATAATTTTTTTAAATCTTTGCATATATTTATTAGCCGTAAATTATCTAAACATCATACATTGTACCTCGACAAAAAAAGTGTTTTGAACAATTCTAAAACACACGAGATACCAAAACATAGAAAAGTTGAGGTTGAAAGAACCTAAATCGGATTGCCAAAAAGAGTAAGAACATATTTGCATAGACTTGAGGATAACAACAGAACCACTAAACTTTAAAAAAATTAGAGGTTTTGCTGAAATACTACACGGAGAGAATATTATAACAATTATAAGAAATCTTCATACCCTTAGGACAATAAAGCGGTTTTTAAGTGTTATTAAAAATCCAAGGACGAGTATCTTATTGAGGAACAATGTAATGTTAATAAACTGTAGTACATCTTTTACAAATCATTGTTTAGGTATCTTTAGGAGGTCTTCCTCAGAGCACGTTTAGAAAAAAAATTGGTATTTAGTCATCTGAGACTCCTGTTGCTCAATAACTAATGAATACGGCTTGCAACTACATCACTAACGACAACTGATTGTAACAACTCAAAAATAATATTTTTAGTTTACTAGAGCTTACACAAGTTTTACTTTCATCCTTAGTAATTACGTTACTACTACAAACAAACGAAATATTAAATATTTACTAAATACAGCATTGTTAAAAGTTTTTACTTTGTTTATAAGCCAGCATGCGTTACAAGATTTAAACTTTGTAATTGTTGTATGCAATCAAAATAGAGAAAAAAAAACTACTTGCATATAGATACAGCTGCACGCCAAAAAAAGAATAATTCTTTTTTAAGGTTTCTATACCAACTAATTTATCAATTTCTTTGCTATAGATGCTTAAATTAAAGTTAAAGCTCTATTGCGCGCTTGTACACTTTAAATAAAATTAATGCACTACCGGAGTATTTTAAAAACGTTTAAAATATTTTTTTCTAAACATTAAAATAACACATCTACAACCAAACGTTACAACATACTTTTTAATACAACTCTGCCACTCTGCTTAAAATCAATGTCTTTAAGCCGTCTTAAGTGAGACGTATTTATAATACCTTAAAGTCTTGATTAGGGTAGATATTGTTAAGATGTCTTTTTTAGAGCTACAGATGTTCACACATGAAACAGATATACAGCCGTCTTGAAGATGTTGTATGGCCCTCTTTATACTAGAAGAAAGTTTCTGAAGTGTCACATCTGTCATTAATGGTCACAACGCTGCCATTTAGTAGCTCTATAGATTTTATGTAACTGTAAAGAAATTGTATGAGATATAAAATGTTTGTCATTACGTAACGGCATATTAATATGTATGCCCTACTTGGTGGTGACCATGGTAGAAAACCGTTTTTATAGAATAGTAGTGACTATAGCTACTTGATAGTTTACGACTGTTACTGTTACATTTTAATTATTAATAATAATTTTTAATTACTAATAATAAGCAAGCTATAACAGTTCCTAATGATTTAGGTAAACTGGACTAGAATAGTGATAGTACAAATAAAAAAATAATATTAATAATATCATTAAAGTACGGTAATTATTATTATAGAAGAGACTCAAAAAACGTGTTTTTCTATTAAAATATTTTTATTTAAAAAAACACTAAATAGTTATTTGCGTTCCAAGTAAGGGTAAGTTTACTTTTTTATTTGAATTGGCAGTTTGTGTACCGAAGTGGAGCTGAGGTTTATAAGCCATCGAGAATACGCATTAAATTTTTCTTGCTACCATAACCTCAACGCTCAATAATTACAAATTAATATTGATTATTACTAATTAAGGATTTGCAGCATCTTTAAAAATATAACTTATTGTTCTATTTATTAAAAAAATGGAATTAATGGAAAACTTGTGAATGCATATTTTCACAAAAACAATCCATTTGATTTTATGAAATTTATTTTTGAAAAGAACTGTTTACCTTGACTTTAAAGACTCGGTTTTATGTGGATTTCCAGTTTTCATTTTGACATTTTAGAGTTTTTTACCCATTACGTAACTACACTAACGAACAAATTTTGATGTTTGCGATGGAAGCACTAAATTGCGCTTCTAAGGACTAATGTAATTAATTCTATATTTCAATACAAGCAAGTTATTGGTTAAATATACAGAGTTAAAGCCTTTTTCCTAACCTTTTTTTTGGTACATTTACATGTTTAATATAAATAAAATATTTACTTATAAATCTTGTATTCATTTGTTTTTGCTTACAAGCATACTTTTTTTTATTGTGATTCTAGGTTTTGTCATATTTGATATATACTTAAAATACTTGACTAAAATCTTTTCTCATTCTTCGTTCACTTTGTGATATTTCAAGTAGTGGCGTTTTAACTGCCATTTTATACAATACAAACTCTATAATTAAATTTCTAATCCAAACTGTTATATATGCATACGTTGTATCGTTTTAGAGTTTAGAAAATGTTTTGGTTTATACTTGATGTAGCATTTGTTAAATATTGCCGAGAAGCAAATAGAAATACGTCTACGTATATAATATAGTTATTACCTAATTAAGCATTTAGAGAATATATGATGTTTATTTTATGTTTGTGTAGAAAATTGAATACTTAAAATGAATATTAATAGACGTACAAAGTAAATTGATAGTTTCAAAGTAAACAGTAACAACATTATACAATAGATAACATTGCAACGCATAACTAATTTGGTTCAAGCACTAAAATATAAATTGAAAACCGCACTTAAAATTAAACAAGTTTAAAAAACAGTTGATATTGTTTTTTAGTGTTACATAATAAATTAATGCGTTTGTTGCATTTTGCGTTCCTTGAAGTAAAGCGAAATACTTGTTTTAAGACATATCACGTAATATCCTTCAATAACCGACGTACTTAGTTCTTTAGTATTTTAATTAAGGTAAAACGTTTAATAATAAGAAAAAGTAATACGTTTATATATTTACCGTGTAGTGTAACAATTTCTAAAAAGTTTGGGGCTTAAAAGCAAATTTTCTATATAAAGCAATACACAGTATTGCTTTTATTATATAAGAAGTTTACTGTTATTCAATTTGTTTTAAATAATTGTTAACCAGTTATTAGGGAACTATTGTTATCATGATTTTAGACGTTGAGTACAAATTACTTATGCAGTATTTGTATTTCAACCTAATTATGATAAATTAAACAGAGGAAAGATGTAAACTATAGGATCAAAGTTTCCTTGAAGGACATTGCGTCATGCAGGATTGTTCTTCTTGGTGGGGAAATAAAGTATGCCTACTGTTGACGGTGGACTTCTCCCCACCTACAAAGCATCCCGACGTCCACCTACTAAAACCCTTAGTCTTAAAAATCGACTTCATAGTTTATTATAAAATCTTTGTAGGTGCTTCAAAAAGTCACCTATCTTTGTTTACATCAGTGATAGTGAGTTGATAACAGCAATGGTACTTAAGTACACAAAAAACGCACGTAAGTCTTATATTAACTATTATTTCAAGTAGTATGTTTGTAATTAACCAATAATGTCTAGATTGTCCTCAATCGTTACGAACGCATTTTGCACATTAAAAAGAAACGAATGCTTTTAGTCAATGTTAACTAGTCATGAATAGTAGATAGTTTAATAACCAAAAGTTCGCAAGAATTTCGGCATAATAAAACTACATTTTTAACAAGTTACTATCAATTTTAAGACAAATACAGATTGTTTTTTGATGTGTTACATATATTGAATAATTAATACAATTGTCTTCTTTGTATAAGTTTCATCTACTTATAACAATCAGCTGTATGTTATTTACACTTATGTTTACTATTGACATACATTTTAGAATAAACATAATTTAGATTTGTTGAAAATCAATTTTGTTTGCGTTAGATAAAAGAATATTATAAATTTTGAAATCAAAGTTTTTTCAATAAATGCTGTTTGTTAAAAGAAACAACAATTTTTAAATTAGATAACTGCATATTTCTAAAGTTATGAATTATATAATTATTATTCAATTGGTTATGCAAAACATTATTAAGATTTGAGTGTAACTGTTTGTACTGTGAAAGAGTAAACATGGCGCAACACTTTTAATAATCATTTTAATACAGAACTTTAGTAATTCATTAATTAGTTTATAAATTACATTTAAAAATGTTTTATCGGCCTTCCACTAGAATTACAGTCTAGTTGATATATATGGAGTTATGCTAAGTAATATGGGTCAATGCAAGAAATATACCTGTGCACATTTTTTTCTAAATTATCTTAATTATTACGTGAAAACGCATAATCATAACAAAACAATAAAATCCATAGCGCGTAAGAATTTTTGACGGTCAGCATTCAAGGACAATGTATTGCAATCTTGGCCAAGGTAAGAACGAAAAAAACCCGCACCAAACAATTTGCATGAAAGTGTTATCGTTGCAAATTTCATTCATGTTTTCCGGCTTAAATCATTTTACTATAATCATAGTAATTATATCAGTTCATAGTATTAATTCAATTATTTATAACATTGTCACGTTATTCCGTTTATGCAACGATACTTACCGATTGTAAGTCTAGTCAAATCGCGTTTACTTTTTATTTATACATGCTTATATAAACATAAACAATTAAAGTTTAACTTATCAAACGCAAAACATTAGAGATATTTTAATTTTTGATTGTTTATTAAACGTGTTTGTGCGTAAAAATGATTTATAAAATAATTATGCATTAAAAACATTTTTAAATTATTTATTTATCCCTTTTTATATAGAATAACCGTATGTGATTATTTGAAATCTACTTTCAGATTTGTTTCAATATCAAATCTGACTTCAATAATGTAAATTTGAATAAACATTTAAAAATATTCTTAATGTGGTCAGAAACCTTAAAAATGTTTGAAAATAGATAAAATGCAGTTTGAATAATTATAATATTTATGTTATATTGATAATTAGTACCTATCAAAAAATTATCTCTTTTAGGAATTCATGTCTATAATAATGTTAGTTACGTTTATGTTATAATTTGTAGGTACTTATTTAATTTATTTACTATTTCACTATTAAGTTTGTATAAAACCAAAAAAATCTTTAAATTATTTTATTGACTAAAAATGTTAGAATGTAGAAAATTTATAATAATAACAAATTACTTAAAATTAAAAAATATATATATTTGAAAGAAAGTATTTGATTTATTATTTGTTTATTAAGAATTATAATTTTTAAATGCTCATATATGTCTTCAAATTAATCTTGTCTATTGGTTATCGAATTAACTTATTTATTAAATTATATGTATGTAAAGTTTATGCGCATACCTCTTTATTTGTAGTTATGAAAATTAAATATCTGAAATTAACTTATATTAGTTTAATAAATTGCAGATGTTTATTGTTTATGTTTATTTTATACAAATATTGATTTTTGAGTAATTAGTCATTGATTCAAACATCAAATATTTAAATATAACAGTTTTATAATACTAATAACAGTTTTATTGAACTCGCAAATACACATTTGTGTACTAAAATTATAAAGAAAGTGTTGACATTTAATCTTTCTCGAACATTAAATGAATTTTATAAGTGAAAGTTTATTTCTGTTTTATTATGTATTTTTTTAAAAATAAAACAGAAATATTTTTATATAACAACCTGTTTTGAATTAGAAATGTAACGATGTAAATACCTTTTAAAATGTTATCTAATATAGAACTAGTTATGTAACGAATTTTATTTAACACAGGAGCTAAAAGTAACACAATATTTGTTTAATGTTTAATGGTTACTTTAAATAAATCAAATCACAATCCAACATTTTATAATAATTAAATACTGTTAAAATAGCGAAAATTGATAAGATTACAATTACATTGTATATAAATTAACTAAATACAAAAAAAACGGGTTCACAATGTTTATAAACAAGTTTAATTCTGTTACTTCTGATATAAAAAAGATGAATATTATAATATTATATACCCAATGTAGATTATTGCTAGTAACCAAATTTACAAATTATTGATGTTAATTGATAAAAGTATTAATAAACTATAATTATAACTACAATAAATTTACTATTACATTATGCATTGATTAAACAATACAATAAATTTAGCTTAAATTTAGTCATAATTTTATGTAATTTTCATCTGTATTTATGTAATGGTTTTTTAGGAAATTATTTTATTACTCATTTAGATATATAACCGACCGGATCCCATTTATTTTAAAATTGCAACTTGACCAGATGTCACGTCCAGTTTGTAACTTTACGAAACTTTAGAGGCACAACCTCCACTAAAAGACCTAAATAAAGAAAGCTATAAAAAAGCGGTCATGTTAGTCGTAAAAATTTTCAATCATTTTTAAACTAATCTAACTGCCATAAAAAATGTTTGTTCAAATTTTATAATTAGATCATTGAAGTAATCTATGAAAAGATTATTGTTTACTTATTGTGCACAGGTCATTTTTGTCTGAAGATGATCTTCTGTTTTGGAGTTCGAAACAATTGTCACAAATTTTAATTATAATTATATTAAAACCTATTTTATGTGATGTATTGAATTTTTAATTAAACTTACGCCCATTATTTGATCACTTCTATGATTTATAACAAATAGGTAAACGTTTTCTAATGACAAATGATGCAATTATTATAATTATATTTTTTTATTAGTAATTAACCAGTAGTTCTTACTTTTTAGTTAAAGAAAATAAAAATAAAAGAAAAGTCTAGAAAACGAGCATGTTGAGTCATAGAGCATACTTAATAAAAAAAAATAAAGCAGTCATATTGTTCGTATCTAAAAAAAGTCTCTAACTTAGCTTACAATATCTAAATAACTGAAACGTGTTTTTTGTTATCATTAATTCGGATGAAGTCGCTAAAACGCCACTGTTAGTATGAAGCGATCAGATTATGATAACAAAATCTATGATCATACTCCGACGGTTCAAATAAAGTAATTTAAAAAAATTCGCCTTTTTCTACTCAAAGAGTACGTTTAACAATTTTCTATGTAATTTAAACTCTATTAATCAAAATATTTAATTTAGTATACAATTAGAAAATAAGTCCTTTTTATTATTTTTAAACGTTTTAGTTACTCGAAATGAAGATCACAGCTAGTTTATCAAAAGCCTACTTATACATATAGGTATCTACTGTCTATTCATTTCCAAGATAGAGCGCGCGTAAACAGATACATGCGGTGTTCACGTGAACATATCGAATCCGAGCCTGCAAAATTGCATCACCTCAATCACCTGTTTCAATGAGCGATAGAATACAAAAAAATTTACAACATCACGTGATGATCATGCATTGAGCATGCAATTTAGTTTGTTGACATTTGCTCTATCGTAAAAATGAATACAGATTAGATGGATTTTCTCATTATACCTTTTTGCAAAAATTGTTAGTGGTAAGTGCTTTAGTCAACATTTTCAGAAAAAATGAAATCCTCTAACCAAGGTTTTAGTTGCAAACAATCACAGCAGAAAAAATATTACAACAAAGTATAATAGCGGAATCTAAGCCTCAACCGTTTGCTATCTTTTAACTATCCTTAAACGTCTTTCATTCATCCCTGATGGCGTTTATAGCATTCCTTGCTCTTGTAGTCGTAATTGGAGGAACTGGCAGTGGCGTAAGAAATCGTATTAATTAGCATTAAAGATGTAGCCGTCTTAAACAACTTTCGCAAAAACAAATCATCAATTTTTGTTTGAAATCGATCACACGGGAATTATCTAAATTAAAAAATTGACCACAAACCTAACTCGCGAAAACTTGAAATCTACTATAATTTTATAATTGTGTTAAAACATAAAGTTTTATTAATTAAAGGTATTTGAACATTACCGCTGGTTAAATAGAAAGTTTGTTATTACTTAATATTTGTAGTCAGAACGTAACAGCACATTTGTCAACTTGATTTAATGTTCTGGGTGTGACATTAAACTGCATCTTCCCATTGGTTGGAGGGGTTCTAGGAGCTGCAAATAGCGCTACACACTCAACAAATCTATAGTTCCAATAAACACCATTGCAAGTGCTATCATTAAATAAGCAGTGCTTAGGTCGTCATCGTTTTAGTTGAATTATAACTAGCATCGTCAATTGGAGAAAACCATAAACATTACTCCAGATGACAAACTAAAAAAGAAAATCCACATTTTTCGGAGTTTGGCCCCAAGGATTTTGGGGGGAGAGGGCATAACTTGCTTAATTTAACCACGAACATGAAAGTGAATACAATATGGTCAACAAAAAATGAAACACAAAGTCTATTTCAGTTAAGTAAAAATTTAATTAAACAATCGCAGTTTTATTTCTGCCGTGAATAGTAGGAGGAAAAACAAGCAAAAAAAACTCCAGCAAATGGTGTGCGAGCTGCAAAATCATATTGTAATGATAGAAAACAAAATAAAAACAAAGGTCAAAAACAAAAATGAAGAACAGCTTAAACAAGATACTGCTTGGATAATCAAACTAAAAAGTCACAGGTAAACTAACGAAGGAAATTTAATAGTGTTCTTATAAAAATAATGTTACTAGATCAATAAAAGTAATGGTAAAGAGTTACATCCGTCACCAATCATATATTAGGATAACGAATTATGACTCTTCATCCGACTGACAAAGCAATGCTGTACAGGATTACCAAAAAGAAACTATATCGAACACTACAAAAAGTCTAAAATAGGAAATTAATATGGTGCACCTAGGTCATTATGTAAAAAGGGAGACTATATAAATCTATTTAAGACGCTAAGCAATAAATTTATAATCGGTGGAGATTTCAATTCAAAACACGTGCATTCCGGCTCCAGACTGACAAATACAAAAAGAAACAGTTATGTAACGCAGTATTATGTTGCAACTGCAACTTTTATTCATCAGATTTTCAATCTTATTGGCTTATCTAAAAGTTTAGAACAAAATTAAAAAGACAAATTTGTCTAGAAGTTTGTAGAGCTTATGCGTCAGACAGCGGAAACTTATTACGGGACACTTAATTAAAAAATCACTACAACTAGCTTTACGTAAACTCCAATACATCATTAACGCTTTCTAAAAACTAAACATGTGCGGTGCAAATCAAAAATAGCTAAAGTAATTGTTATATCGAAGCAAGGAAAACCATTAACAGAACTAACAACGTGTCACCCGATATTTTTGTTGCCAATTATGTATTTCTCCTGAAGAAACTAGCACAAGTTATCAAAACTAAAAAACGGATTTCGAATCATCAATTTGGTTTTAGAAACAAACATTCAACAAGAGATCAATTAGATCGTATAATCAATGTAGTGGAAAAAGCCTTATAGAAGAAGAAGCTTTGTTCTGCTGTCTTCTTCAATGTTGCTCAAACATTAAACAAAGTTTGGTACAAAGGCCTGCTGTTTAAACTTCATACAGGTTTACCTAGACAATATTATGAAATCTTAAAAGTTGTACGAAGAAGCCAAAACATTCAGAGTACGTTATGACACAAGTTATTTCGCACTGCATCAAATATCGGCAAGTGTACCACAAGGAAGTGTGCTTGGCCTTGTGTTGTAATTGTTATACCGAAGCAAAGAAAACCACTAACAGAACTAACAACGTGTCAGCCGATATTTTTGTTGCCAATTATGTATTTTTCCTGAAGAAACTAGCACAAGTTATCAAAACTAGAAAACGGATTTCGAATCATCAATTTGGTTTTAAAAACAAACATTCAACAAGAGATCAATTAGATCGTATAATCAATGTAGTGGAAAAAACCTTATAGAAGAAGAAGCTTTGTTCTGCTGTCTTCTTCAATGTTGCTCAAGCATTTAACAAAGTTTGGTACAAAGGCCTGCTTTTTAAACTTCATACAGATTTACCTAGACAATATTATGAAATCTTAAAAGTCGTACGAAGAAGCCAAAACATTCAGAGTACGTTATGACACAAGTTATTTCGCACTGCATCAAATATCGGCAAGTGTACCACAAGGAAGTGTGCTTAGCCTTGTGTGGTACTTGTTTTACACTAAGAATATATTCTATGAAAATGGTACCTCAATTGACGCTTTTGTTGGCGATACAGCGATTCTGGCGGTTGGAAATAATGCAATAGCAGCAAAAAGACAACTACATAAAGCAGTAAACAAGGTAAGCAAGTAGACTCATTTATGGCGTATCAAAATGAATGAAGTCAAATCGACTCGTATCAATTTCCGGTATAATAGGATAATTAATTTTCCGGTTATTATTAACATTCAAGCTGTATTATACGCCAATTCAGCAAAGTACTTAGGTATAAATCTTGATGCAAAAATAAAGTGAAAATAGCATATACTAAAGAAAAAGAACTAAATATTAAATATAGAAAACTCTTCTGGCTATTAGGACGTTAATCCGAATTGTCAGTAGAGAATAAAATATTGGTATATAAGCACATTTTAAAATTTGTCTGGACTTATGGTATTCAGTTATGGGGTTATAGAAAGAAAGCAAGTAATTGAAACATTCCAAAACAAAGTACTACGTAGAATAGAGAACGCACCATCGTGATCTGCGAGTTGTTTTAGTTACACAGGAGGTTAGGAAAGATGCAGTAAAGCACAATTTACCTATGCAGAGTCACGCAAACGGTAAAATGCAAATCGGTTCGGATATAAAAAGCTAAGTTCGTCCTTATAAAAAAAAAGAAACCGCAAGATTTTCGGTATAACAAGACGAGTTTTTTTCTTACGATAAAAAGTTTTTATACTTTATGATACTTGAGCACACGTGAACGGAAAATCGTAAAATAAGAACTATTGATCGATCGAATATATTGGTTATGGCAATAATGCAGTGTTTTCAGTGGTTGAGAATCCCACATATCCTATGTGGACTGACACTGGAATCTTTTGAAGGTTTTCACTCCAACGCAAAAGAAATCTTAATTTAAAATGGCAATGAATTAAAAGGTTTTACCAATAGGAGATATTCCTACAGTAACTCACTGTCATTGATATAACACGTGCATTTTGATGATCTTATAATTACTTTTATTAGAACTGTATTCATGTTGACGCGATAGTTGTATCTGTTGGATGTGATAAATCGCCATTGACGCACGGGGTGATTCACAATAGTATTTTTGATTCTTTCTCATGATCTTTTAACGTAACCTTGCACATAGTATTCGTTTTTACATCATTTACTGGGCCAATGACTTTGCATTGAGAGAATGTCATTTAAAACCTAAAAAAAAATTAATTAAAACTAATCGCTTTTTTTATCATTTGATTTAAACACGAAGAATAAGTTATTGAAAATTTGCAACTTTTTCTTAGCAGCTGTAATAACATTTTTTTGTTTTGAGGTAACATTCTAGCGATAGGCAAAACTATAAATACAGTTTTTAAAAAAAGTTTGTATTAAATTTTTGAAGATTATTGACCTAGAATGAACAGGGTAAGAAATTAATTATTTACTATTTTTCATAATGCAAATAATAAAAAGTTAATTTTTGATTGTATACCTACCTACTAATTACAGATAGTTAGTACTGAATTACCTACATACATATATACAATTTGTAATATTTCTTAAAAGATATTTTACATATAAGGATAATTTTGTGATTTTATCAACAAATTTGGAACATTTATTATAGACTAAGTGTAATTTTTTGACGATTGTAAAAAACGTCTACGTTTTGTGTTCTTTATCTTTGTTCTTTTCGTTTTTGGGTCACTTCAAAATTTAAATATTTGAACCTGTAATTTTTATTTATACACAACAATAAATAATAACATTTAGGTGAATACACCAAGTATTGTGCACAATACACTATTTTAATATTAATAGACTATTATTGACAAATTTCTACAATATATCTGCATGCACTTAAGATGCCATAGGTCTTCCTTGTCTGTTAACTCAGGTTAACTTGTACTTCCACTTCAGATTGCCAGTAAGTACCGATTCCATATGAAGAATAGAAGTTAGTTTTATCCAAGTATGTCAGTGCTCCCAGGTCATAGTTGCCTTGTAATTTGCGTAAATAATGAGAGCGCTATGTAATGATATCGAACCATTAATAATTTTACATTGTTGTGACACTTTTTAATTTAATACCGATTTGATGCAGATGATTTTGTAGTGTTCTACAACTCCTAGAATAACCAGTTTTCTCCTGCATTTTGTTAACCAACGTTTTTAACTCTATTGTATAGATATCATAAATAGTTTGTTTTAATGTACTCAAATCCATACTACACTATCTAAATTTTAGTTTTCAAAGAACTCAACAACGTTTTTGATAATGTTTTGGATTTTAAAAAGACTGTGTTTTAAAGTAGTGCCAGAAGTAAAAGTACGAATAACAGCGATCTATAAAATTACCACTCACAAGTCATTATGAAATTTATGTGAATATCTGTAGTTATTGTACAGTTATCATAAATTTTAATTGTAAAGGTGCAATTGTCACTTCTAAAAATAGGTTAGTTCTTATATTCTTTTTTATATTTCGGACGGGATTTTGTTGTCATCAAATTATCTAAAGCTTTATTTGCTAATTCTTTTACTTCGGGCAGAGTACAACTCATACTTTCAGATTCCATTCTCACAACTTTTTTTATTGAATTTAGAAACTAACATTTTCAAATTTTAAATTTCAATTTTTAAATGCTAATATTGCTAAAACAATTCAAAAAATCACTTAAACAACTTTATTATCTTTATTTATTAAAAATTTTAGAGTACACGCATGCGAAAAAAAAAATAGTATGAAAAACACATTCTTTTAGTCGGTCTGCAAACCTAGTGTTCGTGCGCCAAAAAAGCTTCATTGTAACATTTGTTTTTCAATATACTATTATCATGGTTATTACAAGAAAATTACACATGTTTATTAATTTATGATTTATTTTTAATTTAATCACATCGTTGTATTGTAGTGTGTTTTTATTATTATCTCATAACATTTCTATATTATTTGTTTATTAATTTAAATATAAATAATATTTCAAAAACTGTTAAAAAAACACAGCAAATATTAGTAATTTAAAATATTAACACAATTAAAACATTATTCATTTTAAACTAAAAATGTTTTTAATGATTTTTTTAATTTTATAATACATATGAAGGTATAAAAATATTCTATTAAACTACCATATAGAAAAAATATCAAATTTGTTGAACGAGTCAGAAAACATGATAACTGAAAAAAATAAAGCTGAATTGATTTTCTGACTTATTTTTTTATTTACAGATTAATAGAACATATATAAAAACCCTTTTTTTAAATTTATTTAAATTTTTTTTGTATTTAAGTCTGGTTCCCTTTAATTTAGTAGTAATAACTAACTAATACTTTTATCTTAAAAAAAGTATATTTATTAAATGTTTATTTATTACGTTTTTGTTACTGGTGGTATTTGTTACACTTTATACACATATTCCGATTTATTTTTGTAGTATTTTATGACTTTTAAGTATGTAATTTCATGAAACCATAAACCAGATTTTATTTTTGGTTATGTTAAGTGTAATTTTAAATATTGCAATATTGCTTTATTTTAAAGTTAAAACGGTACATTTGAAAGTAAGGGTATACTTGTTTCACTCGTGGTATTTAAGTATGTACCACATAATACAATGTATTTCCAAAGTTTGTTTATATTGTAAAATTTTTGTAAAACTAAGTTATCTCAGTGAACTTTGCAAGATGCTGTATAGTGCGTATTTACTACGTTTAAAAATTCACTCATAAACTTACTCTATGCATTATTAATTGGTAAATGTTGTGTTTCTAACAACTTTAAAGTAGAAATATTGAATACGGATTTTAGAAAAAAATATATTAACGAGTTTTAATGGTTTATGATCTTAATTTGTAAGAAAATACTAAGTGTGTCCAATAATCTTGCAAGACTGATTTCGATATTTTTTTGTAATCTCTTCGTCTGTCTATATCTTTCATACATTAATTAATTCTAATTTCACATTGATGAAAGTACTATAGTAAATATTTGAAAGTTAAGGTATTTGCAGATTTATTATCAAACGTAGTAATATTTTTTTTAGGCAAATAGTGTAATCTATATCAAATATACACTATTAACTGAGAACCGCGATTAATATTTCTCGTTGTGACAAATTTTCTTTTGTTAAATAACTATTATTGGTGGTCATACGCAGATATCAAAATAAGTGCGTATATTAAGGTCTTTTTACTAAAGGACAATTTTGTCTGAGGCCGGTAGAGCCTTCAATGTTTGTAATGCTTATGCTGTTTTTTGCACGATAAAAACAGTCTTTCTTAATCTTATTACATTATCTTAATAAACATCAAAATGCTGTTTTTATATTTATTTTTGAGCTATCTGAAGATTTTTTATTTTTTATTGAAACTTGTTGGCTTTCCAAGCAATGTCACAGTGTCATAATTGTTTGCATATAATTTGTGGGTCGCATTTACGACTACACGTTACTTGTCCTGTACTTAACGTTTTAGAACGGTAAATAAATCACTTACCGACGAGTTACGCTTAGCAATTACTAGATCAAACATACTGTCTTGAAAACAAACTTAGTAACTATAAGAAAATGATTTGTACTGTAAACAATACTTGCTACAAGATTATCATAGTAAAGTGAAAAGTCTGTATCAGACTTCTTATTGCAGGACTGATAATTGTTTTTTGACTTTTGACAAACTTCCTACTTGGCAAAAGACGAGTTTGTCATTGACTGGTCACTAGTGTGTAAAATGTCTATAAGAGAAAATTGGATAACTCTAAGTCAAGTATCTAGCAAGTGTGCTATTTTTCTTAGTTTTAGAATTTTTACAAACTTGTAAGAAGTGAATCACAAACGTGTTTAGTCAAGTAGTAAACTTGGCACAAATGTTTTGCAAAGTTGACAAACCCTTTCAATTCTGCCAAAAACAAGTCTAAGACACACTTTTTACTTTACTATGGTAACCTGGTATCAGTATTTTACACATTTATTTTGCTATTTAAAAATGAAAAATTATTTATATTTACGTAATATACTGACTTCCAGAACCTAGAAGTTGTTAAACAGTTTTATTGAAATTTTTAGGAAACGTCTATTTTCATAAAACAAAGTGATGATTAAAATTTAAAAACAAAGAACAATAGCTTAAAAGTTTTCAATAATGAGTAGGTCTGCTATGATTTGTAATGATCTCATTTAGACGTCTAGGCATGCTATCAATCAAATGATCTATAACTGCTTGTGGTATATCGTCCCAAGCTTCTTGAATCCGTAGCGTGAGATCGTGTAAGTTATCTGGAAGCTGTTGTAAATTACCCAATCGCCTACCAATTATATCCCATACATGTTTAACGGGCGACAAATCAGGCGACCGAGCAGGCCATGGGAGGACGGCATTGTTAGCTTCTTCCAAAAACCGTGTCGTAGCCCTTGCCGTATGAGGGCACGCATTATCCTGCTGGAAAATGGGATTTTGCAGCTCCTGAAGATATGGAAGCCCAACTGGTTGTAGCACATTTGCAATGTAACCAGCTGCGTTTAGGTTGCCGTCAATAAAGAACAAGGGCGAATTGCTACCATAACATAACACTCCATATCATAACTCCTTGAGTGAGGGCTGTGTTGCGTTCCACAAAATGTTGGATTTTTACGTTTTCCACGCATCCGTCTGAGCTTCCTAGGGCCATCGTAGGTCCACAAGCAAAATCAGGACTCATCACAAAACACAATTTGATGCCATTCTTGCACCCAATTAACCCTTTTGTTGGTCCACTCTAATCTGTGTAGACGGTGAAGTGGTGTAAGGGAAGACCTAAAAATTGACGATATGAACGCAACCCATAAGATCTTATGTGGCGATAAACAGATGACATTGACATTTTGAGTCCTATACCTCTCATCCAATCATTTGCAATTAATCGAGTTGTTGAAAATTTGTTTCTTGTAGAAAAAACTCTTAAGCGACGTTTTTCGCGATCTGTAGTTCTCCGAAGACGTCCAGATCCACAGCGACGATGTTGAACCCCTTCCTCAGACCATTTGGACCAACATCTCAATACCGATGAAACATTTCGGTTTACACGACGAGCAATTTCTCTTAGCGAAAGTCCGGCCTCTATCATACCAATAATACGACCACGTTCAAAATCACTTAATTGGTCCAAATGTTGATGTTGACGTACTCTCGGCATTGTTATCAAGTTCCGAATAAAATTGTGAACAAACAACAACAATTTGCAAGCTTGAGAATTACTAAATGGTCTACTACTTCAAATTTATTCTTACTATGTTACTATGGAAACAACAGGAAAAAAAACGAAAAACTACAGGCTAGATTTTTCAAATTTTAATAATCACTTTGTTTCATGAAAATAGACGTTTTCTGAAAATTTCAATAAAATCGTTCAGCAAGTTCTAGGTGTTCAAATTTTTCTGGAAGTCAGTATATTTAGACAAATTTTAAAAAGCAACATGCTGTAATATGACATATATTACACATTAAAATTCACTCATCATTATTTGCGTGGTCAGTAGAAGCAGATTCCATTTGTATCTGCAGCTTTTTAGATGCTCGCTGTTCTCTAGAAAAATATATATTATCGTTGATAAAATTCAGTACACATTTTAAACCATAGCCAAGAATCTTATTGTAACACATGAGTTATTGATTTGCAAAGTTAATTTTGAAGTTTTTGTTGCAATAAACAATATAGAAAAAGCAATATTTTACACGTAAAAAACAAATTTATAAGTGAATGTTTTATCTTTATCTTGGCTTACAAAAATTCGTTATACTAGCTTTTCCAGATAGTAAATATTGATTTGCTAGATCAGTCATTATTTTTCGCAGAAAATTTGAAGCAAAAATTTCATTCCGTCGCAATGCAGAACATGTTCAGGCTGTAAAATATAAACTATTCAGTAGAAACAGTAAATTAATTTCTGTTACTATATGTAAGCTAATGTTGCTTGTACCTACCCTTAACACGTAACACGCACATATTTAAATAAGCTCATTCAGTAAGTCAAACATGAATTTTAAGCGTACAAATAAGTGTATAATAGTAATGAGAATATATAAAATGCACGCCGCTTAATAGAATCACATTGGAACTTCGGGTATTTGTTAACAATAACCGAATGGTAACATAATTCGAAATTCGAAAAAAAAAACGTTATTGATTAGAAAAGAGTTAATGCATACGGCATGTATATAATTTATTTAGAAGGCGAAATTATAGTATCATTACAAGCAAAAAATAGTCTTCTAAGTTTCTTGGCATCGTGAAATACACATTTCTTCTCAGGAATTTGCTGTAAATCCGATGCTTAAATGAGATCATGTAGTTATTTAAGTCAGTCAAAATACGTATCTGAATAAATAAATGCACAGAAAAAATAAAGCTACATATGCAAAACCGTGTTTAATTATTCTAATTGTTGGTACATAGTTAATTTTTAATTACGCAGCAGCATTTATTTGCAACTTATTTTTTTCTTTTTTTTTTTCTATTGCGTCGGCAACTGTGTTAAAACAAAACGGGTTCAGTCAACTAAGATAAGTGCTAATTTTAAACACCACATAGTTGCCACACTGACGATAACTGATAATATGATTTTAGACTACCTTAAGGGTGTGAACATACCAAAGATACATAAATGAACGCGGTCGCGGTATATGACGGTCGATGTTTAGGTCGCGATTTATTGTACAGTTGAACATGTATTTTAATTTTGCAGTAGTTTTTATCTTGTTTATCTATTCAATTAAAGTTGTGTTGTCACGCAGTCCAAATTTAACATAAATGTAATACATTATTTATTTTTCAATAATAATAATTCCAATGATAATTAAATCCACATAACAATTAAATGCACATCATTTAAAATTTCTTAGTTAATTAATTACTAACCAAAATACTATGACCATTTAAAAAAGTACTGGATTTCTTTAATTGTAGCAAATATTATTAAATACGTTCTATACAAATATCTATTAAAAGTTTACTGTGAAATTTGTCTTTTTACGCTAGACAAGCAACAAGTTCGTGTTTACCAAATGTTTATGATTGTGTTTAGGTATATACTTCGTTTCAATATTTGTTTTCTTTAATGAGTAAATAATTGCCACGTGCTATGAAGTGGACCAATACACTTGCAAGTTACATCGCGATGAAAAACAAACTGTTTTGTTCAGGCATCTTGGGTATGTGCGAAGCAGCGACCACCATCGCGTCCTAAACATCAGTCATCCATGCATCTTTAGTATGTTCACACACCTTGACATTGACATCGCTGTTAGTATCGAAGTAAGCAACGAGGATAAACATCTTCTGTATGTTCAATCTCATAAGTAAGTAAATGCTTGATTTATATAAATCTGACATCTATGTAGCGACCGCGATCTAAACCTCGTTCATCGATGTATGTTTATCGTGTATGCACCCTTAATTTACAGAAAAAAATGTTCTTCTTTTTAATTGAGTTTATGCAAAGTAGGTGATTGTTAATGTAAAGAAACAAACCTTAGAAGAAAATTGACAATATAAACTAGAATTAGCATTACTATAAACGATGTTTTTAACTATGTAGTAGCATACGTCTGTCTGACCCGTTCTTGAATAAAGTAATAACATTACCCGACTCATAAAAATATCTGTAATTTCAATAAGCGGCGTGTATTGTATAAATCGCATACATACTTACCGTTTAATTTTAAGTTCAGTTAATAAAAGCACTACCCATGTAATCTAAGCTAGTGGTTGTCTCAGTATACTGTTTACTACTATACACGGCTGTTTTTAAAAGATAATACAACAGTTTTTTTTAAACGTATGATTTACTGAATTCTTGTTATTATTTTGTGACGGTCAACCATTTTTTTTAGTAAATTTGTAGACAGTATGTTTTTGTATATATTGGGACAAGTATCTAGTATGTAATAAAAACACTACCTGCAGTTTACTTCAAACTTTTTTTCAAAAAGCTTGTTCTGGACAACCTAAAAAAAGAAAAAAGTGTGTTAAAAGTAAATTCAATAATAGTGCATTAGTTAACAAGTTAATTAGAGTAGTTATCATCACCAGAGCGTAATAAATAAATTTTTTGTGCTGTCCGTACCAATATTTGTTTGTTGGTACGTAATATAAAAAAACTCTAAAGTTGCAAAGCAGAAAATTTAAATATACTTAAAACTACGGTTTTCAAGTCAATTATTATTTAAATAGAAGTGTGTTTGGTACAATATATGTTTAAAAGTTTTGAAATTTAGTTGAAGTTAACAAAAAGCTTTAAAAATTCAAATATTGTAGTATTATACAGGGTTTTCAAACTTAAGTTAGTAGACAAATCGATAAAAAATTTGATTTTAAACAAAAGTGTTCTATGACCTTTTATCTTAAAGTCGAAAATGACAGAGCTATTGATGTTTTTTTTTTCAAGGTGACTAATATCTCATTAACAAAATTAGTTTGTTTTAATAAATTTTATCAAGAATAAAACGTCATACTTAAGTTTAACAAGTAAACAGTTTACAGTTTGTGTTTTTTTTTCATTCAAAAATATGTGATATAAATGTTTCATCGTTTATCAAAAAATAACTAGCGGGATCGTCAACGTGTAGTTTTGTTTCGTTTGCTAACTTACCAGATCGAATGTACTTTTTGCTTTTGTATGGTAAGTTTAGATCGAATAAAAATGTGTTTAAGAAAAGTAGAAGTAAGAAACGATTTATAACGAGTGTAACAATTAAAATTGACGTCTTCCTTTAAAAGTCGTCCTATTAATTTAATTAACGATTTAATGCAAATAATAGACTATGTTTAGTAAGTTACATGATATTTAAACAAAGTTCGTGCCGCATAGGTACATACCAACACAGGCGCCAGTAGTACCAGTAGAAAAACGCAATCCAGTTGTATCAGTGGTTCATTAATAAAAGCTAACTTTTAATGAGAATTATTGTAGTTTGCTTCTTTGGATTGACAAATCAAATTTCTCCAATAAAAGTATGTTTAACAGAAAAATTGCCACTATTTGAGTCCAAACAATCTGATGATTTTCCGTTCTTGTAACCCGCAGAAGCGCTTTAAGCGTGTTAACATTTGGTGTGGTTTTGACTGGCTTAGGAATTGTGCGCTCTGCATTATTAAGGCGCATTAACTGGTGAACTGTAACCATATTGTTTGCTGGATTGATATCTTATTACAATACTTTTTAAATAATAGTTATCAATTAACAAGCCTATCCGTATGTTTTCTCGATCACCAGACAACGCCTTTTAATTATTTCTTGAGTATATTTAATGAGTGTGGTGTATAAAAAACGGCATGATAATCTCGAGTATTTCCAGCAAAGCATCATTTATGCTATCAATAATATTGATAGTAAAATCATTGACATGGTCACTAGGAGCGTTTATAAATCAGCTCAAAAATACTCTGAGCAACAGGGTGATGTTTTTGAGCATCTAATTTAAATTTTGTTGTTTTTTTAAATTTATA
Organism: Aquatica leii; assembly: GCA_035610365.1. NCBI lineage: Eukaryota > Metazoa > Arthropoda > Insecta > Coleoptera > Lampyridae > Aquatica > Aquatica leii. Next base: position 51,484,478 of record CM069433.1, on the reverse strand, counting down.
AAACAATTTAAAACAAATGATACTGTTTCACATCATGAATATTCTTTTTATTTTCTAATTTATAGTAACGTAAAGTTACAATTAATACAGCCGCCTTGACGAATTTGAGAAATTGTCAATTATCTTTGACTTTAGGATAAAAAGTAAGAAAACAATTTTTGTTTAGTATTATTCCTCGTTAACGCAATGTTCAGTTTTTTTTTCTATTTTCACTATCGTAATCAGCAAAAAAAGTACTACTAGTTTGCATATTTAACTGATTTTGTATCTCCAATAATAACAAAGTTAACAATGTTTTAAAAGCCCTTTTTTATGAGTTGGTACTACGACCTTGCGCCGCATTAGCGTTTCTTATCCTATGCTTTACTTTTAACGCTTATTACATAAATTACTATCAATGTTCGAGTCAAATATAATGTTTATCTATCACTATTTATTTAATGCAATTGATACGAAATATATTTGATTTCTAAAGTTGACTAAATTGAAACAATTTTTACACACACCCAATTATGAGTAAAAAATATGCAATTGTGACTTAGATTAGTTAGAATAACAGAAATCGTTAAAATACATAAGATTTATAGAGATTTTATTTAAAAGCTGTAAACAAGCAAATTTTAATAATCTTTCGTGGTATTACATTGGTTTTCTTAGTTGCCATTGCAATAAAATTGCGAATAAACAGTTAATCTAAATTAAAGTTCTGGAAAACCATAAATCAATTATGAGAAACCAACATAAATAATTACTTTGATACGAGTATGATATCTCAATAATTGTTTAAAATTACCAATATTTAAATATAAATTACTAATAAAATAATATTTTACAATGCTTAAAGTCTTCTGTATTTTTAATATTTTATTTTAAGAAAATATACATGTTTTGCTAATAACAATTAGCATCGTCAGTATACATAACTAAAAACTAAAATTAAAACATTGGAATACAAATAAAGAATACTAACCAAATAAAATAGTTAACAAATTATAAATTAATGTCAATTAAACGTAGTTGACAATTTAATACAATCGACTATATTTAAAAATATAATTTAAATAAAGAAAATAGAAAAATATCAAAAGAATAGAAAAATGAAAAGAATAAAACTATAATTTTGAACTGAGAAGAATTGAGTTGATGATTGCTTAGTTCTTTTTAATGGTACCATTGACGAATTAAATAATTTTAGTAATTTTATTAATTCTATCCATGCAAAAAAACATTTACTTAAGACATTGAATCAAACAACTCTTTGTCTTATTTATATTTAAAAATTTCACGGTTTAACAATAAATTTAATTTTGATATTTTTCGCAAATCCTCTCATACAGATTGCGTAATTCCTTTTAATTCGTGCTATTCCTTTTCTCATAAAACTGCTGCTTTTCGTTCGTACTTTCATAGACTATTTTCTATACCTTTGTCTCCTTGTAGTTTTGCTAAGAAACACAAAATTATAAATCAAATTGGTTTAAATAATGGTTATCATATTCAATTATTTAATAGTTTTTTTCACAGAGTTCGTATAAAACATTTATTCAAAAATTTGATCAATTTTCCTACTAATAATAAAATGGTTTTTAGATCTCTTCCATACTGTGGTCACTGTTTTCAATTTCTGCAAAAACTTTTTAATAAACATAATATCAACATTTCATTTTCGACACATAACACACTTAAATTATTTTTAGTTAATACACTGGTCTGCATGAAAATCGACCCTGATACCATTCTTGACGATTTTTATGTAAAATGACCTCTTGAATCCAAAAATGAGCTCCGTTTTTACCCATCACCTACCTATTTTGGGAAGACCCCATTTTTATTTTATTTTTTGCATTTTTTTTTAGAATTATAACTTATAGCCGTTAAACATCCCAAAGCAGATAATAAAATTTATACCAAACTAAATGGCAAAAGTTTTGCTATAAAATGTATATAAAAAAAACAATAAAATACAAATATATAAGAACAGTAAAAAAATATCAATAAACAGTTAGGAAGATTCACTGCACGACGCTGGCGATCTCAATACCACATGCAGGTTTGAACAGAAATTTTCGACAGGCTTGAACTTGCATTACTCTTCTCATTATAGTATATTACATTGTTTGCTTAACTGCTTCGATCAGTACATCTATAGATGTTGCAGAGTTAACTTGTCGACGTTTTAAACGTGCTGGATTTTGTGTTCATTTTTGTTCATTTGTGTAAAACAGTAAAACTACTTTTACTCCGGATTTTCAAGTGACTAAGTGTGATTTGTGGTTAATGTCGGTCGTTGAATTACTGTTTAATTATGCCACGCGAGTGTAAAAATCATCCCGATAGCTTCTGCTATGTCTGCGGGGAATTAACTTTAAAAGCGCAACGAAAACCCCTTTCTCCGCTTAAAACAGCTTATAAATTGTACTTTGATTGTCAAGTTGGCGACCAGGACAAGACTTGGGCTCCATCAGTTTGCTGTACGACTTGTTACAGTAGTTTGACCAAATGGCTCAAAGGTACCCGTAAATCAATGCCATTTGCTGTGCCCATGGTTTGGCGTGAACCTCGCTGTCATCTTACAGATTGTTACTTTTGTATAACTTTCACCGTCGGGTGTTCGAGCAAAAGTAAGCTTACAATTCAGTATCCCAATATTCCGTCATTCCTCATAACGATACTTTGCCAATTCCAGAGCCCCAAACACTTATACTCTATAGCCGGAAATTGATTTAAAAGACTCTGAGCCACAACCTGAGGCTTCTGAATGATACGTTCAATGATGATGAAGAGTATTCCGCAGATTTAATTTCTCGGCAACCTCACCTCTTCACTCAATCGGAATTAAATGATCGTGTCAGGGATTTGCAGTTACCCAAGACTAAATCTCAGCTCCTAGGATCGCGACTTCAACAGTGGAATCTCTTAGAAAAGGGAGTAAAAATATCTTCTTACAGGACCAGACAAGCAACCCTGAAATGTATTTTCTCAGAAGATAAAGGTTTAGTGTTCTGCCCTAATGCAAATTTATTGATGACAGAGCTACAGATACCATGTGACCCAGACAAATGGAGACTGTTTATAGACTCATCAAAAACAAGCTTAAAAGTTGTCCTGTTGGCAAATAGGAATGACTTTCCATCAGTTCCAGTTGCTTACTCTGTTGATATGAAGGAAACGTACGAAAACATCTTCAGAATCCTTGATAAAATTAGTTATCATGATTATAAGTAGAAACTTTGCGATGACTTAAAAGTTGTTGCTCTACTCACGGGCCTGCAATTAGGATTCACAAAATAATGCTGCTTCCTTTGTGAATGGGATAGCCGAGCCCGAGATAAACATTACATTGTTCGGGACTGGCCTGCGAGAAAATCTTATTCCTGGCCAGAAAAATGTCGCCCACAATACATTGGTTCCAAAGGAAAATATTTACTTAGCACCTTTACACATCAAACTTGCATTGATCAAGCAGTTTGTGAAAGCAGTGGACAAGACAGGTGGCGCATTTCAATTTTTGAAAACTAAATTTCCTCGTCTTAGCGAAGCTAAAATCAAAGAAGGCGTGTTTGTTGGTCCCCAGATTAGACAACTCTTTGAAGATTCGACGTTTATTGAACACCTAAATCGAAAAGAAAAACGAGCTTGGCTTGCATTTCAAAACGTTTGTAAGAACTTTCTGGGTAACCACAAAAGTGAAGCTTATGTCGCTCACGTCGAGGAATTGCTTTTAGCGTACAAGGACATAGGATGTAACATGTCTCTTAAAGTTCACTTTCTTCACTCGCATCTGGACTTTTTCCCTGAAAATTTAGGAGCAGTCTGGGATGAACACAGGGAACGGTTCCATCAAGACATCGCTAAGCTGGAGAAGAGATTTTCAGGGAAGTAGAATGCAAGCATGTTGGCGGAGTACTGCTGGTTTTTGAAACAAGAGAGCTGTACCTCAGGGTATAAAAGTAAAGCAAGCACCAAGTAACGATGAATATCTTTTTAATTATTACTGTTTATAGCTAAAATAGTTCTTTTTTCCATTTAAATTAAAATTATGTCCATATATTCATTGTTATAATAATTATTATTATCGTTCGATAAATAAATTATAATTAATTTATCAAAAAGTGGTAAAATTAGAGATTTTGGGGCCCTCGAAAATGGTGGGTGATGGAAGAAAACGGAAAACATATTTGGATTCAGGACGTCATTTTACATAAGAATCACCCGGAATAGTGTCAGGGCTCGATAAAAAATATTTTTTTGCAGACCAGTGTAATAAAGCTTAAATACCAATTTTACATAAATCTGTAGTGTATGAACTTACTTATTCTTTTTGCAATTTTTCATATATTGGTCAAACAGGTAGAAAATTCAAAACTAGACCAAATGAAGATTTATATTTAATAAATAGATATTTAAATACAATTATTTATAACACTAACTCTGCTTTTGCCAACCATATTTTATGTTCAGGACATTCATTTTTACATGTATGTAATAAAGGATCTCTTCCTAACCCATTCGAGACTCTTGAAATTAATAGAATTTCTAACAATGATTCTATAAATTGTCTAAATGAAATGTTAAATTTAAATCCCTTAATTCTTCTCAGTTCAAAATTATAGTTTTATTCTTTTTATTTTTTTTATTTTTTCTATTCTTTTGATATTTTTTATTTTCTTTATTTAAAATTAATTTTTAAATATAGTCGACTGTATTAAATTCAGTGTTGTGCATTAACTAGATGAAATTATATAGATAATTCATCTAGATCATTTTTCATCATCTTTTTCCTTATCTAGATAAAAGTATTGAATATTTTCTAATTGATTATCTTAGATGATTTTTCTGTTATCTATCATGAAATTATCTAGATGATTTTTTAAAAGTAACATAATTTTTGTAGTTTAGATTTACGTTTTTGTAAGTTTTATGTTTGTAAAAATAATATAGTTGATAACGTCTGTGGTAATGCAGTACGGTCCAGATTGCTTTGCATTTATGCAGCTCTTCTGCTGACAAAAAGTAAACTCACATGACCTTGAGCGTAAATACATGCAATACGAGATATAAACAAAATCACAACTCAAATAATTTTTTTAAACTGAACCCGTATTGAAAATCTAATTAGTTGAAGTGGTTACACAGCAAAACTATGCTAAAGTAAGAAAATGTTTAATTCAAAAAGAGAAAATTCACGACTTTTTGAGCAGTTGAAAGTGGCAAAACTTGATACACGTGATTTATAGTTTTTTTGAAGAGTATTTAAGTCATGGAGCTTTTCCTTACTCTTTAAACGGAATAAAAACGCTTCTATATTTCTAAAAATCGATGTTGTAAATTATCTTATGGGTACAATTACTGACAACCTATCAAGTATAATTAACAAAACCACAAAGCAAAAATGCTTATTTTTACATTTGGATTTGTTGCACTTACAATTACAAAAGTACTGAGCAGAGCATAAACCGTTTAAAATATTGGAGCCCGTTAAAACCGAAATTTTTAAAAGAAAAAACTGCTTGCGTTTTTAAAAGACCTAAAAAGCTAATTCTTTAAGTGCTCGCTGATGTAAGCTGCTCAAAATTTAAAATACAATACATTTTCAAGGATTACTTGGTTTTTTTGTAAAAAAAATGCTATAACATCGAGCTACAAATGATATCTTAAATTTTAAAACAAAAAGCAGTAATTCAGGAAGTTTGATTAAGGGCTATGAGCGATAATTTTTATAATCTTTTAGCATTATAAGTTTAAACTGACGTCGATATTAAAGTCAGATTTTTCCTAACTGCTACAAAGAAAAATTAATTAAGTTTACTAGACACTTCTCCAATTTTCAAAAAGTTATTGATTAAACACATCATCTTTGGCGCTAATTGAAAGACTTTACTTCTGATAGTCTAATTTTTGCTTAGCTATGAAAAGCTATGAAAATTTGTTTTATATTTTACAATAGTAAGTCATTAATGACATCAATAAAGTTTCTGTCATGTTTTTACTGGATTTTTATTATTTTTTTCAATTCGTTTTTAGTTGTTTAATTAGTATATTTAATAAACAATATATTGTAATTTATTCTGTTATTAGATCATATTGTACATTACGTATATGATGATAATTAACTGGTAACAATCGATTAAAATTATTACCTGTTTGTACCTATTTGATAGAATCATCTATCGTATTATCTACATAAATTATAGATTATCTTATCTATTATCTAGATAAATTCTTCAACTTGTATCTAAATCGTTATCTAAATAAAAAAATGGAAATTATCTATTATCTTATCTAGATAACAATTAAATTACACTGGTCTCCATGTAAATCGCCCTGATACCATTCTTGACGATTCTTATGTAAAATGACCTCTTGAATCCAAAAATGAGCTCCGTTTTTACCCACCACTCACTTATTTTGGATTCAGGACGTCATTTTACATAAGAATCATCCGGAATAGTGTCAGGGCTCGATAAAAAATATTTTTTTGCAGACCAGTGTTATCTATGTACAACACTGATTAAATTGTCAAATACGTTTAATTGACATTAATTTATAATTTGTTAACTATTTTATTTGGTTAGTATTCTTTATTTATATTCCAATGTTTTAATTTTAGTTTTAGTTATATATACTGACGATGCTAATTGTTATTAGCGAAACATGTATATTTTCTTAAAATAAAATATTAAAATATGTAGAATACTGTGGAGAAGACTTTAAGAATATTAAAATGATATTTTAAACAAGGCTCTACTTTGAGCACAGAACTATTTCACAAATATTAAATTACTAATAGTATTTATATTGTACAAGTAAAAATTATAATTCGAATTGACAAATGTATCTGCTTCATTCAATTAATTTCTTTTTCGAACTAATGTTTGTAAAAAACGATATTCTACCAAAGCATTGAATCTATTGTTTAAAAATTCTGTATCAAAAATATTATTTTGAGAAGTTGATGCTTATTAGTATTATTATTTTAAAGACATATTTAGTCATCTTTAACCAGTGTTAGTTATACATACATAAATTTTTGTGGTGATTTTATAGAATTTTAAGCGCAAAGTATAAATAACTACATCAGAAAATAAAAGCAGATAATTATCTATTAAAAGTTATAGAAAATACTACAAACAAATATTCTATGTTCAATTACCAAAAATTTTATTAAATAATATATAGTTACTACAATTTTTTGTTAAGATAAATTGACTACTTTATGTATAGTCCTTTAATAATAGATGTTATTTAGTACTATAAAATGCATAGATGTTCCTTTATTGACATAGACAGTTACTTAACTTAATAGAACCCTATTTAGCGAAAAATATTTACACAGTATTAAAACTATATTTACAGTACTGCGGTACAAATATTCATAAATAACTCAGATTCACACTGAAATAATTCAGTAGATGTTAATTATAACTAAACGATTTAATTAATTTACATTCATGTTTGTCTATAATTTGCTGCAGAAAACAAGTACAAAATAATCAAATTAAAAGTCATGTTTGAATAACCTTTTTATTAGAAAATATTTTATAATTTCAATGGTACATAAACATTGTTTTTACATCGACAAGACATCTGCGACATCTAGAAGATATTAAATATCATTCTCTGATATAAAGCAAACATACTTGCGGCCACTTGTCGACTTCGCCTCAACAATTTGTGGTTGTGGTAATTACGTTAACGTTGGGTTCATGTAACAATTAATTACATTAAACTTTAGTATATGCTATGTAAGATAATTTATTAAACTATGTTTTCAAAATAACTTTAATGTTAGTTTTTTAATATTTCAAAATTTTTCTTACTGCTATGTTGATATCAATTCGCTGGGCTCTAACAATCGCTATTGTATGTACAGCTAAATTTTTATATTTTGTTTTTGGCGTTATTAAAGTCATAAATTGCTTTTACTTTTGAACTTGAATAAACAAAAATGCAAAAGATGCATTAATTCCACGTTTTCACTATGAAGCTAATTACAACACTTTCTAATCGATCCTCTTTGTTGTTAACAAGATATATAATTTGCGTTTAAAAGAAAACGTTGATGCGTAGTATAATTATTTAAATACCATTTAAGTGTAAAAGAATTCACGCAATTTAAATAACAAATAAAGTGTTACAAATTAATATAAAAGTACATGCACAACAGTTTAATTTCTTTACTCGAAGTGAATGAATACATTTACTTGATCCTATCTCTTTAAATTTTAAACTAAACAAATAGTAGTAATTTCATTTATAAAATATAAACAAACGCATAAAAATTAATTTACAATAAATCAAAAACTTGAAGTGATAGAACACTGGATGGCATACGAAAGTTGTTTTGCACATTAATGCAAAACAAAGAGAAACTGAACCAATTTATGTTAATGCGTGGTGTAAGTGTAAATAATATCTCAGAAAACAAATAACATTGTCATGTGAAACATCAGTTCAAGAAGCTTTATCGAAGACAACGCTCTTGTTGAGTTCCTGATAAAACAGATCAACGTGTTACATTCCAAAATTAACACAAAGTCACTGCCTGCAATGTATTAACATAAACGGGGGTTGTGCCACTAGCTCAATGGAGACGGGGTGAGTTTTATTTAAAAGTTTCGTGATCGAAATGGATTGACTTGTCGAAAACACAAAATCGATAAATAATAATGTCGAAATCAAAGGGCGCCAGGAAGGGGTAAAGCTTAATGGACTAATGACCCTTGCCAACCATAAGTCCGCTTCTGTAGTATGCACCCCCAATGGACTTACCTTAGAGGGTGCATTTGCTAAAATCTAAAATAAACTAATAAAGTTACACACGCGGAGGCCGACGGAATTAAAAGCTCTTTACAATTTAATAATTTAACATTTATTTGAACAAAATAAAACAAAATGAATAAAATAATAAAATAAAATAATTGAATTGAAATTGACAAAATTAATCACACCAAACAGTAGCAAAATAAAGAAAAATTACGTGAATGCACGTTTGATCAAAACAAATTTAAAGTTAATGGAATAAAATACACAAACAAAATTATAAAATACACAATACAGAATTTTAAAGAAATAAACAGCACAAATTAATCAATCTATAAACCTCTATGATCACGGCCGGGCGCGTGTCGATATAATTTAAAAACAAAATGAAATAAACTTATAAACTAATTTATATACATATAATTTGAATCGATAATTCGGTCCCGTTTAATAAATTTTAAACTTGGAATAAAACAGTACCGTAAAATACGGTCATTAATTAGTTACATTAACGATAACTTCGAAACACTTGTAATTTTTAATTGAAAATTCAAAGCTTTTAACACTTGATCGCGTAAACGTAAATAATATCTTCTCGATTAAATAAATGGTGCAACATAAATACCTTGAATTCGTCGTAACTGCAGGAACGTACTTATGGTTAGATGGTCCGGAATGGCCAAACGAAAAGGTACTCCAAATACTTTCTATGCCGGCGGAAGAATTTCTTTATTAACACATAACATAATCCGCACAAATGCGAAGATTGGACACAGTACAACCCAACGATTGAATATCCAACTTGAAACTTGCGTTATAATTATGGAAACCGTGAAATTTGCTTAATCCGTAAATTACGAATATTGAAAAGAAGATAAAAATCAAACTTTTCCATCACTACACTACATTTTCACGGTACCAATTTTCTTTTACTTCCACGGTAGGGCATAACGAAACGTACCCTTACCAACCGGTAACCGGTAATTTAAAATTGCCACCGACGATCGATTGTAGATTATTCCTCCCCAAAAATCAAAACCTCTCATATTTAACACCTTGTGTTCCCACCAAATTCTCTTCGCTTGCGCGGTAACACCTACGTAAAAGAAAAAACATTGAATCAAACGAGAAAAACAAAGACGGCAATTATAATTAGCCACGTGAATTTCCACACGTAGACTTTGGTTCACACAAGAACGCTGAGACTTGCATTACTGCAGCTGGCTTAATCAAAGTGTAATTACCAAGAAAAATGTATCAACTTACATTCCACAAAGGAAGTCGTAAATTATAATGAATTGGTATTCTACGAAGATAACCAAATAAAGTACTAAATTAAACTCAAAATTACGGATCTGTATGCATTTAAAAGAATATTTCAATAATGATTGAAAACAACTTGAAATATCATTAAACTCAAACCACACAAACAATAAACAAAACGTTCTCGATGCTAATACTAAAATAATCAATCGAAACACACAAAAAAAAAACTTACGGTGTCTTTCACAACGAAATTCAAACGCAGGTAACAAACGGCAGAACTAAAACCTACTGCAGTTAACTTAACGCATTACGTAAATACACACGTATGTAAAGCAAGTGATAATAAAACTTGGCGTTTTTACAAACAACCTGGTATATTTATGGTGAAGGTTCAAGTACATCAAAAAAAAGTATTGTATGGCGTGCTTTGCTTAAAGAGAATCTCAACTTTGTTTTGCTTCAATGCCTATTGACCTTTTTTGTTGTTGGCGAATCTTAGAACCAAAACATACATTATTCTTCTGTTTTATACTATAATTTAAAAAAAAACATAGGTTTTATTTATTTATTTTTATTATTTTAGTGGCACCTGCGGTGATAAATTTCTAGAAACAAGACCGGAACACGTAAAATTTACGATAATAAAATGCAACTTTCGGTTTAGACCGTCTTAGTTGAACATCCAAACATTGTAGACCTGTTTTTTTTTAAATGAAGTGATATTGTGATATTAAAAGATGACGAAAACGGAAGGATTTATTTGACCAACATTTATTTAGAGGAGTTTTTAGTTTTTTTAGAACTACATGAAGTAATCCTTACTTGGTATTACATTATTAGCAAAAGCAAAATAACTAATAATGTTGGTCCAAAAAAAAGAAAGGCAAGGATAGAGACAAAAAGAATCAACATGCTTAAAATGAAAATTAAATTGGTTTATAAGCGTATCTAGGTTTTTTTAAAAACATGTACTAATGTTTTATATACCTATGTTTACTGAATACTAAACTGAAGTCAGTTTGTTTCTGTCATATACAAATGTTGCACAATTTAGTACTAAAATGTATCTAAATATTATACGCAAATGTGCATAACTGTCGTTTCTATCACATGTACAGGTTTTTATATTCCTTTATTGGTTATCTGTATTAAATGTGTGTCACAATTACAACACTTTTTGCAAGTTTAAACTTTTTATCAGCGTCAATTGATTTGTTTGTATACTCCATTCACAGAGCTTATATTAATCGTTCCGTATGTATCATATGCATTTACAGTACTTATGCAAATACCGTTGCGTGGTAAGCTGTTATTATTCGTTAAATTTCATTAAATATGGCAACCAGAAAGTATATAAATAATCCGGACGTATTCTGTTATACATGTGGTTGTATTGTTACTGTTAAGCGGCGACGAAATATTACCAATTTTGTAAAAAAAATCGAATCATTTTTACTTTTACTTAATACTAGGTGATCAGGATAAATCGTTGGCACTACATAAATGCCATACATGTATTAAATATTTATCTTAAAACATGAAGTAACCAAAATTGCGTACTTGCTATTCCTACGGCGTGGCGCGAGCTAGTAAGTTATGTTGAATGTTATTTTTGTGTATGAGTTGTTAAAAGTTCCAACTCAAAAAATAAATAAAAAATAAAAAATATATAAAAAAATAAAAATAAGCAAATTTGCCATCAGCTATAAGATGGGTTTTACATGGATCTGATCTGCTTGTAAAGCTTCCACCAGAATTTACAGAATTTATATCTTCTTTCAGTAAACTAGCCCAAGTAGCATCAAAGTGAGAATATCTTATAGTGCCACTTCAGTTTAGTGATTATTACGTATTTAACACTTTATATGCAACTTCATAGTAATTATAACTTTATTTTATTGATTTATAGTGGAAATTACGTGGATACATCCTTTCTTAACCACTTTGTAGTTCTGTAGCTTTGTGGTAAAAAGTAAAGTTTTTCCAACGTTATTTTCACTAAGTAAAATCACTTATAAGTTTTTAACTTTATAGTGGCAAATTAAAGTAGCGACCACTAAATCGAATCACTAAAATCTTACTTTGAAGTAATAACCACTTTAAAGTGCCTATTAAAGTTTTGGTCACGTTTTGGAAACTTAAAATATACCTAAAATGTAGGTGCACTCTAGAATGGTATGTTGTCGTTGTTGTAACGTTTTAGCCACTTCCATAAGTGATTTTCACGAGACATTTTAGATTAAAGCCACTACATAGTGACATTTACTTCTGAAATCCACTTTTAAGTTACTGTAACTAAATAGTGGCTTATTTTCTACAATGCAAATCGGCTCGGTATAAATAAAAATACATTGCTAGTATTTAAATATGTCTAACATAAAATTGCTTTCCAGGAAGACATCAAAAGTTTAACCCGTAAAGTGAAGTTAGTTATTAGGAATCTGACATTTAATAACACATATAATCCATAATGTGAAAATGATTTAGAACAATTACAATTGTATAAGCTGGATAACAAGATTATTAAGAGTGTTCAAAATAATTGATTGTAATTATACGTTATGGAATGAAGTTGATAATAAAATATAAATTAGTTAGGTTATGTATCCAACTTCATTATGAAGATGAACCTGAAAGCATGTAAATTTTATTGAGTGGCCGTTCAACAAAATTCACGTGGTCGCCACCAATGCTGCCACTTTTAAAAATCACTTTTAAGTGTTCTGAAATTTGATTGGATGTTTCTTAGTTCTCTTGGCCACTTATTGAGTGGAAGTAACTCCAAAGTGGCTATCCTTAGTTTTTGCCACTTAACAGTTACTTTATTTTTAAGTAGCCATATTTATGAGCAATCTCGATGCCGCCATTAACAAAAATTTGCCAATTATTCTAAATATATGAAATTTATAAGTGACAACACATTGAATGTAAGAAATTAATGAATTATAATTAAATTTATAATGTAAATACTAATAAAATGTGTTTTAGATTTTTAGATTGTATAGTTATTTAATTTTTATTTTATATTTAAGATCTTTTAATTTTGTTTTTCTAAAAAAATGAAAATTTTGTTGGCGCATGGTTATATTTCAAACTGTAACCTCTACATTTAACAGTAAACTTGCATTTGTTGCAATTTTGCTGTTAGCAAATGTTGTACAAATTCAATAATAAACATGTAGTTCATAGAAACTTAAAACAGTTTGATCGAAGTAAACCTTGTCCATTTGTAAAATAAAGAAGGGATGTAGATGAGAAAGTAAACAACATTTAAAAATGAGACAGAGATATAAATACATTAAAGCAGTTACTAAAATGCTCAGGGCCACTAATGGTCACCACGCCGCCACTTGGCAACGACGTGGATTTTACCTGCCTGTAATGTTATTTTATAAGTGATAAAATGGTTGTAATCACGTAACGACCACCCAATATTTGTTCCCAATTTTGGTGGTAGCCACGGTATAGAACTGTTCCTGTAACGTGGTAGTGACTAGTGGCACGCCACTCTACAGTTCCTACGACTGTGGCTGCTACGTGGCAATCACCAAAAATGCTAGTTGGGTAGATGTTTACAAGGTTACGAAAGAAGAATGTTATCGATTAGAAAATACTGCAGTAGAAGTTAACTCAACTCAAATTGAAAGAGATTTGGGTTTTTTAAAGTATCGTAATAAGGTTTTGAGATTTTGACTTCAATCAAAAAACTTACTTGCTTGAAGTACATCGTTTACATGGTACAGAAATCCTAAACGTCAGTTTATAAAGTATAATTTATAAGAAGGTCCTCTCGTATATTGCAGTGCTGTATCTGGTTTAATACGTGACTTAGGTCTCATACCGTATGTTCCTAGGGAATGGAGGCTGTTTATAAACTATTCTAAGACTACTTTAAAAAGTGTTTCTTTATATAATAAAAATAAGTTAGCTTCTATGCCAGTAGCTCATTTAGTTCACTTAAAGGAAATGGAAGACAATCTAAAGTTTCTCTAGAAAGAAATTAAATATAAAGACCACTAACTAATGCTAACTAGATGGTGATTTAAAAGTGTTATGTATATTATTTGTTCAGCAGAGTGGATACACTAAAATGCATCATTTCATTTGTGAATGGGAATATAAGCGCATAGCTCTGCATTGAACAAAAAAATGGTGGTCTTTCAGGCATAATTTTACATCAGAACCAATAAATATTGTACATGGAAGTTTAGTGAAAGCAGATAAAATACTTTTACCTCGATTGCATCTAAAATTAGGTGTAATAAAACAATTTGTATAAGTATAAAATCTGTTTACAGTAAATTTCCCGGTTTATCTGACGTAAAACTTAAAGAAGGCATTTGTATTGGTCTCCAAATTGAAAAATTAGTTTTGGACAGTCACTTTGAAGATACAATCACTGTCTTAAACAAAGTTTGAATCGCTTTTATAAGTCTCATGAATATTTTTTGAAAAATCATATACGTATTACAAAATTATGAAAAAATCGTTAAAAATGTGCTGGAAAAGCTATACAATTTACGTGTTCAAGCTGTGATAGATATATACAGATGGTTACTTAGTAAAAGTACATTTTCGCTAATAAAAAATCATGTGTAATGGTCTTGTGCTGTATAAAAATGCATATGTATGTGGATACACATATAGTATATACATATGTACATATTCAAAAATAAGAGTAATATAACTAAAAAACTATTGATTAGAGTTTGTAATTATTTTGTTCAATTTATCTCTTATCCGTTTTTTATTTATTTATTGTTTCTGCCTTATAAGCTGCAATAATAAAACATAATTAATTTTATTAAATGAATTCTATGATTATTTTCAGCAACTGTGAAAAAAGACTTTCAATTTTATTTAGAATGTTTTCGGAAATTTTAACATTTTTTTGTTTTTAAAATACTAAACTTTGTTAATTTTATTTCTAGAAGACAAAAATGTTGTTCGGCTTGTTTGCAAATTAAAATGTCGTCCTTAGAAGCCTGTATAAGACACTGCTTTTATTGACTATTGTTATTAAAATTTTTAAAACAATTAAACCTAAAACGATAAAACACGAATAAAATACTTATTAAACTTTAAATTAAAGCAAATATTTTGCAAGTGGGTAAATAACAACCGAATATAACAACACAACCGCTATATGACTTGTAAAATTTTGCCCCGTCGTGACGCCACAACGGCTTAGATGTTTGCTTTACTCGACTCGTCGTTCGGACTCGCTAGCGGCGTCTATAAGTATTTGGTCGAAGGTATACCTTAATTTTTTCCACAATAATCTTAGACAAATAAGCAAATAAGAAGAAGAAATGTTACATCAGGGCATAATAGAAATGTAATTTAGGTACTAAGAAAGGTGAGTTACAAAGAATACAAAACCGTCTACTACTGGTGTTTAAAAAGAGACCATTAATATCAAACAAAAAAAGTTTTGTTTAATAATTAGGCAGTTATGTATTTTATTTGCAATAACATTGTAATCTTATTAATTTTCCTAATTAAGTAGAGTAAAGCTAAACACGTTCGTAAAAAAAACCTATTTGTTTGTTAAGTTGTGCGATATCTGGATGTGACAAAAAAACATCCAAATCCAAACATGCGTAGTCAATATAATCCATTAAAATTCAAACCCCAACAAAAAAAACTTAAGAAGTTATACGTAGTCAGTGGGTTAAAAAAAATCAAATTTTGGATTCTTTAATTACCTTTTATTATATCATCTGAAGAATATTTCCTGAAAGTTTCTTTTAAATCGGCTCAAAATTGAGGGAGTTACGCTATTTTAAAGAAACAAAACATTTATAGTGCAGCCACGCCTCTTTTTTAAACCAAACGTCAGTATAATTGACAAAGCGAGCACTAGAGTTGTCTGTTTACGTTTGCCAGTTTTTGAATTTTTGGTATCATGTATTCAGGTTCAAAAGTTACGCAAGGTACAAGAAACCCTAAAAAGACCAAAGAAAAAGAAGCAGTATTTCCTAAATCGTTGGAAAGCGACGAGAGCAATTTTAATGCGTCCATGAAAAAAATAGAAATGCAGGAAGAAATTCAATAGAGTACAGAATTCAAAATTTTCTTATTGTATTTTATTTATTTACGTTTGTAAAGTGCAAAACTTGTGTAACAGTGATGTTAAATAAAAACTGCAAACACGCGAGGACTCGTTTTCAAAACAGCAGTAATGTTTAACAATTGCACGATGAGACTAGTAGAATTGTGCTCTTTGATTAGACATTTTTATGAAATCAATATACGCTTTATATTTACAATGGGAATACTTGATTTAAAACTGAAATGTTGTGAAAAATTTTGTGATCTCATGAACATGCTAAATTTTTTGTATCAATATGATCTTCTTGTAAATAGTATACATACTTGTGATTTGCTTGTACGCGACAAGCTCTTTACAAAAGCTGTTAATGAAAAGATTTAACAGATTTCCAAGAAGACAAATATTAAAAATAACAGGTCACTAACAGTTTCGGGAGACGGAACATGGAACAAATGAAAATTATATATATTTCTCGATATTTTAAATTGAAGAAATTATGAAAACTTCTTTTATAGACATTTATCATGATAAAAAATCGACGATTTCAACATCAAACATTAACCACCCTTCGTATCTTGAGATAATTTTTTTTGTGAACCATAACGTGGTGCTTGCAATATTTTATTTGAAAAGACATCATCTTTATATTTCACTTGATTGTAATTTATTCATAACGTCTAAGATGTGAAATATGAAAACATACATAACAACCCGGGCGTTATGAAAATGCGTTGTAGTACATTTAGATGGCATTATGAATTCATAGAGTCTTCCGATAATGCTCTATTTCAAACGTAATGTATATTTTTTTAGATTTTTAGATTTTGATGGTAACAAGTCTTTTGTTCCTTTCTGTACATTTTTGTTTTAACATATTTGAGCAATTCTTCCAGATTCATTGTGATTATAGAATCAATTTGACAAGTAGATAATTAAAGTATTTATTCTTCTAAACTATTAGATATACTTCTAATAAAAACTTAAATAATTGTTCATTTTTACTTTGAATTTTATATAAAGTGAAAAATAAAACCTTGTACGCACCACTGGCGTTACTGGATGATTACGCTCATTGAAGAACATACATCCCTCGGGCCAAAGGCTCTCGGGCTACATTAAGTTGCTCTTCGGGTGTAATCGTAATAACGCCTTTGATACATAAATAACTATTAAATTAATCATAGCAGTCTTTATTTTTGTGTATGTATTGACATATTTACGTCATTGTTAAATTTATTAATAATACCTGCAATTAATTACTTTTTTAGATAGTTTAGTAAGTTTCTTTTATCAGCTTCAAGAATCTGCATCTTACATTTGTATTGTAAACTAATTGTATTTTTTTGTAATTTTTTCTTTTGTTTTTTATTAGTTTTTTTTTGCCATAAATAAAACCTAATGTTTTTAATCAAAACTACAGCCTAAAAAAAGTTCCGCTGTAATTACCAATTGTTGCTATATAAAGAATAACTATAATTTTGGTTGAGTGAACAATACAATAATGGCTATTTTTTCTTAAGGTTATACACTGATTTGTTCTAGAAACAAGAGAACAAGAAGTACAACGAGCCAGTTTGTAATGTTAGCACGAAATAACCACAATGGCTTTGTTAACAAAACCTAAATAATTGTTGTCTTTTATATAGCAAGAAATTAGTAATCACAAGACAACTTTTTTCTCAGTGCATGATGACAAACTTAATGCTTTTAAGTATTTATTGGCCTGTTCTCTAATTGTAATGTTTCAATATATTTTTGATTTGTATATGTCTGCTCATGTGTAAGCATGCACTATCCGTAAAAAAATATTTGACAAACTAATTAACAAATAAAAATGTAATAACATTTCATTGAAAATAAATAAAAAACTGTTAACTTACATTGCGAGTAATATTTAAAATAACGTTTCAGATAGACACAAAACCAAAACCAAACTGCTTTCAGGGCTGAAAAACATTTACCATCCTCGCTCTGCAACGCTACTTCCTTTTTTATATGTGCAGTGACTCAACACTTACTTATCAACAAGGTTTCTTGTCTCTTATAGTGAAAATTAAATAATTTTTGAGAAAAAATAAATATTAACTGTAAAAACATGTAATATTCTCCAAAAATATCGTAATGATATAATATATACTAATTGCTATTGTGGTGTTAATATACGTTTTTCTAATTTTTTTGATTAATTATGGTTAGGTTACCTGTAGTAATGTTTAAAAAATCAGTTAGTTCTGTACAGATTTGGTTTTGGGTTTTTGTATTTTCTAGATTACATAATCGTAAAAATTAATAGACTACATGAATATATAAAACAGTGCAAAACAGTCAGTCAGTTTAGTTTTCTGTTTCGCATTAATGCAAACAGTTCTCAATTTGTTGCAATACTTTGGTAGTGTAAAATTGATTCCGTATAGTAGCGTTCTGAGTTCATTGATTTTATAACAATTGTAATTGTTATTTCTGATAAAATTTTGTTCTTTTTTTCTCTTCTTAGAGCCTTCGATATAGGCAATCCTTCCTAAGCGATACGCTATCTGGTGGCGTTTTTGATAAACAGAAATAAAGGTATACAAACACAACCTCATTTTAAATTTTAATAAAAATTTCTTTGCAACGGTTTTTAATTACAGCTTCCATAGACTTCCATAACTGCATCGTTGTCATTTGGTTGTCATCGATTGACT
Source organism: Aquatica leii (assembly GCA_035610365.1). Taxonomy (NCBI): domain Eukaryota; kingdom Metazoa; phylum Arthropoda; class Insecta; order Coleoptera; family Lampyridae; genus Aquatica; species Aquatica leii. Next base: position 51,465,710 of record CM069433.1, on the reverse strand, counting down.
GACATTATTTAACATTAAATTACATTTTACGTTTTAGTAATTCAATTTTTGTTAATTTTGAAGTTGCTACATCATGACGTTGAATATTGCAATAATCGTTTACTTATTGTTGTGTTACAGCGAGAAGTGAGAATAAAGTTGATTGCACATTTGCACTAGAGCATGTACATTTTAAAGCAGTTTACGGTAACTAATCCAAATGATTTATATTGCTCCAGAAACAAACAGCAACCGACGAGAAAAAACCTAAATATGTTTTATTTAATATAATAATCATAATATTCAATTGTAATGCTTGGTTGTGACGATATATGGGTAATATTATATAAACCGATATTGCAATTAATACAACAGAATCATACTTAAATAACTTAACCGGTAAATTTTACTTACATTACCCATTTTAATTAAACTTATTAATCTTAATTCTAGAAAACTTAACATTAAAGAGGATAGAAATACTTTTAATTCAACTTTATAACCACATATAAAAACCAAAAAACTACAAAAACTTGAAACTGTATCTCATTAAATCAGGTTTCTGTTTAGACCACAGTGGCGCTGCGATCTTAATCGAGATTACCTATTAGGTGTGGATTTTTAAAATTTAATTAAACAACCGTTGTGGTCGTAATACGGCGACGTTTCGTGGTCTTTGAAGTGACCACTTCATCAGGCCAAATCACTAAATATAAAGATCTTTATACATTTATAGATACATTTATACATTCTGTTTGTTACACCATAAAAATTGTAAATTCAAAGTTTAATTTAATGACTGATTCTTTTGATGTAATTACATATGGAGTTTTTTAAGTATTTTAATTGTATTTAAATGTTAAGACAAGCGCAACCGATAATTTAGTGATTTGGCCTGATGAAGTAGTCACTTCAATGACCACGAAACATCGCCGTAATTACGACCACTACGGTTGTTTAATTAAATAAAAAAAATCCACACCTAATATCAAAGGCTCTAAGAAGAGAAAAAAAAGGAACTGAATAATTAATTTATAGGTGATAATACGAAATTCAACGTAAAATTTTTGTGTTTATTAGTTAGGTGTTATATATTTTCTGCTCATTATATGCAACGTACTATCTTCTTTTTCTGATTGACTTCCTTCAAAATTTACGCGTTTTACATTAAGTTTTTGTAAGAAATTTTATATTTTTTATTATGTAAGTAGTTGGAAAATTATTTATATTTTTGTGAGTAGCTCAAATGTATTTTTAAATCAACATCAAACATACAAACGCGTACCAAGATAGCGACATAGGTACCTATTTAAAAAATAATTTTTTATTTTGGTTTTACATTTCGTGTGATAAATTGTGTTTTTGTTGATAATTGTGCTAATTACATTGTTGCAATACGTAATAAATAAAATTAGTACATGCTAACATACTAACAGTAAATTTATTACAACAAAAGAAAAAGTAATCACATTCTTAAGTTGTGTTATAAGTTACATAAACATAATTGGAAAATGATAATTAATTATTTTTAAATATGCTTAAAGTACTTTTTGATATCCGACAGTTTCTCCTTTTTTTATAAATAGAAATAGAAAGTTGTATTTATAACCCCACCATAAGATTTGCAAAAAATATTTTTTGAGTATGGTTAAGTATATTGTTACAACTATAAATTACTACTTAAGCAGATTAATTCGATTAGTTCCGGTCGTGAAGTTATTCGAGAAAACTGCATAGATTTACTTTCACTAAAAATAATAGTTACCAACATGGTTTGTTGTTTTGCAGTACTAAATTTCTTATTTACTACATCTGTGCGTGTAAAATGCGCTATTTAGTTCATAGAAACTATGACTTTGGTAATACATACATGTATGTAAATTTTGTTTATCACTTGGTGTTTTATTTGATTTTTAAATTTGTGATTGTAATCCACATTGTAAAAAAATTGTTTGTGCTAAATTTGGATAAGTTGATTCACGTAGTTTAATAATACAACTAGACTCTAATAATTGTTTTTTTTTAATTATTATTATTTAAACACAATCTAATAAAAAACGATGATTACGCAAAATATATTTCTAGATTAAATAAAAGTTATTACAATGTTGTTTAATTTAAAACACAATAATTTCATTAGTTGATGAAGATTGCATATATATTTACTACAACACTCAAATGACTGACGTTAGTAAAAAACGTACGTATTCATAAACATGTCATCTTTATTTGTTCAAAAAGAATTTACAAAATGGTATTCATTGAAATTAAAACTTTCACTTTTAATAACTCATTTATCACATTCTGTAACTAGTATTAGTGTATTTTTCAAAATATTATTTAAATAATATTTAATTGTTTGCACTACAGTCTTGTTATTAGTATCAAAATAATTTAAAATCATCTAAATGTAAAAATTATTTAATGTTTACTATATTTGTGTAAACACGTATAATAACAAAATTAAGCATTTTTTTTTAACATAAGTTATTTACACCGATTTGATTGATCATAACAATGTCGGATTATTTATTTATTAGTTTCTGTTGCTTTTAATTTACTTTTTTACTTTAATTGTAGAACACTATCAAATAATCAAATACAACTAAATTAAGTAACAAACGTATGTAACCGGTTCAGGTAAAATATATAGATAACATTGCTTGTATTTCATTTTTTAAGATATAACTAAAAAGGCGATTTGATCATTTACTATCTAAATAATTGTTAAATATTATTTGGCGGTTATCAATGGTAGAAACTAGTATTTAGATCAGTGGTTCCTAAACTCTTTTAACTTACGGGCCTTTGTTGATAGTTAAAACTTGCCCACAGACCCCTGAGTGAAGAAACTACATATGTAAATGCATAATAGAAAAGTTTGAAATTTAACTTTGATGTCCAGAATGGTAAACGGTGACGTAAAAATAAAATATAAATAAAACATTTTGTTGAAGAAACTTTTAATAAAAGTATAACTATTGTTTTAAAATACAAAACAAAATTTTATCATTTGGATGAACCTGATGAAATGTTAGGAGCTCAATGTTTGTGAGTAGCAACCGCAAATCCCCACAAGTACTAATTTCTAGTCAATTTATTTTTTTTGTGATAAAGCTTATAACGGCACTGAATCTACTTTTTACAAAATAGAAAGACGGAAAATCAATCAAGAGTTTTTTTTAAAGTAATCTATGCTATAATGATATACAATTGAGATCTGCTTTTGTAACCAAAAGTTGTATCTTTGTTTAAACATTGGTTTTAGCTTTTCATTTGTAGATAATTCAATAAGTTGCTGCTGTATTAGCATGTACTAATCTGTATTTCTGCTCTGAGTTTGACTATTTGAAAAAAGGTACAATACCCAGTCGAAAATATCCAAGTGAAAAATGTCTTCAAATCTTTGGTTCAGGTTCAAATGAAGTGCTGCTAAGTGTTGACAATTTTGGAAGATTTGGAAACTGAGAACATTCTCTTTTGCCTAAATGTTTAGCTTTGAATAACATTCCATTAGGCACGCCGCTGCATGAAACATCGTTAGTCGCGCTGGCATAGCCAGTCTCATAACAACAACTTTTCCCAATTTTTATTCTCTCTTTTGTAGTTTTGCTAAAAATGGCTATATTAATGTATTTTATTAAAGTAGGATAAATTTAATCAAATAGTATTTGTAAAAGTTTAGTTTAAGATGTCAAAAGTTTTCAATGCTAGTCCCATGCTGTGAGTTAAATTTAATGTGCCACCTTATAGTTTAAAATTAGTCTCGTTAAATCTGGCAAATAAATCAATCATATAAACGATGTCATTTTTTGACATAATTAATTTGTGCCGAAAATCATTGTCTTTATTTTCCAGGAATCCCAACACTAAATCAAAGAGCGTATAGAAGCGATCCAAACGTGCACTTTTAGATAACCAATTTACTTCTGTGTTAAGTAGTACACGATTATAGTTATCATTTTTCAAACAAAGTTGAGCAAATAATTTCTCATTTAACCTTTGTGTACGAACGAGTTATTTTATCACACAAATACAAGCGTCGGTCCGAGAGACCAACTTGTAATAATATGAATTTAATACCAAATTTTAAATACAGGTTTAGTTTAAAATAAATTTGTATGATAACGGAACATATGTTTATTACATAGAATAAAAATTAAATTAAAATAACATAACTAAAGTTGAAATGAAACTAATTCTAAATAAAATATATTTCAAAAGGTAATATACCTATGTATAATAATATAGGTTTGTGGCTTTTTCTTTTAAATGTGCGTTCATCGTTTTATAACCAAGCTTTTCTATGAAGTGTTTCTTAATTAGTTTGGATTTTTATTTTGTTTACTATATATATTGTAGAATAATTTATACCACATGCATTGAGCAGACTGTAAAAAATTACCATAAGCTATGTATTTGTCCCGTAGCGCAGTCATACGTAGTGCATCTAATACTATTATAATTTAGAGTAATGTCGAGTTTGTTAGTTATTTCGTCAACGCTATCGTAGATGTAAATAGCACATTTTTTTTCTTTTTTGGGTTATAAGACACCAGAGTGCAACAAAAAATAGTAAACTAAAACTTTTAGGGTGCATTATATTATATTAAAATCTAATATGTCTAACTTATTTTACAGAATCATTAATAATATATTCTTTAGAAACACATCTGTGCTAAAAAGACTTACAAATGTTCCTTCAATTTTTAATCAAAAAGAAATTCTTAATCAATGTTAAAGGATTACTGTACTGATAGCTGTGATATATAATTTTTTAATCAATTTAAACAAGAGTATAACTTTGCTTAAATAAATTTAAATTAAAAAAAATATCAATTGTATTTTAGTATTTAGTTACGTAACTAAAGTACGTTATATGCGTTACAATACAAAAAATTATACCTCTTTTTGTCCAAAACTAGGAAAATTTGTTGTGTGCACTTTACATCACGCCATTTACAGAAGCAAACTGTTGATTAGATGCATGATTCTTCTATAGTTCATATTATAGACTAGTTGAGCAGGTATCGGATCTATTGGGTTCTTGTATAAATTTTTATAGATAGGCTTGACTCACTGCGATGTCTGTTATTGTCTGTATTTTATGCACCTGTTTATATTTATATTTTACTTGAACGACATAACTTCCGTATTACTAAAAATATTTTACAATTTTTATATTACACTTTGCGTGGACGTAATTCAGAGACACCCAAATTAATTAATATTTTTTACGAACTTTCTGAATGACTCTGGGGACCTTTGGTGGTCTGTAGGAAGCACTTTAAGAACCACAGATGTTAGCAGGATCTAAATTGGAAAGTCAAACATGTAATAGAGAAATAAACGCAGTCACACTCTGAGCAAAATATTCTTTAAATTTAAAACTTAGGTCAACTGACCATATTTAAAGCAAGTTATAATTCAAATGCAAAACCGCTGTTGCGTGGTCATCTTACAAAAATGAAGCACGAAAAATTAAGTAACAGATTTACATAAAACAATCTAGTTTGAGTTATCATTTCTTTTAAATACTTTTTAGGAAAGTTTTTATTCTGAGCATTAAAGGAAACATCAATATGTTTACATAACCATGAGTATTTTTTGATTAATTAGTATGTAAACCTGATCGTCAGCAATAAAATAATTTAGCTACGTAAGTTATTACTGTCTCTTTTAATAATGTGTTAAAAGTTAACCATTATGTTTACACTATTTTTTCGTTGTATAGGATGGTACCAACTAAACACTAAAATTTATAGCTTTATATAAAAAACGTTATTTAGTATTTTAGCAAAAACGGTTTACTAAAAATAGATGTATACTAACCATTAAGTGTTTAATAACCATCAAATTAAATAACAATCTTATAAACCTTATGCATATTCATTTTCTTTCGCATTTTAGACAACACAATAACATTCACATTAGAATAAATTTATATGCACTAAAAGTAATTGCATGTAGTAGAATTTAATTCAAAATAAAGTATCGCAAATAAAAATCATAAGAATTGAACCGTAACAGATAGTGGCGAGAAATAGATTTATGTCAGTGTTTATTAATTAATTAAACTGAAACCGCTTATGCATAATGCAATTCTTAGAACAAGCTTATAAACATGTTAGAACGTATTTAAAAGATTTCAGTATTTCTCATACCGCTTTAGTTATGCTTTAATGGAAACAAGGAAATTCATTATAACAATGTCAATTTTGCATAATTTAATACATCACAATAAGCATTAAATTGTTTGAAGTTATTTACATTTGTAAAGCGAATAGATAAGCTTATTGTGCACTTGATCCAAAATTTGCATACTTGATTCGTAACCTGACTGTATGCGAATTATTAAACACGATATTTGTATTGAAAACATCTATACATCAATATTTTCCTTTAATCTTTGCTAAACTTTAACAAAAATGATTTGAAATTTAAATAACAAATTTTAATTTTAAATTATAGTTTTGAATAAATTCTTAAATCTTGTGTTTATCATTATTATTAATAGTGAAAGTTATGTAGCAAACTATCACAAAGTTACTAAAGTTTGTTGAGCAAAATAATAAAATATGACAATCATGGAATTTTATAGAATAAGAAAAGTATTTCTTGCTCCATTTGCTAAGATTTTTTAATATTAGTGTATTTATTAAATAGAAACTCATTGGTACACTTGTCAAACATAATCACGTACAAATAAACCTAGTTAAATGGATTTAACTTTTACTTAACGAAAAATTATGTACGTTTATGATTAGCGTCAGATTTAAAGCATATACCAAATAATGTTTACATAGATATATCGCGTCGGTATATTTCGGCAACATCCATTGCAAAGAAATATGTACATTATTAACATTAGTATTTTTATAATCATTATTGATTAATTTATTTTTACAATTCATTCATTTTGGGAGAAAGTATTTACTGTAGCGCACTGAGAACATGAGAACAAATACAAAAAAAATAACAATTATAAAATTTTGAGAATCAGAAAACAATAGATCGTTAGTTCAACTGCTAACAATTTAAACGGAATGATACTCAAACGTTTAACGTTGCTATACAACCTTAAGACATGATTAATGTAATGTGTGTCTACGTAGATAAAAATTAGTCTATCTAGGAATATTTTAATTAGTACTTAGTGGCGGGTTCTTCATTAGGTCATTTAGTCAATGACTCTCTAAAATTACTAAAAATTGTTTTATTTTTAATTTTAACAGGTAAATATACGTAAGTTTTAATATTGAAATGGCCCTTTTGTAGCATTGACCACTAGCCCCCACTGTTAGTACTAACATTTGTTAAAATATAACTAGCAATATTTAACGATAAGTACACCTAACAAATGTGCTTAAGAAATTTGTATAAATTGTTAAACAATAGTTATTTATATCACTAGTCCAGAAAGTGCTATTTTCCGAGTATGAGCGTATTTGTAGGCCGAGGTGAAGGCGAGGAGTACAAAATGCGAATACTCGCAAAATACTTTTAGGACGTGTGATACACAACATTTTTTGTGCTGATCTTTATATTATTAATTTTCTATAAAACTTGTAATGACGAAATAGAATTTTTTTTTTAATTAATTTGACAATTACATAATATTATTACAATTTTATTTATATGAAAATGAAACCATTGTTGTTTTTAGCAATTGTAAGATATAAGCAAATCTGTTATATTTGTTTAAAAAAAATTGTTAATGCTACTTTAAACAGTAACACAGATAATGGTGTATGTTAATAAATCTGACAAATTGACAGATGACATTTAATTAATTATTGATTACTAGTGCTAACTTTTATTTATAAAATTCTACTACATTTTACCGGCTTAGGCCGGAAAAGTAAAATTTCCGGCCGATTACAATGTTTTTAAAATACCTAAAACGTTTAAATTAAATTTATATTAATTAAATTATAAATAAAAAAATTTACTTATTAGAAAACATATATTTTTTAAATTTAAGTTTTATGATAACATTTTATTTCAAACACAATTTTTTTTTCTAGGTTTCCTTCTACTAACATTACTAGGATCAGTATTTGCTAGTTTGTCTTATTTTATTTACGTATATAATCCTTTAGAAATCGTGATAGAAAAGGTAATAAATAACAATTGCCAGCAACTGAATAAAATAATTATAACGCGTTTTAGGTTTGCAGTTTTTATCCAAACTCAATTGTTTATGGGTTATGGAAAGAGCCTCCATTTAATATACTTATCAAAGTCTATTTATTTAATGTCACTAATTCAAATGAGTTTTTAGAAGGAACTGAAAAGCTCAATCTTAGCGAAGTTGGACCTTATGTGTATAGGTGAGTAAGTAGTTTTTGTGGTTTCTATAACAATCTGAAAAATCTTTTATAGAGAAGAATTATATAATGATAACGTTACTTTTAATGACAACGGAACTATAACTTTTATTCCTAAAAGACGATTGACATTTGTACCAGAACTTTCAGTAGGAGATCCATTTATTGATTCGTTACTTTTACCAAACGTGCCTCTTCTTGTAAGTACTGTTATTGTTATTATTTTTCTTGCAAACAATATTTTTAGGGAATAACAGCATCACTAATAGACCAGTCTATGTTTGTACAAATTGGTGTATCTTCTATAAGCGCATATCTTGGAGCGGAAGCATTTATGAATCTTACCATAAACGACTATTTATATGGATACGATGATTCATTAGTTACTTTAGCAAACGACTATTTACCAAATTGGATAGATTTTCCTAAATTTGGTATATTAGACAGAGTACGTTTTTTAAGTGTAAAAACCATTAATATTTATTTATAATTGTTACAGATAATGAACTTAGATAATGGTTCAAATATAGTTACAATGAATATTAACCCAGAAATTAAAATGTCAGATAATCAACTTCTAACGACAGAAGAACGATTGCAACAGTTTTCGATACAAAATTGGGACGGTTCTTCTGGTTTAAAACACTGGGGATATATAGCGTCAAATGAAACCGATTCTGTGTTGCAAAACTCTAAATGTAATCTTGTCGAAGGAAGTTTTATGGGTACTATATTTCCACGCAATATTAAAGAAAACAGTAGCTTTAGTTTGTATAGACGGGCTTTTTGTCGGCCGATTCCAATACAGTATGAAAAAAATGTTGTAACCAAAGATGGATTTAAAGGGTATTTGTATAGAGTAGAACAAAATTTTCTAGCAACAGCGGAAGAAAATTCTAAAAATAAGTGTTATTGTAAAAGTGAACAATGTGTTCCTAAAGGATTAGGTGATTTATCGCCGTGTTACTACAGTATACCTATTTCAATGTCACAACCGCATTTTTAAATAGTGATCCTATTTTATTAGAGGATGTTGATGGTTTATATCCCAATAAAGAAAAACACGATTTTACGATGACAATTCACCCAGAACTAGGTGTGCCGCTTGAAGCTAGTTTAAGAGTTCAGATAAATCTTGTAATGCCTACTACGAACTATAACTCAAAAACAAAGCCTTTTAACAATTTAGTTATTCCTCTATTTTGGATAGATCTTGGAGTTGATGAAGTTCCTTCAATTATTAGTATTTCAATTACATTGTTATATTATGTACTTCCAGTTGCACAACAGATTGTTATGTACCTATTTGCAATTTCTGGGAGTGTTTTAATAGCAGGATCGGCCCTAGTAATTTTAATATCTAATAAAAACAGTAGACATCAAAAATCTTTTCACGTTAATTATAGTCAAATTCCTGTATTTTCGCTTAAAAGTAAGTTATTTAAACCAGATGTATTAATACAAAAGTAATGTAAGGTTTTATTAAGAAAGTAGAGACTGATACTTAAACTATTTTTGTATTTTCTTAAATTTTTATGTGATTATTTTGTAAAATAAATAAGTATTTAAATAAAAGTTGTTCGTTATATACTTTTTAATTTTGCTTTTATCCAAGGAATATAATACGACAATCTAGTGTAAACATCGGGAAACCCCGGCTTTGCACAACCTGAACCAAAGGATGTTATACCAGCTAGTATCCATTTGCCATCGTTAGAAGCACATTGAAGAGGGCCACCCGAATCTCCCTGTAAAAAAATTGTTATTTTTTAAGATAAAATTGAAACAAATACAAACCACACAAGTACCGGATGAACCATCTAAATGACCGGCACATAAGTGTCCAGATCTAATATTAACAGCATGTTGATACTTTTTGCGACATACAGCATTATCGTGTACGGGAACACGCGCTTCTAACAATTTCCCTGCTAAAGGTCCATCTTCAGCTGCTCTACCCCAACCCGTTGCTATGCACAAATCTGTTTGATTATGAGCCAATCGCTTTGTGGGTAAACAAACAGAACGAATTCTGCTACCTGGGGCAAGTTTTACTGGCCGAGAAAGTTTCATTAAGGCTAAGACGATTAATTAAAGTTATTATTAGAGCAATTAATCTTAATGAATTGTTAATAATTAGTACCAATATCGTGTTGAAAATTGTGAAATCGTTCATGTAAAATTATTTCTTCGATTTGTATTCTTTGCTCCGAATACTCTTCAACATCTTGATCCCAATCTCCTAAAACCGCAGTCCATAATGCAGGTAGCGGTAAATTAAATAAATCGCTAAAATGTAAACAAATTTCATGCCCAGAAGTTAATAAAATACTCTTACTATCAGTTTACGTTGCATAATAAAAAAAAGTATCTTATATATTTTGTAGATAAACAAGTTTATTAAATTGAACTCACTTGTTTATACAATGCGCTGCCGTTAAAAGCCATTCGGGTGAAATAAGAACACCTCCACACCAGTGTCCGAGAAATCCAAATTGAGGATGGAGTAGTTGAAGGGACACCTATCCGTATATTTAACTAAGTGTCTGTTTCAAATATTGACAAATTATACTTCATAAGATGATTATTTTAATTATTTTTACCTGCCAAGGCCAGGCACCGCGAACACTTTGTTTTCCGTGTATGATGCGTCCCAAGGAACCCGTTCGAGGTTGCCTAGAACGTCGAACACTCGTACCGCACTCTGCGTAAAAGATAACACGTTAGATTTTACATTTCCGCAAGCAATAATATAGATTGTAAATCGTTTACCTTGTATAGCTGACATTGACCCACACATTGCAGTAAGTAATAACATCACGTGCAGCTGGAGGTCCATAGCATTAACATACCCAGCTGCGCTTAGAAGCGCACTAGGTATAGCAAGACAAGAGAGAGTGATAGTGGATAGTAATAATGAAAGTGGTCGGGCGGAACAATTCAATAACTAGGCCTCCTCTCCATAGATAACCTAGTTACAGAAAATATACAGGTGCTTGACATTAGAATCCCTATTATACTAAGTGTTAATTATACTTTTAAACGTAATTACCCTAATGATAGTTAAGCGTTGTTTCATATAGGTAGGTGTATTACAGCGTCGTAAATAATTAAATCGTATCTCACTCATTAGATTCAACAATTTGATTACTTTCTTAAAGAAAGAAATTAGATTATCATTTAGCTTTGTTGAAAAACTCGAAACAATAAAAATTAAGTTGACTCTGTTTATATTACTCTCTACTTTCACTAAAAAGTAAAAACTCATAGCACGTTTCATTTTCTTGTAATCACGATGTTGGAATCAAGGTCGCTTTGAAATGTTAGACGATATCTACTACTACATTAAGAAAGAATAAAAATTTATATAACACTGAAAAATTTGTTAAAGCATTTTAATTACTACGAACAGCAGATTTAACTTTGCATTTTAATTAAAACAAATTTAATTTAGAATAAATCATTTGTTATGATTGTACATTGTGGTCGCTGTTAATTACATAATTACAATTCCAATAACAGCATATACCTGCTTATGTAAGATTCGTTGACCTACATATTAACCTGTCGTTAATAACAAGAGAAAATGCTGTTATTGTTTTAGTTTTTTTAACCAGCGTGGGTTTTTATGCGATTGGTTATTTTTTGTTTTTCTACGTTATTATTATTATAAACAAAAAATTAAACAAAATGTAAAAATATAAGAAAAAGCAGATTTGCAGACTTATTCATGTTAGTGCATATATGTATATTACAAAAATATTAATGCGAAAATTAAAAAAAAAATGAATATAATTATATATTATACATAGTATAATATAAATTATATAAATTGTTAAATAACATTTATTCTTATTTAAGTCTTGTTTTATATATTATACACTCGCTTTACGTGTTTACATTTTCAATTATTAAGCGTTACCAGTAATTTTTGCTAAATTAATTTTTGTAGGTTCTTGACTTTTTAATTTTTTTTTAGTTTATTTTTTGTACAATTTGCAAGATTTTGTTTTAATATAAAATTTTGCAAATCTTTAAGTTATTTACAAGCATTAAATAAGCTTACTCTGTTGTAGTAAATTTAATAATAGTTTATATTTATTCTTTTGTAATCAAAGGTTTTACATTCTTAAAGATTTAATGAGTACTTATAACGCACTACTTATACTTTAAAAAACGTAAACTACTCAGTGGGCCAAATGCTACTTTATTGTGGAAGTTTAGGCTACTCAATGGCTGTTAGGAAGTCATATTGGCTTAAGTAACTAACTGGCCACTTAAGGGACTTAAATTGCTCAGTTACTTAGAAACCACTTATAAAGTTTTTTACCACCTTTAAATAGCTCCTTCATTGACAGCTTCTCAAGAGCCTTAAACAATGCCTCTTTATTAGTATTATTGTTTGTTTAAGCCGACTTTGTTACTTTAAATAAGCTGTTGTTTTTTTATTATTCATTTATTGTCATTCATATTTTACAAAATAGAAAGCTTACAAAAAGTTAAATGAAATGGAATGTACCATAAAGAGAAAATTCACAGATATCGTAAATCTTGCAACTATCGGAAGGTGTTGAAAACAAACACAATATTACCTACGTAATATAATCAACAATCACGACTTTCAAAAAGAAGAATGCATAAACAAATAATAAAAAAATTAAAAAACACAAATGATTAATATTCTAGGTACATATTAAACGAACAATAGAGTCGTATGGTGCTTTACCAATTGTTTGTATTTAACATTTGTTCATGAGATGCCTGACAATTGTTCATAACCATGGAGAATTTTTTGTGATAACAAATGATGAGCGAGACCGTTTATTATAAAGAATTGCTGTGCGCTGATAAAACATAGCTTCCAGTGACAAATGTATGTAATAGTTTAGTGCAAAATGATTGCAAACTGAAGAGTACATATTTTATAGAAAAAATTTCTATACATTTTCTAAATGCTCAATAAACTCTGTCATAAGTTTGCGTCTCTTTTTATTCCACCAGTAGTTCACTGTTGGCACCAACATTGAGACGCGATGTTTTGGTTGTAAAGCTTTAATTTGTCCAATCTAAGCTTTGTTGAAGCAACAAGTATTAGAAAATATTTGGGTTGTGTTGGTAAAGCTTAAGTTCTTTTTTCTAAGCAATGTACGATAAGAAACACAAAGCAAGCAACAAAATCTCAAAACATAGAACTTTATTTGACACAATAAAACATTTTCAAGGCAAAATGTCACTTTCAAATAAGTTCAAATAATAATATTGCGCTCACAAGCATGTTATGCAAAGAAAGGTCGAAAAATTGATATTCACGTCCACTGCCTGTCATTTTCTACTGGGTTAGACACAGTTGAGAGCATTCGGATAGATGTAAAATTTTCTCTAAACACATCAATTTTAGAGCCAAAGTTGAACTTTTAGAAAGCCAGAGTTTGATTCATTACGGTCACTCAGTGATTAAAGAAACAATTTATATTATATTATTAGTTGTGCATTTAAAAAAAACAAAACAAAATGATAACTGGATTTTACCCGAATTCTATAGCGGTTTGCAGCAACAGCTTCTAAGATTATGACACGATTTGAGCTACGTTGCCACATCTTTTCAGATGTAAAAGTTGCAATGTGGTGATTTAATCTTTAGAAATGTACATCCACTGTATAAATCTGGATTTTTTCCAACAGTTTGTCGCGTTTGCGATTCCCTGTCATATCTAAAGAAGACTTGCAGCAGACTCGACTTGCAATAAAAACATTTTGCAACACTAAATAATTGACATGCCTTTTTATTAAATTCTCTAGGTGTTAGCGTGATATTTCGGCGCAAAAAATAAAACAAATCTTGTAAGTGACACGTCAATTGCCAAAGACAAAGAAAAGAAAATATTAAATTTGTTGTTTAAACGACAGGTATTAAGTTTAAATAAGTATTCACAATTTTCTCGCGTGGGACAGTATCTCAAATCATCGCATCTCTCGTACAATTCTCAAATAAAAAAATTACAAGCGCATATCCAAATAAATTTAATTAGTTTCTGACTTTTTTATATTGCGCGTAATCCTAAAATTGAAGATCACGTATTGCGGTTTGTTGGGTCTTGACTGGACGCAGGTTGGCAACCGCGTAACAATTTGTCACTGACTAATAACTTTATGCAAAACGTACTCTCAAAGAAAAATAATAATAATATGAAGGTACGTGAAAGAAGCCAGTCCGTAACTGTCCTTTCGTTTCTTCGGGTAAATGAAAAAAATCCCAGTGCGTAAATAACTTTTTTTTGAATACGTAAAAAAACCAGCGCCTAAATTAACTCCTTTGCGCGAGTACGTGGAAAAAAACAGCCCGAAGTATGCAACTTTTATTTATAAATAATTTATTAAGTTTTGGTTAAGTTTTTTATTTTTTTAATTAATTTTGCCGACAGTTTCAACTAATATTTAGTCATCATCAGGACTATAAGGAAACATTAAAAAATTAAAATTAATTAAAAAAATAAAAAGCTTAATCAAAACCTAATAAATTATCTATAAATATATATTAATGGTTAATAATAAAATAACATATTGCAACTTTTATTGTTTTTGTACCGCGTCAAGGTTTTTAAAACCTAAGTTTAAAACTATCCTTCATCTTTGTATGCAATTTTGAGTTATTTCCTAAAACGCTTTTTTCTGATTGGTTAAGTTTACGAACCCTCTCAGTACCAAATTTGCTAATTGATTTTTCATTTTTTTACTCAATATTTCTACCTTTAAGATGTTACAATGTTTTGTTACTAGGCGGCGCTGCATGTTTCAAATAGAATAAAAATTTACTGATTCTACAGTTTTTTTTTAAAATTAATATTAAACAAATGTGTTACAGACCATAAAAAAGCATTAAAGAAATGATCTTTACTTTAACATGAATCCTTTCTCTAATCAGATTTATAACGCTTATAATTTTTACCATTGCCTGATTTGGTACAATTTCAACATTTAAAATTACTCAAATTTTATTTTACATACTTTCGTCCTATGTTGATAACTTTACAGTGAAATCGGTTATGACTTAAACTAGTCATTACTGATAGTTTTTATTATTAAACTTTATAAATCAGATTTAAGTTATTACTTTGTTCGCGCATTTCAAAATTTGAACATAAAATATCGGTTTAATCGAACATGTGTGTTTCCGTCGAGTTGCTTTTGGTGACCACCGCGGCTTTTCTGCGGCTAAGAGTAGCTTTGTCGGTGTTGTAATATTACACCAGATATCGGGAGTTCTTTTTCTTATAAACTACGCCTGCATCGAATCCGCCACAATTTTTGTGTTGAAATGATTTGCTCGGGACCCGAGGACTTTTTTGTAGTAAATTTTGTGTTCTATAATTATATTTATGCGCAATTTTTATCTATATTGTACCGTTTTTGCAGCGGAAGGTCCCGCGGATCTAATTCTGCAATCACTATAATTATTTTTTAGCACTGTTAAGTGAAATTAAGACTTATTATATTTTTAAAACATAAAACGTATTGTAAAGAATATTTTGTTTAATAACAATAAACATTGCATCCAAAAAATACAAAAAATGAAGTGAAATTGGGCACCACCGCAAGTTCCAGCTTCATTTTATCTGAGCGTTTCATCGTTTCGTTACATAAACTTTCGAATCAAGCATCCTATGTATTTTCAACATTAAAAAAATTTTAAAATAAAACATTTATTCAAAACTACAAAACACAACAGATATATGCTTATAGTTTTATTATTGTGGGACAAACATAAGCTCACTAACAGCTACATAATTGCGGAATTTTTAGCTACTTAAACGCTTCATGCAGGCTTTAATTTTTCCATAAGGCATTTAAAAGTGTTCTAAACCGTAACTTTAAAAGCTACAGTAGTTATAAAAAAGCCGGTTTTAGCTATCATTTGCTCACTAGGCAGTACAATATTTTAATATGACGCGTAACTCTATAACTTTTTATCATCCTCTCTTTTGAACAAAATTTGAGAACCTAGTCTTTTAACTGCAACTTCTTTGGTGGAAGAAACTTATCAACAATAGAAATAAAAATGAAAGAGCATTTGATGTTTAAGAGAAAGGTTTTGATAAAATAAACTTTGTAAAATAAATATATTTAGAACATTTTTTGTTTTATTTGTTTTTTCTTACATTTAAATTGTCACATTTTCGTTTGTTTAATTATACAATATTTTGTTTTAATTACTTTTTTTTAAATGAAGCAACTTTATTTGGTAATTTTATTTTGAATATATAATAAATTAATTTTAGAGTTTTCACTATGAATCACAATAAAAATGGTTCTAGGGTAAGTTGTGCATGTAATTAAAAACTTAAACTTTCGAGCGTAGTCTACGTTCTTTATCAGGTAACATATTGTAATGTAATAATGACTATTATAAAACTGAATTAAGTAAAAAAAATTTTCACGGAACTTGCTAAATAGTGCAAATTAACTACAACATTGTTTGAAGGCTTACAGAAAAACCACCATAAAAACTCTAGACGTAGTTTAAAGTGCGTTTGGTGGAAAAATAAAAATCAGCAAATAACAGTTAGCTTAGGTATCAGTTATTGGTTTTAGCAAACGTTTTATTTTTTTTTAATGTTTATGTTATGAAGAGTTAGTAAACTGAATAAAGAAAGATGTTTTTTGTGTTTTTTTTTGTCTAGCATCGATAGTCTTAAGTATTCTTCCAATTTAGCAGCTATATTCGCAACAAAAGGTATATTAGTAAAATTGTTGTTTGTTGTTAAATTATCTGCTAAAATAGATCTTGTTTTTTTGTAAAACCGTTTTTTATAAAATCTTTCTTAAGGTAATATATATTTTTTTGTAATTTATTTTGATGACAAATAATTATAGCACTGTTGTATAACGAGCAAATCGTTTCAAGTTGAATTAATGTTGAAGTTGCCGATTCAATACAGCTAACAATTAGTTAAAGAGGGTCAGTTAGATTGTGTGTTTTGGGTAAACTAATGCAAAAAGCTTATATTGGCTTGAATCATTTATTTATAAAGAACACACATTTTGTTGAAGTAATAAATAAACAGAAAGTATCTTCAAAAGACTTACTAGATAGTTTTGACGTTGTTTTGTTGTACCAATAGTTGACACATCGTGTCATTTGAAACGACAGTTTGATAACAATACCATAAAGTTATTTAAACATTGTTTAACAACTTTATTCTTTTTGTTTAATAGTAAGGCCCGGTCTTTCCATCTCCAAATAAAGTTCTTGATAAAATTAATTTGTCAAATAGACGTTTCACCCGTCTTTCCACTTTCTAATACGTCATATTCATAAAATATATAGCTTTTATCTGACAGTTAACTAGCATGAACATCAGAATAACGTAATCGGGTTCTCAATAATGGTGGATTAATAACAAAATGGACCGATCGTTTCTAACTTCACAAGTTTGTTATCAATTCGTTTAACAGATGGATATATTTAATGATTTTGAAAAAGTTGAGAACAAAGAAATACAAGATCTAATACATTTTGTAAACGCTGAACGTCATCTTTACACCGTAAGAGAACGGGTAAATAATTTAGAAAGATGGCACAAAAAAGAATTTTTATGTCGCTTTCGACTATCTAAAGTTACAATATTGCTATTGTTGGAGCAAATAAAAGCACAACTACAATATTGTTCAAACCGGTTAGTTATATTATTTTCATTAAATAATTGTTTGCCATATTTAGCAAGTGGTTGTTTTTATATTGTATCAGGGGATTTTGTAGAAATTCCTAAGTTAATAGCAGGAAAGATTATTCCTCGTGTTATAACTGTAATTGTGCAATTAAAGCAAAGATATATAAAATTTACCGAAAAAATACATTAATTATAAACTATAACAACATATTCATCAGCATTTCATAGTTTTGGTTTGATGATGAATTCAATTTTCATTTTATTTTCTTGGATCACTAAACCTATAACCGCTATAACTTCATTAAAATCTTGAAAAAACAGGTACAAGTTTAACTGTCACTATGTATATTTATAAATCATAAGTGTTTATTCTTTTCTATTGTACATAAGTTTCATAATAAACTATCCTTGTTTACCAAGTGTTCTGAAGTAAGTAATTTGACTTTTGTGCTGCCAACATTATTTTGCTATGGAAATGTTCCAAACAACAATTCGTCAATTAAAATCACTTAAAAAGACAGTAACATATTATTTGTCAAATAATGCTAACAGATAAAGTTATTTACAAAATAATTATTGATCACTTTATTTTGAGATGGAAAGACCGGGCCTAAATATATTTTTTTTTATCTATTGCAACTTATTTTATGAAGCATTTTGAAAAAAGTCTCCTGGTTAACCCTGCGGTAGTCGTACGATTTTATTAATCACCAATAGTCGCATCGGTCTCAGAGACCAATTCTTCTTTATCTTATTTTTTCAACTTAAAATTAAGTTTTTCCTAGATTTTTTTTTATTATGTAGTAGAGGTACCATACAACAAAACTTTGGGTATAAATCATATAAATAGTTTGAAATGTTTCTTTAATATTCAAGGTAAGAAAATACATTTATTTATATTTCAAACTAAGTTTTGCATTCTATAACATTGTTGAAATAAAAATTATCCAAAAACAAAAAACTTAATAACATAAAAGAATACGTAATAATCCTATCTGAAAACACAAAAAGTCGTTTATTCCATAGCAAGTTTTGCAGACAACCGTTATACGTTCTAGACACAGGTATACTTCACAGTTCCTACAAGAGTAACGAGTTTTTCGGTTTTTTTTTGAACTGCAGTAACAGCATCGGCCTTTCTCGGTTTCCCTGTGTAGTGTTGAACTTTCAGGATCCAATCCACAAATAGATCGCATTCTGTCTTTCATGCTCTGTGGAATACTTTGAACTGTAACTCGTATTTGCATATAAGGCAGAATTAAATCATAGGCCAAAGCTCGTAGAAAATTACGTCTTATTAATTTTTCGGTTGAATTGTTGGATGTGTACACAACCAAAGAATTAATAGCGGCAACATTTAGAACTGAATAAAAAGTACCATCGGCCACCGTTTTGTGTTCCTAGCCACGTTGTAATTTGCACATAACTGATCCACAGTATCAACACCGCCTTTGGTACGATTATAATAACAGATTATCTCAGGTTTGCCGTTGCTGCGATCAATGTTGTCGTCACGATGTAACGTGGAAACTAGCAGTACATTTTTTCCTTTTTTGGGAATAAATGATACAAGGGTAGATTTTTTTCTAAATCCAAACATGTTTGCACCTGGAGGATGCGTTGGCTTAGAAAATTCCAGTGGTAGTTCACGTTTGTTTTTCCGTATAGTTCCAATAACGGTTAGATTATAAACTTCTAATAATTTATCTACTAGGGTAATGCTAGTGAACCAATTGTCCAGTGTTACATTCCTTCCTGATCCCTAAACTGACTGACAAAGTCGCTCTACGACATCATTAGGACTATTACTTAAATTATACGGCCCGTCTGGTTGCTTTCCGACATATACCTCTAGGTTGGCTGTATAGTATATTTTTGCATCGGCAAGAGAAAAAAAATTTATTTATTAGGTTTTGAGGGAATGTACTGGCGGAAGCTGCATTTCCCTCTAAAACTTCTTCTCATCTATAGTCACATATTCGGATAAACTATATCCATGTTTGCAGTTGGTAACGAAACAGTTAAAAAAATCCCTTATTGGCGCAAGTTTATCGGACTGTCGTCGCTGTTCTCGGGTTTCTTTGTCATCAAATCTTAAACATCTTAGCAGAAATCGGAATTGTTGAAGACTCATTGTCAATCTGAAAATTCTACACCAGACCCATCAGTTCTCCATAGGTCTTTTACGTTCATGCGAGTTTCCTTGAGAATTCCGGCAAAATAAAGTAGACCAAGTAGTGCTGGAATTTCTACTGCATCGGTAACCCTGGCATCTCTCTCTCGACTAAAATTGTTTTTTATAGAGCTAATGAATTTATTTGTATTTAAAACAATAATATTCAACATGTCATCACTTAGAAAGTATTTGAAAATCTCTAAACGAGTCTTCAGAGATCGCGTGGCCAGTTTCGAGATCGGAAGACGAAGAACTTTGTTTTCCTTTCTTGTTCGTTCTGTTTTAGATGGTGCATGTTTGGCCCATCTTGTTTTATCTTTCCCTATGAAAGAAACGCTATTATTTGAACTTTCATTTTCAGTTTCACTGTCAGAAATGTCCTGCTCAGATTAACTGTCGCCTGCTCTCGTTTCAATAAAGTCTTCTTCGTTACCACTTGATTCATCATCGTAGATCTTTACGTTATCATCCGCTAGCGCTTCCTCCATCAATAACCTTAACCGCTCCTGTTCCTTTTTGTACGAAGTCATACTAAATATTTTTGATTGTCAGTATCAAGTTAAGCAATGACATGCACAATTACTTACTTTATATAATTTTTAAACCAAGCACCAATAAAAAAGTTTACAGAAAAACGAGTTACGCCAGTAGTCGCATGGGTCTAGAGGACCGAATAAATTTTTTAAATCGAAACGTGCACATCCACTAATAAACGCTGTCAACCATGTACTAAGGAAAGTAAGTTAGGAAGGTACTGAGGAGCGGAGGTCGTTAAATGCGCAAAAGACCAAAATACGTTAACATTTCTGTTGGGTCGGTCTCACACACCGGCATGCGACTACCGCAGGGTTAAGATGAACTACAATTTTTTTCTTCAATATCTAAACAATCAGCATCCAAACATAATATTTACCTATTGAAAAAATAATATATAATGGTACTTTACCTTTTTTGGTGTAAATATAAAAAATAAAAACTAAATAATATTTTAACACATTTAGTTCATTGCAAACCATCATAGTCAGGTCAGTTCTTAAGTGTAAAGTTTTACTATCACCCAATTAGTGAAACCCGGTGCTGCAACGGTTTTGTAAGCATTAAAAAAACTTAGCACTAATAAATACCTCTAGTAACGAAGACAAACGTTAAGTCGAGCAATTGTTCATTTATGGGTGAATCTGGGTTGATTGGTTGCACGCGTTCGTTAAACAAGAAGTCCAGAGAATTTACGTAAGTATATTTTAATAACTTCTGTTTTTGAGTTTTTTATTTCTGTTTAAAGGTTACCACTGAAAAGCACTTTCATATCTATATAATTTTTAAATACAGGTCTACTGCCGACTTCCGAGTGGC
Organism: Aquatica leii; assembly: GCA_035610365.1. Lineage (NCBI taxonomy): Eukaryota > Metazoa > Arthropoda > Insecta > Coleoptera > Lampyridae > Aquatica > Aquatica leii. The sequence goes on along the minus strand of CM069433.1, from coordinate 51,444,204 downwards.
TGAAAGAATTTACGTAAATTTTGAACGGAATTTCTTGTTATTTGTATTTTGCTTGTTTACAGTGTTCAAAAGTGATTTCAATGTATTGGTAGTATCAAGGTTCAGGAACTTGAGCAGTGGTTTCAAACTCTTTTGACCCACGGACCCCTGAGTGAAAAAACTACATAAATGCAATATAGATGTCTTCAATGGTAAATGGTACGTAAAAATAAAATATAAATAAAACATACTGTTGAAAAAGTATTTATTAAAATTATAACATAGGTTTTGTTTTAAAATACAAAAAAAAATTAGTGACTCGGATAGACTTGATGCGATATGTTAATAGTGTATTGAAGTCCGGTTTAATGCTTGTGAGTAGTAACCGTAAATCCTCACGAGTACTGATTTTTAGTTATTTTTTATATAGCCGGAAATTTTCTAGTCGCTTAGTTTATTTTAATTGAAAATTGATGCAAACGCTATATGTGTATGTTTATTATGTGAAGAAGAGGAACAACAAAATGCAAAATTAATAAAAAGAAAGCAAAAATGGGTACATGCAATCTGAAAAATGAAGAAAATTGAAAATGAATTAGCAATTTTATTTTCTCAATTAATAAAACATCAAGACAATTTTTTTCAATATTTTAGAATAAGTAGTTATTTTTCCGTTCTGTCGACAAAATCATATAGTTTATTATATTTGCTAACAAGAATAATTTATTTTTTTTGTTCATTTTTTATTTCGTGTTCCGTTTTGTTCCAAAAATTAGCGCACCCTGTTAACCACTTTTGGCAACACTACGAAACGCACCGTGAAAGTAAAATCGCTATCAAAACAATCGGCATCTAGCTGAATGCACTTAGATAACATTTTAAATTTTAAGCCGCTGGTTTCACTCATTTCAGAAAGTCTTAAGCTGTACCTTCAAGTACATCAAATTGCAGCCAGGGCTTTAGTAGCTCTTTCAATTCAAAATCGTTTTTAATTCATTATGTTTTATTTAGTTAGGTATGTGTAATTTGTATGCCGTTACCTTTTCCTAATTTATATCTCGATTACAAGCGGATGATTTTCTTACTCATGAAGAACTTATTTAGTTTATTAATAGGCCTGGATCGTCGTATCGATATATCAATACGTATCGATACGTCGGGCGTATCGATACGCTGATACAAACCAGAAGCTCGTGTCTATCTTCCTTTACGTATCGATATTTCTATACGTACAGACATTTCGATACGTATCAACATTTTGATAAGTATATATATTACAATACACATCGACATTACGATAAATAAATAAATAAAATAAATTCTTTATTTGTCCAGTGGACCATTGACAAATGGTATAAGACAAGTCAAAATTTAACTTAAATAATTTTCATGCCTTTATTCTAACAACTAAACACTATTTTAAATTAAATGTAAAACTGAAATACTCTTCTAGTGAGTAAAAAGCATTAGTAACTAACAATTGTTTAATTTCTTTTTTAAAGTTTATTACTTTTACAGGATTCTTAAGCCTAAGTGGAAGCGCATTATATAACAAAGCACCAATGTAGTACGGATTGTTTCTAAATAATGTTAGCCGATGCATTTCGTACTTAAAGTTATTTCCATGTCTAGTTTGATATAAATGATGCTGATTCAGCGCACAAAACTTACTCCTATTACTATTAACAAAACTTAAAATTTCTAATATGTAGATACAACATAAAGTTAAAACTTTGTATTTTTTGAACACTTCTCTGCACGTTGTATTACTTTTTAGTCCTAACATAGTTCTGAGTGCTCGTTTTTGTAGTAAAAAAACACGTCGACTAAGTTTTCCATTTCCCCAGCAAATAATGCCGTATCTAATTGTTGACTCAACGTGCGAGTGATAAAAGGTAATCGATGCATCAAAATTTACAAGTTGTTTTAATCTTTTAATCGCGTAACAGTAACTTGAAACTTTTTTACAAATAAAATTGATGTGATTATCCCAAGTCAGAGAAATGTCCATATGAACTCCAAGTAATTTGTGTACACTTACTTGTTCTACATTTTTATTATTAATATTTAACAGAGAACTGACGTTATACTGACTTTGTTTTGTAAAAAACTGCATGCTGTATGTTTTTGTTTGATTAAAAACTAGCTTATTGTAACTTAAATACAGATTTAGGCTTTTTAGATTTTGCTTAAGATCCATTAGAACATTATTCATGTTATCATTGGCTGAAAGTAAAGTTATATCGTCGGCAAAGCAAGTAAACTTACATGACAAAAAGAGATTAATATCATTAACATAAAGTAAAAACAGTAAAGGACCTAATACACTGCCCTGAGGAACGCCTATTTCTAAACTACTTAATTGAGAATTTGCTCCTTTAAAAGTAACAAATTGTTTTTTAAAAGATAAATAAGATTTAAGTAGATGCTTACAAACACCTCGAATACCAAAATTTTCTATTTTTGACAATAATAAATCATAATTGACACAATCAAAAGCTTTAGATAAGTCAACAAATACCGCCATTACCTTTTTGTTTTTATCTAAATTTTTGTATATATATGTAGTTTACAATATCTACTAGTGCAGTGACAGTAGATTTATGTTTTCTGAAACCATGTTGCTGTGAAATAAAAATGTTGTGTTTATCTAAAAACGTAATTATTTTTATAGATATAACTTTTTCGATAATTTTGGCAAATATAGATAGCAGAGCAATTGGTCTGTAATTATCAATATTATCTGGAGAACCTTTTTTAAACAGTGCTACAACTTTGGCAATTTTTAAGTTATCAGGAAATTTTGCTTGCATTAGGCACTCATTTATTATATGACATAAAGGATTTATAATGTTTTGTAAACATTGTTTAATAATAATAGTTGAAAAATTATCTGTACCACATGAAAAAGTATTTTTTAATTTCGTTATGATATTGAATAATTCTGATTCTGTAACAGGCGACAAAAAAATAGTATTTCTATTATGATTATACATTCTATTTCCATTAGAATTAGATTTAAAATTAGAATTAGAATTAGGAACCGAAGTTATCTTTGAACAGATTAACTTTTGTGACGCATTCAAAAAAGAGTTGTTAAAAGCACTTGCTATTTCCTGTGGATCTTCTAACTTAACGCCATCAATTAATAATGTGGACGTAGTGATACATTTCTCTTGAGTTTTTATAGTACTGTTAATAAAGTTCCAAATAACATTTCCTTTGTTATACAAATTTGATACCTTTTTGCTTAAATACATTTTTTTTGCAGCTTTTAATAATTTTTTTATATATGCGCTTGTATGCTCTATAGTAAGCCTGATCAATGTTACTGTCGCAATTCAACTTATGTAGTAGCTTTAACTTATTACTAGACACTCTTAATCCTTTTGTTAACCACGATTTATCAGCGACTCTCTTTTTTTTAGTTATTAGTTTAAATGATAAACTGAAATAATAATTGAGTATATTCGCAAAGTTATTGTACTTATCATTAACACACGGCTCGAGAAAAACACTTGTCCAATCTTCACGATGTAAATAAGTATTAAACAATTCGATATTTTTTTTGGAATAACAGCGATAACTGACGTTATTATTTTGGTTTACCTTTTTGCAATTTATTTGAAATATAATCTTCTGAGCGCAATGATCAGATAGACCATTGTTAATCACTGCTTTTGTATGAATGTCTTCATTAAAGTTTGTTATAATGTAGTCAATGCTTGTTGCGCTGCAAGTAGTTCTTCTTGTTGGTTGATTAAAAACCGATTCAAGTAAAAAACAGTTAATGAGATCGATTAACGAGTGAGTAGTGGTACTTGATTTATCTAATAAATCGATATTGAGATCGCCACATATGATTATTTTAGAATAATGTGTAGTACTTGTTAAGATGTTTAAACAATTTTCAAAATTTACTAAAAATTCGTCACTACTTCCACTGGTAGATCTATAAATGCAAATCACACATATTTTTTGATTACCAATTATTATTTCTACTGCAGAATATTCAGTTTGCATTTCTACACTTAGGTCAACAATATTTACTAAATTATAAGCAATATATTCGTTTTTGATTAAAATCAATGTTCCACCGTGCTCGTTTATTGATCTACAAAAAGCACTGACAATTTTATAGTTATTAAATTTAACGAACTGTAAATCCATGGATTTAAACCAAGTTTCCGATATGCACAACACATCAACTTTTTCTACGTTCAGCAATAGTTCAAAATCTTCAATTTTATTTCTCAGACACTGGGCATTTTGATGAACAATACAAAAATTTTAATTTTGTCGTTGATTGATTGCTATTGTTGGCAGTATTCAGTTTTAGCTTTAATTACCTCAATAACGCGCATATATGAAGGACATTTATTATCAATTGCGGTATGATTTGTATCCAGCGTTGTACGGTGTTTCGTATTAGCATTTATGCAGTTTATGCAAGATTTTGATGTCTTAGTACAATCTTTTAAATTGTGGTTTAGAGCACATATTGGACAAATCACTTGACTTTTTTGCAATCTTTAGATAAATGATTAAAACCTGAGCATTTAAAACACCGCTTAACATTGTAATTTTCTGATACATAACATCGTTTCCATCCTACAAACAAATATTTGGTATCCATTATCCTCTTATAAAGATCCGGATTTACTTCTGCAATTATACTTTGAAATTGTTTGTATTTAATACGCCGGAAAATTTTTAAATGAACATTTGGCAGGTTATGAAAATTATTTTGTGTTAAAAGTTGTTTTTGTAAATCATCATCGGACAAGTTATCATCTAATTCAACGTAATAAATTTTTATTTAGAGATTTCTCTTATTTGGAACTATTATGTCAAAATACTTTCCAATTAACTTTTCTAAATTTTCCTTAACAGTATCTTTAAAATTTTTGTTAGTACAGTTAATTATACCACCGTCCATGATTGTTAATTTTTTATTCCAGGTCCTATGCACACAGTATCAACTTTGTTTCTGAATTCTGTGATAGTAACTTTCTCAATTTTTGGTGTCAAAATAATAGCATGAGTTTTTTTTTTTATTATTCTTTTGTAATATTTCACTATAATAACTCGTGATTGTTATCTGTTGACATTCATTCAAACTAATTTTAGAATTGTGAGAGTAACCTGCAATTTGTTGATAATTTTTCTCCGTTTCAGTTAACCTTAGTTTTAACAATTTATTTACATTAGTTAATTCCGTATTTAGCTTATAAACCAAATCCAACTCACGTTTTAGTGTTTTTTGCTTATCCTCTTTATGATTATCATAATCTTCAACATCATCTGACTTCTCTATATTTGTTAATTCACATGTTTTGCACATCCACTTGTTTTTGTTAACATTGATTAATTTAGAAATTAGTTCAAAACACTTTAAATGCACCGATACGATATTACAAGAAATACATTTTATAACAGATCGAATATTACAATTGCAAAATTCACATTTACGAGAATTTCTTAAATTTCCTGATGGACAATCGTCACCGTCATCATCATCGCCCGCCATTTTACATACATACGTAACGATATTACGATACATATCAAAATTTCGATACGTACGAAAACTATTGTAACGGATAAAAATGCCGCCGTTCAATTATAAATTATTGGATGTTGACTTTTTCTTTTTTATAATGACGTTAATTAATAACTTTTTTTGTAAAATTTATTACACAGATACATTGATATTTCGATACATGTCGATATTTTGATACCTATCGGCATTCCAATATATAAAAAACAAAAATTCAAAAAACTATCCGTTATTCCTTTACTGAATTATTAAAGAAATTTAAAAAAAAAATGGTTTATTTAAATTTATAATAAACAAATCAAATTTTTTAAATAAATTTTGTAGTGCAATTTTGTACTGTATTTAATAAATTGGCAAATTGAAAAAACTATACTGAAATGATTTTATTTGTCTTTGATGAAACAAAATATAAATGTATAAATAATTGTAATACTTTAGTATGCACTTCGAATAGATTACGTATTGTAAAGTTGATACGTGTACAGACTTTCTACATAAAGTTAGGATAAAAGCTATAAGAATACTATTGGCCACAATGTATATAAATGCATAGTGTTTTTTAGATGCATTTTTTAATGTTAAAAGTTTGTATTTGTGAACAGTTATTCTAGTATTTTTTTTTATATGACTGTATTTTGAGAAGTAAGAATATACATTATTTTTAATTATTTAACTTTTATTAGCGCTCACATTTTCTTTTTTCGTTTTAATCAATAAAATCACTTGTTTTTTTTAGTATTTGTCTTACATAATTTTTTTCACTTATAACGGTAATGTTAACCGTAATAAAAAAACAAATAAAAATCACATGTTATGTTCTACCTTCGGTTCTGCCACTATCTTTATATTTTGAATGGAAACGGTTAGATACATTAAACGAACAAATTTAAATCAAACTTAAGGAAGTTATTAACTGCGGTATATTGAATACTAATTATGCAGATAAGTTTAAAGTGCATTTTAATTAATCCGAATGACAGAACACACTGAATTTTAATTTGTTTATGATATAAAAACAGTAAATTTAGAATAATATTAATTAGAAAAAATATGAATTGCGTTATTAATTATCTTATTTTTAGACAGTTTATAAATTTCCAGGAACCGCCATATATAAATCATTTGTAAGTGATTGCTATGCAAAGTGAATGATTGACAAAAAATTTTTGACATCGATTATTTACCCTCGAATAACACACAATTTTTTTCCTATTGCAGCTTTATAAATAAAATTGAACAAAAAGAGACATAGCTGCTAGTTGCTAATAGGAAGGTGCTGCAAGTTTACTTTTTGCACGTCTCTATTAGCAACGTGCGAAAATTAAAATACACACGCATTCTTTAAAAAAGTTTAACTCAAAAAAAAATTGGCGAGAACGTTGATACGACGCGACACCACACGGCCAAGCGTTGCAGTGAGTGAGTTATTAATTAGAAAAAATATGAATTGCGTTATTAATTATCTTATTTTTAGACAGTTTATAAATTTCCAGGAACCGCCATATATAAATCATTTGTAAGTGATTGCTATGCAAAGTGAATGATTGACAAAAAATTTTTGACATCGATTATTTACCCTCGAATAACACACAATTTTTTTCCTATTGCAGCTTTATAAATAAAATTGAACAAAAAGAGACATAGCTGCTAGTTGCTAATAGGAAGGTGCTGCAAGTTTACTTTTTGCACGTCTCTATTAGCAACGTGCGAAAATTAAAATACACACGCATTCTTTAAAAAAGTTTAACTCAAAAAAAAATTGGCGAGAACGTTGATACGACGCGACACCACACGGCCAAGCGTTGCAGTGAGTGAGTTATGCTATAAAACTTTCGACTAGAGTAACGTACATTATTTGTATTGTTTTTGATAAAATTACATTTTTTTTAGAGACTTAAAAAAACGTTGGTACTGTATTTATTACTAAATTTGTCAAATTTCACATTGCCATTAACATCGTTTTTTTTTTAATTTTAAGTAAATTTTAAGATTTCTTAAATTACTTTTTTACTTGTCACATACTTTGACTTTGAATACTTAGTTTTATGTAGATTTCTTGTTTTTACTTTGCCGCTCTAAAGGTTTCTACGTCTTTTACGTAACTACATTAACGAACGAATATTAACGTTTGGCAGCACAAAAAACAATTTATATGTTACTAAAATAATAATTTTATAAAATTACTTTGCACTAGAAATAGATAACTGAATTAATTTATGAATTTATTTAAAAATGTTTTTTACCTTAATTGATATCTTTTAAGTTTAAGGTTACCTTAAATATATACGTTGACTTTTAATTTTATAAAACTATAATACTTTTATTGTCCATATAAGTGATTTCTGATAGTTGCACATTTATAAAATCTAAAGCTTTCGTGGTTGTTTTGTTTATGATTATAAGCGACTTTCGGCTTAGACCGCGTCGTAGTTAAGCACCCAGACTTTTCAGGTTTAGTCCTAGTTTTTCCTTGAGAACCAAAACAAGAAGCAGAACTTGGCTTTTGCCGTATTGTAGTTCGTGAACCCAAACAAACTGACGTTTTGCAAGACATTGCAGCTTGCATCTTTAGAATGGTAAAAGTCACTGAAGCTAATATTTATATCATTAGCGATTAGCGTAATTAACGGACCTTATCTTTTCGTTACCGCTTGACTTATTTCGTGATTACAAGGAGTAAGTGTTTTTGTCCCTTTCCAAGAAGGTTGGTCTTTGTCTTAGATGATGTAATACTGGTAACCAAGATTTGCTGAGTCTTAAACCGTCTTCTCGATCCATATTACATGGAAGTTTTTCTATTTTCACAGCTTGGCGGATTAGTCTGGGAAAGTAGAAAAGAGTTCTAGTCCTTACAACACAAACAAAAATAAATCCAAAAGTCAAAGAAGACTTATCACTTCTTACTAGCACCGCTTATTTAACATACTGTATAAACTTTCTTTACGATTAAGGATACCCTGAACACTTGGTTTACATCTGCTAAAGACAAACAAGAAGCTCTAAAACATGCCGGAGTTTACAAAATTACTTGTTCTGTGGATCAAGTTATATTGGACACACGGGACGCTCTATTAAAGTTAAGGTAAAAGAACATATGGCTGTATGCAAACACCGCAGAGTTACAAAATCAGCAGTGGCAAAACACGTGTAAAACCAAGGACACACGCTAAACTTTGACCAAACTAAAGTGCTCCTTTCTACTTTTTCAGACTAATCCGCGACGCTGTGGAAGTAGAAAAACATCCATGTAATATGAACCAATCAGCCGGTTTAAGCAAATCTTGGTTACAAGTATTACATCCTCTAAGACAAAGATCAACCTTCTTGGAAAGGACACAAACATTTACTCCGATTAATGACGAAGTGAGTCAAGCGGCAACAGAAAGATAAGTTCCGTTAATTACGCTAATTGCTAATGGTATAAATATCGTCACTTACACTTTTTCCCTCAGTGACATTTACCACTCTAAAGATGCAATCTGCAATAACTTGCAAAACGTCAGTTTGTTTGGGTTCACGAACGACAATACGACAAAGGCCAAGTTCTACTTTCTATTTTAAAAAGTCTGGGTGATTAAGTACGACGCGGTCTAAGCCGAAAGCCGCTTATAATCATAACTGCACATGTTTAGATAAATATTGCGATATTGACAAAAAACTCGTTGCTTAAAAACTATAATTTGTTTTAAGGGTTAGATTTATGTTTTAATTCGTAGAGTGCTACTAATATAGCAAATCAACTAAAGTATAAAACCGAGCATAATTTTAGTTTTGTATAACTTCTTAGACATGTTTGATTTTGTAGAGTTTTTTTGGAAATACTATTAAATCTTGTAGGAAATTTATTTTTATTGCATACCATATCAAAGCACAAACAACAACATAACAAAAAGTACGAACTCATAGAAAGTAATGTGTTTATAGTTAAGGTAAGGTGTCATGTAGTTAATTACTGGAACAAATCCTAAAACATTACAGAAGAGAAACAATTCTATTTTACAAAAGTTAGTAAAGTCTGTAAAAGCAAGAAGTATTATGAGAAAATGAAAATACATCACTTGCACAGAATGAATAATATACATTCACTCCGCATTCATCTCCCAAACAATCGCACATTTCTGATTCTTCTACTGCAGCTTTATTTTCAACTAATCCTTTTTCTGGTTTTTATTCAAAAATATTTCTTTCCATTTTTGTTTGTAAATTGTTTTTCAAGTAGAATGTTTACGTTTTGTTTTTTTTAATCTGTAATTCAACTTCTCACTGAATGTAATTTACGTAACAAGCGTCAAAAAGTATATAAATTATAACTTATAATCCGTGGGGCCTCGCGTCGCATTAGCGTTCGTTATGTTATGAATTTTTCGACGAGAGTAACGTACATTTTTTTGTGTTGCCTTTTGTAAAATTATATTGTTTTTTAAAAAGATAAAAAAAATCACCAGAAATATAATGTTGGTACTACATTTATTACCGAATCTGTCAAATTTGGCATTAACATTAATATCGTTTATCGTTTATTATTATTTTAATGCTTCATTGCGTATCTATTACATACAAATTCTTAGTTTGGCCTGCACGGCCGTCGCAAAATAGTTTAATAGTTTACAGTTCTTAAAGTTTAAGAAATGTAGGTAAAAAAGCACTTCCGACAAAATTTCAAGTGTTTCTCTGCAAGCTATTCTTAAGTAAAAAATGTTTTAATTAATTACACAGCAAAAACCGATCTATTTTAAATAAACAGCATCTTGTATTGGAGATTTTGCTAATAAGCGCACTTGTTGCAAATCAAAACAAATTGACAGGTTTTGGAGCACTTCGCAATTAATAAAATTCGTTTGAACGTAATTCATAAATACGTAAAACAGTTTTAAATTGATTGTATTTTTTAAATTTATACGAGTTTTACAACCGTCAACAGTTGATGAAAGAAAAACTAATATTATGCTCTGTGTAAAACAATATTTTGAAGGTAGACAACAAAACTCTTGATGTTTTTGATGCTGTGGTGTTGCATACTTAAATAAATTTGTTTGAACTTATTTTTTATATTAAATTGGACCTCCAATGCAAGCAAAGTTTAAGAATTCTCAAATTGCATTTTTTTAGCAACTTTATTTTGAGTGTCTATCTTCACTTTTTAGAATAATTTTTTTATTTATGCATTTTGCGATTACACAAATTCTTTTTATTTAACACCTATTGCAGCTAAGAAATTTTTTTACACACGGAAACTACTCTTAATTCTGTACGAAAATGGTAGTGTTTACAAAAGTTTTTTTGCTTTTGCGTGTTAGGATTTTCACGTAGATTTTGTTTTTATAGGTCACGTATAAAAATAAAATGAATCAATTTTTAGTACTTTAGAAAATTAGCGAATTGCTTTATATCTGCCAACATAATAGAATTGCAGTTAAAATTGCTACTTTTTAAATGATCTCATGGTCTCATAAATAATTTTACATTAGAATCGCTTCTAAAGTATTCATTAAGTAAAAGAATAAAATCAAAGAAATTTTTATTTGCACAGTAAGACAAAGATATATTTTATTTATTCTGAAAGTCGTCCGGCCAACCGTTTTTTTTTAAATATAAATTTACACTACCCACAACATCCACTTGCCGATGTCACAATTTTGTACAACTATTATATATAAAAAAAAAGCTTATATCTCCCGAAAAACTAACACCGTTTCCAAAAGCTAAAGTAATGAAACAAACAAAAAAAAAGAAGATAAAAATACTATTGTACCACAGAGTAAAAGAAATTAATTGAAAAATTAAATATCAAATTATAAAAAAAAATTAAAGTAAACATGAAAGAATTTAGAGATGAAAAGTGACACAAGTGATAAAGGCGTAGTAAAATTAAGACTGTTGCAAATAAAAGATTGGATTTTGCAAATAAAATATTACCGAGAACAATTTGGTTCTTGTGAAATTAAATAAGAAAAGATTCTATGTAGTTTAAATGTTTTTCATTGTCGGAAATAAGTTCATGGTTTCTACAAACCAACATGTATTTTGTGCTTCCCTTCGTACTTCTTATTCATATTTTAACAATAAAAAAAAATTAAACCAAATAAAAAGAAAATATGTAGTTAACAAATTTTTTATACGAACTATACTTACTAGTTATAATTACTATGCTATGTTTACAATGAATCAGATAATGGCACAAATAGAATAATAACTAATAACATATAATATAATCCATTAAGATTGTAAAAGTTTTACCAGTTTTTTTGTACATGTATTTTATTTATTTTATGAACATTTTTTTTGTTAAAAATGCATTGTCAATTAATATGTTTTTGAAAACAGATGTTTTAAATTTTTAAACGTGCATTGTGAATGTTTTATTGCCGAACATGAATAGTTCAGCAGTAATAAATTTTTCGAGCCATAAACGTCAGTCTTTCTTAAAAATTGCTGGTTGCTAATAAACATTTTGATTAAACTTTAAAATAATTAATTACTATTTTTGTTGTCGCTTTTATAATTAAAACTTAAAGAAAGTATAAAGTATTTAACTTTATTAAACGTATTATACCGTTAATTTAAAGTTTGAAGAGGTGCAGTTTAAAAATTGTATTTTACATTAGTTTTATATGTAAATTTAATTATTAAATAAAGTTTTAAGTTTGATAAAAATGCCTTTAATAAAAAGTCATAACTTATTGAATATATATAAACATTAAAAGCTTTTATTTTTAATTGATGTTTTAATTTAAGTTTTAGTTTATCTTAAAAAAAATACTATAGGCACTGCTATAATTTTACGTTAGTCAAATATCAAAAATGCAATTATTTTATTTTTATAATTGTGAGTACTTTAAAGTTGTAGCCAGAATGTGGACTACGTTATAAACTTTAAACTGTTTTGTTACAAAAAAGTGTCAAATATAAAATTATAAGAAGCACGTAAATAGTAAAATTTGGTTTAACTTGTTTTTAAGTTTAATTAATTTACTTTTAGTAGCGTTACAGGAAAATCAATTTTGTCGAAAACCACAAACATGTTTAGTAAAGATTAAATAACAACAGTAGTGCATATATGAATGTAGATATCAGCATGCAACAAGTTAGATGTATTTTAGAACTTAGGGTCAGTTTACAGGAGACGAATTAAATATTTAATTGAAATTAAAGTTAGTTCGTTACCTGATTGGTTCAATTTTGCTGAACAACCAATCAGAAATCAGTATTATGAATTTAGTCGCGATTAACTTAATTTTGATTTAGTTTACTTTCTGTAAACTCTTACTTAGTACTAATAAATTTTATGTTAGTATAAAGTGCACTTTATGAACAACGATTGATATGTTGTACTGTGTAAAAATTATTAGTTTGTTATATAATGTTATTCTTATATAATTATTAGTTGTTTATACAATATCTAAGATAGAAACGCTAGTATTAGAATCTTATTATTAACAGTAAAACCAATTAAATACATTAGTTAATAATCTAATTAACTAACTATAATGTATTTCCCACTCCTGATGAGTCCCACAAAAAGCATTTAGTATAAAAATAGAAAAGTGACGGCTTAGGTAGTTAGTGCAAACTTACATTGTTCTGTTTTCAAATTTACCAAATACACGGGTTATAGTTTTATAACGTTTTTAGGTTTGTTTTTGATTTTAAGGATAAAGCGTTGCAAGGATCGGTTGTCGACTGCAGTTCTAAAAACATATATAGTATGTTAGAAGGATATCAAAAAAGAAATTAAAATTGACAACAGCATTTTTGGTAGCAGAAGTCGAATGTTAGAATAAATTATATTACTAATTTGCACGATTAAACTACTATGACTTTATCATCATTTGGTATAAACATTCAAAACAATTCAAATAGTTAGTGTATGTTATAATGAACTAAAAATTTTGGGCAGTACTAAAGTTAATTATAAACTCAGATAATTTAACAAAAGTTTGTCATTAAAGTTGCAACATGTTGTTATAGAACTAACTTATAGACAATAAGTTTCTTCCAACAAAGAGTTTTTTAAACAGTTATGAATCGGTTCTGAAGTAGTTAAATACGCATGTCGGATAGAGAACTGAACGGATCTGTTGAACATGATTCAAATGTGTTGGAACAATCAGGTTTCATCCTGCACAGTATAAGTAACAATCAGTAGTAAAGCTGCAGTGTATATAGTGCGGGCTATTATTATTAATACAGTTTATTGCTTATAAATTTTGTATGATTTTGTAACACTAAATTAGTGGTTTTGAAAATGAAGATAATAGTCAGATACATACATATATTTTTATTTCAGAATCAGAAAAGGCCGGAGTGTTATCTGTAACTGAAAACTTGCCGTTTGTGTGGACTATAAATGTCATAAAGGCGATTTAGAACAATAAAACAAATGTGGCAGTTGTTTGTTGACAAATTAAGCATCAGCTTGAAACGATGTCTTATTTTGGTTTTAATTATTGCTATTTTAAAACGTCATTAAACAGATTTATTTAGTTTGAATAATATTTTCTGTCCATAAAAAATTGGTAGCCTGTGAATGCTGTACATAACCATGACTGAGACGGTTCAGTGTTTGTTTAAACGGTCATTTTGTTCTGCGCAAACTAAGCATAGCCGGAACTAATTCTAAATGTAATTAGAACCAACCTATTATTATTATCAAATTAGTATGGTAATTAGGTTACAGATAATCTAAGCTAACTATGAAGTTCCATTGCATAACTGCATTAGAAAAATACAATGATAATGATGTCTCGGTCCGAATCATCAGGCTTTTTAATCTACTTTTTGAAACCGAAAATCGGCTTACCAGCTCAGATTGAAAACTACTTCGTTTATACGGATTTCTTAAAATCCTCCACAACGCATCCTTCTTTATCGTATTGCCAGTACTATCCAATCTCATACTACACCTAACGTAACTCACCATTTCATTCAACGTTGGGATATTTTAAAGCTTAAGCGTCATGATCTTCTTGTGATATTACTTCACTTTTTACCAAGATCTCTAAAGATTTGGTTTATTGAGTGGATTTTGTATTGGTATGAAAAATATTTGAGTTTGTTTCCTCTTATTGAAGTGTTTATCATTCCTTTACTTCCAATTTTTTCAAGTTTATCGAATTCTATCTTACTTTTTTAGAAATTTAAAATCTGGTTTAATTTACAAGTTGATTGTCTAACTCTTTAACGGTTCTTAGATTTATTATTGTTTCATTTGTTTAGCAGTTAGAAGACCTACTTTAACCACATAGCAAAACACTATACACTTCAAAATCTCCCAACCTTTCGTCTATTTAACACGTGTGGGACATTATGAGTAGAAGACTGAGGAACTTAACGCATTCTACACAAACACAGAAAGTTCTCTGGAATAAATTGCAAGTTGCTTATAACATATAACAACTCAAGGAGTAATCAACTATCTGCTAGAATCTATGCCACGAAGAACGAGGGATTGTAAAGCCAATAAGGAGAAACCACCACACTTAATAAACTTGTATTTATCTTTGTCTTTTTTTTTCGAAATTTTAATCATTGTTTACCTCTGAGTAGCTAAACCTTCTTGTAAAGTTTGGTCACAAAATTCCCATCCCTTCTTGGTGTTGCAACTTTAATGTCACAGAATATACATAAAAAATCCATGCTGATTAACGCATATGGTAATTAAAACTTAAATTTAGTCTTAACACGGCCCAAAAGTCTAAATAAAAGTTTTAAAAATAGGATCTATTGTAAAAACATAAAGCTTTCTGCTAAATAAATTTATTTATTTTAAATTTACGTAGATAAATATTTTTTTTTGTTTTGTCAATTTACAGTAGAATATTTAGTTAAAACGTGTTTTGAATTGACTTTACATTCAATAATTAACAAACTTTCAAAATCTTGTTTTACTAGTTAACAGCTATTTTATGTCAGCTACAGATTTTCTAATTTACATTATAAAAGTAAAAAAAAACATGTAATTTTATTTTTATTTCAACAACTTAAAACCATAAGAAATGTAGTGTTATACTTATGTTACTATAATAATGTCTTGTAAATTTTTAGCAATTCTGTGATTGTATTGGCAGTTGTAAAGGTGCCAACGTTCAGGGATTAATATTACGAATTGTTTACAAAAGAAAGAAACAAAAAATAAACCACAAATTTTAGCATTCAAGCTAATCAAATTTTGTAAAAGTGATATTGTTAAAGAAAATCATTTAGTATTGAGATTTGACTTGGAAAAAAAACTACTTTCAAGTTTTGAGCAAGTACCAATTTTAGATATTTAATCAAATACATCCAGTCAATTTGGATAAAATCAATAATAATTACTCTATATTGAAGAACAAAAGTTTTTCAAATAGGTAAACTCAAATTTTAAAAGTTTAAAACAGGCGTTTGTATCAGTGGTTTACAAAGTGCTATTTTGCAAGTATGAGCATATTTCTACAATGCAAACAACACAATGGACTAAAGACCAATAGGTAATACAGACAACATAAACACGTACAAAGAGTGATGCGGCAACGAAAGAAGTATGAAGACATAGAGCATACGCACAGACAAAAATAGTCAAAGGGCATCGATTACAAAAAACGGCAAGTACAAGCACGTTATGGGTCACGCAAAAAAACCATAAGAAAACACGGGTTTTTCATTGATGATAAGGAAAATATACTTGGAAATACATAAGAAAAAATAATAAATAGAAACTCTGGAAAGAGAATGAAATACAAAAACAAAAATTGATAACTTAATAAAAATAAAAATTCTAAATATAATATATCAAGAGAACGAGAAAGATGTGTAGAAGAAACTAAAAAACGTAAAAGCAGCAACAAAATACAGCTTAAAGATAAAGAAGAGCTCAAGAAAATTAAAACTATAAAAGTACTAAACAAGGAAAACTGTTAATAACAATTGGGAATGACGAGCAAACATTAAACAGAATAAAAGAAGATGTAGAGAAAGGAAACAAATAAATAAATATAAAGAAATTTGAAAAAAAAATGAAAATAAAAAACTTAAACACCAGAGGAATAGATTTAACGACTATAACCAAGGACATAGAGGAAACAATAAAACAACATGGAGGTACAGAAAACCTAAAAATAAAAAAATGCTGGTTTAACAAAAACCACACGAAGGATACCTATAGATTGAAACAAAAAACCTACAATTATACTCATGTTACGTCACGCCAAGATAGAAAGAGGAGAACATAGACGCATATTTACAATAAATACAAAGAGACATTAAAAGCACAAAACAAAACACAATTATAGTAAGCAAAGAAAAAAGAATGCTATAGTAGATAATAAAAAACGCATGAGTGGTGCTTAATAAAGGAACACCTCTACTTTTCAAACAAGGGGAATGTGGTCACACATAGACATAATCTTAGCTACAAAACAAATACTTAGAAATAAAATAACATGGGAGGTAAGCAAAGAAGAAAACAAAGAAAAGGAGGCAATACAAAAAAGATGAAAAATTTAAAAAAAAGCATCACTGAAACAATGAACGACAGCTGAAAAAAAAAGACTAAATAAAGTTTTCAAGCAAGCTTGTAACAAAACGCTTAATAAACATGAGATAACGAAGAAAAAAAATTAAGAAAACCCAAAAATTAAAAAAGCAAGAGACAAGTGTCAAAGAGCAAGAAGAAAGGCACAAAAAGCAATAAAAATCAATTTGAAGAGAATATAAAGGAAGCGGAAATAGAATACAAACAAAATAAAAACAAATAAAAAAATTGATAGAAAAGAAAGGCATGTGGGTTAACTTATAAAACAACGGCAAGCAAAATAACAAAAAGAACCTAACTGACAAAGAACAAATAGAAATAGGCAAAAAAATGTCCCTAATACAAAAAACCATATGGAATAAACTGAAAATAGCGACAAAGAATATTTCAAAAAAGGAAATCGAAAAAGAGGGAAAAGATGTAGCGACAAAAAGAGCATTTGGGCCTGACTGAGTGCTTCTTGCAATCAAGAGCAAGAGAAAAACCGGAAATCTTAAAATGAGTCGAGGACATAAAAGAAAGAATCAAACTAACATGCGAGGTACTACCAGGTTTGGTACTACATTCAACGCTATGGAACATTTTTGATGATGATGTTCTAGAAACAAATATACCAACAGGACGCAAGATGATAGTGTATGCAGACGACATGGCTGTAGTAGGAACGAGAAAAAATAGGAAATAATTAGAGCAGAAACTAGAAAAGACAATAAAAGCAATAACAAAAAGCATAGCAAATATGTTTTTAAAACGGCGTCCGAAAAAACTGAAGCTATTGTACTTAAAGACAGAAACACAATCAAATAAATTAACGTAAATATTAAGGATAAAGAGATTAAAAGCTAAAATTGTATAAAATACCTAAACATAAGTATAGGAAAAAATTGGAATATGGGAACCTATACAATTGAAGCAAAAACAAGCAGATAAGACCGTAACGGCGTTATTAAAAATAATGCCTAGCGTAGTCAGACCCAACACAGAAAAAAAGCAGTTACTGTTAAGCATGATATACCATATAGATGGGAAATTTAGAAAGAATACCTGTAAATAGAAAATATAAAAAAAGTGGAAAAGCATACAGAGAAAATCAGGGATTAGAGCCACAAGAAGTTACAGAACAGTATCTACAAAGGCACTATTACTTATAAAGTAACAAATCATTTTTCACCTGATTGTAAAAGAAAGAGAATTAAACAAAAAGTACACACAAATGTAATAGCGAAGGCTTCCACAGCCGTAGTCTGTCTTCAGGGTTTGGACCGTGTCAATGTTGTAACCAAAGTTGCCAACTTTTTGACGACTTTCGTAAAGGGCTTCATCAGGGCGTGAGATAAATAAAAAAACTCAAACAAGCAACCGAAATCTAACTAAGAACTTCTCAACAATTAATTTAACAAAGAACTACAAAGTGGTTCTTTGTTAGATTTTCGTTTGCTTTTTCAAGTTTATCGTTTTCTTTTATACCTTTCCGGAGTTTAGAATCTGGCTTGGTTCACAAGTTGGATTACCTAACTTTTGAGAAGTTCTTAGTTACATTTCGGTTGCATGTTTGAGTTTTTTGATTTATCTCACGCCCGTTACGAAAGTGAGCGAAACGTTGGCAACTCCGTTTACAACAATGACACAGTCCAAACCCGGAAGACATTCAGACAGACAAAGTAGAATGGAAGAGTGTAAAAGAAGACACTATCCAGAAATTGAAAGAAGATTAGCTGAAAATACAACTAAAAGATAGTAAACTGAAAAAATATAAATAAGTGGTTCTTTAAATACCATAGGGAATTACATTATCACTTAACCAAATTCTTGATAAAACATGGGTGTTTTAAAGCATATTTCTGCAAATATAAAAGACGCAATAACCAAAATGTGATTACTGCAAAGAGGATAACACAGCAGAACACATTATATCTATATGTAAAACGTGAAAATGAAGAACACATGTTAGAGAATTTTGCGAGTATAAGCTAAAACTTTTAAAATTAATTTGACAATTACATAATATTATTACAATTTAACTTATATGAAAATAAAACTATTATTGTTTTTAGCAATTGTAAGATATAAGCAAATTTTATTTGATTTGATTTATAAAGGAAAAAAAGTGCGGTTTTTACATTTTTTAGAATAATTTTTCCAATTTTCCTCTTCAAAGCAACCGTTCTTGAACTTCAAGGAATATAAAAAAAAATAGCTAAATTGGTCAAACCGTTTTCGAATTTTGAGCTTAGCAACAAATTTACCGATTCATTTTTATTTATATAGATTATTTCTCACTTATTGTATAATACTATTAAAGGTTTTCGTAAAACAATACAATTTTAAAATTATCTATTTACAAACATTTTTTTCTTAATAAATGAGTTTATAGGTGTTTTAAATTTAGGTGTAGGTTAACACAAATTATGATCGTAAATTAATAAAATATTTTTTTGACACTTTATCTGCATGACTTATTTATTTTCGAGACTTTTGTGTAGCTTTATGTAGTAGCAGATGTAATGTTTGAAATTATAAATTGAAATAATTAATTAAAAACTGTATGAATATTCGTTATTTGCAACATTGTGTGACAACAGAATGTTGCGTCAAACACTTAACAGAGTTAATTACAATCGAATTTTTGTTTGATATGTCTATTTTTTAAATTTTAAATAATAAATAAAAACAATTTACTTAAAATTCAAACATCAAAGTACATATATATGAATTATATTAAAATTAATTTTTGATTTGTCATTTATATTATTTCTATACGTTTTTGCATTCAATTACGTTAGGTCCTTAAATACATACGTTTAACGTATGCTTAATTATATTTTTGAAATAGTCTAGTTTTTTTTAGTTTCTACTTAAAGTTGATATTCTATAATGTAATTGTACAAAAAATACGCCAGATTATTTAACATTTAAAATAAAACTATGTTATCTGTTTTTTAAATGTCTGGTAGTAATACACTGAGATTGAGATTATCCTCAAACAACGTGACTGAAGTATAAGCAAAACATTGAATATTTTTAAAAAAAGAAAAGAAACAGGTCGCATAGCTTGAGAGTAATCGCGATCATCAGGTGGTTTAAAAAATGAATATTTAAATGTTTGATATTTTTATTATTACATGTTGATCTAGTTTTAAGTAAAACTATAAGAACTCTCTTCACATTGATCTTTGACATATTATTTTTTTGTAAACTTACATACTAAACTTCTTGCTGGCTAACCTAATTAATTAGTAAACCAACTAGAACATTATTCACATTGCGTTTTTATAACTTCGTTATTCTGTTCTATTTTTACGGTCTCTACATTAGATTCAGCAAACTGGAGAACTAATCCATCTCTTCAACATCGGAAATTAACTGATAGACTAACTATCAACATTACAATCTTGCAAACAATTAGTGGGCACAATACCTGAATGCTCATGATGAAGCTTCTTTAAAATTTATATCTCTATAGACTTGGGGGTGCCAATACGATTGCTATATAAAACTAAATTATGGCTAACTGAGAGTAGACGACCATTTACTATTCACCTATTTTATTACTTTTGACAGCACATTATTTACTTTGGTATGTTCACTACCTTCTTGGTGTAAAATCAGCGGTGTCGATATGCAAATAAAATTTTAGTTTGTTACCTCAACTTTGTTCTGACGGAATACGCAACATGACGTTTGTCTGAAAAATATACAGACTTTCAATAAATAATTTTGTAATTACACGCTGACCGAAGTATGAACCAATAAATTAGGCAAGATAATGCTATGACGGGAACGTTTTTACATTCTAGAGACCAAGAAATACCTTTTTTAAAAAACTATGTAGTGATGCTAAACTATAAACACATTAAAATAAAACCCCCATAAAACCTATATGTAAATATATAAAACTTGAGTTAGTTGACTTATATTTCGAGGAAATAGAAGTCGCGTTATTTTATCAGTTTCTGTTTTTGAGAATGTTACGTAAATAAAACTGTAACCTATTATAGTAACAGGTAGCTCAACGCGTCGGAGAGTGAGTCATAATTAGTCTTTGGTGTACTGATTATAACAGGATTAAGAAAGCGCTAAAACGGTAAAAATATCTACCATAAATTCCGTTTACATCTGTAAAATACTGAAGGTAAATAAATTGCCAAACAATTATAACAATTATAACAAAGAATGTAATAATAACTAACGATAACGAAAACGATTAGAATTAAGCAAATAGATAACAATTAATAATGATAATGCAATTCCCTCAGATTAGGCAACACCTCATACATATAAACAATCAATTGGCTTAACATTACATCCAAAAGAAGTTCAAGTTGGTAAATACAACACAATTGTCAAATATCACAAACTTATGCAATACAAAGCTTACCGTCTAACTTGTTACATGCAAAAAAAACGGTATATGTTAGTCGTGGTTTTAAGCGTAATATGTACGTCTAATCGTACGTGCATACGAATGACCATAGAGCAATAAGTAATTATATATAACAAAGTACTTGCAATTGGCGTTTGCGAATATGCGGTTAGCTAATGGCACATCGAACACAAATCTTTTAAAATTTTTGCAAATAAAACTGATACATTTGTACACAATTACTATAAAGAAATTACTTAGATTGATACGATAAATTAAAAAACCAAGTGCGCTAAGTTTCCTGAAGTTAGTGAATATATCTCAGCAGGTGCGATGTCCAATTTGTCGTAATGCTGTTTGCAATCACAGAAATTAAAACAATGGTTTTAACAACCCCATCTAAGATAGGTTATCAAACCGTTCCTAATAATCCGTGCGTGCTTTATTAGTTCATCACAGGTATTTTCCAAAGTAAAAAAACATGTGCAGATACTCAAAGTTGCTGCAATAACACAGAAAAATCAAATTGCGTGTAAAATGAAAACGCATCCTTACTTCAGCAAATTTTTCACAACAACCACATCCGAAACCGCAAGTTATTTATTCAAAAACAACGTGGACAATTTAAGAAGTGTTTTTATTAAACTTCGGTACGCAAAATGCTTAAGATATGTTGAAACGTTTACTTGATACACCCACTAGTTTTTAAATAATATTTTAAACCCCACTTTTAAACCCCACACATAGTTTACACGTAGTTGAGTTGCCAGAATAATTGAACTTGAACTAAGATGGTTTAAGATTAATTAAAAAGTTCGATACTTTTACGAATTGACTTTGTTTCTAATCGTGTTTTCTGTAATTAATAATTCAGTTACATAATTTACTTCTAAATCACTCACCTTAAATTAATGTATTGGAAACTTAACTTTGTCATTAGAACCCGTTTTGCAACACCTTATATATTGCCGTCATCGTAATTAAATTCCACTGTGATTTACAATTGTAAGTAACTACCAGTAGTCAACACATGTGGTAAATTCTGAATTAAATTTAAATTAAACTGATAACAATATAGGTGTGCTAAACTGCAATTACTTGTAAAGAATTTATCGAATTTTGCAATCGCAACAAAGCTTACCTGAGAGATTTGAATCTCATGCTAATTAGTAACTTTTTTGCTCGTCCTGTGTGTCCGTTTAATTAACATAAGTTTAAAGACCAGCATTAACACAAAATTCTTTTACGCCATTATACCATAGCGCATGTAAAATAATATCCCGCTCTTTGTTACAGCATTCAGACGTCTGGACTTAGCAGGGCGGCATTGAATTAAAACTACCGGAATTATTACGTTTATTATAAAAAATTATTTTCAGCTTGTATAGCGGGTTTATTATTAATTAACGTTTATTATAGCAGATGATTTGTGTCGTAACTGTGCTCTAGGCTTTCTTGTGTTTTTTTAAACAACTGACTTTACTTTTGATTTGGTCTATTCTTTCCTTTTTTTGCTTCTCTGATTAAATGTTTGGCAAGCCGTTGTGGGATATTATTTTGATTTTGTTACTGTTCTGGGAACAATATCATAAAGTCTTTGGACGACTTTACAAAGCAATATCACTACCTATGTTTGGTTTGAATTTGTTTTATTCACTACGTATTGACATTCTGATTGCATTTTCTTGTTTTCTTTTCTCTACGTTTTGAGGGGTTAGTTGGGCACGTAGCGTGGTAACATCAAACTATTTTTTCTCTATCTTTCACTATATCTTTATCTTTTTCCTAGTTTTTGGTTTTGTTTTGTATGTAAATCGTTAGGTATTGTATTTGAAAATAACAGAGCTTCTGGTCCTTCACGGTTCAGTTCTAAAATATATACTTTAGCCAACTTTAGGTGTTTTTTACTTTCCTAAAAGAATAACAATCGCAATTTTTTTTCAAAAATTTTGTTTTGCAAAATTTTAAGTTTCAAGGTCTCTTGAATCAGAAAAATGTATTTTGAAAAAAAAATTTTGAGTGTGTATCCGCCATTTTTAACAGTTTTTCTTATATAATTTTGTACGTATGTAAATTAGTCGAATTATTTTTACAGTTTTTTATAGAAATAATTCTTCCTAACAATTTATTCAAATAAAAAAATTTCTAACATTAACAGTTTGTTAGATATTATTATATATGTTATTTATAATTTAAAATGAATTCACAAATACAGTATAGGTTCGAATCCTGCCTGCGAGTATTTATTTAGAAAAAAATTCCATATATTGAAGGGAAACCAAGATACGTTAAAATAATAATTTTTACTGATTTACTAAAGAGGAAAGTAATATCAAGACGCACAAATATAGGGGTTAGTGAATATGACAACATAAGATCAATTTGCCATATTTCGTTTATATCTTAATAATGTTTTCAAACAATGGTTAATTAAAAAAAATGTAATTAGTATAATTATTATTATTATTTAATTGTAACGTGCATTTAAAAATCATTTTTTGATAATCTTTACAATATTAATTTCTTTTTTAAAATGTATATTTTTTTTGTCTTAATTATTTATCTTTCACTACTTGCTTATACAGTTTCTTAACTCAATAAAGCTTAAAGACAGAGTAAATATTATTTTATCTTAAAAAATAAATTTTACTAATATAAAAGTAATCGCTTTTTAAACTAAAATTTAATGATCGCTACTTTTGTTTAAGAAAATAACGTCATTAAATAACTTTAAAAATAATGTTTTAATTATTGTGTTTTGTAATAGCATGATTTTCTTGTAAATAAGAGCAAGGTTGACAAAAACAACATGTGATAAATCAAATATTAACATAAATATAAAATGCAACTTTTTACTTTTTAACAAAAAATAAATAAATTTTTATTCTTAAACATTTCACGCATTTGTAAATCAGTTTTGATTAAAAATTTATAATAATAATATGAAGGAAGATATTATATTTCAATTTAATAATTCTTACAAAATTTTGAATTTTATTTTTTGTTTTCTAAAATTTTCTCTTTTAGATTATAACTTTAAAATCAAAAGCGTACTAGCTAAATAAGTTACTCTGAAAATGTACATAATCTCCGGTAGAACTTTGACTATTAACTTTACTAATAAATTTTGCTAAAATTTGTAACAGTAGAGTTGTCATTCAGAAGACTGTAAAAAGATAAAAAAAATACACGAACTTATTTTAATTATCATTTTAACAATATTTATTTTACTTACTATTGGTATTAATTTCTTCAATTTACCAGTACTTTTTTCTAAAAAGTTTTTAACTACCTGTTTAGAGTGTTTAATATTAAATATTAATTAATTAATTTAAATCAACATGGTAAATGTACGCAATGATGATCGTATGAAGAATATGAAGTAAACTAAAGCTTATAATCATAAAAATAATTTAAATAATTAAATTAATAGCAAAACAAGGTAATGTAGGTAAATTTTCTATAATTATAAGTTAACATTAGTCACACTAGAAATATCATTTTAACGTAAGCAGTTTTCGGTGTACAAATAACAAAGAATTTTTCTAATAGTATTTATGCTAATTTATTTTAGGAAACGCCCTTTTTTGAGTTGTAGATAACTACATTATTTTAAACAAACAAATATCGACAAAGTGTTTATACTTTATTGGCATTGTGTTTTACAAACACAAACAGACGGGTCTATGACTATTCGCCGTCGTTGTCATCATCATTAACCGTTGCACCATCAGCTGTTTTGACGTTGACAGGTTTGCTATAGAACATTGTAACAAATCTTTACTAAAGATTTAATAAATTAGCATTATTACAGAAAAATTATAATTTAGACTAAAACATTTCACATATTTAGTATTTGAGATACTTTTAGCATTTTCTGCTAGGTTTGTCTATAATTTATTTACATTAAATGCATAAGCAAATTGATTTTAAATATGGTTCTCAATAAATATTTATGTATTTGTGGATATATTCTTTTGGGAAAGACCCGGTATTTGGGTTTGTTTTATTTATTTCGTTTTTGTTAAGATCGTTGGAGTAATTTCGCATTTATTTATTTTACGTTTTGAAATTCATCTAAATTTTTTATTTTATATATGTATTAAGTAAATAAACACTTGAATCATTATGGTCAATTTGCTTCCGACAGTTTTTATTATTGAGTTTCAAAAATTAAGATAGTATCTTAAATCTTTGGTTTGGATATTGTTTTTTTATTTTTGATATTGCTGCATTTTTGTACTAAGAAACGTCGTCAACGGACGCGTGCTTTTGCAAGTTGATTTAATTTGCTACCTTTCTTCGTCTTTATTATACTGTCAATCTCTCTCGTAAAGATTTACCTCCGATTTTTTAAGTAAGGTTATAAAAGAATTTTTGTTTTTAGAAAGAAGTTTTTTAAGTTTAAAGACTTCGCATTATCTTTTTGATTCAAAACTATAATTGAGTTTAATGTCAGTAGATAACACTCAAAATAACTGTTTTCCTAAACGTTAGTTAATCTGTTTATTGGAATGAATGCTCACACCCAAAGTACATACCAGATCCACCTTTTTCAGTAATATTTCAAACCAATATCTATGCGGAAATTAGAATAAATAACCTTGAAATAACCAAGAGAAAAAAGATAATTGATACAACTAATTTTTATTAATCTAATATATACTACATAAAATATTTAAAATGATTAGTCTGAAATAGGTCATTCGAAAAATTTTTGCCAAAATTGTGTAATATCTTCATCGTCTGCCACATATGCAGTAGTTTTTTTTATATGAATCATCTTCTTTATTTTTATTAGAACTGCCCTCGTTAGATAATAGCTTTTCTGGGGCCATGACAAATGTATGTTCACGCAATCCGTCTATGTAGTCTCTTGCAACCACTACACCCTTGCCATCATTTGGCAATGAGAAAAATGATGGAAGTTGCTAATATTAAATGACATTTTTTGGTCTGTAGGTGTACCTTGTCGCGAGGTTTCGACAGATATGGCTATTTTTTTTAATTCAATATTTTTTTGGCGTCAACAATGTGGATTAAAAATGTGTGTGCGTTACTAGCCGATGCTCATATCTATGTAGAGTATAAACACGGTCGATTTTTTGTAACTTACGTTTAATCACACTAAAGTCACATGGTAGAAACGAATGTCATCTCATAGAAGATAGTGCCGTATAATATCAAACCTATTAAAATCTTTCAAAAACAGGCACAATCTTAATTGTCGCTAAACAGATGCAACTGTTTTACGCTATTAGGTATATATTCTTTAACATATTCAGACAACATTAAACATACCTTAATGGACCTTTCATAGCAGTACTTTTGTGGTAAATAAAATAGACAACTAGGTAAGTTTTTATATTGTAGACGCAAAAAACGCTAATTATCAATTGTCTTAGATAAAATAAATTTTGCATATAGTCAATTGTTAAGGCTACGGTATTTTTAGATTCCTTACACACTCTTGCAAAATTTTTTTAGTGCAGTGTAAAATTTGTTGCTAAGCCTTTTATGGACCAGCATTTTGGCGACAGCAACTCTTTTTGCGTTTTCGTTTAACTCCTTAATTTAAATTTTAATTGAAAGGCCCTTACAAGTGTAGCATGTATCTACTTGTTGTCTACAAAACTTCAAATCAAATTCGTCCTTAAAGATGAATCCGGGAATTTGCCTTAAACATTGAGTGCATTATTTTTACCGTCAAGAGATGATTTGACCGGAAATGAGGAAATGTGTTCCTGAATAGCATTGGCATTGGTCTGTTTTTCCCTTCTAACTGTTGCGGTAATACCAGCTTTTAGCAACTCTTTTTTTGTAGTCTTTTATTAAATATAGAGTGTATACTCAAAAATGCCTTCTTACAAATCATTTTTCTTTCACTTCACAGCAATGTGATATTTAAAACTGTTAGAACGCATTCTTTTTTCTCCGAGTTGTGTCCGATTACGGGAGTTTTAATACTTTCAGCGTGAACATGTCGTTGCAAATATAAGTCTTTCCCGTTTTTTGTTGCTAAATTATAAAATATAGTGAATGCATCCAACCGCTGTTCATTGGTAATATGCTTAAAGCATTTTAGTCTGCAGGAACATGTAACTCCAATAGATTTAGCGGGAACTACATTACCCTGATAATTTGTATATTCCCTGGCCTAACTCTAAAAAACACCAAATTATGGTGGTATAATGCTCCTTACTCAAAATAAAAAGTATTAAACTCAATTATTTTTGTACTTACTACGTATCTGAATATGTATTCTTTGTGCACCCAATGTTGTATGTTGGCATGAACTGTCGATTCCGCCAATATACTACTAATGGCAGAAAACTTAATTAGTACCGTTTCTACAATCAGCGATTCAATTGCAGTAGGTTTTAGCCCTTAATATTTGGGTTGTACTAAGGGTTATAAATAAGTTCAATTAAAGTTTTTGGAAGTTCTTAGTTCGTATGCTTTACGGTTTTCACGTTTCATTTGTATTCGAATTTAATTACCGTATTGAGGAATTTATTGTGCTATATAATTCCACTTTGTCTTGTGGCGGTTTAAATAAAACCTGTCGACGGACCATTGCAGGCTTGTACTACATATTTATTTTTAAAAAATTTTAAATGTTCGAATGTTTACGCGAATTAAGAAGTTTGTAGTTTTTTAATTTCCGATTAAATAAAATAAAATTAATTAAATTTCCGGGAGGCGCCACTAGGTTAAACAACCAACCACGGAGAAGGCTAAGACCAACCCAGAACTTCTATCGACATTAGAATTAGACAATGGCACAAGCAAAGAAAAAAAAAGAAAATAACGATGGCAGCAGATTCTCAAGTTTTCAATAAAACTACCCTGTATTAAATATCGTTTATTAAGTTATACTGTACAAAGAATAATAAATTATGAACTAAAAAAAAGATTTATCTTGCACTTTGTATAAATTATAATTGTATAGGTTTTGCCCACTATAAAAAACACGCGTGCTTTCGTTAACCCTTCTTTACTTAAAGGTTGTGAAAGTTATGATTATGCGTTGCGCTGAAAGGTTATATAAATTTTTGATTGTTTTTGTTCG
Organism: Aquatica leii; assembly: GCA_035610365.1. Classification (NCBI taxonomy): domain Eukaryota; kingdom Metazoa; phylum Arthropoda; class Insecta; order Coleoptera; family Lampyridae; genus Aquatica; species Aquatica leii. The sequence continues at coordinate 51,415,724 of CM069433.1, read as the reverse complement.
CGTTGTCTCAAGGTAAAACGGCTGTAAAAGTACCTAAGTGATTTCGAGATCAGCACTACGATCTCCCCCCAAAAGCTGCCCCTAACTGAAAAGGTCGTTCCCCCTATTCGACAGAAAACAATTGTCTTCTATCGTACGTAACCTTAAACTTCTACAATCCCCCGTAAAAAACTTTTTCTTACAGGTCCTTCTTATCCTTGATGTCCCCCGTGAACAAAACCGGTGACTACATTCAAATATCTGCAGCGATTTAAAATGAATGAACACAAGAAAAAAGAAACCCACGATGTTATATCAGGTAGGTGAAACCAATGTAAAATAAAATACTTTTCTATTAAGGACTAAACTAATTGTTCAAACTAACAGCTAAAAAAAATCAAATAGAACTTATCTTAATCTAAGCTTATCTTATTTGGTTGTAGGGTATCGCATCCGGTGGTGACTGTGGCCGAGGTGGAACGAGCAGATAAGGGGTAGTACTGCGACTTGTTTCCTTCCGGAACTGCTGGTGAAACATAGTGGTTGTTCCCTAATTGTTTTTTTTTTATATAAATATACCGAATGCATGCACTTGGTGGTACAGAATCACACTTACCCACGATGTTGTTGGAGATTCTAATTATCGTATGATGTCGCCCTATGTTTAATATCCGGTTCATTAACCGTAAGCATAAGGTTTGTTAGTACCACTAATGCTTTTTTTTAATTGTAAATTATAGCCGCCTAATTCCACCTAGAAGTCTTATTAGCCAAAGTAACGATATACGAATACCAGTCAACTAATTGACTTAATGCAGCTAATATTTTTACGCACAGGTAATGCAACAACCTTCTTTCGAATACGTGTTTACAGGAAGTGAAGAATTTCTTCTTGATAGCAGTGATAATTTATCAATAGCTCACCAATAGGTCGCTATACAAATTTGACCTGCATGTTAAGTTTTTTAAACTCGTTACACGGCATAGTTTTTTTTTTAACTGTCGACATCTTACTTAACAAGCACCGATATTTCAAAAATATAAAAACACTCTGTGTCGGCTAAGTAATCTAACAAGTAGCTTTCACAAGACTCTCATTGTTAGTTATTTGATAGAAAATGAATAGGTGTAAAGCGCAAAGAGGATTAGGTTAATACAAGTATTACCTACCTGTTAGATTTGTTATTTTGGTGCATATTTAATCTTAAGTCTTTAATAATAAAAACTTTCTTTTGTAATCAAATACTTACTTACAAAATGTATACAAACTCCTTGGAAAATTTTATTAGAAAAAAATTTTGAAAGTTTTTTTTACCCTTAAAAATTATTTAATAACCAAACTCAATTTACTTACAAAACGATTTATGATAACAAGTGCTTTATGGACTCTTTAGTTAGTAATCGACTGCTTACTAAACGATTTCTACTGTGTTATAGTTATTAACAGTAATCAGTATCTGTTTATCTAATTACAAATACAAAAATATTTGACATTTGTATCCATTGTTATTATTCTGAAGATTTTAGGATCGATTATAGTAAATACGTAGATGTGGCTGCTAGTACTTACTACCAACTTTATATATTACACACACAAAAATCACTTTTTCTATTTCGCATATACAATCGCTACTTTGTGCAACCGAAAGTAGTGATTTTTGTGTGTGTAATGTGTAAGGTTGTCAGTAAGTATTGGCTGTCAGATCAACCCCGGAAAATATGCGAACTAATTTAAATTGTGTCGACCAATCATGTAACGCGATTTGTTAAAGTACATTTAAAAACGTAAACATTTATTTAATGGTTTTATCGAAATTTTGGTTTTTATTTACGTTGTTATTTTGAAGTTTCAATTACGTTTTGCTTTTATATTTGAATTTTGGTCTTGTTTGTGGTTTTAGGACAATCTACCTCAATTTACTTCTATAAAAATTGGTAAGTATTTTTAGGTTAAAAGTATTTCTATTTAGTTTACAACACAGAATAAATTATTTATTGTATGTATAGAACAGAACCAATAATAATTAAAGTAACTGTTTGTATTACAGTTTTAATCAATGGATAGCAGAACCTGAAAAATTGATCGTTTCGAACCACAAAACATTATTAGTAATGTTATTGATTTCTTTGATAAACAAGAAGTACCCGGCGGCGTAAGCAGTGGCCAGTATATGTTTTATAATTTGACAATTTTAAGAATTCAGCAATGTTTTTAGGAACTTCACCAATTTTATTAATTCCAATTGGAGATACGGTACATCTACCTCTACGATAAGTTAAAAACAATCTATCGTGTGAAGTGTGCGGTGGTCCCACTTCAACGTATTTCTTAATGAGAGCAATCCAAGATACCTCTGTTATGAGGAATACACGAGATATGCTATTTTTGGTTGCGAAAACAGTTACTTCTATTCTAACAGATTTCAACTCAATATTATTTAACCTCATATGAGTCAACTCATCTCGTCTACAGGCTCCACAATACCCTATAATTAATATAACCTGAAATAAACTAATTAAATATTGTGTCTTAAAAGTGTAAATCAGGATATTACTTTCATTGCCAAAAAAGTGTAATCATCAGCATCACTAATAAACTTAATGTTGTACTCGGACTGTAAAATACTTGATTTTTTTGGCTTTTACTTTTAAATACTGCGAAATGTCAATATTTTTTTAAATCGAGAGGCATGTTTGGAGCATGGAATAACTTAACCACATTGTAGATGACTTTTTTGTTCTACTCATTACTTCAAAATAAGCTAATACAATGTTTTCAGTCAGATCGTTCACATTATTTTCATCACACCAGGTACAAAACTTTTGATATTCTTTTTCATATTTAGCTTTAAATTTAGTGGGTAATAATTTCTAAATGGCGTTATTGGCATTTTCACGTAACTCAGGCGGAGTGCAGGAAAGTTCAACAAAATCCTGGACAGAGCACATTCTTGGGAACAAAAGGATAAACAAACTGATAAAATTTGAATATGTAGACTTTTATATAAAAAATAAACAGTTTTTATATATTTCTAACTATCTAATTAACAATCGCGTTTTCAAATTTGAATTTCGAAAGTAGGCAGATGCTGACAATTGTGACCAACTAAAATACATCGAAAATTGCTGCTATACATATATTATAATTTCTATCAGAAATAAATATAAATCAAAGCAAAATAGAGTAAATAGTATGAAAAACTCTTGTTACAATTCCTTTTTGTAACGCTCGTGCATTGCTTAACTCGCCGCTACGCGGCTCGTTAGGCAAACTTACTCGCGTTACAATCATCGTCATTGTAACACTTGTTTTACAATATACTGTTATTAAACGTCAGGCGTGTTTTGTGTAATTATTTATTAATTAGATATTGTTAAACTGTAGTAAGCTTTTGTTTTTAAAATTATTTAAAACAATTTATTAATATTACTACTTTTAATATAATTTGATTTATAGTTTGCTTTCAATATTCTACTATAATAAACATTTATTCAGTAACGTTTCCCTTTTACATTTGATTATTTATATATCGATTGCTACTTTTAGAAACAAATTAATAACCATTTCTACTGAAACGTATTTTTATTATTAAACTGGTAAAATTTTAGTAATCCAAAAAAATAATTTATCATAAAAATTAAATTTTTCAAGGATTCTAAAAATAATGTTAAAGTTATAATTGTTATTGTGAAATCTACTTAACTTTAGACGACGTATTTTATAATTTTGAATATGTAGTTGGAAACAGTAATTACCAGTGATCAAAGGCAGTCAACTACTTTACAATATCTGTTTATAATAACTAAACTACAACTTACTTAAAGGCATGTTATTAAGTAATTGTAAATATAACAAGAAAATGTTTGCATAATGATTAAATATACTTTAGACTACTCGCATGTTTAATAACTAATTGTTTTACTTTTGTTTAGTTTGTGTTTTAATTGATTATGTAATTCAATTACTAATTTACACAAATTCATTTATTATAAAAATGTGTTGTTTTTGTTAGTAACAAAAATAATTTACTATTTTACAATCATAAAAACAAACAAAAAAATAAAATTGAATATTTTAACTTTAAGTTACCTCTAATTATTAAACAAACTTTGTATAATAGTTAAAAACTTAATTTTGGCATTTGTATTTATTTTAATATTTATTTAATTATTTGTTTATTTTATTTATATTCTGATTAAGAAATATGATTCTAATGTAAACACTTTTTTGCCGTGACTCGAGTGTTGTTATTTTTATCAAAATTTTATTATTTTATTACTTTTATCTATTTTGTAAGGTTGTTACATCAAAAAAATAAAGATTTGTAAATTACTTACAAAAAGTATAAAACATACATTTTTGAAAATGTTTAAATTTAAGTGGTTTTTTAGCTTACATGTCAGTGTTTTGTTGTATTGTTTTAGTCGATCAATTTTAAGCTTTTTCGAAAGAGTTAAATAAGTTGAAGCGGATAACTAAATGTAATGTTTAATTTTAGAATCAAAATTAACTTTTTTGTTATTTATTTTAACTTATGTGCTTAGAAGACTCCAACATTTTAATAAATGATAAAAAATAGAAACAGTAAAAAGATAACAATAAACAAAGAAAACGAAGACATCGAAATCTTAAGATGAATCAGGATAGGGGAGAGAGAAGCTTACAAGACTAAAAAATGTATCTACGGTCAAAGCTTTTGAAACGTTCGAGAAGTTATTCTCAACTTCGAGAGCCTTGGCAAGGTTTTTCTACATTTTTAGAACGTATACCGAAAGATATGGAACATTCGAGAAAAATTTCCAAAATGTATAAATGCGGCACAAATCAGAAGTCAGTTATTTCTAGTAATTTGAAGACGGCAGTGTTAAGAAGATTACTTAAATAAATATGTGCTTAACGCGTGTGAGATAAATAACCTGGTCCGTGACTTTGACGTAAACAATAAGTGTTAAACAAGTGTGTGAAGTTATCCGCGGACTTTATCTTGTCTTCGTGTCAGTGATATCACTATATATAAATTTGTGTAAGTGTTTTTATTAAATATCCTTAGATTTAATTAGTTCAGTTAATAACAATAAACGTGTACATATTTTTTTAGTATAATTAAATTAGTTTGATAATAATCGTTGCACTATATTATACATATCATACATCGAAAATGACAGTTATAATAGATCGATCATCACAATTTAAATCGATAATGGATGGCATGGAAGAATTATGCGTTGGAGATCGTGGACAGATAAAAAACTAAGAGGCGGAAAATATCCTGGAACGTCTTAAGAGAAAAAAAGATAAAAGAAACTGATGCAGCTCTATGGTGAATTTTAGGCGCAAAGCGTCTAAAACAAGAAGTGCTATGTTTAAATTATTGCTTATTTTAAACTTTTCAGACTTTTAACATGTGCATTTTACTACTACCAAACGAAAATTACAAAATACTTCATACTAATAATAGTATGTTAAATAAACATCGTTTTAACAACGAACAAAAGTTAATTCTATCCAGATTAAAGGATCTTAATTATTTAAAAAAAAAGAGGCAAAATAATCTTAAACATAAAAAAACTTATGAAATGTATCAAGTAAAATGGTAGCTTAAAAAATTATACCAAATTGTATCAAATATTTATTAAAGATAATACAATGTAGTTGTAATCGTTTTTCTGTGAATTGAATTTTTATCTTTAAACGTATTTATTGCTTGAAAGCTTGTTCAAATTATAGATATTTTTTAAATTGCAAACATTTTAAACCGATTTTAAAAATTCTTGAATATTTTTTTTAAATACATCGAATAATTTAAGAATAAATAAATTTAATAATCTTAGAATTACAAATAATTTGAATTAACAATTAAATACAAGAGTTCTGTTACTAAGACTTGGAAATAGTATGCATCCTATGATTAAAAACCAAAAGCATGCGTTAAATGTATGATTTTAAGTAAATATAGTCTTTGTTCTGTATAACTGTGTTATTAAAAATAATTTATGTTTAATGGTTATAGAATAACACTGCAATTAAACTAAAAAACTGTGTAATTTTGATTAATTGTAAAAGTTAGATTTTTTTTAAGTTGTGTATTGAGGTCAAAAGATTTTTTTACAAAAAGTTGTAGTTTACTTGTTGCGCTTGTTCTTTACGTTTTCACATCAATTAAATGATATATAATTTAATAAAAACATGTACTTAATTAATTATAATATTAATTTTTCTTTAAAAAAAAGTTTAATGCTATTTTAATTTGCTGATTGTAATTAATATAAATTACTTAGACTGAAACTAATGAAAATATTATATGTTAAAAAACATTTATAACTTACACTTGACTTAAAAATAGATTATTGGCACGTGATATTAAAGTTATAACATAATAAAATTCCAATTTTTACATTTACCTTGTTTTATTTGCTAGGATTTGTTTAACTTAACTAACGAAAATTGTCAATAGAAAAGTACAATTTTGTGCAATCGAAAGTAGTGGTAGTGATTTCTATGTGTGTATCTGATATATACAATTGGTAGTAAGTATACTGTTAGATTAACTTTGTCAATAAAAACATTATTAGAATAATAATAGAAATGTCAAATAGTTTCAAATTTAAAATTAGATAGTAAACAGATGCTGTTAAGAACGCAGTCATAATTTGTATTTGTGTAATTATGTCGTTCAAAATAAATCTTTGCTTACAATTTTTTTTCTTATGCTGTTGCGGTCTTTACCATACATTTGAGATTGCACAAAACCACAAAGTGCAGTTGTAGTTTGAATTCATTATCACATTCACAAAATCTTCAGTTTTCGCACAAATAAGAAGTAAGACGAAATTAAATATTACGATCATATCATGTCAGTTGAAACGGTGAAAATCGCGCTCCGTAAATAAACTCAAATTGTGAGTGTTTGCGAGTTAAATTGTGTGGTAAGTGTTAAACAATAAGAAGTACAATAATTAGTTAAATAAATTTTTAAAAACAGACAGTAGTAATTACAAGAATAGGATAGAAAATATTAAGTAAAAGATTGGTAATAGCATTGATAAATAGGCAAATTAATATGAATTCTAACGTCAAGGATAAGGTTCTCGCTTCCGAAAGGTTGACTTGAGCTGATAGTACACTAAGCCGTGCGTGACCTTCAAATAGACTAGCCAAACAACAAGATAGTTCACAAAGTAACATATTTAATAAGATAAACATTTTTAAATTTAAATAGGGAATTAAATTAAGATACAAATTAAGTTAAACGAAACTAAACAAAAGTTAAAGGTGAATAAGTTAGATAAAATCGAGAAAATCTTTCACCTAATAAAGAAGAACATGAACTAAATGAATGCAAAATTAGATGCATAATAGTAACAGAAGTGAAACAAGTAAAGGAAGAAAACGTAAACTCTAAATTTCAACTATCAGCGCAAAAAGGAAACAAACAATTTAGAAATGGAGATAAAGAAAAAAATGTAATAAAAGATGTAGTAGATAAAGAAAACAAAGATTAAAGCGATCTAAGTGGAAAATTATCAAGAATTATTCAAAGAATAAGTATGAGCTTAGACATAAAACCTAGACCGATCAAGTTAGAACTTTAAATTAATTATTGATAGTACGAAAATAGCAATCTTTCGAAATACAAAAAAACTTAAAAGGTCTGATATATAGATCGAACAAGACTACACTAAAAAAATACAAGAAGAAAGAAAGTCATTAATACCCACGTGAAAAAAGCGAGGAAAAAAGGATTTAGCGCACAGTTAAAATTCGATATGTTAATTGTGAATCATCAAATATAAAACGTAGATGACGTGCAAAAAAGATAGTCTGGAATCAAATACTCTAAAAAAACAGTAGCGGAAAGGTCTCCGGAGAGAAGCTCTTTGAAAAATCAATTGAGAAAAATAACCCGGGAGAAGAAACTAAAACGTAAAAATAAGATAAAGGCAAATAATGACAAAAAAGGCAACAAAGAAGAATATGCGCAATCGGCAATACAACAAAAGCTTAAAAATATGAAAACAGATAAGCAGCACAAAAAACTGAAGGAAATAAAACAAAAAAGATGCTTAATAAAAATTGGTATTTGTAATGTAAAAAAGTATTATAGGAAAAGAGGATGCATTCATTAAAGAGATGAATATGCAAAACATCGATTATTTAGGTATAACGGAAACCCAAAAGAAAGGGAAAAGAGAAACGAAATTGAATGAAGGATACTGGCTATATTGGTCAAGGGTAGACCAATAAAAGTGAAGAGCAAAATGGGCAGGATTAATAGTAACATCAAATTAAATATATATACCAAGAAATAAAGCCCTAGACATCATAATAGACGAGGGACAAACCTGGACGATAATAGCAGTGTATGCGCCTAATGATAGCTAAAAACAGAAAGAGAAAGAACAGTTCTTCAAATTACTTCAATTAGAAATAGAGGAGAAAGAAATTTAATTGTAATGGAAAATATGAATGGCAGAATAGGCAATAATAATGAAGACATAAAAATATAAATAAGGCAATTGGGCAAAAACACTAAAAATGACAATAGTATGAGGCTTAGAGACCTATGTGTAGTAAATGATTTGGTGATCACTAACACAAAATTTATGCACTAGGATATACATAAATACACCAGAAAAGTCTGCTCTAGGAACGAGAAGTCAGTTCTTTACTAATTTATTGTAAATACACAAAATGGGAAACGAGTAAAAGATGTAAGGGTAACAAAACGCGTAAATAAGAAGTGATTATTGTCTACTAAGAATAGAAATGCTGTATAAATGCAAAAGACAATCGAAAGATAAAAAGAAAGAAAATAGTAAAAACAAAAAATCAAAAGTTATAGACTAAAGAAGAGTGAGCCCAAAAAAATTTTCAAGAAATTTTGGACAAGAAAATTGTCCAAAGTAACAGAGTAAAGATATAGAAAGTAAATGGAGAAATTTTAGAAAAAATACTCTAGAAACGACAAGAACTAGCTGTAGAGTAAAAAAAATGTGAACACATAAGGGAAGAAAGTAGATATAGTTTTCAACCGAAATACATACAAAAATCAAGGAAAAGAAAGAAAAATGGATAAAGTATATAATAACAGGATCGGAAGAAGATTATAACACATACATAAAATATAGATCAGAATTAAAGAAAATTCTTGACAAGACATATAGTAACACGGCAGTTGGTAACCCCACAAATAGCAACGTACAATTTGTAACGCCGTCAATTTGTAATGGCGACACTTCGTAACATCGACAGTTTGTAACTAAAAATGTTTGTAACGGAGTAATCCGTAACGCCAAGATTGAATTATTTTGTTTATTTTTGTTAACGTGGAAACCAGTTTTTATTACACTTGCAATTGAAATTACGTTTATCAATTTAACGGACCAACATCAAGATAAACATTTTAAACTCATTTCATATTTTGTATAAAATTAAATTTAGAAAATTATAACTGTAAGAAATTTAATATGGCAAATGAACTAACGTATGGTTAGTTTGCGTGGAAAACGTACTCTTATATAGCAAAATTTCGAGTTTGTTCAAAATCGGGTAACCAATTCTGGAATTGTGCATTGAACGTGTGGGAACAGTTATAATGACAAATGCAAAACAATTGTGCATACCAAAGGTGACGATATCATCAAATGCAACGAAGAACATTCACATATTGTACAATATTTTGCAGTAGATGCAAGAAAGATGGTAAATGAGATGAAAGCAAATAAACCTAGAACAACATCTAAAATTGTCTCTAATACAAAATTTCTTAAAGGAAATGAGAGTGTTAAATTACTACATCCAAAAAAGACTTTAAGAACACTTCAGAGTGCCAAACAGAAAGAAACAGATGTTGTACCAGCTATTTCCAACAACATGAATTATGTACTTTTTGGACTTGCTGTTACATGATAGTAGATCTGATGATCCTAATAGAATATTAATATTTAGACACAAACAGTTATTATACTTGTTACTGACACATCAAAATTGGTTAGCCGATGGAACTCTCAAAGTTGTATCTAAAATATTTTAACAACTATATAGTATCCAGGTTCAAGTTTATGGTATAGCATTTCTTTGTGTTCTTGCGTTACTGCCAAATAAAACTGAAAAAACTTATGAAAGATTATTACGTATGTTAAAAATCTGACTACTAACTTTAAATCTAATTCTTGCCTAATTGATTTTGAAAAGGCATCAATCAATGTTTTTTAAGCTGAATTTAATGGAATTAGAACAAAAGGATGTTTTTTCGATTTAAATCAATCAGTGATCCGAAAGCAAGAAGAAATTGGTTTAAAACCTGAATTTAATTCTAACGTAAAAGTATGCAATTTGCGTTAAGATGCTAACTTTAATACCATTACTCCTTATAGAAGAAACAACTGAAGCATATTTACAAGTCGCAGGATTTTTTGAAGTGAAACTTCTTTATCGGCGTTGGAAAAAAATTTACCGTCACATTTTACGCGTCACGTCACATTTTTTATCGTCACATTTTTCCTTTACGCGCCATCTTTTTTTTTTCTGAAACGCAATAGCGACGAGATAAATAATATATCAATACTAAAGTGATCAACAAAATCAAAGGCTTTATTTTAATTCTAATTCCAGTGGATTTTTAACAAAAGTAAGTAATTATATCTATTTTTCTAATACTTGTTAAGGTTAACCTCAAATTCTGATTGAACGATGACATTTTAAATTTAAAATATTTAAGGTTAACCTCAGTTTCTGATTGAACGATGACAATGACAGTAATAATTCTATTTCAATTAATGAAATGCTGTAATAACCTTAGTAGCAAAAGTTAAAGTGAAATAATTGTATTATTTGTATTCATGTCTATTATAATAAAATCCTTTTGTTTAAACTTTATCTAATTTTAAATTTAAGATATTTAAGGTTAACCTCAGTTTCTTATTGTAACTATCGGTCAATGTATATGATTTCATTAAAATAGTATTTATTAATTAATACGACTGCTAATTTAATGAACATCAATTAATTGGCATAGAGTATAAATTCTGAAATATGTAATTAATTTTTGTAAATCAATTAACTAATTTTTGTAGATTAAATTTCATATTTCAGTTACCATAAGCCATTAATTATTAAATTTAAGATATTTAAGGTTAACCTCAATTTCTGATTGAACGATGACAATGATAGTAATAATTCTATTTCAATTAATGAAATGCTGTAATAATCTTAGTAGCAAAAAGTTAAAGTGAAACACGGTTGGTTCAGACGAAGAGTACTTTCAGTTTCTCCAACGCAGTAGGGATAGCATGTCGCTTATTTCGTTACGCGTCACATTTTTAATTAATACGACTGCTAATTTAATGAACATCAATTAATTGGCATAGAGTATAAATTCTGAAATATGTTATTAATTTTTGTAAATCAATTAACTAATTTTTGTAGATTCAATTTCATATTTCAGTTACCATAAGCCATTAATTACAAAAATATATAATAACGATGACAATGATAGTAATAATTCTATTACAATTAATGAAATGCTGTAATAATCTTAGTAGCAAAAAGTTAAAGTGAAATAATTGTATTATTTGTATTCATGTCTATGATAATAAAATCCTTTTGTTTAAACTTTATCTAATTTAACTTTATTTAACCAATTTCTGAAAAGTTGCATGTAGATCATTTTGCGAAAAATAAGGCCATAAAGAAGTTTCACTTCTTACATGTGTACACTAGTACACGCCCTAATTTTTTTCTAAATTTGACGACAGAACTGAAGAGTTTTTGTAGTACTTTGAAAATTTGTATATTAGAGTTCGTGAATGGAGAAATTGCCGTAGGCGAGATCTATCATTTCTTCCAAACATATGAAATCATCGTCAAAATGCAAGAGATAGTTTGGTCAAGACTACCATTTCTCACAATGTGGAAATTTGTTGATGAACTTTTTGCATAAGTTACTTTACAACACACATATTATTTGCAATATGAAAGTAGTCAAAGAATGCGGCAACGTTTGAAATATAAACCAATAAAAGAGCGCATAGTTAGAGTCATCTAAGATTATGATGTTGAAAGGCGATTGACATTTTTTTTACATTAAATAAATATACGTACTTTTAAAATGGTATGCCTGGTTAGACTTTATCGATGTTAGAAATATAAATTGTATTAATTATTATAATAAAAAAATTATGGTAACTTTAATTTTTTTCATTATAATTCAGACTTAGTTTTACTACTTTAAAGTGATAATTCAGAATAAAAATTTTTAAAATAACATAAATATTTTGTAGTTGTCATATTAACAAAAATATGTGTGAAATATGTTTAAAAAAGTGGTTTTGAAAAAAAATACTACTATTTTTAGTGTAAATAAGTATACAAAGTGCTGTTTTGTCTAAATCCAGTAATGGCTAAACGTGCTAAAAAAGCTAAATGTTGGCGTTACGAATTATACCGTTACGAAGAGTTGTGGTTACGAACTGTCGATGTTACGAAGTGTCGTTGTTGGATTCAAGAAAATTATAAAAGCAGCAAAGGGAAAGTCATGGGGAGAGTTTGGAACTAGGATGAAAGTAAACTATTTAGAGAACCAAAAACTATTGATCAAATACATTAAATCAATTAAATCAATGTAGAACCAGGAAAAGAGCGAAATCCAAAGACATGGCATGAAGAAGCACAAAAGGTACAAAAAATATCAAAACAGGAAATCACGGTAGCAATTAAAAATCTCAAACTAGGAAAAGCATCAGGGGTAGATGAAATGATAGAAAAGATGCTGATACATAAAAAAGAAAGCTACATAACTCCAAGATTTAATAAATTAAATAATAACACAAAAAGTAATAGACTGGAATATATGAATAATAATAATCTTGATTGAAAGTTTTCTATCCGGTAAAATTTATATTTAAAATTGTTTGTTAAATTAAAAACTTTAAAAAGATAAATTTTAATTTTTTAAAGAAATAAAAATTTATTTGTTAAATTTTCAAAATTTGTATGAACGCAAAAAATTGCTTAATCTATTTATTATTTATAAATATGTAATAGATTTTTCTTGTTTTTTGAGAAAAGTTTTACCAAACAAGGTTAAAAAGATGATTTAATAATTTGTGATTAAACTGGTCGCCTAACCAAAAGCGCTTGAAGTAAATCGTTTAACTAAAGCTGGTTACATTGAATCGTTTAACCGAATACGGTTAACTTAAATCGTTTACTCAAAGATAGTTAAATTGAATCGATTAACCAAAAGTAGTTAAGCTAAATCAATTAACCAACAATTAATCATTCAATTTTAAATTAACCGGTTAACCAATAAAAAATGACCATTTAACCGTATCGATTCAACACCTCTGTTTACAAATTTTTTTCTATTACAATTATATATGTATATAAAGTATCATAAATTTATTTCTTTTGTAGCTTGTGGTCCAAAATAATCAAATTAATCAAAATTAATTCAGAAATGTATTAATCTAACCATCTAATAAAAATATCGACCAAGTATTTATTTATTTTAATCCAAGAAATAGTGTAATATAAAACAATGAACTTATTAGTTTATTTTTTAAATAAGTTTTTAATTAGCTAAAGAGTTTGTGAGATTAATATTAGAAATTAGCGGTTACATATTTATTTTAACTTATGTAAAACCTCTCGAAACGTTTTTTACGTTTGCAAAGTTAATAACAATCATTAATCAAACTTAGAAAAAGCTTATCGCTTTACAGACGAGTAACGCTTTTTGAACAATTTTCTTTATAAATCTATAACCATAATTTTAAAAACGCGTGCTTAGTACTTACTATAACAATGTAACATCTTTGATTAGTAAGCTTACGTATACTACAGCAACAAAGAAATTTTAAGATTGCATAACTAATATTTTTAATAATACCAATAAGTTATGTGCATATAGGAAAACCCAGTAACTAAAATAATACATACCTAAATATGAAGACGTTATACAAATACCAATAATTATTAGAGATTATTTTAAAAACACGATTTAAATTAAAATGTAAATACTTATTTATATGATATACATACAATTAAAAAGCTTATTAAACTTTATAGATAAAATATTAGTAAAAATTTACAAATATATTTAACTAACTGTAATTTTCTGAACTTAGTTTTTTGGTTGGAAGTGTGTTTGTCGACATTTTTTTATACTTTGAACAAGTCATCATAGGTAAGGAATTACAGTGTTACGAGTATTTAATCAGCATTACTGTTTTAAGTAAATAACATTTTATTACTTTGCAGTATTTAACTTAAATTTAAAATGATTTATTATTGTATTTTATTGAACTTAATGTAATTAAAATTAGTTAGCTATTAGTTTTATTTAAATTGTTTTTAATATAAAAGGTATTTCCATAAAAAAGTGTATTTTAAAGTAACAGTTATTAGCGTTTCTACACACTAACTATTAAATTACATTTACATAACACAACGTTATGATGTTAAATATATAGATTAATTAACTTTTTTTAATGAAACTACAATAATAATAACGTTTAGTTTCTTTAACAACAAATAAAAATAATTCAATAGAAAAAATTTAAACGATCTGATAAAATAAGACACGTCATCAAAGACGAGACTTGAAGAAGGTGTCATTGTTGTAAAAATCAATCAATTTTTATATGTAAAAAGTATAACCTATATTTTGAATGCTTTGAAATATTCCACAACAAATATATAAATTTTGTTTAAGCTTGTATTTATATTATGTATCATAGCAAACATTTAACTTGCAAAACGTGCGTTAAGAAAATATTAAACGTTTCCTATAAAAAATAAAGTTTTTGCATTTGTTTTACAAAAATTAGAATGCATTATTTGGCGTTATATAATTTTATTGTTACTTTCAAAATTAATGTTTATTGTATATAACTTTTTTAGTGTTTGAGATAACACTGTTTTTTGTTTTACATCACATGCTTTATCTTATTTATTGATTGTGTAAACATCTTGTTTGTTAATTCAAATTTTTTTCATATATTCTATAATCTATAAAATTTTTACATTTAAATACTAATGTGTCGTTTCTGTGCAAAATCAATAAAATTATTAAAAGAAAAATAATAAAACCTAAAATGATTTATAATTAATAATAAAAACAAGGTTGTCAACTTATTATTAAAAATACCTATTCATACTACAAAAAATGGTTATGCAAAATCACAAAATTTAAAACCTATTCTAATCAATTTACATGACGTTGATACCACTAATTCTATAATTTTATGCAATGAAATAATTTTAAATAAAGTGATACAGAAAATGTTAATGATAAACAACACAAAAAACCCCCTTAATTACAGAAAAGACACACATGCATTAAGTAGCATTTATTAAATTTAATTAAACGTAGACCAACATCATAATTTTTAATTTAAGCATATACATATCTTTAAAAAGTTATTAAATTTAAATTTTGGTTTTGACGTTGCGTTGTTAGTTTTTGTAATGTTTTTTAATAATATTGTACTTTTTATTGATCTATGTTTATTAATTTAGTGTTAATATTTATGTACCGAACCCTTGTATTTTAATTCATTAAATTCCATTTAAAATTAATACACGGTTGTATTAACAAATATTTTATGCAATTTTGTTTATAAGCATAACATATTATGAGACTTATGTACGCTAACGCAAATACACGCATTTAATATAATCTTGTCTAACACTTTATGGTATACCTTTTTTCTACGTGGATTCTTAAACTAGTTAGCTACTATATTTTTAGTTTGACGAATTTTTGAATACACTTGGAGATCTTATAAACGAATATCTTTTCATTCAACAAATGTTCTAAGTGCATAAAATTCTTATCAGTTACAGTAAAATGATCTAAAACATCCTTACCGATTATGTACCAACTAAGATAATAATATATAGTTTTTTGCGTCGGGTATCAAAACAAAGTGAATCAGAAAGTAACGATCCTAATTGATCCACGGGAGTGATCGGTTTCATCAACTAAAAGATTCACCGAGAGCGATTGAAAACTGGTCCATAACAGCAAAATACTTAAATTACCAACAACGATCCATGGCAAATCCACTCAACACATCAAAACTGGGTTACACTAGCAATCAAAGAAAGCGAGCAATATCAGCTGTAAACAGTAAGTGGCTGTCATATCCTATTTTTTCTACTAACTTTTACATTAATAATTGTGTGTAACTCTTCGCATTTTTTATAATGTCGATTCAATTAACGGAACTAATTTATTAAGAACACAATTAACTAGATTTGACACGTTTTTTCAAATTTTTCTACCGGAAGAAAATAACAACATAGTAAAGGTACTAAAATAAATAAAGTTTATGACAAGTTTTTAAATATTTAAGAAAGTATTGAGATTATAAATCCAAAAAACGAGTCAAACAAGACCAGCTGACAATTTTAAGGATAAATATTTTGATTTAAATGCGTTAGTTGGAACTTAAATTGAAGAGGCGAATAAAAAAGATAATTATGTTAAACAAATAAATAAAAAAATAATAAGTCAACAAACTGTTAAAGTGCCTAGTTTTAATGGTTTCTACTGAGGTTAGTAAAGTTTTTATGATGCATTTACTTCTTTAACTTGCAACAATCCAAATTTAATAATTTAAAAAAAAAATTTATTTAAAGTTATCGGTAACAGGCGAAGCAAGTCGCGCAAATTAGCAAACGACAATTATAATGTGGCATGCAATCTTTTGAAAGAAAGATTTGAAAATAAACGGATAATTATACCCCATCTTAAATGCGCCTACGGTTATAAAAGCCTTACTCACCTTCATCTCTTAAGACAATTGTACAATACCTTACAATAAGTCTGGAATTATTAAAAACTTTGAATTGAGCGGTTTAGCATTAGGACGCTACCAAAAAATGTTAGGCGCAAACACTTTCTATTTACCTCACCATCCTATTTAACGAAAATAACAAAACAACAAAAACACGTGTAGTTTTTTTTGATGCCAGTTGTAAATCAGACACTAATGTTAGTTTTTTAATTGATACAAACTTGCAACAAAGGTTGATTAATATCTTATTGGAATTTAAAACTCATAAATATATATTAAACGCCGACATAACAAAAATGTATTTGCAAATATACGTTTAGAAACCAGATTCCAATTACAGTGCACACCGTTTAATAGAATCACGTTGGGATTTTAAGTTTTTGATAACATTAACCGAATGATAACAATATCCGAAATTTACAAAAGAAAAACAAATAAATGTTCATTGGTTAGAAAACCGTAACTACATACCATGTTTGTCTGACTAACAGCTTGTTAATTTGTAAGGTGAAATCATAGCATCAATACAAGTAAAAAATGTTAAAATCAAAATTCTCATAAAACGTAAAAAATCTAATTTTTGTGAAAAAAAATCAAAAATTACGGATCTGTAGCATTAAATGTTCGTTTACACTGTTCATAAAAAGATATAAAGAACAATAGACGCGTTTATCAAACGCAACTGTTAAGAAAGTTGATAGTTGATAACGGTTTGCTGAACAAGTCCGCTGACCTTGCGCTAGCTACTGTTAAATTTACTAAGCACAATTTTTGTATGCTGGCAGTGAACAACGTTTTGCTTCAGGATCGTTCAGCAAACTTGCAACAGCTGACTGCTATCATAAAGTAATCAAGTTGAGTGATGATGCTCAACAGTTGCGTTCGCTAAACGCGATCAATGTTATTATGTTTAATTTACTATTCTAAGAATTACAGATGTCTTCTCGATAATTTGCTGACAATAAAATAAAAATAAATAGTATCTTAAGATTACTAAATCAAAATTATTACTAAAATCAAAATTATCATCCATATTAATATGGTGGAGAGCAAGAGCTGATTCTTCTTTTTTATGTTTACAGTCATATTGGTAATTCTTAATTCGATTGATAGTTTTTTGTTTTGTTTGGCCAATATAACATTTATTACATGTTGTTATATATATTTTTAAAATCGGAATGAGCTTTTTGGTGAGACCATGAACCTTAATGATTTTAGTATATCTACATAATGTATTAGTTTGATTAGATGGTGATGCTGCACCGTTAGTAATGTTAGTATGGAATAAAATTTTATTTATCAGGTTATTGGGAAAATTGTTGTTTTTAAGCATGTTTTTAGCATGTTAAAATTTTTAATATAAAAGTGAGGACTATTTAACATTAGAATTTTGTTTTAAAGAGCTTTAATAATGTTCATTTTTTGGTGGTGAAGGTGTTTGGAAAGGTAACGGATAAGAAGCTACGGGTTTAGTAAACCAATCCGTTACTATGGTACTATTATTATAACGAGCCTTGATTTTCGATTTTATAAGTAAAACAAAAAATGTAGGTTGAAAAGGAAGTTTACTTAGTACAAATTCGAGTAAGTCGTGCATAACTAAACTTGTTATAACTGGGGATGTCGTCCTTATATATAAAATAACTAGAGTAAAAAAAAAATTCCTTTTTGTATTATAATCGTAGCGTTACGTTTATCAGATTTAAGTATCATTAGATCATTGCAAACTTAAGTCTTAAGACAGATTTGTCATTACACACTAATGAAGCTTTAGCGGTAATGGTTTTACTTTATACAAATATACATATACAAAAAGGATAAAACAACAATGTTTACAATTAGGATATAGTAAAACTGAATTATAAGATTGAATATGATGATGAATATAAACCCGCATTTTTACATTAATCACTATTTTCATCGACATCTTGAGGAAAATTGTTGAACCTACTTATATTTAAAATAAAATAAAGTTCTTGTTAAAAAGAAAAGTTTTATTACATTTCCTTGATAATTATTGAACCAATTTTATTCAAATTCAAAACTTTAACGCTTTCTTTGCTTTGACTTTGGTAAAGGCTTAAATATTGCTTCTCGGTCCGCAATAATACATAAAACTTATAATGATAACTAAAACGCTAGAACCAGATTAAAAAACGAAATACCAATAGGAATTAGGTTAATTTTAATCGGCAACTGTCAAATTCTAACTTCAACAGCGGTTGGGTTTTTTAAAATGGCGTTTATTCTACATTATTTGCGTCATTATCTACATTGTTCACGTTTTATACCTTATATACGTATTTTGTGCCTATTTTCTACGTATACGTGTAGAAAATTGTTTGAAACGTGTAAATGCCTATCACTGATGGCAGGTCGTGCAGAATTTATCGGACCTCCCCAGTAAACACAAAATTGATAATGTTTAATAACAGTTTCAAAACAAAAAATTTATGATTCACTCTTGTTTCAAACATAAAAGAAACCTAACTGCAATAAAATAGCTATAAGTCCATCGCTGTTTCACTTATTTGAATCAGTATAGTTTCGGTATTTTAAATTCAAATCTGTTGCAAACTAAATGTCGCATTCGGTTTACGTTTTAAAAGCTTCGTTTTTGAACTGATACTAAATGATCGATACATGTATGATTTTTTTGTTTCAATAATGAACTAAAACAATTCTTTCAATAATATAATAATACATTTTCAAATGCACGTTTCAAATTTTATTGCACAATAAACATTTTTAAATAAATTATCACATTGAGTTTTTTACATATTGCAAATTTCTTTGATGTGGTCTTTTCACGAAAGCCTCGAAAACTGGATCAGTTACTGTTGGGTAGCAACTTTTAACCGCATCTGTAACATAGAAATAAATATTTCGTTTATATACATACATAATCATAGAGTTACACAAAATTAATTACATTTTTTAAATAAAAAACAACACAAACTTAATATAAATATCACTTTAGCAATTATAAGAAAGTTATAAAAACACTGTGAATACCTTTAGCTGTACATAATCGTATAGAAAACTTGAAGAATTGAACTGTAATTATAAATCCTAAAGTATCATCAGATTTACGCAATAATCTACCTTAACGCAACCATGCGTGTTAATTTATATTTTTTTCATACAAATTAAAACATGATACATAAAGAACAGAAATGATAATAATGTTGATTACATTTATGGATTATAATAAAATGTTTTGACTTACCGTTTATTGTTCCATTTCGTAATTGTACACACAGCATCACTTATCAAACTGCAACCGAACAAGTGAAAAGATATCAATTTGCAGCGCAAGCGTTGACGACAGTAATCAAAAGTATAGCAACGACTAATGCTGACTAATTACAAAGTATTCGTTTTTCCTAGAACGATTCTACTGTTTTGAAAATAATTCAACCTTATTTAATCGATCTTCAAGCAATTCTAGTTATTCAAAAAATATTCGGATTTAACAAATCAGTTTTTAACCGGTTGCTGATTATGGGAAAAAAAATTGCAAGTACTGAAACGGTTCAAAACTGATTGTGAAAAATCGGAACTCTTTCAATTTATTCACTGTCAGTTACATGTAAATGATATAAAAATGGAACTAACACGAAACAACGTATTGAAACAATTGTTTTAATTTTGTGACTGTAACAGTTTCAATCCGTGTTTACTGGGTCATTTGCAGTGTACGCAGATTTAAAACAATTGATTAAAGCAGTTGTTTGTTTTTCTTAGTACGATTGATCAAGAGGTGCTTTTATAGCGTCACGTTAAACAAACGCTTGTGCAATTGTAGAGATACTTTTAAAAATAAACGTTGGATGGTGCAAATGATTTTGCGTAGATCGTAAAAATGTTGTCGTGATTGTTTAACGAAACTAACAGGGTCGGAGCTTAAATTAGTTTTTCTTTGTGTAAAAAATTTGCCAGAAGGGATGATCGGTTTACCATTAACGTCCATTGTTGTTTTTGATGTGTTTGAGTTGCTGCTTTCAATTGTCAATGGAAACATTCTACCATGCCATTTGCTTCTGGATGGTAAGCTGTTGTTCGTAAGAGTTTTGTAGCTATAAGTTGACCAAGATTTAATTTGTCAACATTCGTTTGTTGTAACAATTAGTATATTATACCTCATTGGTTGTAACGCGTGAAAGTGCCTCAAATGATGCGATCCATTTGTTATAAAAAGTGTAAGCGACTGTATCAGTTTTGATTTTTTGATTTAATCCATTTGTTTGTTAATTTTTGATTACAATATAAGCAGGAGATGATTCTAATATTTTTGTGATGTATTATTTTTAGTAATTTTATTAAAACAAATATAAATTTGTTGGTTTATTTCTTTATTTTATGTACATTTGCTTTTGTTATGTTTACTGATTTTTATAATAGTATATTATATACTAATGTTAAATAATGTATTATTATAACTCAAGGACTTATTTATTATATATTCTTAATTTAATCTTAAAAAAATAGTTAAATAAAAAAATTAAAATATTACACAATTTTTTTCATGTATTATCCTATACAAAGGGAAATATTTTTGAGTACAAGTTGATGCGTGTTTCTTGTAATAACGAAGGCTTCCACAGCCGGAGTGTATACTAACGTCTTCCGTGTCAATGTTGTAACCGAAGTTGCCAACGGTCTAAACCCGGAAGACGTTATTATCTTAGCGTGTATCTTGATTTAAAATTTTATTTTATATATATACATTTAAAATTACATAAAAATAATATTGTTTTAACAACTTTTCCGTTTAGTTGCTAAAAACTTTTTAAAGTAAATTTTAAGACTTTTTTGTTTACAATCTTCGGCAAATGCACTGATTGTTACTGTTCGACTTAATTAAATTTCTTGTTACAAGTTATATTTGTTTTCACAATTGAATAAGTACTCTACAAAAACTGTGTAAACGCATTTGTAATTGTTTATTATATTCAGCTAACACATAGACAACAAAATCTGAACTTGTAATGCTATTTACAATTACTTAAATATTACGAATCTTTTGAAAATTTGATTTTTATATTGAATAAGTAAAAATAATGTTAACAAAATTAAGCAAATATAAAGATATTTATAATATGTAAACATTTAAGTTTAGATAAAGTTTACTTGGTAACATTAAATACATTTATTAAAGTTATAATTGTTGAACTTTTAATTATTGTATTAGATTTAAACATTATATTTATTGCTTTGTTTTATCAGTAATTTTTTTAAATCTAATTTTTGAGAGCTTTAATTCAAGGTAAAAACAATATGAACTGTCTATTTCTAAAACTCTCTCAATAAACCATTTTTGCAGAATAACATCTTGTTTTATTTTTACTAGTTTATTAATATGTTTTGTCAAGAAGTTGCAAAGTAGCTGTAACAATAAGTTTTCTTATTTTCGTTTATTTTCGTATAAAATAAAGATTATATTAGATTAAGTTAATTAACCCAATAAATCTAATATGTTACAATAATCTTTACTGCAAAATTTGGTTAAATATAATAAATATTGCAATAAAACAAAATTTTTAATAAAACAAATGTACTGTAGCTTAACAATCTTACTTAAAAAAATCATATTGTAGAAAGAAACAAGAAGTCAATTGCAAAGATCAAGATAACGATGATTTTGATCACAACTACTTTTAATAGGTAATTTTTTAATGATAAATAAGTGATTTGCACTAGTTTTTTAAGACATTGATTGTTTTTGCAATATCTAACTTGTGTTATTTGTTATAACGTAAGTACAAAGTGTTTATAATTATTTTCTAAATATGCAGTTACATTAAGCATAAGCTACGAATCTAACCAAAATTTTTAACAAGGTAGCGATGTTGTGCGAATATATTGTTTTTATAAGATTACATTGTTATACAGTATTAATATAAGCATAAATAATAAAGTACAGATATCAGGCATGCTCGGAAGAAACATCTTGGTATCTTGCAACTATCGATGAATGTCAATAATTACCGATGTTCATAAATACTGATTTCTTTAAGTTATTTTAAACATGTTATTGTAAATTAAGTGATTTTGATATTTGACTGATTTCTTAACCTGTCGATCATGCGAATTTCAGTAATCATTGTAAAATGCCTAAATAACTGATTCAAAACTCTTGCATTCTTTGCGCACGCAAAAGTATAACTAATTACTCTTGACGTTTTTTTTTGCATTAAAAGAAAACCGCAAGAAAATTAGTAATGTCGTTGCAAATTAGATACTCTGATTATTTTTTTTCAATATATTTACATTTAATTGTAAGAACGTTACCATTAAATACTAACGTTTACATGCATAATCTAAAATATTTAATTTAGAAACCAAACTTTTTATACTCTATACTTACCGTCAAAACTAATGCAATATTAGCTACAAGGCATTAAATGATTTTATTTAATTTTATAATTGTGGTGCATATTTGTATAATTATCCACTATTATGGTTTTATAAATCATTATCTTGTACGGTAATGGTTTTGACATGTACAATTAATATAATGTTGGTAGGTAATTAAGTTTTTTTAAAAACGAATTTAAGTGAATATATTTGGCGAGGTTTGCTAAAATAGATGATGTATGATTACCCATACTAAGTATATGTAAAGTAGCCAGCATTAAATAAAAGCTTAACCATATTGTTAAAGTTAATAGATGTAGGGTAGTGTAACAGTTTATATCATTCTAATAAAAATTTAATATTTTGATACTAAAATCTCTAGTAATATTGGTGAACAAAAACGCAATATTAAACGAGACTATCTTGTAGTTGGTATTTTGATGTTTTTTTATATAATCAATTATGTGAATTTACGTTGAAATAAATATTATTATGTTTGATATGAACTTGAAGACTTTGTACGTACGTGCTTCAATACAAAACGCGATAGGTCTTAACGAATGATTGTCCTTGTGTGTTTTGATTAACCCGAAGAATCTAGGTGATGTGCTAGTATATTGACAAGCTCTTTATATGTATTAGTATCTATGTCCGTTGTTTAGTAGTTTATTGATGATTTCATTATTTTAATTTTAGTGTTTTATACTAGGGTCTGAGTTGCTTTTACTGTATATCATATTACCATTTAATGAAATAATTATTTTTGTTTTGCGTTTGTCTTTATTTTTATTTACGTTAGAGTTGCCTTTGTATAAACGTAAAAAAATTAAATTGTAATGCCTGTTTGATAGGTGTCAGTAACGAAGATAAAAATTATATCTTAAAAATTATATACGTAAATATGTAAATTGTTTTCATACCCAAATAAAATAAGTAACACAGCTTTTTACGTAAAATTTCAATTCAAACAGAGATAAATAAACACGCCACACCTAGTGTCAATTATATCTATTACGGAATACGTATTAACTCAAACTCGAATTTATTCTTTTGCTCATACAATACTAACTCAAACTATCTCAGTTTCAAACTTTCTTTCATGTACACTCATCTAAATAAAAAACGTAAAAAAATTGATTAGTTCGAATGAAATAGTTAGCGGTGTAAACAAGGCTTGTTAGCGAATGCGATCGGCAATGATTCGTGGCCGTTTGCAATGCTATTCAAAGAATTCAAATGAAACAAATAAACATTGACAATAGCAGAAGGTTAAATCGTTTATCCGCAAAAACTAAAAAATAATATATTCTTATTTTTGAATGATTTAGAACCCTAAACTGCATTTTATTTTTACACGAAATATTTTTATATGTATATAAAAGTTCCATATTGAAACATGTAACGATACCAATCTTAACAATGTTTTAAGTTCTTCCTACAAATACGATAATGGTACGTAAAGCTGCAACAGAAAAACATGTGAATTATGACTTATAAAGCAAATATTAATTGATTTCAATTCTTTGCTTAGAAGGGGCAAAATAAACCACTTTATACTATTTTTATAGCAACGTTTTGTGCTTGTAAGTCCAAGACAATTAAAGTATTAAAACAATTAACCATTACAGTAACTTAATAGCATAAAACTTAGACAAATAGGTTACAGTGGAATAATCCAACAGACCAGAACATGGGCAATCTTACGCTACAAAACCTTTTTAATAAATAATAACGCGAAACAGCAAATAAATCATGAATATATTAATAATTAAAATATTTAAAAATAACAAGGGACATAAAACGTTCGACAAACACTTGTCAAGTAATGCATAATCAAAAATTATTATGCCAAGGCAAAAATAACATAAGAATTTAGATGGTAAAACCAGAAACATTGAGCAGCGATTGATTTGACCTATATAGTTAACTCGCAATTTTAGAAATTAAATTATTATGCACACTACCTAAATTCTTTGTATGATTATTAAAATAATATTATTTTTATGTTTTTTGGCGTGTATCATTTCTGAAACTAAATTTTTTTTTTAACTATTTTCCACATTTAAAATTATTAGATTATTAAAATCAAAGTTGTGTCTATATAATGAACTGCTAAAGTGGTATCGTCTTTTTTTGTATTGCAGTCGTATTTATGATTTTTGATCCGATTTTTAACCTTCTGTTTAGTTTGTCCAATATAACACACATTACAACTTGTATTTGAGACTATAGACTTAGTGTACCAATCACTAACTATCACACTATTAGCAACATCCCTGATAAGTCTAATATCTAAAAATGTAGATATCCATTTTTTTTCTATTTCATAAATATTTTTTTTATATTTTGGTACTTTAACAAGTACTTTGAAAAACTCGTTTGAGTTGTCTAAAGTACAACTTTATCGCACCCGAACTGTGGTTTTGTTAGATTGGCAATACTGATATTTGACAATTAAAATACAGCAATCCAACTATCCAACATGTCAAATTTGAAATGTTGCCAACTTATTATTAAAAAAAAAAGTTTCCCTAATCAATTATATAAATATAGATATAAAATTTAAATTAATTTTTACGTATAATTTCCAAAATAGAAAAAATAGTATAAATTATACGCTTCATAAGACATTTTGGCGCACTCGACCATTAGTAAACTCCCCGCTTCGCGACTCGTTTTCTAAACTTGGTCTCGTGTCTAAAATGGACCCTTATGAAACTAGTCCTTTAATATACTATTAGATGTGGATTGTAACTGTTAAAAACCTTTAAGGTATTGTTAATATCTGTTTCGGGAATACATGTAGTGATACATAATATAATAAAAATATCGATGTGTAAGTAAATTTGTTTTTAACATATTTCAGTAGATCGTGGTTTGTGAGATTAGCTAATATAAGTCACGTCGGATTGCCCACAGCAGTACAAAATTTTTGAATATACATTTTGTCATTGTATGCAAAATAACAGAATTAAAAAGAAACTCTTTAATTTGGGCAACTTTGACTAACTCTAATATCATACAATTTTTGAGTTCTATTAAATATTCTTTTAATAGTTTTACCATAAGTCCTTTACCAAGTAAAGCAAATAAGGTTATTTTGTAAATGTTTAAAAATCATTTGTAATTAATGGTCGTTATTTTTAGGAATTAAACTTTACAAACTAAGGTGATAAAAAAATTGCAATTAAATTAACGGCTTTAAAACAATGTGTTTTCGAAAAAAATTGTTTTAATCTTTTTATAACAAACAATTACGTCTACAAAATGTAACATAAAGTTAGTTACCTCAATGAATCTAATAAGTAATATGCTATAAGAATTTTTGCTACGAAATTTGTTTAAATATAAGAAATACTGCGATAACAAGAAATTGTCAATAAAGCAAATGCATTGTCGCCTAACAATGTTGTTACTTTAGTATATATAAGTTAACTTTATTTGTTGCCTTTGGCTTACAAATTAGTTCGTGCTACATTTACAACCTACATTCTATATTTACATTTACATTTACATTCTATTTATTTATTTATTTATTTATTTTTTTTATTTTTTTTAATGCATTTTTTTATCCCTCCTCTCTCCTTAACTTTTTCCTCCTTCTCCATACTTCTTCCATCCACTCCGCTCCTTTTCCGTTTTCATCTAAGATTTCCTCTATTTTCATCACCTCTTCTCTTAGTTCCCTGCATTTTTGTCTCATGTGGTTAAGGTCCTCCGTTTCTTCTCCACATAGCCTGCACATCTTTTTTGTTTCTTCTTTCCAATATTTGTTCCCTAACTCCTCGTTGCCACATCTGAACCTTCCTATCATTTTTTTTCTTTTTGTTGCTTTTATTCTCTTTATCTTTTAAATATTCCGGTACTCCTTTACCCTTGATATCTTTATAATTCCTATTATATCTGCCCTCTTTTATATTTGTCCATCTTTCTTGTTTTTCTATGTCTCTATCTCTCCTTATTATTTCTTCCCTTACCCCTACTCCCTCTTCTCTTAATCTCTCCACTTCTTCTCTCGCGTTCTCTCCCTTTATGTCTTTCCAACATTCTTGCAGTATTTTGCAATCTGTTTTTTCCCTCAGTTCTTCCTCGTATTTTATGGCTCTTTTTACTGTCTCTACTCTTATTTTTTCTATCTGTACCTCCTCTCTCACAATATACCCCGGTATATCTCTGTCCAGTCCTAAAACCCATCTCCAGTATTTTTCTTGTAGCCCCTCTACCTCCCTCCACTCCTTCCAGCCCCATATTTCCGCTCCATACATTACTACCCCTTTTATTAACTTTTCAAAGAACAATTTTCTTTTTTTTATATCCATCTCGAATACTCTTTCCCCCACACTCCACACTTGTCCTATTAACCTGTTTCCTTTCTTCACCCTTTCCTTTATGTGTTCTCCCTCTTTATTAACCTGTTTCATCGTGTAGCCCAGGTATGTACATAAATTCCTTCACTTGTTGCACTTCCTCATCACTCCATATCCACTTCTCTCTTTTTCTTTTTCCCCCTCCTTTTCTAAATATCATTATCTTTGTTTTCTCCGTGTTTACTTCCATTTCTTTTCTTTTTTCATGTTTCTGTTGTCCTCTCATTGTCTCCTCCAGATCCCCCGTATATACTGAGAACAGGTTTGGGCTCAGTTGTTGTTGCTTTAGTAGATGATATGGTAAAAGAAAATAAGAAAGCAATTACAGGAATGAAGACAACGATTTTTTAGTGCTTTTATTTATAATTGCTTTTAAATATGCAATTTTTTCAATGTATAAACCAGTGATTTGCAGTGGTCTTGTGACAATTGATTGTTTTTATAATATTTATAATGTGTTATTTATTATAACATTTGTACAAAATGTTTATAATTGAATTTTTTAACAAGGTAGCGACACTGTCCGAATAGATTGTTCTTATGACAAAACCAACTAAGTGGCAAATCTTTATATAACATCATATTTTAGCTATCGTAGTCAAAGACATGAAATGGTTAAAAAATAATCAATATTTAATAACAAATTTTTTTAAATTTATTCAAAATTACAGATAAGCTAAAGTTAGATACCTAATTAAAATAAACGCCGATGATCTTTTAAACCAATATCGTGTCATACTAATAATATTTGTTTTTGGATAGTATAAAAATATGTATTGTTAACGGTTTTTAAACGAATATACATACATTAAATAATGTAATTATTTTTTTTCAAATTGTTTCAAAAATTACATATTCCTAATTAATTTGTTTAGATATGTTATAACTAAAATTGTATTTTTTATTAAATTGTCATTAAAAGTAACTTGTCGAAATATACCTGTGCCGCATTCATTTTTAAATGTTCTATTTATAGATTGTTTACCATATTGAAACTTTTTTGTTAACGGTGTAACTAACTGAAAAATTTTAAACAATTTAAAATCAGTCGTGGTTTGTAGATTTTGCAATTACTAATTTTAAGTACACACTCATTTTGTATTCTAAAATAACGTGTTTTTATTTTAAAGTTGAGTTAAAATATAAATTATTTTATTAAACGTTGAAAAAAATTTTGGATGATAGATAAATTGACTATGTGGAGGCGCTAGTAAATAAATTTCTGTGTTTTGCGATACGAATATTAATAAGTTTATTTTTATGTAACTGTCACAATTACGTAAACAAACAAAACAATCTGTTTAAATTAATTATACTGCACTGTAAAGTTTTAGGCAACCAAAAAATATTTCTAAATGGTTGTTCAGTTAGTTAACAATTAGGTAATTAAATATTTTTTTTTAAATACATTTTTTTAAACATTAATGTTTTTACAAATTTTAATCAAATTATGAATTTAATTTTTGTTATAATTAGACAAAGTATTTAATAAATTAATTGTATGTACACAAAATAATTTATTTTTATTGTAAAGTATCTGAGCACCAACAGTCAAAGAATTAGTAGAAAAAATAAAAACAAATTTCTGTTTTGTAAACTTTTAATAAGATTTGTTAAAAAGCCGTGCTACTTGTGATTATTATAATTGTGATAAATTAAATTAAATTGGGATATTCATACAGTCATCAAGATTGTTCATACGTTATATTATACAAAAACATTTTTTTAACTACAGTTTATGCAACCAATTATACATTTAAGTATTAGTCATTTGGGTTGCCTAATTTTATATGCTAGCGTTAAAATACTATTTTATCCAGTCACGCTTACTTATGTTTTTGTAAGTTTGGTCAAGCTGTACGCATTTTTTTATTTACATTTCTGACATTTATATTGACCTTTGATATTGACATAAGCTATTCTAACCTTAAATTTTGTTGACACTATGCACGTCTTTATGAAGCGTTGTTTTAAAATTTGTTTTTATTTTTAATTATGTTAAATCATAGTTTTATATTATTTACTGTAAAGTATATTATCAATAAATATGACTAAACTCTAATATAATATTTATTTTGATTTAAGTTTAATTTATATTTACATTAACGTTTTGTAATTGAGATGTATAAAATCTGACCGTAAGATTTTTTTTAAATGTTTTTTTAAGAATAAAAAATTACTATAATACAATATTTATTTTATACAAAACTTTTATAACAACGTTTATTAGGAAGACGCTATGGTTTACGTAGTTAGGGCAATTTATATATATTTTACACGGTTGATAAATTTTTTCTATTCTTTGTTGGCTAGTTGAATAATTCACTCAAGTTTTTCTTACTCTTTTTCAGTATTTTCATCATGTTGGTATTCCACGTTGAGCATATGGCTTGACTCTTTCGGTTTTCTATTCTTATAATGAGTCCGAACCATCTTAGATTACTTTGCTTGTTAACTATAGTTCTTAGATACTTATATTTGTTGGCCTCTTCTATTGATTCTCCATTTATTGGTATATTTAATGGTGTTTTTTTTCTTCCTTCCTTCTTATTTCTATTAGTGTTTTTTGTATGTTCACGATTAAACCATACTGCTTCGCGTTTGAATTCTAATTTTTTAGATTGTGTTCCTTAGCTTGTTTTTCCTCCTTGTCTTACTCCTTCTGTTATAATAAACATTTCCGATGTTCTGTTATAGATTCTGATTTGATAAGTAGTGTTTTTGTATAAACTTTTAATTACATCGGTTAATTCTTTATATACTTTTTTTGCTCTTAGACTATCCAACACTGTTTGTCTTTTGATTAGGTCAAACGCATTTTCCCATCAATAAAGCTTAAGTATACTAATTTATTTTTAGCTGAGTCTTTTTCTGTTATTTGTTGTAGTGTGAATATATAATCTTATATACTATGGTGCTTTTTAAATCCACTCTGTTTGTCTTGTAGTTTGTGTTCTGTTACCCCTCTCAGCATGTTCTTTAATATTCTTTCATATACCTTGGCCATCACACTCAGCAATTAGATTCCTCTATAATTTCTACATTCTTTGGTACTTCTTTTCATAATGTATTGGTACGATTGTTGTGTTGTTCCATTCTTGTGGTACTTTTTTTCCTCTAAATATAAAATTAATTAATTTTAACAGGTATTGCTGCAAGTGATTTCCTTCAAATATTTTTTCATTTCGGGTGCGATCTTATCACAACTTGGTGCTTTTTCTATTTTAGTTTTATCTTTTGCCTGTATTAATTCCTATTTTATTGAGAAAAGCTTATCTGTTTCCTATTTGTTTTCCTCTTGAGTCATCTCCTGCGTTACATTTTTATTTTTTTCGTTACTGCTTAGAAATTTTTTAAAATCTTTTATCTGTTTATTGAGTTGTCATCAATGATTAGACGTCTTTCTTTGTTGTTTACACTTTTCGTAGCAGTTTCTTTATTACTCTTTAGTTTTTTTATTATTTTTTAAAATAGTTTGGTGTTTTTTTTTTGCCGTTTGTTCTATTATTTTGCCGAATTTTTCCCAGCATTCTATTTTGTGTATTGCAACTATTTCTTTAGTTTCTGTAGTTTGTATTGTTCATACGTTTTTTGGGTTCCTTCTTTGAGATGTTCTCTTCACAATGTTTTTTCTTCTTAACCTTTTCACTCATTTTTTTGTGTTTATTTTTATTCTTTTTAGTACCACATGTTTCTTTGGTAGCATTTGTGATTATATTATTAAATATCTTCCATGCTCTCTTAATATTCTTTGTTATTTTTTTGTTTATTCCTATTTCTTTCTCTACTCTGTTTATATACTCTTCTTTAGTCTCGTTGCTTCTGAGTTTGTGTGTGCTTATTGGGTCTTTTACTAATTCTACGATAGTTTTCTTTTAGGTATTTACTTCTTTATATATTTAATCAACGAAAATTGTTTCTACTAGGTAGTGATCACTTCCTATTTCACAGCTTCTTTTCACTATTGTATCTCTGATTCTTTTCTGTTTTGGCTACAATTGTGTAGTTAATTATAGATTGTTAATTCTTAATCCTAACTTCTTTGGTAATTTTGTGTATTCGTTTGTGTTGGAAAATGGTGTTTGTAATGATTAAGTTGTTATCTAGGCAGAATTCTAGTTGCAACTTTTGCCATCTCTTCTCCATGACGTCCAATAACTCCATTTCAATCTTGTGCTCGATGTTCCACTCTGATGTTTATATCTCCTGATTGTAATCTCTTTTTTTATTGTCATTTTTGTTTGGTCCATAGTATATTATATTACTTTCTTTATGATTCGATTTTTTCTTCTCATTTTTCTCGTTCAAGAGCTTTAATTTTTTTGTCTTGTTTAATCGTTTGATTTTTCAGTACTGTTTTTTTTCTTACGTTTTCCACTTGTTGCTTTAATTTTCTGATTTTGTCGTCCATCAAATCAAATTTATTTTGGATTTGTGTGAACGTTTTTTTAATTTTTCTATGTATTTATTTTTGTCACTTATTTCTAATAATTTTAGTGCATTTCAGTTTCGTACAATGTTGTCTAATAACACCACTAAATGTCGAGCGGTAAGGGTTATGGCCCGGTTTTACACCTCGAAGGAACAACTTTTCTTTGTACGGTGGTCAACTGTTGTAAAATGTATTTGTTTATACTTATCTATTAATAGCATGCAATTTTTCTGTTTATTTGAAAACTTTTTAATCTCAATTATTAATATTTTTGTACAATCTCACCCTTTAATCTACCCACTTCTACTTATTCAATTTCTCCTCTGCAGCATCCACCTCTCTGCTTCTCTCTTACAAATTTTTAATGTTTTAGTTTACTCGATACGGCCCGCAATTCGCTTAATTATTAGAGTATCAAATCAGTTGACGTTGACTTTTTTAGAATGATATACAATGTAATTATTGTAAAGGCAATGGTTTTAAAGATATCTTACTTTATTGACAAAAGTACATTTTTCGACGACTATTAACATAAAATTATTTGTTAGTAATCTAATACGCTATAAATACAAAAACAAATATTGACAAACATATATTGAATGCTCTCACAATAAACTTAAGTATTATTCTAAAAAATAAATAAATGCACATTTAATACAACAAGAAACAAAAAATAATAAACAAGATAAATTAAGTACATGTACGAAACAATTAACAGAGACAAATAATAATTCTAATACAAACAAAGAAACTTAACAACAAAACTAAATAATTTTAATTAATAACCATTTTCAAAGTGCTCCCCACCAGAGTTGATAGATCTCTGCAATCAATTTTCAAGGCATTTATTAATCGGTTAGGTTAAATATTTTGAGAAATTTATGTAATTATATTGCGTATATCATCCCTTGTAGTGGGTGGTGTTCGATGAACTACATCTTTAACGTAACTTCATAGAAAAAGTTAATTTTAGACAAGTCAGGTGATCTTAGAGACCATTCAAATGAACCGCTTTTTGAAATTCACCTTAGTGGAAATGTAGCATTAAGATGATGATGGATAGGGTCAGTGTGGTAAAGAAGAGAAACATTATGCAAATACCACATCCTTCCTAGAATATTTCATTGAATAAATTTTATGCAATTTAAGCAACCATTTTTGTAAAATGTGGCTTTATCTACAAACAAGACGAATATAAAATCTTAAGCTTTCGCGGTTGTTATGTTTAAAATTATAAGCGACTTTCGGCTTAGACCGCGTCGTAGTAAAACACCCAGACTTAGGCTTGGTCATAGTCTCTTCTTGAGAGCCAAAACAAGAAGTAGAACGACAATACGGCAAAGGCCAAGTTCTACTTCTTGTTTTGGCTCTCAAGAAGAGACTATGACCAAGCCTAAATCTGGGTGTTTTACTACGACGCGGTCTAAGCCGAAAGTCGCTTATAATTTTAAACAAGACGAATTCAAAAAATAGCATCTACATTTATTATTTGTCAAGTCCAATTGCAAAATGTTAATTTTCTTTGTTTATCATTTTCACTCAACTCTTCCAATAGATGAATATGATATAGCTGCATTTCATTTTTAGTTTTTTAGTTTAGTTTTTGCCACTTACATGAAAATGTAGTCACAGCTAACAGTGCATTAAATTCATTTTCTTCATTTAAAGACACTTTTGTTCTAACGTCTTGTCGCCACATTTCCCATTTGTTTAAAACGTTCCATTAGGTTTTCAAAGCACTTAGATGGATGCTTTCTTTTGAGAAACCATTCTTGGTACATTCTTTTGACCAACAGATAGTTTTTAATACTTGCTCCAAGCACATAAATTATATCGACCATTTCTTCAGTAGAAAAATTCTTTCTAATGCAAAATTATAAAATCACTGTTTCATTGACTTTTACAATAGCGTATTCAATATGTGTTTGTCAGAATTCGCTTTCGTTTTCATAGCATACTAGATTACCAACAAATAATCTAATGGTAATAGCCGTTGACTTCTGTCAATGAAATAAGATGGTTACAGGCTATATTATTTTTATAGAGAATTTAATTTTCTGCAAAATGTTTAATTGCAAATTAGGTCGTTTTATTTAAAAAAATGTTTTTGATAGATATCTCAAATAGTGCTAAACTCATACCAAAATATCATTTCGATAAAAGATTTTTTTGACACACTATCGGTCTATTCTATATATAATGCTCTAACGAACAATACAATATAAATATTGTTAAACGTAAGTCGTAACCGTTATGAAATAAATAGTCCAATTTTGTAAATTACGTTACAGTATTATATTTTTATATACACAAACTTTAATTTTTTTGTTATGATTTATTTTGTAAGGCATTGTAACGTAAAGTATTTATTTTTTTACCCCTATACATTATTTACCCTTATGTTCTATTAGTTTCGCAAACTTTTGACCAACACGTATCGATGTATACAAAATATTTTATCATAGTTTTGAATACTTTTAATCAGCAAATTAAACAAAACGCTCAATTAAATAAAATTAAATTAAAAAAAAATTAGGTTACAATGGTAATCAAAATATATCCACTTAAAATAAACTGACGCAAATAAAATATCCACAATTATTATTATTCTTCACAAACAAGTAATAAATCTGTTCACCAGATAAGAAAAATGTTATATAAAACACGTAAATAATCGTAATCATACCGTAGATTACAAAGCATAAACAAGTTTGATAAAACCGTTAATTAACAATCCCTACATCGCGGTGTATTTAAAACCCCTTATTGACAATTGCCGTACGTTTCAAACGTTTTGTTCTTTGTCTTTTGATGACAGCTGTAACTAAAGGTTAATTAAATGACAAGTGTGTCTGTAAAAAAACATAAAAAATTGAAATTAAACATAAAAACTAACTGTTAATTGCAAATCAATAATAATTATTAGTCTACGTAACGACTGTTTGCAGATATAATATTCTATTAGCCAACTGTAAGAGTAATAACCGTACACAAAAATTATTTCTTAATAATAAAGATGCTCCTTTTAATTTGTAAATTATAACTTTTATCCTACAAATTCAAAAGTATTATAAATTACTACCGTTGGCGTTGATTATAGTGTTACTATTTTTAAATTTAAATACTTATTTACTGGTTATAAAAGAAATTAAATCTTATTAAACCTAGATCAAGTGAACCAAATTATTGGTAATAAAATTGACACCTGTTAGATGTTTTTTGTTGTGGTAAACGTGTTGCAATGGAAGAGAATTTAATAGTTGTATTCTTAAATTGCTATCAACAGTGTCAGCAGTGTTATATATTTGTTATCGTTTAAATATGAATAAAAGCAAATGTGCTACTAATTTTTCTTTTAAAGAAGAAGAAATATTGGTAAGTATTTATTACATATGTTTTATTTTGTGAAATCATTATATCTTTAATGGTTTACTAAACTTTAAGGTCGTTTGCACACTAAGCTACTAAACAGATATTAAATATTTAGTCACCAGTTAGTTATTTATTAGTAGTTGCTGGTTATTGCCTGTGTATTTAAATGGATTACTGCACACAAGTGGTAACTATATTTAATAACGTTGTGTACGAGCATCCATTAAAGTAAAAGTACGACAAATAATAAGTGACTAATTGGTTATTTAAATGAATGATTAGTTTTGCTTAGTAGCTTAATATCCACAGATCTGAAGTGTAAAACTGCCAGTGATGGTTATATCTAAACACTTTCTTTATTTATCTTTGGTATTATAGTTAAGTTTGGCTAACAACAGAAAAGGCATACTGGAATGCAGAAAGACCGACGTGCTTTCTTCGAAAGCAAAAGATAAGGCATAGCATGAGTTAGAGAAAGATGCTATGCTAATTTGAGTACCCATAGAGATGCCATAACTTTAAGAAGAAAATTTCAAAATATGAAAAAACGTTCAAAAAAAATATGCTGATGAAAAAAAATATGTAACAGGAACTGGAGGTGGTGGTCATCTAAAAAGTAATTTTAATGAAACGGATAAAAATCTTAGGGGAAAGA
Source organism: Aquatica leii (assembly GCA_035610365.1). NCBI lineage: Eukaryota > Metazoa > Arthropoda > Insecta > Coleoptera > Lampyridae > Aquatica > Aquatica leii. Next base: position 51,379,753 of record CM069433.1, on the reverse strand, counting down.
ATGATTGGAATCCACTCGGTATATGATAATGATGCAGACAATTGTAAGACTATAAAATTTATTTGTTGCTTACCTTAAACAATTCTAATTTAATTTCCAGACTTTGATACTGAAATTATTATAGACAATTATGATGATAACGGTAAATAAATTTTATATATATACAAAATGTTATTTAGCAGGTTAATTTCCACAAAATTAAATTTTTCTAAATCCTGGAGCCACATCTTTATTTATGTTAAATCAAAGATAGTTCATTCTGTTCTCTAATAAGCATTTTTTACAGAGGAAATTGAAAGCAGCCCAATTGAAGAATCAGCTGAAATCAATGATCACACTTACAATAAAAGTAAATATTGTAGGTAATATATGTACATTTATTATAAATGATTTTGTAGATGACATTATAGCAGACAATACGAATATAACGAGGAGTCATAATATTCCATCCACTTCAACAACTCACAGTACTATTTCACGTAAACCAAATAAGGTATATTTATGTATAAAGTTGATTATGCCGAAATGTTTTCAGGAATAAAAAAACGTAAGAAAAAGCTGTCATCTCAAGAGAAATGGTTTGAAGTTGGCACAAAGAAAATTGAAGTTCTAAATCTCTAACTGCAATATCTGGAAAAAGAGCATCTATTAAAAATGGAGCATTTACATATTGAGTACATGTTAGGAGTGGAAGTTTTGTAAATTGAAAAAAAAATAAAAAATGGACAATTAAAGAATATATTTACTTATTTAAAATAAATTATTTGTTCCAGAATTATTTTTATTGTTAACATATCACAACTAAAGATTTGCAAAGTAATTATGAACCAAATCAAATCTGGTGCTATTATTTATACCAATATTTTCAAAATTTACTTCAGCAGCTACATTACGTTGTGGTTCAATATTTACAAATTGTATGACGTTTTCTACGTCTTCAGTGACTGGTGGTGCAGCTTCATTCATTTCTATGGCAATATTGTGCAAAACTGCTGTTACAAAAATGATAGCTTTAACTCTTCTAATATTTAATCTTACACCTAGTGCCAATATTGGAAAACGTTTTTTGCCAAAGCCATACGATCTTTCAACAGGATTTCTTGTCAGAGCTTGTGATTGATTAAATAAATGTTTAAGTTCAGTTACTGATTTTGAAAAAGGAGTTATAAGATAGGGTTTTATTGGATATCCGCTATCCCCTACAATTACGCTGTCATTCATTTTCCCTCGTTCAAACAATGCTTTAATTCTAGAATTACTAAAAATAGTAGAATCGTGACATGATCCTGGCCATCTCGCAACAATGTTTTCGATTTTTAAATCATAGCTAGAAATTGTTTGAACATTTAAAAAAAATGATTTCCTGTTTTTGAATACTTATGCATTATCTAAAATTAAATATAAAGTACTTATAACAAGGGCAAAGATGCAATAATTTTACCTCCTCCTGGTGACTGTATTTTTATATGGGTACAATCAATGGCCCCAATACAACGAGGAAATCTAGCAATATTCAAAAAGCTTTGCCTAACTCCAGCTACTTCTTGTGCTGTGCTGGGCATTTTAATAAACCGTTGTCGAAGTCGAGCATATGTAATAGTTTTACACGCAGTAGATTTGTTTACTACAACAAAATCCCGAATCACCAACTCAACTGAACAAATTTATTTACAAATTTGCATGGTTATTTTCGCGTTTGTTAGCTGCTGAGCGATTTGGGTAGAAAGGCTTTACCGCTAGCAAATGGGAAATTACAATTTTTATTTACAGATTCTTTCTGCTAAACTTGGATTTTTGTTCTTTTATATTTTGGGCAATTTAACTTCGATTTGGAGTTTTTTTGTTCTTAATTTAAGTTGTTTTTGTATTTGTAGAAAAACGCTGGTATGCGTGCATAAAAAAACCTGTTTCAGGTAGGTTGTTTTCCTTTTGTGGTCTTGTTTTTAATCGTTTTTCCTGTATAGTGGTAGGTTTTGGTAAAGTAGTTTGTTTTATTATTATCTGTGCGATGTATTCTGTAGTTTTATTGATGTTTTTTTATTAGGGGTTTTTCGTTGCTTTTTGTTTTTTATAGAAATCGATCGACAGCGGGTGGAGGTATGCTTGCAAGGGTTTCAGGCCGGTCTTTGCATACAGTTTTCTATACTGGGTCGCGTATGTTATTTCACCGGTCGCCGTGTAGACAAATTTTTGATTTTTTTGGTTTAATTTTGATTTTGCGCTTAGCAACGGGTACATTTTCTTGTTTATCGAGTATAATAAATTTTAGGAGTGTCGTTTTAACGTGTGTTTAGAATGTGAGTTGTTTGTCCAAATATGCGCCTATATATTTCGCCTCTTCTTTGGTTTTCATTGCCTTTCTGTTTAAAATGGTTTGTGTTATGATTATGCTTTCTTTAAATTGTTAGTGAACACGCACGCAGTGGTTTTATTTTCATATATTTTGGTTTTTCATTAGTCGTACTATTTTTGTTGTTTGTTTGTTTAGTGTTTGATTAACATGTTTGTAGCTTTTGCACTGTGTTCGTAGGCGTACTCGTAACTTGCTTTTTTGGAGTTTTTTGTTTTGGATATGTCTTTGATGTAAATGTTGTAAAGGCGCGGTCCTAGGACCGACACCTGTAGTACGCTAGTGGTAATTTGTTTTCTTGTCGATTTTGCATTGTATATTTTCTTGCGGAACCTTCTTTCTGTTAGATAATCGCTATTATTTCAATCAGGTTTATCGGGTATTTTTGCAGTATCATTCTAAATAAGTCCTTTTGACACACCGTGTCGTAAGCTCTTTAAACGTCGAGTAGCAGCATAACCATGTTTACCTTGATGTCAGTCGCTATTCTGGCAACTTGTTGGGTTGTGTTGTGTCCTTTTTTAAAGCCAAATTCGGAGCGTTTTTATGACTACTTGGCGGATTGCCCTCGCCATAAGTAATGTTTGGTTTTTATTATTTGTGCTATCGGTTTGGTCGGTAGGATTTTTAGTATCCTGTTGTTGATTTTGTCTTCACCTGGCGCTTTGCAGTTTGATAATTTTTTCCATATTGTGTTGTTTTGTATGTTAGCATTTTCTAATTTTTTTGTCCATTTTTGTTGGCGTGTTCGTTTATTTGTTCTCTAATTTGTTGTTTATTGTTAGTGATTAGTTTATTTCTTTCGTGTTTCGTTTTCTTTTTTTTTGTTCCTTGTAGCTGCGCTATGACGAGATTATAGTCGGAGTTTAATTTGCTCTTCGTCACTGGGTTTCGTAAGTTTGTAGTGTTTTTGTTCACTATTATGTCTAGGTTGGTGGGTGCGGTGACAAAATAATTTAAATAAAACGCAAAACTGACTACTTACTTAGAAAATAAAAGATAATGAACTATAACTGCTACATGTGACGTTTACAATGAAAAACAGCTGTCCACTTTAAACAATTGTTTAAATAATATATAATTAAAGTCGACGTATTTTTTCATCATACGACGGTTGACATTTAGTTTAGAAAGCGAAGTTTTCTAGTATTCTGAAATTTGGTTATAGAAATCTGCATCGAAATCTCAAAGAAATTCTACACCAAATCTTATGCACTATGGTTAACGTTCAGTTTGTCACTAACGCAATCATTAGAAATGACTTTCAGATCTCGACAGCAAAAAAGAGAGCGTTCAAGCGCAAAGTACGATAAAAAAACGGTTAGTACATCCAAATCAATTACTGCGTAGGCTAGTAACGTAATCAAATAAGTAGTTTCAAACGGTTAAAATTATAAAAAAAAACAAAGATGATAATGTAAACTGTACGTTTATAGCTATTTACAGTAAACTTTAGGCACATAGTAAAATCGCACTATGAGATGGCTCTGCCATCAAACACTTTTGAATTGTAACTTCGTCATACTTAGATATAAGCTATAAGGGGCGTCAATTCAATTGTAGGAACTACATTAGGGTGTATCTCCCACTGCTGATGAACCACAAAAGGGCGAAACGACCGTCCAGTAGTTTACTCTGGTGGCGTTTGCACAATTGCATTGACATTGCTTACCCTTAATGTCCTTTCACGTTGTAGTTTTATCCCGACGAATTATTCAAAGCATATTTTGAATTTCGCGGGTGCCATCAAACACTTTTGAAAAATGATAATGTTTATAATCAATCCATAAATAAAATATTAATATTAGAAATACCATTTACTGAATCACTGTCTACTAGTTATTGTACTTATTATTTTTGAACAGATTGCAAATGGACTGGAAAATAATGACTAACAAACACGTTCCAAATTTATTTACATGAAATTATTTATTGAAATTTTTAACTCCAATTTCCAAATTTTGTAGGATTGATTAAAAGCAAAGTGCGCTAAAGCTTCCCGAAGTCAACAATGTAAGATATGCTTTCCAATTCGTCGGAATACTTTCTTCAGTAACAAAAATCTAAACGGTGGCTCTAATTTTCTCATCTAACGTAGATTAATACATCCGGTATAGTTCTTATATTCTGGGCATGGCTTATTAGAATCATAGGACTTTTCCAAAGTAAAAATTATGTGCGGCTGACCAAGTTGCTATAATAACAAAAAGATATTGAATCCTGATGTAAACGAAAAACTATCCTTATCTTAGCGAATTTGTCACATCCAACACATCCAAAATTGCAATTTATTTACTCAACAGCGTGGATTATCTAAGATATTTAAAACATAGAAACTCCTGGGCATGGCGTTAACACACGTGTTTTTTGCTTGACGTTTGAAACGGAAATATCAGGGGCTATACACTCCGTGTATAAAAAAACGTATATCGGTTTCACACTATCGACACCTATCGGTACCCCAACGATCTATTTTAAGCATTTTTTATAGAAATCTACATATAGCGCCATCTCATGTCAATTATAATTAATATGCATACTTATATGCTTATATTTAAATTTTTATAAAAAAAAATATTTGATTTAAAATAAAAATTTATATTAAAATTCTTACAACATTACATTAATACATAAGAGTCATAAAACATATACATACATATAAACAAGTTTATAAATAGAGATTTCATATATTAAAAACAATTATTTAGATAATCAATTTTTAGTTATTTTAATAATTACTATGTGAATGACAACAAAAAATAAACATAAATTAATTATATGTGGCTATTTTCAATATCTATGCGAAAGTATAAGCTCGTTACAATCGCTTCAAAGCCCCCACATATAATTTACATATTTCATTATCTATTACACAAGTTTTATATAATACTTGATAATGCAATTTATAGTTTAATAGTAAATTTAAAAAAAATTTAATCAAAACAAAATTTGGATACTCATCTATTGAAGAACGTGTACTTATGCAGCATCTTCGTCATAACGTCAGAGTTTTCTTTCCACCTCGTTGGGATCTGCCAGTATCATTTCCACCAACTTTTATGCTGTCTGATAAAGTAGATACTCGATGATGAGTACCAATAGATCCCGATGCAGTTGGTTATTTCGCATGAACCACAGTGCATTAGCAACAAGTCGTAGTGCTTTGTTTTAGGTTTACTGAACCTTTTCGATGTAGCTCTTCGTCGTGTACCATGCTAGTAAGGTGTACATCATATCGGGCCGTATCAACCTCTTGTAGACTAGCAGCTTGTTCATGCCGTTCTTACACATAATCGAGCATAGCTTGGGTATGATTGCTGATGCTCTCGCTGAAACGTTGTGCAGATGGTTTTACCATGGCAGACACTTATCCAGAACGAAGCTTAAATACTTTGCTTTGTCTTTAATTAAATACTTTACTTTAACAGTTTTTTAAGTACCATTTTATTGAGGTTATGCCGCTTTCATGACATGTGACTTGATTTTACAATTTTAGTTACAAATTCAGTGATTTTACTAAAAGAGGCAATACATTTAGTTTCTAACTATAAACGTTATATAGTTGATATAGGGCACCAATAGGTGGCGAAAAAGTCGCACCTTTTTGGAAATTTATATGAAGTAAATACCCCCTGGGAAATATGATGAGTAACTTCCAGTGCGTAAATAACATTTATTACTGGGCGGCATTCATACAGTACGAAAGCTATACAAAAATGTTTTTAAGACGTGGTAAAAAATCATATTAAAATTTAAGTTAGGTATATTTTCTAGAATATATTTGATACTGTTTACGAATTAAAAACTTACAGTTACTCGCAGCTCCGTCCGCGTATGTAATTATTTTCTCTGCTTGTAAGTTTTTTTGTCAATAAAAAATATTTTTATAGTAAATTGTAATTTGTGTTCACGTTTAAATCTCCAACTTTATCTGTGCACAAACTCGCAGAAGTTTGTTGTTTAGTGTTTATGTAAAAACGTAACAAACAGACCAACAATACGGTTTTGTACAGAAACTTAGTAGGCTTTTTATAGTGGACTATTTTATTCCATTTGCTACAACTAATAAGGTTAGTATATTCTATTAAATTCTTTAAGTTATAGACATTCGTTTTGCGGTTGCAATACACTTTGACTATGCAAAAAATTGCACATAATGATATAAGAGTATTATCATGTTACAAACATACTTGCAGTAGAAATTCTTGTCTATTTTTGTTTTAAAGCTTTGCGAAGACAGTGCACGAAGACTTGTGCTTGCATTGACTTATTCAATAAATAGAGAGAATTTGAATTTGAGAATGCCAATGAAAAGTAATTACATTATTTTTTGTGTTATTATAAATCACTCCACGAAGAGTTGTTCTTTGCGAAAACTTTGACAATTTTGAAGAATTATTTCATGGAAAAAGCAATTTTTTATCAAATTTAAAATCAGTAGCTACAGATGGAGTCATAATTGAGAATTATTATGGATTTATTAGCTGCTTAAAACAAAATGTACCCAGGGTTTTAGCAATACACTGCGTCATCCATGGACAACATTTAGTTCCTCAAAATCTAAATGTTAGATTGCATGAATCTCTTGAATTAGTCATTAATGCAGTAAATTAAATCCAAAGCAACACGGTAAACATACAGTTATTTACGCAATTGTGTAAAAACAATTACAAAAACTTTTAGCGATAAGCAATCCTTACTAAGCGATACGCTTTCTGGTGACATTTTTGATAAACAGAATTAATGACATACATACAATCACAACCTCATTATGTTCAAAAAAATATTGTGCAACGGTTTTTAATTGTTTATTATCACGGAAGATAAATAATAATTGCATTATTGCCATCGATTGACTGACATTATATAATATTAAATTACATTTATCTATATTTTACCTAGTAATTCATATTTTTGTTAAAATTGTATTTGCTACAACGCCACGTTGTATACTGCAATAATTGTTTACTAATTGTTAATGTTACAGCGATATAAACAAAAAACGGGACACTTAGGTTAGTTCGAATGAAATAGTGGTGTTAACTAGGCTTGTTAGCAAATGCGATCGGCAATCATTCGTGACCGTTTGCGATGTTATTCAAGAAATTTAAATTGACAAATAATGAACATTGACAAAACCTACAAAATCAATATACTTTTATTTTTGAATGATTTGGAACCGTTAACTGCATTTTATTTTTATACGAATTGTTTTTGTATGTAAATAAAAGTTTCATATTGAAACAGTGGACTATAAACTTTATTAAGGCTGTTTTTTAAACACATTTTGTATTACACCCATGTAACATTTTATCAATAGATTTGTGAATATACGCTATTTTACTTAAGTTTTAATTACATTTGAAGTAGTTTTTTTTTTCATTTTTTTGTCAAAACTTTAAAGAAAAGCAACTATAATAAATGTTTCAAATAACTGTTAACACACTTATAAAAACTTAATAATAAATTTTGTGTCAAAAAAATATTTGTTGCATTATGCTTTTATACAAAATATTTTCGTTTATAAATAAACGGGTATAATTTTCGTAAAAATAAATAAATCAAACTTAATGTGTTGTTGAATTTCCACATGTTACGTTCTTTTAGATGCGGGGCAAGCACCTAGAATGTTAATTCAGAACAATAAAATATTTTACCTTTGTATTCAATTACTATTTTTTGTTTTTAAGTCGCTGTTATAGTTAAAAAAAAATAACAACAGACATTTGCCTTGGAAAAAATAGTTTGATTTTAAATTTTTTTAGTGCACTCTATATACCTCATTGTAGTGTAATACCGTAATCAGTTTCAATTCTCAATTCATATTTTACAGTAGGTCCAACAAGATATTCCTTAGCGTTTCCATCTAAATTGAAATTGAAATTTAATCCTAGTTAGTAAAAAAACTCATTTTACATGTTTACTGTTATTTGAAGTAAACATACAATTGCTAATAATAAATATGACTTCCTTTATCGACGATGCATTTTTACAGTTGTTATTAGCAATTCTGACTAACAAGACATTTTTTATATAACAGATACTACGTTTAAAGTAATGGTCTAGATTCTAGATCACTGATTCCCAAAGTGGCCTATAGACAACAAAATTTAGTAATGTGTCCACGGAGTAAAAGAATTTTAAAACCACTAATAGAAAAACACAGAGTACAAATCGGTCAAAGTACATGCACTGTTGACGACAAGCCAAAACCCTACGTTGTTTGTAAAAAAATAAATCATTTAAGAAATATTATAAGTTTCGTACGTCAATGAACTTACAACAGCAGTGGAACCTGTAGAACACCAAATTTTTGATTATAATTTAAGTTTTAGTAAAATGTAGTTTAATTATTTATTCAGTAGTTTTAAATAACAATAATATAACGTAAATTAGTGTTTAGGAGTTTCTCTATCTTGTATACTGTATAATGACTACTTTGTGCAACCATTTTTATTTAAAACAGTTGTAATGTAATAGCATTTAGTTTAATAAGTTAATTGAACTTTGTGGGTATTGAACTTGTACGTAAATTGCAGAAAATTACAAAGACGCGTGATTGCATTTCTTGTCTAAAGACCTTAATAAAAATCAATAAGTTCAATTTTTAACAGATTTGTAGTATTAAGATGGTAGTATTAAGAATAAAGTGTATTAAAATTTGAATAAATTGTAGTCATAAAAAGTTTATTAAAGCTTGACGAATCTTGTACCCTAAAAGGGGTACATCACACAGTGTTACAAAGTGAATCAGTATCGATTTGTGTGTGTGTAATATATTTGCATAATACTATCAATGCTAAAATCATCAGAATGACAATACGAATGTCCAGTATTTTTAAATTTGAAAAATGGTAGACAAATTGCTGATCACTGTTGCTAACAATAATCTATCAAAATTGCTGCTATTCATATATTACAATTATACAATAGACAAAGTAGTATGAAAAACGTGTTTTAACGATTTTTTTTCCGCTCACTACGCCACTTGTTGAAGAATAATTACACGTATTACAATTTATTGTAATCATTGCAGCACTCGTTTTACAATATACTATTGTACCTACATTTATATTTTATGTTTTTTATGCGTTGTAACTTAATGTGCAACGTATTAAATTTAAAATTTTAGGTTTTGACAACATAATATATTACCTGGAAAACCAACATAATTGCTTTTCTTTGAAGTACTTATTTTTTGTGGGTAAGCCACTTTAATATTTTTATTTTTAAGAAATCCACGCTAAGTTAATTCTGTTTGTCATTATATTAAATTTTTTATTTGCACATTGACAAAATTTAACTTTTTAAACCTTGTTCGGTTTTTAAGCAGATTTATTAGTGGTAAGCGATTTTTAACGTTACGTTCCTTCTCAGTTAAATAGAGTTAAACAGGTTTTATCACAACTTATTTTTCTGAGTGTCAATTTCAAAAGATCCTGTTATCTGAGTAAAACGCAAAATTGTCACAATACACCTTTAAGATTTTGTATTGCTAAAGTAAAATATGCAACAAGCAAATGCTAAACAAGTCATTCTTAATGTTTAAGTTTTTAAGTTACTTCCATATGACAATGCTAATCATTTAGTGTTTTCTAAATGAATATACATATGTAAGTTGTAAACTATGTTTCTAAACTGTTTACAAAATAACTTCTTTATTTTTTAATTTTAAACAAATAGTGATAATTGTGTATGTCTATCTAATGTTAAAAAAATAATCCTGAGAGAATTGTTAACGATGTTTACTAAGTATCCCACCTGTATGTTAATGCTAGTAAACGTTAGAAAGCTGCATTACAAGGATGCTAAATTTCAACCTTGGTTTAAAGTAAAAAATAGTATTTTTTGTATTATCAACGATGTCCTTAAAAATTATTATTTACGTTTTAGCTAATGAAAATGTAAAAAAAACTGAACGCTTAACAACAATGCTAACCATTAGAGAAGTACATTATTAACATTTGGACTATTGTTTCCTTTGTGAATTATTGTTAGTACTATACATATAAAATCATCTTATTGGGTCAATTTAAATTATTTATTTAAGTTGAATTAATGTATATAATCTTATCATGTCTTCGACGTAATTTAGAATAGCATTACCATGTGATGTTGAATTCATATGGGAGAGGTACTCTTTAAATTACTATATTATTGCAACACTTTGCCATTGTAATTGCAATTTTAGAGTAACATAATAAACATAGAGTATATAAAAAAATTCAGCATAAAATAATTAAACTAATAGAAAAATTAAACAGTAAAATATATATTGTGGTACATTATTCTTTGCTTTTTTTCAATTATGTAATAATGTATATTTTTCATAAACTGCTGTATCAAAGTGAGCCTGACGCATATATTCGTTGCACATAATATTAGTTGTTTAATTTATTTATTTTATGCTAATTAAAATTTTAATAGTAATTTTCAACCGACTAAAAAAAAGTTGAGGTGGAATTTTGTTGCAGGCGTTGATTGGTGTTTTCATTTTAGAAAGCATTTTACTGGTAAACTTATTTTTTTTCTTATTCCAAATGTTTAAATATTATTTTTTAGATTAAAAAACAAAACATTGACTGATTTATTCGAGGCTCGATATGGTAGTCTATTGTTGAGAGCAATTATGTCAAGACAGATTTTTGGATATATAAACCAAATGATTCGCTTTGATAACGTCGAAGGCATCAAAAATCTACAAATAGATTTGCAACTATCCGTGAACTTTTCGACAAATGATCTGATTTATTAGCTGATTTCTACAACCCACACAAATGTGTTACCGTTGATGAGCAGCTACTTGGTTTCCAAGAGCGATGCAGATTTTGTAAACGCATGCCGTCAAAACCAGGAAAATATAGAATAAAATTTTGGCTTTTGGTGTATACTGAGAAATGTTATGTATAAAAAATACGTTAGTTAGGAAAAGCAAAATGAAATTTTAGCAACAGAAAAAAACAAAGCGAACGTATTGTTTTGAATCTTATTGTTAGATTAAAAAGCCATAATGTAACAATGAACAATTTCTTCAAAAGATCTTAGACAAAAATTGTTATAAAAAAGAAAAACAATAGTTGAAGCGATCTGTAAAAACAAAAGAATTTCGCCAAAACTTCTAGAATACAAAAAAATTGTATTAATTAAATCAACAACACTAGTTTTAAACATTGGAAGAAAAGACAAATGCACAATTTTGCATGATTTTGTTGAAATCGGATTCAGCGAGAAGAATTTACCTTCAATAATAACATATTATTATAAAACCAAAGGTTAGTTTTTTACTAGATTTTAATTATTTTTACTAACGTTTGCTTAATATTTTTTTAGGTAAGGTGGATATCTATGACAGTGTTCGCAAATATGGTAGATTTTTCTCATAAAAAAACTAGGAAATTTCTTTGTGAGAACTCTCACAAGCATGGTTGTATATGACAGAAAGATCTGGGAAACCTATTAGTTCAGCATGATTACTGGAAACGCTATCACGCAACCGTTTGGTACAACTACAATCGCTTTATGTTGTTGAAGTGTCAACATCCGGTAGCACACTTAAGAGAGCACTAGTGCGTTAATAAATGGCAGATACTGACCATTTCCACTAGATACGATTTCGGTTTTTTGACATGTTTCTCCTTATTAAGTTTTATTGTTACTTTAACAGTTTTTAGGAATTGTTTTTTTTTTACTTAACATTGCGAGAGTATTTCGTTCTTGATCGTTAAAAGTGGTGTTTAGTAATGTGCTGCTGATTCTGTGCATGTTAAATAGTGAATTCCAACAGTTTTTGGGAAAGAAAATTAGGGCAATGGCTCATTTCTGAGTGAATCGAGGTCTTGATTTATTTCAGGGTTGTGGTTGTTTGCGCTTTCCTTCAAGAAGTTTTTTAGAGGAGTTTACGTAAATAAATTTCAGTTTGTATACTTAGTTACTACCACTACGATGGGTTGCTAGCAAAAATCAGTCAACTGTCCACTTCCTTGTGGCTGAAGCATTTAGTTCTTTAAGCTGGATATTTAAAAAATCTGGTTCTGTTATATTCATTTTCAATTGATGTGTTCAATTGCATAACGTTATCACCCGCGCGATAAGTATTTTATTTAAGAACTTGTTATAATTTTGTTACACGATTTTTCGTTATTTGTATTTTGTGTGTTAAGGTATTAAATATTACAAACAGTGTCCGAAAGTGAGTAACGAGGTCACAATTTTAAAAAATACAGCACCAAATATTACGTAAAATCTCGACTCTGGCTAAGGCTTCTACCGATCAAATACAACAATGTTTTAGAGATTTGGTGAACTCGATCCAGACCATCTTTGCTAAGCTGCAATGTGCTGACACTGATAGCGTAGCATTATAGCAATTATGCGGTATTGCTTCTGACCCCCTTTACAGTTTTGTTTCAAAAATTATAGTTTTGCATTTAGATGGAAATGGGCATGAATAAATTTTATTGACCTTTTTGATTCGTTAGTGCATAATAATAAAATTTCTCTTGCAAAATTTTATTATTTATAAACGTCTTTTTCTAGAAAAACAAAATTCGTTATTGCTTGCTTCTTATTAACCGAGAAAAATTATAAAATTCTTTAAAAAATCAATATCAAAACGTTAGTCGTCAAGCCGGAATGTATACCTAGACAACAGTATAAATTTTAAGCTTCTCGCTTCACTTAGTTTAGACGGGCTTAAGTCTTATCTTCAAGTACACTAAAATGCAGCCAGTGCTTTAGCACACTTCCAATTCAAAATCATTTTGAATTCATTTTGTTTTATTTAGTTATACGTTATTTGTTTCCCGTTACCTCTTGTAAATTTGAATCTCGACGACAAACAATTGATTTTTTTATTTATAAGAAACTTATTGAATCTATCAATCGACAAGTACGTAATATGGAACTATCCGCTGCTGAATTTAAATCACTTCATTTGACAAAAGCTTTGTTTCAAGTCGACAAAAACCTTCTCATCGCTACATCAAAGGTGGCCTAATTAAAAGTTCTGACAATCCTAAGACTTTAACTTTGTGGTGCGTTTTTGCTGGCGCGCTTTTTACGATTATTACAGAAGCTCGTTTTTATACTGACTTTTTCAATCTCTCCGCTTCGTCGTTATACTTTTATTGCTAATCGTATTGTAACTATTCTAGACTTTACTGTACGACATCAATGACGTCATGTTGGTACTGTTAAAAATACTGTTGGTTTAGCCTGTCGTGGTGTCACTCTTGAAGTTATAGGCAGCGCTTCTTTCTAGATTTCCAGCCCGCTTTTTTAAAGTAAGCTTCTTTTGTAGCGGTTTTTATTTCGGCAGTTATAGACTCTTTGTTAACTGATATTAAAACTAGCGTTGTACTTTCTCACTTTTTGCTTCCAGTTATCAAACGATTTGGACGAATATTTTGTTTTTTCCAACGCTTTCAAGCTTCTAACCCAACTTTTTACTTGGTAACAAACTTTTTCCTGCCCAAGAAGCTACGCATGCTTCCGTCCGTATAATTCAAGCTGTCTGTTATAAAGAAAACACTTCCTTGCTTGGACAAGGTAAACGCTTTCTTTTTTTAAAACAATTGTCCGTTTGGTTTTTCTTTGTCTTGATGTCGTCCTCTCCTCATCCGCCCTTTTTCTCTCATCAAGCTTATCTCTCCGCTTTTTTGTGTTCTTACTAACATGTCGTTTCCCTTTATTCTGGTTCTCAAAACGTTCAAGTTCTATTACAATCTAACTTCTAGATAATTTTGCTGCGCAATTTTTTGAAAGAACGCATTTGTTAATGCATGACAAGTCATCGTTTACGGTAACCACCATAGATTATCCAAGACTTTTTACTGTTAAGTTTAATACTCTTCGTTTTGTTCGTCTCGTACTACTAAAGGCTATCTATGTTTGTTTGTTTGCACTGCCACTATTGCTGTACATTTTGAGTTTGCTTGAACTGAATCCAAAGAAACTTTCCTTAGGTACTTGTTTTGATTTTGTGTTTTGATAACACGACTGTTCCATTTGAAGAATTTTGTACAATATTTTCTCAAATCAAAGTGGTGTTAAATAGCCGTCTATTGTGCGCTTTTTTATCTGATTCCGCTAGCTGCAAACTATTTTAGTTTAAGTCATTTTCTTATTGGTTTTTGTTTTTTCTTCTTCTTTTTTATACGTTAATTACTTTATATTTAAACAACGCTGACGACATTAAAATAGCATTATACAATTATTTTAACATCGCTAATCTGCTGAATATTTGCATACCTTAATTTAACGATAAAATGATTTCAACATAACTCTGGTTCTCAAGTGGATGATTTAGTTTTAGTTCAGAATCCCAACCGACCGTTAATACAATAACTGGTTAGTAAAGTTATCGAGCTACATCTAGGACTTGATGGTTTCTTTCGAATAGCCACCGTTAAAACAGCAAGTAAATATCTCACTTATTTGTTTTGCGGCTAGCTTCGCTTTTTGAACCAGATCTACTTCTTCGTTTTATTCTTATTTGTTGTCCTAGTTTGTTTTTATTTGTTTTGTAGTATTTAACTTTTTTATTTTTTTTTTAGATTTTGGCGTTGTTTATTTTAGGTGCGCAAACGCTTGATTTTATTTGTTTCCGCTAGATGCGTTTTTGGTTCTGTGACATGCTGCCCCCTACATAAATTCAATTGTTACTTTAAACATTTTTTCTTTCCTTAACTTGACGAGAGTATTCCGTATCCTTTCTTACAATTTGTTAACTGTTGTTCTTGATTGTTTAAAGTGGTGTTTAAAAATTAAAACTCGGAGTGCTCGTGTTAAAGTCTTAATTTCGCCAACCTTTGGGAAAGAAGATTAGCGTAAGTCGAGCAACTGCTTATATTTGGGTGAATCAAAGCTTTGATTCGTTTTGTGGTTGGGTGGTTGTAAGCGCTTTACTTCAAGAAGATTTGTAGAATATATTACGTAAGTAAATTTTAATTTCTATTCTTAATTACTACTTCTTCAGTAAGTTGCTACCAAAAATTTTCTCTAGTCTTAAAAATAAAAAAAAACAGTCCAATGACGATTTTTGTGTGACCGAAAAATTTGGTCTTTCAAGTCGGATATTCAAAAAATCACATTTATTTTTAATTTGTGTGTTCAAGTGTATAACGTTACCACTCGCGTGTTAAGTATTTTATTTTAAGAATTTATGTCGACTTTAATACGGGAGCTCTTGTTATTTGTATTTTTTGTGCTTACGAACAATGTACGAAAGTGATGTGAATGTCTTGATGGTAACAAGGTCTCAACTCTTTGCAGTCGTCACTGATATTGCTGATCAATGTTCTAACACTTAAAAATTATATTAAATTTTATTTATTTATGCTCGACGAATTATTAATTTGCAATCCAATTTTAGAGAAATAATATACAAATATTATTTAAAAAGTCGATTCTGGCTAAGAAAGATTAGAAAGATCCTTCTTGTTACGTAAACAATTATTTGTAGTTTGTAGTTACTATTAATAAGATTAAGAATATTTTTATTTGTTAGTAGTTATGTAGTGAGGATGCTGGCTCACTCGGGTACGATCGGTAGGAGGTCGTGAAATTTCGTTGCTATCGTTTCGTTTCGGGTATGCTCGAGTTGCATTCGGATTTTGTAAGTCGGGATATATCGTATTGGTGGTGTGGGAATCGTAAAGAATTGTAGGAGGTGTTTCGTTTCGGTAATGATCGGATGTAGGTCAGTCGGTGAAGTTCGTAGTGATGGTGGGGATGCTATTGTATGTATATAAAGGTAATATTTGTAAAGATTTAATACTAGTATCTTCTTCTTTTTAGTATACTTAAGAAAAAAAAAAGATGGAATCATTTTTGTAAACTTAAACGAAACTTCTCATTTGGTTCCTTATCTAAGTGCTAAAAGTCTATTAATAAATGAGCAGTATAAAATAAAGTGTTTTAGTAAAATAGATGGTAAATTTGGGGAGCAAGTGATTGTCGAATGCCAAGATTTTAAAGTACCTCTACCACAAAGATTTACTAACAAGTTTTCGATTGAAGACATAAACCAAATTAATAGTTTGATTGGTTCGGGAAATAACATCTATCTCGTGAGCCGAGGAGCAGTTGGTGAAACAACAAACATTGAATTTATTCAAAAAATAAAATAGAGTTATAATGTATGACATATGTAAATATTTAAACAATGTAAAGTAGAAATAAACAATAAATGTTTGAATTAATGATACGTTTTTATTTTACTATTACAGATTTTATCATACCTTAGTAAATATATTAGGCGGTAGCTTAATCTATTGTTATTTATGCAATACTGTTTTTGTTTATCCAGCTGTTATGAGTTTCATCAAAGCCTAACCACTTTACATACATTTTAGTTCCTTTCTTTCGTAAAATTCTTTCAATTAAGTACGTATCCGGATGTTTAACTTTTTGCAATTCCATTTCATAAAAACCTCCTAAAATAGCATCCCCTTTTATGTCTTTTAGCAAATAGGTAGTTGGGTTAGTTAGTTTAACTTTCCTAATTATAAAAATTTCATTAGACCAATTAGGAGTATACCCTTTTCAAATGCATTTCTGTATTTGCTAATTCTTACATAATCCCCAACGAAAATTTGTTATTTTTGTTTGCTATTTTTATGTGTGAATATGCAGATTGTAAAATAGACTTTTCGTTGTTTTTGTTAACCATCGATGGCTTCATTTTAATTGTACGATGAAAAGTGTTATTGTATAGATTTGTAATTTCATCTAATATGTTTATCCATTTGTAATTACCCTGTAAACTAAATTGTTTCCACATTATGTTTTTCAAAGTTCGATTAACACGTTCTACAATTGATGCTTTTTTTGTACTAAACGTACTATAGTGATTAACATTATACTTTTTCATCAAATTTTTGAATGTACTATTGTAAAATTCTAATCCTTCGTCTGTTTGTATGTTTTTGGCAAATGCTTTAAACGTGATAATATTTTTTCCATTGCGTCAGTAACATGTTTTTCATTTTTAATTTTAAAGGAAGTGTCCATACATATTTCGAAAAGCAATCAATTACAACAAGTATGTATTTAAATTGGTTGTTTTGTTTTGAAAACGAAACCATATCGACAAGATCAGCTTGTAATGTTTCATTAATACCTTTTATTATAACCCGACGTCTTTTGAAATTTCTTCGTGCAGGTTTATGCAATTCTAAAACTATGTCTCTTTTTATAGAAGATGGAACAGATTCTTTTGTTGCTTTTCGTCTAGGCATTTTTACACTGAACCACTTTCTATTTTGACAGGACATTTAACTACTATTTCAACATATAACGTTTTCAAATATCTTATAGCAGTTTGATTTTCGTGATTGCGTATTTCAAACGATATCTTGTCTCCTAATTTAAGTTGACGATTAGCAACTTGCTCGCTTGTATAAGGTTTTCCATTTATCTTTAGTATAACGTTTTCAAGATTTATAGATAAATTATCAATTATACCATTTTCTAATGGGAATGAATAAGAACTTTTGTCTGACCATATCAGATATTTATTATCTAGAAGTCTGTTTGTCTGAAATAATAAAATATGGTTGTAAAACATTGTTTTATGTGTATCATTTTGCACTTTTTCAACAGATATTTGATTATGTTTAATTATATAGCGACCAAATTTATCTAAAGTCATTGTTTTATTCAATTATTTGTGCTTCGCGTAGTTCTTCTATAATAGAGACGATTTCGTTTGTGTGACCTGTATGGCCTGCTGTTTCAGATGCTACTAACAACCTCAATCTGTCAACTAATTCATTTACATCATCCCAATAAACATAATCGGTATCATGATTGTTAACTTCTTTAAAGATTCCTTTTCCTAGTGTTTTTGAATCTTTTTGGTGTTTCTACATACCCAGGCTGTACAAAATATAGAGGAGCAATAATAGATTTATATTTGTCAGATCGTGTTCCTTGTATTTGACCATTAGGATCAAAGTTACTTCTGCAAGCATTACTAATATCTAAAATTTCTTTGTATATATGCAAATCTCCATCAGTATACGTTACAGGAGTGTTTTTAAATAATAATTCATACAGTCCAGGGGTTCCATTGTATATTTTTTCATCTACTTTGATATCTGATCCAATAAATTCTACTGCTGATGTTCCTATAAAAAACTTTTCTTGAAAACTATCATGCCTTATTCCAGTTCTGTGATCAAACTGCCTTTTTTTATCATGAACCATAGCATCTATATATCTTCTAGGCAATTCATCAAACTCTGCTAAGTATTCATTATAGATATTGCTATCAAGAATGTTTTCTATATTTCGGTTACTTTCTTCTACCGAATGTTCAATTAAATCATCTAATTCATAATCATCTACCTCAACTGAAGGTTCTGAAATTATAACGTCTTCTTTTAAATTCGAAATTGTAGCAGCATTATGATCAAAAATATTTTGATCTTTGGCTTCATGTAATTTTTCATCTTTTATCGATTGAGTTTTTTTTTGAAAATTTGAAAGTTTTGTACTCCATGCTAGAATGGGAGTAGATTACACAACAGTATTTTCGTGTTTTAGTTTTTTTGAGTTTAGATTTTATTCAACTTTATTGTTAACAAAGGGCAACTTTGTATTTTTAGCATTTAATTGATCTGAGATAGTTTCCAAACGTTTAGTTATAGGAAAAAATGCTTTGTCCTTCGTAATTTCGCCCTGTTTTAGTAATTCAAACTTTTTCTTTACTTCTTCTCTTTTTTCATTAACCTTTTAGTTAATTCCTCTTCATTCGATAAATTTGATAAATTGTGGTACGATTGCATTTTGAACGAACCTTAACGTACGTTTATTTTTTGCTTACTAATCAAATATGCTGCTACAGTTCCTTATAAACCTTTAACAAAAACTATTATCTGCAAACTGAATAGCTTACAAACATAGCAGAATTTTGACTAACAGTAAATTATAAACTGTTTATTGATCAGTTTGCAAACTAATCACAATCAATTTAGGTGGTTTGTAAAGCGGTTTGCACACAAACCATAGATAAAATACGCGGTGTGTTAAGTAGTTTTCCAGCAAACCACATTCAAAGTAGACGATTTGTAAAACGGTTTGCGCAGAAACTATAGCGGTTTTGTTATTGTTAATTAAGCAAATTATACATAAACCATGCGGTGATTTGTTATAAATCTATATTTATTACAGATATGTGGATGTATTAATAACTTAATTAATATAGTGGTTTATATTTTTTTTATTGTAGAATGGGTTGAATGAAAGAATCAAATCCTTTTCTGTATCTGCCAGAATTAGTATCTCTTTCTTTATCGATAACTAAAAACCATAATTTTCGTTCCAACAAAATGAACACATCTTCTTAAAATCGTCAAATGTTAAATCGGTACTGACGTTATCATCATAAATATGATGTAGATTTAATGCATCTTGTTTGAACACTATTATAAAGTTGGCATTATCACGAATTAATTGTTTTGGAATGCGGCTATAGGTTTGACATAAGTAAAAACAGTCTATGTTATTGTGACGACCCATGCTAAAATACTCTCTCATTAGATTTTGTTTATCACACGCCACATCATCAAAAATAAATACTGAATCAGATTTTGCTTTAGATGGTGGAGGTATGTTACTTTCTAAATTACTAAAAGAAAAATAATTTATACCCTCAATAGGGGTTAACAATTTTTCTAAATATTGATATTTTGGTTGAAAAAGCGATTTAGAATAAACATAAACGTTTTTAAAACGCAATCCATTAATGTGTTCAATTAAGCTAACCATTACATTGGTTTTTCCACAATTTGATGGTCCAACAATAAGACAACGAATAGTTGATGGTAATAACTGACCGTGTCTCTTATAGGTTTCCAAATTTTTTATATCATTATTTGCAACTGTTAGTGTAATTGGTTGTTGCACTATTCGCATTTTGATAAAAACTAAAAAAAAAAGTGTTTGTTAAACTTATAAATATAACTAAATTTCAATTCAGTTAGTTAGTGCGTGTATTCCAGCTGATAAATAAATTCTATACATGTTAAAACAAAAGTCAATTATTAACCAACGACCCCAAAAAAAGAATAAATATCAGGGTAAAGGTCTTATAAATTCAGTTATTGATAAACTACCAGTTGAATTACACATTCCTGGATATAATTTTTGTGGACCGGGAACTAAACTAACGAAACGACTTGCAAAAGGAGATCGAGGTATTAATAAATTAGATGAAGCTTGTAAGGAGCATGACATAGCTTATAACAATTATAAAAATATAGAAAGTAGACATAAAGCTGACGGTTTATTATTAGAAAAAGCTAAAAAGAGATTGTATTCTACCGATTCGTCATTAGGAGAAAAATTAGCTGCGTTGGGTGTAACAGCTGCTATGAAAGCTAAAATAAAACTTGGTATGAGTTATCAATCTGGCACTAAACGACTTCGTATGAAAACAAGGCGGTCCAAAACAAAGCATGAAAAAGGATTAAAATTCCATGATTTAATAAAAAGTGCTAAATGTGCATTAAAACAAAAAAAATTTCTAAACGCTAAAGATGCTCTCAATGCGGCTATTACTGCTGTAAAATCATTAAAAGGACGAAAAAAGTAAAACCTGTTTGTGTAATACCAGTGCCAAAAGTTGGTGGGTTTTTGCCGCTAATCCCTATTTTTGCTGCTCTCGGCGCATTAGGATCGTTAGGTGGCGGCGCCGCAGCTATTGCAAAAACAGTAATTGCGGCAAAAGATGCTAAAGAAAAGCTTAAAGAAAATCAAAGACATAATCAAACTATGGAAGCAATAGCACTAAATAAATCTGGAAACGGATTATATTTACAACCATATAAAAAAGGATTTGGTCTTTTTTTAGGACGGCGAAAAACACAAAAAAACTTACGATAAAACTCCCAAAACGAGCGCTCACTAACATAGATTTATACAAGTATGCAAAAAACTTAAAAATAAGAAACTTTCGCGGAGTATTTATGAAAGATGAACTACCTAAATCCGGAGTAAGTGCCGTTGAATGTGGTATAATAAATTTGGATGATAAAAATGGAGCTGGAACACATTGGACAGCTTATAAAAAGATTGGTACACGCGCAGTTTATTTTGATAGTTTTGGAAACTTGCGGCCTCCATTGGAATTAACGCAATACTTAAAGAGTAACGGTCCTTGTAATATAATCTACAATCACAATCATTTTCAATCTTTTAATACTGTCAACTGTGGACATTTGTGTTTAAAATTTTTAGATAAATATAATTACGATAGGTTTCTCGGTGGCTCATTTAATTAGATGTTTGCTTTGTAACCGAGAAGCCCCGGGTTCAAATCCGAGTTTAAATAAGGTTTCAGGTAATAAGATTCAAACACCATTGAGTAGTAGAGTTTATTCTTAGCATTTAAGATTACTATATAATCTTGATACATTTGAGTTTACAGTTTAGTGAGCTACAAGCAGTATAATGTCTTCTACATTTACTTTGACTGGAGCGGAATCCATTCTTTCAAGTAAGTATTATCCTCCTATCATATTAGAAGATGAAGATTATGTTTTGGGTTTGATAAATTTAGAAACTTTTAATTCAATCATGAATATAGACAGCTCTAATAATAAATGTCATTTTATACTGCAAAATGACACAGAACTCTGCATTGCAATTCCTGAAGGTTCTTATGAAATTGATGATTTGAATAATTATTTAGGTGAACAACTTTTAAAATATCCCATGTACGAAAACAAAGATACACATGAATCTCAGTCTGCTCCTACAATAACCATAAAAGGAAATAATAATACTTTACGATCTGAACTTATATGCAGTTTAGATATTGATTTCTCTAAGAAAGGTTCTATCAGTAGTTTATTGGGTTTCAAACCTAAAATCTTGAAAGCAAATAGAAGAAACACATCAGATTTTCCTTGTAAAATTTTTAAATTAAACGCGTTATGCGTAGAATGTAATATCGTCACCAGTTCATTCAGAAACGGCGAGCCAGTACATGTGATTCATGAGTTTTTTCCTACAGTCCCACCAGGATATAAAATTATAGAAACTCCAACTAACGTAATTTATTTACCGATTAACACGAAGCAAATAGACGAAATTACTATAAAAATAACGGATCAAGATCAAAATTTAGTCGATTTTAGAGGAGAGGTAATAACGGTTAGGTTGCATCTTAAAAATACAATAAATCATTATAATGGGAATCGTGTTTAATAAAAATAAAAATTGGAGTAAACATATTAATATTATCAAGACAATAAAAAGTATATAAATCCAAAAAAGCTAAACTATTCAGTCGGTCTGCTAAAATCAATCGCTTAACACGAAAGAATAAAAATTTCTCGAATCTTTAGGACTAAAATTACGAACGTAAAAATGAATTATGAAATTTTAAAAGTAAACGAACCACCAGTTTTTGATACCACAATAGCATATGCAGAAAAACGAAGTCATCCACCTTATGCATCAAGTTCCTTTAACAACAACGATGAAATCAGAATTCCTATACAACAACAAGAATTATATACGTTACCTTGGTATAGCTCTCTTCATGTACAAGGAAAAGTAGAAGCATATGATGATAAAAACACAAAGATTCAAACGCCCAATATTCATTTTGTTAATATGGGTATCTTATTTTTGTTTGACGAGATTCGTTTGGAAATTTCTGGAGAAGTTATCGATCGCGTTAGAAATCCTGGAATTATGTCTGTTTTAAAAGGTTATGTGTCATACAATACAGAAGAAAGCAAAGCTCTTGAAAACGGTGGTTGGTTTCCAATAGGCAATTCAAGATTATTGGATATATCTTCAGGAAATTTTGAAGCGGTTATACCTCTTCGAATGATTTTAGGATCGTGCGAAGATTTTAAAAAGGTAGTGATCAATTGTAGACAAGAATTGGTGTTGCTTCGCAGTAATACCGATAATAATGCTTTAGTAGTTGATGATAATATAAAAAATATCAAAGTTCAGCTACATAAGGTCAGTTGGCGAGTTCCACACATATCTGTTTCAATTAAAGAACAATTAAAACTGCTCGATATTATTAAAAGTGGAAGAGAATTATACATTCCATTCAGAAGTAGAGAATTACACGAATACCCATCATTACCACAAACACAAAAACATATGTGGGCTATTAAGTCTTCAATAGAAAAGCCTCAATGTATAATCTTTGGTTTTCAGACCGATAGAAAAAATCAAATAAATAAAGACTGCAGCCGCTTTGATCATTGCAATTTGACTAATATTAAAGTTTTTCTTAATGATGCAGTATATCCTTATGACAACTTAAATTTAAATTTTAAAAACAACCAGTATGCTTTGTTGTATGAACTATTCACCGAATTTCAAACTTCGTTTCTTTACAAAGATAGCGAGCCGATATTCACACCAGAAGAATTTAAAAAGATATGCTCCAATCGCAGTTATAGACTGTTCTAAGCAAAAGGAAGAATTAAAAAGAGGTCCCATAGATATTAAAATTGAATTTGAAACAAATGTAAATATTCCCGATAAAACAACCGCATATTGTTTAATACTTCACGATAGGATTGTGAAATATGTACCAATAAAAATATTATATCATTAATATAGTGAATCATGAATGTAAATTTTATGTATTATTTAAAGATTTTGTGATAGTTGGTAGAAATAGGATGTATATCACAAGGTTTAAAATAAAACAAAATATAAATACTAGTTTTTATTGTTATTAATGTGTAATTAACATTAGATAAGATAACGTTTCTTTGTAATCTTCTAAATTAGTGGAAGGCCATTTTGCCGAATCTGGACCAGATGTCCAACCTAATACAGCATCTGGATGGTGGGTTCCTTTACTTATATTCTTCTGTATCCATAACAATACTTCCGCATGTTTTTCGTTTTCTGAAGGATTAAATTTAAAAGATATGTTTCGACAAATAAGAGCGGTAATAATTTTTTTTAGAATTTGACTGTCAGCAAGGTATGATGCATTGCAAATGCATTCGTCTATGCACGATTTAATATCTTTATGATTTTTTAAAATATTATGTACAGGATAATCTGAACGACATGCATTGATAATGTTAAAGTTAGATAGTAGCTTCAAAATATACAATTTGAATGAAATATTGCGCTCTAAACTATGTAGAACTAATATATCATCTAGTTTATTTAAATTTATCGATTCACATTTTTCTGTTTTGCAAACAAACACAACGTTATCGACATAATTGTCTATGCTTCGTCTCTTATCCAAAAGTTGGCACAAGTCATCCACTCTCAATTTATTTCCATACAATGCGGCAAAGGAAATAATATCGCTTGGAACAACAAAGTTTTCTTTCTTCAACAAAAATTGTAAATTTTCTTTTGCAGTATCAGTTTCATTAAAACGAATCGCATTCTTGAGATATTTTTCATAAACTTTTTCTTTAGCTTGTTGTGCTTCTAAAGCAATTTGTAAACTGACATCCATCATATTATGGTTGTAAGCCGTTGAATCGCAACTAAACGTATGAAATTTAGATGTTACAAGCAACGATTTTATAAATCAATCCCCTCCAAACGGTTGATATAGATAACCCCACGGTCTTGTATCGGTACTATTATAACTGAGCATGCGTTTGTCATCATAAGGACTAAGAACAATTTTACTTTGTTTAACTGAGAATACATTGTGTTGTTTAGATTTAATAAGTCGTTGATCAGCTTCAAAAACTTTTTATCAAATAAACATTTTTATAGTCTTCAAAAGTAATTGATTTGATAGAAGATTTTTGCATCCCTTAGATTTTTAATTAATTTTTAGAAAAATCTTCATCAACAATGTAAGAGTACATTTTCGACCTAAGTCCTACAAATTCTAGCATTATCTTTCCATTATTTTCATCCTTCATTAATCCTGGTTGTTTTTTGTTTTTTTGTTGTATTTGATAAATGTTATCAATGTGATAATCAGAAGTATCAAAGCGATAACTATCTTGTTTAATATATCTATAGATGTCTATATCTTTAAAGCTGTAAATCAAACTATCGGTGTCTGTATATAACAATTTGACGTTTTCTCCGAAGGTTTTTATAACATAGTCATAATGAAATTCGTATAAAAAAATTTTTGAAATATCTAATATGCTAAATCCAACGTAAATAGGTTTATTCATACATATTTCTAATTTGTTCATTTCTATTATAACCATATCTTCATCAAATACAACTGAGCTGTGAAAATTTGGTTTTGAGATAAGAGATCGCACTCCCCATCGTCCATCCCATTTTGTTACTAAACGTATATCTCTATGCTTTCTAACATTTTCCATACATTTGCCATAAATTGCATTAATCATTAGTTTATAAAAATCTTTTTCAAAATCATTTTTAGATTGTTGACGTAATTTTGTATTTAAGTCTATGTATTGTTTTAACCAAGGAGATTGACAAAATTTGAGCACTCTATGAACTTTTTAATCTCATGCCAAATCTTAAGTACATTTTTAAGTTTCTATAGTGATCGATGTATCGTTCTTTTGGAAACAAAGTTAATAACAATTTTTTAAGTTTAGTTTTTGAAGTCGGAGGAACCATATGTTCAGGTGCCAATGGCAAATCGCTATGTAAATTATGTAACTGAATTGGATAACCTAAATCACATTCAATGATGTATCCAACAACACAGTCATCAGGTGTATTCAAAATTTCTTGAACATCAAAATTTTTCATAAATTCAAAATTTCCGTATGGTAAATATTGAGACATGGCCGCTCCATATAAGTTATTTACATCAAAATACATTAAATACGTACTATCTTTAGTAGAATCAAAACCATTTTTCATATAGTTATTATTTGCTTTAGCGTATCTATTGGAACATTGAGAAACACCTCCTCTAATTCCTTTCTCAACGAACATAACCATATCAATGTCGGTGAGAAGTTCTAATGAAATGTTTGTAGTTTTTAACATAGCATCAAACGTTAATCCTGGGGCAGTGTAATAGTGTAACGGATCTAAAGTATATGTTTTTAAACAAGTTTCGCGAAAAGTTTCAAACACGTCAGCTAGTAAAAGTACATCTGTTTTTAAATACAAATCAGAATATTCGCCTATATTTCTAATTCCAAAACGTTTCCAAACATTTACAGCATGAGCATAATCTTCATCGCTAATGTTTTCATCGTTCAACTGACTATAGAAATCTTCTTTACATGGTAAACACGTTTCTTCTAACTTTGTCCAAGAATCCACATAATCGTAAGGAAAAATTCCTTTCTTATTTAATAAACGAAATTCTTCTAAACTATTACAATAAGGTTTCGTAATCTTTTTTTGATCATATAACAAATTAGAAGAAATTTGATTTAAACTTTGCGACATAAAACGAAAAGAATCTATAAACCTAAGAGAAATATTCATATTTGGTATCGCTTTCGTAAAAGAAATATATTTTTCTTTATTTATTGGTAAGAGTTTAATGTTTCCTTCAAATAATGCGGATAATTTTCTGATAATAAAATGTGCGTCATATCCACTCATGTTATGAAATACTACAGGTACACAGTAGTCATCCTTAATAGTTTAAGTTGCAACCCTGATGAGCAACTTCTCTGAACATTCCTGTTTGATGGTTATGATCTCGAACTCTAACTTAATCATCATTAAAAAGTTGTTTAGAAATGCGACATAATTTAGTAGTTAAGAAAATTTGCTTTTCTTGATGATTTAGTTTTCCCATCAAAACAATCATATTAAGTTGTCGATAACACACATCAACAATATTTTTCAATTTACATACAAACCAATCGATGCGCTCTATTCCTCGATAGGTGCCAATTTTTGACAAAGTATCATCGTATGAACATTTTAAGTAATATGCTATACTAAACGGTATATGTTTTTGGTACGATTTGGATTTAGTGTTGAGTAAATTTGAATTTGCATCATTACACTTTTCTAAAATACATTCTAAGTCAGCATAAATAGCAAAAGGAACTTTTTCCTGATAACGATGATTTTTAAATGATAGATATTTTTCAGATTGCTTCGGTAACTTGACACAACATTCGTTAGAATCCATACAGCAAGTTTTATGTTTTTAAGTATATCTTGAGATGTAAAGTAATTTAAACATCGTTCACAAATAAATTTCTTATTTTTATTACTCGATAGTTGTTTTGATAAAAGCGCAGACAAATTTTTGATCCAAGTAAAATGAAATAGCAATTGTGCTTTAGACATATTGTTTATATCTAGCTGCGATGTGGAATTCAAAGGAAGCATAAGTAGATTTATTACCTTAACATTTGTTTCGGAAATAGAACTAAGAGAGCAAGGTAAAATTTTTTGTTTTCTATACAAAACAAATTGATGGATAATTTATTAAGTTTTTCAAATGTTCTTATATCTTTTATAGTTATGGGAAATTTAATGCCCTTACAATTTAAAACATCATTAAAATGTGGATACGATGAAGGTCTATTAGAATTTTTTTTAGCTGGATATAAAGCGGATACTACAGACCAAAGAAAACAGTATGGATCCTCATTATTAACATTCACAACAGCATGTTTTGTTTTTATATAATTTGGAACCGATACAAAAGTAGAATAACCTACTTTAAGCGGATCGTATTTGTTAATGTTCACTTTAAGTCCCAAAAGTTCTTGTAAAGCCCAGCCACTGTCTTTTTCAGCAAATTCCTCTAATTTCTTTGCAAGCTTATCAAACACATGATTTTGATACCACCGTTTTAAATTAGTAGTACGATCGATGACATTATTTTTTGTGCAAAACGTTTTTAAATCTATTTCAGCAGTTTGAGGTTTAATAAAATTAGCGCTTAAAATGACATTTACTTTAAGAAGGGATTTTTTGAGAGCCTGTTTAATTTTTATACTAAAACATTTAAAAGACTGTCTGAAAAAAGTTATAGGATCTTTTATAGTAAGATTTGATATGAAACCTGTGCGGATTCTGTTCTTGAAACATGATTCGACATCTTGCCAACTAACTTTACATTTATTTCGATTTAAATTTGTCGATAGACCTTCACCGGATTTCACCCCTAAAACTTTTTTAAGTTGTCTAAGTTTTAAACGATACAATTTTAAATGCGCTAAACTAGTTTCAATCGAAAAAGGAGATTCACGTATATTTTCTTTGTGTATTTTATTTTTTATTGCTTTACGAACAATTTGTATTGCATTATTAATATAAACTTTAAGATTATTCACTTCGTTCGGCGTTTTTATATTATTAAAGTAAACACGCGTCACTATCAAATATCGTTTGCACAAGCTAGATACGGTATCCATTTTTGCACGAATGAATATCGCAAGGGAGTTCAAGCTCATTTAAATATTTACGCGTCTACACGATTATTTATGAATTGTCAAAGAATTACGAACCCGCTCGATTTTTTACGAAATGTCGAAGGTTCACGATCTTCGACGATTCCCCACCAATATCGAATCGTAGAAATGGTATAGTAGGAATAAAAGTAGAAGGAGAAAATTGTATATATTTGAGAAACGTTAGTGGTAATAATCATTCTGAATAATATTTTAGTAAAGAATTAATAATAATTAAAAAATATGAACTGTGAAACTATATTGGGAGCAGGTAAGATAAACATTTTAATCTACTAACTCAAATCTAAATATGTTTATTTTTGTGATAGATATGGTTATGTGTCCCTACAATCATTTTCATATCATGCTGCGGCATAGGTTGGCCAAACATTTGTGGAAATGTCATCCGGAGGAAACAAAAAAGAAAAGCGAAGCGGAGTACCGCAAAAAAATGGCCGAATGGGAGGAAGCCCAGAAAAAACGACGACCTTTGACGGGGACTGTTCCACCGGTAGTGTTTCCTCCGGACTCCTATGAAACGTGGGATGATTAATACCTATGCCGCAGGACAAAAAATTATAAAATGTATCATAATTTAAAAAATAAATGAACACACAAATTTTATTTTGTTTTAATGTAAACCTTTTAGTTTATAAATATCGATGTAAAACAAAAAAGAAATTTTTATAAAAAGATGCAATTATCTTTAAAACTAAAGGGAAAATCAAATTGTTACTTATGTGAAAAAATATGCGCTATAATTGACTAAATTTGAAACGTACACTAAAATTCCTTAAAAAGGGGTAGATTTTATAAATTCGATAAAAAAAATAATTTACCTAATTTATTTTACATATTTGAACTCCTCGCTAAAAATCATGAATTTTGATATAAAACTCGATAGGATTCTGACAAGTTTGAAAAACGGTGTCAAATTTCAACTTCCGGTGTCAAATTTCAACTTCCGGTGTCAAATTTCAACTTCCGGTGTCAAATTTCAACTTCCGGTGTCAAATTTCAACTTCCGGTGTCAAATTTCAACTTCCAGTGTCAAATTTCAACTTCCGGTGTCAAATTTCAACTTCCGGTGTCAATTTTCAACTTACGGTGTCAAATTTCAACTTCCGGTGTCAAATTTCAACTTCCGGTGTCAAATTTCAACTTCCGGTGTCAATTTTCAACTTCCGGTGTCAAATTTCAACTTCCGGTGTCAAATTTCAACTTCCGGTGTCAAAT
Organism: Aquatica leii; assembly: GCA_035610365.1. Classification (NCBI taxonomy): domain Eukaryota; kingdom Metazoa; phylum Arthropoda; class Insecta; order Coleoptera; family Lampyridae; genus Aquatica; species Aquatica leii. Next base: position 51,349,831 of record CM069433.1, on the reverse strand, counting down.
TTCAACTTCCGGTGTCAAATTTCAACTTCCGGTGTCAAATTTCAACTTCCGGTGTCAAATTTCAACTTCCGGTGTCAAATTTCAACTTCCGGTGTCAAATTTCAACTTCCGGTGTCAAATTTCAACTTCCGGTGTCAAATTTCAACTTCCGGTGTCAAATTTCAACTTCCGGTGTCAAATTGCAACATCCGGTGTCAAATTTCAACTTCCGGTGTCAAATTTCAACTTCCGATGTCAAATTTCAACTTCCGGTGTCAAATTTCAACTTCCGGTGTCAAATTTCAGCTTCCGGTGTCAAATTTCAACTTCCGGTGTCAACTTTCAACTTTCGGTGTCAAATTTTAACTTCCGGTGTCAAATTTCAACTTCCGGTGTCAAATTTCAACTTCCGGTGTCAAATTTCAACTTCCGGTGTCAAATTTCAACTTCCGGTGTCAAATTTCAACTTCCGGTGTCAATTTTCAACTTACGGTGTCGAATTTCAACTTCCGGTGTCAAATTTCAACTTCGGGTGTCAAATTTCAACTACCGGTGTCAAATTTCAATATGTGGTGTTAAATTTCACAATTATGCATTGTCAACAAATTTTTTTGTAGTTCATGAACTATGGTGTAGCGTTCATTTTTCCGATGAATCGACAAACGTTGTATAATGAACTTCATTTCCGTTTGAGAGTTCAGTCACCTATCATAACGCAAACTTAACTACAAAGTTCATATACCCTGATTTTGAAAGGAAACTACGTATTGCAGATTCATAGATTATTTTATTATATAAACTAATACTTAGTTAGTTTAACTTAGTCTTCAGCTACTTCATAAAGCTTAAGCTTCTAAAATTCGAAATGTCGTTATCATTGTTATCAACAAAGCCGAAAATTAATATCCTTGAGGATATTGTAATACAGGTAAGTTAATTTTTTTAAATTTTCTTTATATAATTTGCTCAAATTATTGACAAAAATTGATCATTTTTGTATCCAAGTCTAATGCTATATTTTTTATAGAGTGGTGTCTGTGCCCAAATAAAGATGCCGGCATTGATGCCCATCAACAATTCGGTAAATAGAATTATTTTTTATACTTGTTCACATTTTGAAGTTTTATTATTTTATAACTAATGTTAACAACATTTTTATAGATTGAGATGTTGTTGGATAATGGGTTCATGGACGGCCAAGTAAGCTAATTATTTTGCATTACAAAATTCAATTTAATTAATAACTTGTATTGTTATTTCAGATGTTTCCGAATCCTCAAGCTCCCATTCCTATCCCCGAATGCGAAAATGATGGAAACGAGGTAAATCTTTATCTATATTTTTTAAATAATTTTTACTTATTAAATTTAAAACTTTATTTTGTTTCAGTCGCTATACTCAACATCCGATATGAGTGTATGGTTGTTGAGCCTGAAGAAGAGAGGCTCAACAACCATCAGCCATCAAGGGGAAGGATTGGAGGCGATTAAAAACCTATACAACCAAACTATGAACAAAGAGGTGGAGGAGGAGGAGGAGGAAACATTGACGCCGTTGGATGACCACAGTTTAGAAGACGATGAATTTCTAGTAACAAAATTACAGAACAAGTTTGTAGACGATTTGAAAAAACTTATAAGGATTTAAAAGTGAAAATTAGTGATAGGGAAAAACAAGTTAAATTTAGTAAAAACAAAGTGAATAGATTAAGAAGTGAATTGATGAAGGCGGAAAGACAATATAAAATAGATGTTAGGAAGCAAAAACAATTAAGTAGTGAGATAAGGTTATGTATAGATTATAGTAGTAAGTTAGGTTTTAGTTTAATATAGTTACAAATATTTATTTATGTTAGTTTGTAGTTAATAAAAATATTAAAAAAGTAAACTTGACTATCTTTTATTTAAATTAAAATTTTCAGTGATTTTTTAACAACATAAATCTGCTGTTTTAAGTTCTTTTAAAATATGATAAACTTTAAAATTAAAAAAATGGAAATTAGTTTATTAAATAATCGAAAAGTATTATAAATTTAAAACATCGATCAATAATTCACACAATTAACAAAGTTTAACTCTAGTGTTTTCTTTCTAGTTTCAGTTTATAGTAATTCTTATATTATTTATTACTTGAGATCATAAGTACTGATTATTATTTGAAATAAAGAATTCTTTTCAATTACAATTTAATATGCATAATTTATTTCTGTTAAGCTTAGTATAAATTTACAACACTTTATACATTACAAAACATTATTCAATGTTATTCCTCATCGCCGTTTGGAGTACTTTTCTTCATTATCGTTGTTTTTGTAAACATCATTACAATAATTTTATTTGCAAATCGTTTTTTTTTGCTTTTTAACATTTTTATTAAATACTAATTTGATGAAAAATGTTTACCTCCTTGATCTTTAATTATTTTATCAAGGAACACAGCAAACATTTTTACCTTCTATGCCCGCCTCCCCCTTACATTTTGGACAAACAAATCTTACAACTACAGGCATGTTGACTTTAGAGCAGTTGAAAATGTTTTAAACAGTTCAAATGAATTATTGTATTTATATATTTATTTACCAAAAACATGTTAAAATTTATCATAAAGATTATTACTCGCGTTAATTACTTACCTTGTTTTTTTTTCATTGCATTTGCTAAATTTGTATTGATTTTAAATAGTATTTTAATCTTAGTATATAAATTTATTTTAGAGACAAAACCAAACTCACAACTATAATTTTTAAGCAATGTAAATTAGTTCTATGTTTATATAATTTACATATATTTATGCAAAGTATAACACTTGTAATTGTAAAATTCAAAAAACATAATTACTTCAAACATTTATTGTTCACTTTATTTGTACATTCTTTAAATTCTTAGTGATCTCATACAATTTAATTTTACTAGATAACTTTTCTAAACCTTCCAAATATAATTTTAACCTTAGTTTATAAATTTTTCTCATGCGCGCTCCTTTTTCATTCATTTTTCACTCTAGAACAAATTCAATGTTTGTTGTTTCGCCAACAGCCCCCCTGCTAACGAGATAGATGTTTTTTCCCGTACTAATCGCGCTATTAATTTTGTTTATGTCCTCTATTGAAAACTTGTTGATAAATCTTTGTGGTAGAGGTACTTTGAAATCACCACATTCCACAATCACTTGCTCTCCAAATTTTCCATCAATTTTACTAAAACACTTAATTTTATACTGCTCATTTATTGATAGACTTCTGGCGCTTACATAAGAAACCAAATGTGACGTCTCGTTCAAGTTTGTAAAAAATGCTTCCATCGTAATTTATTAAATAAATAAATTATTAAAACGAATAAGAGTTATTAAAATACTAATATTAAATCATGATAAATGTTACCTTTATATACACACAATAGCATCCCCACCAAAAACATTTACCATCACTACGAACTTCGCCGACTGACCTACATCCGATCATTACCGAAACGAAACACCTTTACGATTCACCCACCACCAATACGATATATCCCGACTTACAAAATCCGAATGCAACTCGAGCATACCCGAAACGAAACCATAGCAACGAAATTTCACGACCTCCTACCGATCGTACCCGAGTGAGCCAGCATCCTCACTACATAACTACTTTTGTTTTTTATGTATAATTAGTAATTTATACATGAAATTTGAATAACTACTTACAGTTTAGATATATGCATTTTTAAATACAGAGCATTATGTTGCATTACTTATATCTTACGCTAATTCTAAATTTGCTTATTAAAAACAATTATGAGTTTATTTATGTAATGTTTGCTATAAACAATATCTATCTATCTGAAATTGTTTACGTAATATAGATATATTATTTAGAATTAAAAAATTGTAATTTTTACATTTAACGTACATTTATTATTAAATTAAATCTTTATTTAAATTTTGTGATTGTAATTTTAGCTTAAAACCACTAACCAATGATATGACAGGATTTTAAAATTAATCGTAGGTTAGTTAATCTAGAGTTTAATTTTTATTAGTGAAACCGGGCCTTAGTGTTGTAAAAAAAATTTAATTATTGGTCTTCAAAAGTAGTTTTTAGCAGATACTTTTTTATTTTAGAATATCTGTTAATAATCCTCTAATGTAAAAAAATGTAGACATAAAGAAACTACTGCAGGATACGTTCAAAATCTAATACCTCATTGCAATTTCCGCACACGTCGTTTATGAATAAATCAATTTAAGGTTTTAATAACTTTTAAATTAGTCTACGATGCACACAAGAAAACTTAGCAATATTTTTGTAATTTAATTTTGTCTAATAACGTGTTAATTATTTAATGTGCGTTTATTGTCAACTAAATACAAGAAATAAATTTAAAAAAAAAACATTTGACATGATTTTACAATCAAGCGTAGATTTTTAGTCTAACAAATTGTTTTGCTTAACTGAACACGGTATAGTAAATACCGTTATTGTATTAATTTAGTACTTCAACAATATCAATCATTTTTTATTAATAAATTGTTTATTTTAAACAATCATAATAAAATAGATGTACTAGAAATAAACCAATACATGTTTACTAAGTTTTTTATTACGTCAAATTACATTAAATATGTATATTTTTAGTACTATAAGTGAACACGTATAATACAAAGGAGCTTTACTACTTAATAACAATTTAAAATTCATTAAATTACATATTGCTATAGATACTAAGTTATTAAATACAGATTTTATATTATTACGATATAAAAGTTATTAAGTTTTAACCATTTTCTTAAAAAAGAAAACGAAAAAAATTGGTTTAAAGAATATAAAATAATCTGTCTAATCGTGTATTTGTTTAAATGATTGTTTACTTTAAAAATATTTATTCATTACTGTTTTTCTTTTTTTAAATAATTATACGTTTAAAAAAACATTGTCGCGTATAATAACTTCGACAACAAAAATTTAAAACTAATTAAGAAATTATAAAAGCAATCTTGAGTGTAATCTCATAAAGTATAATTTATAGAAAATAATCCTAAAAACACCATACTTTGATTTAAAATGCAATAGTTTGTTTTTACGGAATGAAATTTCTAATTATTCGTTAAAAAGAAAAACTTACAGTGTTTATTTACGTTTTCAATTTTTGTGTTACTAATATTAAAATTTTATTCAAAGCTTTTGTATCTTTTTTGTCTTGATCCAGGTAACACAAAATATTTTTACCCATTTCGGTTTATTTTAGGCATCTTGTAAGCAAGCAGATGGGTATATGTCCGGTACATATACCAAGTAACCAAAAGTACTCAAGAGCTCAGAAATGTTAACTAGTAGGAATTCGTTTTAAAACTGCACATTTTTTTTTAGCAAACTATTTAGAAACCTAAAAATACAAAAACAATTTTTTTAAATTAATTTTAAACTGTCATCTGTTAACTATTTCTTTTTCTCTCCAAGTACTTAATTCTTTGTTTCTTTCTTATAAACGATTATATTTCATTGTTTTTAGGATAATATAATATTTGTTTTTCAAGTAATCAGAAACTTTCTTGGATGTGCACAGAATATTTTAAAGTTTTATTGTAATCAGATAAATAGTACAATCGCAGCCGACTCCATCACCTTTGCAGTCGAGGCAAAATGCTACAGCGTCACATATACTGGCAACGTCGGAACAGCAGCCTTCAAAAAAGCAAAGTATAATAAAAGAAATATGCAAGACCTACACGACGCTGTCAAAGAGCTACACACTGTTTATGAGGAATTGCGGGTGGAAGAAGAAGATATAAATGATAGTAGTGCCTTTGGCATATATGTCGGTTTGGATTTAAATAAACTGCTTTTGCAACATTCAATAATGGCACAATGGGATATTCAAGCAATTTAACAAAATATAGACTTTCATCAAATATATCAGCGACATTACCAAACCCATCACTACTCACGCCTACTCTAGATTCTTTTCAGTTCATGTAAAGTTCCAAGCAAGAAATTCAGCAAAGCACGGATTCATCAAACCAAACTTAATACTTATCACACAACATTCTATCGCAAACTGGTATTAAATGTATTAATTCAGTTATTATATTTTATATGCGTTTAAAAAAAATTAAAACAAAAATGTGTTTATAGATTCAACGCTCTATGTCTCAGAAGTTAAACGTTTTAAGATCAATATTTATAGAAGCTTTACTCTTGAAATGAGGCATACTAACGCTCGTTGAAGCATTGCTAATAAAAAGTGAGACAGCATGTGTAGTTATTGAGCTTGATAAAGATATTTCAAAAACTCACCTAAATGTACTCGTTGATACTTTTGTGTACATACTTCTGGAACAAAATTAGAGATTGCTATTTTAGACACTCTAAACAAATGTTGCAGTGTTCTATAATTATTTCCTGTAGTTAAAAATGTTAAAGTGATTTCTAATTCTAGTCGAAGTGTTACTTCATCTCTCATTTGAGTGTCACATGTTTTGAACTTTGAAGTGATCATTTCAAGCAGTCACTTCCGTCAACATTTATCAACAACTTTTCATAACAGAACCTAGACGCCGGATGTATACTGTTGTAAATTTAGTTTTGTATTGTACGACTCAACCACTATTTAAATTTGTGTGAAAACTGGCACTTTCCCAAATCCGGTAGAGTAAAGTAGTTTGGCTAAAAAGCAAACCAGTCTGCTCTATCACCAACTCGATTATTGAAAATTTAGGCTTAAAAGATAGTTATCACAGCTTGATAAACGTAGAAAAACATTTCAGTTGAGCGACAAGAAACCGCCTACCAATACGCAGTAGACTATGTACTCCCACTACATGTTACTCTTAATTTTATTTTGTATTCGCCCAAATAACATCAGTTTTAATGCAAGTCATATTTAAGTGTAGAGTTGGATTTTAAGTCAAAAGTCGAACACAAAGTTTTGTCAAGACAAACGCTAGAAGTGATTCACTTTATGCAGCGAGAATCAAGCAAAAATGGTATTATAATTTCTTTCAAAAAAGTTCGAAAACTGCTGCCCGTGCTGTAGGTGTCAGTTTAAGCACAATAGTAAACATTTCTAAGAAAATAAAATTAATTAACCATGGTGTGTCTGCGTCGTTTTTAACACCTAACAAAAAAAAATATTCGCAAAAAATCAAATCTGGATCATTGCGAAGAAGGAATACTGCGCCGTTGTATAATAAGTTTTAATAATAAAATTTATTACGCATACATCGTAAATTGGTGGAAGAAAATGTTTACATTGGTTTTCGTGAAAGTCTAAGAAAAATTGTAAAGAAAATAGGATTTCGTTGGAGAAAATCAAAAACAAATAAAAAAAATACTAATGAAAAAAACACTTATTTAACAACTAAAAAGAAATTTTCTGCGAAACATTCAAACATACAGAGAAGAGAAGCGACCTATAGTTTATATGGACGAAACATATATTCATTCATCTCATGTGCATCTAAAAAGCTGGGGTGATGATTTCAAGGAAACCCTTCTTAAGGCTGTATGCTACTCGATTCTTTCCATGAGTTTATAACGGAAAACGAGTTCAACTACACCTCTAAAACGAGTCAATTTATTTGTACCAATTTTGGCACAGAAGTAAAGGTAAACATTATCTACAACTCGACGAAGAGATTTTGTTAAAAAATATTTACGTTTTTATAAAAAATAGGTTAAAAGTTCTCAGTTTCTAGAAACTTAAGTTTTAATACTAAATTGATTGAAAAGTTTGTTTTGAGCTTCGTCATTCTATAGATAACATAATTAGGTATACAAAAATGTAAAATTTCATATGATATTGTTTTTTATATTGTAATTCAAACTGAATTAAGATAATGCGACACGCCCCTTGTAAATTCCGTCCTACACTTCTCCTACTAGATGTTGTAGCAATATTTAGGCGTATGGTGGGTTGCCTACGCTAGTTTTTAAAAATTTCACCGCTTGAAAATCAAATTTCTTATCTATACGTTTTTTGAAAATAAGATTATTCTTTAGAAAACTAAAAGGTTCTTCTTTTCCGGTATTTTTCATGGTCGTGGCGTGCACGTTAATGGCTTGATGAATTTGTTATAATTCCTGTATATATTAAGATCATCCATTCGTGCACCCTGTAAATATCGTTGTAAGTTATAGATAGTTTTATAAATCTTATAATTACCGTCAACGTTTTCCGTATTATCGGGATTTAGGGCCATTAATCTTGTGTATATACTTCCAATGTACATATTCGTTACCGACATTCACAAAGCTATAACATCTAGGTGAGTGTTTTTACATTTCTAATTCATAAGCTTACTCGTCAATGTACTCTCCTAGCTTTATCGTCTTGACCTTATCGAGCAGTGGGATTTCCTCACTAGATACTATCCAGAGGGAACCTCTCACGTGGATGCATACTGCATGGTATACCCCGTGCGACAACATCTATCCGCTGGTTTGTCCTAAGCCGCAAACAGTAAATTTGGAAGGATAGAACCATGGTAGAACTTCTCACGTCGACATCGTAGTACTACTCGGGCAGATCCCATTCTCTCGGTTTGGTAAACCCTCACCAATCACTTTATTTTACCTAAACTATACGTAATTTAATTTTTAAGATTCAAGCAATTTATTATATAAGTTATTCATTCATTAATTTGTGTCATGCCACACTTACGTATAATAGGGGAGCTTCAAAAATTCACACCGGTATTACACTTAATTATTTGAGGTTAGTTGATCACTCACAACTATTTTATAAACTACAGGGTGCCTAATACAAAACATCGTTTATACTAGCTAGTGTAACTCACAGAACCCGTAGATAACACGTACGTACTGATATATCTATATTGTAGGATCGAGCTGTTATTAATGGACTTATCGATGTTTAGCAAAGGCCTTCCGAACCTCCCTTGTTACTCTGGTGGTACTCGTGTACTTGTTGAACCCATTCTTTGTTTGTCGAATTTACATTTCAAAGCTGAACATAGTAATTTTATCGCATATGTAGCTCTCATAAATATACATACGAAGCAAGCTTATTTGGTGGTTTTCTTTCGAGCGGTTTGTGTCGGAATAACCCTTCCATCGTGATCGGATGGACTCGCAACTAAGAAAGATCTGGCGCCTAGGGATATATATGATAAGTTTTTTTGGTCAAGGAAAAAAAAGAATACCGTTATAATCAGATATATATATTATTACTTTTCTTCTTTTTTTTTTCTTCGAGAAGCTAGTCGGGAAGCTCACAGCATCTCCTTCGTCAACCATAATTTCTAATTAGCCACGAATTATAGCCGCCACAATATTCTTTGCTCAATTGCATTTTTTTACTTAAGGGTAAATTTTGTAAACAAACTGTGTACCTGCACTTTCAAGAATCTATAAAAATGATTCATAATTCCGTCTGTAAGAGTTATATAAACTTTGGGTTCAAATGATTTGTAGGTTAACTATGACTATTTTAGTAGTCATGTTAATGTTAATGATAATAAAAGTTAATTAGTTAAACAAAAGATAATATATGTGCTTTTGATTTATACTTGTTTATATACTTTAACGGCACAAAAACCAAAATAATTAAAGTTAGTTCAACAAAAGAATGTTTAGTATTTTACACGCAAAAAATCGTATTTGAAATAGGTACATATTAGTCAATATTAGTTTACAAAATTTTTGTCTAAATCAGTTTTAACAGTTCAAATCATTAGATAGACTTTCTAATTCTGTTTCAGTTATGTCGGGTTTTATAATATTGGGGGCAAAATGAATATCTGATCCAGCACTATTAGCTTTTTTCTTGCTTGATCTCTTTTCAAACTTTGTTCTGTTTTTTAAGGTATTGGTTTTTCTTAAACAAATTTTTGAAGTGTAAGAAAGCAAGGTCCGTTCTAAGCATGCATGTGCCATCCAAGTCCATTAAGGTGACGTATTTCAGCAGCGTACACACGTGCTGTATAAGAAAGTCTTCGCGTGTAATTTACACGTTTGCTCTTAGTACATTTTGCTACCAGTGACATATACCTACAGAGACAAAATAAAACATTCATAAAAGCTGTACAAATGCATCTAAATATGACTTACCGTTCAGTTCGATTTGTAGTTTCGTTATAAGCTTTTTGCTACTCGCGAAGGAAACACTTTACTTTTTGCCATGACTTTTCACTATGAATTTAACAGCCATTTTAAAAATAATTAAAGTCCTAGCCTTATAAACCAAACAGACAAACCGGAAACAATTTTGTTTTGATCTACTTACTCTCTCTGTGTATTTTCATTATAAGTTGTGCATCATGGTTATTCTCAAACGATGCAATTCTTTTGTATTCTAATCTTTTTAGTATTGTTTTATAATTTCTTTTTTTGAATGCGTTCCTTGAAGAGCAAATTTTAAGAAGTATTCATCTCTTAACAATAGCAATTACGTCAGGAATTTTGGTAATAAAACCTATGAAAATGATAATATTAAAATCATTGACTTAATAGAGTACATAAATTTTATTATAGTTTCATTTAACCACTAAGACATAATTGAATAATCTGAAGATATTCTAATAAACCAGTATTACAAATAGGAAGTGTATCAAAGATATATTGTTTTTAAACGATTCACAGTAAAAACTTCTATGCAGTTATGACGAATACAGCAATAACGTCTCATCCTTATTTAATAAGTACTTTTTACCTGAGTTTGCGCTTTAAGGCGTGACTTGAACGATACAAAAAAATTTTCTATTTAGCTGACATCTAGTGGATTGCAACTGTCCCTACACAGTACCAAACACCTTTAAACCTGTATCAGAAGGTGCTCGAATAATAATTGTTTATACAGGTGGAGAACATAGATTTGTAAACAATTCGTTATTAAAATTGAAATCTCAAATCAAAATCCGGATATTACCACAGTGAGATGAACTATAAAAGTTATAAAAAATGGTTGCAGGAGATGCTAATTCCTAACTTTCCACCAAATAGCGTCTTAGTGATTGACAATGCTCCTACCACAATGTTCAGCTTCAAAAATGTCCACATATGGGCTCAAGAAAAGACGAGAAGAAAGAATGGCTTAGACAGCAAAATATTTTATTTACTGACAGCATGAAAGATTGATCTCTACAATGTAATCAAAATCCATAAACCGTCTTACAAAAGTTTTGAAATCTACAGAGTAATGGCTGAAAATTCGGTACTTAAACTTCCGCCATACCATCCGAATTTAAATCCATTTGAGCTGGTTTGGGCATCGTTAAAACAATATGTGGCTTTTAGAAATATAGATTTTAGTTTAAAATTTATTGAAAGCATGTGCCACGATTTTTTGAACTCGTTCTCTAAGGAAGACTAGGTAACTCGATGTAATCATGTAAAAAAAAATTCATAGAATCTGCTTTAGATTTAGTGATGGATAAATTAATTATAAATTTTGAAAATGACCAAAATGATACTGAATACAAAGCAACACCAGTTCTAAAAACTCAGACAGTGATCTGTAGAAAATAGAAGCATTATAAAAAATTTTGTTGTCATACTTTAGAATAATTCTGCTTGAAAATGTCCATTACAATTTATATTTAATAATTATCAATGTAAATACAAATAAATATGACTATAATTTAAAAAAATTAGAAGTACTTAAGTTTATCATTATTTTAACAAGATTTAATAAACGTGCAAATCTCGTTTAAGGTCATGCGTATTTTCGGTTCTTGGTACTGCGAATGCGTTTACACTCTAGGGTATGCGCGTCCAGTTTAGTTTTCTTTTGTTCCTACATTTGTCAAGCTGTACTTGCTCATACTGCTCGACCGATAACTCGACTAATGAAAAATAGGCATTTACATACTTCTAAGAACCATTTCGAAACTTGAACATTACCGTTTAGTAAAACATTGCGTTTTTGACAATTTTACACTGCAGTTCAGGCAACTTTATAACGAAAATTTATTCGTCAGTTTTTTGTTGTTCACGTTTCCTTACTGTAATTTATGTTCTCGATTGGGGATGATTTTGGATTTTTTTTTATATATATTTGTAGTTTATTTTTTTATTTTATTTAATTAAATTATATTAATCATAATTTAGAATAATTGTATTTTTCTTAGTTTTTTATTTTGCTTGAAAATTTGAAAGGAGTAAGCGTCTGGAGGCAGCTCCAGCTGGATAGTTGTCTCTATGAAATCGTGGCTACTGCTAAAACCACTTCTTGTTCTTGATATGCCTATAGTAGTTTTTTTGCAGTTACTTTTTCTTATGGCATAGTTATAAATAAATAAAAAATTTTGTTATTAAGAACTGACTGAATTTAAAAATAAATGTACTAAAACGACGAAAAACGTAGCAATTCTTGTAGCGTGAAATCAAAAATTTTTTTTAAGGTTTGGTCAAAAATGATCTATTTTTCAAATATTTGCAATTAAAGTTTGCAAGTAGGTTCTGCTTAATTAAATAAGTAGACGGTTGATTTTAACCCTGTTGTTACTGCTGTAGAATCTATGTTGTGCACTGATTATTTTTTTTAATTTGAAAATTATTTACTTAACAAATCGTTACTAAACTAGTTAGATTAAGTATTATTTGTTATTATTAGTACTTATTTCACATGTATACAATTGCAGAATTTAACACGACACGTATATTGTGCGACTATGCAATGTCCCGAAAAACAGTTACTTTATTTTGGCCTATTTCCGCATAAGAATAGACGCGGAGCAGGGGCCAGTAGGGAAATCCAAAACATGGCAATTTAACAAATTACTTTTTTATTAAGTTACACTCATAAGAAATTATAGGCTTTCAAAATGAATTATCAAATTTAAAGAAAAAACGAATAGGTATCTTAGTAATACTTAAAAAAGCCAAATTTGTTACGTATTTTAAGTGTATATTGAACATTAATCAACAGTAAATCTAATGCAACTAAAGCATTTTAAAGAGTTGATACAGGGTGATGCACCCTTAAAATGTGACCAATTTTTTTAACTTGATGTCGCATTTAAACAAGTTTACTTTATTAAAGAATTTGGTTCTAAAACTTTTCTTACTCTTCTTATTTTTCAGAAAAAGTTGTCGTTTTCAAGAAAAGCAATTTAGAAAGTCAGTAAGTTGGAATAAAAATAATTTAATAAAAAACAAACAACTTAAATTTTTTGAAGTACCAAGAGTAAGAAAAAGTTTATAAATAAATTCCTTATAAAGTAAAACAATTTTTTATATTTCTGTGGTAATCAAATTAATGATTCCTACTTATAGGAGGTAGGGAAAGCAGTAACTATTTCAGTTTCTGCGAAGTTTCGTGTTCTAGATAAACATTTCATCAGGCTCGCTCTACTGAGTAAAGAAAAAGTTAATGGTTAAATAAAACATTTAATTAAAAACACAAAATTTCGTCATATCGTGTACATTAACAAACGTACAACAGATTTCGTTCGTCAATGTCGCGATATCAGAGCTGGGCAAGTTACTTTGTAAAAGTAGTTAACTACTAACTAAAGTTACTACTTTTTAAAAGTAGTGTAAGTTACTAACTACTAACTACCGCAAATCAAAAAGTAGTTAGGTTACTAACTACTCAACAGTTGTATTCTAAAATATAAGTTTTTTTTTTCAACTACTTGTAGAAAAAGTAGTTCTGAGACGATTTATGTTATACCACTTTTAGTCATATAAACATAAGTACCCATAGACACTGAATTATTATTACATTAAAGAAGACAAAGTAAATCAATCACGCTCACACGAAAACAGTAAAACAATTTTAACGTAAGTACTATTATTCTATTATCATGTATATTTATTTTATTACAAATTCTCAAAAAAAAGCCTTTAAAAACAGAACTTAAAGTAATAAACTTATTCTGGTATTCAATATCCATTTCATTTTCATAAAAGTAACTTTTCAAAAAGAGCATCAGCCAATGCATTTCTTTTGAGCGAATTTATGAGTGAAAAACGAAAATAATCGCTCGACAGCAGCGAAGGTTTTTTAAATAATGTTATAATCATCTGACATAGATATATGAATTCTGTTAATCTTCATTTTGTTGAAGTAATACTTTGTTTACGTTTAGATCAGTGGCATTTAACATTTCAAAACAAATTAGGTTTGCTGCATTTATAAGAATTTTTTGAATAGTCTTTACATTCATGCTTACTTCTGCGTTACCGTTCATCACTTGAAGGACACGTTTTAACCTGCGAAACTGCAATGCAAGCTGAATACTTGTAGCCATTGCATGCCATTGAAGCCGCTAATAGAGTAGTTTAATTATTAGTAATGTAGTTAAGCTATTAACAAAGTAGTTTAACTATTTTTGTAGTTAAAATAGAGTAGCTAACTACTTTTTAAATACGATTACACGAAAAAAGTAATTTATTCCAACTACAGTTACATCATTAAATTAAAGTAACTTGGATATATAGAATACAACTATCGCCAACAATAAAGTAGTTAGATTAGTAGCTTAACTACTTTGTAGTTAACTACTGCCCAGCTCTGCGCGATATGTAAAATTTTATGTTTTTAATTTTAATTAAATGTTTTATTGAACCATTCACTTTTTTGACTCAGTAGAGCGAGCCTGATGAAGTGTTCATCTAGAACACAAAACGTTGTAAAAAACTGAAGTAGTTACTGCTTTTCTACCTCGTATAAGAAAGGATCATTAATTTGATTATTACAGAAACATAAGTCATTACCAGGACGCAAACTGTTCTATCATTTTTTAAGTCCGCCATCAAGTTAAAATATTCGGTCACATTTTAAAAGTGAATCATAAGTTGCATTCAACTTACTGTTGATTAATATTCTTGGTAAACTCAAAACACGTAAGAAATTAGGTTTTTCTAAGTTCTAGAATTACTGAGATATTAATTTCTTTGGAAATGTGAAATTTTACATTAAAAGTCTACTTCTCAAAGGTGCAAGTTAGTATAAAGGTAAGTTACGTTACATCGCCATATTTTGGGTTCCTCTACATGCCCTTGCTGTGTGTCGGTTCTTATGCCGGACACCCTGTATATTTGTGTTTGCTTTATTTATGTGGATGTATTGCAAATTGTAAAAAAACTGCAAAACAAAGTAACACTAGAGAAATAGCTTAAAAGTTAATGCGTCCCATAGCATTTTTATAGTATCTTTCATATCCTATCCGATCAATTTTTTCAATGTATACTTTGCCACTACAATTTTTTGTAGTAGTATTATAAACACCTCTAAGGTTTTGTTTTTTTTTGTTGTTTCAATTTCGGGACTTATGTTCGAAACAAAAAGTGGAACAGCCAAGTTGTTGTTTATAGATGAATTATCAACCAAAACTGATCTAACCTTTAGTCAAAGATACTTGCTTACTAGATAGTTACAGTTCAATTTTTTTATTGTGAAACATGCTAGTGTTTGTTTAGTCTTATAAAAACATGTCCCATTAGTTACATCTATTTTTTTTTAATACCTCTGTATTATTGTTCATGTGATTGTAAATCAATGTTAATATTGCATCAATATTGACAAGACAATTAAAACTAAAAAGACTGTTTGAAATACTGGAAAATTTATTGTTTCGATAATCACTGCCTTAAACTGAATATTTAGTGTATATGACCACACATAATTTATTATTCAAAAACACAAAAATTCTTAAAAATTATTTATTTAAATCAAATTATATTTTAAACAAAACTATTATACAATTTTAAGTTTGTATCAAGTAGATAAAGTAACGCATTTGTAGATCAACGTAATCAAACATTTTAAAAATAGTTCACATTTTATAAATTCTTTTCACGTTTTCTTCAATATTTGTATATCTAGCAATTTGTCTAGTAGTGCATGAAATTACACAAACATACATTGTAAAATATTGTTAGAAATCAATCTACACATTCTTACAATTGCAGAAATATAAGATGATGCGTTTTCTAGACTACGCTGTTTTATAGAAAGTATAAAAATACTTTCGTAGTGAATAAACTACTATAGTTAAAATTTTTTGTAAAATATTACTGTTTTTAAAATCTACCAAAAACTAAAACAAATATTATTGAATTTAGAAAGATTTGTATCAAAGTTTTTTTGTATAAGTTGTTTGCAAACTTTATAGTATATATTTAAAAATTAAGGTACAAATTAAATTGTCTAAAACAAAAAAAAATCAAACAACTATAAATATAAGAACTAACCTTATACAAGAAGATCTAAAACTAAGAAAACATTTAAATTTTAACTGTATTCAATTTAGAATAAAGTTGTCTTTTAAACGTTTACAAAACTGGGAAATAATATATAATAGGTAAATAGGAAATTCATTGTTTCTTATTTAATTACTTTTTAATTAAATATTAATTTATATTAGGTATTACGTGTTTTCCTTTGAAAAGCAATACAAATTGTACATGTAGTCAGTATTTAGATCTTTAAACGCTTTAACCTAATGTTTTTATATCAATAGTTTCCTAAGTTAATTTAATGTCATCTATTAAAACAAATTTATGGTTCACAAAATTAATTATGTAGGTAGTAAACAAACTATTGATTATTTACTTTAGGTATCTTCTTTCTAATAAAAGCCGAGTTGAAATGTATACCTGCATCTACTATTATTGTATTACAATTAAAAATAATTTGTAAAAATGTATAAGTACTTTATTTAATAATTCTAATTTTTTAATAATAGACTTTATGATTAAGTTGATAGCTAATAGGCTGTACTTAAAAAAATTACACATAACGCACTTTTTTAATCTTTTTTAAATTAATATTTAAAGTATTTAACTAATTTCTTGTACTATTTATAATAAACTACTAAATTCTCAACACTTTCATAAAACAATTTAGGAAAAAAATTATTTTAAATATTTTTAAATAACTATTGAATATTACAAAATTTTATTTTATAATTAAAATACAAGTATAAGTTATTTGTTTTTATTTAATATAGTATATTTAAGTATAAATTAATATTAAGTTTTTTAAATTACGCGTTAGTGTTTTTTTAAAGAATAGTTATCTACGATTACTTTATTTAATTTATTAGTTATCTTTGAAATCATAAATACTGGTATGAATAGGTATAGAAATAATAACTAATAATGTATAATGGTTAAATTCGTGATATGACATTAGTATACCTTTCGGCATAAAAAGAGAAATACAAAAATGTTAATTTGCAATCTGTCACATAAGAATAATTTTTGTCACCACAAGGTGTTACTACTTCTGTATTGTTTGAAATGAGCTCTAACATTTGATTAATTAAATACTTAATCAGAAGTACGGTTAATACCGCAAAAATCGGAATACGCTTATAAAAAAAGAATACGACGAAGCAGTGGCGGCTGGTGGTCAATCATACCAGAGGGTCATTTTAAAATATTCAAAAAAAACGCAATTAGCACAAAAAGTAAAAAAAAAACTTTTTTGCATTAAAGCGATTTATATTTAAGATCTATTCGTCTATCTTTAGAATTAGCAAAATGATCGATAACAAGTTCATTAAAATTTACAATGTTTTCAATTAAAGATTTTTCCATGTTTTTTCACATCCACAAATCCATTCTGATAAATCCTACATAATTTTTTTAAAATTACGGTGTACTTCTTTATTTTTATGTTTATTTGTTTGTCGAATTTGAAGTAAAGGCCGAGGACGACCATTGGTTTTAAATTCTAAACGTCTTTCAAAATTTAAACTATTATTAGCGATTAATTTTTTTATCTAACAAAAACGGTAATATGTACTTAAACATAATTATTTTAACTTGTGAAAGTCATTGACATTGGTTACAAACGAATATTATCAAACAACTAAAAAATCGAGTGCAAAGTTTGTCGTATGAAATAAAAAATGTGCATTCCAGCATTTTTGTTTTACAAACACGTATTGCGGAGATAATAATAAATGACGTAAGCATTGCATTGAGTACGCAAAATGGGACTCGGCTGACAACCGCAGAAACCATTTAGTTGTCTTTTTCTAATTCGCATAAGATTGTATTATGCGTGTTGCACTCTTGACTACAATAACTATCATTTACGATTCAGCTGCATTATATAATACGATATAATACACAGGGACTATAAAACACAACAGCCTCGGGTAAATTTGTAAGTTTTCGCATATGTTGCGCTTACACTGAAAATTGAAATTCAAACGCTGATAATTTGATTTAAACGCGACTTCTTGTAATTTTAAAGTAAATAAAATAATTTTCTAATTTATCTTGGAGGGTCATTGTCCGAGTGACCTAATAGAGAAGCCGCCACCGCGACGAAATTCATTAAATGAATGGACGAGCATAAAGTAGCAAATATAGATCAACAAGTTGTGCTTGCTTACTTTCAGAAAATGTCGTAGTACTGCCATGGGCAATCCAGCGTCACCTATATTAGCTAAACTCACAATGCATGATCTAATAAAATACGTTAAAAACAATTTGATTTACACACCGACATTTTTGTTATGTTATGTTGATGATATCGTTACATATATTCCCGAAACAGAAATTAGTAATACTCTAAGCGTTTTCAACAATTACAATTCACATCTAAACTTTACTTTTGAAATGAAAAGAAATGGATCTCTACCATTTTTAGATGTTAGACTTATCAGAGATGTTAGCACTAATATGATAATTACTGATTGGTACACTAAGCCTATAGTCTTAAATAGAACAATCGATTACTTATCTAAGCATCCACACCACCAAAAAATTAATTTAATTAAGGCTATGAACAATAAGATTATAGGTTTGAACAGTCATCAATTCCATGAAAAGAACTTTAATAGTTTAAAGAAAATATTGAGGAATAACAAATACCCTAATAACATAATTAATAAAATTCTGCTTCATACTAACACATCTAATGCTAACCCACCACCAGTAAACCCATCTATTACTAATCTTAACACTAACCCTAATACTAACATCATAAACGTCTCAAATCTAACACAAAGGATTATTTCGATTTTAAAAACAAATAACATTAAGATAAACGTGTACAACACTAACACTATTTGCAACATACTGTACAGTAACATTAAAGATAGAACTAATACAATAGAAAAAAAATGACGTAGTGTACAAGTTAGACTGTACAGATTCTAATGTGTAGAGATGGTAAAAAATCTGATTAACAATCACAAATACGACTGCAACATAAAAAAAGACGATACAGCGTTAGCAGTTCATCATATAGACACGGGTCACAACTTTGATTTTAATAATCCCATAATTTTAGATGTCGAAAACAATTTAAAAAAACCTTCAGTTTCTGAAATGATACACATCAACATACATAAAAATTATATCAACTTCAATAACGATACTAATAATCTAAGTAGTGTACATAATAATTTAATTTCAATAGTTGTGAGATATTAATCATAATCTTCTGTTGCCATTCAATATATTTCGTTATATGTTATTACGTAATTGCTCATGTTTAGGATTTGTTGGATAGTGCCGCTATAATCCATTTGTGTAAGTTCTTTTATGATAGAAAGATGGTGTATTAGTAAGTGTTTAAATCTTATGTTATCTTAGACTTACAAAATTGTAATAAATTTTTAGCGGTCTTGTAGTGGTTGGGTTCCGTTTGATCATAGAGTTCATATTCAAAACTATCATTTTAAATTATTTTTTATTTTAATATAATTATTTAATTGAATAGTCCCTTTACTAACTATAATTTCACAAGAAATGAGTTAACGCGAGTTTAAAGAATTGCTAACGTTTTACTGTATTGGCGGTAACCGATGCTCAATACAGTTCAATACCTTATTACTGGTTCAATAATCTTACATGTCAGCAGTCAACACATTAAGACACCTCTCGTAAACCGCACAAAAGAATTTAAACATGTACCGTTTTTCTTCAGTCAACGCATGTACTTATCTTTTTTTTAACTCGCATAAAATTGTATTATGTGTGTCTCAGTCTTGACTACAATAACTATCATTTACGATTCGACTTCAAGATAGTATACATACCAGCACAGCCTAAATGAGGTATAATAGCAGCCTCGGGTAAATTCGCAAGCTTTTGTATCTGTTGCGTTTAAAATGACAATTATTAAACGCATAAAAATCCAAACGCTGATAATTTCATATAAACGCAAATTTTCTATAATTTTAGTTAATAAAATAACGTATTTTGGAGGGTCATTGACCAAATGATCTAATAGAGAAGCCGCCACTGAATTTGTACCTTTTGGCCAGTCAAGTTTTTCTACCTCATATGTCTTTTTATTCTAGATATATTTGCCCTATAATCAGCCAATAAACTTGCTGATAATTTTTGAAAGCAACGTCCTATATATAGATGACTGTACAGCAATAGCAGAAAATCTGCAACTGCTGCACGCATCTTCTTAAACGTAATAATGCTAGCAGTTTGACTTGTACATTTCACAGTTTTTCTTTGCGGCACGCAGCAAATACCCTCATTATTGCAGTAATCTTTAGCATTAGATATTTTTCGTCTAGTGCCTCAACTACAAATTTATCAATTTCACTACGTGGCAAAATTTTAGATTTTTTTTGGTTGATTTTTCTCTTTCTAATGTTTCAAAAAAGCAATTAGTTCTTAATATTTGCTAATATCTTAAATATTTTTTATATTGAGCATCACCTTAATCATGAAAAAATGAGCTCAAAGAGTAGAAGATTTTCAAGTTTTTGATCGATATTAAAAATAAACCAAAAGTATCATACTGTTTTTCCGATTTTATAGACATCTGTAGTTACAATGTTTACAAGTTTTGTAATGCCTGCTGGAAGTGTTTCACTTTTATTACGATTCAAATTATTATCAGAATTCATATTTTAATCTACCTATTTCGGATTTCGCAGGTTGTTGCAAAAATATAATTGTTTACAAAACAATAAAAACATTGTTTACTTGTTTCTACGGATTTATAGACGATCTAATTTTTTCTATTTATTAAATCAGAAATCTTTTATAAAATGATTAAAATTTTAGAGTATTTGGCTTAATTTTTTGTATGTTTGTAGAAAAAATAATTTATGATACATGTGTTAACACAAGAGGTACGGATGCGATCAAAATTCACTTCTAATTTTTTTTCTATTGCCCCAATTTTAACTTTTCTTAAAAGTGACTAATCCTACGTTTGGGAAGTTGCATTGTGGAGCAACTAGTAGTGATACTGAATAAAATGATCATTTATTTAGTTGGTTAGTTAAGTTTTCTCCGTTTTCGACGTTGAAATTGACAGTACCACTCTGAAGATGTAAGCTACAATGTCTTGCAAAACGACAGTTTGTTTGAGTTCACAAACGACAATACGGCAAAGGCCAAGTTCTATTTATTGTTTTGGTTCTCAAGGAGAGACTAGGACCAAGTATAAGTCTGGATGTGTAACTACGACGCGGTCCAAGCCGAAAACCGCTTATAATCAAAAACAGTGGTTCCTAATGTTATAAAAAGTTTATAAAACAAACTAAAACTTAGTTTAAATTTTAGTAATAATGGTTTTGATTACGACATCAACTTTAAAAGAGTTCAAGCTATAGGTGAGACGTATATACTAGAACAGGTATAACGAACAGGTATTACCGAAATACTTTAATGCTAAAGTATTTGATACTTAAGATACTAGGTATGTAAATACTAGTGGAATTTAAATACAGTAAGACCCCGCTTAACGCGTAGAATACGATCCATCAAAGTAGAGCGTAATGCGAAACAGCGCTTAACATGTAAATGATGGAGTTAGGGGAAGATGTATAGAAAATTGGTTAGGTATTAAATTTAATAATTATGTTTTTTTAATAAAAATGAAACCAAACATTTTAATCAACATATGTAAAATGTAATACTGATTTAATTAAAGTTAGTAGCTTTTAACAATTTTATTTTGAATGAGCAAAAATAAACTAAGAGATAAACATATATGTATACCAACTCAACATTTGAACTTGTTTTTTTTATCATCAGAGAATTTTAGCCGGATCAGCCAAATCGACGGTGGCCGTTACCATTTTCTCTTTCTTGTGTTGTCATAATCACTTATCTACCTTTTGTAGTGTATTAGTTTATTGTATGTATATACATACACCGTTTTGGATATGTTATGTACATATTTGGAAACTAGCGCTGCGCACAATTTCGGGGAATCCCCGTAGTGCTGCGAGCAATTTCGGGGAATCACCGGGTTGAAATAAAAGAGCGCTAAACCGAAACAGCGCTAAACGAAACAGCGTTAAGTGGGGTCTTACTGTATGTAAATATTCGTACTCGCGTGAATATGAAATCTGTTAATCTGTTCCTAGTACAGATATGTGTTTAGTACAAGAGCACGTATTGGCGGTTTGATGTGGGTGATCGTTATACTGTCAAAGTGGTACTTTTGGTATTTAATCTTAATAAAAGCGAATTTATATGTCAACAAACTGAATTTATTTTTAGATTATCACTTACAGAAGTAGATTACAAAAAACACATTTTTCCTTAGTGTATGATATAATTCTGTTTATCAGGATTGTATATAATTATTTATTAAGTATACGTTACTATAATTATATACGAAAACTTGCTGTTGGTACTTCGCTATAAAATTATTTGACGTTTCAAAATTTAAATAAAGCAAGATATTTATGTGTAAAAATGTATGAAATGCATTAATTGTATGTTTTCATTAAATAATAAAAAACGAATTAAACTAGTGTGTTTATTACTTAGAATGAGTCAGTTACTTATCCAAGCTTAGAATACGTATTTTGCATAGTATTAATATAATCGAAAATGGCTCCAATACGAAGCATTGCATGAGAGCATTCTGCAGACGTAGGAGACAGTGAAAATGGCTCAAAGTTTTAGCGTTCAACAATCAGATGTTAATGTAATAAATAATGCGCGTATGCCTTCTGTAACTGCTGCACATTCCCAAATGATTACAAAACAAAGTACTATAACATCGTATGTTTCAAAACGAAAAACTAAAGATAAACCTCAAATCGATAAGGTTATTATGGGTCTCTTGGTATGGAATTTTCAAACATTTCGAATTGAAGATTTCGTAAATTAATTAATGTTACCTATCCTGTTAGTTAGTTAGATTTAAAAAAGTAATATGAGGAAGATATTAATACCATCTGTATTACAACAGATGTAATGACGTTGTGCATTAACGATGCCTAGATGCCTATAACAGAACACTACATTAATGTTAATTTTCCATTAAGATCGGTACTGTTGGAGTGTGTGCCATTGACCAATCCACATACAGGCAAAAGTGTGGCTTCAGAATAAAAAAAAGTTACAGACGAGTGGAACTTAACCGATAAAATCTTGATTTCTGTATCTGATAATGTTTCAAACATAAAACATGCAATTGAAAAAGTTTTGAGATAGAATCATTTTGGTTACTACGCTCATTCGCTTAAAGATGCATTGAAATCAGATGAAATAAGTAGTGTAATTGCAAAAATGAAAAGTAGAAGAAGTGTGAAGAAGTGACTAAAAAATTAGCGGGTAAAAATGCATAACTAAGGGCGGGATTCATAGTCGTGTCTTAAGGTAAAGCTTAAGATCATCTTACGCAAGACGGTCTTAAATGTTTAAGATCGCCTCAAGACGGTATGTTTGCATAGTCAAAACTTAAGATAATCTTACTAAAGAAATTGCTTCAAAGCGTTGTCTTATTTTATTTAAGATCGTCTTACATAAGACGATTTTAAGCTACAGCTTCGTCTAGTTTCGGAATATTTGTTATGTAATTACTAATCAAATTTGTGTGTCGTTTAAAATTTTATGGTCCGCGCTACTTTTTGTTACGGCAAATGCCGATTCCTACACGACGACTAACGAAACAAGGATAACAATTAGCGGGTTCTACATATTAAATTTTCTTAAAAAAATCAGGATTGGAGTAACTAATTCAACATAAACAAGAAATGTTTATTTAAAATATGCTATGATTTCGAACTGCGAGAGACGAAAGCTAAAGCTAAATTAGATAAAATAAAATTAAAAAAACATATATAAGAAACTCTAATATAAAAAACGTTTATTGTGTTTTTTCTCCTCTTTATTACTAAATTATTAGCTTCGTTTTAAAAAAATTAAACTTGTGTTTTTTTGTATTTTATTATATTGTAAAAATTCATGACATAATTACTTGAACATTCAGAGAAAAATATCCTTTTCTATTCCTCACATTTCTTCAATATTTTAAAAACTGGAATATACACATTTTGCTCAACAACAATGTCGTACAATCTTACTTCCATGATATGGTTAAAATTTACTTATCAAACACGTTTAAGTCTACGTTGTAGTTGACTTAAATAATGACATTAGTAAAAATGTGTGGTTAGGCACCCTAATAAGACGGTCTTATTAGCACTATAAATACATGTATTGTTAAGACAGAGCTTATTTCAAATAAGTATCGACTATGAATGTAGAAAAAATAAGATTATCTTAGGTAAGACGACATATTAAGATCGTCTTAAGCATTTGCTTATGTGACGTCTATGAAACTAATCAGCACTTTAAGCAAATGCTCAAGACAATCTTATATTTAAGACACGACTATGAATACCGCCCTAGGAGTGCTGTTATACCAATTACAACTGGTCTGAGAACTGGGTTAGAAAAACTTCAAGATCTAAATTCATTCCAATTCTTGAAAAAGTTAGACAGGATTTGTTAAGTGATCTTTGTAACAGATTTTAAAATTTAGAAAGTAACAGCACTTTTACCTCGTGAATGTTTTTGGATCCAAGATGTAAACTTTATTACCAAAACCCTGTTGTAGCAGACAACACATCGATTCAAAGTATCGCATTTTGCGATGGACGATACTAGAGAAAATTCTATATTTATAAAGTATAGCGATACTCGTATTGCGATACTGTTATCGCTATACTTCCGATAAGTTTAATAAAACTAAATAACAACTTTTGCATTTATAGTCGTAATCGCGAGTGGTGTCTTATGACTCATCGGTAGACAACGTAAGGTTTAAAATTTTTTAAATAATAATGATTTGTATTTTTTTAAGGTAATTGCACATATAAAGTTAAAACTTAACAACGCCACTGACTGGAAAAGAGAAAAAATACGATTTTTATTTAGTATTACTGAAAAGGTATTTTAAAACATGACCGAATGCAAGACCATGGTTATTAAAAAAATAATCTAAAATTACTGTGGTCCTATCATGTACTTTTAAAGTCTAAACCTAGGATTGAAATCCAAATTTAAAAAGTACTTATAGTCATGATCAATTATAACACATCATAATACGACTCTTTGACTTAAAAACAGTTTATATTTGATTAACAGTTAAAGTAATTGAATGTGAATTATACTGACACATAAACTGATAGAACTTTTTTGAAATTATCGGCGTACGCTGGCGTTATAAATAACTTACGTTATAAAGATTAGTTTTTTTAAGATTAGTTATCTTTTTTTAACTGCAAAAAATAAGCGAAATAAGTACTATATTATTTTAATTTTTTATTCCGTCAAGTATGAATCATCAGACACCTCTCGTAATTAGGGTTATATGTGAAACTAAAAAAACTGAAATAGGCGATAAAGCCGCAATTATCAAAAATTTTATCACTCATGCATATTTTCCCCACATTCTAGCATCTGCACATTATTAAAATTATTAGAAAAACACATGTTATGGTGACAAACACAACCTCAAAAGTTTGATAGACGGTGATCTGTAAAACCATTCGTTTAAAAAAAGTCACACGTTTTTACGCGACAGTGATTTGCTTATTTTTTTTTTTAGAAAAAAAATTGGTCAAATAGTGTTTATTGCCAAAAACGAATTACATGTTATATCAATGCGATTAAGTATTTACAATTGTAGAGTCATTTACATTAAATGAATAAAAAATGCGTTGAAAACGTCAAAAATTTGTGTAAACTAATATTCTTAAATACATCTTTTTTTGTAATTAAACGTTTTTTCTGCATGAATTAAGGAATTTATTTTTGTGTATGATTGTTTTTTTTCCCTTTAACTGGGAATAACCTTAGAAAACAAATAATAAGTTTTAAATCAATCCAAGTTATAAAAATACATCTTAATGTATCAATTGAACTGGCTATAGATAACATCAAATTAACATTATTTTTTGCAAAATCATAAAAATTACATTAAAAATACTTTTAACCCGCTGGATTTTTAAAAAATATTTTTTAACTTATCGTTTTATTCGTTTCTTGTTATTATTGTCTAACTTTGTAGCCATATTTTTGTAAGAGAATTAGTAATATTAAACAATTTAATCTGGCGCAAAATCTGTAGTGCACCGTATATATTTTTAAAAAAATTAAAGGAATGTTTCAAAAGGTAAAAAAACCTTACACTAGCATTTGAACCACTATCGCTATTCAAAAAATAATAATAAAGTCTTACCTGTGTTGTTTAGATAACTGTTGATAATTTTGTAACTTTAATTAAAAGCGGGTTTGTTAATGCTAAAAAAGTTACAAATATAACAAAATTTATAAAATTTAAAGTCACTACAAATAAGAAAATTATACCTATCCAATTAATAAAAGAATACCTTGCTAAATATATGTATGTAATACTGTAAAATGTTGATTTTTAAAAATAAATATGCCTGCACTCACATTTATTTATACGTCACACGTGTAACACTGAAATGCATTTTTTATTTATCTGAACAACTCGCACCTTATTTTCATCACTGCAATACATTTTTTGGGTTAATATTATACAGTTTTCGGTATCGTTATCTGGAACATTCCGTCGCTTTCCTAATTAGTTTAAAATGTTCTCGAAGCTATAAAATGTTTCAATAGTTTAAAAATCCTATAGCACAAATCTCGTTTGACTATTTAGAATCGTTTAAAATTTTTAAATTTGACTTTGGTGATTTTTTTATTTTGGTATTAATTTTTTACAAGCAATGGTTTGTTTTCAAACGTGTTGATCTACACCATTAATTAAATTAAGTTAATCTTGGACTGTTTAATAGATTTATCAAATTTTAAACTTTTTCAAACACTATTTTTGTATAGTTTCCATCGCTGCAGTATGTCATTGACATCGCTTTAACTCAAGGCAGTTTAATAATGTTACTTTAAATTTCATTGTCTACTTTTCTTCGTTTATTAATTAATAGTATATTAATTCCTCAGAGGATTTAGATATATATCATTCTGACTAAGTAAGTTTTAATCAAACTGTTTAAAAAATGTACTGTTGTAAATAAAAAATTTAAACACTGTATACACAATTACATGTTTTTACCTCAAAAGAAATAATGTCTTGTTTATTTATTGTTTTTAGTATAAAAATGTTGAATTGGTACATAATATTTTACTTTTGTGCGATTATTTTTAGTAATATTAAATACAAATCGATATTGATATAATTACAAACTTTGTTCAAAAATAAAGTATAATAAGTTGTATATATTTATTTCTATTTGTCATGTAAGTTTGTGTAGGTATTTAACAATTATACCATTAAATACAAATGTAGTAAACAATTATTTAATGTAATAATTTGTTGATAATTTCATAGATATTATAAAAAATATTTAATTTTATTTTAATGATTTAATTTAAATTATTTTATAAGCTATATCAGTAAATTTAAATAAATTGTTTTTTATTTAGAATTTCACGTTTTATTTATTTATATAGCATACATACACAAAACAACATATAGATTTAAGAGCATATATTTTGCAGCAGTTGACAAAGTTATTACGCACATAGACTTTGAAAGTATTTAAAATAATTAAAAATTAATTGAAGACGTACATCAATAGGTTAGCACTAATTTAAATAAGAAAGAGTCAATTTAAATTAGTGTTTAGGATCCAAAAGAAAATGATTGTCTACGGGGCTGGGGACCTATAGAATCAAGTTTTATGTGATGGCCTCATCTTCTTACAGGAAAGTAATCCGTCGGCTCCCCAGTTTGAAACTGCAACAAAAAAAAATACAATTAATAATTGTTGTGTATTTAATTACTTTAAAATCAACTAATTTTGTTAAAATTTTATTTGACAAAGTAATTTTTATTCATTTATTAATTTGAAAATATAGAAACTTTTACTGTTCATTTTGTTTAAATTCGCGTATATAAAATATAATATTTTATCTTCTTCATTAATTCACAATTAGCAAAATTAATAAAAGCGTCGTAATCCTAATGTTTTTATTTCATTTCTAAGAACGTTAAATGTAAATCAATTAAACGTCTATAGCGCTACCACAAAGCTTTAATATCTTTTTGTCAATAGACTTTTTGTTTAATATATAATAATGAAAATTTATTAGTTTTATTAACAAATAACAGTCCTTATTTTTATAGTCATTGATAAATGAAATATAAATCGTAAACTGTTTGTAAATATATTATTTTTTTTTTTACATACTAAAAATCAATGTTTTTGATAATAGTGGAGGATGGTGTCGCAACAACGCTGGTACCGATATATTGCCGTTCCTGGCGTTTAGGAATTTAGTTAATATAGACGATTTAATTTAAATAAAAGACGTTAAATTAATTTGATAGATTTTATGTTTGTATGTTAGTTGTACTTATTGTTAATAAATTTCAATCTTAAAAATTGGGGCCTCAATCCATGATTGAAAATAGCAAATAACTATGGAAAACACAATAAGTATCTTCAAACTACAAAAACTGAAAGAGAAGCTAGGACGAAGAGAATTGAATACAATAAGACCAAAGACTGAATTGTTCAATTGTATGATCAACAACGACCTCAAAAGCAAATATTAATGCCATAGCAAATGTTCTAAATTATTTCAAAGGTAACAGCAAAGATTACGACAAGAGGAAAGCAGATAAAACTTCTTAAAAATAAGACTGATTAACTCGAATATTGATTAGAATGTGGCTTAAAAGAAAAGCACGAGAATGGTTTAATTCAAGATCGGAATATCTTGAAATGTCAATGTTTGATCATAGGCCTAGCAAATTGATACTGCAAAAAAAAATTGAAACACGAATGTGGAAAAGGAAAAACCGTTTAGCAAATACGTAAATGATAAGATAATACTTGTAAATGCAGTACAATCGCAAATTTAACAATAAAAAACCACGAAGACGTTGCTGGAAGCAAATCTCATTAAGATTAAGAACAATACAAAATGCTACTGAAGTACTAATGGATTCGAAATACAGAGCTGCTTAAAGCAAACAGAAAAATGCACGTTTATCAAAGCAATATTTTAGTTGTGGTGAATAGGAACATGTAGGCGGTTTGTCCTATAAAATCACGAAGTGCAAAGTGTTACAAATGTGGACTTACAATTTCAATTTCAATTTCAAGAATTCGGTTCTAACGTAATAAAAACGATTAGGTCGTTTCAAATGAACGCAATGATAGGTAATGTGACCATACGTCCCTCATTTTAGAATTATGTTTCTCGTCAGCAACTGTCCCTCAAATGTCTCTCGTTTTTAATATGTGGTCCCTTAAAAACTATTGGAAAGTCAATTTTGCATTTGTATATGTATGTATATGTAAAATCATTTATGAATTCTGAATACATTTGATAATACAGATATTTTAAAGCAAGTTTTTTCAGCGTCGAAATACAAAATTTAATGTTTCCATTTTGTTTTTAATTAATCAATGTTGTTCTTAAAATCAAAGAATATATTTCATTTAGGTTCTATTATTTTTGAAATAAATTATCGTTATGTTTTTATATTAAGTATTATTATTACAAACATATATATTTTCAGGGCCGGGCAGTATTTCAGCTACATGCATTTCAACTACGAATTTCAAAAACATTTTTTACGTGTATTTTGCATTTTGTATTTTAAATTTTTATTTAGAAAGAATTTTTTGTATTTTGTATTTCAAATACATTTTTTTTCAACTATTTTGTAACACTGCTTCTTTTACTTTTCTTTCGTTGTTTCTAGTGTGTTTTTTGATTACGATTAGTTTCATGCTAGCAATCTGAATCTTACACTTAAGTGAAAAATGCATGTATCTATGTATTTCAAATGTTTTGATAATTCCAATACGATGTGATAAGAGTATTTTGTAATTTAAGTACTATGATGTGATCAGAGTAATTTCTATTTCAAAGTCACTTTAACGTAGCTGTGCATATTGAACAAATTGAATTTTGATTTTTTAATATATATTTGAGTTCCTATCTATCGTACTGTCCATCTCTAAGCAATTTTAAATCTGGTCACTTAACAAATAGAAGTACATATAGTTTTAAATAATGTTATGAAATACGACATGTTACTAGGAACAGATTATTTGGAACAAGTTGAAATGCCCATTACGTAGGGCCAAGTTTTTATAAGCAAACCATCAATCAATGAATATTTCAAAAGCAAAGTGAAACAAAACATTTTAAATATTGAGTTTCTCAGAAATTTATAAATACAACAGTGAATCGATAATGGTATCGTTTTGACGTACATGGATGATTTAATTATACCGCACAGAGAGAAATGCTGTATCACAATTTTGCACAACATTGTGCATAACTGTATTGTTGATGATATTACTACAATTGTTTATATTTATACCATAGGCTTGCACGCTTTTATTTAATACGTTTGGATAAATAGGTTATGAAGTTTTATTTGACAAATTGTTTGAAAAATATTATAAACTTTAGTATGTTTTGTATTCGACAACAATGTGCTAGTATTTTGCACAATTTTGTTTTAGTTTCTCGTACAGCTTTGATAATTACAATAAGATTATGCAATTCTTTTAAACTCGGAACAAAGAAAAAAATTGAACGATAACGATAAGCGATAACGTGTTGTATGTAAAGACGCTGATGTTGACACTTACAGATTACAGACCGCATGCAGAGCGTCAAAGTAAACAAAGTTCTCGGAAAATATGTGCACTAACTTTAAAAATTTGAAGCGATAAATGTTTCAACCAATCACAATTAGCAAGTATATCCGCTTGAAAAAATGTCTACAATCAAAATTCCTTGATTGCGTTGGGTTTGTTTACATCTTTACCTCCTGTTTTCTGAAAAATTCGTAGTTATTCAGTCAGTTTCTGTCAAGACTTTTAAACGCTATTATTTGAACCAGGTAAGTGTATTTATAACATTTTTTAAGTATAACCTTTGCATAACCTCATTCATCGCTTTAAAATCTGTATTTAATTCCAGTGTTAACTTAATTCTACGAACAACAGCTAATTTTTGCTGGAGATTTTTACATTACTTACTTTCTGTATTGTTTCAGCTGTTATTTATCAACATGAAATCGAAATTGAAGAAAACCATCATTTTGAAGCAAAAAACATTATTAAAAATGTGACTGCTAACTGCTGTAGCTGTAGCGGGCAAATCAACCACATTTATAAATAAATCTGTGTGAATCGATAACAACAAGTAATGGAATTTTAAGATATCCCTCGACGAAAAGAATAAGTATATAAAATAAGTATACCATTTAAATGTAAATAAATAATGCTTTTAAGATTTGTAATGTTTTATTGACAATTTACCCAATATATGTTATTTTTAAGTAAATAACATTTAACCAAGATGCATAAAGTTGTACAATAAGAAGCTAAACGAAATAATAATAATTTGCACAATATTGTGCAAAATTAACCAAAGAGAATATGGGTCTAGATAATGTAACGCTGTTAGACATTTAACATACCATTGGGTAAAAATACTTCAAGCATAGTTTTAAAAAGGTATCACAACATTGTGCAAAACTTTACTGCAAATTGTTAAAAAAACTGTACAATTTATTCTACACAAATGAATGCAATAAAACTGCACAAATTGGTCTTGCCACTTTTTCAGACCCAATTTGTGTACTTTTGATTAACAATTGTAGATAAAATATACAAAGATTTCTCTCTGTGCGCTAGCAGATTACGATACCGGCTTACAAAACGTAAAAACTGTGCTAAACGTCGAATCGAATAGTGGTTACATTATGCGTAATGAACTTTTATTTAAGGAAATCGATGGTAAATTGTGTTTAATTGTACCTCGATTAATGCAATCAGAAATTATAAGATCAATATGAAAAAAACAATTAATAAAGTAGTTCGTATCCGTCTGTGGTTCATGTATCTTAGCGAAGAGAAAATAAAGAAGACAAGAAAATTTTTGATACCCAATTAATGAAAGAGATGTGCTTTTAGTAGAGTATCATATTGATCATTTGGGACTTCTACCATCGACACGAAAACGTTATAGACATATATTTAGGGTTGTAGATAGATTTTCAAAATTCGTTTGGTTCGCGCGTTCGACAGGTACAGGTCTAACAAGATTGCAAAAAACAATCAACAATTTTTGGTAATCTACGTAAAATCGTTTCGGATCGTGAAACAGCGTTTACGTCTAACGATTTCGCAGATTATTGCAAAACGGAAAAAAATCGAATAATCGAACTTAATCACTATGGGACTACCAAGGGCAAACGGGCATGATGAGTGTATTAATCAAACTACTGTTGTTATCAAAATTGTCACCACCAAACCCCAACGAATGGTTTAGATAGTTGGACACACCGCACTAGTATTTAATGCTACACCACATTGAAGTATTGATACAACACAGTTCAAACTTCTATTTAGAACGCATATTAGGATGAACAGTAAACTTACAATCCGTGAACTGATTGAAAAAGAATGGATTGACACGTTTTAAAAAGTACCTCGATTAATTACAAAGTCGAGCTAAAGAACGCATATTAAAAATACAAGTGGAAAATAAAAAATGTTTTCACAAAAAACGTAAGCCTGGACAAACTTACAATGTAGGTGATTTAATGGCGATAAAATAAAACACAGCTGAGGCTAGGCTTGAAATTTGGATCGAAATATTTGGGAAGGTATCGAGTTACCACGTTATTATGTAACGATCGTTCCATTGTTGTAAAACTGGATGATTATAAGGGTTCACAGGAG
Source organism: Aquatica leii (assembly GCA_035610365.1). NCBI lineage: Eukaryota > Metazoa > Arthropoda > Insecta > Coleoptera > Lampyridae > Aquatica > Aquatica leii. The sequence goes on along the minus strand of CM069433.1, from coordinate 51,316,957 downwards.
ACATCGACTTTGGTAGATTACATGAAGCCGTGGATCGACAATTTCAATGCAGCCAATATTTCTTCTAAAAAAGATAATAATGATTTGAGGACAAACAAGACTTGCAAGACGGCCTAGTGAAAGCTCCTAAAAAGTAAATTTTAACTGAAGGTATGTTTTGTTAACAAGCATAGCATAAAATTGTTTCGAAAATTTTAAAGCATGTTACGACTAAGAAAATATATTTCATTTCATACATAACGATCTTTTTACTACTAAAATTTAAAGAATAAAAGCATACATCTTGCGATATCTTATTGTTTGTTTTGTAATCTAAGAACTCTTGTTAGAATTATGTTTTTGATAGTTGAATAGAATCGAGCACTGCACTACAACATCTCATAACCTTATATGTACGTTGAAGAAATAAAAAAAAATAAATAAAATCTGGCAAGATATGGTAACTAAATTAAACAACTTTCAAATAAATAAATAATTGTTTCTAAAATTAAGAAAGCACGTTTCGTTTTTAAAATAACTGTACTAATCCTACATTTTTTAGAAAAAATTTTAATACGGTAGACTGTTATAATATCAATTTATACCATATATAAAAAACTTTTGATAATGAACATATCGGTACCTAAAATGTAGGAGAAAAATAGTTGCACTGATAGACACGATACACTCAAAAAGAATGTAAAGCAAATTGGTTTTAAATACAAAATATGCCATAATAAAAAGAACTAGTAAAAATATGCAAACAGTTACGTATATGAATTAAACTTATTTTTATCCTTTATATGGTGTTTCTAAACGTTGGCAATCTAAAGACACACATAGTGTTTACTAAGCAATTTAAGTTGATTAACTATACATGCAAGAAAGTCTTAGAAATTTGTAAATAATGCACTGTTGATGTATTTAAATTTAAATCTACAATTTACCATCGTGTGCAGATTAAGAAACTACCAACACAAGCACAAAAAAAGCAAAAGATACAAGAATAGCTTAATGATAATAAAGTAATAAAAACTGACGACATGCGTAAAGCTAAAATACTAAAATTAGCAAAAAAGTGAATTTATACAAAAAACTAGTACTTTGCTGAACTCTTCAGGCAACAAAGAATTTTTCTACGCTAGCAAACCATCGATCCATGGTAACATTTTTTCTAGTTCCTGAGATGTGGTTTGCCATTCTTAGAATGACAACTGTTAAAGCATTGTCTACCTGAAAGGGACCTTTAAGTTGGCTTTTAGCATAGATCTGCAAATGCGACGTGTAAAATGTTTTTGCACCCACAGTAGAAAACTCTTGGATTCCATATTTGTTGGGTTTATTTGGAATGTAGATGCAAAAGCCACATCTTCCTCGAAATCCTAACAACATTTCATCTACAGTCACATATTTATCCACACTGTAACGTTTTTTAAACTATTCATTGAATTTTTCAAATATGTTTCTAACGCTAGCAAGTTGATCTAATTTCTTTCGTTCATCTCTTGTATCGGTATTGTCGATACGTATACACTTTATCAAAAAAATAAATCTTCGCTAAAATAAGCTTGCAGAAAATAATTAGAGCTCTAAGCCCTGCTCGGAACCAAATTCGTTTTGCCCCTCATGCTCATGCTGAGAACCGGCCAAATACAGCAAACCGATAAACGCTTTCATTTCCACTTTATTAGTAAGTACAACGTTGTATTTATTATTGTATCTTGGTGCTATTTTTTGTATATACAAATTAGTATTTTCGATAACTGTGTCCGACATTTCTTCAAACAAGAACACTGAATTGGCGTGTTTGCGTTTCTTGCACTTGCACAAACACCAGACAATTGGGTAACGATATTTTGCTGCTTTGTTCAAACTCGTTGGCTTGGGGCATGCCTTTTCTACTTGGTTCTATTTCCTCCATAAAACTACAAAGATCTGGAGGTTGTACTAGAAGTATCTAATTGGTTGCCATCTTCATCTGTTTCTTCTTGCTCCGTATGTGCATTGTGTTCGCTAATTATGTCTTGTGCACCTTCGTCTTCTGACTGAGATGCTGCAGAAACGTTTGGGGTTGGTACCGCATCGTAATGTGCCTGTAGTCTAATAATTTTTCGTTTATAAGCATTTTTCTCGCAAAAAAAAGTGGAAAAAGTGGAAATAGTCACAAATGAAAAACACGACCAACTTTCAGTTGCACTTCCAATAGAGACTAAAACAAAAAAAATCTTTTGTCTTGCTTTATATAGTATAAACCAAGTTCATGAAGAACCGGAATTCTTCTACAAAAGATAAACTATTTATAGTAAGAAAGGTAAATCCCCTAAACTCAAAATAAAAATTTGCTACACGCCGAAACGATAAACAATTGAAGTTTAGGGACTTAACTGTATGCAAAAAATATTTCGTGAATACTTATAAACTAGAGAAAGGCCTTAAAAATATTTTATGCCTAAAAGTGACACAAAATTAGTCTCTTTACGAAATACGAAAAAATAAATTGTAGGAAAAAAACTTACACGAATACACAGGTTGGGTCTGACAGGCCCAAAGCCCTTCTGGGAGCCAAACGACAGATGACAAAATTAAGATAAATTAAGAAAAACATATTTTTATTAAAGTTAGAAAGGCACCAAAACGTTAATAAAATTTAATAAATATTTTAAAAAATCCAACAAAAATTTGCCTGGGCTTTACAGACTCAGCCCGTCAACCGGAGGGTTAATCAACAAACATTTCCATTTGTCGATAAAAATCAAATGGACTAAAAGATGAGTAGTATATTACCTTTAGCTGAACCAATCGATTATTTTTTGCTTTTCCTCACAAGCGAATTGATTCAGATTATGGTAGATAAAACTAATTTACACACAATTCAGCAATTAAAAAATCAAAGCGACATAGGGCCTAGGTCCCAATTGCATAAATAGAAACCACTAAATGCTGCAAAAATAATACAATTTATTAGGCTAATGGGATGGATGAGCCTTGTCATAGTTCAAAAACTCTGACTATTAGAATACAACTGAATTATATTTTTTCAGTTCATAAGAAATACAATGTCCAGAAACCGTTTCGCGCTTCTGCTAAAACTTTGACATTTACATAAATGTGAAAATGTATTGAATATGTTTATAGAAAACTTTAAAAAGCTTATTTTTTAGAATCAAAAATTTGAGTTAATGAAACGATGGTTTCTTGGCGAGGACGTTTCAGCTTCCGCCAATATATCTTTTAGAAGCAAAATTGTAATAGAATAAAAGTATATAAACTATGCAGTAGTAAGCGATGTAGATAAAATATTTTTGTTTACATATACAAAGATTTAAGTGATGGTGATAATTCAGCCTTTGAAAATGCTGTAACGAAATTATGAAGGTCGGGAAATTTATTTAGAAAATTATTACACAAGAGTACCAATTTCTAGAAATGGAAACTTACGTTGTTCGTACCTTTAAGCAAAACATCATATATGTACATTCATGCAGATGTTCAAAGTGAAAAAGGTGAAGTTATTGTTAGAGAGTCACCTGAAGGCGTTAGTGCCGAAATGGTTGAGATTTAACGTAGAAAGCGACGAGTTACTAAAATCAAACCCTAATGTAGGTATCATCGACTATAACTCGGAAAAATTTTCTGTGGATTTTAGCAATCAGTTGCCATCTTACAATACTGTTTACTGTCCTCGGGCGATGCACAAAATTGTATAAAAACTAATAATATTTTTTTAGGAAACAGCAGTAATAAATGCGCATTGTTTATATTGTGAAAATGCTCTCTAAACAAATTAACCATCTCCAACTCAACACCATCTATTACACAAGTTACCAAAATTATGTAAAGCATGTCAAAGTTATTGATAGACCAAAAGAATACCAGCACAAATCATTACTATTACCAAAAAACATTAGCCGACTTACTGTTTAGGGAGTTACCGTTTTTGTTTAGTTTTTTTGAAAACAGTCTTCAAACGTTTTTTTTTCCTAATTTTTAAAACATAATAAATCCATTTAACAGAATTAGTTACCTACGCATTACCAATTAAAAATATTATTAATTTTTTTTTATTTTGTTTCTTTAGATATCATTTTTTTAAATTTTACTAACAACTTATCTGCTTGAATTTCTATTTTACCTATTTATTTAGTATTTGCATTATGGTTTTTTATAAGTATCTTAATAATTATTTAACAGAGTAATGTTTAATTATATTTGAAATGGGGTAGGAATTTTTTAATAATATTGTATTTTTTTGCCCTAATTCCAAAAATGAATTATGTAATAATAATAACAATAATAAATTTGCGTTACTAGAACCATTAAAGAATTTTAAATAAAATCAGTAAAATAGAAATAATATTTACCAAACTATGACACACAAACGAAAATTTAATGAGACTTTGTTAAATGGTTTGAAATTTAAAAAGAATTACCAAATGAGTTTTATTACGTCAATGTCAATTATTACATAATTATTAATTGTCCTTAAACTAAATACATTTTATTGTGACTGTTTTTAGAGATTAAATAACGTAAAGGAAAATGACAACTTTACTTTTATATTATAGTTTTTGTAATTTTGTAAAAGACTACTTAACTTCAATTTTTTTTTCAGTTATTCTTATTGAATTGCTTACAGTAATGTAATTGTATCATTACCTCAACATTTATTAGAACGAGAAAAAACATGCGCTTCTAATGAACGGATGTTTGTTAATACAGTACTTGTAATTTCAAAGTGCTCTTTAAATAATTATACGTTACACTAAAATGATATACAATTTTAATTCTATGTTACAATTAGCGTTGCAACTTTGTAACCTAACTCTATATCACTATACTATACCGTATAACATGACTTGTTTTTGTTGGATTAAATGCACTATAAAATAATTTAAGTATCTTTAAATAAGGTCATTTAATTTTTGTTGTAAATAAAATTTTAAACATCAGAGTAAATTAAAAAAAGTAATAACATTTATAGCGTTTGAATGTAAATTTTAGTTTTCTAGATTAGTAAGTAGTCATGTCATCTCCTTTTATCAGATTTTCTGTGTTATTATAAAATGTTTAATTTTACTAACCATATCCAAAAAAAAAATAAAATCGATTTATTTTAAAAAAACAAGTTATGGAAGCCATAGCTTTTCCAGTATTTCTTTAATTATCTGATGAGTAACTAACAAATTTTGGTAAGTTACTCGATTATCTTCAATTGTTTTTTCATACAAAATTATGTAGTTTTATATTTTTCTTGATTTTTTTTTAGCTTAACTGTAATAGGTACAGCAAACCAAACATTATACTATAATTGAAGCCTATTAATTTATATACTATTATTCATCCATATTAAATTTATACTATGAGATGGCTCTGACATCGTATTTCACTCTGTAAATTAGATTTTCTGAAAATTGAGGTATTACATCGGAACCGCCAATAATTAAAAGATGATTTTTGAATTTCTACACGTACTTATGTATACTACGTACATTTAAATGAACATAACTATTATTTACATTTTCAATTAGAAAAGTAATCCTTGTAGTAAAAATCCGAAATACTACTTGCAACAAACATTAAATCAAAATTTACTAAAACCAGGGTTTATAAATTATATACTACGTATATTCAATATAGTTATTGCATTTCATTTAACTTCAAACGGTTAATAAAATTGTAATGTTTTTTTTATCGATAAGATTACTTTTTATACTCAATTATTTAGTATATACAAATTTTAAACTTTAAAAACAGAATCATATAAGTGAAAAATGTATTTCTATTACCAATCAACGAACAGATTGCTATATTTAAACCCACAAGATTTGTCAACGCAATATAAAATAATGCATAGCCTGCAGCCGGTATAGCCTTTCAGATAAGTGATTTTATATCTTTATTCTGCACAAAAAGTAATCGATGGTTTGCGAATGTATCCTATCTTAGATACACATATCTAAAGTGAAGATAGAGAATCTTCTGGTGTGTATATAATACTAATATTTAAGATTTTTTTAGACCTATACCGTTTTAAAGGTTGTGGCTCTATTTATTATTTTATCCTATTACTAATGTATATATATTTTTGACAAAATATGTGGCTACAACGTGAAGCTCAATTTTGTTTAATATCTGTCCTAGTGATATTGCAGTGATTGATAAGCTTTTTTTATGCCTTTTTTTACATTATGTAACTTTTTAAAAAATGCAAAAAAGCTCATTTCCCACGTTCTAGTTATATGTTTGTAACGCAATTTTGCAAACGTAGTCGCGTGGAAATAAGTTTCTCGTGGGTTAGTTAAGTTGTGAGGTAGAGGAATGCAAACAGTTTCATTTGTTGATCAAGTACGGTGCGTGTAACTAGCGTTAGGACGCAAAGAATCAGTAAGGTAATTTTTGTCATCTATCAACATCTACCTTGTAGATACGTTTCTTTTAGAGAATCTTGCTGCATGCATTGCATTTAAACGGCTAAAATGGCAAATGAGCTGTTCAGTAAAGCAACGGTATTATTTTTTGTCTCCTACCATGCTGCAAGCGGTCATTCAAGAACTTGACGCAAAGTTAGAACTAAGTGTAGTGGAACCTTCAAATAGTTCTTGGGCTAGTTTTATTGTGTTCGTTAAGAAAAAAAGATTATACATACCAGTTTTGCATGGACTTCCGTCAAGTAAATGCGGCTATTCAGAAAGATTCCTACTCTATCTCTTATGTGTCCGTTATTCTCGATCGTCTCAATGGTACTAAATTCTTATCCAGCTTAGATATTCATTCGGCATACTGGCAAATTTCTTTTGCTGTTGATTACTGTCGATTACTGCTTTTGTTGTTCCGAATTGGGGACTTTTTCAGTTTACTCGGATGCCGTTCGAACTACACAATTCACCTGCGGTTTTCGGACGACTCATTTATCAGATATTGGGACCAAAATTAGAACCTTTCTGTTTTGCTTATCTTCATGATATTATTATTGCTACTTCTTCTTTTGAAGAACACCTACAGATTTTTTCACTAGTGTTATAACGTCTTGGTACGGTTGGTTTTATGTTTTGCAAAGACAAGTGTTATTTCTGTCAACCATAAAATATCTAAGTTGTGTAAATCAACATGGTCGACGAATGGACCCGGGTAAGATTTCGGCTATCTTAAATATATCTATACTTACTTCGGTGACAGATAGCCGACGTTTATTAGAATAATTAGTTAGTATCAACGGTTTATACCAAACCTTTCTTCTGTTGTTTCTCCCCACGGTAGTTTATTCTCTATTATTAATTGCAAAGGTAAAAAATAGATCATTCCGGATACTTTATTTCGATCTGTATCTATTCTCAAGTGTATCATACCGGATCTATCTTTATCTCTTGCTGGCTTATCTTTTTATAATCAAAACATTTGGTATCAGAACTTATCTCTTGGTATTACTTCTTCTCCTCGCAGATTTGCTAATTGGTGTGTTGTCGATGAACTCGTTTTATTTCTCTTTCTGAACGTCTGAACGAATGGAAATTGGTTATGTCGAAAGATGAACGGGCAAAAGTTATTAGCAATTATCTAGATTTTCCTACATTTGGCTATTGTGGGGTTAAGAAAACTCTGGGGCTCTTACATCAATAGTATTGTGGCGGAGTATGTCCGTCTACTTCAGAAAGTGGATCAAAAGAAGCCTACCGCCCTTGCGCTCCTTGTGCTAAAGCTACTCGATCTTGGCAAGTATTATGTGTAGATATTATGAGACCTCTTCCTTGTTTATCTAAAAGAGATACTTATATTCTTGTGGTGGTCAATAATTGTACCAAGTTTACTTGTTTCTTTCCTATGCGATCAGCAACTGCTTCTACTGTTTCTAAACTTATTGAGAATAACATTTTCTTACTGTTTGGTACTTCTTAGTACAGCATTTCTGACAACAAAGTTTAACTCGGTAGGGTGAGTTTATTCGAATATATTCAGTTTATCAAACGAAGATACTATTTACGGTTCGTTATCATCTACAGGATAACCCTGCAGAACGGTTTAAGCGCGTCCTTAAAACCCTACTTTCTGTTTATTTAATAAAAATAATACTATTGGGTGTACTCCCTTCTTAGAAAACATATACTTTATGGTAATTCTTTTAACGAACAAATTGAAATTGCCTGATCTTGATCGTACTCCTCTCACATCTAATACGTCGTATAAGTCGTTACAAGTAAAGATTCTAAACAAACTTAAAAAAGCTACTGCAAAGAACGCAAATACGTAAAATCTTGTTCGTCGTGCTATAAGATTTGAAGTGGGCGATAGAGTTTGGAAACATAACTGTACGTCGTCTAGTGCTGCGGATTTCTATAATGCTATTAGCTCTTAAATTTGTCGGGTTACATCGTAATATTTCCGTGGGCGTATGAGTTGGAGGATGATACATAAAGCATTAAGCATCTGGCACGTCAAAGATCTTAAACCTGATTATACTAATCTAGACGTTTCTTTTTTACTTCTTGAATGTTCTATTTTTCCATCGGTTCTTGATCCTTTGCTACGATACCATCGACTTTGTAAACGACCTAAGTTAGACGGTGTTTAGGTTTTTTTTGAAATAGTTTGTTTAGCTACGTCTTGGATTTCTCTTAATACTGATGTTAAGATTAAGCTTTTATTACTCGATTTGTATTGTCTTAGGTTAAGTATATATCGCAACTGCTTATAAAGTTATGTTCAGACTTCAGTTTAGTGTATCACATTAGTATTAAGCTTAGGTTAAGTTTTATGTGGTAAATGAACCAATAATTTCTTTGATTTTGTTTGTTGTTAACTATCGTAGTTTAAGATAGATTTTTGTTCCACTCATGTATATAGTTGAATATATTTCTGCATATACAGTTTTTAGGGGTGATGAGTCAATATGAGGCTGCACTTTTTTGTCTTTGAGGAGTTTAGTAAAGATTTTAAAAAAATTGTTTTTTTGCACTCTAGTAATGGTTTTAGCGAGTTTCTTTAGTTTAGGTTTTGGTGAGTGTTTAAGTAACAGTTTCTTTGAAATATTTAAAGGGCACCTTATCCGTGAATCGGTTTTTGATTTATCTTAAACTTTTGTCACGGTTGTGTGAACACATATTTATGTGTTTAACCCTAATTTTGCTTTAGGCGGTTTGTTGGGCAGTAGGGTAAAGTCATTTTAGGCCGACTATCTAGGGAGAGGTAGTCGAGTCCTACAACAACATCGTATGCTATGATAAGAATGTCTTTCGGGTTTGGACCGTGTCATTGTTGTTAGTTGCCAACGTTTTGCCCATTTTCGTAAAGGATAAATCGCAAAACTCAAACAAGCAACCGAAATCTAACTGAGAACTTCTCAAAATTGAGGTAATCAACTTGTGAAACAAGCCATAATCCAAACTCTGAAAAGGTATGAAAGAAAACGATAACTTGAAAAAGCAAACGAAAATCTAACAAAGAACCACTACAGAGTGACTTAAGAAGAAATAGTCTCCGTATATAAAAGAGAAAAATCGTCACGGATGGTTACGCTCGACTCTAATTGGGCTACGATTGATAAGGGGCGTGTTTTCGATAAATGGATAATGACACGAGAACCAAAGAGGAGATAGCTCAAAACCATGATTGCGATTGAAGTTATTGGGGTGTTTGATGATTTCTATGCTCTCTCGGAATTCCCTGTTGAAAAAGATTGGAGATTTGGCAATCAACGAAACATTATCAAAATCTATCTTGTGACCTGTGGTAAAATGATGTACAGCAACCGCAGACTTAAAAATATACTTTTTTCTTATACAAGGATTATGTTCTGAAATGCGAGTAATGACGGAACGACCAGTTTCACCAATGTAGACTAAACCACATGAACAAGGAATTTGGTATACACCTTGAAATGAAAGTGTAGGAAATTTTGGATTGGATTCAAGAGTAGAAATATCCTTAGGTAATAGAGAACGTAGACTAGAAAAACAATAATGCCAGGGTTCTTACGAAGACTTTTTAGAGCTGACTCGTAAGCCCGACGGACTTCTGAGTCATTCTGTTTATTGCAAACCCATCCATACGGACACATACCTTCATGCTTCGTCTCATCATCATCCTGCACAGAAACGTTCTGTTATTGAATCTTTGGTTTATCGTGCCTTTTCTATTTGCCGACCTGAAAATCTAGACTTGGAACTCAGTCATCTTACTCACTACGGTGAACAATGGTTATGTGAAGCGAGATATTCATAGAGTTCGGTCAGAATTTAAAATTCTTAAATATTTTTAACAACTTTTTTTAATAACAAAAGTTTGATTTTTTATATTGTTTGGGTCTAAGACAATTATAATTTTTTTGTATATCATTAGGTGATGTTTTGTTAATTGAAAATATTAAAAAATATTTAAAAAAAATTAAACATAGGTACACAGTAAAAGGTTTACAAACAAAGAATTAAAAAATAAAAATAAATTCTGTAAACTATTGACAAAACTATTAATAGTATATTAAGTAATATTTATACAAAAGGATGCTTAAAAACAAAATTTTAAAAAGATATGTTATATCTATTTGTTGATTAACAAAAACATACTTGACTTCCTCTCAATTGAACCATTTTATTAATAAGTAAACATATACCATTTGCAAACATTTTATATTTTAGAAGCCATTTACTAATGTTAAATTAGCGTAAGAAAGTGTTTATGTTAAATAAAAGTTATTTTCCTTTCTTTATTAAAAAAATTTACGGCAATACTACAACATAATACGTTTTCAAGAAACGCAAAAAGAAAGTAGTAACGAACACGATTGATCTTTGCGTCACTCTAACTCAAGCAGATAATGCTCGATTGAGACCACAAATCATAAAATATTGATTTATGTGAAAGTTTAAAACAAACTTTGATAAAGTAACATTGAATCAAAGACTTATTTAAAATCGTGACTTTTATATATTCGAAATACTTTATTTAATTTGTGTAATTATACAAATGCATTAAAAAGTGGATTAAACATAATATTTAATTATGTATGCTAACATTTAAAACAATTATACAAATTGTTTTAAATAAATTTTTAGAAATATTAACTAACTAATTTTATAACGTTCTTCATCTAGTTAAAACTGTATTGACAAAATTGGGTTTCAATTCTTAATCAATTACTGTTAGTTCTTTTTTAATGACAAGTGGTATTGAGTAAAGGTTAAATCAGTAATTTGATTGAAATAAAGCAAGTGATATAAGAAAACATTCAGGGGAAAGTTTTTGATGGTGAACAACGCTGTTGTCGAATATCACAATTGTGTACCAGGAGGTTGAGGTCAAGGCAAAATGCTGGGTTTCTTTTTGGTCTTTAATTACTAAAATAATTTACTCTTATTTTAATACTATTGTGAAAGCACACATACAAAATTAAAGTCGATTGTCTTTTATTGTTAAATTAGTTAGTTTTAAAACTTCAGCAAACTATCGATTACCATTAAAAAACAATTATCATTTTGCGTATTCTACTTTAAAAAGATTTTAAAATAATGGAGATATACTAAATTAGCATATCAAGAACGACGTAATCAAGTTGATGTCCTTTACCGGAGATTCCCATCAGAATACTTGTGGATGATTAATGGCTAACCGGTGCGATTATGCAACGTATATGTAACTAATGAAGTCGAGTAAATAGTCAGTGCCTCGGTATTTTTGCAAAAATTAGCTTAAAAAACTATTTTTTAAAAACTCTACGTAATTATTAGCACATTTTGTTACATTAATAATTAATTCTTTAATAAAAAAAGTAGTTTTCAAAATACAAAAGCATAAAAGTAAAAGTCATTAAGTTTAAGCTATTTTTTAAACACGCAACGTGTTTGTTAATTACAATTTCTAATCCAGTCTGAAATAAGATTTAATTACATGTTACAGTATTTTATGTTAATTAAAACAAGCTTATTTTAATATTTGTAAAACATTTAAAACGTTCAAAATATTCAGTTAAATATAATTTACATTTCAATTGTCATTTTCGTATAAAACATTTGTTATTTTTTAGAAGTTTTATTTATTTTTAAACAAAAAAAATTTTTTTTTAATATTTTGTCATCGACTGATGATAGCTTTTACAGTTACATTTTTACCGAAATAAACAAATGAAAATACAGCAGACTTAAATTTTGAAAAAGTACCAACGATTTTTAAATATTAATATTTTTAGTTACCCCGATGGTTAACATAGTGGATTAAAACAAATTATTTCAAACAATACTTTTATTTTTTGCTAAGTATTAAAAATGAAAAATATTTACGTTATAAAAACTAAAAAATAATCCAATAACAGTTAACTTTAAATAAAATTTATCATTTCTTTTTAATTGAATAATTTTCTCGTAAATATATCTAAGTAGTAACAATACAATAACTAGTATCTGTACTGTACATTGTATAAATTTTCTACTAAAGAAGAATAAATGTAAAGAAAGTATTATATAAAAACTTATAGTTACATCAACAACAATTGAAACTAAAACAGATATGTAAATTTAATTTTACACAAACAATACAATTATTTAACCTGGCAAACTTGTGTATTTAATTTTGTTGAAAAAATTGCATTTTATTGTGATTTTTTTTAATTACTAAATAAAATTACTTGGATTTTTAAACATGTATTTCTCATCTGTAAACATCAAAAGCAACTAAGATCACATATAAAACTACAAAGATATTACGTGATGCAAAACTTGAGATTATTTTCAAATAAATTGCAAAAAATACAAATGTTATATTAAAATAAAACTTGAAAAAATTTAATATGTAAAACACATTGCACAAACAAAGCTAATAACACAAACTATCAAACAATTCTAACAAATTAAAATTTTTAAAATTTCAGTGTCTACACACAGTGGCGACACATAGGACTCAAAATTTACGTTGCTAATAGAAAACCAAGTGAATAACTATATGCAATCTTTATTCACTACTGTCGAATTTTTATTTAAATATGTCTTACAAATAAAAATAACAGCTTTTATAAAGCACGGTAAGACTGCCAAATGTTTTTGGACTTTTTTTAAAATTTTCTTACAACCAATTTGTAATTTAAATACAAGATGCTTATTTATTATATTATTTGATGGCTATAACAATTAAGTAAAACAATTTTATCTCTAAAAGAATTACTACAAAAAAAAAAGATTTGTCGTCTGTATCTACATTTTTCTTTGTTTGTAAATTTAGTAGTCGATAAAAGTTTGCTATAACTTAGCTTAGTAATGGATAACAAATATGCACTAAAGTGTTTTATTGTTTATATGCTGTTTTTTACTCTTGCAGTTTATTAAAATTGTGAAAAAAACCATCTAACTGCTCGAACAAGAATTTTTTAAATGTTGCTTTGATAACTTTTTCATTACGAAATCTTTTATGCCAAATTGCTCTAGTCATTTATTAATTTGATAGGTACACACAGATACATTTGATTTTTTATTTTGCGACGGTTATAGCTTTATATCCGTACTGTAAACGATACGAACAGAGACTTTCTTTCCATACTGCTTTAATGATTAAATAAATTAAAGTTTGCAATACTGTAAACCCTATCTGACAGTAAACCATAACCTAACCAAATATACTACAGCATGCCATAACTTTATTTTTTGATTGATGAAAGTTATTTTACTTTGGATTGCAATTAATTCTGATATTTATTAAAGATTAGTTGATAAACTAGAATAAAATAAACGAACTTTTAATAAACTGCAATGCAATTGCAATTGTCGCCTTTAGAAATAGATTAGAGTAGTATAGTAGGGCCGGTTCTGGCTAACTCGGGTAAGATCGGTAAGAGATCGTGAAGTCTCGTTGGTATCGTTTCGTTTTGGGTTTTTATATTTCTTTTTTATATTTCGGACGGAATTTTGTTGGCATCAAATTATCTAAAGCCTTATTTGCTAATTCTTTTACTTCGGTCGGAGTACAACTCATACTTTTAGATTCTATTTGCACAAACTTTTTTGTTGAATTCAGATACTAAAATTTGAAATTTGTATTGTCAAATGCCTGAATTAGCAACGCAATTTTAAAAAAAATACTAAAACAATTTTATGATCTTTATTTATTAAAAATTTTAGAGTAAATGCATGTGAAAAAAAAATAGTGCATTTGCAGACCTGTTTTCAGTCGGTCTGCAAACGTGGTCTTCGTGCGAAAAAAAAGTCTTATTGTGACATTTGTTTTTCAATATACTATTGTAGCACATAAAATCTAAATTTTAATTTGTTTACTTTAATTTTTAGAACAGATTGAATGTATAATAATTACATCCAAAGCTATGCCGTTACAACTTACTGGCAATCGACATGGTTTTTTTTTATTTATACCACAAAGAAAAAAATATCACGTGTTTATTAGTTTACAAATTGGCATGTGAACAATTACCACACTTCCGATACCGTACGTTATGTTTAAAAAAATAATTATATTATTGCCAAAAGATGATCACCGTCAACTCTTACATTAAATAAATTTAAGTTAATTGTAATTTCAACAGGAATTATATATTCTTAAAAATATAAATAACTCACATTTAAGCTGTATCTACAACTCAATTTTACTAAATCAAATTAATGTAAAATAGTAGAAGTTTGGGCAAATTGAACCGTTGGGGTAAAGTAAACTTTCTTCTTAAATTTCAAATCATTTGCGCAAATTAAACCGTTTTCTATTGCCTCCGATATTTTTAATAAGCAGTTTTATTTATTTCAATATCTTATATACGATAAGCAATTAAAATCTAGATATTTTTACTCGTTTATAAACAAACCATAAAACAAATTTGTTAGTACCCATATAAAAAAAAGTTTATTGAAGTTATTACACATATGAATTTAAGGTAAAACGGTTAGAACTACGTTTGCAAAACTATTTGTCACTCTTAATAGGAGGAGTCAATGGAAAATGCATTTGATTCTGTGAGACAAGAACTATTAAAATATAAAACAGCTGTTTAAAATAAATGATTGGTTGTTGGATTATTTTTGTGAAAGACCCGGTATTTGGATTCACGTTATTCATTTCATGTATTTTGAATTTGTTTTAATAAGTTTTAGATTGATTTTAATAAGTTATGTTACGTTCTTAAATTCAAAGTCGTAATTCAAAGTTGTGCATAAAATTTTGTATTTTGTTACGCCGTGAATCATCTGATTCTGCGATTCTGTTTATTGAGCATTTTTCTTTGTTTGATCAAAATTCCAGTGGTAATTTATGTTTTCCTTTTGAGGTATAATTGTAATTAGATATATTTTAGCCATTTGTTTATTTCAAGTTAGTTCAAAAGTTCTTTGTTTTGAGTACATTCTTAGTGCAGTCGTACTTGAATTCTTTGGTTAATCGTTTAGATTACTTAGAAAATTAAGGCATTATCTTAATTTATTAGGCAGTTTAAATTTTATGACCGTCTTGTAATATAATATTTTGTTAATTTGACATTTTTACGTAGAAACAAATGCCGTGGTCCAATACTACGATTTTGACGTTATTTGATCTGTTTGCCTCCTTGTCGCACTTTTTAATGAGATTGTTTTCTTTCATGAAGTTTCGAACACAGCTTTTCTGGAAATGGTAGTCGAAAAAGGTTATATGTATATGTGAATTTGGTGATAAAAAGAGGTCGGTTAACAGTCGTCAGTATGTTTTAGTAAGATAGTTAGTTAGTTGGTTTTGGGATGGTAACCTTATTTCCTTTTAGAGGAAGTAATGCCGCGGAAGTAGTATACCAAACGTGTGAATTTTTAGTGCAGTTAATAGAGTGTTGTTACTCTAAATTCGTAGAATCCACGGTTTTAAGCTACATTTTTGCTTTGGTGGCGGCTCTTAAAAACCTCCCATTGGTACATAGTCCTCTGGGGATACCTTCCAACGTATCTTCCTGTATACAGCTGGCAACCCAGAAACAACTACAAGTTCTTTCCTGGAATTACGACGACAAATTAAGGTATTTATTTTGTACCGATTATTTAAATGTGATGAAATTTGTGTTTACACGATTGATTGTGTTTTAAAAGCTTTGCGTTTTATGTAAAATCAGAAGTGTCGCGAATTAATGAATGTAATGATCATGTAATTAGTAATTGATTATTGTCCGTATTTGTCGAAACTATGTGACAACATTTCGTTGGATTAAAGATTTATGTTGAACGTTAGTGGTGAAAATTTACTAATAAAAATTTTCATCCTGGGTTATTTTTTTGCATTTATTCAATTAATTTTGTTCTTAATTTTATTTTGATTTTAACTTTCATGTTTACTTACATTTTTTTTGTTAATTTTGTTAACTTGCGTTAATTTCAATAGTTTTTTTTGTTTTAAGTGTGCAAATAAATGTTAAATAGTTCAATTGTAAACAAGCTTTTAATTCTGTCGGCTTCCGCGTTATGTGAATTTTTAGATTATTTCAGATTTTAGTAAGATACATTCTTTGAAAGTAAATCCATTTAGAGTGTATTGTTCAGGAGCGGGCTTGTGGTTGGCAAGAGCCAGAAGTACATTAAGCTATACTTCTTCCTGGCGCCCTTTGATTTTGATTTTTTGATTTTGTGTTTTCGTCAAGTTTTCCTAAACCATCACGAAATTTTGAATATAACCCACCCCGTCTTCACTGACCTCCGGGATAACACCGTTTATGTTACTTTATTTCAGGCAAGTGTCCTTGTTTCAACTTTGGCATGTAACACATTATTCCGAAGAATTAAATCGGGAAAAGAGTCTGATTTAGCTGCGGTCGATTTAAAACAGTTTTTTCGCCAGTGCAAAAACAAGAATTAGAAGAGCACACTTATGATATGGAACTACATTAATTTGGATTAACTATTCATAATTTTAGACATCTTGCTTATCAGTTTGCGAAGACGAATAATACTACTCACAGTTTCTCTCGTGAAAGACAACTAGCAGAAAGCGATTGGATCTCCAATTTAAAAAACACCGGAATCTTTGAGCCCCAGAGACAAATCGGTAGCTCAAGCATCTGCTTTAAATAAACTTAAAAACGTTTTTTGATTTGTTGAAAGAACTATTAGATAAATATAAGTTTCTCCTGGTAGAAATTTTAACTGCGACGAGACAGGAATTAGTACAGTTTTTAATGAACAATCCAATGTCTCATTGTTTAAAGAAAATAGACAAGTCAATAGCTTGTCATCCGCAGAACGCGGTAGTCTTTTAACTGCTGAAATTTTTTTTAATGCCACAAAGCAGTAGGTATATACTACTTTTCTTGTTTTTTTTGCGCGTAAAAAACAATTCTAGCTTCTAAAATATGTTAAACCAACAAAAGATGATACAGTTTAATTTTAATTAATTTGCGATTGCCTATTGACCTATGTAAAAAATTTAGATTTAATTTTGAAGGCATATTTTTGGCGACATTGCAATGTAATTTTAAATCCTTTAATACATGTAATTGATTGTACTATTTTACTCAAAATAAAAATATATTTATTGACACCGATTTGTCCTAATTATTCTTAGTTGCCACAACTTTTGCATTAATATTTTTGCTTTAACAATAATGGTCCCGATTATTCCTAATCATAAGGTTGCAAAATTGCAAACAACATGCTTTGATTCGTGACTTTGATATTTGTTTTAATGTTGGTAAAATATTGCAAAAAATAATCTGTAGCATTCCATAGTAGTCTCAGTGTTTTTCTGATTTCATCGTTATCAAAATTTATTATTTTTTTTAATTTATGCAAATGGCATATTAGATTTCTTAATTTTCTTTGTTATATAAGCACACACACAGTTTTTAAAACAGCTTAGTGAACACACTTCCTTGCTTGTCACATCGTAATAACCACAAACGACTTGGCAACTTAACTTTTTTGTCGTTTAAGTTTTTCTCTTAATATATCAATTAACAAAAACATGTTATTTAATTATAACCAACTTTTATTGTATCCGAATCTATTTTACAGTATATTGAAACCTAAACGCACTTCCGGTGCATGTTAAGTTAACAACGTAAAGAAACCATCAGAACACTTAAACCAGCAGCAAAACAACAAAGCAATCTATTAGCAAAACAGATATCGTCGTTAGTTTAAGCTTGACATTCTTGTTAATATAAGTAATTATTTAATTAATATTTAGGTAATACATATTTGTAAAATTTGGCAAATCAATTTTCTAAATATAAACGTATCACATAAAATAAAATTTTTACATAAAAATAATAAAGCACACCAAAGGTTAGTTGTAAGAAGTATAAATTGTCGATTACATTATTTAAAACAATTATTAAATATCTTAAATAAAATACTATTTAAAAAGCAATTTTTAGGTTTAAACACAATAAATTTAAATTTCTAAAACACGAAAATATATTATCAAAATGGAACAAAGTAAATGAAATGACATAAACACGAAAATATGTTATACATATTAAATATGTAACTCAAAAATAAAATTTGTGTTTGACATATAATTTATAAATGGTGACAATTTTGTTAACAGAAAATTATTTGTTTTTTGTTTGTTTTATTTTATTAAAAATTTTATTACAAAAATTATTTTAAAATACCTAATTTGTTTTTTATCAAAGTTTAACATTGAATTTTATTATTTAGTGTAAATTATAATCAAAATAAATAGTTTTATGCTGTACCTGATTTTCGTAGTCTGGGATCCCAAAGTTACTGCTGTGAGCGCCAGCTCTTTTTCCAAATCTAAAAATAAAGCAATAATTATCAAAAGTTTAAAGGTTATATATTTTTATTTGTTACTTTAGTTAATATTGTTTAAAATTTGTGAACTGCATAAATCGATATAAAAGTAATTTCATTATATTCCAACCATTGTTAGCCCATGGGAAATTAAACACAAGTCAATTGGTAAACTACAATCACGTAACTATTTCTAATAATTTGAAAATAAAAAAGACGTAATTTACTTACAAAATTTTTTTAGTAGTTAAACAAATAACACAAATAGATTAATAATTGTTATTAGTCATAATGTTTTTTTAAATATTTAGTTTATAAAATAACGTGCTTTATATTTAAATGCATTATTAGTGTAAAAAGTTTACAACTTTACGACATATCATTCTTGTTTATATGTCCTAAAAACGTTGTGTATAATCTAACTGTAATGTTTATATTGTTTTGAAATTATTTATTTAAATGCAGTTTACATTCGTATTACAAATTGTTACAATAAACAATTTAAAAAATTCTTCTAAACAATAGTTTTTTTAATTATTATTCATAATTTCACATTGTTTTTTGAAAAAAAATTGATTTGAATTAATTTCCTATTTCTTTAATGATTATTAATATATTCCATATCAACATTATTATTTTTTTGAAACTCGTAAATTAACAATAATTACAAAATATAAATATGTCTTTTAATAATAATTAAAGTATGATAATATAACCAGTTCATAAAAATGAATTCTAAACATAATAATTTATGTACTAAGAAATGCTATTTTGGTATAAAAAAATTTGCCGTAAAAACATGCTATTGGTTTTAATTGTTTTTTTGTTAGATAAATATTTGTAAATAAAAACACATGAAAAATGTTTTGTCGTATATATAATATTTAAAATATATTAACAAGACATAATATTATGTACACGCACGTATCTCACTTCAAGTGTGTTTCTAAAAAAAGTTTTTGGCTAAAAAAATCTGAAAGTAAGGTATAATTTCTTTCTATAGAATGATTTTGATATTCATTTAATCGTATTTCCAAAATATAATAAATATTTTTTTCTTGTTAAAATTCATCATACTTTGTTGTACAAAAATATTTTAAAACATGGTTATATATTTATTACTGCTATTTTTTAATATTTTATTAAATGGAATATAATTTAAAAAAAATTCTAATAATAAAAACTTTAATTCAAACATTTAAAAAAAATTAAAAATAAGTTATTTATATGACAATAAAATTTGTTAAGATTGGATAACAACCTAAGCCTAAAAAATTGTTAAAGTATTAAACAAACTATAACTAATATATTTTATTGACGTTATTTAAAATATTGTTTGTATGTATGTGGAATTTTCACAATTAATTCTATCGTCTGTTATAATATTTTCTGTTACAAACAATTTAGTTAAAGAGTTATTTAATTGAACATGTTATTCAACCTTTAGTACATTTTTTTTATATAAGATTTATCCAATAATTATTTAACATGTAGAAAGCTGTGATAGTTTTACTTAAAAGTCGGGTTTGCAACTTCCAACTTTAAAGTTTTAAACAAAACACATAATTTTAAATTCAACTGTAGTAATTGGATTAGACTGGTTTTTTTACAGTAATTACGTTATAGTTACGTTTTGTTTGTCAATTGTGATTGCAGAAACCACTTTAATGTGTCCTATTATTGATAATTTTGAAGCACAAAAAAACTATACAGAGCTCTTTGACACCAATTAGCGACCAAGCATTTCGACAATATTAACGCACTTATTTGCTTTGCGTTACGATAAAACAATGCAATTAGTAATTGCTCTAATGAAACTACTTGTTTGTTAAATAATTATTATACAGAAAAACCTGTAAATGTGATTGAATTTCATAAACTGACCACGTGCTTTTTGTGACCATTGACCACTTTTACTGCAAATACTTTAAGTAAAAATGCTTGTATAATCTGACCAAGGTTTCAGTACAGAAAACACATTGTGAACATATTGATTTTTATTTCAATTCAGTTAGCTGCCTTTGTTAAAACAAAATATTAAATTGGTACATTATATCGTTGATTATATAAGTTTATAAATAACCGATCGCATAGGAGAATTGGGCGCTTAATTTTAAGGCTACAGTTTTTTCTAGTAGATGTTGCTTAGATTGATAATTTTAAAATAATTAGCAAGCGGTGCAACTCAAGTTATTTCTTCTTAGAAATGCTGACCGAGAATTCGAAATGGCATAAACGTGTTTAAAGTATAGACTTTGTTAGGTTTGTGTTACTGTACAATCTTTGATAAAAACAATTGTTGACGTATGGACTAGAGTCTTCCAAAATTTAAACCAGAAGACACTTTCAATGTCTACTATTATTGATTATTGTTTTCTGAAGTGATCACTAAATATGAGTCAGAAGATTTAAAATTCGTTAACGTTGAAGCAAAGGTTAACGTTCTGGATGCAGTTATGTGAGTTGCAAAAACGTGGTGACAAGTACAACAAGAAACGATTATGAAATGATTTAAAAAGACAGGTTTTACATTTAAAGAACTAAAAAGCAAATCTTCTGAAGTTATTTCTTTTGAAGAACCGTGACTACCACAATTTGGCAACTTCGATATAGATAATTCCTCTGTTTCTGAAAAGTTCAATGCTGAAGAGGTTTCTAAAGTCAAAGCATAACTTGAAAGACGATGAACTTAGTAATACTGATAGCGATACTGATAACAATCTAACAACCGCAGTTGCAACTAAAAATAATATCATTGTATATTAGGATATCGCCCAAAACACAATCGATACAATATCAGTGCATTTGGGAGTTTTACTTAATAAATAGAAAATTTAAATTAAGTATTATGAAGTACAAGTAGATTTACAAACCATTTAACATCAACTGAAGAAATTCGTAAAAAAAATAGAAACAGAAATAAAGTAGAATGTCAGACTCAGTTCTAATCCAGCTGAATTTAACATTTATTGATCTAAAACTTTTTTTGGTTACAACTAAAGATAAAAGTGATAGTGTACACAAAGTACATTTTGTTAAGCTAAGTCAATAACAGTGGCGGCTGGTAGTCAATGATGCAAGAGAGTTATTTCTTTAATAACACTTTAAAAACGCATTTTTATTTAATAAAAGATTTATAGTTAAATATATATTATCTATCTTTAGAATAAACAAAATAAAAAACTAATAAGAAAACAATTTTAATACTTTTTTTAAAGGGTTATTGACTTAATGACCTAATGGAGAAGCCGCCACTGGTCAATAATACTGATAAGAAATAAATAATAGTATCTGCTTTATTTATCTTATTAACAATTTATTTTGTAAATTAAAGAAAACAACAATATATACAATACATCAATACGTTTTACGGATTTTACAGCATTTACCCACCATTTACCTCATAGTTACAATCAACAGTCAATTTTTATTTGTTTAGATAGTCAGGACCGGCTTGCAAACTTTAATTGCAAATATATCAAAACTGTGCCATTTAGACCAAATCTTTAAAAGACAAGTTATCATTTAACAGTACAAGGAAACTTACTCCTTGAGTTGGTAGTTCTATTTCAGATAAATCCTATATAATATATTACAATTTTATATTGCTGTATTGGAAAATAAAGCAAATTTAAAAATTAAATTAACACTTGGATTATTTTTTCAGCACTTCGATAAGGAGAAAACTTAGTGTACAAGATGTTTTATTTAACAAATATAATTTTGATATTTTTGTTTGTAAGTTATTTAATCAATCATCATAAAAACGTATACAACAGATTATACTACTGATGATGATTAACATATCTGAATAATATTAAAAAATAAGTGTAATTAAAAATATTTTAATTTGCAAGTTAGGTTATTGAGTAAAATAAAAAATACATTTTAAAAATAAACTGCTGTATTTTTATTTAATGTATTTTCATATATATTTTTTAGTTTAATATAAATTTTATTATTTTAACTATAAGTGTTTATAATATATAAAACATTAATATTATTGCTATAAGAAAGCAGATTTCTAGCGTTCTAAATTAATACATCATAAGTTAATACGTTGAAAACATTTTTATATAGAACTTACTAAAAGTTTATTAAGTTTTGCTGTTATTGATACTGCTTTAGATATTAAAAATTGTGTTACGTATAAAACAATTACTATCGCATAAAAAATATGTCACACAGTTATTATTTTATTTTATACGATGTTTATAAATCCAGCAGCAGTCGCGTTGCTATAAACAATAAACGTTATATTTATTGCAGAATTTAGTCTTGTAAGTATAAATATTCAATACTTATCAATCCTACAATAAAAACAAAATATATGTAAACCTAAAAACTATTTCGTTTTATCAATTCCTTTGATTTGATATTTTTTGTTAAATTTTGTTAGAATAAGTAGTAAAAATTAGGACTGAAATAAAAACACAAGTAACTCACGTTTTTAGAATTAATAACGTTAACATCTGACCACAATCGTATGAAATTATTTTATCATTGGCGATTTTTATATAAATTGACACTTTCATTGTCACTTCGTCATTTTGATTGATTAAAAAAGAATCGACCATAATTTGTTTATTGAGCTTGTTAAGGGCCGAAAAGAGGCAAGGCTCTTATTAATTTCTTTTTTCGTTTCAATGTTAATCGTGTGGTCACAAAAACTCGACAAACAATAACCTTACTTGCGGTGTTTATAACAATGCATGCACATGTAATGCAATTTTTTAAAGGTTAACGATAATTTAATGCGGTGTCCTAATTTCGAATTTGAATTTTGCTTTTAATTTGATTTTATTTTATTTACATTTGTGGTTTTTTTGTTCCACTTAATTATCAATCGTGTATCACCATTTAATAGTGTTAAGAAGGACATACAAAACAGTTATGTTAATTAATTGCAGTTGCATATTTTCTTTACAGATTTGCATAGATCGGAAGGTAGTTACCGCAAAAGGTCAATGTTGTGTGGTGACAGATAATTTATATATACTTTTGAAGTATCGATATAATGTAATAGTTATTAATTATCATAAGTTTACACGTATAATAGTAGATTAATATAAATATAATAGCTTATTAAGTAAATTACGTTGTTTACGACAAAAGACTGATTAAACTTTTTAAAATTTTTAAAATAGCAGATTTTGCGTTACGATGTGCAATGATATTTTTAATTGATACTAAAACGCATAGTGTTTTATAATAATTTATTGTTTGACTTAGATGTAATTGTAAATTGTTTTGCAAAACTATGTTGGTATCATGTTTTACTACAACTGTCGAAGAAAGCTGACATTTGCATACTAATTTTGGAGTACAGTATTTTCGTTAGTGTTTCAGGATCTTATTAAAAAGGTAAAATTAACAAGCAATAAATTAAAAAAAAATTAAAAACGTAATGTAATTACAGAATCATTCATTGTAGACATGTCTTATAGATTAAAGTTCTAAATATTAATTGATGTCAAACAAACTTTAAACAAGTACTATTATTGTTCTTTATATTATTATTATAACAATTTCAAGTAAATATTCACATAGTAATTAACTAAAAATTATACCCTGATAAACAATTTACTTATTTAGCATGGTTCAACATTACAATTTCGATTTATCGTAAACATTTTTTATGACGTACAAATCGATTTGCTAAACTCAAGATTTTCATAAAAAAGTTGCGATAAGAAGAAATTAAGAAGTGAAAATATTAGTTGTCAATATGTTCTAAATTACTCACAAAATGCTAAAATAAGTTTTTTATCCTTTTTTCGCTACAAAATATATAATAAAAAATTTAAAATAGTCTATCAATAAATTTAATTAAATTGATAACTTAACAAAATATAATACAGTGCTGCAATGTTGACAAATTATTGTTTTATTTGTTAATTATAAAAATTTATAATTTGTTTTAAGGGCAAACACCTTCTTCAATAAATACAAAAATAGACATAAAAACTCGTAGTACAGTTTGCTCCAAGTTACATTAGTAGTAATTAACGTTGATTACAATACATTAATTAAGGTGTACTTAATTGTCTTAGGAATAACAATGTGATTCTTTGTCGACATTATTACACACATTGCAATTTGGCTACACTCATATTTTTAAATTTATTTTTTGCAACTTTAAAACATCACTTAGCATAAACGTTGTATTGTGTGCAGCTATAGTCGGTAAAATTTCTCTTTTTCAGTTTTAGATTAGCGTTTTATTTCACTAAGACATGGATAACAAGCTTTCTTTAACATGTGCAATTTACATTAAGTGAAGTAAGAACACAAATTTGTTACAATAATTAAAAACTACAGTATATCTTTCAAAGTGTTTCGCACACAAACACGTAAGTTCACACTAATTTCAAACCATAAATGACAACTGTTTAAAGGTATTCCAAAAGTAGTGAACATTTTTAAGAAATTATTCCGTTAATATTAGGTGCACATAATACAACAAATAATTACCTAGTTACCTAGCATAAATGTAATAATTAAAAATTTTTGAAAAAGTTTGGAATAAAACGGTTTTATCTTTTTAATGTATATTTTTCTTAGTTAAGTAAATAATTAGTAACATAAATGAAAATTAGATACCACAAACAATTTTACATAATATAACAAAAAACGTATTTAATAACTTAATACAAATATATTAATAACAACGCTATTTTTAAATATATATAGGTACAGTATAAATCGTTTTTGATTGCGCTGATTTGTAGATATACAACATTCACAGCGCACTACTGAACTGTTCAACTATTTCAAGTATTTCTTCAAAACCAATAATGAAACCGGACTACAAAATACAAACCTAACCAGTTATATTTATTTATCTACATTCTTTCAATTGTTGAATACCAAAACAGTGATCTTCAAATCATTTAATAAATTTTGAAATAAAGTAGTTATGCATTTACTTGCAAAAATCTAAACTTATTTTTTATAAGTAAAGCTGTGAATTATATGCACGAAAAAAGAAGAAAATATGCGCATATATGTGCATTAAATTAGAGTAAAATATGCAAAGATTTTCACATATATGCACAACAATCTGAAACATAATTTGTACAGAATGGACAAGTTTGAAGTTATATCATTTAGTAATGTATTTTTACAAATGATTTTTATTTTATTTCTAATTATTAGTGTTTTTACAACTTTGATACAAACTAACAATAAGGTGCTTCTCTATATTCTCCGCAAGAAACGATTGTCTCCTGTCACTTAAAATTAATTTATAAGCTGAGAAGCTTCTCTCTACATCAACAGATGTAATGGGCGCATTGGAGAAGGCTGATATAATATCCGGAGTCATTGTCAGATCTTCAACAAATTCGCCATTCAAAACCATTGCAACATTTTTAAAAATCTGAAAACCTTCATTTTTACGCAAAACTTTATGCCATTTTTGTGAAATGCAATTTCCTTTTTTATCCATTAAATTTTTAATTTTTTTCCCAAAATTGTCTATTAGCGCTACAGAATCGACTAGTAAAGTGCCTTGTTTTTCTAAATTCAGAAATAATTTTGGTAATACACAAAACTGACATGAAATGTTGTTTGTTGGTTCAACTGAGAATTAGCAAGTATTTTCTTTAAGTCGATAATTGCAGCGGACGAGTCATCGGATAATTCGGATAATACTTTTTTTATACCCTCAAAATGCTCTGAATAAAATAAAGCCGCTTCTAGCCATGTACCCCATCTAGTTAATACCGGTTTAGGCGGAAGAGGAGTGTTAAGTGGTGTTTCCCTATAAAACTGTACCCTTAAGGGCGCTTTTACAAATATCTTTTTTACGTTGTTTATTAAATCGTTCACTAACGGAAACTGATTTCTAATTTCTTCCGCAATTCTATTTACTCCATGTGCCAAGCATGTGTTATGGATTAAATTTGGATAAAAAATATGTAAATTTTGAGCAGCTTTCACCATGTAAGGTGCTGCGTCGGAAAGCATGAGCAGCACTTTGTCGATTGGAAGTGCACCTGGCAAAAATGAATTTGTTAACCCGTCTTGAATAAATCTGGAGATTCTTGCATTATTTGTTTTATCTAACTGTTTACAACTAATTAAAAATGATTTGTTAGAACAATTTTCGCCCAAAACGCCTACCATTAAATATGCAATGTATCTACCACAAACATCAGTCGTTTCATCAACTACAAATATATATATATCGATTTTTTACAATTTCTTGGATATTGACCATTACATTTCTGTGTAGCAGTCCTCGATGTACTTTTTTCGCAGTGTGGTTTGCTCAGGAATAATTTTGTTGCAATATTTTTCCAAAAATCCCTTAAAAACTGGATTACTTAATTTATTTAATGGGATATTGAACGAAATCAAGCATTTACACAATTCAAATTTAAACTGCTCCTCTTCTGATTTTGTTTTTTTTACTGCAATGGATTGGCGCATTGATATTTGGTACATTCCAGCAGATTTTGATTTTTCGCAGTTCCTCTTGTGCAGCTGGGTACCACAATGCTGGTCAACCAAAATTTTTTTTCCGCAAGATATCTGCATTTAAACAAATTGTATTAGATAAACTGAATATTAGATTATTTTAATTGAGCTTAAATTTTGGTAGGGTACTTTTTCATGAAAACGAAACGCGAAACATATTTAATGCACGAAAAAAATAAAATTCTGCTTGGTATGAATTTAAAAAAAAATAAGATGATATGGTAGTAAATACTTACAGAGTTTCCGCAAGGTTTACAAAACACAGTATCGCTCTCTAACCTAAGTTCTCGATAAGGTCTCGATTACTTATGCTTTTAGTCAACGATGTTCACTACACGTGATGTGAAACCAAACTAAGGTAATTCACTTTTGCTTTTTAAACATAAATCTATTAAATTATGATTGACAGATACCATTTAACAAGGGATTATGCAAAACAAAGAACCTAAAATACCTGTAAGTATAGTATATCTCAAAATATATCGTGTTGAAATTTACCTCATTAAAGGATTTATTTTCTAAGCTGCATGGTTACTTGTTAGTAGATAAACACGCTTTAAATTTTTACCTGCCCACCCAGGGTTGGATCCCGGGTCCCTTTCTGTATTTAACTGTAACCTGTATTTATTTAGCTTGAAACAAGTTTCCGAAAAAAATTATTCCTTATTCAAACTAGAAAAATGTGAACCAAAATGTTTAAATTCGAGAGAAGCATACAAAATTTTACAAAATTAAAAGATTTCCCACAAAAATAGAAGAAAATTGCTAAATATGTATTTTTTACCTAATAATGCAAGACCTTGGCAAAATATGCAATATATGCTAAATTAAATTGGATTTAATCAGTATGAAATTCTTCAATTAATCCACTTTCAAAAGTTCGGTTAAATATACTGAAAAATAAAGAATATGCATTTTGCATATATTCACAGCTTTACTTATAAGCAAAACTTTCTCTCTAAATCATTGCATTGTTACATTTAAAACTGTTTAATAAAATATCCTATGCATTTTTCGGGATTTTTTCCCCAAAATTAGCAAAAGCTATATTCAGTTCCAATACAGTTTTTGATCAGTGCTTGACCTAAACCGTTGTATAAGACGTGGTTACCTAACAAAGTTCAGAAGATGAGCACTTAGTTTAAGTGAAGCTGAACATAGTTCATCCGAGATTTCTAAAATATTTGAAGTACCGGAAACAGTTTTTTTCTAATTGGTAAGTTGTATGGTGTAAATTTATTTAAAAAGCTTTCAAAGTACGCATGCTAAAATTAAACCCTATGTAAAATGTAGCTTAATAAGCGTGTGAGACTATACACAGTAAACGTTCTGATCTCATTCTTTATCAAAAGTACTGTACCCTTCACGTTGTCAAAAGAAAAGTTTGTTTTTTGACATAACTTTAGCTAAAGTATAACATCTTTTACCATACTAACGGTTAATTTCATAATCAGCTTTAAATTTTAAAGTCGCTATAACCTAAAATTTTCATTTTTCAAATTACAAATTCTTAACAAATTAGACATTACAATAAGAGTACATTATTGTCAATAGGTTTTAAAGTGCCTTTTGTATTGACCAATTTTAAATAGAATAAACCGTAAAAGTTTATAAGAAAAAGTTAAGTAAATGCAAAATTCTTCAAGCAAATATTTATATAAAATATAAATTCATACTTTCAAATTTCTTAGATAAGTTAAGGGCAAGTACTTTGCTGTTTAAAAGTAAACTAAACAGAAAGGTTTAAATTGACAATGTAAGTAAATAAATATAACTGCTTATTTTTATTTTTATAATCTGGTTTCATTATTCAGAATCCTGATATAGTAGAACAATTCAGTAGTAAGCTACGCAATTTGTTTGTTTGCAATTGAGCACAATCAAAAACACTTTAGACTACTTAGTTCGTTAACTTGAAATCCTTTTAATGATTGTTCATTAACTTTTATTCCTTTTATTGTAACAGATAAGAAGTTTTAAGTGTATGTACGTTCTACTAAGGAGATTTTATAATCGGGGTACAATGCAATTACCAGAAAAATAATGTATATGTAATTGCAATAGAAATAAAAAGATCAAAAACTACTTAGAAACTGCATTTTCTGCAAAATCCAAATCGAGCAATTATCCTAACAACATGAACGCAAATCTAAACATAGTTAAAGTTCAAGTTTTACTAATCTTGGTTGTTTTCTTTATTAATATTGGATAACGCATCATACTATTCGCGCGTTATAAAGAAATCGCCAACCGAAGCATAGAAAAAGTCAGATCAACAAAATTGACTACAAAAAGAAAACGTTTTATTTAAAAAAAAATTAAAAATAAATTTGTTACAACTTGTAAAAGAACATAAGCAACAAAAACGCTTTGTATAATTTTATTTTAATTTGAAAGAATACATTTATGCTAAGTAACAACATAATTTTTTGCACGGTTAAGCTCTACTCAATTGTTTACCGAACATATTGTCAAACAGTAAGTTATGTTACTAGTTTGCTATGGCTAAGTCAACAGTAACTACCTTTCATACCGTTCTAGAACAGTAAGTACAGTTATTTAAAATTATAGACGTTTACCGGTTTCAGACAAACAATTGTCTTTGATCGGTAAAATGTCCTTACCGTTTTTGAGAATAATTTCTTAAAAATGTTGCCTACTTGTTGTCATTTATGGTTTGAGGTTGGTATAAGAAAAATTACGTGTTTGGGTGTTTCTAATTCTTTCTAACTGAACGATTGTTATGACGAATACTTTAGAACGTATAGTGCAGTTCTTAATTCAGGTACACATTAAAAATTGCAGATAAACATATTTAACAGACACTGTGTGTTTTTTTTTAAAGTGATATAAAAATTAAAATGCTAATATACATTTAGTGCCGTATGTATTGGATATTAAACAAAATGATTATTAGTGCCAATTTTTAGTTATAAAATTCTACTACACTTTACCGGTTTAAGCTGGAAAAGTAAATTTTCCGCCCGATTATGCTGCTTAAAAAATGCATCAAAACGGTCGAAGGCACAAAAATAATATTTGTATAGAAAGTTTCGTAAAGAAATTGTTAACAACAAAACAAAAAAGTGAGATTTAGACATATAATGTTATTAAAGCATATGACAATCTGTTTATAAGTAAATGAAACATAATTTATACAAACACTAAATTTAATCAAATAAATCAATTAAAACATTTGTATAAATATAAAAATTAAAAAAATGCAATTACATAAGTACTGAAAATTAGTTAATTTGTAATAGATTACTTGATGTTTGATAATAGAAACAAACACTTTTAGAAAAAATTAAAAATAAACAGGGTTCTTATTATGTAAAAAGTTATTTGTAAATTGCGACAATATAAAAATATAAAACACCCAAACACATTAAACAAGTAAAATCAATTTTAAAAATTGCTGTTGAATATCTATTATCTTTAAAACGTGTATGTATATATAATTTATGTTCTGTTAAAATTGTAAAGTGTGAAACATTTTATATTATGGAACAGTAAAATTACAAATAAAATTAATAAATTTTGTTTAAGAAAACAGTGTACCTTGGTTCAATAAAAAATAAAAGAAAGTAAAATTATATTTAGGATTAATACAGCAACCAATAAAAGTCTACTTGCTTAAAGTTAAAAGGAAAGGAAATTATTAGCGAGAACCTATGTTGATATAATACCAAAACAAAAAAGAAATATTTTAGATGCAATAGAAAAAATACGGCGAAATTTAATTTAAAAAAAATCAAAAACAGATTATCAAAATCTTTGTTGTAGATACAAAAGAAACTTTATTGAGAACACCGACGTTAGTTGAATTTCGAAATGTAAAAAGTTTCAGAAGAAAATAAAAACTATTGAATGAAATACCATTTATAAAACTTAATGCACCTATATAAATAAATCAGACACAAACTAAATTAAAACAAATGAAATAAAATTAAACACAAGAAAAGACTAAAAATAGCCAAAAAACAAATAACATTTTAAGAATAATTTATAATTATGTTAAACAAATCGCTTGGAAGATATTTTGCTTAGGGTAGAAACAAAAATTAATTGATGGATTAATATATTATAATAAAAATTATAATGCCATATTTAGAAAATAAATTCTTATGCCACATTTAGAAATTAGTTAGAACCACAATAAAAAATAAAATGTAGTAGCTAAATATAAATAAATATTTTTAAAAAAAGTTAAAATTACAAAAAAGGCATTAAACAAAATATATGTACTAGAAAATGTATTTATTATCTAGAACTCCAAACAGAGCATGGCAAGTTGTTGGGTCTAATTTTGCAAAAAAAATTGTTTTAATACGACACTTTTATTCTAAAATTACAAAAAATAAAGACAATAATAAAACAAGTAAGCTTAAATGTACAGCTTCACGATTTGGAATATCAAGAATTTTGATAACTAACAATGATCTACAATTGAATTGTTTTAAATTTACATGTTTTTCAAAAAAATTATGATTTTTGTTGTTTAACTAGAATATAATAGAAAACTTTATGTAATATAATTTTGGTTGGTTTTATTTCATTTTTTATTAATTTATGCAGGGTGTTCCACGATTGTTTCGTGTGGATTTTGATCTGTTGAGATGTAAAAATTACATGTGTGTAATAGTATGTGTGAAATAACCTCCAAAACATTTTGTAACCACTGGCAATACCGTATCTAATTTTTAAATATCTAGTAAGTAAATGCTGAATTTTCTGTAGAAAAAAAAGGATTAAAGCCCATTATAGTGTACAATTCTACATACGTTGGTTTGAGGAATTCCCGTTAAATGAAACTTTCTATGAAAACTGGTATATTTGGTGATTTATTTTTAGTTTTGAGTGTAATGTATTTTGGAAATAGTTCTTCTTTAAAACATAAACTATTAAACCATATGTTTAGCGAAGCTCTCTTCATTTTAAGATTCGATTTTATGTATTCTTGGAAAATGTTTGCTCGGCAAGCAATATTAAAGTTTATTTTTTCCATTAATTCTTTAACTCAAAATGGGTTTATTATATTATATTATTTTATTTTTGATTTTTATAAATTCTCAAAACCTTTTCATTATTTTATTTTAATTTTTTATTTTATTATTTTAATAAACGCTACATGTTTCGACTAATGTCATCTTCAGGCGTATACTGTAAAATAAAAAATAATAAAAATTGGCATAATAAAAAGGCATTTTATATAGGACAAACAGGTCGAAAGTTTTCTATTAGAATTGCTGAACATCTATCTTGTATTAAAAATAATAACATTTCATTTAAATCATCATTTGCTAATCATATACTAAATTCTTATCATTCATTCAAATCTAAAAAAAAATTTAAAAAAAGATTTTGAAATTTTTCACATTTGTAATAAAGGTTTGAGACTAAATTTTTTAGAAATAATAGAAATTATTAAAAATTACAACTCCAATCGTGAATTATCCCTAAACGAAGTTGTTAACTTTAATAATAATTTACTTTTTCTAAATTAGTGTTTGTTTGATTATTTCCATTATTATATTATTTTGTTGTATCCTAGGATTTTCTATTATTAAGCTAATTTTGTGTTGTTTAAATTTTGAAATTTGTCAAACTTTGAATATTTAACTATATTTAATTTGATTAATATATGTTGGTAAGTTTATTTACTTTTATAACTTTTTGATTTTTTAATTTATATTATTTTTCAGATTTCTATAATTATTATTTTTTTAAAGTTTATGTAATATTTGAAGTTTGATTTTTCAATTCTATTGTAGTAAGTTTATATTTAAATAAGATTCGATTTTATATTTTTTATTTTATAGTATACGCCTGAAGATGACATTAGTCGAAACATTTATTAAAATATTAAAATAAAAAATTAAAATAAAATAATGGGAAGGTTTTGACAATTTATATAAATAAAAAATAAAATAATATAATATAATAAACCCATTTTGAGTTAAAGAATTAATGGAAAAAATAAACTTTATTAATAAAATTTTGTAAATACTACCAATTCTTAAATATACATATGTTATAATATTTCAAGTTTTATACCGTTTTTTATTCTATTTTAATTGAATTTTAAAAATTCACAAATAGTTGTTTATCAGATAGTTAAATTTAGATAACAGTTGACTTTAAACATTTAGTTTTATGTAGCTTCTACTTTTTACTTTGCAAACTCTAGAGTTTTTTTTTTGCTAATAAGTAATTTTTTTGACAAAAGCAGTAAGTTGTACAAAAATTGTTTTTTATATCAAAAACAAGTTTAATTGAAAAGCAAGCTGTTGCCTGGATTTCAAAAAATTTTACTGCTTTAGGTGGTATTTAACCCATCACTAACTTTAATTTAAATTTAAAAAAAAAACGAAACAAAAATTGACAATTTATCTACCACTAAGTCCTTAAAACTACTTTTTATTTTGCGGTTTGTTTTTTAAATTTGTACTTACGTTTTATAAAACTAGTTTTTTTATTAAATACTATTGCATGCTTTATATTTTGTTGCTAACAATATATAATTCAATATTTGTATTCTTTATTAAACGACTTAAAAAAATATATACCGTTGTTATTTATTACGTTTCGTATTAACTTTTAATAGAGTAGATCTTACAGTTTTCATCAAAAATTTAATTTTTTTGTTTATTATGTTAAGTTTTAATTAAACACCAATTTGAACTTGCAAATTTATTTAATTGTATTAAAAATTTCTAACAAGAGTAGTGTTTAATGAAATAAATATTACATACTTTTTCTCGGTACGTTTTTTTCCTTCAAATATTACTGACTTACTAAAACCTAATGTAATTATATATTTTATAACTAAAATTGAAATAATTTTCTGACTTAGTTGCTGATTGCATTTTGGAAAATAAATTTTTAGCAATACAAAACCTTTTTAATCATATCTATTGAATACCATAATAAAGAGTTTAGGTGTTGTTAATTTTGTGTTCTTTGAACTAATTAGCTAATGCAAATCAAAGCCGTTGTGTAAAAGTTTCGTAAAGTAATCATCAAAAATGATAACAGTGTTTTCTAAACAGTGTAATTTCAAAATGTATTTGG
Organism: Aquatica leii; assembly: GCA_035610365.1. Taxonomy (NCBI): domain Eukaryota; kingdom Metazoa; phylum Arthropoda; class Insecta; order Coleoptera; family Lampyridae; genus Aquatica; species Aquatica leii. Next base: position 51,282,731 of record CM069433.1, on the reverse strand, counting down.
TTAATTAAAGATCTTTTATTATGATGATATGATATTCAAATGAGATGGTACACAAAAATTAGTGTTCATTTTCTAAAAGCTTTGTTTTTTAATTATACTTTTGATTAAATAACATTTTTTTTAATTTTTAGTAATAGCAAAGGTATGAATTACCAAATGATCAAGAAAATTTAATTATGTACATGAATACTTCAAATCGCGATTGTGCTCACCTGGGACGAGCCCGATCTGCGTAGAGACGTTCTAGATGGTGTAGTTTCAGCATGTTGATGGCTCTCTGCACTTTTGGAGTCATATCCGATTCGCTTGTCGGCCCACTGCGCACACTACCTGCCACCAGCACGCATTAGCCCATATTATGTTAATTTTTCAAAGTTCATGCACACCCAAGTATTTTAGGTGTTATTAAGACCGTCGTCTTGTCTTAATTGGTTAAAGCAATCGTGCTTACATAAGCAAATAGTATATATTGTATAAACAGTGGTATTGTAGAGGGTTGTGACAAAAAAACATGCATACATATTTTAGAACTGTTTATATTTTTTCTTTACTTTGAATGTAAAGTTATAAACACAAATAAGTTTTATTTAAATGAATAATTGCAAAAAAATTAAATATTTTATGATTTTTAAAACTTTCGACAGTACTAAATTAAAATAATAAATAAATCTTCAAGTTGTGGTACTTAAATATTTTTGTGTACAGAGCAATGTATTTCTCGCCGAAACAAAATTAATTTTTTTAGAAAAAGCTTTGTATTTTTTTATATAGAAGTGAAACTAAAAAATACCACTCCTTTTACAACATGTACTATTAAAAAAATAAAACACTATATATTAGTATTAAATTGTAATAGTTAAGGTTTAAATTAACTAATAGGGCTAATGACGTCCTGTTGTTTTAAATAACTTAAATTTGAAAATTCGATAGATACACCCAAGTAAAATATGACGCAAGACAATTTTTTACTTTATTTTAAGACCAAAATTAAATATAATTGTGTCAGTTGCAATGTATTAACGTGTATAAGTAAATTCGACTAAAACTTTGCACAGAACAGTATAATTAAACTAGTTAACAGAAAATAAATATAATCCACAATAAACATAAGTTATTTTTGTCATAATTACTGATTTATTTAATTACATATGTACTACTTTTTTGTTACTACAAACTGCAAATAACACAAATAATAAATCAAACAAGCAGTTGCTATACATATAGTCAATTCAGTACGTCATTACATAAACACTGTAATGTAGTATATTAACACATGCATGTACAAATAATTTAAAATAATAAAAGTTAGAATTACAATTTTATTCAACGGTTATAGTAAATGAAAAAATATAAAAATTATATAGTATACATAATACTAATAAACAATTTTAATACCTATTTTTATAGATTTGATTCTTTAAATGTTTAGTTATTAAAACGTAAACTAATACATTAATTATATGTTTGCTGCTTCCTAATAAACGTAATAATTCTTAATACAAATAATTACAAAATAGTGAATTTAAAATATACACGTTTTAAAACAGTTACAAATAAAATGTACAATTTGGTATATCTATAATTTTATAATTTGGTAACTTTTTGTTGCAATAACTAATAAACTAGTTAAATGTACAAAGCTGCGTGTAAGATTGTCGGTGTTAAAATAATATTTAAGAACATTAAATCAAATAATAAGAAAACCATTTTTTTTAAATAACTTTTTTAAACCTTATTAATGCAATAAATTTATTTTTCTTAAAAATCAGTTAATTTAATGAGCCACATGTTATACTTCTGTCTAAGAAAACAATAAGAAAATACTAGAAATATTTGGTTGTTGATGAAAAAATTTTTTTTACTCACAACTTCTATAAAAATTTAATAGTATATGGTAGTATTACGAGCATGTAATGAGCTTATACAACTCTAGTTGTGTACTATACTTTTCTACAAACACTTTTATTCATAAAATAGAAAGCATAAATGTAACATTTATTAATTTAATTTAACAGGAATCAGTGTGTCTGAATGATGTCTACTAATTCGATTCCATGGTTACTCAACGCAATTGACTAACAAGGCTAATGTGACAACATTTTTTTATAGAACTGAAGCCTAATTTTTTTCTCTATTTCGACATGAGAATAAGCGATCTTACACTGTGTAAGAATAAACATATTATTACACGAATTTTAGTAATTTTAGTTTTCTCAAAGTTAGTGTCTCCGCATCGTAAGTTGACGTTACATAAAAAAGAAATCAAAATTATTGGAACTTAACAATTGAAATTCAAATTTTTATGCCAAGATAAAATAAAAACGTCTTGTTAATTTAGAGTTATTTACTTATAAAGGTATAAAAAGATAATTTTGTATGTGATTTTAGGTTAACACATAAATTTCAATATGTCAAAGTGTAAGTGTTGCCAATTCAATAAAATATAAAACTTTCCCAATGTTGTTTTAAACTTAAAATTATACGAAAAATATTAAATATTGTATCAAAATAGAGAAAATAGTATAAAGCACACGTCATAGAATACGTTTCAATCACTCGACCGGTTTATAATCTTGCTGCTGCGCGGCTCGACCATGAATCCCGGAGCCGGACAACTACTAGTTGTATAGGCTTTCATTATTACATATAGTAGTAGGTTGAATCGCTGACTTAATTTTTAATTTACAATTAATATCTGAATTTTAAATTTGATTTTGTAAAAGGTATAAAGGTTTTAATAACTCTAGTGGAAAAAATTGTGTGTATACCACGGTTGAAAAGTTCATTTTAACCTGCGCGATTTATATCCTTCGACACTTCGCGTCTCGCGATATAATCTATCACTTAGGTTATGGTCATACACTTCTAAACCTTGATATATAATATACTATTTTCCACTACTGATTCTATAGGCTTTCGTTATTACGTATAATAGTAGGTTGTGAAATTGTACTTTTTTAAACGCAGGTAATAGTTATTTAACCAACAAGGTTGGTAATGAAGGCAATTAATAATTGAGACATTTTCACGCGCGAGCGAACGCAGCGAGCGAGAGCGTTAATGTTGTCGAGATTATTAATTGCATATTATCAAACAAGTTGGTTTTTAAAGTTTTTCGTCGATCGTATATTATCAATTTTTGCATTTACTTATACTTTATAATTTTATCTACTGAACAATTGTTTTATTTTTGTATCAACGGTAGTAGGATTTTTAAGTAATGGGAATGCTATATAACCTCAACGCGTCAATTAAATTTTAATCGGATTGATTATAATTAGTTTTGAAAATATCAATGATTGCTAACATTTTTTAGTTTTATGTGATTAACAGTATGTTAGGAAATCGAAGAAAATTACATCTCGAAACATCAAAAAGTTTTCTTTTATCAGCCGAAAGGTAATCGTGGGATTGTTTTCTTTGTACACAGAAGCTGAACTTGCTGTAAAAAGCAAATCAAAATTATTTATAAAGCAAATAAAGTGTTTATACATTTAAAAATGGTTTATAAATGACGAATATTGTTATTAGGAATAAAACTATAGGCTAACCAGGAAACATTAAAAGTCTACAGTAACAACAATGGTAATTTTTATACATATTTACTTCTGTAGATAAGAAATTTTTAACAATAAACATTTTAGTTTGGAAAATGTGAGTGAAAGTTAATTACAACGGTGAACCAGATGTCATAAACAAATTCTTACGACAGTTTGGGTTTGAGTACAAAAAATGCCACAAATTATAGTTTAGTGTTGTCGCTACTGAATGATGGCTTTAGAGAGAAGAAACTAGTTCACCTATTTATAGATTAAATATATATTTTCTATCATATTGTTGTGTTACTTTTGTTTATAACAATATTTACGTAACGGCAATTTAAAGGAAATAATCTCGTATGTACAGACGAGAAATTCATAATCGTTTATTGGTATTATAGATTGGTGATATTAACCCTAACATAATGTGCTACATTGTAGTTTTTAAATGAACAGCATGCAAAAAGCTGATTTTTAGTAACACAATTGTTTAGTAAAACTTTTTAGTTTATGATTTACTAAAAAAAATGCTGTTCACTAACTTATCGATACAATTTGAATCTGATAAAAGTTCATATGTAGTTTAGCAAAGCATAATGAGCAATGTTTTACAAATTAGTGCAGATGTCATAGAAGTAGTTGCTTAGATTAGATGAAGAAGGTACTGTCGATGACAGTAACAATAACTAAATGCTCTTTTTCTTATTTTTATAAATACGTAATGTTTTCGATATGTATGCAAAAGAAGTACACGAGTATCACTACAACACAGTTATATGATAAGTATTGGTTTGTATAAAATATACGTTATTTATGTAATAAACTAAAATCGGTTTATAATTATTTTTATATACCATTTTATTTAAGATACAAACATCACAACTTTGATATTAGGAATGCTCCGCAAAAGCAAGTGAAAATCATTGATAAGAACCAATTGACAATTTGTGTGCTCATAAAATAGTCAGATGATGTAGACCGCAATTATTGTTAATAAGGACTTTATTTATCAGCTTCGTTTAGCAACTTGGTAACTCCAAAGTATATCATTTTGTTTTCATTTTAGTGATCAGGTTACTTAACCTACAATTATTGGAAATTTGTAATTATAATAATGCAGAGGTGAATTTTTTAATTTATTTTTTATTTGAAAACGTTAACTAATACAATATACGTAACCTCATAAAAATCATAATTCGCTTCTACGATTGTATTGGTTAAAAAAAATCGAGCGTTAATAGAAATTCGTTGATTTCATTGGTTCAAAAGTAGTGCGGTAATAGGGGCTATTACCGCACTACTTTTGATACATTATTATACATTAATATAAGTATTAATGAACGATCGACGGAAAATAATATTTCATTATTAATCAGTAGTTAATAACAAAAATATTTACATTTTCTGATAATACTATAACAATTCCAAAGAAAAAAAGTTTACAAAACCGTCTACCAAGAACAAGAGATTTTATTTAATGCTAATTTAAGATTTCAAATAGTTCAATTAATAAATTTATTTGTATTTAAAATGTAAGTTATTTGAAGTTCGCGCTTAACTAAATGTGAATACTATTAAATTAAATATATTATAGATATAATCGATGCTTAAAATAAAACAGTTTTTAAACAATGTAAACAACTTTAGCAATAAAAACTTACGTTATCTGTTTATTTTTGTGTTTTAAATCACAATTAAGAATTACGTCAAAATTAATTCTATTAAACTAATGACAACTGTCAAAATCACTGACTTTATTTTTAATTTAAAATTAATATCTTAAATTTTAAATTTGATTTAGAAACAGCTAGAAAGGTTTTAATAATTCTAGTAGTGGAAAAAATTGTATATATACCACGGTTGAGAAGTTCATTATAACCTTCGCATCCATCGCTTAAGTTATAATCGTACACTTTTCAACCTTAATATAAAATATACTATTGTTACGTGCTAGTCATTACGTGCTAGTCATTACGTGTTAGTATCTGTTATGGCCTATTTACTTCGCAACCAAATAGTGGGTAATGTGCAATTTACTAGTAAGAGAGTAGAAAAAACATTTTTAAATACTACTGTACGACACTCTAAAACAAAAATTACCACCACAAATTACTTAAAAAAAATACTGCTATTTAAGGAAAAGTTGAGTTTTGTAAGTAAATTTTTACTTATTTATTCATATTACCTAAAACAAAACACATTTAAAATACGCACAATAACTTGTTTATTGTACACTCCTTAATAAAAATGTCAAAAATAATAAACATGTAATCAAGCGCATATTGTATTTAATTAATTGCTATAATTAACTAAATGTTATGATTGCATTACTTCCTTAAACGTATGATTTAATCGTCTTTGAAGACAAATAACAAGGTGCGAATACGCATCATTTCCTCATAGTTTCTTAATTGCTTATCGATTAATCATTTTTAAATGCTTTTGATTATAGATGTTAAATAAAATTTAAATCAATTTTTTAGTATAACTGTTTTAATTAAGTTTATCAAAAATAACAACGTAATTTTATTTTTAAGATAGCAGGTAAAAATTATTGTAAAGTTTCAATAAATAATATTTAAAAAACATTTATTTTAAAGCTACACATTTTTAGATCAAGTACACAAAAATAACTACACTTATACTTAAGAAACAAAAGTTTTTAATTAAATCTATCAAACTATGTAATTAAAAATTGAATATTAAATATTATAAATTGATAAATTTGCATATTCGCAAACAAAAATAGTTGTTGTATTATCACACATAAATTATTTATAATAAATAAAAATTCAAACCATTTCTAAAAACCACAAATAAATATTGAATAAAAATAATACAAAAAACGCAAAAAAGTCATAAATTTTGATTTTATAGTTATACATTAAATACATTAACTTTTAATTTTTAATAATTATGTTATTTAAATTACTTTAAAATGGTATATTGATATTAAAACTATTTTTGCATAAGTAACGGGAATACATCTTCATGCTATCTTGTGCATTCAAAAACAATTAATTCATTAATTTAGTAGTGAAAATCTAGAAATTGCAATTACATATTGACATAAAAACATTAAAATTAAGCAATTTTATTTATAAAAAAATCGTTCTATGGTAGAAGATTTGTTTTTTATTTTAGTTGCCACTATTGTGCAATCATCAAATCATCAAATCATGATGTCAATTTTTAGTAATTATTCCTAGCGTTGTTCTTTAACTTCACGCCCACATGTTATTGTCTAAAAATGATATAATTAAAAAACCGAAACAATTCTAACCCAAGTTTAATTAATTAATTTATTTAATAATATTAGAGTCAGATTTTAAGTGTTTATTTAATTTGTCTAATTAACAAATGCAATATTTAAGTATTATCGATCCATATAATTAAATACAATTGTCTTTAATACATAATAAAAGTTATTTAAAGTTTTTGTTAATTTGTAATCATTGATTTATAAAATATTAAAGGATCGTCATACTATACATCATTGCAAAGACTTTTATTAATAAAAAATTAAATAAATCAAATCAAAATTTGAGTTTTAAAATAGTGTAGCAGCGGCGAGTTTACGAAATTTTCACACATTGGGAAACTTTAGTATATTATTGAATTGGCAATACTCACTCTTTAAGACATTAAAATTAATGTATGTTAACCTAAAATCTCATATGAAATTATCTCTTTATACTTTTATAAGTAAATAACTTTAGATTAAAAAGACATTTTTATTTTATTTTGGCATCAACATTTGAACTTCAATTGTTAAACTCGTGTAAAAATTTGCTAATTTTTACACAGATTATAATATATATAATATAAATAAGCAAAAAACCCAACCAACAATGAATTTACAAACCATTTTTTTGTAAGTAATTAAATAATTTCAATAGTCTTTTAATCATTTCATTCAAATAATAAAGATAGGAATATACAAAACGATGATAAAATTAACGATGACATGTACACTTAAAGAGTGGGCACAACGAATGAATTATTTTAAAACTTTGAATAACAAAAAGTGCAGTAGTTTAAAATATGCGACAAATTAAGAATTATTGCATATAATTAATTTGTGTACACAAAAATAATACAAAATTTTGTTTTGCCGTAAGATATATTTTTTTAATATTGTTAATAATTGCCATTATATAAAAAGTTTAAATATATCTGTTACATTTAAAGCCACGACAATATACAAAATATTTTAAAATTATTTAACAATCAAAATATTTAATTTTATTGTCGTATACAGTATTTGTATAATCACGTTTCTATTTTTAAACTTGAACAAAAATAATATTTAAGATAAAAACAACTGTAATATAAATATCAACAGTTTAATTATATAAGCAGCTTATGAACAATTTTAGAAAGAAAATTTTACAACAGCTGCAAATCATTTCACTTTATACTTCTTTGTTTTTGATCTGTTTAAGAAAATTAACATTTCATTGTTAAGTTATAATTAACCGTTTTGTAGTTTTATTAATAAAATTTTAAGTAACTGGCTTTTAATAAATTAAGAATTTTCACAACTGTATTAATCAAGATTGTTGTACACTGTAATTTTTAAATGTTTGTAAATGTAAAAATCTAATGTAAAGTATAGAAATTGTAGAAGATACTTTTTACAGAAGTTTTTATTCTTAAAAAATAATAACTTTATATGCAATTATTAAAAAAAAAACTTTTAGTGCTTTATGGCAAGTTTCGACTGACATTCCTTAAAATGCTATGCTTATAAAGTAAAAATTAGGTTCTATATTTGTAGTCGCATATTATTTACATTTTAATTACAGGCGCAGTGAGTACAGTAAGCTTATCAATAATCTTTTTTTCAAAATTAATTTCTTATTAAGAAAAAATCAACTAATGTTTTATTTATTTTATTAAAATTAATTGAGGCAACTTTAAAGAAAAATGCGCTGTTACAACAACAGCATCTCTTGTTTGAGAGTAAACAGAGTGAAACTTGTATTTTTATTTACTATATACTTGATTGTCAAACAGTAATAAAATATTTTAATTACAGATTCTAGTGTTATTAACATGTGCAACAAAATTTCTTTGAAAAAAAAGGAATAACAGTTTTAACAAGTTTATATAAAGGTTGTGTTAGAAATTTTTAGTTTTTATGTATTATGTATCAATATACGAAGCAGTCTATACATGTATAAAGTAATTTAATAAGCTAATAAACGACATAACACAGGTTGTAGGTTTATGTAGGTTTATATTAGAAAGTGTCTAATGTTGATAAAACGTATAGTTAAGACAAAGGTTGTGCAAATACAAAAAGTCGTACATAACGTATAAAAAAACGTAATTGCAAAAATGCGTTATAGTGAACAATTCCATTCCTAAATGGTAATAATTTAAATAACACAAAATTAAAAAAAACTATCTATTTTAAAGAAATGTCAGTGTGATAATGTAATGGTAAAGAATATACCTACAAATCAAAGTAAAAAAAATATTAAAGAAGTTAAAGCACAAGCTTGCATTATACAAAAAATATTAATTAAATACTTAAATATATAATAAAATATTGCAAATGAGCAATAGAGCAGTTACAATATTTTTATTGTTTCCAAACAAGTGTATTCACAAGTTTTGGCGTTAACTCTTTATTTTAAAATCAGTAAATAATAATAAAAAACTAGTTTGTAAAATTCTACACTATTATTAGAGATCTACAAGATTTGAGAAGAATATTAATAACTCAAACTATGTTTGTCACTTTGTTACAAACACTTTCTCTGAACTTAAATGCAAGCGTCTAACTCAGTTTGATTCGACAAGCGGGTCGTAACTTTCGGTGCACTAATCTTACAATTAATTAAAAAAGTGCTAAAATATGTTAATATCACTCAATACAGACCTTGTTTAAATAAGTCAATTACTGAAAAAAAAACACTTTGGATAACACAGATTCTAACAATAATATATTTATTTCCAACAAGAGATCATAAGAGTTAAAAAAAGAGACAGATGTAAACCAGTAATAAGTATAAGTAATTATAGATTTGTGGACTAACATCACAGCTATAATATCGACGTTAGTCTTTTTAATCAGGCAACATTTAAAACAATTAATTAGATTCAATTGCTAACAAACGTTATAAGTGATTGATTTTAATAAAATTTAAATACTATTTGATCAATTATTTCTTTTACCATGCAGTCGCAAAACGAGTCGATAATTGACAATTATAGTGCCTTACTTTACTACCCAATCAACCGCTTTAAATACTGTAAAAAACAACAAAAAACCAAACCGGCAATGATAATAAAGATATAGTGCTGTATAGTCGTCCAAAGAGGGCATGATATCCTTTCTAAAAATAGAACCAAAACTAAGATGATAACTCACAACAAGTAGCCCTTTTTAAGCAAACTATCTCAAAGCTACAATCATACTAAATTCAACAAAAGAAATCAAAACCATAAGAAGTCCAGCATAGAGCACTAGGTACCCAAACTAAAACCAACAAAGAAATATAACTAATAAAAAATTTAGTTATAGTCGACACAAGTCGTATCACTCTAACTGAGGAGGAGATTTAATTGTTTTAATAATAAAAAGCCCCAGGAACTTAGGTGCTAACTTAGCATTAAAATGCCTAGCGGCTCCAAATTATTCGGAAAATAAAAAAGTTTAAAAGTTACACTTTAATCATTATTACCCAGGGTGAAAATGTAATATAAAAATATTTGTTCTAAACTTAAAACATTATTTACTTACTGTAAAAAATTAATTTGCACTAATAGCTTTACTTTATTCATATAACAATAACCGTGAAATTTTTTATTGTAGGGTATTATAATAATTATAATACTTATTATGTTGTTGTACAGTGTACTTACATTAGTCAAAATTACAAAAGAACTACATAGATTTGTATATATTTAACTTATACTAGTTGAAAAAATAAAAATAGAAATAAAATTGTGTGTATAGTAACATAATCACAGTTTCAGGGTTATGATACAAGTATAAAATTCTTCAAAATCATAAAAAGCGTTAGATATTAAAAATTGTTTTATTGTGATTTTAAAGCGGTTTAATGGTAACTGTTTAATATTTTCTGGCAATGCGTTGAAAACCATTTAACATTGAAATTTTGGGCCGTTTTGTGATTTGCTCAGTCGACAGTAGTCCGGTCGAATGTCGTTCTTAAATCTGGTTTCGTAGTTATGATATTCAGAATGCGTAGAAAACTGAGACAAATTATTTTTTGCACAATATGGAATTTCCAAAATGCATAAGCAGGGAAGTGTTAGTATCTGAAGAATTTTAAATGTATCCCGACATTCCTCTCTGTAACGTAATCTACCTACAATGCGAATAGCTTTCCGTTGTAAACGAAAAATTGAATGCCAATGTGGTATCCCTAAGCTACGATGGTATATGATAAATTGCTGTAAAATGAAGCATAATACGCTGTTTTATATAGTATAACTCTTTGCAATGTGTATTAAAATTAACTTTTCATCTTATATAACAACCAAGAAACATGTTGTGTTTCACCTCGCTGTTTTGATTTATTTGACGTAATGTTAGCACTAAGTTTACTGTTTTTTTAGTATTCAGTTTAAGGTCATTTCTTTTGCACCAATTTTCAATAAGATCTATAGCAATTGCAGATTTACGGAATGTAGCATCCATATCGTAGCCCTTGCTTATTGTAGTAGCATATAATATACAACACGTATTTTTATTAATATGGCAAGGCAAGTCGTTTATGTAAATTAAGAACTTGTGGAACTCCGGTGTATATAGGGAGCCTTTCTGAAATTTTGTTATTGTAATAAACATATTGTTATTTGTTACCTACTAAAGCTTCCTTAATTTTGTTTTTCTGTGAAAATGTTTCACATCCTTTACGTTAAAAATCAAAATTAAAAAAAATTGTGTGTGAACAACAACAACAACAACAATTGAAAGTAATGACATATACCATAAGCAGATGGCGCATTTTTGTGTAGAAAATAAATTATTCATTATTAATAAAATGGTTAATATTCTACCTACAATAGTAACTAAAGTGCTAACAAAAAATAAGACAGGCAGCAAAAATGCAGTTACATGCACATCTTACTGATTATGAACTTTACCCAGCACACCGTTTATTTACATCAGACGAGCAGAAATCGTAAAACATTTAAAATTGTCCAGATAGAGGAAAACAATTAAAAATGAATCACAAAATCATAAAAATCCTGGAACTTACTAGATCACCAGTTGAGCAAAATACAATTAATACTACATGAGTATTTAACGTTAAAAGAAATAACTTCAAAATAACTAGTTTAGTTGCTAAACGTTTCCAAGATTCACTGAAAGCTAGTGGCAACTTTTCATATTTTTTTGATTGTCGCGTGCAAACTGTTCGAATATTGCTTTCACATGCTGTGAACACAAATTGGTGTACCAACAGCTTGTCTACAAGAAAATTTAAATTACAAAGTCTATATTAAAACATCAAAAAGTTTAAATTGTAAAATTGGTACTTTGAAATTAAATGTTTAGATAAAAGTTTAAGTGAGTTAAATTTTCAAAGAAACGAAGGAGATGTCGCAGCTCAGAATCTTGTAAACTATAAAAAAATTTCATTCAAAGTTTTTAGACATAGTGAGTGTGAAAATTGGCAATTTACAAACTATTGCAACACTAAAGACTAATAAAATTTCTAAACGTAATAAGCATATAAATATTTGTACAACTAAGATGTTATAGTAGAATTTAAGTTTCTACATTTTTCACAAGTCTTGTAAAAATTCTACAACACAGGAACTATCCAGAATGGAAAATTGTAATTAAGATGTTTAATCTTGTTAAATATTTAATAAGATGCAATGACAAATCTGGTAACTTCTGTTTAAAATAAGCTTTCGTCTAAAAAAATGAAATGATTAAGTTTTTGGTTTGTCAGTGTTTCCATGTAAAGAATATAAATATAAATAACTTGAAAAAATTAAATAACACGTTAAGAAACGTAATTTTATTTTTCTTTTTTCTTACTTCTAAATAAAACTAACCAACAAATCTTCAGTATGTCGCCATTTGGTATGAGATAAGGTAGGTTAAGTTACCATGCAAAAATGTACTGTTAAGCAATGTAATTATATAAGTCAATAATAAACAGCATAATAATAAGTAGATAGACATAGGCCCCACCTTGGTCTACAAATATACTCATACTTGCAATATAGCACTTTCTGGTCTAGTGATACAAATAATTCTTGCCAAACCGATTATTTTATTTTTTTTAGTTACAGTTGCAAACAATGTGAATAAAGCTAAAAAGTAAAGCTATTTATAAACACAGAAAAAAAATTACTGACAACAATTATATGAAAATAGCTTGGTAAATTTTTGACATATTTTTCATTATTAACTTAAATGTACACATTCCAATTTTATTTTAAGTTAATAAAAAAAATGTTTAAATTAAATATAGGTATGATATTTAACATAAGAAACATTAAAGTATAATTTTATTGTGCGATTAAAGATTGTTAACGTTAATAACTTTTAATGCATAAAATAGAATAAAAACTGCTATTGGTCAACATAAAAGCAATGAATGATAAGGCATCAAAAACAAAATTCTTCCAAGTATTTCAAAGCATTCTTGTTTTAGTAGTTGTTACGTATTCGTCAATTATTACGTTTGTAAATATTGCTGTTTCAGTTTGATTAATAATGACCGTTGCGTTAATTAATTTAGTGGTAACTATAAGTGTTAGTTTGTGTTTCCGATAAATACGTTTGTCAGTTTTGTAGCCAGAGCCGTAAGGTAAGATTAATGTATTAATGTAATAATTCTTAATTCTAATATTTTTAATCTATTTAAGTTAACACTTTTTAATGCAAGCTTAGTTAAAAGTTTAGATTTTCAAGTTTGTTGCAATACGTCGGCGTCTACGTGACCGTTATATTTACTAGTCTAAGCCAACTAAAGTACGCAAATCAATTCCAGTCACAGTACTACGTCACGTTCCTTTATTGAAAATAACCCTACAAAATTTAAATTAGTAATAAAAGTTATCGTATAAAAATGTATTCTAGCTTATCTTACTATTAAATTGTATTTGAAATTGGGCTTAAAATATTTTTTTTATTAATCTTCAGTTAGAAATTTGATGCAACCGTTAATTATTGCATTAATTAAAGCAAAGAAAGTTAACTACATTGTTAGCTGAGCTGTTAGCAAAACAAATAATTTTGTATCATGTAATTATAATTCAAAAAAATAGTTTTTTAAAAATTGTAGGTATACTTCTGGAGCTTGCGTGCAATAAATGCACTTTGCACCATTTTTTAGTTTTTAACGATTTTTGAACAATTTAACTGAGCTCTATAAAAGTCCGTGACACTTAGAAAGCAAATCCCGCCAAATTTTGTTTAAAAGTAACGTCTAAGTTGAAGTATTGGAGCAAAACCCGATAAATCCGAATTTGGGATTATCCATAAAATTATTTTATCCACTTTTACGTATTTGCGATATATGTTAATATGTAGATAAAATAATTTATTAACCACAATGTTTCCTACAAAAGGCACAATGGTGAGCACCTAAAATTTTGAGGGAAATCAATCGTGCGTATTACTTTATTATATGCCTGTGTATTATTGCTTGTTGTAAATTCAACTTCGTGGATATTAATGAAAATACTGAGTAATACTGACAAAAACGGTTAGAATCTGTATAATATCAGACATTTGGAAAAATATTACCGGTATCTCAAATATAACGGTTATAAATTATAAAACCAAAAACCAATAATAACACCACGACGAATTTGACCGAAAAATTCGATTTTGCAGAGGGGCAAACGTTCTTAGAAACTTCTTTGGAAAAACCTTTTGTAGCTCAATGGAAAAGAGATAAAAATCTGGTGTGGTATAAAAAACTACTAAATACTGAAGGAAAAGAGGAAAGCGGGAATAATGGTGTATCATATGACTGCCTCGCAGAAGTACGGACCTTGCATATTTAATTCTGTTTAATTTTTTCATTTTTTTTTAAATATTTATTATTCAAATTTTTTTGCATTTATATAATTTATTATGTTTGTAGTATTTTTCAAAAATAGTAGATAAAGACGATATTATTGTAACAGCATTTGCGAAATTTAGGGTTGGTGCTTGAAAAACTTTACAAAGCTGGGTTCAAATTAAACTTAAAAAAATGTATGTCTAAAACTAAATACTTAGGATATATTATCGACAAATAGGAGGTACGTAAAGATCCAGAAAAAACTAAAGTAGTAATGGAATGTCCAAGACCTAAAAATATTTCGAAAGTCAGAGCATATATACCCACACAGCCAAAAGTAACCAAAAGTCGTAATAAAGGTAACCGCTTTGGATTGGCAAATGTGATCATAGAGTACCCAAAAGTACACCCAATGGTGAACTATGTCCCACTTAATCCCTCCATAGGATACTCTTATACTGACCTTGCGTGTATGCAACGGTCAACCTTTTAGGATAACCCGAAATTAACCGAAACGGACAACTTATTGTCCACTTTTAAAGCTACTCTAAAGATACTTTTTTTTAGTTATTCATTGGTCAATTTGTTGGGCTAACCTAAAGTTAATCGAAATGCCCGGTGCATAGTTGAATTTTAAAACTACTAAAAAGATACCATTTTTTGTTTGCTCAACGTTCAACCTGTTAGGGTAATCTAAAGTTAATCGAAAGTGATTGTTAATGGTTGGTATTTAAAACTGCCTAAAAGATACTAATTTTTGTTTGCTTAACGTTCAACCCGTTAGGATAACTTCAAGTTAATCTAAATGGGTATTTTACTATTTAATTTTAAAGCAGTTTAAAATATACAATTTTTGCACTTGTTCAAGAATCAACCTGAAGTTAACTGTAAAAGATGTATAATTGTTGGATTTTAAAACTGCTTAAAAAATACTATTTTTTCAGTTGCTCAACGATTAATGGCTGCTTAACGGATATCTTATAGTTAACATTTGAAAATAAAACACATTAAAGTAAAGGTGCAAGTCTTGAAAAACAGATTTTATACGATACGATATAATACATATATATTTATTATTTATTTACAAATTTAAAAATATCTAAAATAAATGTCATCGCCTTTAACCCTTTTTCACACTTTTTCTCGATTTTCTAATCCACACCTTTGTCGCCACTAAAACGTCCATTTCTGTAGTTGTGGAAACTATTCATTTTACGGAAGCTGAAATTAGAAAAAATACTTAACTAAACCACTAATATTTATATTTGATTTGATTTTTACAGGGTTCCCAGCGATCTAGAAAATTGTAAAAATCTGGGTATTTTAAAATCAGGGAAACATGTAAAATTTAGAGAAAGCCTGTTTCTATGTCTTTTTGTATACTGACCGTTCATCTGCAATTATGAATTATGTGTTCTTTTGTGTCTGTTAAAAATATGTATAAAGATGTTTTACCTTTATAACTGGAACTTTTAGTATAACACAATTACACGAAGTTAACACTCGACTTGTACAACACGCATATCAACAAAACTTGAACGATTGTCTAGCAGGTAAAAAAAAACGACGTTCAATTTTAAACTAGTCTTAAAAGAACCCGGTGGTTATTTAAATTACTATACCCATTCTCTCCCACTTCAACAACATAATTTTAAATTTTACAAATGGTGGGCGTTTGCTTAATGTTAATTCAATGATTCTTGAAATCTAGTTTTGTTAAGTTTAAATTAACCCCGTAACGTGCATGCTCGAGTTAATTCTATTACGCTAAATGGGCCAAAATAGGAACGCTCGAATTATCGCTATAGAAAACATAAAAAAAAATGGTCTTTTTGATATTTTTTATTTACATCTGTCTTGTAAGCTATAAAATGTTAGAGTAATATTACTTTTCGTCCAGTTGTAAAACAAAGAAACGTTTTTTTTGAAAATTATTATTGATTTAGTAGTGAAAGACTTTTTTTGTAATGTAATATGTAAAAATTATAAAACTGCAAAGATAAGTGTTTATAGACAGTTATTTTGTGTTTAGTTATTACTTTTGGCCAAAATAAAGTTCAAAAATGTATTTTCTTAAATTTAAAAAAATGATTTTTTTGTGGTTTTTTTTAAAAAAAAGTGCTTTAAGAGGTTAAATAAGAAGTTGAGAATAATCAGTACAAATGTCATATCGTTATTGTTAACTGCGACATGAAAACTTAAGTTACAATTTTTTTTACGAAATTTAATTTTTTTTAATGATGGCTACATAATAAAAAACTGTTGAATTAATTCCAGAAAGTTCATTTGAAGCACTAGATCAATTATTGTATTGTCACTTTCGACATTAATAATACTTTTTTACCGTTTATCGCAAATAAACTATCCTTTAATAAGAAACACTAAAATTTGCCTGTATTACGTTTTTAAAATTGGATATTGATGCGCATATAGCTCCTTTATGAGTCACAATATTAAAGAAGCTTAAATACAAAACTTGTTCGGTATGTCTGTTTGGAAAAATTCATTTTTCTTATTTGCTATCAAGAGGCCAAGTTTATATTGTAATTGTTTAACGGATTTGTTAAAGCAGAAATGAATATTAAACTCTGCTCAAAGTAATAACGATTTGTTTTAAAAAAATTTTATCAGCATCGACAGAATGAGATTCTTTAAATGAAATTTCCGTTAAAACTGCAATATCTAAGAAAAAGACCTTGAATGGTCGAAGAGACCGACACAGGGATTATCCACAAAGGCTATTGTTTGGTGCCCAGTTGACACACAGCCGCAATGCAAAACAAGTTCTTAAATTAATCATTTACCGTAACGGATGAAACAAAAACGACAAAAAAAGTTTTTACAATCAACATTAAGATGCCATAGCGTTTATTAATACTTTCTCTTTAACCTGCTAAACGCCTTTGAAGAAAAATTTGATATTTTTTATCGATTTAAGGGCGATAATTTGAACTATTGTCAATACGATTTTGTATCGATCCACATTACAAATTATAAAAAAGTTTGTTTAAAAAAAATAATTTTTAGGTTGAAATTAAATTTAAAAAATCATTAGGCTACAAACAAAAAAGAACGATGTTTATAACGATAATCGGATTAAAATAGTACATTCCAGAAAACTGTTGTGCGAGGGTAATGGTGGAACTAAAATAAAGTTTACTTCTAAGGATTTCATTGTTAGCCAATTAGATTTTTATTATAAATGTAAGCAGTAACTAAACATACAAACACTAATTAATAATAATCAATTACACTTACAACTCCACTAAAATGTTTTTTTTTCAAATACAAGTTTTTCTAAGATAATTAGTTTCAGCGTATACAACTACGGATCCTATATACTTATAAGAATTACAACAAATAATTAGCGAAACAATGACTGCAGGTTCCATCTGCAGTGCTTTTAAATATTTTTAAAATAAGTGTTTGTCTATTTAAAAAAACATACCCTTGAATTTGTTGTAATTAGAGCTTACGGAGCGACTAACTAACTTCTGACGATTTCGATCAATTCTTTAAAAATTCATAATCTGAAAACTAAGCGGTAATGCACAAAAAACCAAAATAAAGGTACTTTTTTGCCATGAGAATCACCAAAAATCAGAAACGCAATTGGTAAACTCATTTCTTAGTTCCTCCTTGTAAGTCGTAATTATAGTAAGAGGTAACTATTAGAATATAGAAAAGTAATTTTGGTTTAGGGTGATTTTTCTTCCGAGGACGTTTTTCCGTGATACAGTCTTATTCTACACAAAAACATTCTACTAAAAGGTTAATTTTTAGGATTAACATAAAATTAACTTTTTAGAATGTCTGTTTCACAACTTTTATAGACATTGATTATAAAACTCACCGAAAATAACATTTATGTGGTTACTAAAAAGACATGTAGTCTCATTCTGTACTATAAGGCTACTAAAAACTTAATTTTTAGGATTAACATTGAATTAATTTTGTAGGATGTCAGTTGTATAACTTTTTCAAGACATTAATTAGAAATCTCTGAAAAGTTATCGAAAAGTTAACTTATAGGGTTAGTAAAAAACAAGTAGTCTCATTTTATACTTGAAAGCTCTTAATAGGTTAATTTTTATGGTTACCATCAAGTTAACTTTTTAAAACGGCTTTTGAGTAACAATTAAAGTTGTCTATTGAAAAGTTATCCAAAAGTCAACCTCTGTGGGTAAGAAACGAGATAGGTCGCCATATTTTATACTTTAAGCTTATACAAAAAGTAACCATTACGTTTACAATTTGGCGTATTATTAGGAATAACTATTTGTTGTGAATAAGTTAACCATTAAGGACACGCGGTAGAACTAACTTTTATGAATGACTAAAAGGCACGATAAAGATACCACATGTTTGTCAACTTTTCAGGTTAAAGTATGATCACTTTTTAGACAATTAAGGTTAACTTTGGTTATGTGGGTAGGTATGATAAATTATATGGTCGTTTCGTACCGGGGCTATCATCGCTAATGGAACGCTTGTATAAATTGCTACAAAACGACACTCATTTTGAATGGTCACGAGAATACAAAAAAGCATTTTCGGAATCAAAAAAAGCAATATGCTCAGAGTTAAGTCTTGCGCACTTCAACCCGGATGTAATTTTAATATGCGATGCTTCCAATGTAGGGTTAGGAGCAGTTTTGATGCAAGTTTATAACAATGGCACTAAAGAGCCGATTAGTTTTGCTTTACGAATATTAAACAAACATGAGCTTAAGTATTATGTTATAAATACGGAAGCGTAAGGGAGTCAAAAAGTTTTACCAGTATTTAATTGGTAAACATTTTACTTTATGTTCTGATCATAAACCCCTTGTGGCATTTTTTGGTTAAAATAAAGGCATACCGCAAATGTCTGCGGGAAGATTTCAGAGATGAGCTTTATTTTTAAGCGGATTTAATTATAGTTTTAAACAGGAGCAGCCGACGGTTTGTCGCGCATCCTTTTGAAAAATTTAGAAACCGAACTAGACTATTTCAATTTTTTTAATTGAAAACAAAATTCTTTTTATTTCCTCTGGTATAAAAAAAAGAGATTCGTTCTGACGTTATCCTAAATACAGTGTATCGATGTGTAAGAGACGGTTAGGATGCGGAGCGATCCCACGAGTTAAAACAATTTTTGCGAAGAAATTTAGAACTTAGTATTGATAATGACCTTTTGATGTGAGGTTATTGTATCATCATGTCCCCAAAATTTCGAGATCAGATGCTGGAAGAGTATAGTGCACATAACAGCGTTGTTCGAATGAAAGCTTTAGCGCGACAATACTTTTAGTGGCCAGGGTTAGATTCGGATATTGAGAAATTTGTGAAAGAATGCGACGCTTGTCAAAAAAATTCAGTAAGCCCGCTTAAGACCAGTTCTATCAAATTTATTAATGTTAGACACGTATTCGATAGCATACATGTTGACTTTCTTGGTCCCTTTCATTGCTGGACATATCTAATAATAACTGATTCTTAGTCAATGTGACCGCAGTTATATAAGATCTCTAAAGTCAATGCTGCCAATACGCTTGATAAGTTGAGAGATTGTTTAGCAAGGATTGGATTGACCATTATTTTAGATAACGGTCCGCAATTCGTATGTGAAGAATTTAAAATATTTTGTCAAAATAACCGCATAGTACATCTTACTTCAGCTTCCTATCACCCGTTCACAAATCGAGCTGCTAAAAAATTGGTAAAATCTTTTAAATACGCACTGAACAAAATGATGTCAAAAAAAACTACTCAAAATATAGATACTCTTATAAGTAAGTATCTATTCTGTTACCGTAATACTCCGCATTCCACGACCACCCAAACACCTTCACAATTAATGTTTTAAGAAATGTGAAAACCCGTTTTAATTTTTTGACCACGCCGATTATCTTAAAGCTAGAGAAAGACAAATTAAATTTCACCGAAGAAATCGTATATTACAGTTTGCGGTTGTAGAGTTAACATATGTAAAACATTATCGGACGGTAAAACCTGGTTGGTCGAAAGCAATTATTATTATTATTAATTAAGTTTTATGAATACGAAAATGTTAAATAGTCATATTCTGCACAGGATCCTCAAAACTAGTTGATAGTTGATAAGATTCCTAGAATTAATAATCCTGGGTCTCCAGTCGTAACGACGAGTGCGTCAGAGACCAGTGTCGAAATAAGTTGTACAAACGCGAACGATGTAGCTGTTCACAGTAAGGATCATGTTGCGGTTGCTTCAGAACCTTGTTCTAACATTATAAATAGTCTTCGTAAGCAGGTTAAACCACCAGATATTTTGGCATGTAGCTATAAGATTATATAAGATAATTTGTTAATGATAATGTTATAATATCTAGTACTCGGTGTATGTCAATTTTTATGTAAGTGTCGTGCTTTATTTTTGTGTTAATAAAGTAAATAGAAAAACATGTGTTTTTAATACATGCAAGGTGCATGTATACATTTGATATATTACATCTACAAATTTACGTTTTTGGATTTATCGACTTTTGCTTGCGAGATCCACAATTGATCAATTAATAAATTTGTTTATTAATTTCTACTTGCAAATTATTACTATTTTTGTCTGTATCATCCTGTATTTTGTCGTATTTATCAAGCAAATTCAACAAAAACTATTCAAAATTCAGTGTTTTTAAAAAAAGTTATTATTTTGCTTATAATAATTCCACGGTTGACGTACAAAAGTTTTAAATATACTTTTTGTTGTAGATTTAATCAATTAATGTCAGTTGTTGTGTTCTTTTTTCGATGGCTTTTACTTAAGTAAATGAAAAGCATATGTTTATTATGCTCAATTATAGCGAAAGACACTCAAAGTTTGTATCAAATTAAGTTAAAGGCGGTATTTTATATGATGAATGAAGGTTTCTCGTATCCAAAACTTATAATTGGTAAAACAAAGTTTTTGTCAAGTTGCATTATCAGTTACAACTAAATAAATTTAATTTTTAACTTATTAACTACTTTATTATAAAACTCTTTGTCTATTACAGTGTATTTTACTTAATAATTATTTTTAATACAGTATATAATCAAATATCTTTCTAAATTTAACATTTGAAAATTATGACATTTATCGGTCAATACGGTTTTGGAGCCGAAAAGGTTTTTTTTTCACTTCCACTAAAACGTTCGAGCAGTATTTAAAATTTTTCGCTATATTTGGTGTAATTGTTTTGGACGAAGAATTTCCATATCTGTTGATTGCGTCACTTATCGAACACAATAGGTTGTCACTTGGATTCTTAAAAAGCACATTTTCTAATTTATTTGTTATTTGTACCCTAATTACTGCAGATACTTCAGATATGAATTGTTCAACTTTTTTAATTTAACAACTACAAACAACAGAATATTTATAATTTTTAATAAAGTAATTGAGTCTGATAAATGAGAATAATGGGTACTAATTATTTTCAAATTTCTTTATAATCATTTATTGTTTAACGCTTTTTACAGGAAACAATGGCAGCAGCCTCCGTCATTGCTCTCAAAACAATTAATTATTTCCTTGAAATTCTCAAAATGTTTGCTATAAATCATACAAGCGTTTAAACAAGTTCCTCATTTAGTAGTTACTGGTTTAGGAAACAGTGGCTTGTTAGATAATTTTTTTTTACAACGCTACAGTTTACGAGATGCTGAAAGACTTCTAGCAGAGACTGACGCGTCACATTTTTTTAAATTTTTATTGAGTGCTAACATGTTTAGTATATTTTATTACACAATACTTTTTTTCGCAATAAATACAATAAATTATTGCACCGTCCGTTGTGTAGTCGTTAGAATACGTGTATCTATCAAAATTTCCATAAATTTCTCTTTCCGAAAATACTCATCTAAGCTTATTTTCTTAAAATGCTTACATTTACCAATAAATCACAGTACAGTAAAACAATCGCCAGACATATTTTGCTCTTCAAAAAATTCGATACGTTGGAAACGGATACGACACGTTTTGGTTTTCAAAAAAAATACGCCACCGCTTTAGACTATAAGAACTTAAAATATCTATTCTTTGTAAAACTAAGAGTGTGATTACTTATGATTTTCTTACTATGTTATATCCTATGTAACTTTAAGAAAATAATAAAAACGTAACGAGTGATCGAGATTATTCGCAAGCCACGACCTGTTTGTTTACTTTTTTAATGGATATTTAAGGCGTTATCTATACTACAGGGTCACGTGGTTTGAAAATAATCTGAATCTCACAGTATATGCTAACAATAGCTCAATTTGAGGAAATAATAGTTCGATTACAGTTACAGTACTCATAACTTCCGCAACCTACAGCGCTAATTAAAATCGAAGAATTAAAATTACTGACAAACATTTTAAGTCATGTAACATTTTTATTCGACATACATTTTAATTCTACAATTTAAATGATTATTTTTTTTGTTAAATAAAAAATGTTACATGAACTCAAATGTTTGTTCATATAATTTATTTCTCAGTTTAAATTAAAGCTTTCTATATGACTGTTAGAAATCTTTAAGCAAAATATATTGCATCAGTAAATACGTTTTCATCTAACAATTTAAATGTGTTAAGTTTGTTTAACAAACAGTTTTAAAGTTCTTAAATAAATAGACAAACATAAAAATGAACTTAATAAAAATTGAAATTTGTTTGAATGCAATGGAACTAAAAATTAAATTTAGTAATAAAAAGCAAAACGGCGTTCTATATTGCGACGTGATTTTAGTACTACAAATTGTATCGTCGTGTAAATTAGAATAAAAATTAGAAACATTCTAAAATTGACGGTATTCTAATTTAATTTCATTTTCTAGTATTCAATTACTGCAGTTTTAAACACTAAAAATTAAATTTTAAATCACTGATAACCGTAGCTTTTTTTTAAGCCTTGAGTTGGTTAATGATTTTTATTTATTATAAATTGTTTGGTAACGGAAAGATAACGTCCGTTAATTACGTTAATCGCTAATGATTTAAATATCGTCACTTACACTTTTTCCTTTACTGACATTTACCACTCTGAAGATGCAAGCTGCAATGTCTTGCAAAACGTCAGTTTATTTGGGTTCACGAACGACAATACGGCAAAAGCCAAGTTCTACTTCTTGTTTTGGCTCTCAAGGAGAGACTAAGACCTGGCCCAAAAAGTCTGGCTGTTTATCTACCACGCGGTCTAAGCTAAAAGTCACTTATAATCATAAACAATATAATCGCAAAAGCTTAGGATTTTATCGTATTATAAATTGTTTACAATATGAGAACAATTTATAATTCTGCGTTTTTTAAATTTTTTTTACAATTTGTATGTATTTACTATTAAGATAATTTTTAGAGATTAAATTATTCTAATTTTTTTTTTTTGCATGTCCGGATACATAATCCTAAGGAATGTGTAAATAGTGTATTTTATGCTGCAGCCAGTTTTAACCAAGAAAATTTAAAAAAATGTGTAACAGTCGTTAAGTTTAGATTTTGGTTAAATCACACGTCAAAGCAATGTAGTGAAGTGACAAATTTCAAAATGCAAGCATTAAGCGAGTTTACAGAAAATCTCAACAACACAAAGCTATTAAAACAAAGATGGTAACCAAAAATAAAGAGGATAAAAATAATTTCAGTTCTAGTATAGGCTTGTTCTGATGACGTAACTTTAAATCTTACTTTCGATAAATTTAATTTTTTTCACAAAAAAAATTTTTACTCATTGTAGAAAATTGAGATTTTATGATACATTCAAAATTTTTGTTTTTTAATTTGATAAACATGTTAATGAAATGTTTTTACTATAACATGTAGGATTAATATAGAAAAAAATTCAAATTTTATACAATTAATTGAATATATTAAAAATAATAAATTCAGCGGTAAGTGAAAGAACATATAGATTAACTGTAAAAACATTAGAATTTTATCTTAAATAGTTACTAAGTAAATGTATCTTACGTTTCCTCTAATTTAACATTACTAGAATAAGCGATTTCGTTTTTCCTTAATTTAAAGTTGTTTTGAAACAAGACGCTACTGATGCGTTTTTAAGTTCAACATTAAAAAAAACAAATTATTGTTTGTGTTTTCTTTAAACTCGCAATTTTTTAAACATTTACATGTTTTAAAAACAAAAACATGTTTAAACCCTTTTTTTAATGTGGTACTTTTAGTAAGTTTCTTAGCACTAAATAACTTTCTTTTTGAAGTGTACCAGCTTAAACATAGTAAAAAAAAGTATACCAATACTGCATTATTCAAAGTAATTATTTACATTTTAGCGTTTTAAAGTGTGTAACTACTTGCAAGTAAACCAGTATAAAAATCAATTAAATAATTACATAATAAAACGTTATAAATAATTTTATGATAAATTAAACAAATATTATTTTTTTTAAACTTTATAAAAGGTAATGTTATACAATATTTTTTATGACATAAATAAACGTTTGTTTTAAACTCTACATAAAATTTCTTTTTTTTTCTTAAATATAATAAATATTTTATTATAGTAAACAAAAGACGTTATATAAATAATAAACTACGTTATATAATACGTTTTTATAGAGGTTGCAATAAAACTAAATGTATAACCAAAAGTGACAGTAGGTTGCCTTTGTATTAGTTTAGATCACAATTGATAAGTTTTAATAGTACTTCATATATGTTTAAAATCAGAATAGACTGTGAGTTAACTGTTGTTACTATGTACTACATGTAAAGTAAATTTTTAATTAAATACAATTTTATATATATTTTCATATAAAAAATAATAACTTATTTTATAATAAACAATTTTTAAGTATTTTAGTAAATTGATACAAATTGCAACTATTTAAGAATGTAATAAACTTATTAAACTTAAATTTTGATATTGGAATTATCTGTTTGCAACATCGCTGAAAAGCATTCTGCGCTTTATATACTACAAAAGTTCAAAACTAAATTAACGCTTATTGTATAAAATGTTATCTTCGTTTGCGCTTAGTTTTGTATAGATTGTTTTTAATGCACAAGTGTATTTTACAAATAATGCTAAAAAATTACATCAAAATCAACATTATGATTGATTTTAAACAGACTTAATTAAATAAACCTTAAACTGTTTTTACAAAAAGTTTTAATACACTATCTTAATGAATTTAAGTTGTAAGTATTTTAGTACGTTTACTTAGACTATTGTTTACTATATGAAAAACGTCTACGTTAGTGTTAAATAGTTAAATACTATTTCTTCTTTGATTTCATCGCATGTAATACAAACATTTACTAGAGACTTTTCTATTAAGATAATGACTTTAAAAATTAATAACTGCGGAATCAATATTGGAATATCAATGTTCAAAATTGTATATTATCGGAAAGTGAATAATGCAAGAAGTTGTATTTAAACGTCTACGTCTGTCAAAATGCTATCGTTTATTTAGTCATTAAACTAAAATTTTGTAGCCGTAAAATTTGTTTAATTTTTTATAAATCTATTATTACTTAGAAAGAAAGTTAGAACAAGAATTAGCAGATAAAGCGTTTTATTATTATAAAAACGCGTACATCAAAAAGATTCAAAGGTAGAATTAAGTTACACTAACGTATGGCATTTACGTGCTTTAATATTTTATTAATTATACTACAAAAATAAGTTAATATTATTAATTATATATTAATTTGAAAATTTCTTCAAATATTTTTCCATTAGCTACAAAATCAAAAAATGTACCTGGCCAATTTATTGAGTGATGCTGGGGTAAGACATTTCTATCAAAAACATAATTTACAATTTAATTATTGTCTGCCGGACAACATTATTACAAATAGATAAAACCCAATCTTTTAGTAGCTCCAAATAATATTCCCCTAATAATTTTTGGCTTAGTTTAATAATAGGTTGTTGGGCAACTTCTGTCAAAACATTGTTTCTACAACTTTAATCTGTGCTGGTTTTCTTTGTTTCAGTATTAGTAATTTTGATGCCTGATGTGTGGTATATTCATCATATCAAAACAAAATTATTGCTGTCGTAGTTAGTACTCATCTATTAGTTCTTGATGCTTTTCATCTTTGTACACAAAATATTTATGTCGTTTTAAAATACGGAACACTGCTGTGTGATCTACAGCTTCACTCTGCAAATAAAATAGTCGGAAAATATGTCAACTAAAAGAATTAATTTGAAATTTTTGCAGCGATAAATAATTTGTCCAATCATATTTGAGAATTCGAAGTTGATACATTTACAGTTAAAAGTCGGTTAAAAGTAAATTATGACAGTTTACAGCTGACATCTTAATTAATTAAAATTAGTTTTTTTAAAGACTACTTTCTTGCTTTATTTGTGAAATAAACTATACATTTTGAGGCTCAAAACATTATCAAAAATGTTATTCAGTTTTTCGACAGTCAAAATGCTGTTAGTGAATAGACATTTCCTTTAGACAAGGCAACCGAACTTGCAGCGGTTACTGTTGAGAAATCAGTGGCTACTATTTTGAGGATCAGAAAAGAAGCTGTTGTGGTTAACGGTGATCTACTAGAATCACTTTCGAAAAAGAAGAAGTTTACACGGTTGACAAGCAAGTGCTGACATTAAAAATTTTAGTAGGTAAGAAGCAAGACAAGATTAATTATACTGACAGACAAAAAATTATTTTAAGACATTTTTTTAAAATTAGCTTCAAACTTAAAAAATGTAAAAACCGACTAAAGTTGCTCATGGAACGCAATGATATCGTAACTTGGCGTTCTAGTTATTTATGAAAATTGATAAATGCTGCTCTCGAGAAAATAAAAAAAACCGATTACATATTTAAACAAAACTTTTATTCGCTCATCTTATGGGGTGAGTAAGTGCTAACAGTCAAAAGACCAACCAGGTGTATATAAAGCTGATCGTTTTGGTCAGCGGTACATTATTGTACATGCAGGTGGTGCACATGAATTCGGAACAACGCTTTAATAATTTTCAAATCTAAGAGCAAATCAAGAGACTGCCATGATGATATGAATCATCGCGATTTTATCTAGTGGATTGAAAAACAATTATTCCCAAATTTACATCCAAAAGAAATCGTTGTTATGGATAATGCATCGGACCGCAGTGTTCAAATCAACAAACCTTCAACCCAAGCCACAAGAAAGCAGGAAGTTAGAGACTTGAAAGTAACGAGGTTTCAAAAACTGAGGATGTGCGAAAAGCCGAATTACTAGAATTAGTGAAAAATATTGGCTGACAATTTAGTTAGACAGTCAACTTTATCTTAAATATGGTACAAGAAAAAAAGATTTTGGCAATAACTCGTTAACAAGTTATACAAAATTATTTAAAGTAATTTGTTTAGTTACAGTATTGCTCTTCAATTAACTTAAATTATTTTTTTTCCAAAATAATTAAGAAAACCAATAATTAAATTCATAAAAAATGTATGTAATTTTCTATATTTCACCCGACGACGGAACACCCGGTATACAAAATACCTTTTGTTTAAAGAACGGGTTTACCGAGTAGATCAAGATAAAAAAATAATTTTATGTTTATAATTACAACCAGAAATGATCTTAAATGGTTATTTATTGTTAATAATACAAAAACAAATTTACAAACTATTTTTACGGTTATAAACTACTAAACAATAGAAGTTAACCGTATCATAAAACAATATAGTTTATTAATTTTTTCTAATAAATGCAATATTCTTTAATTTAAAACATATCGTATTACAGTTGATTACACTTACGGTCAGTTTTATTTAAAACGTACTTTAAATTATAATATCAATAACTTTATAACTTTGCTTAACCCGTAAACGCCGTAGTGCGGTCTATGATACCGCTGCAGTTTTGAATTTGGCAAACAACTTTCTTCCATTTTTACTATGCGAATTTAACGGTTTAGTAACTTAAAGTAAGATGCTTCTCGGCTAGAATCTAAAGTTTTACCAAAGTAAGTTACTTTGTTTTAAAAATATGTGAATCTTAGAATTTGTCGGGGTTTCTGAGACCGGACTACAGTGTTTGTATAACATTTTTAGTTTTCTGTGTGTTGTGTGTGTAGTGCTGTAAAAAACATGAATTGTACGCCAGGACCAGCCAATAGGGTTCATTACGATGACTCTAACGTTAGGGAAATGGTAATAAAATGGTTGAATGAAAATAATGATAAAACAAAGATGAAGATGTTAGTAAAGAGCATCTTGAAGTAGGTGAGTAATCATGATTCAGAACCAAACTTAAAAGTGATAAGAAAAACCATTTACATTTGCTTTTCATACCGCAAGCTTATATGCCTAAAGTGAATTGTTGATGGTAGTATTTACTGGAAGATGTCCATTTACGTGCTAATAAGTGTAAAACATGACTTTCTTCACCTCTTTATAAATTATCTGCACCGACTAGTGCGCCACAGACGGTCAACACAACATTATTACAAATACTTTATCATTTACTGGCTCATTTTACAAACGAGGTTAGAGATAATATTTATTTTTTTTAATTATAAACCAAAATTGCTGATGAGCTGTTGTTGTATTATTTCCATATCACTAACGAAATAGCTTGTTTAATAATTTTCGAGAACAAATTTGGATTATTATTCAAGTAGTTAAATTTTTTAATCATTTTTCTAATCTTTATGTTTGATATGCTGACAAAGTATATATGTAAATTGATGATAAATTAATTTTTAACCCTAATTTAACTACAAACCTTGATTACGCAACGAGACTTATAAGCACAGATTACCACGTCAAAATATTTGAAATGTTGTTTAATTTCCACTGTTTTCTTCTTATTTTAATTTAATATAAATAACTATCATGCATTAAAGTTGTGGTTGGTGAAGGTTTTAGATAGCAAAGTGGTTAGTAAATATGCTGACCAACAGATGGATCAATACTAATTTTCTAGCGGCGAGCATACTTTTTCAGCATATACTACAATCAACGATAATACCAGCACTTGTCATATGTTTCCTTTCTATTTTGCGTGAATTTGTTTGTGTATTTTATTTTAATTAATGATCATACTAAAACATTTATTAAAAATATTGCGTTAAGCATAATTTATATATGTCGGAAACAAGAGAAGACTCTAAAACTTTTCTATGTTAGTTCTACGTACAATAGTTTTTTACATGTAATGAATTTTGTAATTACGTTTAAGTCTGTGTTAGCACTAATACTTACAATAAATTACAATGGCTTAAAGAAGTCGATTCTTTGATTCACAAAACATCGCTTTATAAAAAATTGAATGTTTTTATGCCGCTCCTAAATTGAGAATTTATACTTCTAGTTAACAGATACTTATAAATTACTGTAGTATTAATTGCATTAAATTACTAATTTTTAGTTTAACTTTAAAGATTACGTCAATAACATTTCAAATGCAATTTCTGAAATATTAAAATGATAACCTAATCTTAATTAATCAAGATTTTTTATAGTCCTTTTTATTTTAAACTTTTTGTTTAACTATAACTCGATATTATTCTAATGATCCCGCTTATCAGTACATTAAGTTTTATTATATATAGAAAAGTATATATATACATATAACTGTAAACCAATCGACCGATGTGTGAGTGATACCTTATTTTTTTCAAAAAGCTTTATGGCTAAAGAAGTTAAAGAAAGTGTTGTTTGTGCTCACTAAATGTATTTAATCAACCAGGACCTTTACATAGGTAACATGTTAACCTAATACTTTATTGCTGATTTATAAAAAATATTCCTGTCGTGTTCGGTCACTAGATTTATTTAAATATAAGTGTATTTGCAATTAAAATAATTACATATAGTAAATGCTAAAATTACGTGTCAAAAGCAACTCATATTTTAATTAAAAAACAAGTAGTTCAAAAATTCATCAAAAGAAATTTAATATTTATTGAACTATTGAATAAATTAAATTTGAGTTTTACTTTTTCTTTTACTTTTGAGTTATAACAATTTTAAAAGGCATTTGTTTAAAAGCCTACTATAATCACTGAATATTTCTTGTTTAAAGATATATATTTTATTCTGTTTTAATGTAAATTAGTTTATGGAAAAGTTTTAAGTAAATTTATATATATATATAGAGTCTGTAGTCCGACACTCTCCAGTTCGGCACGTCCAGTAGTTTGACATGACCGTGCCGTTTCATGACCGTCTCAGTTTAAAAAGGCCAATGTCTGAGTAGACGTGTTGTTTGCAGATGTACAATACATAATATACAATGTCACAACCGAGAAAACATTTAGTGGCTTAATTTTTTTTGTAGCGTTGAACGTGCTACTATTCATGACATTAAAAACAATCGGGCTAAAATTGAAGATTTTGTACACAATTTGCTGAACAGCCAAAGTAATAGGAAAGTGATAAAAGCTGGTGAGTTTTTTTAGTTGAAGATGCTTTGTACACATGCTTTCTTTAAGAACGTAGTAAACACACTCCCATTTATAGAAGTATAAAAAAAGCGAGATTTTTATTTCACAGAAATTATAAAAAAATACGATTTTCGCGCAAGTACTGAGTGGTTTGACATTTATTTAAAAAACGAGTTAAGACCCTCTTGTTAATGATAATAGAAGAAAAACTCTCTTAAAAGCAGTTGAAGCGTAAAAAAGTAATAAAAACAATGCAAGGCAATTGAAGAAATCCGCACAAAAGTTTCTGAAACACTGTCTGTTGGCGAAATAAATAGCTAGCTGTTTGAAAAGGAAGATCGGTGATGTTTTACTTTCGAGAAAAGTGCTAGAGGAAGCTGTAAAAACCTCTTTATCAGATAAAGAAAAACTAAAATTATTGATTTTGTTTTTCAGGAAAAGTCTATTGATATAGAAGATGAAGTTGAATAAAACTACATTTATACATTCTTAATCAAAAATAAAATGTAATTTTCAGTTACATATTTTTTTATATTATATGTATGTATCTACACATACCAAAATTAAACGCTGCAATACAAAATCACTAAGGTAAATGTGCATTTTCTGTTCTAAATCCAGTAAACCGGCAGATCTCTATAATCCGATTATTACAAGAAACTGAAAACTGTTTGTTTAAAATAGAACGCAAAAAACCCCATTTAAATGAGTAATTAAAGATGAGCCTTATAACTAGTTTTTATATCAATTGGTAATAAGCAGCTTTTTTAAATTTACGTATTGCACACTAATTTTTATCTTTTCTTTCAAATTGTTTTCTTCAAGTTCCAACATTTACGTAGTGATTACTTTGAATCTTAATGTTAATTTTGAATTTGAAAAAAGATTTTAATGTTAATATTTTGATGTTTTTATATTTAAAACAAAAACGTTTTGCTTCTATTATGTGCTATAGTTTTCTCCGCATTATTTTACTATTTTATTTCATTTTTTACTCACAAACAATTTTTTTTAAGAACAATAATTATAAATTCATTAGTAAATTTTCTATTATTAAACAAACAGTATGTTACCGTCACATATTGAGTAGAAAATAAACTAATAAACAGGATACTGTTTACTCAAGTTTAATTAAGTTTATGCTGACAAGACAATTCTAAGGTATATTTATTAATTTTTAAAAATGTTTGTATTTTACATACTAATAAAAAAATTATTTAAAATCGACTATTTGTGCTACGTGTCAAAGCAAACTTACAACACATATAGTGTCACAAAACCATGCTTATAAGAAATACACAAAATGTTACAGCCTACAGAACAAACCATTATTAATTAAAACTAATATATTCAAACCGCTGTAAATAACACCTACGTATACAAATACATTTTCTAAATATATATTTTTTTGCAACTTTACTCTAAAATAAATACAACTGCTCAAAAATAAATAAAAATTTAAAAATGGTTGAATAAGTAATATTCATTTTAAACGTCAATCATATTCTTTATGTAATATTTTAAATTGTTTCTAACAAATTTCTTGTGCGTAACTTATTAAACTCCTCTTTGACCAAGTGAGTTAAAATTTAATTTTTTTTTCTATTTTTAGGTTTTGTAAAAAAATGCAATTTTAAAGATATTTTTTATATATTATTTGTTAAAATACAAATCTAAATTTAGAAACACTGAACACTTTTAATCATCCAAAAACTTAAGAAACACATTTTCAGATTATCTTATAGATCTTATTGGGTTTATTTTATTAGTTTAAATTTATGTATAATTTATTTTGCTACTTTATTTTGTTTTTAATGTTAATTTAAAATTAACATTTAAACATTGCAGTTTACAAAAAAAGCCACAGTAATAAATTTATTTATTAAAATTTTGAAATTTCATGTAAGTATAATTTTCTAAATGTTTAATTTTTTTAGTTTCTTTAACGTTAATTTTACTATTTAAATATTTTTAAACAACTTAAAAAAACTGATTTATTTGAATTTACCAACAATTAGTTATTATACACATGTTTAGAGAGAAAAATTTGAACATTTTATTCTAAAAATACTTATTTGCATATTTAGCTTTATTTAACATTTATCGGATTTTATTGTCATTATTTGGTTGTTATTGTCAAAAATTTCAAATCTCAATGTAATTCTATTGTATTACAATTGTTTTCTAATTATCAAAACTGGTTTAGTCTAATTATAAACTTTTCTTTTTTTAGAATAATAACTGTTGCTGATAAAGCTTTCTATGGTACTTTAGTACAAAATCTTTTTTAAATGTTTACAACGACAAAACGATTCTAAATTTAATTCTTTTTAATTACAAAAGTTACTTTATAGTTTCTTTGGCAACAGATAAACTGCGTTGTTTTTTTGTGTAAACGTTTAAATTAGATTTCAAACGCTTGAGAATGCCAAATTTATCGTAATCGCAGAATTATACTAAATAAGAACAACAGTTTCAAATTAATACTGATAACTCATATGTAAGTCACAACTATCAATTTGAAACTTATAATTACTAAAAAACTGATGTAATCACCACACGACTTTCCTATAAGGAATTTCGACATATTTTTTATTTTCAAATTAAAGAAAAACATCCAAGTCAAAAAAATATAGAGAATTCAAAAAACTTAGGTTTACAATTTTATTTGCTTAAAAAAAATAATAGTAAAAGTACTAAGTATTACACATTAGACAATTTTTATTTAAAAATTTAATTATCCTATCCACGTTGAAGTGATATGTATACGCTTGTATTGACTTCCTAGCATGCTATAATTTTTTTGAAATTTTTCTCTTCAATTTTATTAAGATATAACCGAATTATGGTAAATTGAGGTTATGTTGTCATATCGACTAATCGCTATATTTGTGCGCCTCGATATTGCTTTCCCGTTTAGTAAATCAGTAAGATATGTTATTTCTGACGTATCTTGCTTTCCCTTTAAGATATAAAATTTTTTCTAAAAAAAATTGTCGCGTGCAGGATTCGAACTTATACTTCATTTAATAACTATAAAGAGCAATTTAAATTTATCGCGCTTAATTCCTGCAATTCTATTGCCAAATTGCAACCTTTTTTACACAGCCGCAAATACTGTTGTTTGTTTACTACGCCATTTTACTTTTATATCGTCTTGTAATTTTTGTGCTATTTTTGTGTGTTAAACCTATGCGATCTTGTATTTAATTAAAAAAGTTTTTCTGAGAACTAAGAATTCTGTCATACGATATTTGATTATGGATTACGCAATGCCGAGTACCAGTGGTGTCGTTAAATTGCTACCAAAGAAACGAAAACGATTAGACTTAGGCTACTTTCTGTCGCAGAAGAGCAGTGCATCATTAATATGTACAAGCAAATTCTTAGTGAAGATGCAAATACAAAAACTGTTTTTATTGTATCTAAAATTTCCGAAAGAGCAGGTATGTTTTATTGATGATCGAAATTGAAGGTTTTAACTTGTAGATTTTTTGTAGGCATTGCAAAATCAACTGTGCATTGTGTTTTAAAAGAATATAAAACTACAGGAACTGTTGCAAGTTCTCAACATTGTGGTGGCCGACTTGCAGTCCTCCAAATACTTGACGAGACAGTTAAAGACAATATTCGAAAAATAGTACACGGATTCTTTTTTTAAAATAAAATTCCGACACTGAATAAGACTATTAATGCTTTAAAAAACAGTCTCAAATGTCTCGTTCATCATTATATACTATTCTGAAGCAGTTGAATTTCAAGTAAGTTTGATTGAAAGCAACCATTATAAAAAATCTTATTCTTTATATTTTAGGTATCTGAAAAGAAACCGTAAAAGCATTTAAGTGGAACGCAAAGACATTATTAATTGGAGACAAAGATATTTAAGAACCATAAAGCAGTACAGAACAGCAAACAAACCTATATTTTACCTTGATGAAACTTAGTTAAATGAAGATCACACAAAGCAAAAATATGGGTCGATGAAGGTATAACAAGAAAGCGTCAAACATTCGTTGAAGGGTTAACAACGGGATTAAAGAATCCATCGGGAAAAGGAAGACTGTTAATAATTCTAAATGCTGTCTCTGAAAAAGATTTTGTTAAAAACGAATTATAAGTTTTTGAATGCAAGAAATCAGGAGATTACCACGAAGAAATGAGTGTAGCGGTATTTCTTTTACAAGAAGCTTTATCTAATGTGTCCAGTACCAATTTAAAAAATGGTGTGAAACATGTCGTTAAAGAAGAAGAAAAGATGTGCAAGTTAGATGGAATAGTCGATAATTTAATAGAATCACTGATAATAATGACAGTAGTGATACGACTTCAAGTTCCGAATCAGACATTGAATAGTTTACATGTGTTTGCTTACATTTTAATGTATTTAAAATTGTATTTCTTGTTCTGGGTGATTGGGCAGTGTTGTGTTTATTGTTCGTAGTACTTATTATTTGTAATACAGAATTTTATGATTCGTATAATTTTGTTACATGTATTATGATTTACATTAATAAATATGTTCTGAATTTTACTATGATAAATTGACAGCGCTATAGCAATTTAATTTTAACTTTAGTTACTACAAAGAAGTTTTTGAGACGTATGTGTAATCATTAAAAATATGGAAGCATACTACTTTCGAATTTACCGCCTCAAATTATTTATCTGGTGACTTTTAGCAGTGTAAATAAATCTTTTTCAATCTCTCCTCATACTTTTTAAATAAGGTATAAATTATATTTAAAATTCATTTTAAGTTATAAATCAAATAGGTACCTAATAAACTGTCAATGTTAAAAAATTATTTAAATAAATTGATAGGACAAATTAATTTTATAAGAAACTGTAAAAATACGTCGAATAATTTACATACATACAAAATTATATAAGAAAAACTGTTAAAAATAACCGATACACCCACTTTTAGTGTTTTTATCAGTCCCATCTTTTGATAGAACCGAGAGAATATAGAAAGCCAGTTTTATACTCAACTTCAAGTCACTAGTTACAAGTTACACGAACACACAGACACCCCTTTTTTTGCAAAAAAAAAATGCCAATGCTATGCGTTTCTTATAAGAAAGTAAAAAGAACAAAGACAAACATTGCGTTTTTTCAAATTGATTTACTATTTTTTTGACAAACAATTATTTGACCTAGAAGATGTGACCGATTTATATGATAAATTAAAATGCACGGTTAGTGATATGACCAAATTGCACAGTATGATGTAGAGTAAATTTTGCAACTTTTTTTAATTACAAAATGAACACAAAAACGGCTATAACATTGCAATGCTTCATATTTCTCTTGCTTTAGATTTACTCATAATGGGAATTAAAAACCTTATATCTACTAAATTCAAAATATTTTTAAAAAGGGTAAACTTAAAAAATAAAAACCAAAACAAACAAAATTAATAAACTTAGTTTTATTTTTACAGGTAAAAATCTTGACTTCAATACAAAAACATATTGACGATTCTGTTGTTTTAAAAGTGTCGGTATGATGTTTGTACCATATAAGATTTATTCTTGAAACGCCCACATGATTGCTGTCAATTCGTTAATGTTAGACATCGAATCGTCGATGGAAAAAAACACTTACTTTTCTGGTGACTGTGGTCTGCTTTGCGTATATGTTCTAACGTAAGTGCCCAGCAAAGTATTCACATCTAATTATTTACACTCATCCATGGTATAAATGGGTGTAGTATTTTTGCTGATTTGTAAAAATTGTTTTAGGCTAAGCATTGCTTCATGTTATTGGGATTTACTGTAATGTTCTTGTATTGTCTTTGGCGGTTTCTGAATACCTACATGTTATTTTATTAAAGTAGAGATATCAAAACCCGTTTGGTTTATTGGGAAAATTTCTATGATGACGTTACGCCACGTTGCTTAAAAATGTCAAAGCTTTCGCTAAACTAAGATAATTCTAAACGTATTAGGAGGCCCATTTACCAAAAAAACTTAATTAATTTGAGGAAAACTCGGCGCATTCGGTTTTCTTATTAATCTATCAATCGAATGGGATTTACTTGTGATAACACCGTATGTACATTTTTCTTATATTTCAGTAATCTTCAGCAAATTCTAGGAAAGTGCTGCTAGCTAGTTGCATTTTTCAAAGGAAGACTAATATGTATATATTATATTTTCTACTTTAATTCTTTGCATCTACGTTGTTAGTTGGTTTGGACGTATGACTAGACGTACAACTAACTATAAAATTCGTTTTTGTGTGTAACATATTATTTGATAGTGCGCTCTAGTTCTGTAAACTATTGAGTTTTATTCGTGTTATAATTTAAAAATTCTTTTCGGAATGTAAAAATTTGGCCGACTACTTTAATTTTTTTGTACGACGTGTTACCTAATCGAAGGAGGTTTACTTTAACAACTATTGTTTGTGATATTGACCTACGTTTTAGCATTTGATCGCATTTATGTAAGTTTATCTTCTTTTTTTTTCTAACTTCTCTTTCTGTGACAAAATAAATATACTCGTTGTTACAACCTAAGTTTTGTCATTTGTTCTCTTCCAGCTTTGAACAAATTTAAACGGTATTTTTCATTGTAATCTTTCACGGTTTTTGTGCCTTTTTAAATTGCTTTATAATTAGCACATCAAAATCTACAATGCACTCACCAAATCAAACTGAAATAATCGCTAGCATTTAAGTTACAAAAAAATTTTGGCAACGGATTGTATTATTAACCAAAAATATGTTTTTTTTTTCATTCCAATTATTGTTTTTATTTTATTTTACCGTCTAATTTTAACGTCGATTAAATTCCGAAACACGGTAAAAAAAAGTTGTTTTTAAAAATTGCATTATTGTTAGACAGTGCCGTGACAATGGCTATGTCAAAGTTGCAGTTTTAATTGACGTAACAGTTGATTTAATTTTAATATCGTTTTAAAATTCTGCCAATTCTAGATAAATGTGCAGTGCATATTCACTTAAATTTAACGTGTCAGTAGTGTCTACTTATCATTCTCCAACAACAGTACTAGTTAATTATTTTCAAGATCTACTTTATTATTTATAAGCTTTAATGTTTATAACTAGAGATTTATCAAGTCAAGTACATGGTTTAAAGTGTAAAACTTGATAATAAAAAATACACAAAAAACATATAGTAATAGCAATACTAGATTGATTCACGTGTACTAGGCAAAGTGATAAGCACAAAATAATGCTCTTCAAAGTATTTCCAACGCGACGTTTGAATGTGTATTTTCGATGACGGGTTCTTACTTGATTTCTACATAATAAATAATATAATTTTTCTTCGATAAAATTAAAACTGTAATATATTTTTTGCCAATGTATGTGCAAATATTGCAAATTGTAGAAGTTCGGCTACAAAGTAGCACTAGAAAAATAGCTTGCAGAGTTGTCCAATACTACGGTACACCGTATCCTAAAAAAATATTTTCTGTATTCTTAACTGTTTAACGAGTCCAGTCTTTAACAGGCCTGTGCCGCGACGTAATTTTTTAAATTTTGATTTCATTTTTAAAATTTGTAGAATAATTTACCGATTGGAAGAAACACTTCCAAGCCCTTTAAACCTTTTTCTGGGACTATAGGAAACGTGAAATAGAAAACCTATATAAATAGGAGCAAAGAGCTGCAAAATTTAATTTTTGTTTTAGTCAATTAAACATTTATTGTAATAAAATCTAATGTTGCTTATTTTTCCAAATTTATTTAATTGCAGCCGAAACATTACCGAATCTGTAAAGTTAATCTTAATGTATCTCTATATTTCGTGTTAGAACGAGCTAATTAGAAAAGAATCACTATGTTTTAGCTTAAATTTAAAATTATCTTATTTAAACATCTATAAATACGTTATCTTTGAGTCGTTTTGTATTTTTAGTGTACTTGAAAAAAATATCCAGCTCTTAGAATGGCAACTTAATTTAACTACACCTCATGCAATAACATTTACTTAGATTTATTTTTATTTTAACAAACTATTGAAAAAAGATGTATACTTTTTATAACAGTGAATTAATCACCATAACACTGTTTTTGATTTAATGCAGCAGGTGCGTAATTTTTAATTTATTTGGCTCAAACTTTTGATGATTTTTAATGTTTTATTAGAGTTGTTGTTTTGATATTTTTTACTTGTATTGACTATTTGACTTGTTAGTACGATACATATTTTGTACGAGGCTGGCGCACAGAGTTGTGAGAAATAACTGACAAGCATAAATTTTTAGTTTTATGTTTTAAAGCTTGGTAAAAGCTTGAAAACTTAACCCAAAAAAGTTTGGTAATAGCGTGAAAGCTTAACCTGAAAAAACCTGGCTTAGTTAATCTCAAATTTGGCTTGGTTTTTTAAAAACTTAGTTTGATTTTTTAATAGTTTAGTTTAGTATCACGCCAAGCTTTTAAAAACTAAGCCAAGTCTGTCAATCGCTATTTATAATACAGGTTTTAAATCAACAAAAAACAAAAAGAATGGTAATATTCTATTACGCGACTCTATTAAAAATCAAAATTTAATATAATTTAATTTACGTCGATTGTGTGTACCAAATGGCGGTTTCAGATGTGCTTATGTTGAGAAATTTATCGGGCAGCTTCAGCTACCTACACGTGTCCTATTAATGTTGAGATATTGACATATGCATGTTCACCTATGATGACGCTACAATTTACGAAGTATTGAAAATGGTGTTGAAATTATGTTAATTGAGGACATCAAAACTATTGGTTAATTGCTACAATTATAAATGAATTAGAAAGCTCATTTACCAAAATATCAATATTAATTTGAGGAAAACTTGTATTTTTCTCAGAAAGCGTATGTACTTAAAAATTTTATTTGTGATAACTCTATTTGTACGTGATAATTTACTTTTCAGCAAATTTAAGGAAACTGTGGAGAAGTTGCAGTTAGCTAACCGCATACTTTGGAAAAGCAAATTGTTAGTACTATATTTATTTATTTAAATTTTTTTATCTACGTTGTCAGTTTTTTGCACGCACGACTGTACGTTCATATCATGTTTGTTGTCACAATAAAACTTTTTTCTGTGTAATATATTATTATATATATTATAC
This sequence comes from Aquatica leii, assembly GCA_035610365.1. Lineage (NCBI taxonomy): Eukaryota > Metazoa > Arthropoda > Insecta > Coleoptera > Lampyridae > Aquatica > Aquatica leii. The sequence goes on along the minus strand of CM069433.1, from coordinate 51,242,736 downwards.
AGGGTGTCCCAGGAGGTACTGTACATACTGAAATGGTATGTTCCTTGGGTCAATTTGAGTAGAAAACGTCCTATAATGGATTTTGTGATGGAAATGCGAGATCTGCCGTTAGAGAATATGAACGGAGATTTCCCACAGGAGGGTGCCAAATCAAACCTTTTCTTCTGTGTTTCAACATGTACGGACTCGTGGTTCATTTCCATCAGTTTCAACAAGATCTGACCGTCCTATGCAGTTAAATGTGAATGAACAGGAACATTTTACAGATGGTTGATCGGAGTCCAGGGTTGAGTACTAGAAGAATTTCTTCTCGAACTGGACTCCCCAGTATGTCAGTATAGCGAACATTACATGATGGGCTTTTGTATTTCTATCACATACAACAGGTTCAGAGATTTTGCTGCCTGGTTGACTTTCGGCCACTGGCTACAGGTAAATCCACAATTAGTTTCATTCATTTTATTTAGAGACAAAGCGCAATTTACTAGAGATGGAGTGAACAATACACGTAATTCTCATTTGTGGTCATATCAAAATCCACATGGCACAACAGAAATTAACTTTCAGCGCAGATTTTCTGTTAACGTATGGTATGGCATGATTGACGATCAACTTATTGGACCTTTTTTCTTTGAGGAACGTCTGGCATGAGAAGCATATGCTAACTTTTTGCGGAATGAATTGCTATCGCTTTTTGAAGAAGTACCTTTACTAACAAGACAACAAATGTTTCTGCAACATGATGGAGCTCATCCACATTTTAGTCGGCATGTGACCGAATATCTAAATGTTGCTTACCCCAATAGGTGGATTGGGCGTGGAGGTCCGCATGCTTGGCCACCGAGATCGCCCGATCTCACACCTTTGGACTTCTACCTGTGGGGTCATGTGAAAAGTTTAGTATACGAGGTAAAAGTTAATACCAGAGCTGAACTAATACAGCGTATCCTGGATGTGTGTCAACAAACACGGAACAACCAGCAGGTGCTTCGAGCGGCTACATTTTAGATCGCAGCCGTCGTTGTATTAAATAAGACGTTTTCTACTTAAATTGACCTAAGAAACATACCATTTCAGTATGTACAGTACCTCGTGGGACACCCTGTATATTATTTCGCTTAATTACAAAGTATTAGATATTTATGTTTACTAGTGTAATTTGTTTTTTTAAAAATGTAAAAGTTAAGGCAACAAATATTTATTTTATTTACGACGTGTTGCCCAAAGGGGTTTGCATAAACAATTACAGTCTGTGATATTTACCTAGGTACTCTTAATTCATAGATTTAGGTAACCGTACATCGCTTCTTCTTTTCTAACTTTTTTGTTTTTAATTAAATAAATATATTTTAGACATAAAGCTTTCACCGTAAAACATATTAAAGATATTTTTTTTGGTAATAGTTGTATTTATTTGGAACAATTTAGATGTAAGCTTTCAAACTTGGTCTAAGTTCTTCTTCTTTTGCCTGACGAAGAACTTAGACCTAGTTCGAAAGTTTGCATTAAAATTCTTTCAAATAAATATACCTATTATTCAAAAAAAAATATCTTTACATATGTATATTTGTTGTTATGATTTGTGTTATGTCATTTGTTCTTTTTGGATGTTAAATTGATTTAAAATCTTCTATTACTAGCTTCTAACCGTATTGACGTCTTTTTAAATTACTGTATAATTAGCACACCGAGACCTGCAACCGATTCGCCGAATCATACTGAGCTAGTTGCTTAGATTAAGTTACAGGTAAACTTTTCTAACAAAATACTAATAACAAACAAAATTTTGTTGAAACGGCATTTCAATATGTGCGTTGTTAAACTTTATGCAGAAAATTAATTAAAATATATAGTTTAAGTAAAAATCAGACAACATAACGTAAAAAATATTACAAATATATAATTTAAAATATTTTTTTAATGTGTTTGGTCAGAAATATATGTATTATTATGTAACATAATTTTAAAATAACGTCATTTTCTGTAGAGCGTGCATATTTAATAACTAATAATAACTACTTATACTTTTAGTGTTTGCAAGCAAACTTATACATTTCTTGGTATGTAATTTGTAAAAATTGTTTCTTTGTAATAGTGTCTCATTAATTAGTAACTTAACTCGTGTTTAACCATAAATCTCTATTATAATTAAATGCAATTGCATTAATTTAAAAACATATTTTATTTTAAAATATGATTGAGATAATGGCCAATTATATCATGTCTTATATTTATGGTACTTGTACCCAAAATTTTTTTTAAGTTCGCGGCTTATGCAGCAATAAAAATTAGTGTAAACAATATAAATTGTTTCTAAATGTTATTTGTTAAATTAAGTAAATAAAATAATTTATTGAGAAATATCGAAAGTTAACTTCACTTCAACATTTAATATTAACCTACTATAAAGATTAAAACAGAATCTTTTTGATTATTTTATTTAATAAATTTGATACTCTATATAGAACACTACACATTAAAAGATTATCGTTACAAATTTATGCAAAAAAGTTATCCAAACCCAAATAATGTATTTTGTACTTTAACAGCTTATGATGCTGTAGAAAAAAAAATAATTGAATATGCTAATGAAGTTACAAAAATATTTAAATCTTCTAATTTTGAGTTTTAAAAATGGACAAAAATAAAACTAATATAAACATTAATAAATCTGAAACGTTTGATGTACAGAAAAGCTTTTGCTTGTGACGCTTAAAAGTAAAATTTTTAACCTCGCATTACTCACCAACATTAATTTTTGGATGTTGGCGGATTTAAGCAAATTTGCATCTTAAAAACTGCAGATGTTGTGAGAAAGTTAAATCAATCATTCTATGTAAATAAGCATTTTAGCATAAATTCAAAAAAATAGTACTTAAGGAGACAAACGATTTCAAATTAGTAACAATTATAATTTATTATTTTTAGCAGTAGTAGTAACGTTAACAAATAAATATTAACAATTTGAAATAAAAACAATTTAGTAAATATTGAACATAAAAACAACAACAAAAAATATTAAAACTGTTATAGAATTTTATATAAAATATCTCAATTATAATATATGTAATTATCTTAAAATTTAATAAGTATAATTGAAAAAATAATTTTATAAAACTACAAGAAGCTTTAATTTATTTATATATATTAAAACAAATTGCGTAACAAATAACTCACCGGTTGATTTAATTTGAAATAATCTCTTGTTTAAATACCTGTATAAAGTATATATTATTACATACATATGTGAACGCATATTTATTATGTTGATGTATGATAAGTAAAACACTTTAAATATATATAAAATCATTATTAAATCAATTTTACATATAAACATTAATACAAAATCATATTAATAAAATATTAATTAAAATAATCGAAACGTTTAAAAAAGTAACTTTTAGATTTATTTTAATGCAAAAGAATGTATGTTTTAGATATGTTCTATAAATGATATTTGTTTGAACTTAAATACACATAAATTTGACTATACCGTATAAAAAGTAGAAATTTATTTGGCCAAAACAATAGTCCGTTTTAAACAATACCATACATACTTCATGGATACCTTTGAAAAATTATAAACCATTTAAGTTCAATTATAGATTAATAAAGACACTATTATAAATAGAGCTTAAAAACAAATTTAAAATTCTTATCCTTTTAAAAAGTTTGTGTATGTAAGTAATTTTTTTAATTTTTAAAAGTTTGGCTATTGCTTTCACTTTATTTTGTTCTGCAGTAAATATTTTAATCACAGATAAATGATTTTTTGATCAATATCACTCCAAAAATATTTTTTTTAGTTGCATGAGGTATTTTTGCTGAGTTTTATGTCTTAAAGGTCACAGATTCTAAAAATGACTTTTTTTTTAATTTTTAATAGAAACACGTTTACTTTTTTTGTGATGCTTGTTTAAACTCGTTTTCAATTTTCTTCTTTGGTTCCTCGATTGCATCTAACAGCAATCGACTAAGTGGCATTTTTTTGGTAAGGTCTCTAAAATTACTGACATTCCAATGAAATTTTTCACCATGTTCTTTACTGTAAGCTTCCAAGTTTTCAAGAAAATAGTCAATACGAGAGTGTAACAAATAAACTTCTAAGCTCATCTTGCATGCTTGAACTTCATACACTGCTAACATACTTTGTAAATTGTGTTTGCAGTCAAGGTCTTTAGTATTCCCCAATTCGATCTACGCTTTTTCTTCTTTGTCTTCCATTATTTCCAAAAACAAGGAATTCTGTCTGCAGAGTCTAAAAGCGTTAAATATTTCACTTGGTGCAAGAACTAAATGAAGACGACTTTGACAGAAGATTAGAATTCTATGAAAAAACTATGCATCAAATAAGTGCTGATTTAAATTTGATCTAGAATATTGTGTTCTCTGATAAAACTACTTTTTTAATAAATAGGAAAGTACATAAGCCAAACTCTTTGGGTGAACAAAGCTCAGACGCAGTTTCAAAAAAAAAAGATAATGTTTGGACAAGTGCGTAGCAATGAACTTAACTGAATAGTCTAATGTTTAACTAAATATCTGCAACTACTGCAAGAAAATATCATCCCTCATCTAACAAGATTATACCCCGATGAAAACGATCCTAACATAATTATCAACAAGCTATGGTTTTAATATGATGGAGCCCTTTCGCATTATAACCAGTTCGTGCTTATTTAAACAACATTTTTTCGGAAAGGTAGATTGGACGTCGATGACATATTGAATGGCCACCGCGATCACTTGACTTAACCCCACTAATTTTTTTCTTATATGGTTATCTGAAGACCCGTGTTTGCCTCGATAAACCATATAAGTTAAATGAACTAGTGCAACAAATTCGAAAAAAAACAGCAAATATTTCTTGCGAGTTTATTTTGAATTCAGATAAAGAATTTTGTAATCAAATGGAGAACAGAATCCCCTATAAATGATTCTTGTACTAGATAAACTTCATAAACTTAAAACACGGTTTCAACAATCTGATGTTACATTAAACACCATAAAGCAATTGTTCTCCATGCTAACTTAATCTTCATTATCCAGTTAATACCTACTCCTAATCTTTTATTTACAATAGCAATGTTATTTTTAGAGATCACTATGGCAATCTGCATGTTGCTAAATTCTATTTGAAAACACCGGTATGCGATTTGACCCTCCCTTCTACTAAAAAAAACAAGTTGGCTGTACAGCTTCTTACCTTGTCAATTAAGAAAATAACAAAACTGTAGAAATAATAAAAGGCTTTTAAACAACATGCAAATTAAATTTTATCGATTTAGTTTGAATAGTTTTAAAATAACAAGGCCGGTTCTCTACATTTGGTACGCACAGTATATGTTATTTATCATTTCTAATATTGTGTTATAAGCAGACAGTTTTTTTACTCTTAATTTTTATGACTAACTCCGCAATGCTTTATTATTATTTACTGTGACTACACATAAATTTTTATATGTTTACATTATTTAATTATAAATTACATTTTATTAAATTAGTTTAATTGTTTGGTGTTAATACTAAGAGATAATAAAAATCATTTTAATGTTAGTGTTTTTTAAGTTTTTTCTATAATTCCCAATATCTTGGTTGGGTCGCTTAGCAATTTATCGACAGTTTTGTAAAACATAAAGGTAGTAACCCACGTCTCCAGCGTATTCTTTAGGAATAGTTAAAATAAAAAACCATACGATGGATAATATAAAAATGTGTACTGAATTTGTACCACAAGGGTACAAACCGTTTTGCACACTTTTCTTAAGAAGCCTCCGTTACATTTGTTTATTGCAGAACATTCTCAGGTATACCCTCTTTAATGCAAATTCAAAGTTTTTAGGCAGATACTGAGACGAGATATTTAGTAATCTTTTACTATTTCCATTGATAGTTGTTCGTCGATTGTGACATATGCTTCTGTTTAATATGATAAAGAGAAATTATCTGATAAAACATCAATAAATTCTCTAACAGCAGAAAACTTGTCCGTTTGTTTCCTTTTATCGCGAGTTGTAAAATTGTCGAATTTTAGAGATCTAGATAACATTGTTAGAAGAAACATTTTACACCTTGTGCTAACGTTTACTTAGAACTCCTTAATATTTAAATTTAAAAATTTTAATACGCCACTAAAAATAAGAAGTCCTATAAATGCTTGCATTTCTTTAACTGATACATTGTTGGCATTTCTTTTTCTTACAAAATTTACACGGACATTTAAAGTTCTTTTAGCAAAAAATAGAGAAAACGTTTCAAGAGGAGTTTGTGCATTTTTTGCACTTTTTCTAACCGCTGGTAAACAAGAAACAGTATTGTGCTTTCTAGTTCTGACATTTATCGACGGAGTCGTTGTTTTCTATCTTATGTTATTGTCTTTGCAGTAAAAGTAGCTAGTTGATTGCACCATTTTGTCTTTACTATCCTTGCCTATGCAGTCTTTGCTGGCATTTTGGTCTTACTCGTATAAATGCTCACTATATTCATCGTAATAATTTGTATCCGTGTCATTAGTTTTATTAGGAATCATATCATCTTCTTCGTCGAGATTGATATTTTCCGTAATTAGTTGTAATTCTGCTTCAGTCAAACGTTGTTTTGAATCACATAATGACATCCTGAAATACATTACAATTTTATTCTATCAGAAATAACTAAAACAATTTTATTTAAAACAAAAAACGGACAGTAAGAACCAGAGAACCAAAATGATGATGTTTTGTGGAAAAAAGAAATTATTATTATTAGTCTTAAAAGCAATATTGTCAAAAATCGGCATTTTTTTAGAAAGAAATAAATACATACTAAGAATAAACACAAATAGAACACTTACCCTGTCCAAATCACCGATCAGCACGAAACAAAACTGTTACGCAATTAGTCGCATAGGGTCAAAAAACACAAATCACGATGTACTCTTTACTGTATAATAGTTAGCACTACACTTAACACTGTTATATCATCCAGAGGTATAGATAAAAAGGTAGATTGGGAGACAGCATCAAAAATGTCGTAATTTTAAAACTATAGACGATTGATGGAAGGGTGGGGTCATATTGACGCCAAGCGATTATCTAAGTGTTAAAAATAATGGTTTTCTGAAATTATATTTTTTGACAGGTGCCCTTACTTAATTTCATTACATTGCATTTAATTTATTTTTTTGTTGTTTACAAATATTTATTAAACGTTACAGTGAACAATATGTAGACCAGAATTCTTTTTAATGTTATTTTGTGTGTAGACAAAATCTGTAACGGTTAAATCGTAATCGAAAAAAGTTGCGTAGTAAAGTTTTGATTCACTAGAGTACAGATTATAACAAAACGCCCAATAAAGATTTTAGAAACGCTTAACTGAGTGATCTAAATTTGTTGTTTCTACGATTAACAGGAAATATGACGCATTCTATGTTTATTAGCGGTTAGAGTAAGTCCAAGCTAGCTTACCACGCATTTACTCCGTATTGCCCTATTGGTAGAGGTAATAAATTTAGGGAAGTAGTAATACATTTGTAATAAAAAACAAAATCTTCAACTATTATAGTGCTGTCAAACTTATCTAAGTTTTTTTTATCTAATCAATATCATATTTATTTTTAGACTCATTAATCATATTTTTTTTTCTAGATATTTTCTTATTTATAAATAAAAAACAAAAAATGTAGCAAATTAGTTTGATTAAACAAATAAAAAAGAAAGTCGTAAGTTTATAACGAGTCTCTAATTTTTTAGATTAACGGTTAGTTTGACAAACTGAGCAATGAAACATAACTGTAAAGATACTTTAAAACAGCTTTAAAAGTTTTAATTGTATTTATCTATTTTCAAATTAACCATTTAGCAGAAACTATCACAACTTTGCGAAAACATTAAAAAGCATATGCATTAATTGCTGTTACAGTATTAAATTAAACACCATGTATAGAGACAAACACATCAATACCAAATGTACTTTAATAAACTGAAACGTTTTTATATCGATTCAACAATTCCATTGAAATATTACATATGAAATTTTTATGATTCTTTGAATTTAATCACGTAAATAACAGTATAATTACTATTAACATAACAGGTGTGTCCTCTCAAATTACAGGTAATAGTACATCAAATTTTTACACTGTTCTGATTTATTACAATTTTAATGTTATGTTTATGCGTTACGACGATTTTCAATTTAAACGAAACCTATTAATATGTAATGTTAAAGAAGTAAAGTTTGAATAATTTTATTTAGCTACAAATTAAATTTTTTTTTAATTTCAAATTTGTTACGTTTTTTAACTGTTTTACAAATGCCTGCAATTTTTTTTCTTATTGCGTGTTTTGTTTTAATCTGAATATAACTCGATGTGTAATTTAGTTAGTTTGTTTCCATTGGAGAAGATTCGTATCAGATGTAATCAAGCAAGTCACTAACCACAAATTAGATTAATTTTGTTCGTATTGCATTATTCTATTTCTAAATAACAGGATGCAATTATCAAAATAAAAAATAAATTGTCTTTGTTTATAGTTCTGATATTCAAAAATTTAATAACATTAAAAAGCATAAATGTTATGATTTTTAGATTCATATTTCTTTCAAAATTGCAATTTCTAATCTCTGTCGACTATTTCAGTATTTATAAATGCGCTAATTGTATTTAAACTGTTTGAAATCATTTAGAAGTTAAATATGCATCTACATACATTATAATACATCACTAATTTTAAAAATTACATTTGAATTTATTGCGGAAGTATTATGTTTTAGATTTACTTATTACTCAGTAATACTTAGAAACAATATTTTCAAATATTAATTTTACGTTTTTCACGAATATAAAAAAAAGTTTTATATCACATTTACTATAAAAACTATACTCAGTATACAGTGACGTTATATTACGTATTTAATGTATGGTAAATAATTTATTTACTATATTTTATTTACAGAACGTACGTTATGTCAATACCAATTAAATAACATTATTAATCATTTAAATTTCTACGATGGTAGCACTCCTATGTTATTATTGTTTTTCTAAATTTAAATGTAAATGTCATTTGAACTTAAAATATTGATATAACCTGAACTTCTAACTTTGTAGTAATAAATTTTAACGTAAATCCATAATTACATATAAAAACAAACGTATTTGCAATAATGTAATTAAAGTATATTTATGATTTTTTGAAAACATGCAAGTTGATACATAAATAATGTATAATTTTGCAACAAATTAAAATAAAAATTGTAAATAACGAAAACAATTTTTATGTGTACGTATTAAATATATTTTACTTCAAAAAGTTGATGACTTGTTCTAAATAGTGTAGTTATTATAAATCGCTTCTATATTGCAAAGCCTTTAGGGTCGTACAAAAGATGGTATCCTATTTCTCTATTTTGATGGATGGCCGAGTAAGTACTTTATTGTACGTTATATTGCTAAAATGACACATTCTGCTTCAGTTTTATAAAAAAAAAAGATATTGTCACAATAGTTTTGCATGAATTTAAATCAAAATTATGTACGTAATACAATTAATATTAACACTTTTACTACGTGTACTTGCTGTTTTTTTGACTATATAAAAAAATTAACTATCATTTTTTTAAACTATTTAAGTAAATAGTATAGTAAACATTATTAAATTTTATTTTTTTATTGCTTGTTTATTTAGTAAATAAATCCTTTTTTTAGTCATACATGTACAATGAATCCATATAATCAAAGATTATATAGTATACAAACGGCTCACGCAACATTAATTTTTATAACTAATGTAATGTTGCATCACTAACTGTTTAATATTGTCTCTAATTTGTTTTGTTGTTTCTCTCACTATTCTTATAATAATAAACAATTCTAATTGAAGGCCAAAGACGTTATCAATGTTTCATGTCAGCTGTTTGTCACTGAGAAAAAAAAAGCATAAAACCTGTTCTACATTATACTTTTTGTGTCCAAGTTTACATCCAAGCTTCTATAAACTAGAACTTGTCAAAGAAACTAGTCTAGTAAAAACAGACAGAAATAGATGATGACCTGTCTCTTTTTTGCGCATGAACTATGATACAAACTTTGACAGAAACTTGGATCGTTTCTAGTTTTAAAAAAAGTTTAGGCGCGATAAGTTTTCTGTTACACACTATACTTTTTTCTTTGACAAGTTCTAGTTCATAGAAACTTAGATCTAAACTTAGACGCAAAAAGTATAATGTAGAACAGGCTTAAGATAGATGTTTCTATTTTTGTCTTACTTATTACATGTGTCTAAAATACAAAACGCACAAGACAAATATTCCACTTTTTACAAAAGAGTACGCATGAGTTGTTGTTAAACAGTACAGACAAAGATAAACATGTTTTCTTTTCGAATAGAGTAAATGTAAATCAGCAGACACAAAACGCTTTTGTTGAACTTAATTGTTGGTTTTAGTTACTAATTTTTTTAATTAATACTTCAAAAAAAAATAAACAACACTATTTTCTAAGTATAAGTTTAATCTTAACCCTAGATTATACATACATTTATTTATGTACAAATCCTTTGTATAACTCGATTCAATACCTTTTTATATACAAATCCAGTGTTTAATTCCGATAAAATAAACGAGGAACAACAGCAACAAGAAGTTGCTAAACAAAACCAACAATTAAGTGCACAAAAGCGTATAGCTAATTGGTTTAAAAATTATTTTATTAGTTTATAATGTAAGAAAGTTCTAACAAGCACATTTTTTTCGATCAAATATTTCTGATTTTAATTAAATTTTTTTATTTACTTTATATGCGAATTCTTTTACGCAATGCATTTACGCATTGCAGATGCGTTTGTAGCTTTCTTCTTAAGTTTAAGTAAAACCAACAATAAAACTAGAAAAGCGTTTTGTGTATATTATTATTTTTAATAAATTGTTTAGAACCTCTGTTGACATGTTTAATCAATCCAAAAATAAACCTGTTTATCTTTGTCTGTACTGTTGAACAACAACTTTTGTGTACTCTGTCATAAAAAGTGGTTTGTATTGTTATATTTAAGAAAGTTCAGAAGAAAAAATGTTCTTGTCAATTAAATTTTAAAAAAATTGAAAACCTAAGAGACAGTTGCACAACCATGGCCTAAGCTACGATTTAACTAAATTTGGTTTAATTTTAAAATTAATCGTATTATTGGTTAGCACAAAACCAATAACCAATAATATGACAAGATTTGAAGTGAATTCAGGTTTAGTTAAACCGTAGTTTAAACCTTGGTTGTGCAACTCGCCCTAAAGAATTTTGTTATGTAAATGATTAAAAAGCTGGAATCTTTATAATGTATATTTTAGTTTGCAAATTACCTATGTCAAAATTTACCAAAAACTTTGTTTTTCCCAATTTCTATAAAGAAAATAAATCAGCTTATTAAACTATAACAAAATTTAATAAACACTATAAATGCGTCGACTTTCTAAATACAACCTAAGTAAAGTTTAAATAAAATAAGCAAAAACGTAAAAAATGGTGAAGAGCGTAAAATTGATGATTTCATTTAATAAATGTTCAAGTACGTAGATATTAAAGTTATTTAAATCAAACGTTAAACATGGAATATAAATACAATATATATTTAGTTTGTAGTAGGTTTATGTAAAAGTAAATAAACAAAATGGTCGTTTGACAAGTAGCGCGTACCGTATGTTTACAAAAACTATTTCTATCTCTTACAATGTTGTGTACAGTTTTTAGCCTGTGATTACTCGTCCAGAGGAAAGCATAGCTTTCCGTTGTTGCCAGGTCGTTGATTTAAATCATAAATAAAATGTGTTGTGATTTGACAAGTTTACTTTACTTGTCAAAGTAGAACGATTTCTACTTTGACAACTAAAGTAAACTGTAGTACCAACATTAAGTTCGTCATGTTTACAAAATTACTCCTTTCAATTTTTTTTAAATAACGATTTGATATTGCAAAAAGCAGCGGCAATTATAGTCATTGTAAAGGCTCCCTTTCACACGCCAACATGTTTGCGCAAACTAGGTTAAACAAACCGATTCGCGCAATAATTTGTGCGTGAAAGAGGAAAAATTTTGTTTGTACATACAAAAATAATTGGTTTGAGCAAATCTGTTCGGTTTTGATTTTTGGTTTGAGGTTGGTGCTCTGGTTTGAGCGTGAAAGCGCAATTAAAACCGGTTTCTGCAGTTGTCACACGCAGCACCTGCGCATTGGTTCTATTTGCACATGTTGCCCACGTTTTGTCTGCTACGCTCCATGCTGTTGTATCTAAATTAAAAATTTGTAGTGTGTGCCAGTGAATAACGATTAGTTTTAATTCACTGTATCACGATGGCGAAGAAAGAAAAAAAGTTCTTGACCGAGTTTATTCAACTGTACAGATCATTCCCGTGCCTTTGGAAAATTAAATCTAAAAAATACAGTGACCGTAATGTGAATTCCCAAGCTTACGAAATTATGATCGAACAAATGCAGGAGTTTGATCTAGAAGCAGACAGAGAAACTGTTGTTAAAAAAATTAACACTTTGCGAACTGCCTACAGGAGGGAATTAAAAAAAAATCGATCCTGAAAGATCTGGTGTTGGTGGAGATGAACTGTATGCTCCTCATTTATGGTACTTTCATATCATCAACTTCATACGTAAAAATGCGTGAGTACTTGTGCTAAATTGTTTGAGCGTTAAAAGTGCATACGTCGACTCCAACATGTTTGAGATTTCGGTTTGTTCCACGTAGTTTGGGCAAACATGTTGGCGTGTGAAAGGGAGCCTTTACTCTTGTTAATACTGCCACTCTCATGCAGTGCCCGATCTACGTTCTCGCGCCGCATTAACGTTCATTACTTTACTTTCAACGCTAGTGGCAACCAGGGGGTATTCGCTTCATAAAATTTCGTGTAAATACCGTCGATTGTTGTGCCACCTACAATTTATAATGGAACTGTAGTAATATTAGTTTACAGCTCTCTGTATTATTAAATCACCCACGCGCACTATATACGCGCATAAATAATGTACATTTTGCACTTTTGAAAGTGTTTATTAATCAGTTTTGTCTTTAGTTTTGTGATCATTTTAAAGGTTTTTAACAACTTTTAATCGCTGTTATTAATTAATTTAATTTAATATCAATGAGACGGTCAATTTTAATAGATAATACTAATTTATGAATCATTAATGGTTTAATAATGTTTTAGAATAATTGCATTGCAAAAGAAGGCCCGACTCATCTCATTGTTACATTTCAATAAAGGCGTTGTGATTTGTGATTAAACATAGTGCAACATGAAACTTTGATAGAAAAAAAACTACAGTTTCTTAAAAGAATATGTGCTGCCTGTTTCTTTTCGATTGCATTGTCCGATGCTTCTCGTAGAAACTTATGTCGGAATGCAATTCAAATTGGTAAGTTTAAATATTTTGTTTTATACACATAGGTAACTGTTTATCGTAAACAGGAAAAAACAGAAAAATGTGTACAAATCACGACACCTATTTCTCCAGTTTCAACTGAACAACTTTGCTTCAAATAGTTGGCACTTCGCAACACTCGGGTTGGTACGTATTATTATAAATTATAATTGAAATAAGGGATTTATTTGTATCATTTTTAGATGACAACTTGAAAGCAGTGGCAAGAGAATTTATGAAAAAAAAAAATATTACACAACAGAAAAAGATAATCCACTGAATAAATTTAAGATTAATCAAAAATTTAAAAAAAAATTATTTATGCAAGTTGGTTCTTTATTTTTAAATTCAAATTCTTTCAAAATTACATTAAACTGTAAATTTAATTAGAAACAATTGTCTAAAACTTACAGTAATTTATGGGGTATCACAAGTTGCTTAGGCTATAGGATGAACTCATTGAAAAATTGTTCTATATTTTCTGATATAAAATGTGTATTTGTTTTGTTTTTTATGTGTAAGAATATGATTTTGTGTAAATAAATTTTATTTTAAGTTAAAATAGTTCATCTTATTTATGAAAATAAAAATATAAATATTTGTAACAATGAGATACCGCTAGTATCAGTTTTTCTAGAAATCTGTATTATGGGTATCAGGTTACAGAAATAAATCCATTGCAAAATTGTAGATGTCGGTGGTAGTAATACGCTGTAACCGTTTTTTAACATGTAGTAATGCATCTTTCCTTTATTATCTTTGGTGGCAACTCTCATGCAGCGCTCAGCCTACCGTCTCGCGTCACATTAACGTTCGTTATGATTTGCTTTCGTCTTTCGACACTAGTAACATAAATCGCTATTTTAGAACTTGTTTTATAAAAAGTTATTTATTTTAATTTTGGTTTGTAACGTCCTTAAAAGTTTGGAATTTAATTTTGAACTGTTTAAAACCTAATTTCATTTTTATTAATACAAAAAATTATGCAGTAAATTATTGTTTTGGTTTGTCTATCATATTACGTATTGTCGAAAATTGCTTTACTTATAATTTTTTTTTAATTTTACAACGCGTTTGAATTTTGTTAATAAATGAAAGTGTTTTATCGTTTTTTTCTTCCTAAAACCCGTTCGGGTGTGTCACCTACAACGATGTTCTCAATAAACTAAACTTGGTTTGCGTTTAAAAAAATGCAATAGTTAGAAAAACGCTGTCTTCTAAGCTTGTTATAACTACAAATTATATTTCGACAAATTAATAACTAATTTCATTGTCATTGTTTATTTTTTCTTGAACATTATTAAAAACGATTTACACTTGTATACTGTTAGTAACTACTGATATTTTGAGTAAAACCATATAATGTGTTTAAGATAATTTTTAAGATACCCAAAGTTACAAATAGGAATTAAAACTTAACAATTGCTTGTCAAATTTTAAACAAAATATAAACAACTAATTTATTCAAACATTGTAACTTTCCGTATAAGTTCTCCGCATCTTTATGAAACTTGTTAAGTTTTAATACTTACGACGTTAAATGAAACGCTAACAAGTTTGAGTGTGTTTCGTTTTGTGTAACAAGTTTATGTATTAGTTTACCACATTCATAAGCTAAAAAAAACCTTTTATTGTGTTATAAAAAAATGACAATTTGTTTTTAGATATTTTAAAAGGTAATTTTATTATTTTAAAGTATACAAAAACGTTTTCTTAAAATATGCAACAATTGCTGAAAGAATTTTAATATTAAAAATTGGCGTTAAAACATAAACTAAAAAATTTGAAAAAATGAGACGAATTAAGAAATGAGTTTAAACTTTTACTATTTTAAGTTTAATATTTTTAAATGAGATTTTTGTAATAAAAATAAACTTATCACAATCACTACCCTCTTCAATACTTTTCAATATTATGTAATACCTAATTGTAAAACAGTAACTTCTTTGTTTTTATAGAAAAGCTGACTTACGCGCAATTAAACATGCATAAACAAAAAAAATATTTAACATTACCTAGGCCTCGCAATTGATGAATACATTCGATCAAGTTCCAAAAGAGTTTTCCACATATCTTCTGACTGAGGATTAGGAGCGGCTTGAACAAAACTCTCTTCTAATACAACTGCTGCGGCTAAAAGAGTTAACCACCATAACGCAGACCACCTCATTGTTACGTTATTTTAAAGAAATCTGAAAATAAAACATAAGTTGAGTTATTTAAATATTAATTTTAAATTTCATAATTAGTTTTCAATAAAAGTTTATTTATTATTATAAATTTAACATTTTTAACATTTTTTATCAATATCAACTGGTTGTCACCCATAAAAAACTTTTTTATTTATCATCTAAAGTGAATATTTTGCGCATTGTAAAGTGTCTGCAAAATACATCTTTAGGAAAGAAGTACGCTAAACTAATTTATGACAAAATTTATTAATATAATACATTTCAATACAAAACACTCTCTTGTTCTCAACTACTTCAAAACTAACTATGATGTTCACAACGGTTCTGTATGCACCGAAATCAATTTTATTAAATTAATTTGATAATTTAGAGAATTCAAGCAAAAAAATTCTGTATGCATTACGTACGTAACGCTTTGTCCGACCAACATCCAGGCGCTAAAACATAATTTGGCATAATTGTTGCATAATAATACATACACAGAATAATGTTAAATAAACAAATAATTTAGAAATTTTTAAAACAATAATTAAACTTAAAAAAATGTTACTTATAAGACTGATTAAATTATTAAAAAATAATGATAATCAGGTTATGTTTAATTTTTCTTAGTATGTCTCCTTTTAATTAAATTTACTAAAAAAATTAAAAAACATCAAAACCATATCTTGTGATTTTAGTAGTACCCAACACCCCCCTCACTGAAATCCTTTAAACTTAGTAACAACTTAAATTTACTGAATACATGGAATGGTAGACCCTTTGTGAAAATGTCTGCTTGTTATTTGCTGATTTACTGATTTAATATTTGTATTCAAATCTTTAAATAGTTTCGTCAACCACAACCAGTCTTTCACAGCGGTACAAAGTGCAACCAACTCAGCTTCGGTTGTCGACATGAAACACAACCGCGCTTTTGAGTAACCCACATTAATGTATAATGTATGCATATTAAATGTAAAACCTGTTATCGGTTTCCTGTCATGTAAATCACCTTCTCAATCCGCGTCTACATAACATTCTAAACACTTTTGTTTCTTTCTATGATACTTTAATGCTATCTTAACCGTTCCTTTAATATATTTCAATATTTTTTTGAAATACTTCTATATTTTGTCTGGTGCTTTATCCTAAAATTTACTAAAGAAGTTTAGTGCAAAAAAAAAAAATCTTATAAAACCTATTTGTAATAAAACATAATTTATTACTTTTTCCTAACATTTTGATGACTATTAAGCTCATACAATTTTAAAACTTGTTCACTTTTGCATGCTACCCCTTCTGGAGGGTAAATGTAAACGTTATCATTTAAAGTTCCTTTCAAAAAGACAATCTTTACATCCAACTAATACTTATTATTTTTTTCTAAACTTTTGTACGTAAAAACCTACCTAGCATTCAAAATCTTTACATCATTTTCCCATGTCTTATTTTCGTCTATCTAATGTTTTATGTTTATCGGTTCTACCCTTCATCGTAAGTATTTGAGACATTGTCAACAAAAGTAATATATGCTACATATAACTCATAATCATTATTTTTTTTTTATCATTGAATATATTCATTAAACTTTTTAAGAATTAATATATTTTGTTTATTATTTACTTTATTTTCTGTAGAAATCAGTCATTAAGTTCAGATTCATTTGTAAATACTTTTTGTTCTACTTATTTGCTTATACTTAATTTTTTGTTATTGCTTATATCTATATCATATCCGTCATTTATTCTAAAATAAACTTTTTTTAAATAAAAATTGTTTTTAACAAACTATACATCTATTACTAGTTATTAGTTACCATACATACCATATTTGTGCTGGAGTCATTTTATTAAGGTTTGCATTAGGTGTCCTATTTGTAATAGAATTTGCTGTTCTTATTGCCACAAAAACCTTTGGGGTACCCCCAATTCATCTACCATTGCATGAGCTTTTTTAACTAAACTACGATTCAATCGTTCTGATTTACCGTTCTGTTAAGGATAATAGGTACTGTCTTAAACCATCCTGTTATTTTTACAATAGTCAGATAAAACTTTTGATGAATATTTTTTAACCTTTTTGTTAAACATGCTACTGTAAAACTACAAAAATCCTCAATGAAAGTGACAAAATAATGTAGGTCCACATACATCAGAATGTAATATTTCTAAGGTTCGTTTTCTTTTTGTTCGAGTACCATAAAACAATTTAGACATTTTCCTGTTTATACACGGTTCGCAAAAATCAACTTTTTGAATGTTTGCATTTTTATCTGCTTTCTATTCTATCTTCGAGAGAGAAAATAAAACTTCATATAAGTTATTCATTTTTTCCATCATTATTAAACCCATGTCTTTTGAAATTAACTTCGCACAACTATTTTCATATACAACTGAAATATTTGCTACATCTAATTTTCTCAGACAACACATTCGATCTTAGATTAGGTACATAAAATACATTTTTAGATTACATTTTATTATCACATTATTAACCAAAGAATAGGCCTTAATAATACCTATATCTTCAGCCAACAGATAAGTTTTATCCTTCTCAAGCGCCATTTTTGATGATATGATCCGTACAGTCGGTATCGGTAAAAAAAGTTAAATTGTTATTACTCACATTGTTTTCCATATTTTTTGCCTGACACATAAAGCAAACACTCTTATTAATCTCAGTTTTGTTTTGTTTCTTATATCAACTGTTACTTTAATTTTGTTTATCTATGGTCTGCACATGATTACTGTTATGATAATTAAACTACCTTTTGTTTTCAGTCTGCCTACTTCCTCCCTACTAGCCATGTTTTTCTTTGCCATTTCTATATCCACCGCGATAACCACCTCGAGGTTCATTTTTTTATTTGCATTAAAGCTTTTATTTTCTTAAAAACGTCTTTTAAAATTTCCATACTATCTGTAGTAATAGTTCTGGTTTTTGTTATCGTCCCTGCATTCTCTTTCAAAATGTCCTTTTCTGCTAAACCTAAAACAACCTGTTTGATCAGCAACTGTTTCATAATCTTTTTTTCTAATTTTTGTTTCTCTTCTTCACATAAATATTTCTTTTTTACATTTTTATACGTTACCAATTTGAGTTTTAACTTCATGGAAAGCAATTTGTTTTTTAAAAACAATTGACCTGGTAACCCCTTTTTGTAAATTTTCTTTCAACACTTGCCATGTGTCATACGTAGTCTGCTGATGTTGTAAACTTTCTAAATGTTTATCCGACACGCATTGTACAATAAGTGATTGGACCCTACTATCGTCCTTCATAACTTTTTTGTTTTCTTCATTATTTAATTCTGATACATCTGTTTTTTTTTCTATACAATTAGTTACACCGTTTTTGCCTAATATCATTTGCATTCTGAACTTTCAATTTAAATAATTATCGCCTTTTAATGGTTCAATGTTTTCTATCTTAAGTCATTTTGATTTTTTTTTGTTTCCAATCTTATTTATTTCCTTCTGTATAAATTTATTACATCTGATATACCTAGGCTCATAACCTGTTATTTTTAGTGTTTGGTTTTCTGTAGTATCTCTTTTTTAATCGTATTTACTAACAATAATACTCCATATATCAAATTTATTTTTTGAAGTTTGCGGTCGTATTGTTTACTATTTAACTAACAACTTCATAGTTTCCTACGTGTAGATTAACTCGTACGTAGCTCAGTTTCTACAAGATGACGTTTGGCTTCAGATTTGCTAATACTAAACTGTTACATATTAAAGCAACCGTTTTTAGATGGTCTCTAATAATTTTTTTTTTATTTAATGTGAATTTTTTTTTCCATTATAGGAGTTATATGTAATTATTTACAAAAAATGGTTATAATTTAAAAACGCCTTTCTGTAAAGGTCAACCATACAGGTAAGCGTGCAAAAAGTTTATTATATTTATATATTTTTATTATTACTATAAAAAATACAGGCGTTAATTTAAAATTATTAAAATACTACTAACATATCTTCATATATAGATACCTATAACGTATTTTTATTGTAATAATACTTTTAATAATTCTTTTTTATAAACTTTGAATAATGACCTATTTTTCGCTTTTAATTACAACGCGCTTTGCAAAAATCAGCAATCATTATAGTAATTTATGTAACAAGCGTCGAAAGTAAAGCATAACATAACGAACGTTAATGCAAGAAACATTCTAACACAAACAAAGATAAAAAACGTCAGTTTTATTTCAATATTCAATTGTGCACAGTTGAGCTTAAGCAACTAAACGTAAAAATATAATGAAAAGCAGTGATAACGATATCTAAAATACTCCACCTAAAGCTAAACGTGTTGCAAAAAGTGTCTCCTTAAGTTTACTTCCCTAAAAATCAAAGTACATGTGTGAGAAATAATACAATCTTTTTATAATGTGGTGTAAAGCAAAAACAAAATTTGAGATGCAAACCAAAAACAACTAAAACTTTTATCGGAAGTAAAATATGCAAGTTTCTAAACGATATTCCTGATGAAATTTATTTAGTTAGAAAGGCAAAGTTTGTTTTGATATAATTTTTTATGTCATATTGTAAAATTTAGTTTACATTATAGATTGTTTTGGTTATTGGAATTGCTGGTGCTTGTACGCGTGGTAGACTGGTTAAAACAGTAGTAAAACATGTTGAAGATAAAGCATCTTTTCTAATAATCAATAGACCTGAATTTAAAACCGGGAAACGTAGAACATTTTTAGTGATAAATAACTATCAAGAAAATCAAGGCATGTGTTTTAATCAACTTATAGAAATAAACGCTATTGAAAAATTTCCAAGAGTTATAGACAAACACCTTAATTTATCCGACTGTGATTTATACACAGGACACTGCTTTAAACGGTCGTCAACTACTTTGTTAGTTAACGGAGGAGGCGATACTTCACAGCTAAAACAGCATAAAAGTTTGTCAACAGCAGAAAGTTATATCAATGATAGCATTAATGAAAAATTCAAACAGCAAAGAAATTTTTGCTAGGATCTTCCAGCTTACAATTATCTAACTATGCAAATTGCAATCATCACAATATTGAAAAAAAATCCGCAATTGGCTATTGGATCAGGAATTTCTATCAAAAATTGTTCAAACTGCATTTTTAACTTCAATATTACAAATAATTAGTTTTATATTCTATTGAATATTTTACAATATATTATCTACCTACCTACCTTTTTGCTCTCGAGTGGCAAACTTTCCTCTCCGAGCAAAAAAGCACATTTCAAAAAATTCCATATCTTGAAGGGAAAGCAAGATACGTTAAAAATAACAATTTTTACTAATTTACTAAAGAGAAAAGTAATATAGAGGCTCACAAATATATGGGTTAGTTAATATGACAACATAATCTCAATTTGACATATTTCGGTTTTTAATAAAATCAAGGAAAAAATTTCAAAAAAAATATAGCATGCTAGGAACTCAATACAAATGTGTACATATATCTTCAAAGTGGTTTTATGACAACATAACCTTAAAAAAGTATGTAAAAATTACTTACTTATACAAAAGTCATGTGATGGTGGCCACACCAGTTTTTTATTCTAATTTAACATTAGATATAATTCTTACAATTGGTTATTTTTATTAAAAAGTTTTGATGAATTATTAGTATTAATATGTACTACATACAAACACTCCAATATTCTATTATGGCTAGTTTTTATATATTTATTTAGTTTATTTGTTTACACACGCACAGATAAAATATTTTTTTCTTAATCGTCTGGTAATAGCAATATTACCGTAAGGTGGGGCTAGTATGCTCTATTTTTTTTAATTATTATAATAAATCTAAGCTAAAATTTGAATTTTTAATACAAATTCTGTTTTTGGAAACTGGTGCAAAGTAGAATATATGATAAGGCTAATTTACGCCTCTACTACATGAGCTACCAAAACACATAGAACAAGAGATTGGTGTAAAGTATGATACATCAGTAAGTAAGTTGCACTTAAATAACTGGATCAAAGTAAACCACAAATCTATGGATATGGCGGTGAGCGACCTGTTAAAAAAAGTGATTTTATATTCTTATTTATGAAAAAATCTTTATGGGAGCTTACATCTAGCAATGGAAAATAACTTTATTGC
Source organism: Aquatica leii (assembly GCA_035610365.1). Taxonomy (NCBI): domain Eukaryota; kingdom Metazoa; phylum Arthropoda; class Insecta; order Coleoptera; family Lampyridae; genus Aquatica; species Aquatica leii. Next base: position 51,221,047 of record CM069433.1, on the reverse strand, counting down.
AATAATACAAGGTAGGTATTTAAGTATAAAGATATATTTTTATGTATAAACCAACGCCACCAAAGATTGTCCAATTCTAGTACACTATAAAAATCTCTTTTTGACTTTAAAGTAGAACCCTGTATGTTTTCCAATATGTCCTCCCATTCATAGTACATCTTTTCGCGTGTTTGAAGCTATTTCCATAATTTAATAGATTTCGACATATCATTTACTACTGCTTCATTTGATTTTCATCAAACTTTACTATTTGACCTGAACACAACTCCCTTTTATATCATACGATTACATATGCACCCATTTCTCGATTGACCGCTGCAAAAGAGCGCAATGGTGCAGTAGATTTTTTACCGGTTGTCATAGCATTTAAATCATTTTGTATTTCCATTTCCTTATTTTTTTTGTCGGTCTTTTAGTGGGAATTGAAATCTTTATCAGATGATTCATCAAGAAAATTAAGGGTGATTTTATTTATATATTTATATATTCGTTTGCATCATCTCTTTGCTCTTCAATATTTTCGTTTGATGACTTTTTTAGCAGCTGTAATATTAATATCCTCTTCACCAATGCTTTTTGCAGGAACAACCTTGTGCATTTTTTTTCTTCCTTTGGTTCGGTCCATTACAAAACTATTTAACCTGGCAACCGGCTCTTTCCAGATATCCTTTTAATAAATAACGTGAATCAAAGAAATCAACTGAAAACCCGAAATCACTCATTTGAATAACACAAAACACAAAAGTGGTTTCTTCTTTTTCTTGCGTAAAAACAACAAAATGATCAAGTATTCTTAATGGTTTATTGTGTAGTTTATACAAAATAGTAAATCTAAGAATCTTGAATTCTTTTTCTGCTGTCCGTGTACACAATCGTCCATTGTGAATTGCACTTAAGCATAAATTTAGGGTTTCCTCGGTATAATTTGCATATGATTTGCTTTTCACTTGCCTCTTGTAACTGCTAGACATTTCTGTATACATATTTGATATTTTAACATAACCTCCAAAACTAACCTATGTATTTAATATATGTAAAATAAAAAATATAACTAATCTGGGGTTTTTTTGCGCCACTTTCATTATAGTGCACTCAATAATCGGAGCAAAGTTGAACAATGTTTTCTAACATACAAAAAAAACAACCCAGAAAAGGCTTTGTTAAAAAATCAACTATGCTACCAATATACTAAAACAATATTAAATTCACTATCTTAGTACCTACTTTCATCACGATTGTCCAATTTGTCACTCATCAAGATTTAAACACGTTTAATTGTAGGACACGTTTGTTGCATCCGTGTACATAACCGACACTGATTGAAAACGTGGCTACCGGGAAGTTTGGCGACAGAAACTAACATGCAATACTACCAACATCAAAATGCAAACGCCCTAGAATTTGTTCTTGAAAGTGTTTAGAAGTTTTTCTTGATTGAATTTATTTACTATTTGGCGCAAAGTACCCCCATAAGGTGCAAAATAGCCCCAGTTTACGGTAACGTATAATAATGTACCAAAAATAGATTGTTAATGACGCCTATCAATGAACGATTTTGAACCAAAAGATAGTATTCTATTAATAAACAATTTTGTTTGGCAACCAATGAAATCGTTATCAAACACTGATTTAACAATATTCTGCCATTACTAGATATAACAACGGGTTACGTATACTATAGTTTCCTTATTACTTCAAATATTTTACTAACTCGTTTGTTAATTGGCAATAAATAATTTCGACAATATTTTTGCTTGCTACAATTAACAACCTAGTTCGTTAAATAACTATTATTAATTAAATACAAATTGTTAAACTTATCTTATCCAATTGAGTGATATAAAAATATAACTATTCAACGCCGTTTATTGTTTTTACCTAAAGAAACTTTAATGTCCAGTACAGCTAAACTTTTCCACCTACCATGCTATTCTATGTAATCAAGTCGCTTCTTTAGTTAGCCAAGTGAGTTGCACTAGAACGTCTAAGATAATGTCCAGTGTATAGCTCATGGTTCTTTCATAGATACTTTTTTGGAATTTTACTAATCGTGTTTATACAAATCAGACTTGATTTGTTCTGAAAAAAACGTTTCGTTATGTTTTTATAGTAGTTTACGTAACAAGAGTCGAAAGTAAGAAATAGCATAACGAACGTTAATGCGACGCGAGGCCGCACGGCCGAGCGTTGCATGTGAGTGAGTTATGCTATGATTCTTTCGACGAGAGTAATGTACATTATTTTTTGTGTTGCCTTTCATAAAGTTACATTCTTTTTTAAAAAAATTTAAAAAATCAACAGAAAAATAATATGATGGTACTGCATTTATTACTAAATCTGTCAGATTTGACATTAACTTTAACATCGTTTTTCTTCAATTTTAACTGAATTCCAAGATTTTTAAAATGATTTTTCCACCTGTCGCATACTCATTCTAATATATTAATTGACTTTGAACACTTATTTTTATGTAGATTCCTAGTTTTCATTTTGCCACCCTAGAGCTTTTTTCCTTCATTACGTAACTACACTAACGAACGAATATTGACGTTTGCGATGTTTAAACATTTTAATTGTAAAAAACACAAGTGAAACAATAACATACGGAAGATAAAGACAATGTAATAAAAAAAATCTAAGCTCAAATACAAGCTATAGCCTCTAAAATAAAAAAACTGCCAACAAACAACAATTACCAATTCTTTTAAGCACATTTAAAAATACATAATTTTTATCTATGTATTTTTTAAACACATTTTTGCGACTTATTGTTTTATTTTAAGAAGCATTTGTATTAAAAGAAAATTTTTACTTAATTTAACTAAAGCTTCAAAAGCGGAAATTTGCATAATGCGGAAAATTTTCTTCGTCCGGGCAATTTTCGTTTTCAGTTTTCACTGTATTGGTAAAATTGAGAATACTACTAATAAGAAAACATTGATAAAACGGAGTTTTTTGTCTTCTTGTTTTACTTTTGTTTTTTATTTATTAAACAAGTGTATACAAATTCTACGTTGTTGTAGATTGAGTAAAATACAAAAATAAATAAAAAATGTGTAATATATTGTGCAATTGTAGTCTATTTTAAGTAACTGAAAGTATTTTAAATAAACAGCTAATTATGTACCATTATTTTTATATTGCAATAACATTACTATTTTATTGTATGCATTTAATATAATTATTTTACATCTGTTTATTCGTTTAAACGTTTGTATTTTTATTTTAAAGTAACTTTTAATAAACTACGAAGTATCTTTTTACAAATTTTAAGAAAAGTCAAATATTACCTTTCAGTAAACTTTTGATATAAAAGAAAGCTTTAGATCACGAAATGCACTTAATAAAAAACTGAGCTAAAGGGGCACGCTGTTTGTGAAAAAAAAGTAAATATACATTTTTTTGTTATTTAAAAAGTTTATTTCGAATAGTTCAAAATTGTAACGACTGTAGGCACTTTAGCATTCTAAAAAAAACTTTTATGTAGACGGAATCAATGATATAAAATTTACTAGCAATATTAAAAATGTTTTAATGTTTATTTTAGTCTTGCATAAACTAGTATAATTTCTTTTTTCATAAAACTATAGTTTTAATTCGTACAAATGCAGAAAACTCAATAGTAAGTTCTGAATTTAAGACACCTGTGATATTCACTTTTAAATTATATATAAAAACATTTAATTTTATGAGTGCTTAAAGTTTTGAAAAGTTTTATTGATGTCGTAAAAAAATTTATGTTTGAAAAGTTATGCTTATTTCACACAAATTATCACCTGTAAAATTGTTCGTAAAAGTTTGTGAACAGTGACAGGTAGTAATGAAAAATCTACTTTTTTGGACTTCATAAACTTGATACATCTGTAAATAGTTGTCAGATCTCAAATTGTATTAGTGAAACAAACCAGTAACATTATACTGTAGTTATTGTTCAATATTATCTTTTTAATGTATGTAATATTTTAAATATAAACCTTCACATTTTTACATTTTTACTACTGCATTTTTTTATATTTATACATATGTTAATTTTATTTTTGTTTTATGTGGATACTTTATACTCCACTTGTTAAGGTAGATTAGTCTCTACGGTTTTTTGTTCTTTACTTATATGTAATAAAAGTTATCTCACGTAATATTTTATATTAGTAACTTAAATTTAATTTTTAAATTATAATAAAGCAGATGTACTAAAGTTTTATAAACTAGTTTTTTTACAATACAGTTTTTGTTATAGTAAGTAATTAAACAACTAAAAAAAAATAAAAACATAATTGCAAATAAAGATAACGGTACTGATTTTAAATAATTAATAAAGTTTTTAATTAAAAAGTATATATGAATCAAAGTTATTAACAACTGAAATTATAAAAGTATTAATAAATGCAGTAGTTATATTGTTGGTGCATATAAATTACTTCGATAATCTTATAAACATGACGTCATACATTTAAACATAAACGTTACTCTATAGATGACACCTAAAAACATTCGTTATGTGGTAAACGCTAAATTTGAAATTGAATGACTACGAAGTTTTTAAGTTATTTAGTATAACAGACTTAAACTGCTACCAAATTCGTTTTTGTATTCTGTGCTATGTTCATACGATAATTAATAAACTCTACTTAGTTAAATAAGTGTATTGTTATAGTCTATAGACGTTATATCACAAAGTGCAAAACGCCAATAAACATGTAAATCTGTTTTTTGAATTTATCAATTTTTGTATCTTAATCTATAATTCTATAATTTAAACCATTTTTGTTACTGTCTATTTTTTTAAGGCATATTTTGTATCTCTTTTACTTTTTGATTATGTCTTAATCCTGCAAAACAATAACTTAATTTGTATTTTAAGATTACTAGTTTAATAGTCGTCAAAAAATGTTTTATGTACTAGACAAGAGTTTTACATACTAAATACAAAAAGTAAACTAGTTGTTATTTTTTAACAAATAAATATTTTCGGGTTTTGAACCGCGTTCCATAAATATGGAATATGGAACATGGTTCAAAATCCGAAAATATTTATTTGTTAAAAAATCATGGTTGCGAAAGCCTCAAAAATAGTAGTTGTTATTTGATTCGTACTTTTTGTTTTGTTCTTTCTTTAAACGCAATTACAGCTCGCGCGCCCAAAGAATGCCTCAAAGACTCTTAAGCGCGGCATGTCAGTGGCGTCGTCACCAAAAGCGCGTTCCGTTTACTATCATGTATTACACTAATTAATTATTTATTTCTGTTATTAATTTACATACGAACATGTAACGTACAAGTTTGATTCTATATTAAGTAATGAAAGAATGCTGCGACTACCTCCGTATCACCCGGACTTAAACCCGATTGAGTTGATTTGGGCTCAAGTAAAAAATAATGTTGCAAAAAAAATACCACCTTTAACTTCAACCACGTTAGAAGATTGTTGGAAGAAGAATTAGCGGCTGTTACTCAAGAAAACTGTCAAAAGTGCTGTAAGAAAGTAATCGACCAGAAAAAAAAATATTTAGAGAACAAAATATTGATTGATGTACAATTCGAAAAACTGGTGATAAATTTGGAGGACGATTCAGAAACTGAAAGTAGCTGGTCTAGTGATGAATAATTGTGTGACTTATTTGTTAGTAGTATTTAATATTAATTATTGTTGTTTGAGTAACTTTTTTCCAAAGTGTATGAAAATATAAAAATTGATTACCTAAGAAATATAATAAGTTAAATTTGATTTAGCAATAAGTAGTAAATCTAGTAGTGGAAAAATTTATTTATTTATTTTATTCTTATGAAGACAGTATTAGTTTAAATAATTATTATTTATAAATGTTATTTAAATTCTATACTTCTAAATCTAATTCTTGATGAGTTTTTATCAAAAATGAATTTACAACCGTGTGTAATACTAAGAACGGGTTGCACAAAGCAAATCAAAAATGTAAAAATTGATTATTTTTCAAAACAATTGCTACATAGCCAATGAGATCAAGTTTATTGGTGATGTAACAATCGATTTCAGAAATAATCACTTGGTACATTTTTGATTTCTTTTGTGCAACCGGCTACTAGTGTACAAGTTTTAGTTTAGATAAAAACTCTTACAGTGACAACCAATTTTAATTTTTTTTGTTTTTATTACTATTACAACTTAATTACAATTAGAATAATTAGTTTTCATTCCCACATCTCTTTGGTACCTAAGATTTAAATTCAATTTCTTTTTTAGCACCTCTCAGCTTAGATCACAGTCACAGTGTGCATATAATATTCAACCACGCTTTTTTGTAATTATCTATATATTTGTGAGACGTTTGCTTATGCGCTGAGAATTAATTATCTGAAATCATTTTTTACAGTAAGTACTTTTCTATAACACTATTACAGTTTGATACTCTGTCTAAAACAGTAGTTTTATATAAACATTTCTTAGTGTGTATACCCCAAACCTATTCACAGCTTGCTTGTTTATATCCCGCTAAACTTTTATATGTTTTTAATTATTAGTAAGTATATGCACTTTTGTTATACAACAAGTAGCATGACTGAGTACAAAGTATTTAGATAGTTTGCTTTTTACTACATTCTGACGATTTTAATAAATAAGAACCAATCGACTATATCTTAACAAAGAGAGAACTACATTCGTCACAAGAACGAAAACGTGTATATACCACAATATAAACAATCAGGCAAATAATACTACAAAGATAAACATTGAAAGTCTACAGGATAATTTTACAAAATACTTTTATCAAAAAAAAAGAAAACTAGAAAGAAATCGAAAAGAAAGTTGGAAGCAAGTTGAAAAAAAATTAGAAGAAAATTGGAAAAAAATTAAAACAAACATTTTAAGTGCTGAAAAGAAATCTGTAGGTTACAAAAATGTAATGTAATAAAATAAGAAAAATGCGGATAAAATAAAAAAGCCTACATGCAATACGCTTAAACACACCACAAGAAACATATAAAAATAATAATAAAAAGAAGAAAACTCGCATATTTGCCAGAAAAATCAAAAATGGACGCTTCTCACAATAAAATGGAACACGACTTTTATGGCCTGCAAAAAAATGTAGCGTTTCGGAAAAAGAAAGACTGAGAAATAAACAAATAGACTCTGAGCAAAAAAAATGGAATAACTGTTAAAGCAAAATAGAAAAGAACACGTTAACCGAGACTGTGTAGCCGCAACTCAGGTAATTTAGGTAAGAGAAGAGCGCGCTAACAAACAATATAAGAAATCAATCAAACAATTAGAAAAATTGTCAAAATTGGTCAATTAACTTCTGATGTCAGGGATGCCAAATAGTTTTATTTGAAGACTAAACTATTAAAAGTCTTAATCTGCAATAAAAGTTACACAACATAAAATTCATTGAATCACTCTCAAAATATTTAAAATCCTATATTCAAAAACAAAACAAAAACAATAATATAAAATTCGGTAAAGTTACTTAAAACTAAAAATAGAAACTTTTGTCATTTAAATTATTAAACTTAAAATTAAGAGAATACCGGTATTTCTTTACATATAGTAAGAAAACAATTTTATTTAAGTTACTTTAAATATGCAATTGTAATATTGATATTAATTAGAGAAATTTATCATTTAGTATTTAACAAGTTACGTTAAGATGCAAGTTATTTAACAAGAAGAAAACTCAAGTTGTTGCTAAGGCATTTATCAACGAAAAGGAATGTAGAGATAAGGCAAACTCACGCATACGGATCAAATTTCCAATAGAATGCAAAGTTGATGTCGTCCAACGTTGAGATTGACGGATGATAACCTTGGGAAATTTCCCATAAAAACGATGATGAAGCGTATTTTCTTTACGAAAATCGGTTCGGGTCGTTGGTATTTATTGTATTATGCACATACCAAACCCATTTGAATTATTAAGATAATGATAATTTCGTTACAGGTAAAATCGGAATCGGTATATAAAAAAAAAAAAAAAGTTTAAAACAAATAGAAACTGGGAATTAGATAAACTCAACAAAATAGAAATAAAAGACATACCTGTATTATTAACACAGACTTTTTAAATAAAGATATTGTAGATATTAGTTAAGATAAAGAAACTACATGGATACTAATAAAGCACTACATGTGTACTTGTCAAAGATTCGGTACCGAATGACTCTCAAGGTTGACAACGCCCTTGAAAAGTAAGAATTCCACAAAATAAAAGTAAAGGAAGGTTTACACGCAAATTTTAATTAAATAATACAAATAATTTAAAATCAAGTAATAACAATAACGGAAACGTTACACACCCCGTTCGACCAAAAAAAAAATGATAGGTACTATCAAATGAAGTACCAAATACCATGGTGCATCTACGTTACTACTAACGTAAAAATCAACAAAAGCAACGACAACGATAAGGCAAAGGCAACGTCAAAAGGCAAGGCATCAACAAAGGCAAGGCAAGATGCAACTGGAACTCTATTCTTAGAATTGTATATTTACAGCTTACTCTAACTTATCACTAACCTAAAACTATAAAAATCAAAGTAGGGGAAAAGGAGAGAGAATCTTGAAACTTGGCTTCGACAGCTAAATAATTCTGAAGGAAATGCAAGAGGGCGTGTCTTTGCGTCACGAGATCGGCAAATAACGTTATCCCACAAACAACTATCCCAACAAAACTACCGACACCTAGGCACAATAAGATCAAGACGAAGAAGAAAATGGAAATGTTAAAATCACTGCTTATCATCTATAGGATCTTCGCCATTATAAGCTTTCAAATCTTTAATATGCCACTTCCCTAAATTGTTTCCAGATATATCGGATAATTCATAAACAAGGCGGGAGTGAACTTTAACAACTTTACATAGAATAAATTTTGGTGCTAGCTTAGCAGCAAAACTTTTGGTAGCGTCTGAAAGAGCATAATTTCTTTTCCAGACAAAATCGTCAACCTTAAAAACGACAGGACGTTTCCTCAAATCATATCGTTGTTTGCTTTGCTCATAAGCCTTTTTCAAACAAGATCGCACATCTTTATACAGTGCAGGTAAAGATAAGACATCTTCCTCCCATTGTTTACGCTCGATATTAGATACAAAATCATTAGCATGATTTTCAGATACGGGACCATAGAAAGATCCATCAACAGGTACGGTACGAGCAAACATTAGAAACAAAGGAGAAAATTGAGTCACTTCATGTCTAGATAAGTTAATGGCTTGAGCAATCTTGAAAACATTTTCGTCCCAACAACGATGATTTTCTTTAATAAAGGAAGAGATACTGGTTAGAACAGTTCTGTTTGTTCGTTCGGTAGGGTTTACTTGAGATAAGTGACGAGCACTATACCAGATATTAACTTTATGATTAGAGATAAAGTCGGTAAATTGTTTAGCCTTAAAAACTTGTGCATTGTCACACAAGATAATTTGAGGTACGCCAAAGATAGTGAAGACATTTTCTTCAAGATATTTAACAACAGATACGGTAGTGGCGTTAGATAAGGGTTTCACCATAACAAATTTCGTAAACCAGTCGGTAATTACTAGCAATTGAGTATTTCCTTTCTTAGAACGAGGGAAAGGACCCATAAAGTCAATAGAAATCATCTGAAACGGAAAGTTAATGTTTTTGTATTTGCCCATCAATCCTGCACGAGCAACATTAGGAGCTTTTTGAGAACCACAAACTAAACAATTAGAGACATATTTCTTAACAGAAGATAATAATTTTGGCCAATAATAAAATTCGGTAATACGAGAGACAGTTTTAAAAACTCCAAAATGACCAGAAGTAACTTCGTCATGGAATTCAGAAATAATTTTATTTCTATTTTTAGTAGGTACGACAATTTTCCAATCAGATAGGTTAGAAACTACGTTATGTTTGCGACGCAAATGTTTATATAAAATACCATCCTTTACGGTAAAATCAGGATAATCAACGGGATTAGATACAACTTTAGATAACATACTTTTATACCAGTCATCAGGAATTAATTCAAAATTTTGAAGAAGATTAACGGAACGAGAGAGATAGTCCGCAGGAACATTTACGGAACCTTTACGATGTTTAATAGAAAAGTTAAATTGAGACAAGCGAAGACACCAACGAGCTAGGCGATTTGCAGGATCTTTGAGTTTAGTTAACCAGAGCAAGGAAGAATGATCGGTAAAGACAGTAAACTTTGTACCTTCAACATAACCTCGAAAATGTTCACAACCAAACAAAACACCAAGACACTCTTTTTCGGTAACGGTATATTTTCTCTCAGCTTTAGTTAAGGTACGACTTGCATAAGCTACGGGATGTTCAAAACCATCTGCTTCTTGAAAAAGCACAGCACCTAGACCAACGTCAGAGGCATCAGTCTGAATGAAGAAAGGCTTAGAGAAATCGGGACTAGATAAGAGAGGAGCAGAAGTCAATAATTTCTTTAAAGTAGAAAAAGCTTGGTCGGCTTCAGAAGTCCAAACTATAGATTGTCCTTTAGGGTTACCATGCAAGAGAGCATTAATAGGGGCACTGATAGTAGAGAAATCTTTAATAAAACGACGATAATACTGTAACAAACCCATTACTCTACGAACTTCAGTAGTATTTTTAGGAACGGGAGCTTCTAAAATAGACTGAACCTTTTAGGATCGGTACGCAAACCATCTTTATCAACTACAAAACCAAGAAAAACAAGAGAATCACGCATAAATTTACACTTTTCAAAATTTACAGATAAATTAGCTTCTTTAAGCTTTAAGAAAACCAAATTAAGAACCTCTAAATGTTTCTCAAAGGTAGGAGTGGCGATAATTATATCATCAAGATAAACGAAAACATAGGGGTCAAGTTCTGGACCAAGTACTGCATCCATAAGTCTTTGCATTGACTGAGCACTATTACACAAACCAAAAGGCATTCGTTTGAATTGAAAAAGACCTTTACCATGAACAGTAAACGCAGTCTTAGAACGAGAGTCGATATCAAGAGGAATTTGAAAGAAAGCTTGCTTTAAATCAATTGAGGAAAGAAATTGACTATCACGGAGTTTATTTAAGATAGAGTCAATACTAGGCAACGGATAGGAATCACGAACAGTTACTTCATTTAACTTACGACCATCAAAGCACATACGATAAGAGTCATCCTTTTTCTTTACAAGTAAAACAGGCGAGTTCCAAGGACTATTAGATTTTTCGATAACACCTTGTTCTAGAAGACGATCTATTTCACTATTAAGATGAGTTTGCAAGGCAGGAGAGAGAGGGTATTGACGTTGCTTAATTGGCCTAGTATTACCAGTATCGATATAGTGAGAAGATAAATGTGTTTCAGGTAAAAAGATATCAGGAGATAACGACTCAAATTTCTTAACAATATTTTCAAGTTTACTGATATTTTCAGGAACTTGATCAGAGAGACCCTTAACTTTATTTACACTACAAACAGAAACTTCTTTAGGTATAGAGAACGAAGAAGAAAGAAAATCCATAGATATATTAAACAAATGACAGAAATCCATTCCAAAAATAAAGCTAGTAGAAATAGTAGGCACGACATAAAATTTCACATGCTTGGTGACATTATTAATACTAATAGGAATTTCAACAACATGAGATACTGTTTGAGGTTTTCCATCGGCAGTAGATATAAGAATAGAGGTATCGTTAAAAACTGTAGAGAAAGAAGAGACGACATGTAAAGCATCTTTACCTAGAACAGAGATATTTGCACCTGTGTCTAAAAGAGCTATATGTTCTTCATTATTCAAGAAAAACTTAATGTAGGAACGATTGTCATTCGGTTTAGAGACAAAGAGAGGAGATAATTCAGGCAAACACTTTGAGGTAGAGTTACGATAAAACTTAGAAATGGTTTTTAACCAAGCAGACCATTCATTTTTAGAAAAGTAAGTGTTAGATGACCTTACTCTTTCTTTCGGATGGTACGGGAGATATTTTTGTTGAGATGACTTGGATTTTCGTGACACACTGCACCTCTTCGTGCGCCAGACTCGTTTTTTGGAAGAGAAACAGTTGGTTGACCAACAGGAATTTCAGAAACCACATTACGTTTAGAGGAACAAGAAGTACACTTCGACTTAATTACATTGGGAGTTCCACACCCATAACAGAAAATTTTCTTAGGTAATTTACAGTTAGAATAGATATGTCCATTATTTTGACAATTCCAACAGGTAACGACAGACAAAGATAATTCCGGAGTTGAATCAGTCATAGTGACATCATCAGGATAGGCAAAGTCAGGAGCTAAGAGAACATTCACTTTCTTTGAAGGTGGCGGATGATATTTTTTAATTTGTTGGCGACTATTTTCCAACTTACGACAAATGTCTAAGAGAATAGGAAACGTTGGAGTATCCTGTAAGACCAAATGTGAGATAAAGAAAGGGTGAAGATTTCTTTTTACTATACGAAGTTGTTCTTCAACTGAGGGAGGTGTAGACAATCTATTAAACATACCTTGCATTATAGCAATAAAGATAGCAACACTCTCGTTTTCTCCTTGAGTACGCTGCTTAATTTCAGATAAAAGATCATCATCATAAGAAAATGGAAGAAAAGTTTCTTTCAAAAGTTTTTCCAAATCGTGCCAGTTATTTATGGTATGTCAAACAGAACGATACCAGATAAGAGCTTGTTCTTCAAAAAGATCAACGGCAGAGTCGAATAATTCTTGAAAAGAAATATTACGAGCTAAACGTAGTTCATGAACTTTTTCTAAAAATTGGATTAAGTTACTTTTACTTGAGGAACCAGAAAACTTCACATTCCATTTACAAACAGGCATACTATATGAATGAGACACGGTAGTTTCTTTAATTGAGGTATTTTGTAATTGTGACTCAATGTCAGAGACACTATCCAAACGTAAAAGAAATTCGCCTTCCAAATCAACAAAAGATTCGTTTAATTTAGAGACAACATTTTTTCTTTCATCATTTTCGGCAATAATACGAGAAATTCGGTCGATAACATGAGATAAACGGTACTGCAAACGTTTAACTTCAGGACTTCCAGAAGAAAAATCAGAAAGACCATAAATTTTCGTAGTTAAATCATTCAAAGAAGTAGATACTTCAGAGACATCTTGCTCAAAAGCATAGGTAGACACTAGAACTTTAGATTCATCACTGGATTCGCGATGCAAAATAGAACGCAACTGCCTACGACGTTGATCTTGAGTAGACAAAGGAGTTTGTCCTCTGATAGAAATTTCATAACTAATTTCTTCAGAAAGTAAGGCATAGATAAGAGACATTTTAGATAAATAAAGATACGATACGAGATAACAAAATCAATTCAGATATAGAACCGATATTTCTAATCCAGGCGTGTATTCAAAAGAAGAGAAAAACAATTCGCACAAATTCGCAAACTAAATTATTTTCCATTCAAATTTCATTCAGTCATTCTCGATTGTTTCCCCACAAGGGATGCCAAAAATTGTAGCCGCAACTCAGGTAATTTAGGTAAGAGAAGAGCGCGCTAACAAACAATATAAGAAATCAATCAAACAATTAGAAAAATTGTCAAAATTGGTCAATTAACTTCTGATGTCAGGGATGCCAAATAGTTTTATTTGAAGACTAAACTATTAAAAGTCTTAATCTGCAATAAAAGTTACACAACATAAAATTCATTGAATCACTCTCAAAATATTTAAAATCCTATATTCAAAAACAAAACAAAAACAATAATATAAAATTCGGTAAAGTTACTTAAAACTAAAAATAGAAACTTTTGTCATTTAAATTATTAAACTTAAAATTAAGAGAATACCGGTATTTCTTTACATATAGTAAGAAAACAATTTTATTTAAGTTACTTTAAATATGCAATTGTAATATTGATATTAATTAGAGAAATTTATCATTTAGTATTTAACAAGTTACGTTAAGATGCAAGTTATTTAACAAGAAGAAAACTCAAGTTGTTGCTAAGGCATTTATCAACGAAAAGGAATGTAGAGATAAGGCAAACTCACGCATACGGATCAAATTTCCAATAGAATGCAAAGTTGATGTCGTCCAACGTTGAGATTGACGGATGATAACCTTGGGAAATTTCCCATAAAAACGATGATGAAGCGTATTTTCTTTACGAAAATCGGTTCGGGTCGTTGGTATTTATTGTATTATGCACATACCAAACCCATTTGAATTATTAAGATAATGATAATTTCGTTACAGGTAAAATCGGAATCGGTATATAAAAAAAAAAGTCTAAAACAAATAGAAACTGGGAATTAGATAAACTCAACAAAATAGAAATAAAAGACATACCTGTATTATTAACACAGACTTTTTAAATAAAGATATTGTAGATATTAGTTAAGATAAAGAAACTACATGGATACTAATAAAGCACTACATGTGTACTTGTCAAAGATTCGGTACCGAATGACTCTCAAGGTTGACAACGCCCTTGAAAAGTAAGAATTCCACAAAATAAAAGTAAAGGAAGGTTTACACGCAAATTTTAATTAAATAATACAAATAATTTAAAATCAAGTAATAACAATAACGGAAACGTTACAACTGTTAGCGATAAGTCACCATCAAGTCGAAAAGTCACAGGTCGTAAAAGAAAAAACTACAACATTATGCAGAGGCATAATAAAGTTATGAATTAAACAGCCAAAATGCCTAACAAGAAAAAAAAAGAAGCAATGTATATAACACCTATTTTATTCAAGTAACGATTAGTTTATTTATTGTCTATTTTTTTCAAATAATCTCTGCAATTATTTGTCATTTAACGTTCTAATCATATTTGTAACTTATAAAAAAAAGATTTATAACATTTAGTTTTAGTTTAGTTAGTAGTGCTTCAAGCAAATTTCGTGACGTCACGTACATGCATTTTATTGTTTTTGCGACAGCATAACTTTATTATATATATATATATATATATATATTTTTTTTTAATAAAATCGCAAGTTTTATATCTTTAATAAATTTTTAAATAAACTTACCTACTTTATCTAAAATTTTCTATTAAATATTCAAAAAAATAATATATTATACGCCTCCGAAAAGTGATTGTACCGTGCTCGTGTAAGTTTATAAATTTACTCTCGTTGGTAAGTCACCATGTTTTTTAACTTGTACAACAATCTGCTAATATTTTTTAATAAATTACTCTAAATTACTTTTTCTAATTATTTTTTAAAAACGTAAATTTTTGAAGTCAGAAATATAATAGTTGATTATTCTTTAAAACGTTCATATTCACCCTTATTACTAGTTTAGCAGATGTAGTAAAAAATTTATATTTGATTTTATAAAATTGAATTTATGTTCAATCCCGACGCTAAGAGTAATGTTGGTGGGAAATATTAAAAGGATTGAAATGTCCAGGTAGTAGCTGTTTGCAGCCTAACTTGTGCACAGCCCTCGCACATGTATCAACGTAAAGAATGCCCTAAACTTAATGCCATTGTGGAATTTATGTTCTAGAAACCTAATGGCAGCTAAATTATCTGTAGATAAAAATATCAGAACGGAAATCATTATCAGATCTGGTTACTTTCTTTACAACCAGACAGGGCCACCGCTTATTGAAGAAATCCAGCGGCTGATTAATAGACACCACGCCTTGTGGGGGAGCATAGACACAAATCTAAGAAGTAAACCACTTTTAGAATTTATTTTAAAATCTTATTAAGATATAATAAATAACGGTTATTTTCCTACGTTTGTAACTGTGTCGCGCAGTGTTACACATGATCTTGATAGATACAGACAATGCAACATTAGGATAACTTGAGATGATAACTTGGCGGAACAGGAAACTTGGCAAAGCAAGGGCACGCACTATATTAAGCTATTTAACACAGTTAAAAAAAGCGGCGACTGAAATGAATGCAAAACTAATTTTACAACGTACAACAATGCCATTAAAAAACAAAAAGAGACTCTTAGACAAGATACTGTAGGGACCACATTGGAAACATCGGTATCATGCTGCCAAAAACGGAGAGTTTACAAACTTAGTGGAAGTACTCTACAAAAACTATTGCAAAATATTTTTCAGGTTCATTGTTAACAGAAGTTCTTATGCACCAGAACCTCAAAATACCAAACAAACGGGCATCGAAAAATACTTTTAAACTATTCTAGAGTCCAGAATCATCATCATAGTGCAAAAAAAAATTTGCTGCTCAACGAAACGCAATTTGTAAAATTTCCAAAGACAATTTAAAACTTTTGAATATACCAAACAACTGATAGATTGTTAAGGTGGTATTTATACCAACGCCAGGGAGATCTACGTTTGCATAAGCAAAATTTTACAGACCGATCAAGTTGACTTTTTTCACCTTAAAACTACCTAAAATGTAGTCAAGTATATACAGGACGGAGCATAAAGACTTTTCTTATGCGTCGAAACCAGTTTGCATACCAATACGGAAAATCTTACGAGCAATTTACCAACTAGTAAGCAGAAAATGAAATCAAATGCAATGATATTACATTCGGTGCTTTTCTAAATATTAAAGAAACACTTAAAACTTTATCTCAATTGCAAGAGCAATGGAGAAAAAAGCATCACACCTGTACCGCAAAACTAGGTCAAATCAGTGCTGTGGAATCAAACGGTATGATGCACTGACAATCTCGCCATTACCACAAACGGAACAACCAAGACGACGGCAATCGTTCCGTTTAACAAACGACAAAAAACGAATGACATAAAGCCATTTACAATGTACGGAGCCACGCTCTTGATGACAAAAAAAAACAAAAATCTGGGACTCATTTTTGATACCACAACTGCCTTTCAACGCTCATCTAGAAAAAGTCACAACGAATGTCATCAGGGTTCTTTATGTAACAAAACGGATGGTCGGTCACACATGGGTATTGAAACCTACAATAAGTAAATGGTTACATACTGTGGTGACAAGACCCATACGAAGCGTTTGTATGGGATAAAAAAACTAACCTAAAAACTACAGTTTTTAAGCTAGGCAAAGTACAGATAATAGTATGTTTTCTAATAACACGAGCAATACAAATCACGCCCACAGCATCCATGGAAGTATTATTTTTACTTCTACCATTACACCTCGTCGTAGTGATGGAAGCAATACAAGCAGCATATAAGCTGCAATTTAATGAAAACACGGAATCACCCGGAAATACAAACCGCGTATATACAACGTGCTGCGTGAAAAAACAATTTTAACTATAAGATCTGACTTCACAAAACATTATCACATCTTAAAGAAATTTAAAGTGATAATACAGTTATGAGACAAATAGACAAAAAACATTTACCAAAGCACGGTTAAAAACAATATTTGGTACACAAATGGAGTTAAAAATCGCACGGTATCAGGGCGGAAATATATGAAGGCAGGCACCGATGAGAAGTAACTTTTATCTTTATCTTGGGTAAATATGCGTCCGCTTTTCAAGTTGAAATTGTTGTTACCGACTGGTGTGTCAAAAACATTAATGACTCGAAATCATACGCAAACGGTCTATATCGATCATATCTGAAAACCAAGCAGCACTATTGGCAACTCGCCAACAAATGCAGTTTATCTCAATACCAAAAAACCAGAGTATAAAGGAAAACCAAATGGTAGACGTGTTAGCTAAAAAAGGCACAGCAGGGACATATATCGAACCTGAACCCATCTTTTGAATATAAGAAATTATGAAAAAAGTTGCTGTGTAAATGCATACTAAATTCAGCGCACAAAAATTATCAGCAAACCAAGGCTAGCCGATGAGTTGAAAAAAGCCCTTTAGTGTAAACTTCTGGACTTTATAAACGAAACAGAACTGCTGAGAGAGTGATAAATTAGAGGTGCACAAAAAGACCAAGGAGACCGCTAGACGAACCACTTCATGAATAAAATAAATGTTAGTAACTTTAAATTTATTTTTACTTAGTTTTTTTTTTCATTGCCATTAAATGAAAATATTTTTTCTCATAATCAATATTGATTTTTTTAATTACATTTTTTATGGAAAAAATATTTTATTGTTCATTTCTTTGCTTATTTTAACAATGTTTACCTTTGCAATCTTGTGAAAGTTTTATAATTTTTTATTATAATTGCTTATAGTTCAGAAACACGTCACTTGAAAAAATATAAAGCGAAGCCATGTAACTTATTAGGAATGATTAGTAAAATTGCGGTATCATCTAGTTTGTAGATTTTTCGTAATTATGTAAAACTAATTATTGTTAAGATCTTATTTTCCATGACTTTCAATTTTAAGCAAAAGTGCAGAAGCTTCTAAATTATTTTATTTTTGTTTTTTGCTAAATCTAATTTTACGTACCGTTGCGTTACAGACAACATTAATGAATATTGTAGTTGTCGTTTGTTGGTTTGTACCTTTAATTCTAATAAAGTCTGTCTTAAAAATTCTATTTTTTTAATAATCTATACTTTTAAGCGTTACAATGCTAATTAAAAACTTTATTCGTAATTGTGTAACAAACATCGTTAAGCAATAACGAAAAAAATATACTCATTAATCAATGTATGCAATTGTATTAAATCATTAAGTTCTGTTTAAACTTGTAAAAAATTCATAATTTAAGAGGTCGAATCGGCAAACCAATAAAAATAGTAATACGTTTTTAACATTCAAGACGCAAAATTAGTTAAAATCTAAAATACTTACCTACACAAAGACAATAAAACAAGCAAACATAAATTAAACTTAAAAAAACTAAGTAATAAAATACTTTCAATACTATGTAAAAAGTTAACGATTGCAAAGTAAAATATCTCAATAATACGAAAATAAACGTTTAAAAAACAAAAACCAAATAAAATAGAATTTATGCTATAACTATAATTAATTTTTGTTTGTTTTAATTATTAATTTAATAACTGTTAATTAAATGTACTATAAAAGCAAGACATTGTACATTAAAACAAAGTGTTTAAACAATGATTAGACTAACTACTTAAGTGTAATTTAATTTAGTATTACTTAATTACGTTTCTGGTTTACTACTTTGTACTTTAATAAATGCGATAAAATGTTTACTGTAGTTTATTTAGTTTCTAAATTTAGGTAATAGAAAAATTTGTTGTTTTGTAAGAAAATGGTATTTTTTGTTTCACTACACTCTTTATTAACTTTTTTGTTTGTTTGATATTATTTCTCTTAAGAATCATTGTACAGTTAAATTCTTTTATACAACTTTTATTAACTACTGTAATACATTTGACCAACAGTTATAAGTAATTACGTACTCTATTTTATAACCGTTTTTTGTAATACAAATTTATTATTTAATTTAATTTTTTGTAATAATGCGAAGCATATCGTTTTAATTTATTACGTCAAAAAAATATTACGAAAAATTTTTCTTACTACTTACATTTATAAATTTATTAAATATTTACTATTATTTATAATATTTAAACATTCTATCATAATAAATAAAAACTTTTTAGTAAATTCAACTAAAGTTTAATTATTTTTTAATTATTCAATTTTTGATAATATGCAAAATTAATACTAGCAATATTAAATTATGTAATTATTTCCTACGTTTTATCTATTATAAAAATAATTCTATAAAAGTATATACATTAATTTGATATTCAAATCCACTGTAATATATTTTTTCTTTGATTATTAAGCCTACGCATATTAGCTACCTAATTTTGAAGTAGATTGCCTAGGGATTATCTTTAAGAACTTTTATTGCAGTGGTCTCTTCTTCCTTTGTCATACAATGCCACTTTAAATTGTCAAGCGCAGCCGTTGGTCACTTATTCTAGTGACTCGACCCATTAATTTTGTTCTACAAAAACGAAAAATGTTAGCTATTTACTATTATGAATTTTTCCAAAATAATTTGCTTTTATGTGTTTTTGTCTTAATTTTGTCTCTAAAACTATAATACTTTAGATGGAATTACAAAATAATTTAAGAATTTATTATTGTAATCAACAGAATAAACAGAAACAAATATATTTCTTTTACTTATTTTTGAAACCTGTAATAAGTATTAATCATTTGTTGTAAAAAATTCAATAAAATTAAAGTATTTATAAAAAACGTAGTCTTGCGTTAGTAATATTGATTTAATTGTATTTAAAGAATTTGTGTAATTCAATGCATTTGCAACTTAAAAAGCAAATATCTAAAGTAAAAAACGGTGCATGCATTTTTTGTTTTGTTTGATGTCATAATCAAAAAAATAATATTTTTTGTAAATGAATTAGTTTGAATCCTGACTATTAAAATTTTATATAGGTAGTACAAAATCAGAAACTCACAAATAAAATCGTTAAAATACTTATGTGAATTCAAAGTAAGAAATACAAAAATATTAAATTAACGTTACGAAAATTTGCAAATTAAAAAAATAATTTTTAATGTACCGTTTACTAATAATGAGTTTTTATCACATTTATAATATGACATGTACAATTAATTTAAAACTCCAATATTGTGTGTAGTCAAGAAATAATGTGATTCTTTATAAATAACTTAAATCAAAATTTATTTTTTTTTATTTCAAACTGTTTTTTTGTAAATCTAAAAATTTCAAACTTTCATCAAAACTAGTTAAATAATTTAAATCAAAATTTAAAAAAAATCGACTGTTTTAAATTAAAGACAGCAAAAAATGATATTTTTGTTAATTGAACAATTTGAATTTTTTTGTTTTGAATATAAAATTTTGTATAATAATTACCGTTTATAACCTTTACAAATAACTTTGTTGTTGTACATTTCTAGGATATAAAGAAAAACATGTATAATTAAAACAAAAACAATTAAACTGTGTTACACAATATATAACCTGCGCTTTAAATTACGTTTACATAAAACTACAAGCAAAATTGAACAATTTCTGTATAACAATTGTATAATAACAAAAACATACTATATAAATTGTATATTAGAATAATATATAGACGTTTATAAACATTTAATTACTATTATAAATACATTATTTGAGCAAAAACGTAATACGAAACTTAAAATAACGTTTTTAGTTATTTATAATTTATATTTTATTATTTGTATTTTTACTAAATAGTAAAAAACATATCACTCTCGTTTTATATATCTAAAAATTAATTCAAATCATGTTCTAATTACAGTTTCAATGAAATCTTCGAGTTTTTCTAACACTATTGTCATATTTTTGTTGTACATTTGTTTAATCTGCAATATCAATGTAGGACGTTTTGTTCAAACAACCCACCATACAACCAGTTATATTGAATCGCTAGCAAATGTTACAAGTAAATAATTTTAATTTAAACCTACCTTGTCTACTATGCAGTAGTACAATAAGTCGACAATAGATAATGATAATAATGAATCGCAAAAAAAATAAAAGATGAGTACAAAAACTTACCAAACCAAAAATTATTTGTTAATTGTAATGATTTTTACTTCTTCTATTTATCTGATTTAAAAAGAAAATTATGCATGGTATATAAGCTTATGTACGACGGTTAATGTTATTTTGCTTTTAGCTATGACTGCGTTCAAATAATCGAAGAAACTTGACAATTGTCCCGTCAACGTACTCAACGACAATACATAAGGTTACAGATGATATAAAGTTTGCGATTAAAAGTAACTTTAAGTCAGTATGATCTAACATTATTACATAAAATAGGCTGAAGCTGACGGTTAATGAACACAATTGAAACAAATGACATAATGCAAAATTGTATGTTACAAGGCGTACAAGGCTACGATACTAATACAGGTGAGAGTCTTTTCTTGTCTGTTCTGATTACATCAAACAAAGTGTACTCCACAGATTACATACATATCCCGAAAGCAGCAGGGTACAAAATCCTTTAAAATTCGCTAAAAAAACTGAAAAGATAACGTGACCACGACTTTGAGAATTGCTTTACTACCAAAAAACGTCGCGTAATTAACTCCAAACTCCGAATCCGACCAATACTTAGAATACGTTTTCCTTAGCACATTCGCTAAATGCGTAATAGAAATCACTACAGAGGAAAATTTAACAGAAAGAAAAACTACGTTCATGTCTTAAAATAACACTAGACAGACGAACGTTCTCAGCAATTTCCAAAACAGGTAAGAGCGAGTAGGAGTTGCTGTACCGCGTTTATTCCCATCCATAAAGTGATATGACAATTAATAACATTCTTAGGCAGTGCAGCCGTTAATTTTAATTTAGAATAAATATTTTTGATGAATACAAAATAACGACTTGTAACAAACCGATAGAACATTGATTACTAAACTTTAGATAGTCATGCATGCTTATGCAAATCCGTCTTTTAAACTCGATTTCTTAAAATTGCATATATATACGTTTTAAAACATAATATAATATTTCATAATATTTTATAATATTAAAACGTTTTTAAGAAATTTTTACATAATTTCTGTAGCTTTACAATACAAAACTTTTGTTGTTTGTAATCATTATCATATTAAGAATTTAAACAACTTTCTTTAATTAGTTGAGGGGTAAATGGCAATAATCCGATAAAAAATGGATAAAGAAAAGATCACTGTTGTATTACTATTTTTCATTCTAGATAATTCCGGTGTAGTTGAATAAACTATTTATTCCAGGTTCTGAAAATGTCTACTGCAACGGGTGACAAAAGCTCGGTTTGTGAGAAATTGTCCACACTATAATTGTTCAGAATGAAAAATTGTAATACAAAAATAGCTAGTAAAAACGTAAATCTTAGTATGAGATCACTATTATTTCAAAATCTGTTTACAGAAAACCATTACTCATTTTGCAATTATTGTCCAGGGTTTAATTGCTTCAATACGTAAAAAAATTAATCAATAAACAAAAAGTGATTGCAATTAATTAAACGTTATTATCAAAATTGTATCTGCAGTTTCTTAATAAGTTAACAATTATTGTTGTGTGCGTTAACATTATCTACGATGCCAAAAGAGAAAAGACGTTTAAAAAAATTAAAGTAAGTTATTTGTGGAGTTTAAAATATTTATATAAAGTAAACTCGCATCACTTAATTTTAATTGTAAGTTTTAAACGTTACAATTTGGTTGAATACCATCGACATTACCAAAACTTGCGGAATAATGTGGTATAGAATTACATTGTCTTGTTAGTTGATTGACTACTACTTTAGCTTTCAAAGAGTCTTCTATGTATTCTTCGGAACAGAAACAAACTCACGTTTCGCAAGACATTGCAGCTTGCGTCTTCAGAGTGGTAAATGTCACTGACAAACGTCAGTTTGTTTGGGTTCACAAACGACAATACGTCAAAGGCCAAGTTCTACTTCTTGTTTTGGCTCTTAAGGAGAGGCTAGGACCAAGCCTAACTACGGCGCGGTCTAAGCCAAAAGTCGCTTATAATCATAAACATAACCGGTACAGCTTAAGATTTTATTTTAGTAACTCTTTCTTATTGTCCGCTATGTTTATACATTTCTCAGTTAATTTTGTTCTGTCAATATTTAATCTGTTTCTAAACTTTTTTGATGTACTCTTGTTTTTGTCTGATCAAAAATATTTTACAATTAACAATTTAATTTAGAAACTTTATACAGTTTATTTACTTTTGGTAGCATCTTTTGTAATTATTTTTGTAGTCGTTTCTTCAATAATACTAACATTTTTGCGTTTTTTAGGCTTATTATTGATAGTAAAATATAGTTCTGAAAATACAACTATAATATAATAACCAATGTTTTTATTATTGCAATACCATTGCTTGTTTTATTAAACTTTAAATTTGTTATTAGCCATTATTTTTTTAATATCCTTTTTTATAGCGTAGTATTTGTCAGGTAGAATTTTTGTTGGGTGACTTGTTAGTTTTAATGTTACTATAATACAAGGTGGGTGCAATTTTGAGATACGTTGTAGAAAGAACTAAAAACGACTGGGCCAAGAGGAAAACAATAAAACAGCAAAAATACAATGAAACTAAATAGGTACGAAGCAATGATCATATAAATCACATTAAAAAATCAATAAATGCAAAGACTATTGATTCGTATTGCAAGTAAATTACTGTTTGCTATTGTTTGTGTTCAGAGGTAGTAACCTTTCAATGCTTTTTTTTAGTTGTAAACCTCTTCGTGTCTTGAAACGCCAATATAAACAAAAAACTTAAACTGGTAAATTTTGTTTACTGTAGATAGCTATGATACCATATTTTTGGTGTTCATGGTGTAAGTTGCAATCAAGCGACAATTTTTAAATAGCACAAAACGCAATTTAAAAAATGAGCAAATGATGTAACTTTCTTTACTATTTTTGGCATTCAAATCTACATAAAATACTAGATACCATGTGCCTAGGTCAAAAGAAAAATGATGTCATGCTACAGATTTTACACGCCTTAATCTACTATCTTCACTAATTTTAATCCATTGTATATTATTTTTCTTTTACGTAATAAGTAGTAATGACCAGAAGAATGGGATGAACTGATAAAAAACTCATGTCATAAACATTCGCCATTTAAGCTTACAAACGTAGACATATCAGATATGCTAAAAAATACTTTATGAATTTTCCAAAACCACAAATCCAAATTTAAAAAGTCAAAATAATTGAGACAAATAAAAACATCTCAATGGCCAAATTTAAAAATCAATCTTTGATTAAAGTACTAAGCGATTCAAAAAAAAATATTTTATCTAAATGCTTTTAAACAAACACAATTTAGTAATCAATAAGAAGAACGTAAAGTTTGTTTTTAAAATATTTTTAATTTTGCCATTTTTTGATCTTATTAAACTGTTTTTTTATCTCTGTCAAAAACAACCAAATTTTATTAGTTTTTTTTTGTTTTATTTTTTGTTATTATTGTTTTGTATAACTATGAATGTGCATGAGTATTATAAAATGTGTGTATGTATTTCTCTCGTCATTTTTATACGACTTTTAAAGATGTTGAATTAGTCACAATATTTTTATTTAACTATAATTGCAAAGTAGTCTAGAAAATTACATAATAGTTATTATCTAAATATCTTGCAGTTGCTAAGTTTGTTTATTATTAATGGCTAGATTTTAGTATTTATTAGTTTTTCTTGTAAATAGTTAGCGGGTAACTAATGTTTTTTACCATACATTTTTTATACATAATGATATTTACAAGCTAAGTATTCAAGTTAAGTTATACTTTTAGACTTGCAGAAACTAGAAATTTGGTAAAGATTTTTATAATTAAATTTATTAATTAAAAAAAATTAAATTAGCTGTATATTACAATTACGGTTTTTAATTTACAAAAACTGTTTTATTTTTAGTACATTTTGTAAATGCTATTGTAAATCATTACTTAATTTATTTGTTAATTATTGCTTAATATTTAATTATAGTAAACCTACGTTATTTATAAATGTTTTGCAGTATTTTAACTACAAAATAAATTTAAAAACAATACTCTATCAAGTTTATTAATAATTTAAAAAGTATATATACAAAAATTTGCATTTACAAAAAAATTATATACTTTGTACTAAAAATAATATTTGGATTTTGTACGTTTAAAAATTTATTACTATAATTTTATTTAAATGCTTGTTTATTTATAAATTTAAACATTAAAAGATTTATGAAAAAAATAAATTTTTACATAAATTGAATAAAAACTAAACAAATAATATATGTAAATTAATAGCTAATTTAAATTCAGTTAACATAAATACGTAATTGTTTAATACTTAATTAAACAATGTAAATATTTTTTTTGGTTAAATGTATTTTAAAGTATGGCACACTATATTGTATTACGTACAATTTGTATTATTTTTAAATTTCAGTTTAAAACACGATTAACATTTAATATAAAACATTTTTTGAAAAAAATAATGAAATTATTTATTTTAGTATGTATTAAAATTCTAAGGTATTTCCGTAATTTATTTTTTTTAATTAACAAATATTTTTACTGTAACTAAACTTTCTAGGTTGTAACGTTAAATATTAATTTTTCTAATCACACAGTTTCTTATAAAAAGCAATAAAGTTAGTAAGTACAAAAAGTATGTTAAAAGATTTGTGGAACAAAAGGTTTCTAAAGAAAACGTGATAATTGAAGCTTTTGCGTTGTAGATTACGAAACTTATCCGATTGACATATTGTTACTACAAACAAAATTCTTTCGATTAGCAAACTTTTGTTTTGTTTTATACGCACATACATATTGTATAGTTTAATAGCATTTTATTTAAAATGCATTCTATTACTTATTTTTATATTAAGTAATTAATAAAGAAACGTTTGCAACTAGCCAATAATATTATAACTTTTAGTTTGTAACATGTTGCGACTTCTTAAAGTTATTGTTATTAACACACCAAACAAATTCAAAATTAAAACATTGAAAAGAAATTTAACAATTAAAAAGGTTACATGCTGAACATACAAACTGGTCAAACAATGTTAAATTTATCATGTATTTATGTGAGAAAACACTTTGAAAAATTTCTGGAACACAAGTTTTTAATACACTATTACGGAAATATTACAACGTTAGTTTTAATTTAATTAAGTAATGTTTTTTATTTTAATGAATTAGTGTTAGGAAACTTGTGACAAACGAGCTCCAGAGTAGGTTTAAAATTGAGATGTTTGTATGAATAAGAGATAAAGGGAGCGAATTTTAGGCCATTATTAAGAAAATTAGTTTCTTCTTCATTAAAATTTTTTTAAATTTTTTATGCTATCATGAAATTTGTAATATTTGTAATACATATTATGCATTTACTTGTCCTTTTGTATAATATTAGACTAATAACAATAAAATAAAATTTATTACTAATAAACCATAACACTAATAGTAAAAATTCAGATAGGGGTTTTTTTTAATTGTTTATAAAATATAAAACAACATTAAAAAATAACTTAAAATATTCTTGTGTTAGTAAACAAATTTACTAGATTATTTACATTTAAGATAAACAGCTATGATTCGAATACACAAATTTATTTATATTACAATTTTTTAATAAACACTTATAGTTTTAAAATTAAATAAGTAATTTTAAAGTCATTTTTTGTGTAGACTATGCTTATGTATTATGTATTTACTTTAAAGTGTTAGTGTAAATCTAACTGCAACTTATGTTTGATTGCATGGTACAGTCATGGACAATAAAAATGAATGTTTAGGTAGAAATTGGAGGGCGTGATCATAATCTAAGAAAAAACCCAACTTATAAGCGTGCAATAAATATTTTGATCTTTTAAGTAAATAAATAAAATACATTACATTTATGTAGATTGTTTTCGTATAAGTACATATATACCACATTACAATTTGTGAAATCAATTAAAAAACATTAAAATGACAACAGTAAGAATTTATTTTTGGCTCTGGTTACAAATAGAAATACAAATAACATTTATATTAAAGTAATATAAAAAATATCTACATCAATGCATAGGTATGGCTAGTTAATTTAAATATTTAGTGGTTGCATAAAAACAATAAATTTATTTACACAACAATATAATTAACGGGTAATTTCCGGAAAAGTGTCAATTTTGAATGCATTATTGCCAATGAGCACATACTTTTCAAATATTTTTTTTTGTTTTGCGTGACCTCTAAGAGCAGTGACTTTTAATAGATTTATTATTATAAAAAGTATCTAAAATTGTATCACACGGATATAGCAATATTAATTAATCTACCAATCAAAAATAATACTTGTAATTTCTCAAAACTAACATTATAATGTAATTACTCTAAATATTACGATTTTATTGAAATTGTAAAAATATTTTTTTTAAGTTGAATTTATTTGTTAAAATCTGGATAACTTTTACATACTGAAATTAAAACTTAAATGTTTGCATTTATTTAAAAACCAAGAAAAAGGATATTAAATAAAGATAAAATTAGGAAACCACCTTTCTTTTAATTAATAAACAAACTACAAAATCTGGATTTACCTGATGATCTTTACTTACTTATCTTAAAACAATTAATAGTTTAAAATTTTCAGATGCGGATTCTAAGAGGGCTATAATAGCATATTTGATTAAATCAAATAGTAACAATCAGACTATTATAGATTTTTCAATTCACTTTGCGGACAAAATACTTAATTTCAAAGTTTAGATGTAGATTAATTGACGATATTAATGTTTGTCTAAAAAGGAATAAGCACCCCAGAATTGTGATGATAAATCTAAAGGTCGCAAATGTTTTGCTAAAAGAGAACCGGTTAAGTCATTTTTCACTTACAACGTTAATAATTGTCCATTGTGTAAAGGTATTCATATTCTAAGCAAATGTAAAGCTTTTCTAAAGCTATCTCCTAATGATAGACATAACAAATTAAAGGAGTTGCACATGTTTTAATTGTTTGCAACATAATTACAAACAAAATTGTCTTTCAACTTCTAGTTGTATACGTCATAAAAAGCATCATACCTTGCTTTGTTTCTCATGAAAATCAAATGATAGCAGTTCAGATTTAAGAGGGTTCAATAGTACAGCCAGAATCTCCATATAATCAAACATACCTTTTACGTCACCATATTTAGCACATACCGTAGTTGTAACAATTTAACGGGTTGAACTAAAGCCGCGCGCTTTGACTTTGCGCATCTCAGTTAGAATGCATAAGAAAAAGGAAGAAAAATTTTTTAAAAGTACCTTAGATGTACAATGTATCTAAAAATGTTGTATTCAACCTTGCAGCATTTGACTGTAAAATCAAAGTAATTGTGGTCAAAGACATACAAATGTACTAGGATCGGTTTTGTAATTTGTTTTGTAGTAGCATCTAAGCTAAAACATGATTTCACAGCAAATTAGTAACATGAACTAACTTGCTCAACTAGTTCTAAGTTTTCAAAAATAAAATAAAGTCAAAATTGACAAACAATTTAATTAAAATTTAATAATAAGATATTTCTTAACGCAGCAGTCTAAGAAGTAAAAAATTCCGCAAAGAAAGTCGGTACTACTCTACAATAAGAAACAAGAAAAATTAATTCATTCGAAAAGAAAAAGTATGATGATTGTTTTATTCATTCTCTGGTCATTACGCATTTTATTATTCAATATTTAGAAAATACTTTATACTGTTTTTTTGAGATTAACTTTTATAGCGTATCCAATAAGAGGAAATAAAACTTTTATAAATACGGAAATCTAACCGTGATTACTAATGGTGCGGTAATAAAAGTAATTGCTAATTCCATTGTTTAATAAACAGTTCTTATAAATTATATTTTAAAAATTATCTTTTCTTTTAGATAATGTATAATTTTAAAAAACACAAATAAGTATTTTAACAAAATGAAAAGTTGAACAACAATACTAAACTAAAAATTATTTGCATCTAACATTTTACTTTTTTTACAACTACAGCGTTAGTTTGTCAGCTTCAGTAATCTCGTTGTTTTCTATTATAAGCTTGTTCTTGTAACAAATGCTTTAGAAACTATAAGATTAACATTTTGAGATTACAAACTGTAGCAAAACTTTAAACGTTAGATGCACATCTTGCTATAAACACACTAATAAAAATATTGCGCCGATAGAACAAACATAATTGCGTGGGAGATACAGAACAAAAAGTGATCACTGCTGTCATATTTAAATTGTAGTAGATGGCAGCATTTAAGCCAATATTTATCGATATAAATTTCTCAATTTTACTTTATGTTACCTATAACCAAAAGTTTTTACTACCAAAAATTTTTAATAAATATACAGCATTGACAAAAGTTAATTTAAACGAGATGTCTTGTCTCTTTAAAAACTTACTGCTGTATTCATAAAAATTTACAATTGGGTTACAGAGCTCTTCAAATTTATTTTAGCATAAATGTCAAAAAACACTATTCATAAACGCGTTTTAGCTTAACAAACCTTTTGTAACAGTGTTGTAACTTAGCAATATTTAAAATAGGACCTACCCTTCTTTAAACCTATTTTAACTTAAAAAATTGTGTATAATCAGATTTTTTGAAGTGAAAAAATGTATTTAAAAAAAATTGAAATTGTTTCTGTATTTAATTTAACACGGATGCAATAGATGATATTAATATCTATTAATATTGTAAATAATATAATTGATATAATTCGCGACTTCGACTGAGCTTACCAAACTTCTCTCCAAAGTGCCGATGTTACTGCATCGTCCGTTATTTTTTTTTTGCATTTACAAATTTACTTAATGTAATTACTACTACTAATGTTGTTAAACAGTTATTCAAAACTCGAATTGTAATTAATCACACCAGACTTGCAAAATTATCTACCCAACAAACTATGTCAGCATTTTCTTTTGCTTGTTGGCGTCAGTATTTTTGTTTTCAATTATCCTGACTATTCCTTGCACTCATTCTTGAAATTTATGCTAAAAAAACTAAATAATAGTTATCTTGAACACATTCAAATTGATACAAACCTTATATTCTACAAGCTAATTTCCATTGCTTGTTTTCTTTTTAATATCTGTCATTATTAATTACTACCATAATTATTACTTGACATACGTAACTAATAAACGCAAAAAATAGTTCTAATGTTTAGACGTTACCAACGCGACTTCATTAAATTTACTGAAATCGGTATTTTAACTCTATTTTGAGTACCGAGAGTTTACAAACCGTTTATGAATGAACGAAAGTTAAAACGTTCTGTAAGCCTTAAAACGCGTTTTAAATAAAACAAGTTTAAAGAGTATTTTTGAATATTTTTATGAATACAGCTGTTAGTTTTTAACTTTTTGAAAAAGTTTCGTTTATAGATTATTTAAGACTGAGTAATGGCTGTGAAACCAAGCGATCAGTCCATCGTATTTGCGTATTGTCAGATCAAGACTTTAGAGAAGTTCATTATTTGGTGTTTTTATAAACATACTTATATATTTAATATTTTTTATTTATAGTTTTGTTACTTATCTATTGTACTTTTTTTTATTTGTTAGTAAGTAGATAGTAGAAGTTGTTTTGAAGCTAAATAATAAAATGAAATATTTTGTTGAAATGTCTTGTGAGTCATTTCAAAGCGGGCAGTGTAAACTAGTTATTTGAATTTTTGGTGGGCTATATTTTGGAATTATCGTGAAGTGATTAGAGTTCTATTTGAAACACGCGCAGTTAAAAAAAACTTGCAATGGCTACACAGTCGTAATGTACGAACAAAATAGTTAAAACTATCAAAGCAATTAACGAGTAAAAATTATAATCATTTATTATTAACATTAAAATACTCATAAAAACAAATTTGAAGCGTTGATACAAAATGTTGAGTATCAGTCAGTTTCATAATCGCGTTATCTTGAGCTCGTGTAACATGTGATTTAACTGTTTGATTGGTATTCGGTTTGTTTCTACGTTTAAAAAAAAACTTTCTAAAAACGAAACAACGTATAATATTAAAATCCTTGTTTTAAATGTAACAAAAGAATTAAGAAAACTTATAAGTAGTGTGTATACAGAAAGTAAAATCACTAAACTGTTTATTAGAATGACATTCCAAGTAATCGTTTAAAAGAATTAATTTTACATCGGATAAATGACGCGTCAATGTTAAGTATTATGTGGAGTAATTATCATTACCAAATAAAATTGTGCATATTTGTATGGTACAATTCTTGATACTTTTTATAATCATTAATTTATCAAAAGTGAATACTATTAAAAAAACTGGTGTGGTCACGCGACTTTTCTATAAGGAATGAGAAAGAAATGTCTACATATTTTTATTAAGGTTATGTTGTCATAAAACTATTTTGAACTTATATGTACACGTTTGTATTGACTTCCTAGCATTCTATAATTTTTTTTAATTTTTTTTTGCGATTTTATTAAGATCGCATCGACTATTTTTTATATTTGTGCGCCTTGATATTACTTACCCCGTTAGTAAATCTGTAGATAAAAATAGTTGCAGACAAAATTTAAAGCTATATTTGTAAATTCATTTAAAATTACAAATTGAATATCTGATAAACTGTTAATGTTAGAAATTTTTTTTTAATAAAGTGTTAGGAAAAATTATCTCTATAAGCAACAATAATTCAAATAATTTACATACGTACAAAATTATATAAGAAAAACTGTTAAAAATGGCGGATACACCTACTCCCGGTTTCTTTTTCAAACCCATCTTTTGACAAAGCAGAGAAAATATAAAAAGCCAACTAAATACCAAACTTCAAGTTACTAGGACTTTTGGTTCAAGAGTTATCGTACGTACATCCAAAGACAATTTAAATAAGATCCAGCACTTCGTATATAAGCAAGTCAAAATAAAATAGAGAAAAATTGTTATTTTTTAACGTATCTTGCTTTTCCTTCAAGATATAATTTTTTTTTCTAAAAGAAATCGTAGTCAGGATTCGAACCTAGATTATATATGGAATTCACTTTTAATTATAAATCAAATATCTAAAAAACTGTTAATGTTTGAAAAAATTTTTACTTGAATAACTTGTTAGGATGAATTAACTCTATAAGACACTGTAAAAATAATTCGAATAATTTGCATACGTACAAAATTATATAAGAAAAACTGTTAGAAATGACAAATACGCCAACTTCCGGTTTCTTTATTAAACCCTTCTTTTGATAGAACTGGGAGAATATGAAAAGCGAGTTCCATACCAAATTTCAAATTACTAGAACTTTTGGTTCGAGAGTTATCGTGGGTACATCGTTACACACAGACACACACACACACACCAAAATTTGTTTGTCAAAAATACATTTTTCTGATTTAGGAGACCTTGAAACGTAAAATTATGCAATAAAAATTATTTGAAAAAAATTGTGATCGCTATACTTTCTTTGTAGAAAACTAAAAAACGTGAAACAAAAAATTAAAATTATTTTTTTAATCAAAAAATATTTGTTTAATAATAAGTCATTCAATATTAGCACTTTTTTGAAAATTACCCGTTCACTATGTTGTTGTGTAAATAATTTCTTTGTAGCTGTGTAGTTATTTTTTTGTAATTACTTTAATATAAAGATTATTTATGTATCTAATTGTAAACAAAACCAAAAATTGATTCTTACTGTTTTGTTGTTTTTTAACTCATTTCACAAATTTCAATGTGACGTTGTTTTCTATAACTTTTATTAGTTTTGTAATCATATATAGAGGAGACAGTAAAAAATGATATATACCTATTACAAAAACCATATACGTATATAATTAAACTAAAAAAATTTGGAGTTTTTAGTACGTAAAAAGTAAACAGGAAGGTGTACGTAAAAATGTAAAAATGCAGGTAATGCATTTATTTACTTAGAAGATTAAAATGTTTATTATTGTAGTTGTAGTCTTTTAAGTTCTACATGAACTTCTTATTTTACAAATATCTTATAATTGTTTTAAAAAAAATTAAATTTCTGTTTGTTATTTGTTTTACTGTATGACTGAGTTGGTATTGCAACAAAAGCATTAAAATTATAGACAAGTATTCATAAAAAATGGAAATTTTTTTATAAAAATTAATTATAATATGCAACTAATAACTTCTATATTTAGATATACAATTTAGAAACACATTTATTTTTACATACAGGAAAAAGCCGTCTTTACCTTTACTTGATTATTTTATTATTTGTAAAAAAATAATTTCTGAAAAGTTCCTAGTATTTGTAAAATACACAAAGATAATCAAAATTTAAATTAATATAATTTATTTTCAATTTAATTATACAGTTATTAAGCTTAAATGATATTTAATTTTATAAGTTTTTAAACCTTAATAATTATCAAATTT
Organism: Aquatica leii; assembly: GCA_035610365.1. Lineage (NCBI taxonomy): Eukaryota > Metazoa > Arthropoda > Insecta > Coleoptera > Lampyridae > Aquatica > Aquatica leii. The sequence continues at coordinate 51,187,353 of CM069433.1, read as the reverse complement.
AATTAGTTTATTATTGCAATTTAAAGTAAGTGCCCAATATATATTTTTGTTTTTCGGTGAAGTATATTTAAAAAACAAAGTTTATGAATTGTTTAACTAGTTTGCAATAACTTGTTCTGTGAATAATGTTTGCTTAGATCTTATTCCACCAATCCTTTTGTATTGCGACTTTTGGGCACAAGATAAGCTAAATGCGTGAATCTTTTGTACCTATGCTACCTAAAATGAAATGTTATTGTTGGCGCTTGTTATCAAAATTACATTTAATTATTATTAAATTTTTCTGGTATTAATTATATTATTACAGTTTTTTACTCATCACAGAAAGAAAAGTTACATTAAGATACATTAAAAAAACTAATACGCCGTATTAAAAATTCATATAAAAATTTAATAGTTTTTTTTAATTTTTCTAACTAATAAATTATTTAAAAATATGATTTGTTATAAATTATTTGAATGGCTGTGACGTTGTAACCGCATATTGTAAAATAAGTACAATTTATTTTACACCTATTTTACACTAAAAATTAATAATCTCTCTAAAATAATCTAAAAACAAAAATGTAACTTTGTTTACAATTTAATTTATAATTGGTTATACATAAACTTTTACAAATTATCTTAAATTAAGACTATTACTGTCTCACCCACGTAAAACAAAGCGCTTAAGTATTAGATTTTAAATATGTATTCACTAAATGAAATAATTTTAAATATTGCAAATACTATATATTATGAATGTTATCATTTAAAGGTGCTTTAAAAAAACATTCTTCTTTTTAAATGTAGTGATATATACGGATTTCAAATTTACTTATGTTTCACTTGACTTGTGTAATATTACCTAGATTGATTATTAAATGTTAGATTTAATTTATAATAAATATTTTAAAGTTAATTAATACTTAAAAAATAACATCTTAACAAAAATACGTGCTTGCTTAAAATAATAATAACAAGAAATTATTTAAAAAATGATTATAACCTATGTGCAATATGTTGTCTTCTAATTTTGATACACGTTTCAACTCTTTTTTTAAATTTTGAAAATTACTACGAAGTTTATCAACTCCTTGCATGAATAAATTCAAAATAGTGTAGTCACATACGACGTAGTTAAATTAAATTGTTATTTTAAAAACTGCCCATTCTTTCCAAGTACACTAAAAATATAGAGTAATTCAAAGTTGTTTGTACAAATGTTTAAATTTGGTAATGTTCAATCAAAATACTTGAATAAATATAAAGCAGTACAAAAATAAAACTAAATATGCAAAACAAACATTTTTAGAATATAATGGTTAAATTTTTTACTCTAACCATGCGTATTGTAAAAATTTAGCACCCTATTTTGTGTAAAACAACATTCATCCGATTAAAAAATGCATGCAAATATTGTTCATAGATAGAAACAAATTCGAAAAAAAAACTGATAATATTAACCAAAATTATGATTACCAGAAACAATATTTTTTTATGTCCGCTCCGTTCTTTAAAAAAGTAATAAATAACATTACCTGACGGATAACATTATAGGTGATTCCAATAAGTGGCATGCAGACAACCGCGAAGTCATGGATTCATAACGCTTTCTCATTACGCCGTCTTCTTACTTACTCAAACCGTTGACTCTCAAACTATATATATTTTTCCATATTTTTGTACTCACAGTGTTTTGTCTATTGCACCCAACTGCATCATGCATGTTTTAATGTAGTATTAATAATGTAATTAATGAAGCAGTTGATAGCAAGCACACGAAATATATTGACAATGTAATAAATTAAAAAGTGTTTGATGGCAGAGACACTTTTGAATGGTAACTTCATCGTACTTAATTATAAAGCTATAAGGGGCGTCAATGCAATTGTGGGAACAACATTAGAGTGTATCTCCTACTACTGATGAGCCCCAAAAGGGCGAAACAGCTGTCTAGTAGTTCACTCTGGTGGCGTTTACACAATTACATTGACATTGCTCACCCCCAATGTCCTTTTACGTTGTGGTTTTATCCCGACGAATAATTCAAAGTATATTTTGAAATTCGCGGGTGTTAAACTAACTCAACGTATTTACCATCGTTTATAGCTATCTACAGTTAATTTTAATCACATAGTAAATTTATACTATGAGATGGCTCTGCCATCAAACACTTTTGAATGGTAACTTCATCGTACTTAATTATAAAGCTATAAGGGGCGTCAATGCAATTGTGGGAACAACATTAGAGTGTATCTCCTACTACTGATGAGCCCCAAAAGGGCGAAACAGCTGTCTAGTAGTTCACTCTGGTGGCGTTTACACAATTGCATTGACATTGCTCACCCCCAATGTCCTTTTACGTTGTGGTTTTATCCCGACGAATAATTCAAAGTATATTTTGAAATTCGCGGGTGTTAAACTACTCAACGTATTTACCATCGTTTATAGCTATCTACAGTTAATTTTAATCACATAGTAAATTTATACTATGAGATGGCTCTGCCATCAAACACTTTTGAATGGTAACTTCATCGTACTTAATTATAAAGCTATAAGGGGCGTCAATGCAATTGTGGGAACAACATTAGAGTGTATCTCCTACTACTGATGAGCCCCAAAAGGGCGAAACAGCTGTCTAGTAGTTCACTCTGGTGGCGTTTACACAATTGCATTGACATTGCTCACCCCCAATGTCCTTTTACGTTGTGGTTTTATCCCGACGAATAATTCAAAGTATATTTTGAAATTCGCGGGTGTTAAACTAACTCAACGTATTTACCATCGTTTATAGCTATCTACAGGTAATAAATTAAGTATAAATCCGTACATTTTTATAGTGAATTTAATATTATATGTGCAAGTACTCCGTAATCAGTATTATCTACTGCGGAAACTCTAACAGAGCAGTTGTTAAGTGATTTAACTCTACAAAAACGTAAACTGCAGATGCGATGCAAGGTACTACAAAAAAAGTAGCAAACTATGACGAAAGATGAAGAAAATATATGAAGTTACATTAAAGAATTTTCACAAACTTTGTAACAGGTTCTTGCCAAAAAGTATTGCGAAATTTGTACGATTATAAAGTATTCTGAATAACCGTAAATTACAGAGGACTAAAATACACTCTTGAGTTTAAACAATTTGCGCTGCAATTATATTTCGACAGCCTAAAAGTTTATAGACCTTTATAAAAGATCTTTACCCTACTAATGAAAATTTAGAAAGACAAAAATTTACATTTTGAAACTTATTTTAACAATTTGGTATTTGAAGCATTAAAACTTAACTTAAGACATCTAAAACCAGAAGAAAAATTTTCTGTAATTTGCTTGGTCAAGATGTTAAAATGCAATCTGTTTTACAATTTATCAAAAGATAAACTCATTGGTTTTTATGACAAAAGCAAAAGCAAAACCTTTTGCTTGCGCAATCAGCAATAATAATCATGGTTAAGATCGCTAAGATTGGCATCAAAATTAACTTATGCTCACATTGCGCTTTTAAAATTTGAAAAAATGCTTGTTTGGCAAGTAATAAGTGAGATAATGGCTGCTGGTATATTCACATTGTTTTTGAAGGACCTCCAAATGAGGTTAAAAAATACTGATACATTTTTTAAAAAAATTGATAAACTATTCGACGTCTTCAATTCTTTTAAAACCAAAAATGTAAAATTTCATGAATGTACATTTTCTATTTATGCTATTAAAATTTATTTGTATAAAAACCGTTTTAGATATTTGTCTGTTTCAATATATTCTATTATGCAATTATGGCAAACACTGACAAATGAAAAATTTGGTTTTTTGTGTACAAAACGATTGAATCACGACTACTTAGAAAACCTTTTTGCTACTATTAGAAGCAATGAAGGGAACACCACTAATCTTACTGCAAATCATTGTGTTGATAAATTTAATTTTTTTTTTGTGAAAAAGGTTTCAATACACTGCTAATCAGTTTAAGCTCAAACGAAGCAAAAACAACTCTAACAAAAATATTTCACCAGAAATCAGAAAAAATGTAGGTACTTTAATATCAGTTGCCTATACTGACTTCTTAATCTCTTAGATTTAGAAATACATATGTATTAGCCAAAAACGCATTTACCTACGAATATGTTATTTATTTTAAAAATCTATAGAAATACATTTGAATTGTAAAATATGCCAAATAAAGTACAATAAAAATGGAGAATTAAACACTTCAAGTATATTTTGTAGTATATTTAGTGGTCTGTGGAGAAGATTTTATAAATTCTCGTAAGGTGAATAAAAACAATTTTTAACAAAAATTTTAAACAATTAGCAACTTTGCCTAACGCTGGAAAAAATGTTGTACATACATTTATGTAAAGCAATTGAAAAAGTTCTATCTTGTTCTGCATTTGTACATTGTAAAATAAAAATTTTTCATACTTAAAATATTATAATAGAAAACTTAAAAGCATTAAAAAAAACAAAGGAAATTTTTTGTGCCTAACCGTTATTATTAAATTGGCATGAAATCAGTAGATTTTTATTATGAATAGTTTTTTTACCAAATTTGAAATTGGCGTACTTTTATACCAAAAAACCTTGTTTTTAAGGTTAACATAATTGGTATAAGAAAGATCAAAGGTAGTACCGCAAAATCGCTTTGTTTGTTAATAAATATTCTTTGGTTTTATATTAATAAATGATGTTAGTAACATCAAGCAACTTGCATTTAAGAAGACTGATATTTAAAAAATGACAAATTTAATGTTGGTACTACCTTTATTACTAGTAAATTCTGTCAATTTTGACAATCAACTGAAAATCTTTGGTTAGTTAGTTAGTTAAATACTACCAACACTAAAATATATAATACTCTAATATTTCAGTTTATATTTTTTTTAAATTTTAACTAAATTTTATAAACTTTTAAATATATTTGTTACCAGACTTCTATTTAAATAATAATCGTTTTACGTAGATTTGGTAACCACGTTACGGTAGTTTAAAGTATTAGAATTATGTATATGACAATTAATATCTAATTTAAAATAGTAACAAAGTGCTCACAAACAAACTATAAATAACTTTATAATATAATAATATTTTTTTACAGTATAAAAATGATATTAATTTAACGTTAAATATTTTTTTAGGTTGTATTAATTATTAGGTTAACAAACTTATAAGATATAAATTTATGAAAATTATAAATAAATGAAACGTTATTTCTTGTAATAATGTAGCTTTGCATAATAATTTTTAACATAATTGATTTTGTGGTAAGCAATGCTTAAAGCAAAAAATTGCAAATTTACTTATTTTAAGTAGAACTTTGTTTTTATTTCTAAATTCTATAATTGCGCCAAACAAAAATCTATTTCTTTAAAACAATTGTTAATTTTGAAACGATTAAGAATTATTTATACTAAAAAAGTTGAAAAAGATTTTTAAAAACTTAATAGTTTGTTAAATGATAAATTTCTATACTATTTTTTAATATTGTTTTTTGCTTTTAATCGTATTCAAAAGCAAACAACATAATAATTAATTATTTATTATAATTTTTTTTAAATATTACAATATACACCGTATTTGTAAAAAAATAAAATGCACTTGGTACTTTTCAAAAAATTATGCACAAAAACAATTCAAGTTACTACTTTTTAATACACGTTAAATCGCGTCAAAAACGTTTTGAAAGAACGAAATACACATAATTAAAATCATATTTGATAACGTAGATTTAATATCAAGCAATATAGATAAAATAACACATTTCTGAATAAAAGATTAAGACAAAATAAAACGATTGTTTTATAAAAATTAAATAATAAAAAACAATATATTTAAATCTGCGTTTTCATTAAAGCTTTACACAAAAAGAATAGCGTTTACAAATTTGGATAAGAATTTTATCGCACGAAATATTTCAACTGAAAGATTACGCTTGAGTTCAAAAAACGACGTTAAAATTATAAACGTTTTTTAAAAATATATAAAATTTTTTGTTACAAAATAACTACATTTTTATATTTCTTATAAATATTTTATTTAAATTAAATAAGGAATTATAAGTATGTATATTACTGTTTTAAAATTTTGTATTAACAATTAGTTCATTTTAACAAAAGAACTTATTTTTGAAGATTGTCTTGTACAAATACAACTAATTGTCTTGCAGTACGGTATCATCATCAAGTTAAAAAATAAAAAGTTGTTTACAGCAAAATACTTCCTTTTATATAACATTTATATTAAAATGTAAACAACAAGTTAAACGCATTTAAAAAAATTGTTTACTTTGAAAACCAACTAATTGCCAAATTAATGTTTTTACTAAACCAAAAAATTAAGGTTGTGTTAGTCAATATTAATCATTTTATATGTAATTTTATTACAAAAAATGTAAACACGTGGTTGTATTTAATTTAATATAATCTAATACAAAAATCTTTATATAACGAAATAAGGTTTAATTTAATTTACTTTCATACCTTTGTTTTTTGTAAACAAGATAAATTGACAATAAATATTCTAAAATTTTAATGACAATTAAATTTTTTATATACGGTTTTAGTGGATTCAGAGTATTTTAAGATAAGATTTTCCTACAACATAATTTAGTTAATGCTTTAATCCTGGAAACACTTGTAACCTAATTTGTCTTTTTATTTTTAAGTTATCCTAAGTATACGATTTAGATTTATGTGTCTCAGTATAACAGTTAGATTATATTTATTACTATGTAGGTAAAAGCCTTTAAGTATACATATTCTTAGGCCCGATTTAAATCATTTGTATTGTTTCAAAATGTAATTAACCTTAAAGGTAATTTAAAATTTATTCCATGTTATAAATGAAAATTTTGAAAAGTTATTAAACTTAAAATTAAATTTAAAATTTTGATAAAATTATTACAACATCATATTAGATAATAATTACTGGTATTAAAAGTTGTAATAGTATAGTGTAAGTTTATAAAAACAGTTATTTCTAAATTATTAGATAGTTAAAATTTTTTTGATTTGTATTAAAATTATAAGTTTTCTCAATTATCACAGGCGCTGTTTCGCGTTTTCTTTCTAGCGCAGCGTTCTTAAACTTTTTTAGGCGTGGAGCCCTTACAAATTAAAGTTAGTTTGGCCGAGCACCAGTTTATTTTTTCAACTAATTAATTAGCTGAATAAACGTGATCAAAATTTTTAGTTTTAGGCAAATAGTAGGTAAATTTTATGTAAAATTAATAAAAACAATTTTCAAAAACGATCTTTATTGTTAACTGTTACAAAAGTGTTGGTATATTAGTGTGATGTGTGATATTAAGACCTCTTTGCACATTTTTTTTTAATGTTCGGTTTTATAAAAGAAAGTTGAAGCATCATATCAGGTTCTGCATCCAAACGATTTCGATACTTTGATTGCGACGTACAAAGAAAAGCCAATGTCACAAAGGTATGTGCTGACAAATCGAAAAAGAACAAATATAGTTCATTTGGGAAGTACTGTGTTACAGAACTACATAACTGTGTAAGATGCTCAATAATCTCGTTTGATAGTTCTTTAGGTAACTCAAATGTTTCCAACTCTACACTTAATTCTTTTAATGTTGGAAAGCAGTTAAAGTTCTCACTTTTTACACTACTAAACCAAAATTCGAATTTTTTTAAAACAATAATTTTCTCATTTGTTTTAAACACAGTGATAGTTTTTTTCTTGCAGAGACAGATTAACTTCATTTAATTTAATTTAGAAAATATTTCCGTTAATAACCACATTTTATCTCTTAACCGAGATTCCAAATTAAAGGGATGCTCCAAAAAAAGGCAGTTCATCTAGCAACTCAAACAATCTAAGTAAAATTTCACCTCGAAATACACAATATCTTAAGTAACTGATATTTAAATGCCGAGACTTTATGAAGTTTATTATTTTCAGTGACTCGTCAAAAACAGTTTAAAAAAGAAACGGTAAATTTTTGTCAGTTAATGCTTGGCGGTGACAGTAACTACTACTACAATTTTTAGCAATTTCTTTGATCCTTGCAACAGCTCCAGCAGTTTTTCCCACTATTATTTTTGCTCCATCAATTCAAACATCGATGCAATAAGTTCATGGTAATCTATTTTTGCAAAAATAGTTGTTAATAAAATTGAAAATTTTGGACCCTGTGTTCTTACTTTCTAACGGCTTACAAATAAGTAGATTCTCTTCTATAGCATGTTTGTATTGATACCGTACAAATACTAACAATACTGCTATTCTTGCTAAATCTGTGGATTCGGCCATTTGTAGGGAAAACTAACATAACCTTAGACAAAAAGATAGCTCAGATTTTATGTTATCTGAGATTTCTTTTATGCGGCGAAATACTGTATCATTTGAAAGTGGTATCATGAACAGTTGTTTATTCAACTTTTCGTCCAACATACATTTTACTATGCCAATATTGTGTGAGCCTCTGTATTGCAATTTTGTACAAAACAATGTAAGAAGCTTTCGTAGCATTTTTGTTAACAGTCTGTGTTGCTGGAAGTATATAGTTTTGTGTTTTTAAAAACTCTTTTCGTTTTCGCGGAACAAATTCTGCTGACTTATTTTTGTATTCCGGATGCAAAGATTGAAAATGACAAAGCATTTTTGCAGCAAACATAAAACTGTTTAGCAAAATCTTGTTACACAAAACACACTGAAGACAATTATCAGCATTTATAAATCCAAAAGTTATGTAACTTTCTACTTTCTCTTTTTTTGTGTCTAATGAGATTTGTTTAAAGATAATTGGCGTACTCACGAACGCTTATTACTTCTTTCTGGCATAGCTAAAGTGTCTGCTTGTGAATACTCTAAAATCTAATAATATTATACCTGAACTAATAGGTCCAAGCTTTGATTCTGTACTTTGTGAACTTAATGTTAGCATACGTGATTTTTTAAAGGTTCCTGCTTTAAGTCAACGCTCCATTGCAAACCATTGATAACACACCGCTCATAAAACATAAACAACTATGGCGCACTGCCATTTATTAAAGCAGACAAATGTTGACTGAGAACCCTGAGAACAGTCATTGCTCCCAGAAGAAATTTGTTCACGTTAATAGATTACTTTGATAAATTACAGTAAATTTAAAAAATATTTAGTAAATTCAATTTTTTAAGGTGTTTAACAAAAAAAAGCTAAATACGTAAACTTTTTCTTGAAATTTTAAGTGCTCTAGTTTTTAATGTAGCATTTAAAAGCATGTAGTATTATTTACTTTTTTTGAAACGTACGCATAAAGTATACATTTTTTTTCATGTATTTGCTCGCGGAGCCCATAAACATACTCCGCGGAGCCCTAAGGCTCCGCGAAGCTCACTTTGAAAAACGCTGTTCTAGCGTATATTTATATTTCTTAATGGCTCTCAATCAGTATTATTTACGTTTCCAAAATTTGCATAAACGTTAATTTTCAACGTTATAAAGCTTTATAAGTTGAGTTAAAATGTATACTTTGAATTATTTAAAAAAATAGTATTTTTTAATTTCTATTTCAAATATAACAACTATTGTATTATTTGTTTAAATTTTAATATTTGTTTAATAATAATTACGTAATTTTAATTGTTATGAAAATACAGTTTGATTTACATAATTATCAATTTAAGCAATGCAAGTAATTGAAACACACTACAAATACTTGCTAAATCATAAACTTTTCGTTAAATTAAATTTTCTCATATGTATGCAATGGTAGCGTATAAATAACATTTATCTAAATGCGTGATATAAAAATGTCATTATTCACAGTTTTTTGGTTGAATAATATGACATGCAGCAACTTCTATGAAGTCAATTAGAGTTGGATATATAATTTGTAATTGTTTGGCAATATATGCGTCACTGTCAAGTGTCAGTACTTCCGTCATTTAGGTTAGTCGGAAACAATAAAGAGGTTATTTGCATTGAGTATTTATTATTAAGTACTGATCAGTGAGTAGTAAAATGCAAGCAAACTGGCAACGAACAAACATCATAATAATAGGTAATATTAATAAACGGTAAAAATAATTGGTAACGTTTCTTTGTTTTCTTTAGTTTTAATTAAATTAATTGTTTCTATATATCTTCGTTTAGAAGAAGCATAAAACTAGTTAGGTTTGTTTATATGGCGACGTTTCGTGTAGAAAGTGTACACTTCTTTAGGCCAACTTCTACAGATAATTAAGGTATACAGATTGCCAACCGTCTTTTCTAGCGGCCAAATGAAATTAGTTTGGCGGCAACACACTTGTGAGATTAGCGCTGTAATAGCACTACCCAAAGAATTGTCAGAAAATGAATTGTAGAGATTTTGTAACTATGGTACATCTATTTGTTTGCAGATGGCTAAATATTTTAAGGTATATTGTTATATTCTAATTATTATTGTGAAAGTGTTATCTTATTTTTCGTTATCTTGTAAGGATATCGAATTCGCATCGAAAATGAACACACGATTTTTTACACTTCTTATTTTATGATGACAAATAGGCATTTAATTTAAGGTGCTTCAAGTTATAAAATTATAATTCTTACATAATTTAACAAGAATGTATATAGGTATAAATAATAATCAAATTAAATCTACGAAAGTTACACAAATGTCAAAAAATGTATAATTATACCGGAACAAGAAGTCATAAAACTAAAACGGAATAATAAATTGGTTATTTTCATAGTTTTCTAAAAAATTGAACTAAAATGACGTGTTATAGAAAATTTGTTAATTTTTGAAAAAATAATTTATTATCATTAACTTATTAGTAAAAACGTTTCAAAAAAAACACGTATTTTACACATTTTTTTTTTTTTTGATTCAATAAAAGTTCTTATTTTATCGATATACAAGGTTTCTTTAAATGTTGAGATGGTAATTTTCTGTTGAAATTATTCCACGCTGTCACTTTAATTTTTTTATTTTTGTTATAAGTTAATATACTAGATATGGAGATATCCATTACCTGCTTGTTGTTAGCCCCACTTTTTTTAATAAACTAAAAAATTACAATTGTGCTGAATTGTGTTCAATGTGTGCTACCTTGTGCTGCAAAAACAATTTCTTTTTTTCCTCATTTATTTTACGGAGAATATCAATTTTTTCGATAACAAATAGCCCCGCCTTTTTCGATGCAATCAAAAATTACTAGTGTGCTGAATTGTGCTCAGTATTGTTATTTTTTTTTATATGCAGATTTTATGAAACAACAAATTGTTTATTCTCTTAATTTTAAAATATTCTGTTTTTAGAATTATCAGCAAAAAAAACAAATTCGGTTTCATACTTTTGAAAACCACCAAGCACGGTGTCGTGTACCACTACTAGTGGTACGCGTGCCACAGTTTGGAAAATGTAAGATTTGTAGATACAGTACAAGTTATCCCTCTTGGTGATTTTGTTTGCAAAATCTTCTTTTCCTTCCTAGCTTTCTTTATGTTGCTGTCTCTATAACAGTTTTTTCTAAGTGCCTTTTTAAGGTGCAACTTTTTTCTGTATACTGCAAGTTGTAGCTTTTCTTTTAGGGTCTCTTTACGTCTAAGAAAAGTAGATTTCCATTTTGCTCTTTTTCTATAGTAAGCTCGTTCGCTCTGTGCAGTGCGTTAATGTGGTCCAGAAATTTTTGGTTTTTTAAAGATGCCATCATTAGGTAAAAAGAACCATGCAGCTTTGCTTACAATAACTAAAATTTGAACCAATATAGTTTCTGTGCCTAACATTATTCAAGTTGTTAATTTTTTAAACTCAATCAACAAAGTAATTCGCCTAGAATAAAGGTTCATCATATTTCAAATTTATGGCAAAAAATTTGAATACCTTAAGGCGAGGTCTACAACTCCGGAACGCGCGTTGATATTATTAATCATATTCTAGCAATTACTCAGAAATGTTTACATACTACTGTAGTAATCTTTCAAGTCATCGACTTTAGAACAACTGACAATAAACGTTCTTCTCAGAAGGAATTTTAGTTTTGTATATGGTTTTAAATAAAGTTAAACTTTTTGGTATGTTATTACGCCAATTGGGGTTTTTGAACTTGAACGTTTGTAGTGAAAGTTTCGCTTTGTTAAAAAACTACAGAACAATATTAAATCTCATTCTAGGAAGACGTTTATTATTAATAGTTTCAGAGCTGATGACTTGGAGGTTAATCACAATATTTGCGAGTAATTAATACAGATGTAATTAAAAATACCCAGGCGCATTTCGGAGTTGCGACTTGACTGAAACCAAGTCTGATTAAAGATTTATCCTCTCAACGCGGAAAAACGATATGACAAAATTTAAATTGTTCTGTTGAGTAATTTCTAAAATTTATAAGTAAATGTAACGGAACGACAGGCAGCCATTGTGTAAAAAACATGATTTTTGGACTCTACAACTAAGAGGTTGTGAAACGTAAAGATTCGACAACCGCAAACATTTTTTAGCAGTATGAAAAGTGAAAATATTGTCATTTTCATAAAATTTGTAAGCGCAAACAATATATATAAATACATACATATTTGCGACACAAAGTAGCACGTTTTGTCTAGTAATTTTATATTTCATCAAAAAAAGGCAGTGCTATGTATTATCGTAAAAACCGATTGCAAATAAAAAGAAATAACAATTGTTTTTACGACACAAAGTAGTACTTAATGAGCACAACTCAGCACACTAGTTGTTTTTGATTTTATAGAAACAAAAACGCAGCTATCTGTTATCGTAAAAATTGATGGTTTTTGTAAAAACAGTAAATGGAAAAAAGTAAATTGTTTTTGCGGCGCAAGGTAGCACATACTGAACACAATTCAGCAGAATAATACCTTTTAGTTTATCAAAAAAGGCGGGACTAACTATACTGACATATTTTCTATGACGCTATCCAACATTTCTTCTGTGTGCTGTTCCGTTATAAACAAATTCTTGTCCACGTTAACAAAATCTTCAAATGCCATATCGTTGATATCTGCTAAAGTTGCATATAAAGCTCAAAATGATATACACTGAGTACGATAATGGAAGCAAATCATCTTCATCCCAATCAAATTTGACTGCTCTTTCTTGAAAATCATGTTTAACAATGTCTGCTTTTTGAAAACAATTTATAATGGTTTGCTGTTTTACATTGATATTCCATATTTTGCTGAGTTCTCTAATGCCTTTTAGTAAACTTATACTAGTGGTGTGCATGTCAATGATTTCTTTGGTAAACAATAAACATTAAAAAAAAAGCTTTGTCTCAGGTGCATTAAAAATATCATGTTCAGGGAATCCTCCACTTAAGTTATGAGACTCGGATAACACTGTATTTTCCGTATTTTGCATCGATTGCTCATTCTAAGTACAACAAAAAAAGTCAACTGAATTCTGCTGCTCAATTAAAACTTAAAATAATTGAATACCGTCTTGCATGTATAGTTTTATGTTTGCAGAGCATCTATTAATTTATTTAAGTACGTATTTTAACTGACCTACGTAACGTCACCTCATTTAAGCATCTACGTTATCTTCTAGTTGTTTTTAGTGAACTCGTGTAATTCTTAGAATAACAACTTTGTGATTACATTATTTTGTATTTATTTTTGGTAAAGGTTTTTTCTTCTCCTCTGTATGTGTACTAATTAATTTGGAATTCTTCCTTTAGGAGGGGCATGTAAAACCACTTTAATTTATTTTTGTAGCAACGTTTCGTGCTAAAGGCGAGCACTTCATTAGGCCAACTGTAATTTATTAAACTTGTAAGTCATCAACATAGTAACAATAGAATGAATTAACAGATAATTTTTTAACACATAAAACTTACAGAATAAAATCAAGTGGATCAATCCACCGACCAAGGACATAGGCAACTTTACGAGATTGTGTTTACTAAATAATAAATAAAACATTAAGCATAAAATGGTCAATAATTAAATTTTTTTTAACTAACGCAGGACATAAACGTTCAACAAACAATTGACAAATGTTGTGTAATCAAAAATTTATGAATGTCAAGAGTAAGATAAGAATAAAAAGATAAAACAGAACTGAACAACGATAAACCCAACCTATACAATTGTCTCACAATTTTGGATTTAACAAAAAATGCGATACAGCTTTCGCTGTACATCATATAGATACGGGACATAATTTCAATTTTAAGAATCCTACAATTTTAGACGTGGAAAACAACTTGAAAAAGCGGTCAGTTTCCGAAATGCTATACATCAATATATACAATAATAATATTAATTTTAACAGCAATACCAACAATTTAAGCTGCGTTTATAATAATTTAATATCCAAAATTGTGAGATAACTATATAGGTTGAATTTATTGTTGTTTAGTTCTGTGTTATCTTTTTATTCTTATCTTTCCCTTGACATTCATAAATTTTTGATTACACAACATTTGTCAGTTGTTTGTTGAACGTTTATGTCTTTTTATAACACAGAACTGAACAACAATAAATTCAACCTATATAGTTATCTCACAATTTTGTTTGTTTTGTCGCACTTCTGAATGACATGACTGTCGAAACGTCAAACATTGTAAATTTTTCAAAGTTTGTAAGTTTTCTAAGTTCTATAAATTTTGTGAAAAGTGTAAATATGGAACGCGGTTCAAAACCCGAAAATAATTATTTGTTAATTTTGGTTTATATTACCAATTTTTTGAACAATAACCTATTTTGTATGAATTTTTTAGCTGAATTTTCGCAATACGCTTGTTTAGAGTAAAAAATGTTATCATTGTATTCTAAAAATACTTGTTTTGCATGTTGAGCTTTATTTTTGCAGTGTTATTTATTCTAGTATTTTGACTGACTTACGTAACATTGCATTAGACATCTGTAAATATACGTTATCTTTGAGAATCAACTTGAAAAGCATATACGTTTTTAGAATAACATCATTTAACTACAACTTATGTGATAACGTTATTTTGTATTTATTTTTATTTTTAGTGTCAGCAAATTACTGAGAAGCAATGTGTAGTTCTTAAGACAGTGATTCGTACGTAATTCTATAAAGCGGCGTGCACTGTAATAAAAAAAACATTTTATAGATCTCTTATAGCATGGTACCCACAACAAAATCCTCACAAACTTGGTAATCAGATTTGCAGTGCTTCAATATGCACTTTTTTATCTTATTTTATTCAAAAAACGGTATTTTATGTGATTTTATGTACGCACATTCGTTTCTTCTTACGTTTTTGCTGGGTCAGCGTCGTGGTCCAGCGCCAGATATTAAGAGCGGGTCCCCTACACGAAGTAGAGTTATAGAGTAGTTGAGTAGTACCGTTTTAGCCAGCGGGTATAATGTTCGTTCTAATGTGGATATTGTTATAATTCGATTATTGTTATCAAAAACTCCGAATCCGAACATGATTCTATTAAACAGCGTGCACTGTATAGTCTAGTATTGAAAAACGTCTAAATAAGACTCTGTGATATATAATTTTCTGTGATTTAACAGAGAAATTACATAAGCTATTAATACCCATCCTCCAACTTTATAATATCTAAAGTTACATTTTAGTTGAATATCAACAGAAGTAAAAATTTTTTGAATTACCGCTAGTGCTAAGCGGAAACTTGTATTGTAATAGCGAAGGCTTCCACGGCCGGAATCTATACTAACATTAGAATGTCTTCCGGGTTTGGACCGTGTCATAGTTGCAACCGAAGCTGCCAAAGTGGGCGAAACGTTGGCAGCTTCGGTTGCAACTATGACACGGTCCAAACCCGGAAGACATTCTAATGTTAGTATGGAAACTTGTATTGACTAAAACACGCATAATATTATATTATATTATGTATGTCACAAAGAAACCGAATACAAAAATTTTTCATTGCATATTTGTATTTTTGTATTGTTATTGTTTTTTATATGATAATATGTTTTTTTATTTAATTATATTATTAAAATAAACTACAGCATGAACTGTAATTATCAACGTATGCTTATTTATAAACATTTTATTAACGCAAAAGTAAGTAATACCTAAATAATTATTATTAAATTAAAAATAATATTAATGAATACGAAAATGTAATTATGATACTCATTAATAAGTGAAGTATTTAACCGCTCAAACAAAAAAAAGAATGTGACTATTTGAATAAAAATTTAAATAAATGACATTATATTGGCACAAATACTTATTCTTACACCGGAAAATTCTGTTTGATAGTATCATTTATATTAAAACGAAATTAAAGTATAAAAGTTTCACTTTATTTATAAATAATTTTGCACATACAGGGAAATATTAATAGTACCTATGTAAAATTGTTTTTATAAAATCAGTAATTAGATTATTATTTACAATTATCAATAACTATGTATCTAAAATTATAGAAAGAAATGTGTGTTTTTTTATTCGCATAAAAATATAAATACGGTCATAAAAGTAATACTATTTTCTTATGATTTGAGAAATACATGTAAAATTTAGTAATGGTCATCCCTTTTTTAATTACAAGAGAAAAGGACATAACCTCAAAGTATATCTACAAGTATAACTACTGGTAATACTATTAGAATGTGACTGAAAATGCGGTAATGTTCATTTTAGGGACATTTCCAATGACTATGGCTGTACATATAATAAAAAAAAAGAAACAAACACAAAAAACTTTTTATTTTTGTTATTGTAATTTTTACATTAACAATACAAAAATAAGAATCAATGTGCAAATTGTATTTTATGTACAGATGCAATATACTTTATGCAAACCTAATTTATATACTTGTAACCTGTAGTGAAACCCAAAGTAAACAAAATATATCTTTTTTGGAAATAAAATTATACTGCGTTTCTACATAAATTTACTTGAGAGGTTACAAAATATGTCAAAACTATTTATGCAATTACAAGATACGCCATATTTACACATGTATGTATACATTAATTTACCAGAAATTATTCGTAGCTAAAACTAAGCATTAAAAACTTTTTAAAAAATATTTTTTATCAATAATATTGAAACAATTAAAATTGTCATTTTATACCACAATATATATTTTTTTAATTGATGTTAATCGAGTTTAAAATGAGTTGTAACAACAAAAACTGATTGTGAAACTTTGTCGTAGGCTTAGTCTTTTTGCGCGCATCTCATTTATAATCTTTTACTTTAACGTGGACATTCTAATATCGTTTAATCTTTTAGCAAACCGTAACATTAAATAAATATAAACTCAGTTATGAATAAAATTAATTAAATAATTTTTGTTCTTAAAGTCTTTCTTTCTATTCTGTATAACAAAATTAAAAAAATATTCTACACAAACGGATTTTATATTTTAATTTAGTTATGCAACATTTATATTTTCAATACAACAAATGTTTATATTTTTACAGTCAAAAAGCTGTATTCATTAGATTCAATGTAAATAACTTGTAATTAAGAATTATTTTGGTTTATTTTTTTTTTAATGTTTCTATTGCTTGTAATTCTTTTTGTTTTAATGAACTTTTTAATAACGACCATAATTTGAATTTGAAACAACAAAGTAAAAAAACATAAAAGCATGGATTGCATTTTAATTAAAATAAGTTTTATTATATACAACGTAAAAAGGCATTAACTAACAAGTCGAATTTATGTTAATAGCACTAAAAATACTACATAACTAAATAAAGATTTTTAATAAGGTATTATTTATTCAAACACGATAAAAACAGATTTATGTAGATTTTTATGAAATTAAAATATGTGACAGTAATTGTGTAGTTAATATAAAAAACTAATAATCATAACAACCACCTCTTCTCTTTTTTGACTTATTTTAACTGACATATTTTATCACAGTTATGGTAAGGTTTTGTTAAGTTAGTTATGTTTATGAATCTTGTTTGATTTGAGGTTTCAAAATAATTTTATGTATGTTGTAAAGAACCGAAACAATTGTAACAACCTTTACGTCAAATTAAGTAATTAGGTTAAAATATATACTTAAGATTACATTTTTATTGAATTATTGACAAACATTACCGTATCGTACTAACTAATATTATAGCAAGCTTTACTTTTAGATCACTGATCTCTATAATAATATGGATAGTTGATACTTATGAGGAAAAAATTAAATATGGGATTAGGCTGCGTAGAAGGCAACGCCACACAATACTGAGATTAGAACTAAATTAAACAAATTTTACTTGACAACAGTACCGCTATTTTTCAAAAAAAAATTTATGATCATTCGTTTTGTTGAAATTGCATAACAATTTACGTAATTACATAAAACAAAACTATATAAAATTTTGTAAAATTTAATGGCTTTAATCAAATTTTAATTAGTTTCAATAACATTATGCAAAAGACAACACAGTTAAACAGTGATTTTATCTCGCTTAAGAATTAATCAGACATGCTTAACATACTTGTAGATTTAACGATCGAACACTTGACAAAATCGCAAAGACATCAAGAAAATTAAATAACATAGCATACATATATTGAAATAAGAATAGAAGGCACAAGCTATTACTAATGCGCTCAAACAATTTTCTAAATATTTTTAAACGTACTAATCTATTTAGAAAATATCTTACAAAAATATTAATATTTATGACAATTACACAAAAAAGTATGGTTAGCGCTACATTTTAGTTCCTGTCGCAGTAATGAGTGGCGCTGATTATTTCTCTAAAGGTGTCAATGTCAGACTACAGCATCAGCTATCCATATTATTATAGAGATCATTGTTTTCGATACTATTTTTTTATTTTGTTAGTGTATTGGTATCGATGTATAATTGCTTAATATAAGCAACATAACCTTGCAAAAACAAGGTATAGAATACAGAAATTATTTTTTATGTTTATTTTGGGTACAACAATTGTAAACAATCGCTGTTATTGAAGATGATTGTAATTCCTGGCAGGTTTGTGTGTAGAAATAAATGTTTTCTCTACATTTTGATTACCGGTTACATTAACTATGGTTTCGGCATGTTATTACGATATCCAGTAGAAGTACATTGCTGACAAGAAAGTGTTTTTCTTTTTCATTGAGGTATCAATATAACCTTTAGCAACAACTGATGATTTCCATTCTCCATTTCGCTTTATAGTTTAAGGTAGAAGATTCTTTCTGCTTGTATTCTGTTTCAAAATATGCTAATAAAATAGTTTTTGATATGTTATTTATTTTGGTTTGAGTTCACTAATTCTCAAATGGTTAAAATTTCTTATAAATTTTACGTGATTTTAAGATAAGATACTAAGATAAGATTCTAACGGTAGCTTCAGCTATCTGTCTTAATTCAGGTAGAGTAAACTAATATTTTCATCATTCATTTTTGATAGATCTTAATTTCAATTGAATAACATAACATAAAAACTTTGAAATTGAAGTTTTGAAAAAGTGTTACCAACATTTTATAGTGTATTAAAAAATCACTAAAACGCAATTTTTTTTTAATTGAAATTTATGCAAAATAGAAAAAACTTGTTTCATAAGAACTTTTTTGCACTTTATCATTGAAATACTCCCTTCTTCGCAGAACGTTTTTTAAACTTGTTGACGTGCAAAAAAGTCGTTTATTATGAAACTCGTGTTTTAATATCCTATTATATTACAAATAGTAAAATAATTATTAAAAAACAGCTATGTATATAATACAATACTGTGTTTTTAATAATTTGTTACTTATTAACCAATTTAACTTATATATAGTTTAAAGTTTTATTATTCAAGTTCTGTTATTTGTTTATATTTAGTTAGAAGTATAATTGTAAAATTTATCTAAATCTCTAATTTAGAGGTTTTGTGCAACATAATTCAATTTTTTGTATAAATAGTACATCAATTTCCATTTCATATTTATAGTTAATAATTGCATCTAAACATATATATATTACTATATAAAAAATAATTTCCTTCTGTTAGAAGTAAAGCTTAAATTTTTTTAATTAAATATATATAAATCATTTTAACAACTAAGAAGTCAACGTTGTAATCGTTTAAATAAACACAAAACCAATAGTAAGATATTTTAAACAAAATGAATATACTTTAAGTAAAGAAACAACCGCGAATTATTCTAAGTTCCTATTTAAATTCTAAATAACGCGGCAGTTTCTTTAGAAAGAGAATTAAAGGAATTGACTATAAAATAGCTGTTAAAGTAAATATAATTTGCATTTTAATAAAAAATCTGGTTTATTTTATTATAGGTTAAATTAAATTTGAGTGTGACATTTTTAACAGAATGTAGCATAAATGCGCAATTTATACTAATAAACACGTATAAATAAAGCGGACCACTTCTTTGAAACCCTACAAATGCAATTAGAAATACATATGAAACCACAACTGCCATTTGTACATTTATTAAATATGCTAAACGTAATAAGCAAAAACGTCTTAAAATATTAATATACACCATGAAATCCTAAAAAAATTCAATTTACTTAAAAAAAATAAAATTTATTATCGTTTTGTAAATTTAAAATATTGTTTTGATATAATATATTTACATTCAAGCGTAGTAATAATTTGTAGTTGTGTTGCAACTTGTAGCATCAACAAACGCTTAAAACAATTACTAGCGTATTATCTTACATCTAATAGTTCAAAATATTTTGCAGTTTGTTTTGATAAAATTTTAAATTTACTTACACCAACAACAACAATTAGCATTGTTGTCATGTTTGAAATGTAAAAAATGGCATATTTTGTAAATCTGTTTCTAATTGATGTGGATTTAAATATTTCTTATTGGTTATTTTTTTATATTAGCGTTAATTTTTTTAAGATGTTACTTACATTACCTAGAGTTAAAAGAAATAGTATGTAATTTTTTGATTGACTTTTGTATTTAAATTTAAATTCAGTTAGATGGGTCATTTCAAGTCAAATGAGCAACTGCCAAAATCTTACTTTTTTAAAATACTTTGCACTTTAGTCATGCGCGTAACTAGACATTTGCAGTAAGAGAGGTCTGTTATAATAATTATTTATTTTGTAATTAAAGTTTATTAATTACTTATTAATGTCTATTGCGTCTAGTAACTATATAATATCTATTCCATAACATACATCATTATTGGTGTCTCTATATCTCTAACCGTGGTTTCTCCCTAACCTACATATTGTATCTAAATGCACACATAATATTATAACAAGGTCTAAGTCCCATTTTACAAAAAATGTATGTGATTAGCAACTCTTATCTCTTTCTACGTTGCGGTAAAGCTGTAGTAGGTTAAAAAAACACAGTTTTTTTTTCGAGTATAGTTTGTTAAATTTTAATCTAAAAGTTTCTCAATTGGATGGAATTTTGTAGTAGGTAACAGAAAACAAGCGAAGAAACCTATCCGGTCTTCTAATTTAACGTTAATTAAAAATAATTACATAATTTAGATAAATAAAAAAATCAGTTTATATTCAAAAATACATGTTAAATTTAGGTCAATTAAACAAATACACAAATATGATAACAGGTTTAAATCTTAACACATATAAACGCGTGCACAAACATCATTTTAATAAACGAAAGAAGTTAGTTAATTGACGGTCTGTCAGTAGATACTGAGGTTCTAGTTACGGAAACTACCCACCTAAAGTTGAAGTGTCGGTAAAAACAAACGTGGGCCAAAAATACACACAATAATATGCCAAACAAATGTAGCACCCATGTCAGGAAAAAACCTACCGGGACTTTAATACATAAAATGCATCAGATTACAAGGAAATATATACATTAATGTTTTTTTTTCTGTTATCAAACTCTTATCAAATTATAAACGTACAGAAAAACAAATAGGTTATTATAAATAATTTAGAATGGACGCCAAAAACTAGCAATTTTAAATTCTTAATTATTAATTGATTCTAAAACACGTCATAGGGGTAACAAAAACAAACATACAAAAAAATTTAAATAGCGTTTTTTTGCAAACAAAGAAACATCTGCGCAACGCAACTTAAATTTTAATTATAAACAGATTAACAATAAGTTAAATTTCCGACGTTTAATGTTGTGTTCAAAATCATACATAAATGAAAATATGAAATAAAGAAAATGCGACGAATCTAAAGTACATTTTAAGCGTTTTTCAAGACGTGTTGATTTAGTAATTTTTAAGTTTAATTTATAAACAACATGGTTTAATAATTTTACACAAATTGATTTGAAATTCATCGTACACGTACAAATATAAAAACAATCAAAATGACAACACCAAAACAAAGAAAACATGTGGTGTTTCTGTAATGTTGGAATGTTTAAACTATTTAAAAACTACAGTTTTCTTGTCCTTTACGTTAGCTAATTAAACTTTTTTATTTGCATACCAATAACACTTCATAAAACACAAAAAAAATTGTTTTACAAATTTTTTACTAAACGACGTTACTTGTTTTTTTTTGTCAACATTCATTAACTTTTGCGTTCAACCTCTAAGTAAGCGTCAGTAAACGTCAGTATCGGTTTTTTTGCCAGATGACGATGCTTACGTAATTTTGCGTGTTTTTAACTAGGTTTTAATTTAAACTGTATCATATTATGTGTTAGTTACATCTTCCTTGAAGAGGTGACCAGCCCATTCAAGCCTTCCTATAGGAAAACTGTGCCGGTGAGTTTAGTATATACTTGAAGTTTATTACTTTATAACTTTTTTAATAAACTGGTAAAGAGTAACCGATCTTTAAAAATACAAAAAAAAATGGAATATTTAAGCTGAAATTTTTTTATCTGCTCATAACCTAAATTCTATTAAACATAGAATAATGAAATATTTTCATTTTAAAGACTTTCATATGATATACATAATGATTCAGAAAAATATTGTTTTTAATTTTCCAAATAAAGTCAAAGTTTAACTATGCTGAATTTTGAAAAACTGAATTTTTTAATATCTGGAATTAATATATGTTAAAAACAGTAGATTTCTTGTGGCGTTGAATGAAATTTTTTTCTTTTAAAGATTTGGTCTAAGGTGACCCAGGTTTGAGATATTTGCACTTAAAGTTTCTAGGTCGGTCATGACTAACAAATGGAAATTGTTTGGTTATTGTAACTATGCGGTAAATTATTGTGTTAATTATTGTTTTTTTTTTTTTAATTTTCTATCATTTACAAAATCAATTGTTAATAAAATAATTAAAACATATAGTAATGTTTATTTCTTCGCATTATTACTGGCCTAGCTTAACAAAATGTACCTTGCTCACACGATCACGTTTATCTTTAGTGGTAAGTGTGGTAACTAAAACAAGACTTCAAATAATTAAACTGAAATTCAGCTCTCTTATACCTTAGCTCGACAACTTGATTTATTTCTGTCACGATTTTTCAACGGATTTCTTTAGTTGATGCTAAGTAACTCGTGTAAACTTTGTAATATTTAATTTAAATCTTCTTTATTATGTACAAAAGTAATACTGTTTTAATGTACGTTGAGTGTAATTATAACCTCCACACCACAAGTAGATTGTGGGTTGAGCAATATCCCAAAACATAATTGCTGTCAATAAACTTTATTTTGGCGTGTGTGCACGAACTTAGAGAAACTAGAGGTGTTCTTCCTACCTACAAAAACCGTGGTCAAAAAAGAACACCCCATGTAAAAAAGACTACCCTATGTATTAATTAGCAACGAAAGAAGAATATTTTTTTCAATAAAATCAAAACTTTAATATTTCTTTGTTATGTTAAAAAGTTGGTAGGATAAAATTTTTCGAGTATAAAAATTGTCTTCGACACGCCCACCTTTCCTTAGCAATTGTCAATTTTTATAAGCGCGCATTTTAGTTACTTTCCGGTAATATTTGGTATAACACAGACTTCTACCCCCAACAAGGTTTTCACCATTAAATTATTTTACGCAATTTTACATGAATATGTAAATTAATTTTGTGTCTATCTAAGCGAAAGTCTATTTGGGGTGAGTAATATTTGTGTATTGGCGGATTCATTTGATTTTTTTCTAATTGTCTATAAGTGGTTTTCATACCCCCCCACACGTTTCCTTTATTGGTGAAGATAACAAACAGATGACATATTTAGGGAAAAATTTCCATGACGTGATGGCATAACTTAACTATTCACTCCGTCAGGGATTTGGAAATCTTTAAAATTGCAATTCCTCTTGGGAGGAATGGCTACCATCAATTGCTACATTAAATCAAGGGAAAACGCTGCGCATTTTCTATCTCAAATGATTGCATGTTTTGAAAGCGAAATTTGTTTGTGTTAACGCTATATGTACGTTTTGTGTTAGATTTAATATTACAGTTTAGGTAATACAGGTACAGAACCTAACTGTGCCTATTACAATTTCTAAGTTTATCATTGGTACTTCGTTGGTTATGTCGATTTTTGACCGTACATACATGTTAGGTTAACACAATTAATTATAAGACCATTTTGTGCGTCACGAAGTCGTATGCAGTCTGCGTTGAGTCTCTAAGTCTTCATTTTTTGTTATATATTTTTGTGATCTTAACTTTACGAATATAAAGTCATTCCTTCTTCGAATGTAAAAGTTTACACCGACTAGATCAGTTTACTTTACTTAAGTTTACTTATATTTGGTCCGACCCATGTATTAGCGTTTGAAAAATTTACGTAATTATATTTATGTACCTTTTTTGCGCTCTTTGGAATTATTATCTGGGATAAAATAAATATATATTCTGTTATTACTTTTGTTGCGTTATTTGTTCTTTTCGAGCTACGGGCAGAGTTAAACGATATTTCCCTAATTTAATCTTTCGTTGTTTTGACGCCTTATTAGATTTAATTTATAATTTAGCATCACAAGGCCTGCGACTTTCTCTCCGGGGACAACTGTGTTAGTCGTTGCTTAATTTTTTTGGTTACACGAAAACCAGGGTAACATGTTTTTCTTTAATGCATTTGCAGATATTGTAAATTGTAAAAGATCAGACACACAGTAACACCAGAGAAATAGGCTGCGCTGCTGACATGTCCAATAGTACGCTACATCGAGTTTTAAAAAAATATTATTTGTACCCTTATTATGCTCAACAAGTGGAACAGTTAACCGACGTTGATTTTGACTTAATTTTTGTGAGTGCTTGCAGCAATAAGAAGATTTTGACTCTGACTTTAGTGCTAAAATATTATTTTCAAATGAGTGTTGTTTTACACGAAATTAAGTGCTGAATTTTCACAACACGCATGTTTGGAATGAAGAAAACCCTATTGAAATTCTACAAAATAACTTTCAGTAGGAGATTCTATTAATGTTTGGTCGGGTATTTTAAGAACTTGTTTAATTGGACCGTTTATTTTACCAAAATAATTTACACAGGACTTGTACTTTTACAAGAAACTTATCTGGTTTATATACAATAGAGCTTGTCCGCATGTAAATCGCCGGATTTGCGATTTCTTAAATATAATTTTTACAGATCGTTGGATTACAAAAAATGGACGCTGGTCAGGTCATAAACCAGATATTAACCCTTGAAATATTTTTCTGGAGCTATGTGAAAGATAAAGTATGCAAAATCTCCGTAAATAATAGACAAGACAAAAAACACAGAAAATTTTAAAACTATCTAGTAAAATTAATTGTAAAACCGACAAACACGACATGACAATACAATGGAGACGCCGTCCTTTTAACTTTGTACCTAGGTTTGATGTAGTACACACACAAGTAGCACGAAACACAAATATTAAAATGTGTGCTTTCTTATATAGAATTATATACATTTAAAATATTTATTTGAAAACATTTTATGGATTATGTTTGATAACCCTAATAATACTACCTAAAAGCTTATTAAGTACATATTTTATTATTAAGTACACATAACAATACTTATTAGTATAATTGCGAAGTGTGCAAAACGTTGGCAACATCGGTTACAACATCAACACGGTCCAAACTGGAAAAACGTATTATTATTATTATTAGTTTTATTTATACAATAAGTTGCAGTTTTTGGGATGAGAACAAAACCGCTGCGCGTTGTCCGACAATCTTACGGGTTCTAAAAACACATTTTTTTTTAATTTAACATAATTTTTTTCTTAAAAAGCTACAAACTACGAAACAGTAGACGACAATACTATACAGCAATTTAATGTTTACTACGTATTACTTCTAGTACCACTTCTTTTACTATGTACTGTTAATGTTAATAATTCTTTTAATAAAAAATTAATTTAAAGGTTTTTTGCTAATTTAAATTATGATAAGCAAAACGTAAAATCGGATTTTATTATAGAACAAAATAGTATATTCTGTGACAAATTTGGAATGAAAATTCGATACGTATCGGATTTTCTTTTCAACCTAGTAAGTAAGTAAGTAAGATATGAAATAAGTGTAAGATAAAATTTAAGCAAATTTGAGTTATTTATATGGTCACTTAAACAAAACATTATTTTATTACATTGTATTAACATTGATATGATCATACTGTTTGTACAAGTATTGAAATTATAAAATAATGTATCCATTTTTTTTCTTAATTTTTAAATTACTCGATTAAATCACATACGCCAAACTTAGGACGTTTGAATTAAAAGTTTATATTTGTCAGTTATGATATCATTGGTATCTAATTTAGTTTGACTAGTGTTATAATATTGATTCTATCACTTGTATGTAAATTACATAAGACGCAAATGTTTTAGAATAAATATTCTAACTAAACAAGTAAGAATTATTGCGGTTCTGTTATTAAAAAGAATTTTAGAAGTATAATATTCTGTATTGGTCGTGGAAAAAAATATTTACTTTTGATATAAAAATTAGCAAAAACTCAAAATGTCTTATTTTTTCAGCAAAATAATTATGATTATTTTATATTCGAGTCGTTTTATTTTATCCACATATTGCACTAAATTGTAATAAAACCTTGCCGATGATAATTATTAGTATTTTAGACTTTAAAATACATTTAAATGTTATATTTTATCTATCCCAGCATAAAACACCGAATTTGTGAAAATTGGTATGTTGTTTAATGTCATGTATATAAATTGTATCTTTGAATGCGGCTAAGATCAGATGTTCGTCAACGACGTAGTTAGAAAGTCAATGTATGATTTATTAAATAAACGAGAATGTTAATACTGCTTTTATAAACAATACAATAATAATAAAGAGTAAAGACAATACATGGTAGTATACGGTAGGAGATGAATAAGTAATTAAAAAATAGTTTTTTTATGGTTAGAAGCACGTTGTGAAGTGTTCGCCCTTGAGTAAAGATGGCAAATTTTAAGACTCCTTCGTCGTTAAAATTAAGTGGCAACCTACACGAGAATTGGGCCAAATTTAATCAGCAATTTAAGATTTATATGTCAGCATCGAATATGGTTAAAGAAACTAAGGAACGGCAAGTAGCTATCCTGTTAAATTTAATTGATGAAGAAGCAGTTGAAATTTTTAATACATTCGAATTTAGTGAAAATGAAGAAAAGACATTGAGAAAGTTCGAAACCCAAAGAAGAATTTGCTTCACGCTCGATACCTATTTTATAATAGAAAACAAGAAGAAGGTGAAACTTTTGACAATTTTTTGTTAGAGGTTAAGATGCTTGTTAAGGATTGTGAATTTAAGAATACTGAAGAGATGGTACGAGACAAAATAGTTCTATATAGCAACGATAGAGCTACTCAAGATCGTATAATCAAAATGGGTACAATTGAAATCGACAAAGCAATTGAGGCATTTAGATTGGCACAGATAACTAGGAAGCATACAAGAGAAATACATGGTCAAGAGGTCAATATCATAGAAAAGGCGAAGTCTCAAGGAAGGGGGAATGATAAACATGAGAAGAAAGAAGTAGTTGCTGAAGGAAGTGGACATAAGACAACACGTCAGGTGAATAGGAGAAGCAGAGGTAATACCGTTTCAAACAATTATAGTTATAAAAACGATAGATTAAGTAAATGTAGTAGATGTGGTTATTCACATCAAGGAAACTGTCCGGCTATTGGCAAACAATGTGCTAAATGTAAAAAAAAATAATCATTTTGCTAAAATGTGTAGAGCAAGTGTTAAGCAGTTACTTAATGTAACTGACAATGCTGAATACTTTTGTGATTCAATTAATAATGCAAATTCATGGTTAGAATTAGTTAGCATTGAAAATTGCATGTTTAAATTAAAAATTGATACAGGTTTGCCAATTGAATATTATAAGCAGATAGGACAGAGTAATCTAAAAGATTACAAGTTAAAGAAAACTATTGTTAAATTAGAAGCATATGGAGGCTATTTGATAGAAACAATGGGAGAAATTCTGTTAGAAATTAAAGTGGGAGACAAAGTTCTTAAAGACAAATTTATAGTAACTAAGACAGACACAATTCCAATATTGAGAATGAATATTATTAAAAAGTTAGGTCTTGTGACAAGAAATAAAATATATACTGTACAGTCGAAATATAAGTCCGACATTGTACAAGAATTTGTAGATGTGTTTAATGGAATAGGTTGTTTTCCACAAAAATATAGTATAAAATTAAAAGAAAATGCTATACTTTATAGTCAGTCACCATATAGAATTCCATTAAATCTTTAAAAGAAAGTTAAAGCTGAGTTCGATAGATTAATACTTGGTAATATTATGAAGAAAATTGATGAACCTACTGAATGGGTGAATCGACTAGTTATAGTTAAAAAATCGAATGGTAGTTTAAGACTTTGTTTGAATACTCAAATGCTGAATGAAGCTATTTTAAAAAAATATTATAGTATTCCAACATTAAATGATTTAACTTCTAAATTAAATCGAGAAAAATATTTTTCGGTTGTTGATTTGAAGGATGGGTTTTGGCAGATAGAATTAGATGGTGATAGTAAAAAATTGTGTACTTTTAACACCATGTTTGGTACTTATTGTTTTAAGAGGTAACCTTTTGGGCTGAACATATCTGCTGAAGTGTTTCAGAGATATAATGAAAAGTTTGGCGATATAGAGAATGTATTCATTTACTTGGATGATTTGTTAATATTTGCAGAAACGGTTGAGGAACATGATAGAATATTAAGAAAAATATTGAACAGAGCAAAAGAAAATAATATTAAGTTCAACGAGGCAAAATTTCAATATAGAGTTGATAAAGTGACTTATTTTGGTCATATATTTAGTAATGGTACAATTAAACCCGATGCAGATCGTATTAAGGCGATAGAGAAATATGACATTCCAAAAAATAAAATTGAATTGCAGAGATTTTTAGGTTTAATTAATTATATGCGTAGTTTTATACCAAATTTATCAGAAATCTCGACACCATTACGTGAACTATTAAAGAAAAATGTGGAATTTCGATGCCTAGATATACATACTAAGTGTGTAGATATTTTACGGCAAAAAAATAACACATTCGCCAGTGTTACAAAATTTTCATAGTGATAAGAAGATCAGAATACAAACAAATGCTAGTAAGAATGGGTTAAGATGTGTCCTTTTACAGGAAGGTAAACCGGTTTGATTTGCTGATTGTGAAATTAATTATAGTCAGATTAAAAAAGAATTTTTGGCCATTTTGTTTGCTTGTAATACATTTTATCATTACATTTATGGACGTAAAGCATTAATACATGCAGATCACTTACCTTTAGTGAGTATTATGAAAAAATATTTAAATAAGATTCCTTCTGGAAGATTACAGAGAATTAAGTTAAAGTTGTGTAAGTTTGATATACAGGTTGTGTATAAACCCGGAAAATTAATGTTTATTGCAGATGCTTTGAGTAGAGCTTGTTCACAGGCAGATCAAAGTATTACTGATGAGTGCTTAAGTGAAGTTGTGCATTCGATTTATATAAGTAAAGACTTGAAAATGAAAATAGTAACAAAAACGAATAAAAATCCTATGTTGCGAGAGTTGAAAAAATTATGCTATGAAGGTTGGCCTAAATCAAGATCGAAAGTTAAAAATGAAGTAGTACTTTTCTATAGTAAAAGAAGTGAAATTTTTGTAGATAATGAAATCTTATATTTTAATAATAGGATTATAATTCTTCTAACGTTGAAAAATGAAATACTTAAAAATATACATGAAACTCATTTTGGTATCAGTAAGACAAAAAGTCGAGCAAAGACATTATTTTATTAGATCAATATGGATTCATATATAGAAATATTTGTAAGCAAGTGTAGAGTTTGCGAAAAGTTTAGGGTTAAGAATGTTAAATAACCAATAATAGTTCAGGATAGTCCGAACTTACCTTTTGAGAAAGTGGCTTGTGAAATTTTAGAATTTGCAAATGAAACATACCTAATTTTGATTGACTATTATTCTAAATAGATACATTTAGTGAAGTTGAAGTATAAAATTGCTCATGACGTAATAAAAGTATTGAAAGTAATTTTTTCTATACATGGAATACCCAAAAAATTTGTGGCAGATAATATGCCTTTCAGTTCGTATGAATTTCTTAAATTTAGTGATGGTTGAAAATTTAAAGTGACAACTTCTAGTCCATATTATCCTAAAAGCAATGGTTTGGCTGAACGAGGAGTGGGCATTGCCAAATCAATGTTAAAGAAAAGCTTGGAAAAAAATGTTGAATTACAATTTTTCCTGTTAGAATATAGAAATACACCAGTTCTAGGTAGTAATTTTTCACCGATACAATTACTGTTTTCTAGACGAACGCGCACAAAGTTACCAATTAACGATGAATTATTGAAACCTGTAATCGTAAAGAATTTTAATAAAGTAATAAACAGATCAAATCTGAGAAATAAATATTATTATGATCGATCAGCGAGATCAAAAAATATAACTTTTCTCCGGGAAAAGACGTTGTATATAGAAAAGAGAAAATTTGGAAACCGGCAAAAATAGTAAGAGAGTATAACACACTTCGATCTTTTGTGTTAAATGATAAGGCAGGTAGAGTTAAAAGACGAAATACAGTATATATTAGACATTCATACTTGCCACCTAAATTTAGATACTCGCCTGATGATTTAATATTAGATAAGATAGAAAGTAGAACCAATTACTGGAATAAACTTTATTCAGATATTTCAAGTAAGTTAGTTAGTAAGAAACAAGAAGTCATTCCAGAGAAAAAGGATTATATAACTAGATCTGGAAGGATTTCCAAACCTCCGACAAAGTTGGATTTGTAGAATTGTATGTGTTAGGTTACAGAATTAGTTTTGTTTGTAAATGATACTTTTCTTATTGTGAGGGAGGTGTCATGTATATAAATTGTATCTTTGAATGCGGCCAAAATCAGATGTTCGTCAACGACGTAGTTAGAAAGTCAATATATGATTTATTAAATAAACGAGAATGTTAATACTGCTTTTATAAACAATACTGTAAATTGAAACTGAATTTTTTTTTAAATAAAATTTTATGAATCAAAGTACGCCAATTACACATTAAAGTTTTATTTAAAAAACCTAACATAATTTTTTTAATAAGACTACAAATAAAAAAAAACTGAAAAATATTAATAAAATCAAGATAAGAAATAATTAAATAAATTAAGATTTAAAATGATACTCATTTGTTGATTCGACGTCGAATTACCCAAATTTAAAAATGTCAAGTTACACTGTGTTATTTTAAATAAATGAGAACTATTTAAAATGATTGTTAAATTTTTTTGTTATTATTTTAGTTTTAGTATACATTAGATGTTAAATACTTTTTAAAAGGTTATAGTATAATTATACATTTAATTAAAATATGAATAACTCGGTAGAACTAATTACGTTGGGTTTTAAAAACGTCAAAAACATGATTTATCAAGCCAAGATGTAGCACAGTGTAGAGGGTATTAGGAGCGATTGTTTCACTACGTCCTTTTAAAATTGACGAATTCTCCTATAATAGTATATTAAAATACAAGTTACAAAATAAACGCGCTTCCATCACGAGAGTAAAGAAAACAGTAGAGTAATTATAACGTATTCTATTACATGTGTTTTATGCTGTTTTCTCTATTTCGACTCAATTTTGATACTTTTCGTAGAATTTTAATTTTAAAACATAAAAAAATGTAGTAATATTTTATTAGATTGGTAACACCTGTGGTAACACTAACACTTTGACATATTGAAACTTATGTATGTTAACCTAAAAGCTTATATAAAATTATCTTTTTATACTTTTATAAGTAAATAACGTCTTTATGTTATTTTAGCATCTACATTTGAATTGTTATATTACAAACATATTCATTTTTTTATGTAACGTCAACTTACAATGCAAAGATACCAGCTTTGAAAAAACTTACACATATTTTAGTGTAAGAATCGTTAATTACTATGTTGAAATAGAGAAAATAATTTAAACAACCATATAAGACATTCAATGATATCGTACGTAGCTGTGCCACTGTATTTCCGTTCCGACGGTCAGGAATAAGCTAGAAAAAATGAAAAACCCAAAAGTTTTTATATTTATTAAACATTTTTGAGCAAAAACATAATGCCACTATGTGAACAATTTTTATTGGCTACTTCTAGCATTTCTAATAGCTGAATACGCACTGTTGCAAGAGTTATCAAATCCGAACAAATTTCTAAAAAAAATTTGTATTGAAAACAAAAACAAAATTAAAACAAAAATTTACAGCTTTATTTCAATTATCAGAAAATTATTACAACCATAAAAAATTGCAACTTTGAATGTTAATAAACTTTTTCATGTGTACAACAGCGTAACAAAATTCCTATAAAGTGAACTTATTCTTTATCATAAAATTAACGTTATTTTTAAATTGCCAACGCACGCAATGTACGTGCTACATGTAATTATCAAAAAAACAACGCGCACAAAAAAACATAGTCTAATTTAAAAATTTATAAATTACGCAACGAGTTTGCATATTCTATACAAAAAGATGTCTGCAAAAAGTTGTTTATTTGCTTTTAATATGTAGAAAAATTCAATTATTAAACAAATTTGAAACAAGTTGATGAAATATAAAATTTAAAAACCAATATTAGTAATGTTTAAAATTAAACATTTTAAAACAACATTTTATTATTATATGATCATGGTCTAATTGACATAGTTCGACCTAATTAATTATTTTAATGCATCCTCAAAAATAATATATTGACAAAAACAATCAAATTTAAATAAAGCAAAAATTAAAACTTTTAGAAAAACGCTACATAATATAACAAATTGACAAGCAAAATGATAGTGATTTTTTTAATTAATTTTGTGCACAAGAATTAATTTTAATAATATTTTAATTATCCAAGACAGCGTTTTACTAAACTATTTTAATTTTTTAATAAATTGATATAATTTCATATCAAAATAAATGCTTAGAATATAGTTAGTCAATGTTTTGAGCATTAATATTTATAAAAATTTAATTTAATGCCGTTAATAGAGTTAAATGCAGTTACTTTTGTTTAGCGATTTA
Source organism: Aquatica leii (assembly GCA_035610365.1). Classification (NCBI taxonomy): domain Eukaryota; kingdom Metazoa; phylum Arthropoda; class Insecta; order Coleoptera; family Lampyridae; genus Aquatica; species Aquatica leii. The sequence continues at coordinate 51,154,032 of CM069433.1, read as the reverse complement.
GCAATTTTAAAAATTTTCTTATTTAAACAAAAGAATATTAAATAAAAAATATTTATTACAATATTTTAATTTAATATAAATTTAAAACGAAAATCGTTACTGAACTTTACACTTTTTAATTAGCGTGCATTTAAAATCAAAACTAAAAAACATTTTTGAAGGAAACTCAACTAAATAAATATCTAAAAAGAAATCACAAATAATTAATTTAAACATTAAGAAAACAACTAATAAACATTAATCTAAATTAAACTTTATTAAATGCAATTTTGTACTTATACTATATTTTTTTATGATTTTTTTTTTAAATTAACAAAACCTTATTTAAATATTTCTTGTTTTGTTTTACATAAAATTATTTTTTGTTGAATGAATGAATAATGATCAATTTTCTTTATCTAAAAATAACAAACAAAGTATTTTTTATATTTTACAAAATATAAAACCAACAAATGTCGAGTTAAAAATCATTTTACTTTTAAGTTCTTCTAAAGACGTCTAAAATCTACTGTTTATTTATTGATTTTTTTTTTAGTTTTTGTATTTAGAGATTTTTTTAAATGAAAGTGCGCACATCAAATGCATTTGTTAATTTATTGAGATAAAAAACAATAACTTTTTTTATAGAAGTATATTAATTTAATAAACTATATACATATATGTAATTTTTATTTTTTAAATTAAAAAAATATTTCAAAATTTAAATTAGTTTAATGTAGATTTCAATAGTTTACGTATAATAAATATTTTTTTTTAAATTCAATACGATGGTGTTATTTAGTAAAACTAAAACTGCAAATAAAAATAAGAATATCTTATATAAACCTAAAATTGTTTCTGTTCGTAACTAAATTTATTTAAAAATTATTTGTGCATTAAAAAAGTTGTTATGCAATTATACAAGTAATAAGTTTATTATATCAATTTATTGTAAAGTTTAATTTACTTCAAATTTTAAGATTTTAGTCAGTTATTTGTTAAAACTAAATTAAAAATGTATATTTTTGAGAACTACAAAGAACAAATTTATTAACACTAACCGTTACAGCAAATAAAAACCTAAAAATCTGTATTTAATATGTTTTAGTTTTGTCTTTTAAATTAACTAAAAATATTTTTTTAGTAAAAAATTAAAACACTATTTGAAAAACCGCATACACAAATTTAATTAAATTTGAGTTTATGTGCCATTATTTATTTTTAAACGACTAAATATTAATACATTTTTTGCTTACTTATTATAAACGCATTAAGGAAACAATAAACTGTAATTAAATTTAAAAAATATGTAATTAAAAATAAACCTTCATTTAAAGATTGAATATAAAATCCCATTTGTAAATAAAATTTAAAAAAAACAAAAGAAAAAATTAAGCGTGTAAACTTCTAAAACTTTAAATTCAAAAAAAATGTAATAGCATTATTTCTAAAAAGTCAAAAAAATTAAAATGAACGATTATTAAAAATTAGTTTAAAGTTAAATCTTGTGCATTACTTTTAATTTAGTACGGTAGAAAAGTTTGTTCATTCATAAATTATATAATCCATACATAAACGAAACGCGAAACACCTATATATATTTGTTTAAAATTTTACATTAAAAATTAGTTTTAAAATACGTTTTATTTTATGTTTAATTTAATTTAAAACTTTAATTTTTTTTTGTTACAAAGAATTTATTTTTAAAAATAATCATTTATTCTATTTAACAAAGTTTACACGCCTTAAATAAAACTAAACTTGTTTAAAATATGTGTGATAAAAAAACTATTAAACTAAAAAAAACTATTACGTAATTTAATACAACGTACAGTTTACTTTTTCTTTGCGTAAATAAACAATTCAGTTTGTTTATTTCATGCGTATAAATGGGCCACTAAAAAATTTGTCAATAGATTAGACATTAAACACATTGAATTTAGGTATTAGGTAAATTGTATTTAGAAGATTGGGATTAGTGCGTATTATTTAATATACCTATGTAACTAAAACTTGACACGATATAGGTACTTATTATCCATCAAAAATGTAATTATAAATACATGCTAGTCTAACTGTTTTTTATTAAAAAATTTATAGAAATAGTCAGTAATTGATACGATACTTTCTATTAAAGTTAAAAAAACAACATAATTTTTATAGAAACTTAACAGAAACTGAGATAATTTATAACACAAAATTTCTTTGTGTCACATAAAAGCAACTAAAACGTTGATTCGGTAATTAAAGATGAAAAAACTTTTTTAAATTAACTTTTATCGAAATTTTTTTTTGGTTTTTAAAAGTTTAAAAAGTTTTATAAAAAATATTTTAAATATTATTGACGTTAATGAAAATTTTAGAAGCTGTAGATAAATTGAGAACTTTATCTTACGTTACGATCGGTTCTATTAGTAATAGTAAAAATATTCAAAGGGGTAAACTCACCTGTTGCTGCTGTTAGAAAACGATGTATTAGGACTGTTTGACGTCTCCGTCATCAGCTTATATAGCAGTTTGCAGCACACGCCGGCGCCTAATGCATTCGGGGGCGGCTACAAAATACCATTTGTAAAGAGAAAACAATGTTTTACACAGTAATACTTATTACATAATAGCGTATTTTGTACAAGTGGATATCATTAATTATTCTGCAATGATCAAATTTCGTTACGCTGACATTTTCTTCTAATTTACTTAAATTAACAGTTTACAGGGTATTTTTGTAAACTAATTTTAAAAATGGTTATATATGCTTAACATTTGTTTTATTTTTTTCATTAATCTAAACAACGTTTATTCAAATTTTAAAAAATGCCAAAGCTTACTTACATGACACTAAAATATTGAAACATTTCAGCTGTTTCCATTCTTACTTAAGACTAGAATCTTTGAACACCTGTAACCTGTAAAAAATAATAATTTAAATTTCATTAATACTTTTTTTTAGTTACAAAATTATTTTAATTGTATATTAACATACTAAACATTAAAATTAAATAAATTAACAATATAAAATTTGTTTAATATTAATTAAAAAAAATACTTGATGTTACTTAAATCAGTCAAGATTCTACAATACAAAAATGTATTTTACTGTAAAATGTTTTGTCCATTATATCATAATATGATAAGATTGTAGATTGTATCATATTCAGACAGACTTACGTCAACCGCCACATATGTAAAAAAGAATATGTTTGATTATTTTTGTCAAAGTCAAAGTAGGAAATATCTTTAATTAACTTTAATACCTTTTTTCTTTGTAAGTATGCGACTAAAAAGAAGTAAATATATTTGAATAACAAAAAATGTTTATCTTTTTTAAATACATACAAACTACTATAATAAGATACTAAATAATTAGTAAAAACATAAAACATTTTTTATATATTACATAATCTAAGTCATATAATTAAATACTAAAAAATAACAAAATTGTTAACTTTGCATTTAGTAATACAAAACTGCTTTAGTATTAAAAATTATTTTACATATTTTGCAATCTTTAAATAATTATCATATATTAATATAATAATAATTTTGCATTTAATCCAACCCTGTTAAAATGTTTACGTTTTTATTTAAATTAAGCGCGCCCTGCGTAGTTTCGATTTTTTCTTGTAGTGGAAGGCGAAGTTGAATTGGTAAATAATTTTTCCAATTGTGTATGCGCGCTCAATTGATCAAATACTGAGTTCAAGTCAGGTTAACTATAAACAATCGTATCAAATTTGTTTTAATCGCACATTTATTTGTCAGTGAGCATACAAAATTATAAAATTTTTAATGTTCCAAAAAAAAGCTATATAAGAAACTTCTGAGTTTAACTCGTCAGAATTGCTTATATCAAAATCTAATTCTAATTCTTCATCGTTTTCTCTTTGTTTTGATTTGCTGAGTATATCCTCAACTTGTAAGGGTGTTGGGTCACCTACGAACTACGTTAATTTCAAATAGCCGTAAAGCCATATTGGATTTACATAGATTGTGTTTGAGTGAGATCCAGCTTCGTGGGATCAGATTCGAGTTGATGTCTTTAATCTTTAATTGCTCTTTGTCTTTTCCGTTTTTGGAACATGCAATATGTGCAGTAAATTTCTTAACACATTCAATTTTCTTTTCGACAAAAACATCGACTGTCAATGATGCGAATATTTTCTGAAAATCCGTTCGATTGGAATATATTTTAAAAAGTTTGATTTTCCTTTTATTATAAAATGCAGCAGCGTAATCACAACCCGTAAATACATGAAAAACTGGCCAAGCATAAAGTAGGACCCAATTTAATCGCCAGCTTAGTACAGTTAATGCAATCAAAATTTTTTTATTGCTTTTTTTTGTCAATGAACCCGACAACCAAATTTGATTCTGCGGAACTTTTTGGATATTGACCAGTAAAATTACTAAGATATTGGTATCATTTGCTTTGACCAATATTTTTCAACTCAGTGGCGTTTTTGATATAGGAAACATGTTTCACAAAGTAATTTTCCACTGTATTATTAGTTTTTCAGTAAATAGTTAAAAGTTGCACCAAACTTCTTTAAAACTGTTATTTTTGAGACTTTCGAGAAAATCGCTAGATCTTGGTTAAAGAAGTCATTGGAAGCCATACGGTGTGTCAAACTCTTGCCGATTTTGAGGTTTACAGTCTTTGATAGAGTGCGTTAAATGCCAGTTAGAAATTAAGTGTACGTCAGATGCATGATCCGATAACATACAAATAGTAAAAACCGTCTATAATTTTAATATTAATACCCGCAGACTCAAGTGTCTTGCCTGTACGTCATTTTATAATTATTATTTGGACTGTATACTATTTTTCTTAAATCAATTAACATTTGATCGGTTTGGCATTTTACAAGCATATTAGCTTTGCAATTCGCTGTCATTTCTTTTTTTGTTGCACTTACGTATCTTACCTTGAGTATCCTATTAAGTAAAGATCATTAAGATTTTGTTGTCTACAAATAATCTGAACTTTTTTTGTCAAAGTTTAGTACAGTTCACTTTATTAAAGCCATATACAGAGTGGTAACTTGGAAAAGGCAGCATATGGATTTCAGTGTTAATTTTTTAATGCTGAATTATTTGTTGTCCTAATTTGTAACGTACTTTTCTTAATTGTTTTGTTAGTTCCGATTCCGGAGGGAACTTTTCTACAAGCCGCCTCGGCTCTTACCTTGCCATCTTGTTGATTTCTAACATCGCACGCACCAGTTCGACCGTTGGCATGCTATCCATGTATATCGAGACGTGTAATGAAACTGCGACACCTTTTTCACTTTGAAATGTACAACAGCATCCGATGAACCGGGTTTTTTCTTGTGTAATTTGCCTTTTTAAAAACTAATACTGTTTTAGATTTTTCTTTTGTGTGTATTATCGTGAGTCACTGTGCTGGCCCGATTGTGTTTAATATTATTACGATTCCAGGCTTTACTGAAAAGAAAGCGCTTTCTTCAAGTTAACTGAGGAAATTTGGTAAGTCATTCTTTATTGATTATTGACGGAGTCAGAGAGGTATCTCATGTGCAACGTAACTTTTTTTGTTTGTTTTGTATTTATTGTAAAGTAATTTATCACCTTAAATTAGGTTTTGACTGCTCATTTTTGTTTATCGCATGCTGTCACGCTTTTTTTTGTAAAATTTTTGTTTGCTATTCATGATTTTGTATGCGAAATCTACCTGCTGTTAATTGGCCTTTACGTACTTGTTAGGTGTGTTGTTGGTACTAACGCTTTAGAAGTAATTAATCAAACCATTTTTGTGCTATCATATGTTCAGGTTTGACAATTAATTAAATTTGTTTAAATTGTAAACTTTAAATCCAGTAAATTTGTTGGTTTTAATTATAATTAGCATTATCTTTCACAATTTTAAGTAATCAATACTAGCTGCATTTAAACTGTTGTGTATTGCTATTCATGTGTAAAATTTGTGTCTTGTTGACTATGTTGTAAACCTGAATGGTGGACACCCATTCTGGTGTTTTATGTGAAAGGTACAGTTTTAGTCTGACATTTACCGTATTTATTTCTTTCTCCTACCCACTCCACTCTCCGGCGGTTGTGAGTAGCCTGGCATACGGTTTGTCAGCTTTGGTTTGCGTTGAACAAGTTGTTAGCGTAACAGATTATTTTAGAAAAAAAGTGTAAAGCAATATTTTATATAAGAAAATTACTGCGTTTATCCATACCGTTATTTACAATTTTCTTTTTTTCTAAACCAAAAAAATTGAAGAAATAAAATTCTACTAAAGAAATCTATAATGTCATGGAGTTATAAAACCAAATAAGTGCACTTACATTTAACCATTATTAAATTTTACCTATTTTTGGAGTTATTATATGTTAGAATAAGAATATTTGTTAAAATGCAGCAGCTAAGTATAAGTACAAGCAACGTAAGCTCTTATGTGCCTTGCTATAAGATATAGTTCTAACACACCTTCTCAAACCGCATGTCTCATTTACACTCAACCCGTTGTTTAAACCAAGATCATCCACACATTTCTCATACCTTTAGTCAACGGCTTTGTCAGGATATCAGCGATCATATCAGTTGTTGGTACTCGTTCTACTGCAAAAACTGTAGTTCTAATCGACTCTCTAATAAAATGATATTTAATATCAATATGTTTCGTACGAATATGAAACACAGGATCGATTGCCAAGCATTGAGCACCACGATTATCACAATAAATTGTAACATCGGCTTATTTTGGTCTACCGGGACTTTTTATTACATCATCTTCCCGTTCTGTTGCAGTAACTTCAGGGATAACAAGAACTGTCTGGCACTCTTTATTGTTTAATTCATCATCATACAAAAACTCAACAATTTTCTGTTGATTATTTTTACTGTCTTTTATCCTTGTTGACGTAAACAACTCATTTAGCATACTCGTATTGAATTAAATTTTTCCAAAAATCAGCTGTCGTGTGTTTGGGATCTGCACTCAAAAACCTTTTTGCTCCTTGGAATATCCCACAAAAACACCTTTTACAGTTTTTGGTGCAAGCTTGTCTTTGTTAAGGTCCTTATCTAGCACAAGCACTTTTGATCCAAACTTCTTAAAATAGTTCAGGTTTACTTTATTGGTAATCCACTTTTCGTACGGTATCATTCCATTCAAGTTGCTCGTTGAACTTTGATTGCAAATATAACAAGCCGTGGCTATGACTTCTAACCACAATAATGCATTTAAACTGGACTGTAATAATAAACATCTAGCCATGTTCAACAAGGTACGGTTCATTTGCTCGGCAACTCCATTTTGCTGTAGAGTGCGAGAAACCGTCAACCGTTGTAAATAAAAAATTATTCCGAATAAAGAACGTATAATAAACATTTAATAAATGCAAAATAATATAACCACGGTAGCAATCGGAAGCAAAGACCTCTGGGTGTGAGTTTGAATGAAAATAAATACAAAGACGTGAACTCCGTTAATTTATTAACTATAACTTAATATACTATTTACATTAGAGAACAAAGAACAATATTTGAATTAAACATATTAGAAATAAAACAGGATTTAAAATAAAATATTAGGGCGCCAACCACCTTTAAATTGGTGATAAAAACGTAAAATTTTACATCTAATTATTAATTATTGATATTAAATGCAAATGTCGTAAACGTTTGATTTGTTATCGAGTGAAAAGTTTTAATAACTGAATTTAATTGCTTGAATGTAAAATGTAACTTAATTCCAATTGACTCACCACATGATATGACGTTATCGTATAGCTTCTATCTTTAGCACATACTTTGTTGTAGTGATAATATTCTTCTAAAGGAATGTAGGTTTCCAACCACACCAGCAAGCATTAAACCAATGTATAAATCCAATGACGGAAAATCCAGTAATTAAAAGACAAAACCAAAATAAATGATCCAGTAAAAGAAAAGATCCAGAATAAAAAAAAAGTAAAAGAAAAGCCCTAAATATAAATAATTAGAATGGTTTTTTGAATGACATGCTGTACTCACGCTGCGTAGCAACGGCCTTCAAAATAAATTCCTTTGTCTAAATATATTGCGTAACATTTTGAAATCACTAAAAATGTTGAATTCAATAGAAAAATTATATCAAAATAAAGGTGAACTCACCAATAATTAGATGGAATGGGTAAAAATTAAATTACATGGGTTTTTACGCCATAATCAAGAAAATGTGTCTTCCCCGCATCACTACGACGCGCACGGCCAAGCGTGGCCCAAGCGGAAGTGCCAGCTTTAGCTAATACTCAAGTCGGTTAAAACAACGCGACGTTGCCAAACTGAATAAATTTACGTGCAATATTAGTTGCAGAAAATAAACGAATGTAAAATTGAATTTTAATGTAATGAACTCTAACGGGACGTTACACCGTATTTCAATACCTCACTCAAATAAGCATTTATCAAACTAAACATTACAATATTCTCGAACGTTATCCGATTGCAGGTACTTTACTTTTAAGCCAGTTTGTCGTTCTACAAGCTGTTGGTAAATTTTGAAAACTTCAAACACAACACCCTTCGTCTTAAAAAATGCGCTTTACACCATATCATACTGTCGTCAACAAATATTACAAAATAATTTGCACGTCCTGTGGATTCCTTTCTAAATGGATTCAAAACATATTCTCAAATTTGTTACATACAAAGTGTCATTAAACACTATCAGTCATTGACCGCTGTCACTACTAACTGACACATGAACAACATCTTTTCTTTTTACTTCAGCTGTTGCATTATTTGCAAGATTTAATTTCATTTTTGAAGATTTGCATATTGACTGAAATAACGCATCACCAGCCCACAAGTGTGGGGTAAAACCACGTTTTATTTTTGACCTTTGTATTTTCCTTCCGTGCACTGTTTACATTTAACACAGTGTGGCTCACCCCGAACGCATCATCAACACCGTTTGCTAAATATTTCGGTTTTCCTTTGACTTTATAAAGATCTTTACTAGGACATAAATTGGCTTTATGTTCCTTTACACCGCACTTAAAACGTTTAAAAACGCGTCTTTTCTTCTGTGTCGTTCAGTTTTAATTTTGACCAACGGTTATGGCTGTGACGTCACTTTCAGAATTTTGATTCGCTGTGTTCAATAATCTTTGCCTTCAATTTTTCTAGAGTCGGCAACTTAACACTAGGGATGGTGAACTGTTACTTTTTTCAGTAACAGTAACAAGTTGTTATTATTACTATGGAGTAACAGTTCCGAATAACAGTTATTTTAGTAACAGTTGTTATTGCGTAATCTGTATGATTTGAGTATATGTAGATGTAGGTACAGACATACCTATCCTACCCAATATCCATGTGTTAGTCATTAATTACCATTTAAAAAAATATTCTTGTTTCAATCTTATTTACACTCTTTTCATAGTATTTTGTTCATGTTTCGTATGTTGCAATTACTTACACAAGGAATCTGCCCTTCGTTTGTTAGGTGGTTGTTTCACCTGTGGGAACTGTCTTATTAGAAAAAGAATGCGTTTAAATCTCATAGACCATAAATCTTCTGGGTTATTACTTGTTATTCAACAGTACGTACTAGGTTAGGTAGGAATAGTAGTATGTAGCATACGTAATGTAAGAACAAAATACTAAAGAAGACCAAGAACGCTTTTTGTAAACTTGTTATTAAATAACTGTTATTTTACAACGTGGGTAACAAGTTGTTATTGTTCCTTATTAATAACTGTTACAAAATAATAGTTACTGGAAATACTAGCCACCGCTACTTAACACCCATTTCTATTACTGTACGAAAATTATTGTATGACGAAGAAATTCTGTACAAAATCATAATAATAAGCAGATAATTGTTAATTTAAACTCGCGTACTTTCTAGTTTGCCTACAGCGTCAAAAAATTTGTTCTTTTGCGTCACCGCCCTCATCTAATTTACGTGACATCAATTGCTTCATCAAGGTCGCTTTCTTGGCAAGACCTTTTGAAGCATAAATTGAATCTAACTTTAACCAAACATCATGCGACGTTTCACAACCTCAAATCTGTTTCATCTCGGACGGTCAAATTCATAAGATTAAATTCGCTTGTGCTTTCTTATGTTTTTCCATCAAAGTTTCTATTGCTTCAGATGTTCCGGTAACAGTACGACGTTCCGGCTTTGGTTTTTTGTTAATCATGTATTCCCACAAGTCGTTTTTGGTAAACAAGGCTTCAATTTGGATACTCCAAGTATCGTAATTATCTTTTGACAGTAATTCAATGCGCAAATATAATAACGAATTGAAAGCCATCTTTAACACAACAAACGATTGATATATTTAACGCAATTATAGTTAATACGCGTGTATTCTATATTCGACCATTTTATATTCACTAACAACACATGATATTAAATAGACATACTAGGCCCATAACCTGTTAGAATTTTCAGAATAAGAATATTTATTAAAAAGCAGCAAGTAAGTATAATATAAGTACAAGCAATGTAAGTTCGTATGTGGCATTAACTAATTGCTACGCGCGGTCACGGCTCGTAACTCGGCAATGCATGAGAGATGCTTTGCTATATGATATAGTTCCAACATTATAAAACCATAAAACGACTAATGGAAAATAAAATTTTATTTAACTTGAGAAAAACAACAAGAAATTAGACCAAAAATAAAAAATCATAGCAAATATTTAACAATGGCCCAACCGTCTAACATTTGCTCATTGATATTGTGATATTTTCTTACACTCGGCTTAAATACAACTTTTCAATTCTTGTACGTTTGGAATGTTTCTTTAGAATAAATCTTAAACTTTAAATGTTCTCAAAGAAAGAAATTGTTGAGCAAAAGATATTGGAATCTATCAGACTGGTGAATTGCACAAGTTTGACCAATAACTTTATTGCCACATTTCAACTGTTGTGTGTGATATAACCATCTATCTAGAATCAAATTTCTTGGTTGTCTCTAGCAACTTCGGCTACCGCCGGAACTATATGCCCTTCTAACAACTTCAAGAAACGTTTTCCTGTTAGGGTTTCGTTTAAAAAATGGTTCTATAATGTCACTATAACGACTAATATTCCTATCCAATTATTAACTTTTTGAAGATATTGGATCCTGGTTTGTACAATTTTGTATAGATACACGTGAATTTATTCGTAAACAAAACATTTCTTTAAAACTTTCTATCTGCGTTACATTTTTCAATCACTTAAAAACAAAACGCACTCTTCGTCTACAAATCATGTTCACGTAACTCTTGATGGCATTAGTATTTATAAGAGAACAACTTTTTTTTATCAATGTTTTTTGCTATTTTCCTTAAACTCATATTGAGATTTTTAGCTACTGCTACTAAAACATTAAAGATGTTTTCCTCATTTTGTTGTCAGTTCTGATCGTAATTATTCCACTTACAATTATTTAATACTGTGCCTGTAGTTTGAAACTTAATATTATTCTGTCAATCGCTTTTACTTGACAAGTACTATTTCCGGCCTAAAATCATTTTATCACTTCCATTTTTTTGCGTTGAATACATTTTAACAAAAACAAAATTTAATAATCTATTAAAAAAAAAACAATTGACATTTATTTCTTCTTTTTTTTTGGTTTTGGTAAAATGTAAACAATAGTATGGACAAACTCGGTATTTTTTCTCTACAAAATTTCGGTTTACTTTTTTTTCTAAAATACTTAGGAAAGCAAATAATTCAACATTAAAAATTTAGCATTGAAATTTCTATGCTGTCACTACCCGGTATAGTATTTAGTGGAATATGTTAAAGATCATTAATCTCTTACTATGTGTTTTGATAACGTTTGAAATTTTGTGTTTAGTTTGTAACTTAATTTTTTTGTAATCTTACATTTATTTGTTTTGTGTATATTGTTGACTTTCTAGTATTTTCTTCTAAAAATAAATTCTCTGGCGCCCTCTAAGTTGGTTTGGTTTTGTGTATTAAACCTCTCTGAGACAAGTAAGCGACAAACTATAAATTACATTATCAAAAGGTTTCTACGTTCTTTTAGAGTTCTCAGCACCGAATTGAGCTTAGTCGACGCATACTTATGGTATTACTTTGAACCAACCCCAATTGTTGACCGTTACAATCTAAGTTTTGATGTAAATAGTTACAAAAACTATTTATTTTTGTATTTTATAACTAAAAATGTTCAAGATGTACAAGATAGATAGTATGTTGCGCAAAATTTTAGTTAAATGCGTTTGGTTGCTTGTTTCTAGCGAGCGACTAAATCAAAAATATTGCTAGACCATTTCCACGAATTCTAGGATATAATAACTTTCTGCTAGATGCACTAAAAGTATTTAAACCTAACAGCTGTTTTGCTAACGTTCAATGAAGAAGTTTTTTTTAACGCAGTTGGTATAACATAGATTATATTGTTATTACACATTTGGGACTCAAGTCGTATAAATTTCGTATATTATTTATTATAAAACTTCTTGTGCAAGCTAGTTTGTAAAATTTTTAACGCAAAGCAAAAATCCTGTGTATAACACAACATAATGTTTTCTGAAGTAACTTTATGAAAGACGTCTTTTTATTAGCTGAAATTTGTGGTGGTAAATCTGCGTACAAAGAGAACCAATGATTTTAAGTGTGGAGTACTGTTTTTTTTTGTATTTGATGTTTCTCTATTTTCTTGCACAGTTTATTGTAAAAGCTAATTAATTACTGTATGATACAATGCGAGTTCCCTTTGCACAAGAAATTATACAATAAGTGTTATAAGAAACTTTATCATGTCACACAGGCTTAAGTTAGAAACAAGATTCTCGTAATACAGCGTTTTTAAAAAAACTGTTTTTTTATAAAGGTAATGCATCTCTAATGCGCTCACATCTTAAATTGTTGCTGTTGCTCCGTTTCAAAGTGCTTCTACGCACTCAGTTATCGCCAATTCTGGCTGTTGACAATTACTTTTTTAAGCAAAAACTTAGTCAATTATATGTTAGTAATAATACTTTTAGCTTTTATAATTTGTATTATTACTTAATGCATGGTATGATGAAGTTGCGCGCATATTAAACAAAACGTCGAATTTCCGATTTAATTGCCATTTCGTTTTTATGCTTGTAGCAGGCGTTGATTTTTTTCAATTATTTAAAGGTTGTACCATTGTACGTTTTTTTAGTATTTTTGTTTTATTTATATCTGATATTTATATTTGTTTTAATATAATTGTTTTGTTGTGTACCTAATCTAAATTAATTAGTAAAAAGTACAAACACTGCTTCGAACCTGAAGTAAAGTGAAAAATAAACTATGAAAATTTCAATATGTTATTTTTTAAATCAAATTTAAAAATAAGCAAGTTTTTTAGGTATAATAGCGTTTGTGTTGTCATTATAGTGACACTGTTCATACTCTATCAAACTTGAATGAGATCTATACATCTGTATAAAAGAACGTTAGACTTATTTTATATCTGGTTTTTTAATCATTTATGGTTTGCCAAACAATTTTTATAAGCTGTCCGTTACTTTTTTAGCATTGATGGTTGCGCATAAAATTCTTATTTAATTTAAAATTCTTTTAAAAAATTTTACTACAAATTCTTTTAAAACATTTTTTAATTTTGGATAAGTACGGATTTAGACTTAGGCCTGCACATACTCATATTCACACAATTCTTAAATTTTCATATATCTATATATTTTATAGCATTACAAAGGCGGGATATTAGAGCAGGCCTAAGGCCCCACCGCAATCAAATCCGTGCCTGTTGTTAATTAACTTGTAAGTCTTTTCAACTGTATAATGATTTATTTTATTATAATACATAATAAAACGTAATTTGTTATAGATAAAGTAATACATGTGTATTTCTGGTAAATTATTTCTATGCGTAATTAATATTTTTCGTTTTAGTGTTTTTTTCTTTCTTTGTGTAAGTTTAATGAATTTACAAGTTTTTTTCTACTACTAGTTGTATAAACTTGTATTATTACGCACTTTTTAACCACAAGTAAATAATAACATATTTACGTTTTCTAATAATCATATAACAGTTAAAAAAAATCACAAAACTGTCCAGCAAGGGAAAAAGAATTTTATTATTTTAAAAGTTAAGTGTTAATTAAACAGATTAATTTGATTTTAACAATGTAAGTTTTTTTGATTTTGATAATTTTAGCAGAAAAAACTTACAGTATTTATTTGTTATTTGTGTGATGTAAATCACAATTACGTCAAAATTAATTGTACTAGTGATAACTGTCACACTTAATACAAAACAAAACACTCACATGATTTTTAAATTAATTAATATTTTAAGTTTTAAATTTGATTTAATAACAATTAAAAAAGTTGTAATAAGTTTAGTAGTGGAAAAAAATGTATATAGACCACGATTGAGAAAATTATTATAACCTACGCGACTTATATCACTCGACACTTTGCGTCTTTCGATATAATCTCCCGCTTACGTAATAATATTATAACACCAAATTGCGTTTCAGGGTTTCAAGAAAACTAGAAGTAAAAAAAAATTGTTTTACTATTGATAAAATATAAAATAATGTATTTTTTCTAATTATTTGTGGCAATTACAAACAACGTCTTCCAAAATTGTCAGATAAGTTTGAGCAGTTAAGCGTCCATCGACACGTGTTAATTACCCTGGACCAGCATCAGTCATCCATCCCCAGTACGCAACAGTAATTCTCCCACTTATTTTGTTGGGTTGCACATGTTTTGATTCATACCTAGAATTACGTGGGCTCCAAAGAACTTTTTTACTAGCTTGTGAAGAGCAGACAGTTTTTTCATCTGAAAAAACATCTTTTTAATCAAAATTTAAATGTTCTTCTGAAAACTGCAATCTCCAGTAGGCATTTTTTTCAGTTATTACAGGTTTTCTTATAAGTCGATAGCAGCTTATTCCTTCAGTTTTCAAAGTATTCTTTATTGTTTGCAAACTGCATTGTAGCTGTAGTCTTTCGTGGATGGTGGCGAAAGTAGTGAATGGAGTCAAACGAGCATCTTGGATAATGTTATGCGTTTTTCGGCTAACTTGAAGCAAATTAGCAGTACACCATTCTAAAAAATGCTTTAATGAGTTTCTTTCCCGTTTAACATGTGTGTAGAATAATAATCAAGCTGTCAGCTTTTTTCTTTTACAATTATTACCCCCCAAAAGAACAGGGTTTTGGGTCTCTGGAAACACTACTTTAAGCGTAATTTTGATGAAAATTTTTGTATTCTTTCTTCTCAAATTTTAATTCAATCTTTGATTTTGGGTTCAATACGCTAAGTACTAGTAATAAAAGTAGAAAAACATTTGTAAATTTTTGTTTAGTAGGTAATTATACTAGTTTTATAATCAACAATCCTAGGTTTTCCAAAATAATTGAGATGTAATGATCCAAATCCAAATGATTGCAAAATTCATTACGTTTGCTAAATGTAATGTTTTGCGCCCTATATGGATTTATTAACATTGTCACAAAAAGCAAAAGAATAAGTAAAAGTAAAGGAAAAAAGTATATAGTAATATAAATTTAAAAAAAGGTTTAAAAACTATAAATTATTAATGCTTTGTAATTATTTCGTTAAAAAGTTTTACTTCTTTGTATTATTATATTTTGTTGATGTTATTCTACTTGTTTTATTATTATTTATTACTTAAAAGCAAGATGACACATTATTTCTTTATTTGGGAATATTTGCATTTTTTCATCTTATTTTTACACGATACTTCTTTAAAGATGGAGCCCCGTTCGCGGCTGGAACCGTCCCGTCAACTTAGAATTTCTGCATTACGTCGAAATTTTGTGGGGCAACTATTGCGACAAATAATTTGGTTTTAATAGTATGAAACAACGTTTAAAATTTTGGCATTTTTGTAGTTTATTTTTAAATTTTTATTGAACATTTTTAGCCCCAAGTAAAAATTTTTATACTTTCCATTGGCCCAATAATTTTTGTTTGCCATTGCGTACTTTACATGATGTATAAATATAAATAAGATTTTAAGAAAAAGTAATACAAAAATTTTTCAAAACCTTACTCCTATTATATTTAATAACAGTTCTATTTTTTAAATTTTGTCAAGGTTGAGACTTACCGTTTGTATTATTAATTTAGAAATAACCGTTGTTTATCATTTTGTACAAAAAAAAGAGACTGCTTTTTCCAATGTTTGGTGATATATTTCCATTACTTAGTTTTAGCAAAAACTTGCAAGAATTCTGTTTTGATTTATAAGTAACGAAACTCATATTAATTTTGATTTCTAGTTTAGTTACATACAAAGACAATATCTTTTTAAAAGAATATTAATTTTTTCGCCACTTGTTCTTTTTGTTACAATTACGCATACTTTCTGTCTAATACTTAAACTAGTAGGTTCGATATCATCCATAAATTAAAATAAAAATAAAAACAATTGAACATCGGATTTTACCTATATTCATACAAATCCATTTTCTATCAAAAAAACTACAAATAAATGTTATGAGAATTTATAAAGAGAATTAAGATTACAATTGTTTAACCACTAATCACATACAAATGATGATAATACTTCTTTTACACAGAAAATCAGAATGTTGACTTTAATTTAGTCCGGAAATATTAAAAATTTCGGCTAATTAAAACAGCAATTTCATATTTGACCATGCAGTTTAAATTTACTCGAGCTATTTGTAAAACTTTTTTTAATTTATTTTAATTATAGATCAAATTATAAGTGACTTAGATTTTTTTTTAATTAAGAGCTCATTCATTTAAAACTTGAGCAGAAAACATAAATACATAAATAAAAAATTTGGCGAAAAAAAATTTAAATCTTTATGATACAATTTAGCAAAAAACATGTTTTTTAAACGCTTAAGACGGTGTTTATACATAATGGTTAGTAACCTCATAATATTGCTGCAAGTAATGTCTATTTAATTTAACCATTGAATAATAAATGTAAGAAGAAATGCAACTTAAGGGGCGATATCGTATCGACTGATTGGATCGAGATGTAGAGGTCGCCACGTTTGTATTGGATCGAGATTTTTCAGTTCTTGCGTGTCTGTCGACTTGTAAACTTCGATATTGAATTGAAAGTTTTTCTTGGGTTAACATTGCGATACGATTTTTAAAATTCTGGTAGTAGTAATGTTTGTTTGAACTTTTGTTTAGTTTAAGTGTAAATATATTTTTCATTTATTTTTAAAATGGGAACAGTTACAAATCACGGTTGTGTTTATATTAATTGTGAAAATAATAATACCGAAAACAAAGGTACTAGTTTTCTTAAGTTTTTTATTAGTGATAAAGTGCTAAAGAATGTTAGAAAAACTGTGGAAATATAAACATTGCCACAATGGAAGATTTAAAACAAAAGAAGATTTGTGAGAAGCATCTTCGGAGATAATGTATAACAACAAAAGGAAATTTTAAACACACTGCAGTTCTTGTTCTACACCTTCAATCAGGTAAATATTTTTTTAATTTTTTTTCTACCAAACGTTTAAAAATGGTTTAAATTAGCATCGGAGAATCTCCTTGTCCGGATTCTTTTTCTTCTTGTTGCACTTAATTGTACAACAACTTAAAATAATTACTGTAAATCAGTAGCTGAGATTGCTATTATTTTCCACGATCAATGATCGCAATCAAGGTATTTAGAATTAATTAGTAATCGACTGTTGCTAAAAAGTCGCTCGTGTAAAGTTAGTCATAAATCTAGCCATAAACATTCGATTTTCGTTTTTCGGGATACAATAACGTTTGGAGTATTGAAAATCAACATATCTAATTATTTTTTAATATTTTTTCTAAACAATAAATTAATTAAAATTTGTTCATTTATAGATTTAAAAAAAAATATTTACAAAAATTCACAGAAAATAAATACTACTGTGATTTTTTTTTTTTCGACATGACGTGCTATTTGAATTCTGATGCAAACTTACGAACAAATAGTTTAAAGCATTAATAAACAACATTTTAAAAAATAAGTGTCGTTCTTTCGTAAATTAAATGTTTCTATTTGAAATTGACCCTGAAAAGATTTTTGAGTAATTAGTCATAACTCGTGTTGATATTTGTCTCAAACATAAGATTTATGTATTAAAAATAAATTTGCAATTCTTTTCAAATACGTATTGTCATTTGTAGTTAATGCTTATTGTGTTTAACTTCCTGTATTTTTATGATTTACCTTGGTGTTTATATAAAGCTAGGTTTTTCCCTAAATGCTGAATGTGTGACACAAATTTTCAAACGTTCTTTCCTAGAAGAGTTTTCTAATTCTCTTTGAAAAAAATGCATTGTTAAATTTCTGTAAACAAAAAAAAATATAATTCAATGTTTAAATTCATGTTACTTTTTTATTAAAAAATCTGTATGTGGTTTAAAATTCTTACGAGGAAAAGAGGGGGTTATTTACCTACTTACACAAAATTTTACGATTTTCCGTGAATTACCTGCATACTTAAAGTTTATTATACATTTATTAAAGTAAATATTATAGGTAAAATCGTGTTATATTAGTCTTATTTGTTTATGCGCTAATTAAAAGTATTAATTTCTTTTGCACAACCGCAATTGTTATTTTATAAGCGATCAATGATTGCGATCGTTATTGTACAGACGCTCGATATCGCGATCATTATTTTGCATAATGAACGATTCATCGTAATTGCATAATCGCTCTGGCCATTGTTTTAAATGTTTTTTGTTGATGTTGGCATGTCGAATAAAAATATCGTTTTTGTAAATGTTAGGGCCGCATTTCTTTAGCACCTTGTCTAATAAATACTAAGTTTTTTAAAAAATAAAACAAATTATAAACAAAATTCTTTTATGTTTATTTTAGCATGCTGAAAGCACTTCAATACAAATCCAACAATACATAAAATATTTTTACAATTGTTTAAAAAAAAATCGCAAAAATTTTGAAAATACTAATACTCGACTAATACTAATTGCATTTTCAAAACTTTATTTTTAAAATACTAACAACTTAATTTTTTTTTTACTTTTTGAGCTTATTTAGTATAATTTTTTACAGAAGCTGTAATTGTTGATATCAACCTAAGATACTCAAATGTAGTAGTATCTCAAACATATGGAAGAAAACGTCGATTGTTATTTATTGATGACGATCGTGAAGACGAATAAATTTATTCTTTCTACAGCTCCAGTTCACTAAACGAAGGTATAAGTAGACAAGCAATAATACGTAATTTTTTTAATATATGTTTTATAGTTGAAGATACGTCCTATAATATTTTGAAGATACTGGAACGACCACAGTGTGTGCTCAAATTCGTCAAACCGTTAAGTTGTGACTAAAATAAGCAACAGAGTGATGCAAATAGATTCTCCGTCAAAAATCCTTTTAAAGTATAAATTGGTCAATTATTCTTTCAGAAATTTAACATTAATTTTAAGTTAAAACTATTCGAATTACCAGTCCACTAATAACAAATTTGTTTACATATGTTTCGAGCTTTAAAATAATGATGCTCATCTTCAGAAAAGTCTACAAAAAATATTTACAACTTTTTTAAATACAAAAAATGTCATCAACATATCTTTTCCAAAATATTATTTTTTGTAAGAAAATTTGGTGTTCAGAAATATATTTACTTTCTAAATTGTTTAAGAAGATTTCAGTAAAAATAAGTGATAAATTTGATAATCAATTTTTTAAACAAAATCTAGGTATTTCAATGGGTTCTCCTTTATCACTTTTCTCAATTTTTTTAAGAAATTAAGTAAAAGTAACGATTTCAAGATTTAATAGCGAAGGCTTCCACGGCCGGAATCTATACTAACATTAGAATGTCTTCCGGGTTTGGGCCGTGTCATAGTTGCAACCGAAGCAGCTTCGGTTGCAACTATGACACGGCCCAAACCCGGAAGACATTCTAATGTTAGTATTTCAAGATTTCTTTTTCTAATGAAATATTTATTTAATTTTTAAGCTACTTAAAGGTAGTAAAAATGAAGCTATTTAAGCTGTATAGTTGTTTCTGAAAGGTGTTCCTTTAAAGCTTCTTTAAAGCTTTGCTAGTACCACAAAGAGCTGTATAAGCCCGATTTTAATGAATTAAAGGAGCTACCTAACAGCAACATAACTGCGGAATTTTTAGCTACTTAAATGCTTCATGGAGGTTTTAGTTTTTTCACAAGCCACTTAAAAGTGTTCTAAAGAGTAACTTTAAAAGCTAAAGTAGTTATAAAAAAGCCGGTTTTAGCTGCAATTTGCTCACTGAGAAATTCTTGAATTACTAGAGTTCATTTATATTTAAACATCAAATAAAATTTTTTGTTGAACTAGCAAACCAATTTCAATTATGATTTTAAACTTAAATTTTTTTAGATTTGTTTCTAAATTGCACCATCTTCCTTTTGTAAAATAATTAACATTTAACATTTTGTAAAACTTACATTTTTTTAATTATCTAGTTACAAATTTTTAGATTTGAGATTGTTCGAGAAAATGTAAGTTAAAAAACTTTTTGTAATCTTAACTTTTTATAAGTTGTAAATATTTTTACTTTTTTGAAAATGAGCTTCATTATTTTAAAGCTCAAAGCATATTTAAAATAGTATATACATTTTGAAAGTGAACGAATTTATTATTGGTGGACTGGTAATTTGAATAATTTTAAAAATTGACAAATAATAACAATAAATCCCTATAACAAATTTCTTTTAATTTAATTTCCATTGTTTTAGTTATTTCTATGTTTTCGATTTATATTTTACAAAAATAAATAAATATTTGAATATACATATTTTTTGTTTTCTTAAATATAAAGCATGATATATTGTTTAAGTTTATTTGACATTAACTTGTGTCGTAACAATACAAGCTATTGTTTATGATATTAACCTGTTTTAAACAGGTAAACGGTAAAGTAAACACAAATATAAAAAAAGGTTCTAACTCGTACTTCATAACAAATAAGTAAGTTCGCAAAATAAAAACCACGATTTTGCAGATGGCAGCAGGTCTTAGTCTATTAGTTTATGAAAAGAGGGGGTACAGACGGGTAAAAAAAAGAGAAACAAGAGAGATAAAACTACAGTACGATTTTTAACACACTATTTGCGCCTCTTCTTAAATTATTACTCAATGATTTAACTAGCCGTTCTGTTATAACGTAAGTTTGGTTGCCTACCTTGCAGATCGCGTGTCTAATTACTTTTTTAAGACAATGTACATTCACGGCTAATTTTAAAATTGATATTAGTAGCCAAATTTGATTATAATAATGTGATTATTATTATAATAGTGTTTTATTTTTGCACGATTCCTTCAAATTTTCTGTTTTAATCAAATGGAAACAGCATTTTTTTTAAATGTCACCTTCAGTTGTTTGTTTTTTTTATTTTAATAGTTATACCACTGTTGGTAATTAACTCTATAGCTTTTTGTTGTTTTTTTAATATTTTTTTAATGTTACTTTCAGTTATTTGTTTCTTTATTTTAATTGTAATGTCACTGTTGGTAAACACATCTACATTGCTACTGACCCACACCTAGATTATTAAATTTAAATCAAAAGCTTAATTACAATTTAAAAAACGAAACATTTATTACATAAATTAAAAAAATGAAAAGCATAAACAAGATTTAATGCAAAACAAAAATTACTAAAAATTAAAATTAAATAACAAACTTTAATAAAAAATCCAAATTAACACAATGACAACATTGGCAAAATTTAAAAAAAAACAAAGATTTACAGCAAAACAAAATAAAATTTTAAACTTGATTCTTTGTTTAGTTAATCATAAAATTTAAAAAATCAACTTAAATAAATACGTTAGTTTAGCAGTATATGCATATGATCTAATAATATATAATTTGTTATAAATATGAAATAATTGTCATATGCTTGATAAATCATAAAATTACATAAAACAAACAAAATTGTAGTATACAAAATTATATGTGTCTGTTAATGCAATGCAAATCAGTTGGTTAATTACAATTTACAACAAGCCTTACTTATGAACTCTTGTCTAACTGCGGTAATCGGGCAAAGTGATTTAGATCGAACAAAGTTTCTTGACGATATAGTTGACGTGGTTCATAAAGCTAAGTGCAACTGCTAAAAAATCCGCTTTAAAAACGAAAAAAATTGCGTCCGTAAGAAACTGAATTTTCTCAACATAATAACACGGGAACTTTAAATTTAAATTTGACAAACGAATAAACCGTTATTTATAACGATACGAAGCTTATAACTTTTTGTCGTAATATTTTTCAAATTTATTGTACACCAAAACAGCTCTTAACTTAGCTCCCAATTATTTGCGGTACTACCACATTTTATTTCCAAGTTCAATTTAGAACTTCTCTTTAAAAAAAGTCTCATTTATAATACCTCGGTTATTCAAAAAAAAAATACCCAAAAAACAAATGAGCTGTACAAAGACGCAGTTTGAAAACCTGACGTACAACAAAATACTACAAAAAAGAGCACTCTTAAATAAAAATAATAATCTAAATGACTTTAAAATAAATGGAGCTTACTTAGAATAAAATCAATATTAAATTACAATCCAAATCTTTACGACGAAATATACATGACTAACGGAATCAATACTTTATAATGCAATTTTAGTTTAAGGCAACAATAATAGATCTAAAAGCACTTGAGTGCATTTTTACCAAAAAAGCATTTAAAAGCAAAACTAAAATTAAGATAAATTTTAAAAAGTCAAATAGTGATGAACATAAGAAAAAAAATAAGAAAATATTCATACATTATTCACAGCTATTAGAAAAAAGTAACTCATTTTAATTTTTCTTTTAAACAAACTATATATGATTGAAAATTAATAGTAATCTTGCATCACACTAAATTACAAAAAAAAAACTTAAAAGAAAAAAGTTTTGATACATTTTTTTTTCTGAGTATAGAAAACGTATTAACAAAACTAAAATCACTTAGAAATTGTTTCAAATCTAAGAATTGGTTGCGCAGAAATCCATTTTGTTCCAAATTCTAATACATTATCGAATGTTTTTAGTTAAAATTTGTTTTGCATAATCGTCAAATTCTGAGCTTATCTAACGCGCAGCATTCTTTAGTTTTAAAACGATCTCTAGTTGTTTTTATGGCGTTTTATAATTTATTTATAGCGTTGTAAAAAAACAACACCTCAATTATTAGAAAAAATAAATTAATAAATGTTATAGTTCTGAGAAAAAAACATTACATTGCAAGCATATACACACATTAAATAAATAATAATACAAGAATTATTTAAAAACATTGTTGTTATAACGAAATTGTATTTATTGATAATAATCAAATAATTATAAAACAAGTACAAAAATGCTGTTGCATAAGCTCAAATATAATACAACAAACAAGTATTACAACTAATTCTGAAAAAAAATATTAACTCTATATGTATAAGTAAAAAAGAAACCAAATGGAAAAAATCCATAAATACAATTAATATTCTTTCTTTTTGGTCGTATAGGAAAAAATATATTGTCAGACAGATAAAATTAAAAAATGGCAAAAGGAAACAATGTTTTTAAAACTATAAAAGTGTGTTTAGTTATTAATATTGGTTAATTATCAAAGTTGTCTTCGAGATGTACTTAAACTTCAATCTTTTTAATTGTGATATCATTAGTTACCAAAATAAGTAGTTGAATATTTTTTTAATTTTTGCTTTAGTATCTATGTAAATTTGTATTAGTGATTCTGATTATCTGAAATACCTATTTAAATACTATCAAATTCAATCATTTTTTTTTAATTACCATATTTAATTTTTAAATCTTTCTTAGTTTAAAGTTTCTTTAGGATAGTTTTTACAATACCACTATTATAACATAAGTAATTTGCTGTAATATTTAATTTGTTTATTGTTGACTAAATGTTACCGTATTCTGGCCAGCCACGTTTTCACATTACTCATAAACTAATTTACACTAACATTAGTCTAAAACATTACTAATTTTACATTTGTTGTCGTTTTAATTATTTAAAGCAAATATATAACTATGGTTTTAGAAGTTTATTCATAACATTTCTCAATAATATAAACAAATTTCTAAATGTTATTTATTCATATAACTCAAAAACAAAACTAGATCATAACTTAATTCAATACATTTCTAATTATTAATCCATGTAATAATAGAATATTTTTTAGGTTTATTTGATAAATAAAAGTGCAAAACTTAAATTTAAAATGGCGTTTAAAGTGTTAAACTTAAAAAGTTATTAAGCTGATCTAAATTCTGTTTAATAACCATCTCGTTTAAGAATTTCTTCAAGTTTAATAAAATTAAAATATTTTAAAGTATTGTATAATTAAGTTTCAACAACAATTTTTTTACATAACTAGCTTGACATGGTTAATTTAATCAAAATTCAAATGTTACTGTAAACGAAAGAAATACCTTTTAAAACCTGTCATAGTAAAGCATAATTTTTAACACAAAGTACAAAATAAACGATCATTTGTAGTTGTTAAATACATTCCGATTACACGGAAAAATTACTTTCTAGTTTTTTACATTTTCTTTAATTAAGATAATAGTTTTTTTAAAAACATTCAATTTTAAAATACTAGTATGGCCCTATTATAATTCAATTTCTAACAAAAGCTGTGTAGTTTTAGAGTAATTAGTGCAATCAGCGTTTGTTATAGTACTACCACTCTAAATGTACAACACTAGATTTAATTGAATTTTTTAATATTTTTTTTTAAACAGGAATAATTTTATGCACGAAAAGCGCATTATCCGTTTATATTCTAACGCAAGTTAAAATGTGTGTGTAATGTTTTTAGTATTTTTTTCTCAATTAAAATTAAAAGCAAAATTATTAATTTGTTAGTGTATTTCATAAGTAGAAAACATATCGATCGTAATTCATGGTGAGCTTTTCACTAAAGCTAATACAAACGGCGCCATTTACATACTTCATTGTAATTAAAACATTTTTCTAATTTTCACTGATCTTTCATCAATTATACTTTTGTTTACCTTTCATTTATGAAAATAAAACAAACAAGTTCTTACAGTGTGTAATTTCATCTGTAATTTTATTTTCATTTTAAAATAAATCAAGTTTCCATGCATTTAAGATGAGGAAGTGTATGATACTTCATAAATCTCTTCTTAACTTTATACACCTCAGGTAAAAGATTTTACGCTTTTCATTTTATTTCAGTGTAGGTTTTATCTTTATATTTGCTTTTATAATTTGATTTACGTTACACTATACAGATGCTTAAAATATTTTTTTAATGCTAAAAAAATTTAAATTAACTAAATAGTTAAATTTAACTTGCCATACATCTGAATCGAATGTTTATAATCTCAATTTGTTAGTAATTGTGTGTAATTAATATAATGTAAACACGTTTTACGTTGTTTTATGTAACGTTTTATATAACAAAGTTCTATTTAAATAAAAAGATATAAAATTTTAACTTTAATAATTTATAATTTTTAACATATTGGGTTATAGTAGAATAATTTATTTTTTTTTCTATAATAATTTTTAAGTTATTATTCAAAAAGTCTTAAATGCAAATTTTTTGTGACATCGCAACGGATTTTATCACTTATTTAATAAATTTAATATATATATATGTACTTTTTAATAAATAATTTTTAAGTTAATTTTATTTACACAAAAAATTAATTAGTTTTTTATATCTTTCTCTTCTACTGCTTTGGATTGCGTTTCTTTTGATCTTTTTTGTTTTTAGGTCTGTATTTAAATATTTTATGACAAAAACGTTATTTAAAAAATTTTTCATTATATTTTTTTTGCTGTATACTTTCATTATAAGAAGTTTGTTGTGTTTATCTTTTAGTTTGTTTCCGATACGTGTATATACAACAACACTAATTTTATTTAACATTTGTCTTTATTCTATCTTTTAAAGTATTGTAATTGTTTTACAAAATGTTAATGCAATGATATTTTGTTTTTAATAAAATTATATCAACCGAAATAGCCAAGTTTTTTATGTACAGAGTCCCACTAAAGGTAGGATAATATCGGTAATGCAGTTTTATATAAAAATATTTTGAATCACGCGGATGTAAAATCGACTTACAACGTTTACCACATTTATAGCTATTTTGTTATTATGAAAGATTCTAAATATGTAAAAATACAACATTGCTACTATATGTAGAAATCAAGCTAATAGTGTTTTTTCGGGAGCAAAACGCAAATTTTGAAGTTTAAAATTTTTTTGATTTTTTATAATAATTTCAAAACAATAAAATCATAGATTTCATTGTTAAAACTTGTTTTGATAACAATCAATTTTGAAAGTTTTAATCATCAATTCAATAATTGTACTTCTACCATATTTTCCATGCTCGTCTTCGCATTTAATAATCTACTTGATTTAGAAAAACGATCTACTTTTTTAAACGTTATTAACCATTGTTTAAGACTTTTTTACTATATAATTTTTATTCTCAATGTTTTTTGTTGTTATGGTTACCCTGAAATGCAGTCCTAGAGACGCACCACTTTTTAGTCTACATCTACACTAACTGTAAAAGTCATAGTTTGTTTATTTATTTATTCAATTTTAAATTTGTGACTAGTTCAATCGGACAGTTCATCTTAGACTCGTTTTTAATTGGATAT
The DNA here is from genome assembly GCA_035610365.1 of Aquatica leii. Taxonomy (NCBI): domain Eukaryota; kingdom Metazoa; phylum Arthropoda; class Insecta; order Coleoptera; family Lampyridae; genus Aquatica; species Aquatica leii. Next base: position 51,127,439 of record CM069433.1, on the reverse strand, counting down.
GATGAAGTGCGCACAATGGCGCCACAAAACGTCGCCGCTTAAAATGTTAACCAAGTTGTGAGTTTTTGCTTCTCCTACCTGAAGATTCAACACAGCGAAGTTATTTCTAAATAAAGTACAGATGGCGTTAGTTGGTAGTTTGAAGCAAATATTAATTTAAAACAATTGTTATTCCAACATAAGTAGATGTTAGAATAATTTTCAAAAATTTGTTAGTTATAAATGTCACACTCAACGAGGTAATACACATGGTATAGTGTATTGGCGTAGCTAAAAAAAATCTTTATTTTTAATTATTTGTTTTTATCTACATTATTTATGGATACGTTGATCCTACTGTATTTGTGACACTTTTCATGGTCTTCCTAGAATAAGAATTAGCTTATATTTACACACCGATTTAACTTTATCGTATTTATCAGCGCTTTAGGTCACCACCACGTGTCTGGGTTTTTTGAAAATTGTGCAGTCGAAGATATTAAGTACATCGAGTCGATAATTTAGAATTAAGTACGATTGGGGACATTGGTTGTTTACACTAATTGCCAAACGTAATTTGGAGTTATCTTTTATTATCTATTAATTTATGTAATTGTCGAACGTCAACACATACGACGTAAATATACGTGTTATCACGGCTAATGCATGTAAATTTATTTGTGTCATTACGTATTACATTTATTACAAGTGTGCTCTGCTTCTGATTGCAAAATTCGCTGTATTTCGCATCGATTCAAATTTTTATTATTTGCTTACCGATTAAGTTAGACTTTTTGTAACACAATAATCCGATGTACGGAGGGTTGCCCAATTTAGAGGCTTGCAACACCACTTGTATCTGTAATATTTATTAACGAACTCAATTACTCTTTTCTCTATAGTTCTATATTGTTTTATTTTAACCTATTTTTCTCTCTTTTTGCTAAAATAAATATATTTGTTGTGATAACCTGTGTTTTGTCATTTGTTCTCTTTAAGCGTTGGATAGATTTAAATATTGTCTGCCATCACCTGCTTTCAACTGTTTTGGCGTCTTTTTAAATTACTTTATCATCAGCAAACCGAGACCTGCAATTCACTCGCCGAATTACATCGAGCTAGTCGCTTCCATTTAAGTTACGAGAAATTTCTTGTAACAACATTCTTGGTTCACACGCATATGAAGTGAATTTAGCTTTTCCCGAGTTTTCTAAAAACTAACAAAAAAATGCGTCTCTAAGTTTATTAATTATTTCTGTATGTGTAATCCAAATAAGTTTTGAATAAGTCGCGGTCTAAAATTACAACGTATAACATTGTTATTACTATTATTCATGCATATTAAATTTATAGTATAAGATGGCTCTGACATCGAATTTCATTCATGTTACTAACAACATTTATTAATATAAAGATCTGTCACTGACATTGTTACTTTAAAATGTTATATGTTGTGGTTTTACTCCGCGTTTTATTCAAAACTTATTTGACTTTCAGCTTTCAACGTTTTCATCTCTATAGTCATTTACATACTTTTATTGTTTTTGTTGTAAATTACTTTGTACAGATTACAAAAAATCATACATCAAGGTTACAATGATTGGAAACATCTTTCTCAGTTTCTTAGTAGCCATAAAGCAAATTCTAATCATTTTTGACAAAACAGTGTTTAGCAACTTGTAGTAAACAATGTAAATTTTATCGAAGGCTTCCACGGCCGGAATCTATACTAACATTAGAATGTCTTCCGGGTTTGGACCGTGTCATAGTTGCAACCAAAGCTGCAAACGTTTCGCCCACTTTTGTAAGGGGCTTTATCAGGGCGTGAGATAAATCGCAAAACTCAAACAAGCAATCGAAATCTAATTAAAAAAGTTAGGTTAGGTTATCCACTTGTGAAACAAGCCATAACCTAAACTCTGAAAAGGTATGTATGTTCATAACAACTGTAGCGTTTTCTTTATCTGCTCTCAATACTAAAATGACCTTATTCTTAGCTTAGCTGATTTTCTCTTTCTCTTTTTCCGCTGTTAATATTAGAATGTGGCGGTTTTACTTTTCTTACAATGTTGCAAGAATCTTGTCAAATAGTTTCAGAGATCTCCTTAGGCAGAGTGTGTATTGCAGTTTCTGCTCTACATACTATATCTTTTATTGTTGTTGTCTTAGGCGTATTGGCGTAACGACGTAACCAAAGCCCTTCTTTAATAAGAATGTGGTCTGTTTATCCAAAACTGTGTCTGTAGGATTGACAATTACTTTATGGTCGTCTGTTTTCTTAGGTTATGAAGGATGTAATTGTAGAATTTCTTAGTTTGCTTAATCTTTGATTGTTCGTAAATCTTAGGATAATGTAATTGTCAACCTGACAGACATGGTTTTGGATGAACAGAAAAGACGGTTTAAGACTCAGCAAATCTTGGCTACCAGTATTACATCCTCTAAGACAAAGATCAACCTTCTTGGAAAGGACACAAACACTCCGATTAATAACGAAGTCAGTAAAAGGAAAACGGAAAGATAAAGTCCGTTAATTACGCTAATAAGATTTTATAAAGTTATAAAAACTAGCAGCATCCTAAGTTTTATAGAAAATAATTTTAAACTGTCATACATATTTTTTTACAAAAAGAATTAAAAATGTACCAATTAATTAAAAAGAAAATTAAATAAATTGCATAAAATTTAAGTTTGTATAAAAATTATAACCTTAATCAAAAACAATAATATTGCGTAATATTCATATCGTAATAGTATTGACAAACTATCACGTATTATAATTGCGTTTATGGATAAGCTTCAGTAATTTACAATAAGTACACAGTTAACAATGAATAGGTTTTTAATAAAAAAAAAGCTCTATGGAGAAAATTACAAACAAGGAAAGCAAATACTTTACGTATTTACACAGTCGAGTACCCACCTATAAATAATACATTTTAAGCATCATATGTCAAATGAGTCAAATGTTTGTGCACAATATCTTATCTATTCTGATTGTTTGTGTTTCATTGTAATAGGTTAGATAGTGTTTATTTGCATTTCTAGTTAGTTAATCCAACGAATGGAACATACCTATTAAGCTTTATGTGAACATTCTTATTTTCCTACCTATAATTTGACTTATTGATTTAATTTATATTGACAATAATCATATTTATGCTATTTAGTTAATGACTACTTAACGCAGTACATTAACATTACCAGCAACAAGCACAAATTGAATAAGATGTGTCATACATTCAAAGTTAATACATATTTTTCATTCATGAATCGCTTGGTCGTAAAAGCTTTAAAACATAGTAAACTATTAACAACAAAAGCAAGCAAATGTTGAAAATAGTAATTAACAGACAAATTATATAGTTTTAATCTTATAGGTAACACATTCATCACGTTTTAACAGTTGCTACTTGCGTGATTTCGTCTTGATCTGGATGTACTTGAACTACAACCAGTATGTATAATATAGTCCAGTTATAACATCAAGAAACTACAAAAAGTAAATTTATAATAAGGTCTTAAAAAACTTGTGGGTTATTAATTCACTCATGAATTCAATATAAACTGCTTGAGTATATGACATTATGTATTATACCTATTCTTGTAAAAAATGATTAATATACAATATTTTTTTATTAAATAACATTAAGTTTCTTAATTCATTACAAATATACTATCAAAATTATATTTACATTAACCATTAATTTCAAATTGTACACAATTTAAAAAAATTATGACATTCCATAAAAGTTATTATTAAATGTTTTAGAACTTGAAGTACATGTGGGCAATAAGAACTTATAAGATTATGTCCAATTTGCAATAATCGTTTATATTTCTTTTAATAATATATACGGATAAAATCAATATCTTTATATGCTTTGTTTATAAAATTATTTGTTGTAGTGCGCAAACTATTACGTCTCGTTTTTAAAGTACTAAATGGTTAACCAATTAATAACTTGAATAATAATAGTTTCTTTATGTTTTTTTAGTTTTATTCGGCACTTCTATTTTTCATTCAGGAAGGGCATAAAAGCTACTTTCTAATGTGCGTTTAGTCAATCTACCACAATTTGTTTAAGTAACTATTAATCAACTAACCAAAATACAATTACATATGTTGTAAAATTTACAAATGCAAAGAAAACCACAACGTAGAATTGACACAAAAAATTTGAGCAGATTGTTTTGATGGTCCAAAACATGAACAAAATTACATTTATAATACTCATTTACGTAAAATAGTTTAACCCTCTATTGCATGAATTATTAAATTTTAAAAAAAAATGTTTTAATGTGCTTTATTAAAGCTTATAAAACAAAATATAAAGTGAAAAAAATAGGTTTCTTATTTTGAAAAAGAAAACAGAAGTCAAAATTGGCTTCCCATGCAATGCATGGGATGTATAAAACTGCCATTTTTGGCTTCCAATGCAAAACAAATACCAAAACTCATACAAGGTGAAAATAGATTCTTTTCTCATTTAAGCAAAGAAAAACGTCACATTTTTCACATTTTATATGAGAACGCAAAGAACAATCATTCTGGCATAATTGAAAATTCCTTTGGTGAATCGGAAAATGGTGAATTTTGTCTGAACTTACTGAATTTAAACGTAAGTAAGCTTTTTTTTCTTAAGATGATCTTGCCAACCTTGCAATAATGTTCATAAATGGCGAGCTTGAAGTCAAATAGTGACATGCATAGGTCAGTTTTGCGTCGCCACAGTAACCAAGCATTAACTGCGCACATATCAACCAAGTGGAAAAATATTTTTTTTATATTACTGACGAGACCTTATTTTCATTCTATACTAACAAAGAATTAAGCATATCAACTTCTCCTATGTGTCGGTTATACACATCAACGGATTGTGGCAATGTTATGTCGTTGTACTGTTTATCTTTTTTGAAATATCTTGTCTTAGTAGAAATCGGTTCGCTACCAACAAACGCAGACAGTAAATTCACCACTTTATTGTCACACCATGACACAAGGCTTAGTTTTACGTCATCGACGATGGCGATTTTCTTAACCATAGCACCACGACCTATTTTTTTAGGTCCTTTTTTGTAGGCATATCAGCGTTAGGTACTCTATAAATAGTTATAAACGGCGGTAAACTCGTTGAATTAGTTTAACTTTAGATACATAGTAAAATTACACTTTGAGATGGCTCTGCCATGAATCGTTACTTCGTCATGCTTAAATAGAAGCTATAAAGGGCATCAATGCAATTGTGGGAACTATATTAGAGTGTATCTCCTACTGCTGATGAGCCCCAAAAGGGCGAAACGGCCGTCCAGTAGTTCACTCTGGTGGCGTTTGCACAATTGCATTTACATTGCTTATCCCCAATGTCCTTTTACGTTGTGGTTTTATCCTGATGAATTATTCAAAACTGATTTTGAATTTTGCGGGTTTAAACTAATTCAACGTGTTTACCGCCTTTTCTATATATAACTTTAGATACACAGTAAAATTACACTATGAGATGGCTCTGCCATCAAACACTTTTGAATCGTTAGGTACTCTGTTCATCCTAACGGTTCCCAATGGCAGCAATCAAGTCTTACACAGGTAAACTTGCAATTTTATGCTATTGAAACAGTTATCAAAAAATATTTTGTGGTTTACATTTTGAGGCACCAAGATCTGGTTTATTACTTGAAAAAACGTTGATTTGATTGCTAGCAAAAATATCTATATCAGAACTAAAGTATCCGGGGATACGCCACTCAGCACTTGCTTTTTGTACTCCTACTTATAAGGTTTGGCTGGATTATACTGATTGAGTTGGTGCCGAGCTTTTGTGGGTATATTTTGCTCATCTTCGGCCAAATATTCTTCTTTGAGTATCAAAAGTAATCGCTTTCTAACTTTATCTATAGGAGTTTTTCATGACCTGGTGTACCGGCTGGTTTGAAATAATCATTATTACGATATTACGTTTTATCATTTCAAACCTATTACATGTCATTATTGAATTGACTAGATGCTGACCAATGTTGTTAGACCAATACATCCGTGAAGATGGTAGGTGGGCTAATGAGGTAAAGATAACAATACCAATAAATTGCTTAATCTCACCGTTTGTGACATTTACTGGATTGTTAACATTGACCTGAGTAGATTTCAGATTCGACTGTTCCGTAATAAATGTTATCAAATCTTTTGTGAAAAAAATTTTAAAAAATTTGGCAGGTGATTCTAATTCTTGAGTAAACTCTGGCAATTCTAGGCTACCACTAAACTTGAAATTGTTTTCATCATACGCTGGCATTTTTCATTCTGTCCAGATGATTTATTTCCTTTACTGCTCGCTTCTGTTTGAAAATTGTAGGTCTAGCATCAACTATTTTATCATTGGAAGTATAGGTATCGGATAGTGGAATAATTAATGGTTTTTTTACGTATTTGGTTGCGCAAGTGTGAAAGCCGAACATCGTCATCGGAATCAGATTGTGAATCATCGTTACTAAGAGAGCCATCACCAGGAATAGGTTTAATGCAGTTAGCAGTGCCACAAAATCGTGAAGAAATCATTCTGGAAAAATAAAAAAAGAAGAAACTCTGAATGCATGCAAAGCCATTTTACTCGCAAACTGCATACGAAGCCAAAAATGACTCCCGTAGAAAATAGTGAAAATGAAGTATAAGGAACAAATATTTTGAATAAACTGTGATAGGGGTCAAAAACAGAGGGTTATGACTTGGTAAGCGCAGCATAGAGATTTCAATGCTAAATCACTAATGAATTATTTATTATCCTAGGGAAAAATTATTAATAAATTCATTGTAACTCGTGTAAAATAATACATAAGTGAATATAAATGTTTTTTTCTAGAATGCTTCCAAAATGCTTTTTAAATCAAAACGTTCTGTTCACAAACCTACTAAAAATTACCTAAAGAGAAAAAATCTAGCTGTATTTTATCAATTTAATAGAAAAATTTAAAAATAAAAAACAAAAAAGCAAGAGATAATACAATGAGAAAAAAGGATTATGAATTTTAAAATTGAATAAACGAAACAAAGCGATAAGACAGAGTTCTACAACAGGAGGGCGTAGAATCTGAAAAAAATAAAAAAGAGCCCAAGCAAAACAAAGATACAAAAAAGAGAAAATTTTAGTGAATAAACATAGAAACTTAAAAAAAATTAAAAAATCAAAAAACGAGAAAAAGAATGTCGTCCAATAATCGCCCCATCACAGCAGTAGTCGTCGGCCATCTAATTTTTGGTAGGACGAGTACTGCTGTTTGAGCAGCTGGAGATTAAATTCTATCGGTCGGTTTTTGATATAATAAATTTTATAATTAAGTAAATATTTTGATTTAATACCTTATATTTTAATAAAGTTTGTAGATGTTGCACTGTCTTTGCCAACCTTCTAATGTAACAACAAAGCGTTCATATCAAAATAAAAATCAAAATAGTTATGTACATAGATTACGTCGACATAGTTATTTTAATCCTCTATAATAGAATACATTTGAAATACGCTAATTTTAATTTATGAGAAATTTGAAGCACTTACCAGTAACTAATGGGGTCATATAGAAATTCCAGTTTACCCTGTAAAATTACAAGCGTGTTTAATTCTGTCTGACTAAAAAACGCAAAACTGTGTTGTAATCTTCCATGAATTCGGTAGATACAAAATGGTTGAATTATACAAGAAACGTACCTTATTACCATAACCAAACGATGTACACTCAAAAAACAACCCGAAATAAATAAGTACTAATGAGTTATATAATATTTGAATAAACGAACGCTAAATCAAAGACACACTTAATAAAACGCGTCCGTAACTTTATTCTTTAACCGGCATTAAACAAAATATTAAACAAAAACAGTATCAAGCGTTCGCTTTAAGGTAATATATTTCCATGGTCACTTTGATAATAACTTTAAGAAACAATTTAGAATTACGAATGTTGTACAGAGTGATTTGTTAGAAAATTTAAGATTTATTAGTAATCGATTTCTAAAAGCTTACACACGAGAATAAGACAATAATAGTAATTGACGTAACAAGCGTTCAAAAGTACATCATAGCATAACGAACGCTAATGCGACGTGTGGTCACACGACCGATCATTGCTGAGTGAGTTATGCTATGAAATTTTACGTTACGAGAGTAACGTACATTATTTTTGTGTTGCTTTTTGTAAAATTATATATTGTTTTTTTTTTAAATAAAAAAAAACATCAGAACTATAATGTTGGTATTACATTTATTACTAAATCTGTCAAATTTGACATTAACTTTAATATCTTTTTTTCAATTCTAACTTGTTAATTTTAAATTATAAATCAAATATCTAATAAACTGTAAATGCAAATTTTTTTTATTTGAATACATTGTTAGGAAGAATTATCTCTATAAGAAACTGTAAAAAGAATTCAAATAATTTACATACGTACAAAATTATATAAGAGAAACTGCTAAAAATGACGGATACCCCTACTTTCGGTCTCTTTATCAGACACATCTTCTGATAGAACCGAGAGAATATGAAAAACCAGCTGCATACCAAATTTCAAGTTACTAGGACTTTTAATTTGAGAGTTATTGTGGGTACGTCGTTACACAGACACCCAAAATGTTTTTGTAAAAATACATTTTTCGGATTCAGAAGTTGAAACATAAAAGGATGGAAATAATTGTTTGAAAAAAAATTGCGATTGCTATACTGTCTTTATAGGAAATTAAAGATATGTAGAAATTCCTTATAGAAAACTCGTGTGGTGACCACGCCAGTTTTTATTTTTTAAATGTCGAACTAATTTTAAGTCATTGTGGACGTTTATTATTGCACAGAAAATAAAAAATTAACATTGAATAATAAAGTAAATTATTTTTAACAATTAACTTCTTACAGCACGTCATTTAGAACGTCTTAGTATTGTCGTCTGACAACGTCATCATTACAGACTTTATTTAAACATATTTTATATGATGTCGTAGACTATAACAGACTTGAATATAACGTTAGTTTGACGTTAGTGTTATGGTTGAGATAATAAATTAATATAATTAATACCTATTGTTTAACAAAATAATTCTGAAAATTCTGTTTTTTTTTTAATTTTTATAACTTAAATATCAAATAACGAAGCAACAGTTAATTTACATAAACGTATATGTTTTTTTATTTAACATTATCACGTATAGTTTTACTTTAAAGTAATTTTATTTTATTTATACTTAATATTAATACTTACGGTTTTTGATTTTTTGATTAATTAAATGTTTGGTAAGTATGTTGCTAATTTAATTCTACATTTTTGAATAAAAACAGAATAACAACAACCATTTTAAGATTACATTCTACTTTCTTGTAATTTAGAAAAAAATGTAGTTTATAAAAAAAGTGTAGTATTTGAAATCTAAAACAAATAATCTTCCCATCTCGGTAAATAGCACGTATTTTAAATCTTACCAATTGAGAAAGTGAGTTAGTGCAGCTTTTGTAACAACGTAAGTGTTGATTCATTTACAATAAAAAATTGTATCGTATTAAAATAAAACATAATTTTGTTAATTATAATTTATAAAATAAAATACATAACTTGTACTATATTTTAATATGTGTTTAATAGATGTATACAACAAACATTTGTTAAATATAAGTTAACATTTTCTTACTTTGATACTTTAAACTAGTTGGTAATGTATACGTTATCTTTCATCTACATTTATTTTGTTATATAAATTTCTTGTTAAATTTTTGGTAAATGCTGCAATTATACGACGCATAATCAATCAGAACAGTACCTACTCTATTCCACCATATTTTTTAAAGTTATTTTTGAAGAGATGTATAACAAAAAATTAAAATACATATATTATAATATAACACATATAATTAATTTAAAATAAATACCCTGATTTTTAGTTGCAAAATTCTCTAGACTTAAACTAAATTGAAACAAATAGGAAATCAATTATACATGCAATGGAATTCTTTAACCGCGTTTTAGATAGTAAACATACTTTTTCAAGTTAATTATTAAATTAACATAAATGTCATACGTAATTGTAACAAATAGTATGTATATAATAAATTTAATTACTAACAAAAAGTATATAACTATAGAATAAGTCGTCACAAAGAATAACAGAAAACACATTTTAACAAACGATTACAGTAGGTGCTTGTATTACTGATCCAGAAAGTGCTATCTTACTATGGAGATATATCCCGCAGTTTTTTTTAATTTAATAAAACACAATTACTATGCAAATAATAACCGTATAATTTAAATTAGCAATAATGAATTTGACCCAAATTATAAATGATGTAGAAAATTAATGATTAGTATTAATGCCATTAGTTATAAATAAAAAAAACGGATTATATGCACAATAAAAATGCGATAATGTGAGCATATGCAGTGTGTCCTATTTTGAGTTGCATTGCATGGGTATCTTTGTTATTAATCAGGATACCGGTTCGGTAAACGTGCAATTATGTGGAGTTTTTCGTGCTGATTTAGATTATCCTTAAAAATAATTCTAATTCCAAGCAGTCCCGAAGTTAAACATAAAAAAACCAAAAAATGCATTTTTCAAAAAAAGCTAATATTTTGCTTATTCTAAAAGTTACAAAAAAATTTTAGAGCAAAACTTACTTATTTTATTTAGACCAACTAATTTATATTTTCTAAGAATATATCACAAATACCGTTTTCGAGATATTGGTAACAACTTTCTTATAATAAATGGGCGCCATCTTGGATTTTGACATAAATAGATTGTATTTTTTTTCTATTTTCAATAACGTATAACAACTTATGTATTAAATGACGGATAACGGCAAACTTGATGTTATTTAAATTAAAATAAGTTTAAATACACTAGCATATTGTTGTCGTCTTTCTGGCAAATTGTTTTCATAGTTTTAAGCAGCAAATTTTTGTTAAATCTAATATAAGTACAAAACATATCATATTGTTCGTTTAGTGGAAAAGTAGCCATTAAAAATAAATGAATAATTTATCATTAAAAACTGATAAAACACTGATTTGGTGCACAAACTAATAAAACTAAACAATCTGACAGTATGGGAAGTTATTTGTTTTAGCAGCTTGTTAAATTTCATTTGTTTTCATGGTATAACCGGAAGTGATACGTTCTTGAATATATTTTGATTATAAAGCTAATAACCATTTACCTACCTAATATTTAACAAAATCAAAATTATGATTGGAAGTATTCAAACTTTTAACGAACGGGTTACGTGAAAAACTCTATATATGCACTAAAATTAATTAAATTATACATTCAAGTGAAAAACAATGCAAAAAACAGATTTATATCAATTTAACTACTTTAATACACGGTGTGTATATATTGAAGAAAAAGCTAGATGCTACGTCATACCTTTATTCAATTCTGAATCGAAAATCTTAATGGTAAAATGTTTTTGGTCTATATATACAAAAAAAGGAATTTTGATACTTTTGTTTCCTTAACGATTTCTTTTTTGACTTCAGAGTTTGTTTATAACATTTTTTTAATAACGTATTTTTACAAAAAAAAACTTTTAACAATGTTGTAAAACATGCATTCTAATGCGATTTCAACAAATTTTAATCATAAGCATCACCTGTCAGTTTTTTTATGTAATCAATTTCTTATTTTATCTTTGTATTACCTTAGCTTTTTTCGTGGGTTGTTGTGTACTTTTAATTAATTCTTGTGATTCTGTGTTTTTTGCTACTATTTGTTTACAATACGTACCTGATGTACAGTTTCAATAATAAAAATGCTAAGACCGCCGCAAACGAGTAAGACATATGCTTTCCAAACCAAAGACAACCTACAGGAACTACATTTCGAAGACTGGATCAACCATTTTGAAAAACGGGTTTGCTTATAAGGAAAAACGTTAATGCTAGTCGACCAAGACAAAGACGTGCAGTACAACTAGAAGAACAAATTTTAGACGCTGTACGCAAAGATCCTTCGCTTAGTACCTGATCACAGCATAAATAACAAACAGCAGTGTAACTCTCGAGCGGCATCTTTGAAGTGGGAGACTTAAAATTGTTGACCTTGTAGACGCCATTCGGGTATAGAAATCAAGAATTTATACGTGTCAAGTCCGGCTTTATTTTTTTTGAAGCACTTAATTCTGGATTCTTTGAATACATTACCAAACTACAATTCAAAATTTTAACGTCACAATAGATAACTTAAAATGCATTAACTAATTGAGAAGGCAAAAGAATTAATAAACTTATTTTTGTATACAGAATATGCTTAATTCAGTGTGCAAAGTTGTGTAATAACGTATCTAATGCATAAATTTAAACATAATGTTTTTGGTATAAGTTTAAATTAGCATATTACTACCAAATCATTTTTCAGAGTATATAATTAACTCAATTAATTTATACTGAAAATGTTTAGTATAATACTTATAACAAAAAAAATAGTGGAATTAATTCAAGTAAAGTAAATAATAGAATAAATTGTTATTAAACAACACACTTATACAGTGCTACATAATAATAACAAATCGTAAGAACCAACTTGCTTAATTACGCGAAAGTATAAATTAAAATGGCGTATGCGTAAGAATATGCGCCAGTCTTTCCCGCTATTGAGAGTTAGCCTGCTGTTTGTTAGTTATGCTGTGACCTGACAGTCAGCATCAACATTAAATATTCCCAGTAACAAATCCGTTCATCTGGTTCTACAAAAAAACCTGCTTCATTCATATCACTTTTTTAAAGCATCTCTATGTTAACGGCAACATATGTATTATCTACTATTAAATTTGATTCAAGAAAATGGTGTTTTTCTCCGGCATATTCTTTGGAACCATCTATGTTTATTAGAGATAGTGTGTTTATTACTCATAACGTTCATCATGTTAAGTTAAAAATTTTCTAGTATTCAATTTATCCTCGGTACGCGTACTTTTCGTTGTTGGAATAGGATTAGTATGTCAAATTGTCAAACACAAATCCATTTATTCTTCCGGTAAAGTACAAAAGACGCATCTGGCGTTGTATATACCCAACAAGACTTTCATCGTTAAGTATTTCACGCACACCTATGTGCATATGAATTATAATATTGTTACGATCTAGTGAAAGTTTTTTTTTGAGGTAGTTTAATTTCATTCTTCCATAATTGTAGGGGAATTTTATACCCCACACATTTCTTTGTCTGTGGAGATAATGAACAGATGTTACAATTGGGAAAATTTCCATGATGACGTCCCGTCGCTATAACTAATATTTCTACATCTTCGAGAGTTGGATACGAGTAGAATACGTATTGGAAGAAATATTTGCAAAATAAATTACGAAATCAGTTGAAAAGAAACTAGGCGCAGTCGTTTACTTTCAGCGAACGTAGGTATAATATAGGTTATTTGTGATAACGCCGTATGTACGTAGAGAAAACAAATTGTAAGTATTACATTTTTCCTTTAATTCTTAATAGTTTGGGAGTCAGTTGACCGTACGTACATGTTAAGTTGTAATCACAATTAGTGTTAAAATCTTTTTTTGTGTCAGTTATCATAATACGGTGCGCTTTGATTCTCTAAACCTTTGATTTTCGTACGTTTGTACTTTAATTTGCAAATGTAAAGTCATTCCTTTTCTGATTATAAAAGTTAGGCCGACTAGGTCCCTTTGCAGTACGACGTGTTGCCCAGTCAACGTAACTTATATTTTATCTGTGATATCGGCTCATGTACTAATGTTTGAAAAATTTATATTAATATACTTATGTACATTCTTCTCATTTGTCTAACGTGAACTACTGCCTGTGATAAAATAAATATTGCGTTACTACTTCTGTCTTATAATTTGTTCGATTTCAGCTGTGGGTAGATTTTAACGGTGTTTACCACCACCCCTAAACCTTCGTCGCTCACATAAAAATCCGCATGAATTTATAGAATATTGTCACTAAAGAAGATTTTTATTAACGTTTGCACATAATAAATTACAGAGTCGTTGGGTCAATTTATGTACCAAATTGTCTTAATACCAATGGATACATTAATGTATTAGAATAAATTATTGTCAAGATGCCGTTGAACATACGTGATAATATGATTACATGCTATAGCCTACGAGATCTTCCGATATCATTCCTATAAAATTTTCAGGTTTCAATAAAGGAAGAGTGTATGCAACGCCTCCTCAAGACGCTTACTAAGTTACAGAAAGAATTAACGCAACGCTATTCAAAATTACACCAGAAAGACTCAAACGAATAATCCAGACGATACATCAAAAGTTGCAACTATGCGTAGAAACAAATCGATTTCAATTCGAACAATTTTGTAGGGGTTAGTGACTTACTATCAGATAAAATCTAAAAAGATCATGTTGGAAAGTACATTCTAAATTAATATTGAAACGTTTGAGAAATTATTTGCAAATGCAAGAGCCTTCTAGAAGCTGTTATCCATCTTCTAGAAGATATACCGAAAAGTAGGGAACGCTCCAGAAGGATTTCCGTATGTGTATACATACCGACGAGATAGATCGTAGGTCAGTTATTGCTGGAATGCGAATGCAGCAGTGTTAAGAAGATTATGCAAGTTGAAATAAATAAATCGTTAGCACGCGTGTGTCGAGATCAACCTACAGTGAATAATCGTGTACGTGATTTTTAGTGTAAACAAGTGTGAAGCTACCCGCGGACTTTGTCTTATCTTCTTGTAAGTAATATAAATTAGTGTAAATGTTTTCATTAAATATTATTACATTTAATTAGTTCGGTTAATTTAAAAGTGTACATATTTCTAGTATAAGTAAACATATTTTTAGTCGTTTTAAATAAATTAGTTTTGAATAAATTAAAAGACACAACAATATTAATAATTGTATGTATCTATGCATTATTCTGACAATAAATAAATTGAAGAGCAAATCATAGCTTGCGTAATGTGTAGAATTTAAAACGTGCTACTAATGACAAGTAAAATGTTTTCGGAGAGAAACGTTCTTTTCACACCCACTAAGATGGTAGCACAGTATCTGAAATTTTCCGCTATGTTTGGTTTAATTGTTACAGGCAAAGAATTTCTACATCTGTTGATCTCGTCACTTATTAAACACAGTAGCATGCAACTTGGATTATTAGAGAGCACATTTTCTAATTTTCAATTTCTACAAATAGCAAAATATTATTAATTTTAATTAAGATAATTGCTTCTAGTAAATGCGAATAATGAATACTAATTATTTTCAAATTTATTTGTTTGTATTAATGTAACATTTAACTCTTTCTTAAAGCGAACAATAGCAGTAGTGTCATTGCAATTAAAAGAATTTAATATCTTATTGAAATTCTCCAAATGTTTCCAACAAAATATACAGAGGTTTAACCAAGTTTCTCACTAGTAGGTAGTAACTGGTTCAGAAAGCATTGGTATGTTAGGTAAAAATTTTGTATATACTTGCACTCGGATTGGTGATTATAAATTAGTTAGTATTGCAGCCTAATTGCTTCCGCAGCCCAATGCAAACCATGTGCAAAAAAACCACATGAATTAAATTCAGATATAACACTTGTACAGGTTTGACTGCTTTTACCATGTATGGTGCCGCATCAGATATGAAAACGCGAACTTTGTCAATTTGATCAGTGGAAGATTTAAATGTTAACAAATTGTTAACAAATCTGGCCATAGTCAAATGATTTATTTTCTCTAGTTTTTTACAATCCACTAAGTACAAGCGACTAAGTTCCTTTGAAAGTTTTATCTAATACTCTGTTAAACACGTTATACATGTAATTTTGAGAGAATACTTGTTTTAAAAAAATTTCACAAATCACTATTAAATTCTGATTTTTAATTTGTGATAGAATCAGGTGTTGCTCCTGTATTAGTATGTATTCATCTGTATTTGTGTTCTGATTGATACTACGTGCAAAAGGTTTTAACACCCAGTCGGGGAATATCCAAATAAAGAATGTCTTCAAATATTTGCTTAAGGTCCGAATGAAGTGCCGTTAAGTGTTGATAATAAGCAAACAAATCTTCATCTCTATTTTGCAATTTTGAAAGATTTGGAAACTGAGAACATTCTCCTTTTCTTAAGTTTTGTTTGTACAGCAAATAAAATCGATCCTTACATGCGCTTTTAGATAACCGACATACTTCTGTGTTAAGTAGTAAACGATTATAGTCATCATTATCTTTCAAACAAAGTTAAGCTAATAATCTCTCAATTAAAGCATTCCTTTTGATTTTATTAACTGCTCTAATGACATAATGTAGTAATTCATGCAAACGTTTTTTGCGACTAAACGATGTCCATAAATGAGACAATGTATCAATAATACATTCATTATAGATTGTTTTAAGTATGCCAGAAAGCCTCGATGTCGTCCTACCATTGCCGGAGCACCGTCAGCAGCAACGCAGATGATATTAGTCAAGGCTATAGATTTTACATCAAAAAATTTTTTTAATTGGGTACATGACGTTTCACTTTTTGTATCAGTTTCCAAACATTTAGCAAATAACAATTCTTGGGAAAATTTTTCTTCTTTTACAAATCTCACATAAACTAAAAGTAAAGCTTTGTTTTCTGGTAAAGTTGACTCGTCAAGCTGTATAGAAAATTCAGATGTTTTTAAGTAATCACATAACGAGTTTTCTACACACTTAGCCGTTTTGTCGATCCTTCTTCGTACAGTATTATTACTCAGTGGAATGCTTTTTATAATATCGAAAGCTGATTTGTGCAACACGGAGCGTATTAGCTCACTTACAGCTGCTAGAATAAGTTCTTCACAAATACTGTACAGCTTTCCGGACTTCGCAATCATTAAATAAATATTATAAAAACCACACAGTTTATCTCTTAGATGTTGTCCTTATGAGCTCCTGCAATGTCTGTGTTTTCAAGTATTTTTCTTTGATTGTTTGAAAAAATGTTAAATCTTTATCTTTGTCACATATTGTGCTTACGGATTTTGTTATTTACGGAAGTAAACAAAATAAACAAAAATATAGAATACTATAAGCTATAACTTTTAGAGTGCATTATATTAAATTAGAAAACCTAATATGTGTAACTTTTTTTACAGAATCATTAATAATATATCTGTGTTAGAAAAACTTACAAACTCAACAACAACAAAGTTTTTAAAAAAAGAAATCTTTAATGATGTGTTAAGGGATTACTGTACTAATAACTGTGATATATTTTTTTTAATCAACTCAAACAAGAATATAACTTCGTGTGCAGTACTGATTGAACGCACATTAAAGAAGTAGTAAACTATTTCTTTATTAATTAATCGAATAGTTCACATTAATTAACTAAGTCCAGTCCCGCGCTGTACATAAGGACAAAGTCGTGTGGTGCACGACAACCCCGACGCGCCAAGGGCCCCGAAAAGCCTCAAAACTCAAAAGTAAAAAAAGAACAAGCAACAAACAAAATTTATAACGAGAAAAAAACCAGTAAGGAATTGCTACCAATTACATTGTTTTTTATTTTTTTATTTTTACTCTTTGAGACGAGGGAACCGAATTACTTCTCAAAAATAATATATTTCCAAATGAGAGTATGCAATAATAGCATTTAACGATCATATACGTAATACGTAATACGATATCATAAATTGTGTGAACTAAAACAAATTTGATTTTATTCATCTTGAGTTTGAACCAGTCAACGAGCGGAAAAGCGTTTTTTTCCTGCCCGAGCTTGCAATGTACGAAACTTTATATATTTAAGCGCTGCATCGGTCGCTATTTTATTTGTTTCCTGATACCCGATCGATAATTAACTTAGCGAAGTGAAAAGGTTGCATGGTGTAAAAGATGTCTGTTTTTAAAAACTTTAGTATTTTGTAGTTAGTAATATGGTTTGTGTTGTGAATTAAGGTGAGTTTATCTTAAATTTATATTTTGTTTTAGATTTATTAAAACATTAAAAACCAAAAATTTGCATCTCAAAAATCCTTTTATATTTGATTATATAAACATCATTGTTAATTGAAGTAAATTCAAACAGAATAATTAATAAGCACTAATATTACTATTTATAAAAATTTTTAAATTTTGAAATAACTTGAAATAAGTAATGTTGAGAAAATACTTTTGAGTTTGAGTTTGAGACGTCGAAACATTTCCATTTTTCCTAATCATTTGTCATTTTGTTTACTTACGTATTAATTTCTTTATAGTATACAAGATGTCAGAAAAAAAAAGAAATTGTCTGGATACCAAAATTTGCTTAATAAAAGAAAAAGAGAGAAAGAACTAGAAAACCATGTCAAAATTACGCATTTTTTTCAAAACTCGAGTCTACTTTGCCAAATATTAATAACAACAATAATACAGCTGAATCCCAATATTCTAAACTGGTACTTGAAACAAGTATCAGCAGCAGACAAGAAACTGATCTTCTAGAGAGCAATCCATCAACATCTTCAAGTTCCGCTAACAATGAGAAATCAACACGTTCAAAAATTACCAAAACGGAAAATATGAGCCAACTTTCGAAAGATGCTGCACTATGGTTAAAGAAATTACGTCCTAATAATATTCAAGAATTAGTAGAACGTGGCCCTGGTCATTATCAAAACAAAAAGAATATTTATCCGAGAGATAGTTCGGAGTTGGGGCCTAAGTTTTCCAATTGAGCGTTTTTGGTTGTTGTATTTTGAAACAAAAAATTCACTTTACTGCTTCTGTTGCAACATTTTTAATGACAGCGGTTTAAAATCTGTTCGCCTTAGTGATGAATCTGGTTACAACGACTGGCAGCATTTAAGTGAACATTTAAAAATCCACGAAAAGAGCAAGTTTACATATCAAAAATGTTCTAAAATTGCTAGATTTTTCTAACCGTTTAAATAAAAATAAAATAATTGATTCTGAAATTCAAAATATAATAAACAGAGAAACTAAATACTGGCAAACTGTTATAGAGAGAATTTTGTACGTGATTCAGTTTTTAGATCAGCAAAATTTAGCTTTTTCTGAAAGTAGTAATAAGTTGTTTAAGAAAAACAATGGTAACTTTTAAAAACGCATAGAAATGGTTTCCAAATTTGACCCGATTATGTCAGAACATACAAAACGCACTCAAATAAAAGGTCACATAAACTATCTCGAAGATAAAATACAAAATGAAGTAATCAACTTGATCGGTGAAAATATCCAATCCAAAATTTTGGAACTAACTAAAAAGGCAAAATATTATTCCATATTATTAGACTGCACTCCTGACTCTAGTCACCAAGAACAAATTTCAGTTTGTATAAGATTTGTTAATTTAAAGAGTACGGGAATTAGTATAGAAGAACATTTTTTATTATTTTGTCCTATCGAAAAAAGGCTTAAATATCAACGATTTGCGAGGCCAGGGTTACGACAATGGGGCAAATTTCCGTGGTAAGCACAATGGTCTACAAAAAAAAATTGGGTTTTAATCCGCGAGCTTTCTTTGTTCCTTGTTGCAATCATACCCTAAATTTAGTCGTTAATGATGCCGCAAAATCGAATACTTTGAGCATCAATTTTTTTTCTTTAGTTCAAGAATTGTTTGTATTTTTTTCAGCTTCTACTAAACGCTGGTCAATTCTGAAATTTAATTTATCTAATGTAACAAATTTAACTTTAAAACCTTTATCGGATACTTGATGGTCTAGTAGAATAGATGCAATAACTCCTATAAGGTATCAACTTATGTAGGATGCTCTGTTTGAAATAAGCGATAGAAACTTTGAAAATAACGTAAAAAATTTGACTGCATCGTTGGCCAAAAAATTGCAAAATTTTGAATTCATTTGCATTTTTATATTGTGGTATAATATTTTAAGTAAAGTTACCATTGTTAGTAAAATTATTCAAAAACCAAACTTTGATGTTGCTCAGTCTTGTAATCAATTAAATAATTTGAATAATGTTTTGAAAGCTTGTCGCTCCGATAAAGGTTTTAATGATCTATTGATTGATGCTAAAGAAATAGCATGCAGTTAGACATAGAACCTAAATTCAAAACAATGAACAAATGTCCAATCATAATTGAGAATTCGAAGTTGGTACATTCACAATTAAAAGTTGGTTAAAAGTAAATTATGACAGTTTACAGCTGACATTTTCCGCGTGCGTTTTATTAATTACTAATTCTTTTTATTGTGTTCCAGTGTTACTCTTGTTTATTAAAATCAGTTTTTTTGAAGACTACTTTGTTGTTTTATTTGTGAAATACAGGTATGTATTTACAAATGTTTTAATAACATGTAATTATAATGTAAGTTTTATGTTTAAAGGTTATCATTATTATGGCTGGAACTACGAAGAAAACTATACATTCTGAGGCTCGAAACATTATCAAAAATGTTATTCAGTTCTTCGATAGTCAAAAAGCTGCTGGTGAATGGGCATTACCTTTGGACAAGGCAACCGAACTTGCAGCGGCTGCTGTTGGGAAATCAGTGGCTACAATTTGGAAATTTAGAAAAGAAGCTGCTGTAGCTGACGGTAATCTCCTAGAATCACCTTCGAAAAAAGGAGAAGCGGAGGATCCAACAAAATAGTGATGGATGAGTGCGATTTAGGAATTTTAAAAAGAACAGTGCAAGAGGTTTACACGGTTGACAAGCAAGTGCCAACATTAAAAATTTTAGTGAGTAAAATGCAAAACAAGATTAATTATACTGGCGGACAAGAAACCATTCGAAAACATCTTTTAAGAATTGGCTTCAAATTTAAAAAATGTGAAAACCGACGAAAATTGCTCATGGAACGCAATGATATGGTAGCTTGGCGTTCTCGTTATCTACGAAAGTTGAGAGAAAACGCTACTCTCGGAGAAAATAAAATACCAATTACATATTTAGACGAAACTTTTATTCACCCATCTTATGGGGTCAGTAAGTGCTGGCAGTCAAAGGACCAACCAGGTGTATATAAAGCTGATCGTTCTAGCCAGCGGTACATTATTGTACACGCAGGTTAACAACGGGTTATTAATTTTTAAATCTAAAAGCAAATCAGGAGATTACCACGACGACATGAATCATCATAATTTTATGCAGTGGATCGAAAAACAGTTAATCCCAAATTTGCCACCAAATGGAATCGCTGTTTTGGATAATGCACCGTACCACAGTGTTCAAATCAACAAACCTCCAACCCAAGCCACAAGAAAGCAGGAAATTAGAGACTGGCTTGAAAGTAACGAGGTTTCAACAACTGGGGATATGCGGAAATCCAAATTGGTAAAAAAGATTGGCTACACTAAAGCATTTTATGTAGACGAAATTTAAAAAAAAACATGGACATACCGTGTTACGTTTGCCTCCATATCATTGCGATCTTAATCCCATTGAGTTCATATGGAGTTTGGCTAAACATAAGGTTGCAATGAATAATGTACAGCAAAGCGCCAAGGAAATCGAGGTGTTAGTAAGAAATGCGTTTGATGAAATCACAGAATTAGATTGGCAAAAACAGTGCATGCACGTGGATCAGTTGGCTCAAGAAATGTGGGTGAACGATGGATTAAATGACGATGTAGTGGAAAACTTTAAATTTGTAGTGAATACTGGTTCATCGGAAGATGACACATAAGTACTTGTTCAATTAATTTTAATTTCAATTTAAGGATGAATTTGTGTTACTAAAAATTGCCAAGCTAATAACTTATTCGTTTATTCGACAAAATATCAAACTTGAATACAATTAAAATAAGCAAAAGGAATTTTATAAATCTTAAGTTATTTAAAACTTTTTCTGTAAAATTTAATATTGTTACTAAAAATTGTATATTCATGTTTTGGGTTTTAAGTTTAATAAAGTATGTCTTTTATAGATATGTTTCTTTCTAATTTTGTAAAGAAAAAAATTAGTTACACTGGTTATGCAGCACACAATACATTTATGTGTATCCAACAATATACATTTAAATTAAGCGCCCAAATACTTTTTTTGGGATTGTACCATACAAGCTACTGTAGCGCCGGTATCCCCTCTCCAACTATCTTGTTTGCTCTGTGAACCTGTACACGACAAAACTTTAAAGTTCAAATTTGATTGTTTTTTTAATGCTCTAGATATAATCATAACATTGTGGATGAGAGATTGCAGTTACTTTCTTCTTAATATAATAATATCGCGTTTTTATAGAATATTGATAAATTTAAAAATTATTCTGAAAACGAACAATTACAATTATGTCAAAAAGTTGAAAATGTATTAAACGACAAAACTCACAATGAACAAGACATAATAAAAAGTTATTACGTGTCCAGTAGAAACTTTAAATTATATAACAATTAAAAACTTAGTGGATTCTTTTCCTAATACGAGCATAATACTTCGTATTTTATTAACAATGCCGGTTCTGTTGCTACCGCAGTACTATTTTTTTCAAAACTCAAAATAATAAAAAATTGTTTAAAATCGACCATAGAACAAAACCGACTAAGTAATCTTGCTATCATTTCAATAGAAACGGATCAGCTAAAAGAATTAGACACCAAAGATTTAATTAAACAATTTGCAAAAATTAAAGCACAGAAAGCTCAATTCACTTAGCTAAAATATTAATAATAATACCTTATACCTTTACTTTTAAAAGGTGACATGCTGCATTATTAAAATAATATATTGTTTTGTTTTTATTTGTTGATCAGTTTCGTCCTGTGATATATAAACGAGTATTTTTAATGTTTTAAATATTTTTTTAATTTTTTGTGCTTTTGTATCATATAGTACATTTGAAACTAACATAAAAAAATTTTGAGTTGTAATACTGTTAGAATATATTTCTGTTTTCTATAAATTTATAATTATGTTATGTACCTCAATGAAAAAATACTTGTAGCTTTTACTTGTAAAATATAAAAATGAAAATAAATTTATGAAAATACTTTTTAAAATTATTTTTCAATAGTGGATAATAATACCTAACTTAACCCGTATCTGTACTCACATGTGAACGTAATAAAAATTTGGGGAATTATTTTAAATTTGCACAAGGGCTCCAAAAGTGCTAGGCGCGGGCTTGACTAAGTCACTCATAACACTTAAGTAATTTATTTACATAATTAAGTACATTATGATGTCACAAATATTTCATCACTATTTTAAAACCATTTAATAATGTTACAACTGCGTAGTACTTAATGCCATTGTAGTTGTAACTCGACTGGCTCAGCAAGAAGAGTCATTCTGAAACTTAATAACTAACGCGAGTATGTTGACAAGTTGTTAACACTTTGTATACATTAATTTAAATTAAAAAGAGATATCAATTTTGGTCAAATGTACTTACGTAACGAAAGTACGCTATCTGCGTAACAATACAAAACATTGTACTTTTTTTGTCTAAGACTAGGATAATTTGTTGTATGCACTTTATATCACAGAACTAAATTGTTGATTAGATGCACTAGTCTTTTATAGTTCCTATTATCGAATAGTAGATGCAAGCTCTATTGCGTTCCTGTAAAAACATGTATAGATGATAGGCATGACTCACTGCGATGTCTGTTATTACTTGTATTTTATGCACCTGTCTATAATTATATTTTACTTAGAACATCTTAGTTATTTGTACGTTGACCTAATAAGTAGAACAGTAATCTTGCGCTTTTTGTAGATTTCATAGAATTTCATATTATAGCGAGATGTAATCTTAAACTCAGCAATCGCTTTTACACAAAGAACGTAAGATTATAAATATTAGTAAAATGTAATTGGGAGTGCAGTTTCGTATTAGTTTTTACCAGCGATTACTCGCATAAGTTAATAATTGACTTTAAAACCATTTTAAAATAAACTTAATTATATGTATTATTCTGCAAAACTTTAACTAATCCTAAAAAAAATATTACACATCATAAAGCCATTGTTTTTTTTTTATAAAGAACGGAGCAGTATCTAAAAAACTTTTCACATTACAAAAAAAAGTTTTTATATTCACTAATTGCTATTTAACTAGAAAACGGTGAAAACAAAATTTAATTCAAAAAAAAATAATTCGGGAGTATTTGGGTTAATAGGTTTTGTTAATAACCGATTAATGAAAATTAACTTTTGTTTTTAAAAATGAAACATATTTATTACAGCACCATCTAATGTTTTTAAAATAAAATGCAAACCCAAGATCAGTACCCTAGCGTTCTGTTTTACAACCTGGCAAGCGAGCTGTGGTTGGGGTAACAAATAACAGGTGAGAGTAAAAAACCATTCTTCATTTTATTTCATAGAAGTTTTCTATTAATTATATAAAAGACAGATGAAATATAACCTTTTTATAATTTATAAGTAATATAATTTAAATATTTCACAATAATTTCTATGATAAATTCAATACAAACGAATGAATTATTTTGTTATAACAGTTAATAACTTATTGTTTTTTTTGCAAGAACTATAAGTTTATCATATAGCTTATCAGTATCCTCATGAGTAGCATACCATTAAAACAAATTCCTCATTAGAACAATGCCGCAAGATTGTTGTTCAAGCCAAGATAAAATTTTAAGTTTCAAACCGAAAATACAAAAAATGCTTGAGGACTACGACAATTCTTGCCAAATAGAGGTATTTAAATAGTGGTACAAATAAACTTATACATTTGAAAACTTTATAGGTTGACAACTCTCAAAATATTTTAAATACTTTGGAAAACTTATATGAAGATCGGCAAATGTGTGATGTCGTCATTAGTGTTGGTAATAAGGAGCATGCAGCACATCGACTTATATTGTGTGCTTCTAGTGATGTTTTTCAGGTATACTGCTTGTGTAATTTATAAACAATTTTAACTAAAGGCGTTTTAGGCAATGTTAATGAAGCCTGAATGGTCTGAATGGCACGAAAGTAGAATTGTGTTGCAAGAATTGCCCCAATGCGAAAGCGTATTTCATTTATTTTTAGAATATTTTTATACGGGAAAAATAATTATTACGCATACTAATGTTATGCCAATATTAGCATTAGCAGATAAATATATGGTGAAAGTAAGTATTGTAAAAGTGT
Source organism: Aquatica leii (assembly GCA_035610365.1). Classification (NCBI taxonomy): domain Eukaryota; kingdom Metazoa; phylum Arthropoda; class Insecta; order Coleoptera; family Lampyridae; genus Aquatica; species Aquatica leii. The sequence continues at coordinate 51,102,446 of CM069433.1, read as the reverse complement.
TGCAAATCTTGTAATATCTTCACTTTTAGAGTTTAACCCAAGTATGTATCAAATATATGTGCAAGCATATTGCACATGCTGCATCACATAATCAGTTATTTTCTTGGTTGCAATACACCACTACTTGTGGATATGATGATGTAGCTAACCTTTGTCAGAACTATATAAAATGGAATTTTGAATCAGTAGCAAATACACCAGATTTTAGTAATTTTGAAACTGAGTTATTGTGTGATCTGCTTAAGCAAAGTGATTTAGTTGTATATAATGAAATTGTTTTATATAATTGCATAGTGAGATGGTTGGATTTACAAAGAATCCACATGAATCAACTTAAACTAAATGAAGCTGAAATACAAAGTCAAATGCAGACAACGGTAAATATTGTGATGAAATGCATTCGATTTCCTATGATGTCGCCTCGAGAAATAGCAGATTTATTATTATCTCCATTATTAAAACAGTATAGTCATATTATGTTGCAACACATGGCTTTTGGAATGCTCTTTCAAAATGGTAAAAATGAGGATCTCGATAAATTTTATTCCACAGAAGATGAAAGATTACTTTGTACACCACGGTTATATACTTGCGATAGATTTAACTCAACACTGCTCATTGAAAATGTGCCAAACATACCTAGTTACAACGTTACAACACTAGTGTTCTCGACACATATGTCAGCTGCAGAATACGAATCTGATAAACTACGTGAATGGGTTGTCGATTTATACCCAAAAGGCGTTTGCTTTAAAAAATGTTATTTAATTGTATGGCAAGGTACATTAGAAGTTCCGGAAAGAGTTAAAAGCACTGTTCGCTTGTCACTTACATGTAGGGAATTCATTGGCAATTTTAAAGCAAATGTTGCAATTTTATTGTATGGTACACAAGGGGGAGTTGAACACATTATGCAAGTTAAACAAAGAACTCATCATTTTAACTTTCAAGACCAAGTGCTAGTCATTGACAATTTAATTCCTTTTGAAGAACTGAATCCTCCAGCAGGTGAAATATTTTCTAAATCTACCGAGCGTGACTCAAAGTCTAAAAGTATGTTTCTAACCGGACCTCATAGAGATCAGTTAAAAATTAATATCATTATAACTCCAGTTACTTCATTTTAAAAATGTCACAAAGTGAATTTTGCAGTAGTATTCTGCATCGTGCAATATTTAATAAATTCACGTTTGACAATAATTATTTGTTATTACTAAATACCGTTTCTATACTTAAGTTTAAAAAAATCAGAGCTATATGACATTAACAATACCATGTACAATTATGTATAAAATTTCCACACAGTGTTCATTGTTTGTGTTGCGCTTTTCTTTTTATTGAGTTCATAAAATGTTTTAATGAAACCTAGTTTTATAAAGATTGTTAAGAGAATTTTGTAAATAAAAGTATATATTTAGAAATATTTATTATTGAAAATTAAAGCTATCCATTCACTGCAAAAAATAAAAAATATTAAGTACTTTTGGTGTTGGCTCAAATGTGTAATATATTAAAACAAAAATTTTCTAATTATTTACCACATTTGTTAATCTCGAAGTTTACAAAAACGTAATCGCTATATGCTCTTTCTGCAATTTTATACTTTGTTCTTGCGTAAATCCCAGAATGAAGTATCGAACTAATTTATAGTAAAAATATTTACACGTTTATAACTAACCGAAGCCAATTAAATCTAAGGATATTTAAGAAACACTAATTTATATAGTACTATTACTCGAAAGATAATGTCTGCAGATAACTTCTATTTATCTAAACACACACTTGTTTACAATATAGTTGTGAACGTTTTTAATTCGTTGTATTTATCTCGACAGGCGTTAATCACTTATTTATTTAAACTTGAATAATCTTAACACTGGCGACTTCCAATTACTGAAGTAGCTGACCTATGATTCATTTGTATCGCTTTTATATATTTTAGCCATCTCTCGAGAATTTTCCAAACGTTCTAGTTATTTATAACAGCTTCGTGAATGCTCTCAAAGCTGTCCCCTTCTTAAGACTGTTCTGTAGAAGGTGTCGTGGCAATAGCGGCAGCTCTCTCCATTTCGGCAACTTCCTTGACTATAAAAGTATGAACTTTTCTTGACACGATGTTCTCCTTGGTTGGTAACTGCAGACCAACACTTGAACGCCTGTTTCTCGGAAGACGACCTCCAACATGTTTCGAACTGTCCTCCAATTCAGTTGATCTATGCAAAACAAGCTTGAGTACTGCCAATTCTTAATATTGTGGAACTCCATTTCTCTCTTGAGATTCCATAATGTTCACCACAGATTTTCATATATAACGGCGTACGTGAGTATTTCTTGGTGACCAGATAGAAAACGAGTCTGTCACCACATAGTTTTAAAACTTTTCCGACTGCCGGTTGATGTCTTCGTAGTTCTTCTAGCCTTCCAAACTTCTTTTTGTATACGACTGCGACCCTTCTGGACATGTCAAGATCCTCGCTCACACAACGTGCGATGGCGTAATCTTTACGTGTTTAGAACAGGTCTTGTTGTAACTCCGAATCCAGCTTTTCCAGAACATCCGTATAAGCTCATACACTTATCGAATTCCATTCCTTCGATTTGATTTCTGGGTCTGTTAGTTATTACTCTGATTCGGACCTGAACTTGAGTATTGTGGTTGTCGCCAGCAAACGGGGCGATCGATGTAGACCACTTTCGGTTTGCCTTTGAGTGGTTTTTGGATGTGATATATGACGTCATTAATACGCTGCACGAGTTCATACCCAAACAGCAATGTAAGCTTGTATCAAGATTACAGCAAACTTGTCGTGACAACTATAAAACTTGCAGCAATATTGTCGTGACAAGTTTGGAGACTTGCAGCAAGTTTGCTGCTAGTTGACTAAGAAAGCAATAACAACCCAGTAAGGAAAATTGCGCATCAGATGCGTAACCGATGCATTGAAATCTTGGCGGAAAACGTTTCTAAAACCCCATCCAATACGTTTCTGAAACCATGAAATGTCCTCTTACAATGCGCAACAGTGAAATATTACGCGGCTATGCATCAGATTCGCAACGGCGAAACGTTTCATAGGGGTAGCCATTATACAATGATGAAACGTTGCATGGTTACGCAACAGACCCGCAGCGACGAAACGTTTCATAGAAGTAGCGAAATTCTGCAACCATGATATGTTAGAATAGGTTGCATTATTTTAGTTTTTTATAGAGAAACATCAAACATGGGGGGAAAAGTCAACACAATAAAAATGTTTAATATATGTATATTTAACACATACAAAATAGGTACCAAAAGGAACCAATAAAACTAAACAAATATGAAAAAGGTGTATGTATATAATCTAATGCCATTAAGTTACATTTTTCTTTAAATGTCGTTTCAAGCGTAATCCAGCACCACGAAACCAGTCGCTCACAGCACTTTTAAATACATCATTTCGAAGATCCTCAAAATTAGATTGCACTGATTCTAGAAAGAATTCAACCAATATAGAATTTCTAGAAAAAAATAAAAGCAAACGAGTTTACCTTTTATAGTAGAAAGCACGACAGTGCCGTCTACCTTAAAATTATCCTTCTGTCATTTGTAGGAACACGTTGTTGCGAATTCGATACCAAACACATCGGGCATTATTTGAAAGATTGTGTCCCTCTCGCTGTTGGAAACAAAATGGAAAGAAATGGCTTTGCTCACGTGTGGTCTATGCAGCAAATAGACTTATTTCGCGATGGTCACGTGAAAGAAGTAGGGTGCTCGTCACAAATAGCAAGTACAAATGTTTCAACCTTGCATTAATTTTCGTAACTGATATATTATGCAGTCAGCACTCGGAAACGTTTCCATGTCACCTGTCACCTGCAAGACACGTTAAATGTAAAGTAATAACATCTCTGAAACTCTACAGATGCGAAGCCATGAATCGCATCATCGTTGCAAAAATTACACGTTATGAAACGTTTCGGAAACATTAGCACCTTACTGGGAAGCTTGTGACAATCTTGTTTCGACAAACTTGCAGCAATATTGTTACGTCTTGCCATGACAAGATTTGAATTTGCAGAAATGTTACAGTCCCCTGTCATCGCAAAGTTTAAAATTTATGAACATGCTATTGAAACATGTAATCGCAAGACTTACTTACTTACAGACATATCAACGTTGCTTGTCATGGAAATTCGTCAAACTTTCAGTAATATCGCTGTACTTTGAAGGAAGCTACAAAGAAAAACAAAAAATTATTTTGCTTACTGATATTGTAATTAAATAAAGACTTGTTTCTACAAACTAGTTACAACTTCATTAGATATTGTCTATTTGTTTTAATTCTGTTCCATTTCCACCTGTTCTATTCATCGCTAGGTTTGTTGATCTGGAACATAAAATTAATAATAACCCTAATTGCTGATTTGATGGTAATGTTAAATAAGCTAAAAGGACGCAAAACTCTAATAATTTAAAATCATATTATTACACAATACACAGCATGCATTAATGGTCTCAAACTTTGTTACTAGTGTTTGCAAAATTAGTAAACACAGAACTAAATAATAATGTGTTAGAATACAAACACCATGTAAATCAAAGATGATGTATGTAAATGACAGACACATTACTTTTATTAACATAAAAATCGCGAGACATGCGCCGGTATTTATGCGTTTACGCCGGCGTACTGTAAATTTGAAAAAAAAAGTTTTCTGCAAGTTTGCAGCAAGCTACTCAAATTTCTCAAGCGTGCGTCGTCAAAGTTGCCAATATTACCAATATGTAAACTTGCAGCAAGATTCATAAACTTGAAAAGGAAAAAGCAAGCTGAAAGCAAACTTGCTGTAAGGCCCTCCCAATGCTTTTGCAGTTTCGGCGACAAACCACGTTTTCTTTGGGGATTATACAACTACCCAGCTAGCAAACTGCCGTCAAAATGACGTCAGAAACCAGTCATTATATGACTAGAACTGACTAGTTTAATGACCAGTTATGACGTCATTCTCTCGTCATAAAGACATACTAATGTCACAGACCAAAGACGTCATTTAGTGACGTACTTTCATGTCATAATTTGACGAGTTTTTATATAGGGTAGGTATTAATAATAATAATAATAATAATAATAATAATAATAATAATACTATAAAAAATATTTATTACAAAACATTTCTGCTATAAAATACATTACAAAAATCAACATTAAAAATAAGAATCTAGTAGACATAATAATAAAGTTAAATAAACTTGAATTCTACCACATTCAAAATGGATTGTTTTTATTTCGCATAGCCACCAGTTCTCTTCATTAGATTCGTCTCCTTGTAAAAATGCCTTTCAGGCCAAAATATCTGCTTTTGTAAAGCAATTGATCCTCCACAAAGACCATCATCTACATTAGAACTAAACTCCAGTCCAATAAATGCCATCGTGTTAAGCATAATTTGGAAAACGTTGACGAATATAACTGATATATATGAATCAAAGTAATTGAGTTTTAATCTAATAAAAACTTACAAAATTGGTATAGCTAACCTACAAATCTAACGTAATGATATTTACCTTCTTCATAAGAAATCCTATTATTAAATAAAAAAACTCACACAACAAAACTGAGCTACAGGAAACAAGAAATTATTGAAAAGTAACTAATGAATAAAAGAAAGCTAGAAACCGCATTTCACCTATTTCACCAATGGTTTCATCAGTTTCATAATGTTATAACATAACCTTATAATTGTAAAATCAATGGTTAAAATTTTGCTGTTTGCGGAAATTGTGAAATCATTAAGGTAGTAAACTTAAATAAACAATAAGTATTATACCTCAAACTCAAACTTGTTTGTATTTCACCATAACCATCAAAGTGATGCAATTGTGGATTTGTTCCATACTGGTGATACGGTACATTAAAAAGACGTCTGTGCCTGACCACCTTATGACGTCATTATCAAGACGTTCTTTTCTAAGACCTCTTTGGACTTTTCACGTCATATATCTTAGTATGACTAGTTATTTACGTCATAATGACGACATCCTGCCGGCTGGGTATACTATGTCGCTAGGTTGAAACCCGCCATTTTGCGCGTTGACGTAATATCTACCCATACAGCACGCAAAATTTTATGAACATTTTTACAACATATAACATTCGTTGCAACAAAATGTATGGGTGCGCCGTGATATTTATCAATAATAGCTGTATAAATTTTGGTATAACATTGTTCTTACATTAACGTTTACGTGTGGCACTGCAGAATTGAAACATGGACATTATTACAACATTCATACCGAGACGTTACGTTAACGTAAATGCGGTCCCTTAATACCAATGTGTTTACAAAGTATGTACAAAATCATTACGGTAACGTAAATATGTTCTTTAATATAAACGTCATCACAAAATACGCACAAAATCATTGTGTAATGTAAATCTGCTCTTTCCTGTATATATTTTTTTCAAGAGTACGTATAGTCATTAAAATAACATAAATCGGGTTCCTTAATAGAAACGTTTGTACAAAATGAGCATATAATGATTACATAAATATAAATATATGATCCCGTTTATATAAGTAAGTGTTTTTGCTAAGTAGGTATACAGTGATGTTTTGTTAAAGCAAATGTGGTTAGTATTTATTTTGTTGTTTAGAAATCACAAAACTTTTATATCTACACTTTGTAAGATTTTTACGAATGCACTTGGTAGGCATACTATTTAGATAGCACAAGCACGCACAAGTATGCGATCTATGCGATAGCGTTTGCGTAGGTGTGGGTACTTGGGTAGCGCCATTATTATCTTCTACCGTCTTCTACCACCTACAATAAATAGTTGAAAATGAAGTGAATTTAAATGTGCAAGGTAAGTTTGTTATACGTATTTCGTAACTATCTAAACAGTATTTTTGTTATAAAAAATTACCTATCGTTTTTATCATTAGTTACAATGCCTAAATACAATTACAAACCCTTAAGTGCACTATCAGCTAGACAACGTCTAGATTTTTGAATTATTTCAAATTAAGATCGGTTTATCCGTCTCTATTATGTGCTTTTGACTAACTATCTATAACGTAAGGTTGTAATATTTGCTTATTAATTGAATGAAAATGATCATTATTTTCATCTGCCTTTTTGCTTTAGTATTCGATTTGGAATTAATAAACGATCAGTTTTCCTGATTGTAAATTAACTGTATGATGTTTTACCAAATATTGTTTTTTTAATAGTGTGATTATCGTTTCAGAAGCAATTAAGCCAAAGGCCCATTTAGCCAATTTGCAACTAAGTCAAGCACAATAAGATTCAGCAGTGGGAGAATGGCTACGCCTACGAAAGAATCGGCTTACAAAAAGTAAAGATCTGAAAAAAAAATGGCAGAACGAAGAGCTGCAACTAATATATAATGTATTTTTTATTATAACTATGTATAATCAGTAGCCTTGAATATATTTCTTTTTTTTTTAATTTTTTGAGATTTTTCTGAATCACATTCATTTTGTGAACACATTGTGCCTACATTATTAATATGAAGACACATTTTCGTTGTGTATATGTAAGCAGTACGTTATTGTGGTTACATAATATTTGACTTATATGTCTACATTAATACAATGTTACACAAGTACTTCTGGAAAACATAATCAACGCGTAAAGTAACTATGTTGTGTCTACATTGTAGCATATAACATTGACACTGTGTTAACATTGTTCATACGTAAGAACTTGCTTGTGCGCACATTGTGAGGCGGACGTTTAAACTTTGTGTATCTGTTTGTGAGAACTTTTTGGATACATTACCACATGTATATAATGTAGTTGTGTTATTTTGTGTATACAGTTTGAAACGTTACTATTACAGATACACATAATATTTTTGCTGTTATGTGCTGTCTGGGTAGTCTTCATTCTGTCGCTGGCAATTTGTGTTTTTACAGACCTCCTCATCTACTTCGTCTAGCCTTTTGGTCAGCTTGCTGACGTAGTCTTCTCTATTAACTTCTTCTTTCGGTCTTCGTCCAAATTGGAGGTCGCATGGTAGTCGTATTTCGCGACCGAGCATCACACAGGAGGGTGTTTGTCCTGTGCTTTCGTGAACGGATGATTGGTATGCCATTAGGAAAAGGTGCAAGTACTGATCCCAGTCTCTTTGGTGTTCGGGCACTACTTTGGCTAAGTATTTTCCTATTGTTCGATTCATCCGCTCAACCATGTCGTCAAATTGAGGATGAAAAGGCGTCGTCCTAGTTCTTAATTATCAACAGTTGGCAAACTTCTTGAAACAGCCCAGGCTCGAAGTTGCGGCCTTGGTCGGAGTGTAATTCCAACGGGACTCCAAACCGACAGAAAAACTCTTTTACTAATAGGTCTGCGACTGTAACTGCTTCTTGATTGGGTATGGGGTAAGTTTCCGTCCACTTCGTGAAATAATCCATCGCCACCAAGATGTATTTGTTTGCGAATCAGATTCTGGGAACGGCCTTGCGATGTCAGTCGCTACTTTTTCTAAAGAGCTTTCTACGTTGAATTGCTTCATCAGTGCTTTGCGCTTTCTCGCTGGACCGTTTCCTCATGCGCAGACCATGCACTTACGACACTATTTCATTACGTTCTCTTTGCAGTTCACCCACTAGAATCTTTCTCGAAGTTTCCACAATGTCTTCTTTACGCCAAAGTGTCTTCCTGATGTACCATCGTGGAGATGCTTCAACACTTTGACACCCAGCTCTTTGGCATTACCAACTGTAGTCTGTTTCCCGTGCCTTTGACATTTTCTAGGGATTGTTTCGAAAACCGTCTTCTACTACTGCGCCCAGTACGCTTTGATGTTTTTGCCGAAAGCACTCACTTCTTCCCAGGTTCGACGTCGGCCATTTTCGTTCCAGTCCAGGAGTAGTTTTATTTCAGGATCGTTTTCTTGTTCGCGACTGCGACTGCTTAGGTTCCCACTCGTCATCAACCATAGCAGTTCTCTCCGGAGGCATTCGACTTTTTCTTCAAGTCGCGAAGAATAGCTGCAGTCCGCCGGACATCCCAAACAGCAATGTAAGCTTGTATCAAGCTTGCAGCAAACTTGTCGTGACAACTTTAAAACTTGCAGCAATATTGTCGTGACAAGTTTGGAGACTTGCAGCAAGTTTGCTGCAAGTTGGCTAAGGGAGCAATAACAAGCTTGTGACAACCTTGTCGCGACAAACTTGCAGCAATATTGTCATGACAAGTTTGGAGACTTGCAGCAAGTTTGCTGCAAGTTTCGACAAACTTGCAGCAATATTGTTAAGTCTTGCTATGACAAGATTTGAATTTGCAGAAATGTTAGTCCCCTGTCATCGCAAAGTTTAAAATTGGTAAAAATGCTATTGAAACATGTAAACGCAAGACTTACTTACTTACAGACATATTAAAGTTACTTGTCATGGAAATTCGTCAAACTTTCAGTAATATCGCTGTACTTTGAAGTAAGGTACAAAGAAAAACAAAAAATTATTTTGCTTACTGATATTGTAATTAAATAAAGACTTGTTTCTACAAACTAAGTTACAACTTCATTAGGTATTGTCTATTTGTTTTAATTCTGTTCCATTTCCACCTGTTCTATTCATCGCTAGGTTTGTTGACCTGAAACATAAAATTAAGAATAACCTTAATTGCTCGTTTGATGGTAATGTTAAATAAGCTAAACGCATGCAAAACTTTAATAATTTAAAATCATATTATTACACAATACACAGCATACATCAATGGTCTCAAACTTGGTTACTATAGTGTTTGCAAAATTATTTAAAATTTTTAATCGAATAAGTATACAAACCTAAGATGCAATCCAATAAGTGCACTAAAATGCAATAATACTCACCTAAAAAGTCTACGATGAGTAAACACAGAACTAAATAATAATTTTTAGAATCAGTGTTGGGATGTACCTAGGTAAATGTACCTAGGTACAAGTACCTAGGTAATTTTTGTGTACCTAAGTACCTAGAAAAGTACTTTTTGATTTATGTACCTTTACCTGTACCTAGGTACTTTTTAGAAAGTACCTTTGTACCTAAGTGCCTAATAAAATAGGTACTTTTAAGCGTACATGCATTGTACACTTTATATATTTCTTTCTGACTTAATCACATTTGAAATTACTAAAACCTTCCAAAAATACTACATGACCTAGGCAATTTTTCCTTAATGATACCCGGAAGGGTACCGTTAATGTGTATAAAACTTCCTTGTTAAAAGTGCAAATGTAGGCAGTGACAGCACACTTAAAGACAGCCCTCGGATGAATCATTTACAACAATGCAATCGGACTGTTAACATGAGTAGCAGGGTATCAAACCGAATGCGATAAATTTCGAAACGTAATAATTTGTATAAAATAGAAGATGATTTTTAGAGAAAAGAGTTGTGGAGTTCTAGGAAAAAGCAAACAATGATTATATAACACAGTGACATTATAATAAAATTTATTATGAATCGTATTTCTGCTTATATAAACAATACGTGCTTAATGACTTATTCTAAAAACGACATATTTGACTTTGTATCATACTAAATTACATAAACATAGCCGAGAACGTAAGTATAACGGGTATAACCAACGGTATATAACATAAATGCTGTAAGCACGACCTCAACTAAAATTAAGGTGTCTTGTATTTCGAATAGTAAGTCTTCTCGGATAATAAGTACAAAACGATCGGTCCCTTGAAGTACTTACTAATCGATGTCAACTGTATCACTAAACTGCCATTGCGTTCTGTATCTTATAATTTAGTCCTAACCGTAACAGGTAACTTGTGTGTGTCATCAACAGTGATTAATATAGTAACATATCGTTGATTGATTTCAATCATTTTATGCATTTTATAGCTGTAATCATTTCTATCGTTTTTCAATGAGATCGCACAAATAAGAATTGGTTTACTAAATTTGTATTTTCTATGATCATAAATAAGTACCTAAAAAGTACCTGAAATTTTAAGGTACATTTTTTTTGTACCTGTACCTGTACCTAGGTACGTTTGCCAAATCTGTACCTGCACCTGTACCTAGGTACTTTTAAATAAATGTACCTGTACCTGTACCTAGGTACCAAAAAATGAGTACCTGTCCCAACACTGGTTAGAATACAAACACCATGTAAATGACAGACATGACTTTCATTAACATAAAAATGGCGAGACATGCGCTTACGCCTGCGTACTGTAAATTTGAAAAAGAAAGTTTTCTGCAAGCTTGCAGCAAGCTACTCAAATTTCTCAAGCGTGTGTCGTCAAAGTTGCCAATATTACCAACATTGCTGCAAACTTGCAGCAAGATTCGCAAACTTGGCAAGGAAAAAGCAAGCTGAAATCAAACTTGCTGCAAGTTTACATGCTATCTGGGATGGTTTTTGGACAAGGCATCAGCGTTCCGATGACTGCTTCCGGCACGGTGTTCTGTGTCATAGTCTTCTATTTATCTAAACACTGACACTTGTTTACATTAAAGTCGCGAACGTTTTTAGTTCGTTGTATTTATCTCGACACGCGTTAATCACTTATTTATTTAAATTTGAGTAATCTTCTTAACACTGCGGACTTCGAATTACTGAAATAACTGAACTATGCTTTATTTGTATCGCTTTTATATATATTGGCCATCCTTCGAGAATTTTCCACATCTTTTCCAAACGTTCTAGTTGTTGATATAGTAGCTTCGTGAATGCTCTCGAAGCTGAACGATTTAATATTGAGATAGGTTTCATTTCACTAGTTTAGATTCTGTCTGCTATATGAGTAAAGTGTAAAGTTAAGAAGATAAGAGCTAAAACTACGTTTATAAACTTGTTGCTAAACAAAAAAAAATATCTAATTATGTGATAAATGATGCTCGGAATCAAAACTTACCTATTTTTCCAGTACCGTAAAACAGTGAATCACAAAACTCTTTAATCTCACGTTCAGAATTGCAACAATTAGCAAATAGCGTAAAAACAAAAATATTTATTTGGTACAAAACAATTGAGATTACATATCAAATACAAAGAAAACCTATTTCTTTATTTCGACATGAGAATTAACGATTCTTACACTAAAATCCGTGTAAGAATAAGAAAATTCTTACACGAATTGTAGTAATGTTAGTTTTTTCAAAGTTGGTATCTTTACATCCTAAGTTGACGTTACATGAAAAAGAAATCAAAATTATTTCAACTTAACAATTGAAATTAAAATTTTGATGCCAAGATAAAATAAAAACGTCCTATTAATTCAAAGTATTTACTTATAAAGGTATAAAGAGATAATTTTGTATGAGATTTTAGGTTAACATATAAATTTCAATATGTCAAAGTGTAAGTGTTGCCAATTCAATAAAATATAAAAGTTTTCCAATGTTGTTTTAAAATTAAAATTATTCGAAAAATATTAAATATTGTATCGAAATAGAGAAAATAGTATAAAGCACACGTCATAGAATACGTTTCAATCACGAGACCGGGTTTCATACACGAGCCGCGCAGCGTTCATTCTGTAACTTGTGTTTTAATATACTATTATACCACATATTTCCTCTCTATTTTTGGAGGATCTACTTACCCAGCAACGAATCTTGTAGTTTTGGTTTGGGTAAATTTTGTTTCAATCCAGTTTTCATGTACTTTGATTGTACACTTAGCATATATAATAATCTCTCTTTAATAATTTGACGAGTAACCAATTTAATCGTTTTATGATTTAATTGTGGTACAGGAGAAACATTTTTATAAATATAGTCTTCCTATTTAAGCAAACATTGTTTGGAACACTCAGGCTTTGTTTAGGACTCATCGATAATTTCTTATAATTCTTCAATTCTTTGTTCTGCATCTTGTTCTATATTAGTGCATCCACATCATCGTCCTGATCATTGTCTTTATATTGAACTGAAGTGTTCTAGTTCTCCATTACTGCTTTTAATTTCAATTATTTTAACACTCTTCCTGGCTTTAACGGATATTTTCTTGCGTTTGGTTCGCTTTTTCGGCTAACCGTGACAGAACGCGCTTTTTATTAGGTATGATTCTATATTTATTCAAACCATATGTGATATATTTTTAACAGAATTTTCTGCAACAATTTGCATAAGACTTTATTTAATAGTGAAGGAAATATGTTCTTCTGAATTGTTGATTTTCTGCATCCGGGTGTTTCTTTTTTTCATTCTGTTATCTCGCCAAACAATTTTTATAGGCCTAAAATACGCAACGTCTAAGGGCTTTATTATATAAGTCAAATTGGAGGGTAAGAAGACAAAAGAAATGTCTCTTTTTTTGACAAAGTTCCACACATTCCACTACAGCAATAGTTTTGAGCTAATATTCGAAACAACGCAAATCGAACCATCCAGAAGGTATCGAATTGTACCGCGTTTTCCCATCTATGGTCTATAATTCATACTAATGCAGTGCCCGAGAGACGACATACACAGGTAAAAGAGATGCATCACCAGAGTATGCAAACATAAGCGAAGTGGTCGACTTACTATGATTGCTAATTCTGTGTGGGTATTTCGTTTCCCTTTTAACGATTACTTTTTTACGACCTGGATAGACGATCGTTAAGATTCGTCTCGTCGTAGTTTATGATATGGGACAGCAGGATATCTTTAAATGACTTCAATTCTAAATTATCGATATAATAACCCTGGTTTGTTGTGCGTCTATAATTTAATGATATAAACGTTGATCAAAGTTTGGATTCGATCGTAATATGTACCTATTGATGATGATTCAAATTGATGTGATAACAGGAAAAAACACCAGTGTAACAGTGTAATCTAATATTTTATTTACCGTGATGGACAAACAGCCTGTGATCGCAGAGGTAGTTCTCATGCTAAAGGGACCCTGTACTTTTAAGTAAAATAGTGTGTCTTGAGTCTATCTCTATAATATATATAAGTGCCTGCTCTTATGTATTAAAATCGCGATAAGTTGCATCCATGCTACATGTTATAACATTTTTTGATATACTATGATGTGTGTATTTTTGATTCACGTTTGTACAGATCCTTTAACTTTAGCTAGGTTTGTTCCGTAACCAGAACCCCAGTACCTACTGACAAGCCGTCAGTTAACAAACTCTTATTCTGTGTGGCATAATGGTGTTTGTTAAATTCGGGAATGTTCTAACATTCCGATGTTTATTGATATATTTAATTATAAACTGGTTACTTCATAAATCTAAATTATGCAATGATCTTGCATTTACATTTAGTTAGAAGACCGGAGGGGTTTTTTCGCCTGTTCTTCCCTTTCTACATGTAACCTAAAGTTGAATGCAGTTGTTTAAACTATCCTTGTACGTAATCCTCCTATCCGTTAGGTAGCTAATGATGATCTTTGTGATGTGTGGATCAATTTCTTTTACCCTCATTTTTTGAATAACCAGATCCCACGACACCGAGTTAAAGGCGTTTTTAATGTCGAAAGAGACTACTGTCCCAATTTTTCAAGTCCTCTAAGTGCCTTCTTTAGCGGACTTAGCCAGGTATATATGCGAATCAAAGCATCTGCGGTAGACTTGCCCTTTCTAAAGCCGTACTGTGCGGGAGACGGGTCACTGTGGTTTATGATTCCTTGTGTTAGTCTACAAAGAAGTAGGCGTTCGTAGATTTTTGCAATGTTATCTATGATGCAAATGGTACGGAACGATACCTCTTTATTAACTTCATTAGCTTTCTTAGAAATCAGAACGATGGTTGCATGCTTCCACTTTGCCAGAACCGTGGGGTTTCTGGGAATTCCTTAGTCATGATTTTAATTGCTACTATTGGAATGCCATCAGGTCCAAAAGCTTTTCTATTCCTTGAATTAAACATGGCTTCCTGTAGCTCTGTCTCATCGAATGGCCGTGCTGGTGTAGATGTGGTAGGATTCCATTCCATTTAACATCCTGCGCGGGGAATAGTTTAGCAATAAGAGCTGCGATTTCGAAATCCGCGAGGCAAGTTGGCTTGCCCAGCTTCATTTTTTGAGCGACTAGCTTATAGGCAGCGCCCCACGAATTGTCATTTATTTCTGCACGTCATCCCAGGCTTGTTGAATGGCCCTTTTGTACCGGTTTTTTTTCTGTACAATTTCTCTGCCTCCCGTTTGTCATCCGCGTGCCTGGGTATAGAGTATCTCATCAATCTCCTTCGAGCAGTTATACATGCTTTAAGCAGTACTTCCAGATCCTCAGACCACTAGTAGAGCGCATTGTTGATTCAGGTGATTCCGTTGATATTTACCGGGCGAGTGTAGTTTTTCTCTCACGGTATTTAAAAACTTTGTCTTGTCTAGTTTATTCGTATTCCATTTATGTTGTTGCAATATTTTTTCCTGAGGGTCCGTGACTGTTTTCCATTGTGACCTCAAAACGAATGTAGTTTATGATCACTTAAGCTTACCTCTTCTAGAACTTTCCATGCCGTAACACTTGATGCGATATCTTTCGAACATAGAGTGATATCGATATATGAAGATTTGTGAACATTACGAGGATCGAAACTAAATAGGCTAAAAAATCGAATCAAAACAAATTCAAACATATCATTTCTATTTTATTATAAGTGTATGGACTTAATAAATGCAAAGGCAATGTACATAAAACTGTTCGTTTCTCTGACAGTTTAACTATGTATTTCATCATTTTTCATTTACGTAACTTTCTTTCATCCTCATTTTTATAAGTTATTTCGAAGGATTTCTTCAATCATAATTGGACAGAAATTGTTTGAATCAAATGATCCAATATTTTGAACTTTCTTATTTATGTTTACATTCGATTGATAGCTAAAATTGTAAAAATATAAATTAAAAAAATGTGAAATCGTAAAAACTGTATTTTAAACTCGTTTAACAATAATGCTAATAACAATGCACTGGGTACCTCTACATATACATACAAAGTACGTGTAACAGTTTTAACGAGGCAAAAAACCTTTAAATAAATTGATCAATAATAATAGTAAGAAGTACAATAAATCACATATCATTTATTCTAAAATAATCACAATATTCTATAAACGTTTGAAGATAAAGCAATTTAGAGTGCATAAAAATTGACCAGAATGTATCATTAGGCACGATGTGAGTTTTAACTATTAAATAAATTGGAAGCTTTAATATCTTAAATATTATAACTGGAACAGTTGTATTTTTACAACAAATTTTGGATTGTCAAGGAAGACAAATATTGCGTTTTGAAAGTTCCTTAATATATAAACAGGTGATGTTTATCCTTCAATTGCAATTTCTATATTTTATTGCAGAATTAAAAAAAAAACAAAGATGCGCTGATTTTCTTATTCAAATATAATCATTTGAAAACAATTATGAAAACTTGAAACTTAAATGAAAGTATATCTAAAATTATAATCACAATAAAGCGTATTCATAAAAAAATCTTACTTATGGAATGACTTGAAACCTTCATAATAATGTCTTCATGTTTCTGCAAGGGATATTAAGAAAACTAAATTATAATCTGCACCTTTCAAAATATAATTTTCAGTTATAATTAACAGATTTATATTTATAATACATATATTCAATATAAGAATAATGTATCCCTCGCAGAACTGCTTACTAATATCATTAAGAAGCAAATTTCAAAGCAAAATTTGGCTGCTCGTAAAAAGCATTAAAATATTTTATATCAAGCTAAGGAACGAGGAAAAACTTTCATTTCAATATAATCTTTCAATATGCCCTTTAAGGAATCAACTGTTGGTTTAGTAACTGTAATTTCAAACCCTAACTGTTTTAATTTGCTACAATCTAAATACAACCCCTTGGGCAGAAGTATTTCTGAATCCATATGTGGTGATAAAGGAGTGTTATGAACTTGATCTTTACGACAAGCTTCGGCCCACGGTTTTAAATGTTTATCATTAGCGTCATCCGCTGCTGCGGACAAGTCGACAGCAGATGAAACTAAATTACCGTAATAATCTACTTTAATATCAAAAATATCGGTGAGCAAATCACAAATAGAACCTTGAGTTGAATCGGCATCATCGACGACATTATAAATCTAAAATCAAAAGCGATAAGGCACAGTTACAACTGCTGGTATAGCGTACCTGTCTTAGCGCGTCATCTCTGTTACATACAAACCATATTGCTCTACAAACATCCTCAACATGAACTGTGTTCAATTTTAGGTCAGCATTCCAAAGCAACTTCATGGTTTCTCCTAATTGTTTATAAACTGCCGCAACCATTAAGCGAGGCATAAGTCCAGTTTTATCACCCAAACCATAAGTAATAGCCGGCCTTAAAACAGTATAATTGAGATTCGGAATTTGTGCCAATTCTACTTCCACCTGCAAAAACCTTTAAATTCGTTTTTATTTGTTTTACTTAACTCATACCTGTCTTTTCCATTTAGCTATAAAATTCCAAGGTTTTACATGATCATCTTCTTTATGAGCAACTTTCTCTGCGTTGAACATTTGACCAGACGAGATTTCAATGTATCGTTTAACTCTATGTAACGCGGCTTCATTGGCACAATTTAGACTTAGTTTAAGTATACCCTCTTTATATACCGGATCAGTTTGAGCCGATTTTGTTTCACCGGCACAATTAATAACAAAGTCCCAACATTGAACTTCTGTTGTTGGCGAAAAGGCATTTTTACAAGAATCTTAAAAAAGAAAAACTAAATTTAAAAAAATTCTGTTAAATTTGTGTTTAATTTGGAAAAAAAAGATTTCTAATAGGTACAGGTCCATCACAAAGCAGTGAAGTCGTGTGAAAAATCTAATTATTCAAATACCGATTAATATTTGTTTTTACCTAGCTAAATCGTGTTTTAATATGTTTGATAAGAAGTCTGTTATTTGTTGATCTTGTATCTTTCATAGAACTACGAATTTTAAGATGTTATACTATTCAATGCGATAGTGGTTTCTGTTCATCTTATAGTAGGGATGATCGTAGGTTAAAAATTGAACACATAGAAAAACTTCTAGTCGTCCCCACAATATTAACAATTTATTAGTGTAAGTTAATTAAGTTTAAAATTTGAAGATCTAAAGTTCATATGTTTCAAAAATACACATTTTCATCATCCTGTAAAAGGACTTAGCGCTGATTAAGATTACATTATGTTAATGGTATGGCTAAAATTAAGAAATAAATTAGTTTAAATACATATTCAAAACAATCACTTACGGAAAAATTTTTGTTATATGAACTAATCTTTATATTACACTGCACAACAGCATTTCTGATGATTGGGTTATGTTACACGATACTAGCCTAATTTTGAATGACGATTTCAAATCTGTGATCAAAATTTCTGTATCAGCTCTAGTTTAGAAAATACGACACATAGGCCGTTTTACAATAAAGCACAACATGTTTACAGTTAATCCTATTTTATTAGATTCTTAATTTAAAAAAAAAGCTTTCTTTTATAAGACTTCCTTGCAGAAGTTAAAGTTAGAAAGCTGTTCTGAATACTCCAACAATAGTCAGCCATCATGTGTGCGTTCCAGTAGCCTTGATAGCGTTCTTCCATCGTACAAAGGTCCTGGTGGGATCGCTCGCCCTGTTCTTCAGTTAGATCACCAAGATTAACTGGAAAATAGTCTAGGTGGTTGTGAACAAAGTGTAACTTAATACTCATGTTACATCCAAGTGTTTGAAAGTGACTCACTAGTTGTTTAACGTGTTGATAATAGTCAGAACTTTTATTTCCCAAAAAAAATTTGAACAAGCCAAACAAACTCATTCTATGCATTTTTCTCAATCTCTGTCATAGTCTTCGTAAAATTTGTGTCTTTTATTAATGATCTTATCTATGGCCAGTCGAAAATGCCTGCTTTTATCTTTTCTGCGCTTAGTTTTGTGAGCTTCTTTGATATAAAAAGGAAACAATTTCCATTTTTGTTAAGACCTTTAACAAATTGTTTTATAAGCCCTAATTTTATATGCAACGGAGGCAGGATTACACGATCCCTTGATACTAAAGGTGGGTTGATCGGTATTGTTGTCCTGGAATTAGCACTTCCCGAGTAGGCCAATGCTTTTTAACCCAGTGTTGATTTTTAGCTCTACTATCCCACAAACAAAGAAAACAGGGATACTTTGTGTAACCACCTTGTTGGCCTAAAAGAAAGTTTGCCATTTTTAAATCAACACATATGAGCCAGTTATTTTCTACATATTTAATTTTGTCCAAAACCAGAGCAATAGATGTATATTCTTCTTTGACTTTTGTAGAATGTGCAATAGGCAACGACCCTAATTTATTCCCATTGTGTAGGAGAACACATTTTAGACTCCGTTTTGATGAGTCTATGAATAAACGCCACTCACTAGAAACGTAATTTCGTAATCCCACTGCAGTCATTAAACCAGGTACATCTTTACAAAATACGAAATCATCTTCTTCGGCAAAATATTTGAGGAGATTCTGTTCTGTTCTGCGGTAATAAGAAATTTTAGTTTAGTTTTTGTTAGTAAGTTTCTTTGTTTTAGCCTAAAAGCCAAAATTTCTGAATGAGACTTCGACAGTCCCAGATCTCTGATTAGAGCGTTTAAATCATCTTGGTTAAATGGGTTGTGGCGTTTCGAGATCACATTCAAAGTCTCTATCACTACCGTCAATTTCCGTCTCAAAGTCAATTGGCTCCTCCTCTGCAACATCAGCTTATGTAGTCTTTGGGCTCAGGACACGTCTATGTGCCGATCGTATGGAAGAATATTCCCATGCGGCTCGATTTTTTCGGTTACTGCCAGTTATGTTCACCAAACAAAAATAGCAGTCGTCATGGTGGTTGACGGGTTCATTCCAGATCATAGCGGTTTCGTACCTGAAACGCACGTTTTGCATACTTTTTGCGCTTATTCTTAATTGCCAGCGGATGGCCAAAGTAATTTATGTAAGCTTCATTTAAGAACGTTGTCACATTTAAACGGTACTCTTTAAATATATACTCTCCGCAAATAAAACAAAAAAGGTTTGGATCATTTACACAAACTCTTCTTGACGATATCATATCAAATTAAAACAGCGAATTTTAAGTGAAAGCTATAACTCGCAAACAAGAGGTTAGAACAAAAGTGAGGTTATAATTAGAATCAGCGACGTCAAATTAGTAAACAACATGTGACATACGTCATTCATCAGTCAAAAAGTGCAATTTTGTTGTCCAGTGTTATATATGGATTGAAAAATACCTAAAATTATTATATTAAGTTACATAGTTAATTCACCAGTTCATCAGTTAGTTAATTAACTATGTAAATTAATATAATTTTAAGTATTTTTCAATTTATGAACAATATGATTAGTTAACAATTTTTTCCCTATACTATTAACATAATGTAATCTTAACCAGCACTTAGTCACTTTATATCTGATATTATGAAAATGTGTATTTTCGAAACATGTTATGAACTTTCATCTTCAAATTATTAACTTAAAGTAATAAATCGATGATATTGTGGGGTCCACTAGAAGTTTTTCTTCGTGTTAAATTTTTGTTATACTAAAGAAGAAAATTTAATTGTTAATCTTGCAGAGTTGAAGTTCAAGTATAGAAACATTTACATATACAGCTCTGCAGCCTAGTTTTCTTCAATTTAAATATTAATTATATCTCACAAAAAATGTAAAGGTTTAAACCACGATCAACTAAAATTCTTCTTTATAAATATCCTTTCTTGAAAGAGACAACTATTTTTTTGAAAAAATTAAAAGAGGATACAAATAAATAAGCTCACCTGAAAAAAAAAACAGTGAGATAAATTGAGACAAATGCAACTAAAAAAAATTTAAGTAACAGTGTGCAACCAACTATATATATGTATAGACGGTATAGGTTTATTTTGATTTTGACACCACTAACAATAACTGTAATAATCAACTTGTTCTAAGTCTGCTTTCAAAAAAATATTAAGAAATAAAATTCATATTGATAGTACAATGGTAGACGTCTTTCAAGATCTCGTGAACTGTGGCGCTGTAGTCTGTATATGACAAAATATTATTATCCCTCTTACATCCTTGCATTTATCGTTGTATTTGTTGTTAATGTTTTTAGGTATTATTATAAATAAATCAATTTTTATTTAATAAACAAATATCTGATTGTTTTTAATTTTTATTGACGTGTCTTTTAAATAGACTAACGTTTTTGGAATTCAGATAGAATGAAATGCCCCTAACTAATTACATGTTATTGTGGAACGCATCTCCCGCTTCACTTTTTTTATATTCGGATTCTGAACATTCTGAAATCAACGTCCAACAGTACTTAGATAGCATCTTTCTATTCCATTTGCAATGATAGCGTTTTTCAATGGTAGAAATATCTTGATCAAACCTTCCCCATGCTCATCACTGACATAAAATTAGTTAAATTAACAAATTAAAAGAATTTTCTTAGGTTATTCAGGTCAAAATTGAAGAACGATTAAGTATCCAATTCTCATGGTGTTTCCAAAAGTGTATTTGTTTAGTGGAATTTTTGCAGCAATTGATGTAAAATCAAGTTCTGTAGAAAAATGCTTGTTTGCTAAGTTTAATACTGTATTTGGATCTTTATAGAAATCTAAGAAATACATTTAAAAAAATCAATAATTAATAGTTGGGACTGAATTTCAAAATAAAATAACTAGTCAAAATGTAAACATTCATATTAGACGACCTTAATACCTCATTTAATTAAAAAAATTGTGTAGAGGTCGTAAAGGTATATTTTTCTTTGATTACAAATATTTAGATGTACTAAGAAATAATTATTTCGATTGTGTCTTACCACAGCAGAGAAATAGGACAAAAACAATTTTTACACAGATGACAAATAAAATTAATGAAAGTATTATAAAACAAAACTCTATTCTTGGTAATAGCAGTGTATATGGTAGTAGTCGAGCAACTAAAATCATTGTTTATATTTATATCAGTTATCATAAAATATATGCGTAGCCTTAAATTTAATAGAAAAATTCTTTTTAGAACCTCTGCATATATTAAAAATAATTTAAATGTAACAATTTAGTAATAATGCAATCTGTATTTTCTAAATGCAAGTATTTTGAGTCTTCTACTCTCATCTTTTGCAAAAGAAAGCTAGAACTAAATAGAATACTAAAAATTTAAATTGTTCTCATTAAGCAAAAACAAAACTGATTAATATAATTAATTAATTAATAAATGAATAGTTCTTAAGCAATAGAAAATATAGTCTATATTTAATTACTAATGGGCTTTGATCTAGGTTTATCAAAGCAGAGTTCATTGTGCAGTAGCGAAAATATAATATAATACGTACCTATATTAATTAAGTTAGCACTTTTATATTGAACCAACGGATTATTAAAACAATCTTGGTGTGCCGAATTAAGCCAAGCTACTTGAGGAGGCACTTTATCAACAATTCGAATACATTTCACTAAATTATTTGATAATAAATAACAGACTAAATTTCTTCCAATAAATCCACATCCTAAAAGTTTGAGGTTATTTGGTTTTGAATGTTTTTTAATAATATTTACCGCCTAATATCAATACCGAAGGTTTTTCCATATTTAAAAGAATTTAAATAAAACAATTAAGTACAAATTATGACTACTAACAACGCTTTATCAATTCAAGCTAACTTCCTATCACCACTACCAGCTTATCACCGCTTTATGTCCCCACTCTGTCCGTGCATCCGGTGCCGGTTGTCCTCTTCTTAGACTACAAATCATCAACCACTTACAAAAGGAGGTAAAATTTGAATGTCATTCAATTTATGTACAGGCTTTACATTTAAAAATTGTAATGATAAGGTGACGAAATCATAGATGTATGCGTTATCTTTACAATTATTTCATTTTAAATTATATTAAAACTTTAAAAACGGTATTTTAATTGTGGAAATACTTCAAAACGTTATAGATAAACATAAACATATTAAAAATATAATTTTTGTGATGTATTAGTTATTATGTACAGGTTGGATCGTAATATTTATAAATACATTATGCAACAAATGAACTGTTAATTTTAACAAAAATATTTTTATTTCAATTGTAAAAAAACAGAAAAACTTCGAACTTTGTGATCATTTAATTTCACGACATTGTATTATGTGCTCAGTGGCGTAAGCGGATAATGGGCGTGCATGGGTATAAAATATTTCTCTGTTTTTAAAAACCTCGCCTATGAACTGTTGAAGTTACAAATTAACATTCCGATGGTTAGGGCACAGTATAATGCTTTCAGATCCAGTAGGTTCACTGTCTAGTGATACGAAATTATCTATAGCTTATCGTACACCATCGTAACTATAGATAGTTCTTCTTAACTATCGATTAATATCGAATTTGGAATTGCTTTTATAGAAATCGAACGTACCCACCAAACACAAAATCTGACGGTAGATTAACGGCCGATTGCCGAAAACATCGGAGAAATGATGGCGTTGGCAGTACATCAAATTGACACTAAATGCCCGTTACTAGAGTTGGTAAGAAAAAAATTGAAAAAGTATTATACTTTATATACTAATTATACTTTAATGTTTATATGTTGTTTATTTATAACTGTTTGCTTGAGTTTAAAAACTTTTACAGTAAAATATTTTAATGCTACTTTTCACTTATTTACGGTGGTATAAAAAATCGGTTTTAATTATTTTCTCGTGTTATAGAAATATATTAAAAAACATGAGTATATTACACTGTTCAGTTTACCGGTAAGTCAGATTTCTATAAGTTATATGTATGTACATACGATGTATACGTAATATTTGTTTTATTGTTCATGTTTGCCTTTGTAGGTAGTTATAAGAATGATAAAATTTAGAACACAAGTGTGTCAAGTAGTTATGCTGATGAACAACAATCAAGAAACAAAAGTATCATTTTCAGACTATGAAGAAAACTTCTTTAGTGTAGAAGGTGCTTACACCACCAATACTGAACAATACTTTGTAAGAAAGGGTGAAATTATACTTATGTATATCTAAAAACCTATTTACAATACCTTCAACATTAACCTCCAAAATTCTATAAACATTTACCCTAACAAGTACAATCGTTGGTAGATTCAGATGTAAAGGATGCACGGCCAATCAAGATAAATAGTACTATATAGTAAAACAAATTCTATACAGTAGAGCCATTAATAATATTTCTTTATAGGACTCGTTTGATAACTCGTGTCTACATATGTACAATCCCAATCAGCAAGGAAACGTTTTTTTCATGTTTTAAAAACGTTAAAACGTTTTAAAATAATCGAAATAAAAAATGTTTTTCAAAAAAATATTTATGTTGCGTTTTAAAAATATTTCATTTAAACATTGATACTGAAATATTTTAAAAATGTTTTCTAAAACATTTTTTAGTAACATAAAAAACGTTTTTACTTTATTAGAAATTATACTTTTGCTTGCTTTCACCTATACACTTTTTTCTTTTATATATTGTAACAGAAACACAATTATATAAACTTTTGTTACATATTATTAATAAATATACATATTAAACCTTTTCATTTTTCTAAAAACTTTCTTGCAAATTTGAATTAAGTACTTAATAACCGCGTTTGCGCAAAGTACCAACACGTATCAGTATCTGCGTAAAAAAATGGCGATTTTGTATATTTAATTGTATTATATTTTAAGCTTCAACGAATCAACAATTTCCATGGTATTACTCGCTATGCTGTGTAATGTATTGTTAGTGTATCAATTTAATCGTTTTCTAATTTGCGTTCTAGTGGAACTCAAATAGATAATTTTAGTATAAATCAGCATTTATTATGATGGTACGTTTGTTTTTGTTTTTTTGTTGCAAGCAGTTTTGCTGAAGTATATGTTATTTGTTACAGCAGTGGTACACTAAAACGTTCATTCTATATACTTCATGATTTCCATTCTCTCTGATGTTTTAAGGTTATCAAGTTGATATGATGTTGGCCAAATGGGAGATTTGAACGTGCACAATAACCAATTAATCTTGGTATGTAATTTTTTCTGATATTGATGCATCAATATTTTGGGTGTACAAACTTTCAAAATCTTGGATTGTTAGTTCGGTGTGGAGGAACGGCAACAATAAAAACAACCTTTATTGTTCAGACTTTAACAACAGATAAAGGTTGTTTTTATTGTTGCCGTTTTTCCACTCCGAAGGATCCTATCCATGAAATAGAAAAACTTTTGATTAACTGGAAAGTTTTGTGAGCATTATTATAATTATTTCAATTAATATAAAGTAATTGCATGAATAATGTTTGTTTTACTTTTATGTTAATGTGTTAATTTTTGTTATAGGCACCAAATGCATTTACAGCCAATTGAAGTATTAGAGTACCTACACGAATATTGTATTATTTATCTTTTGTAAGCATTTTAGGGTTGGTTCTATAATAATGGTATAAATGTCAGTTAAGTTATAGTACTTAGTTTGATTGTAAAATGCTGTCGTTATTGGCTGTGTTATTGGTTAGTATAAATAAAACTAACAGCCAAATATGTCAGTATTTTAAAATTAAAGCAAGTATAACTAAACTTACATTTATACCATGATTGTAGAACTGCTCTTAAGCATATTGCAATATTAATAAAAAGCGTTGATTATACATTTTTTATACATTAACTAGCCGACCCGACAGACTTCGTACTGTCAAAAAGATTTTTAATATTGCAATTTTTTGTTCCTACGTATTTTATAGTCGGGGCAAAAAATTCTCCTGAACAGAACCGTTACCCTAGTGATAGGACGTTGTGAATAAAAAATAATTAAATAAAACATATTATATAAGGGTTGGTTAGTAGCCGAATCAACTGATTTATATATCCTCGATTCGCCTAAACAATAATTTTACATTGCTGCAAAACCTTTGCCATTGCAGAGTTCTTCGAAATTTTGCAGGTTGGAGTTTCATTGCTTTGCATATTTAATGGCAATTTTATTCGACCACCTTCAAGCAAAGTTGCTGCAATTCCCGACGAAGCGAGTGCAAGTGCAATTTTATTTTGTGAGCGAACTGTTGCTAATATTATAGAAATCAAAAAAGTTTTTTCTGTACCACCAGGTGCTTCTAAGAAGTAAATCCCGCCAGTTTCATCATTTGTTACTTTCATAAGAGTATCAAATACATACTTTTGTTTTGCAAACTCAGTATATAAGGTTACAGAAAATCCAAGAAAAACAACACAAATTACAACCGTAAATTGACATTGACAGTTTGTTGTTGTTTTTTTCTTTATTTGATTTGACTTGAAGTCCTTCAAGCCGTACCAATGTTTTATGTCTATAAATTTTTTTTAACGCGGTTTGTATTTGACTAATTTAATGACGTGAAAACTGATGCATTTTATTTCGCGTGCCGATAGTAAAACAAAAGAAATTTAATATGAACTTTATACAATAGCATGCTAAAATTTACTATGTTTTATTTATTAAATTTTTTTATTGGAAAAAGAAAATGGCTGTTTTAAAAGTTTTGCCGGCAATTATTTTAATTTTTCTCGCCGTAAAAACCATCCTTGAACTCCAACGAACATTTTAAAAAAAAATTTGTCAAGTTGGTCCAGGCGTTGTTGAGTTATGCGCTTACCAACACATTTTGCGATTCATTTTTATATTATAGATAGTTTCATGTCGCTTGGAGTTAAGGACTATTCCACTCTAACCTTTTAGTTGGCCTGAAGAAGTGCACGCCTGGTTGCACAAAACGTCGCCATAATAAAATAAAATCTTAAGTGGTCTTGGTCGCGGCATTATTAATTAAACTTCACTTCACCTAAAAACTTAAATTTTCAACCATACCGAGTTTTATAGTTCACTTCACTGTTTATACGAATGGGCAATTTGGCAATAATGTTAATTATTTATTTAATAGAAATAGTTTTATTATTGATTTCTTACAAATATCAAATTGTCATCCATACGTCATTACATAGCTGTCATTATACGTTAATTTTGTTATTCCAAGTCTGATTCTTTTTTGTTATACCACGTTTTATAGTGACTGACATTACATGTCAAGTCACACGGGAATACTTTACCTATGGGAATACTGTCGAACGGGATAAAAAGTATCCTATGTCCTTCTCCTGGCTCTAAACTACCTCCCTGCCAATTTTCAGCTAAATCGGTTCAGCCGTTCTTGAGTTATAAGTGAAGTAACTAACACGACTTTCTTTTATATATATATATAGATGTAACATTTGTAAAATATTATAAATATATATAAATAATATTACAAATAATATTTTTTAAACATTTTTAGAATGTTTTTCTAATATTGACTTTGCAACGTAATTCTGGCCATTAAGACGTTTTTGCAATGTTTTTAAAAATGTAAATAAATCTTTTGTAAAACGTTGAAAAAAACATTTCAAAAATGTTTCCTTGTTGATTGGGATGATATCAAGAAATTATTTGGGTAACCTAATTATTTAATGCTTTTGAATTAACAATATACAGAGCAAGATTTTCGTAATAACTGGCAGTTCATAGATTTGATTGAAGATTTTTTTAAATTTAACAAAGATAAAGGTAAGTAATAAAATTTATAGCAAATAATGAGTACATTTTGCAAAATTGTTTGTTGTAGGTGGCATCATTTCAAAATGTGAGTAGAAAGGTTAAAACAATATTGTATAAAACTGATCGGAATGATTCAGCAATTTTACATTCAATATAATTAATTTAATACATGGTAAAGTTTTGAACAACACATTACTGCGTATTTATCTTTTAACAGTAGCTGTGAGAAACAATTATAATTCAAGTACTGCAACATTAGCAAATATTCAAAATGTCATCAAAACATGGTTCAGAAATATACCAGATCGAGAAGGAGATGGTACAAAGAGACAAAGTAAAAGTTTGTAGAAAATGATAAGTTCTAAACTTTATTGGTACTAGCTTGTTTTGTTTTTTTTGTTGCTTTTATTCTTATTTTAAAATTTTATTCAATTAAGTAAATGAATTCATGCATTTACAGATATATTTAAGTTCATTAGTTTTAGGTTTCACATGTTTACTTCTTTAATTTTAATCAATAATTTCACATTTTGTTCTTATGCTTATAGATGCTTTGTCTATATCCAATTAATGAATACTGTATTTTTAATATTTTTATAAATATATAAATAAAAATATATCTACATATAAAATATTGTATTATTTCAGTACGTACCTTCAATGGGTCCCCAACCAACACAAAGATGTCCCAAGGACGTACCTGGGACATGATGTTGCGGATCACTGGATGTCCCAAAGTGATCCCATTTTAGTCCTGTGTACGTCTTAAGGACACTTATGGGACCTTCTTTTGTCACAACTGTGTGCATCCCTACGATGTTCTTATAGGACATTTTTGCGCATCCGATGTCTACGGGACGTCCCTTTTAGATGGTTGTAGGATATGTAGGAGGTAGTCACCTTTCCCCTTTTCTACATATATGAATTAGAAAAATATTTAGTAGTAGTAGTAATTACGAAAGCTCGAGTGTGACTCAGTTAAGTAAAAAACAGGAATTTAGAAAAGAAATACCAACTAATATGTCGATCGATACTTTCAATGCAACATGTGTTGGCGAGATACATTTTCTGTTGTTTAATTCATACGCTTTTAAGCAATGAGTTACCCGAGCTCTCGCAATTACTACTATATATGTTTATTAGATTTCAAGAAAAGTACCATTTCAAGTTAAAGTACATTTACTTTGTGGTTTTTTCTATTGTTTTTTATTTTATTCAGTCAGGAGACTTAACGTACTCCTGTGCGACGATGTAATGCATAAAAATAACTTTATCAAATAAAATACAAATTATCATTACATAAAACTATATTTTTAAATAATAATACTAATTATATTCAATTAAAATAAATTTAAGTTATTTCATTTTTTTATCTTCTCGATCTTTGGCCTTTCTTAGCCAGTTTGTTATACTTTCTTGCCGATTCTTTTTAAGTGGCGACTGAAGCAATGCAACTATACATAAGAAATGGTAAACGTCATGTAGAGTTGATAAAAAAGTTAATACAAAAAACTTATTTTTATGGAACGCCGTTTTACTTTTTATTGTCCGTTTTTATACGTAACTTATAAAATAACATCTTGTACATATTAAAAAGGTTTCTTACAATTTAAGGGTAGTATATTTATTGTAAGTCAGGCATGGGCAACCGCCGGCCCGCGAGGTTGTTGAGTCCGGCCCGCGAAATAAATGCATACATATTTTAATAATATTTAAATTGTTACAAATAAAAATATTTTAACTGAGATTTAGCACTATTTCAAGAGTTTTTATCAGACTTGAATTACGCTTGATATATTATTATTATTTTTAATTGCAAGTGTTGTATTTCACTTTGAAGAATTGTAAAATTTTGCGAATTCGCACATTTTGCGATAAACGTTTGTTTGGTGTGTAATGAAACAATTTCTGTTTTTAAAGAATACAATTTAAAGCTGCATTTTTCCACAAAACATTTGTTTAAATATAAACTTTTTTCACCGGAACAAATGAAAATTGAAGCCAAAAAACTATGCATTAAACAATGACATAAGGTTGCAAAACAATGCAAATCTTTTTCTGACGGAGAATTTGTGAAAGAATGTTTGATAGATATTGTTAAATTATTAAGCTCTGAAAAGAAACAAACGTTTGAAAAAATATCTTTGTCAAGAAGAACTCTTGTGAGACGAATTGGTAATATTTCGAATAATTTATGTGATCAATTAAAATGAAAGTTGGAAAATTGTACTTACCATGCACTGGCTTTAGATGAGTCATGTGACATTAACAATACTAGTCAACTTTTAATTTTAATTCGAAGTATAAACCATAAATTTGAAATAACAGAAGAATTACTTTCTACATATCCTATGAAAGACACAACGACTGGCGAAGATTTTTTTATGGCTCTTCAAGAAGTGTTGAAGAAACACAATATAAAATGGGACAAAATTGTCAACAACATTACAACCGATGGATGTCCTAGTTTCACAGGGAAAAAAATCGGGTTGTTAAAAAGAATAAGCGACGAAATAAAGAAGATTCCAGAAAAAGAAATAATTTTTCTACATTGTATGATTCACCAGGAAACCCTTTGTGCAAGAGTTATAAATCTTAAACATGTAGTATCGGTTGAAACAAAGGTGGTTAATTTTATTCGTGGAAGAGCTTTAAAACACCGGCAATTCGTATAACATTTTTGCAAGACATTGACTGTGAGTTTACTAATATTCCTTACCACACCGAAATACGGTTGCTTAGTCTTACAAAAGTGCTAAAGCGATTCTACGAACTGTTGGATGAAATTATTAATTTTTTAAGTGCTAAAGACAAACTAAATCAATTTTTCGAACTGCAATAAGATAAAGACTGGCTGAACGACTTCTCGGTGGGTATGTTTTCACATCAGAATCAATTAAACTTGTCATTACAAGGGAAGGGACAATTTGTTTTTGACATGTTTACTAATGTTACATCATTTACCACCATTGAGTAATAATTTAAGAAGAGGCGCAAATAGTGTGTTAAAAATCGTACTGTAGTTTTATCTCTCTTGTTTCTCTTTTTTTTACCCGTCTGTACCCCTTCTTTTCATAAACTATTAGACTAAGACCTGCTGCCATCTGCAAAATCGTGGTTTTTATGTTGCGAACTTACTTATTTGTTATGAAGTACGAGTTAGAACCTTTTCTTATATTTGTGTTTACTTTACCGTTTACCTGTTCAAAAAAGGTTAATATCATAAACAATGGCTTGTATTGTTACGGCACAAGTCAATGTCAAATAAACTTAAACAATATCAATATTTATTTATTCGCGTAAAATATAAATCGAAGACAGAAACAATGCAAATTAAATTAAAATTAAATTGTTAAGGAGATTCATTGTTATTGGTCAATTTTTTTAATTATTCAAATTACCAGTGCACTAATAATAAATTCGTTAACTTTCAAAATGTATATTTTACATATGTTTCGAGCTTTAAAATAATGAAACCCATCTTTAGAAAAGTTTACA
This sequence comes from Aquatica leii, assembly GCA_035610365.1. NCBI lineage: Eukaryota > Metazoa > Arthropoda > Insecta > Coleoptera > Lampyridae > Aquatica > Aquatica leii. The sequence goes on along the minus strand of CM069433.1, from coordinate 51,071,445 downwards.
AAAAATATTTACAACTTATAAAAAGTTTTTTAACTTACATTTTTTTGAACAATCTCAAATATGAAAATTTGTAACTAGATAATTCAAAAATGTAAGTTTTACAAACTGTTAAATGTTAATTATTTTAAAAAAGGAAAAATGGTGCAATTTAGAAACAAATCTAAAAACATTTAAGTTTAAAATCATAATTGAAATTGGTTTGATCGTATTTTGAACTATTTTTTAAATATCTAAGATGTTCATTAAGTCTAGTTTGAAAAGATCTTTGTGTCATACCAATACAAATTTTACAAGAACAAATTAATTTGTAAACTCCACTTTTATTTAAATTAAAAGATTTGAAAGATTCCGAATTTGAGCACACACTGTGGTCGTTCCAGTATATTCAAAATATTATAGGACGTATCTTCAACAATAAAACATATATATTAAAAAAATTACTTATTATTGCTTGTCTACTTTGTAGTATCCAGATATTCCAGTTCAAATCTCACAAGTATTGTTGGTTGCCTGCACAGCTATTTGTCTAAGAAAACGTATCTTAATCTTAGCGAAGAAACGGGGGTTGGGGTACCGCTTGCGGAAAAAAATATGGGGACTTTGAAACCCGAGGGAATGAGGGAGGTAGTTTGAGATTGCTGGTGGTCGTAGAAACAAAGAAATAGAGAACAAAAGGAAAGTTACGCGTGAAAAAAATAATAATAAGTAAATAGTGCTATTGCAATTGCAGGTATGAATTCATTCTATACATTCAAATTCAAAATAATTAAATGTTATTTGTCATGGCAGTTTAAAAATTAATTTTAAAAGCATTGATACGTTTCCTTTGTTCACTTAAGACAAAGGAATTAGATTGCGCTGTTTTAGTTTTGGTGTTTAATTGTTGTATTTTTCTTTACCTTTTATAGGACATTTTTGTAATTTATTTAAAAGTAACGTAATTGGTTCTTTTGTATTAAATTTTGATTTAATATGTATTAGAATAATTGAATGGAATTTGCTATCGAATTTAGGTATCAATCTTGAGTTTACGCAACGATTTCTTTGTTCTCGCGGCTGAAAAAAAACTTAATCCTAAACGATTACGTCATCTACGTAGTTTCAGACGCATGTCGTTTTTTTTGTTATTGTAAACGGAACTTGCTGCGATTTTTTGTGTGTATTTTTTTTCCACCTTAATTCTACGTTATGCTATGTATGAAATGCCTTGTTGATTTTACTAACGATTTTCTCCCGTGAATTCGAATTGCTAAAGTATTACCATCCCTCCTTGATTGTATTGTAAAGTAACTCAATGTGATTCATGTATGTAATGAATCTAAGATTGATTTAAAAAACCAATCTAAACGTTCTATGCTGAACGTTTTCCTTAGAACGGTCTATGATCGGCCTCGAAACGATGAGCCATGATTAGATTACTTTGGTAGCCGGTTTTACTAATGTTGCAATTTCGGAGCATCTTCAACTTTAGCCATACGTACTCGCAATCCAGAGACATTGGTACCTTGGACATGGCATGTCCACTCTTTAACAATTCTTGTGTTTTAGTTGATGATATGTGAAAGTGTAACGTAGCGAGTAAGGTTCTCTTAATATGTTTTGATCAAAGCAAGCTTCCGTATTCAATTTGTAGATTAGATTCATTATATATGAACTTCTGTAATCTATTGCATTTTTCTACATTATTTGCATGTGTGTATTTTATTTTATTGTTTGTTAAATATTTTGGATATGAAAAGATAACGACTGGTGGAGGTTTCTTGCATGCTCTTCCTCCATCGAGTAATCGAGCATAGCGGAAGTCATACAATAAATCGACATTTTATTACAAGTATTAGTTTTTTTATATCTCTTTTTTTTTATCTCTCTCTCACATTTCTTATTATGGACAGACCTATTTCACGCATGTTAATGTCCGAGAGTAAAACAGAGTAATGAACTATAGTTTTTTTGGTGTTGGGTTAAGCTTAAATTTTGTGTTGGCAACGTAGTTGGTAGACGATTTTACGCGGGATATTCTTTCTTTTTAAATACTCGCACGTTACACTACAACTTATACCTTCGTTTAGTGAACTGGAGCTGTAGAAAGAATAAATTTATTCGTCATCACGATCATCATCAATAATAACAATGGACGTTTTCTTCGGTATGTTTGAGAAACTACTACATTTGAGTATCTTAGGTTGATGTTCATATCAACAATTACAGCTTCTGTAAAAAATAAGCCCAAAAAGTAAAAAAAAATTAAGTTGTTAGTATCTTAAAAATAAAGTTTTGAAAATGCAATTAGTATTAGTATTTTCAAAATATTTTTGGGAATTTTTTTAAGCAATTGTAAAAATATTTTATGTATTGTTGGATTTGTATTGAAGTGCTTTTAGCATGTTGAAATAAACATAAAAGAATTCTGTTTATGATTTTTTTTATTTTTTAAAAAGTAAGTATTTATTAGATAAGGTGCTAAAAAAATGCGGCCATAACATTTAGAAAAACAATATTTTTATTCGACATATGCCAACATCAACATTTAAAACAATGGCCAGAACGATTATTTTAAATATGATTCCAATCATGATGAATCGATCATTATGCAAAATAATGATCGCGATCATCGAGCGTCTATACAATAACGATCGCAATCATTGATCGCTTATAAAATAACAATTGCGGTTGTGGAAAAGAAATCATACTTTTAATTATCGCATAAACTTGATCAAAACAAATAAGACTAATATAACACGATTTTACCTATAATATTTACTTTAATAAATGTATAATAAGCTTTGACTATGCAGGTAGTTTACGGAAAATCGTAAAATTTTGTGTAAGTAGGTAAAAAACCCTTTTGCTCTTTTTTTCGTAAGAATTTTAAACCACATACAGATTTTTTAATAAAAAAATAACATGCATTTAAGCATTGAATTTTATATTTTTTTTTTGTTTACAGAAATTTAACAATGCATTCTCTTCAAAGAGAATTGGAAAACTCTTCTAAGAAAAAACGTTTGTAAAATTTGTGTCACACATTCAGCATTTTCGGAAAAACCTAGCTTTATATAAACACCAAGGTAAATCATAAAAACACAGGAAGTTAAAAACAATAAACATTAACTACAAATGACAATACGTATTGGAAAAGAATTGCAAATATATTTCTAATTAATACATAAATCTTATGTTTGAGACAAATATCAATACGAGTTATGACTAATTACTCAATAATCTTTTCAGGGTCAATTTCAAATGGAAACATTTAATTTACGAAAGAACGACACCTTTATTTTTTAATATGTTGTTTATTAATGCTTTAAACTATTTGTTCGTAAGTTTGCATCAAAATTCAGATACCACATCATGTCGAAAAAAACATCACAGTAGTTTCTATCTTCTGTGAATTTTTGTAAATATTTTTTTTTAAATCTAAATATGAACAAGTTTTAATTAATTTATTGTTTAGAAACAATATTAAAAAATACTTAGGTATGTTGATTTTCAATACTCTAAACGTTATTGTATCCCGGAAAACGAAAATCGAATGTTAATGGCTAAATTTATGACTAACTTTACACGAGCGATTTTTGAGCAACAGTCGATTACTAATTAATTCTGAATACCTTGATTGCGATCATTGATCGTGGAAAATAATAGCGTTCCCAGCCACTGCTTTAAAGTAATTATTTTAAGTTATTGCACAATTAAGTGCAACAAGAAGAAGAAAAAGAATCCGGAGAAGGAGATTCTCCGATGCTAATTTAAACCATTTTTAAACGTTTGGTAGAAAAAAAAATTAAAAAATATTTACCTGATAGAAGGTGTAGAATAAGAACTGCAGTGTGTTTAAAATTCCCTGTTGTTGTTATAAATTATCTCCAAAGGTACTTCCCACAAATCTTCTTCTGTTTTAAATTTTCCAAGTTCATTGTGGCAATGTTTATATTTTCACAGTTTTTCTGATATTCTTTAGCACGCACTTTATCACTAATAAAAAACTTAAAAAAACTAGTACCTTTGTTTTGGGTATTATTATTTTCACAATTAATATAAATACAACCGTGATTTGTAACTTTTCTCATTTTAAAAATAAATCAATAATATATTTACACTTAAACTAAATAAAAGTTCAAACAAACATTACTACTACCAGAATTTCAAAAATCGTATCGCATGTTAACCCAAGAAAAACTTTCAATTCAATCCCGAAGTTTACAAGTCGACAGACACACAAGAACTGAAAAATCTCGATCCAATACGAACGTGGCGACCTCTATATCTCGATCCAAGCAGTCGATACGATATCGCCCCTTAAGTTGCATTTCTTCTTACACTTATTATTCAATGCTAATAGTAACACTCAAAGTTGATTTCCCACTACCAACTTCAATGCACTTTTGTCTTCTTTTGATAACACCACGTGTAGTTCTTCTGGTTTATGGTCCGTCAGTGTTATATTTAAATTTTCGTGGTTTTCAACTTTTATAGTAGTGGATCCTGTTGGTAATAACCATATCACCGTGACTAGTGAGATGTCGGCGAGTAAACGTGGTTGAGAATGCTATAATATAAGAGAAAAAATATGCACCACTCTTTATATTGGCAAGATTCTCGCCTCGGAGATACCAAAGGTACGTCTGAACCCACTATCGAATAGATTAAGAAAAAAGTAAACAACAATTAATGAGAGAAAATAACACTGTATATATTTTTTCAACAATCAGTAACAAGGGCCGTGTTCTTAATATTACAAGCGATGACAAGATAATAAACCTCAGTTCTTTAACACAGATAGCTGGGTATCAACTACATCCAAAATGTTACTCTCAAAACATACGAAGAATGTAATCTTACAAGTACCGACGTGTGTTTGCGTCTCTAGCTTCAAGATATTCGATGGGAATACATCAGTCAACGTACGTAACAATTTTCTAATATGAAATAAATCTGAAGGCTGAATTATATAACGTCGACTGAAAGTAAATTATTAATTATGATCTTCAAATAGACTAATTTTACCTGAGGGCTTAATACTAGTAGTAACGCATAACAAAACTAAAAACCCTTAAGGCTTTTGTGAGATTGTGATCGTAATTGTGCAATCAATCACCTAATTGACGCTAGTAATAGATTAATTTGTTTTATGTGATTTATTCACGTGCATTCTTACATCAAAACGTAACATTCATAACTTAATACTAAAATTCATGCATGATCCGTCTGTATGCACCGGCGCACTTTTATTTTTATAAGTAATTTAATAGGGATGCATACGAGACTTTAACAGCTTTATAAATAATAAAAAATTAAATAAAATTACGTAATTGAGTTGCAACAACTTAAAAGAACATTGATGTTGCAGCGTGGTTCAACTGCTTCAATAAACGATATTTTATAGGTATCCACAGCTATGCGAACTTTGAATCCAGAAAATCCTCTTAAATGTGCAACATCATTCCGGGTAAATACTACTTTCGCCCTTAGTAACTAGATTGACCAGAAGACATCAAGTCTCCGCCAAATTTGTTGTGAGGATCAACTAAATCAAGAATTGCTTTAATTCCCTCAATATAGATAGAAAATTTTATTTCAGTGAAATCGAATTAAGCGGACAAGGTTTCTATCAAAATCAAACCACTCACAGCAACTCTAAGACAGGAAATGACCATCGGGGAAAGCTCACCCCCTCCCCTCCGTAAGTATCAAATAAATCCAAAATTTTCAACCAGTGAGGCCCGCGTACCAGTGACGTGTCCGTTTAAAAACTTTTTTGATTTTTTCTATATTTTCGCATATCTACCACATTTTGCTTATGTCACAGTTTCTTAACGATTCTCCGACTAAATAAAAATGTATTTAAATGATTAAAATTCGCCATTGCCAAAATGAACAAAATACAGCTGAAAAACTGTTAGACGAAGTGTATAAAGTATCGCGTTTTGGTAATTTCACAATAACAGGTATAATATAGTAATCAAAGATACTTACGTACGATAATTAAGTATGTAAAAACGGTTGATAAAAACTTAAAATTATTTATTGTTTCTATGAATAGAATTTAGAAATATTTTGAAGAAGCCGACAGTAGGTATATGTGATATTTAAACTGACTAATCAAAACTGTTAAAAGGAGGTGTTTTAATACTTGTTATAACCATAGTGACTAAAACAAAGATTATTTTCTTGTTTTACACAAAAGTTGTTTTTAAATTAAATAAACGAACTAACTAATTGCGTCTTGAAACTCAACGTTTTTATCTGTAAACGAAATTAAAACAGATACATACATAATATACAATTTAAATAATTTAGTTTTAATTAAGTTTTACAATTAAATTCTTAATATTTTGAAACGCATTCAAATAATTTTTAATAAAATATGTATAAATACTGCACATTTTAAAAAACACTATTAATTTTTAGTAATACAAAAAATAGGATTTGTTTTACTTTTATTCAAAATTTCTATTTCTGTTTTTTCTGAATTTGAAATAAACAAACACAAAAATGCTCCAAATAATAAAATTCCAATAATTAAAAAAATGGCTACAGCCGGATTTTTGTCAATAAAGAATCCAAACACTGTATTACTAACGATTGCTCCAAGACGTCCAGCCAACATAGTTGCACAGATTCCTATCGCATTTACATTTGTAGGAAAGAGCTCAACTGCGACGCTACTAATTGCTATATTGGCAACGCTCATAGATGATTGAAAAATACAAGACGCTATTAAATATTGAAATTCATTGTCTACCCAATAAATCCAAGCAGAACAAATTGCTCCTAGTACTAACATGACTAGTGGAATCGCATTTTTCGTCACTTTTCCAGACAACCACCCGGCCAATATATTAGCAATTAATGCAGTTATTCCTATAATAACAGTATTTTGATAAAGATTTGTATCAAAATTAAAAGAACACGTATTATTATAGTAGTCGGTAGAGTTAGTTATATTATTGGTTACGTTTTCTTGCTTCCTAACTAAAACTTCTGGTAACCACAATCCTAAACCAAAATATCTAAAATGTAAAATTAATAAAGCATTTGTGACACCTTAAAGTCCTACCCAAACATATTAGAAAACATTATGGATGTTATAAGTGTGGTTGATTTTCGCAACGGTGCTTTAAATAAAGTAAACATTTGGATAAAAATTTCAAACACTAATTTTCTTAGTTTGTCATTATTAACCATTTTGACGTTGGGTTTTAGCTTGTCATGTACTTGTAGATTTTTAACAATGCGTTTAATAGGAAATGTTTCTTTATTGTTTTTGGTATTCATTTCGTACATGTCATGTAGAACTTTTAACGCTTTTTCAGTATCTGTAGCCGATAAAAACTTTGGCGTTTCCGGAAGTTGAATTAACCAAATGCCTCCTAAAAGTTCTGGTAAAGCCAGTATCATCAAAAATATTCTCCAAGGAGAAATGAAAATAAAATCTCCCAGCACTACATCGACTTTTAAAGTTAATATGCACCATGCTAATGCTGGTAGAATTAGCCAAGGTATGGTAAAGAATACACCTGCGTAATATATAGTCTTGGCACGATGCGCTGGTGCGTGGAACTCTGCCATATACGAAAAAGTGACACTTCCAGGAGCTCCAACTAAAAAACCATTTATAAATCTGCAAGCAATTATTCCGTTGGCGCTTTGTGACAGTGCACAGCATACGGTAACAGCTGAATCTAATAATAATGTTGTTATTAGTAATTTTTTTCGACCCGTCGAATCTGCTATTACACCCCACAAAAACGAACTAAATATTGCACCAATAAGAAAAGACGAATTAATAATACCAATCTGTGGAGATGATAAATTAAGCTCACAGTGTGCTGCTGGCATTGCATAAGCAGTTAATCCATATTGTACTCCCGAAGATATAAAACATAATGCACAAGCAACCATGATTTTATAGTGAAATTTACCATACCCTAAAATTTATTTATTACAATTAAACAATTAAAATAATTACTTTTTTGTATTACCGATAATAGTTAAAGCTGCATCTAAATCAAAAGTTTCTTGCAAATGCATTATCCTTAATTTAAAAATTAACTCGGTTAAACAGTTGATTGCAGTTAAATAAATGATTGCACAGCACTTTTGTTTGGCAGGTATAAATAGTCAACTAAAACAATGCAAACTGATTAAATTATTTGATAATTGTATGAATGTACAAAAATTTATAAGAAGTTGGAAACGTTGAGTTACTGACTCAGCGATAACTTTCGTTCTTATATGCATTCAATGTGTGGTATTTCTTCGAATAGTAAACAGAAAATGACCGTCGATAATTAAATTAATTTCAGTGCCGTACCATTTTTGATAAAAATACACGCAATTTTATTACACCCGGTTGTACTCGTTACTACAAGCATACCATTAATTATATGAATAACGATAACAAACATTATTTTAACACCAATCATAACAAGTTATAAAAGTAAATTATTACCAATTATTTCTTAAAATATATGTTTACGGACAAATATGATTTCGTAATTTAAAAATAATTTAAAACTGATTGAAAACAGATACTAATAACGAACTTACTTTGTTTGGACAATCTATGATTGAAAATTAACAACGTTTATTAATTTTAGAAAACAAACAATCGTATTATTTCTTTATCTGTAGTCTAGTAACTAATAAACACTGCATAAAAGGTTATCTATTATCAATATAATTTTATTTAAAATTTGTCTGTATGTTTTAATATAAAATATAGTTCTACGCCACTGAAATGCAATAGCAAGATTGAACAAATTAACTATTACTGCGCCTAAATTTACTTTTCTTTTATTATAAAAAAGTTTTATAGCAGATTAAACTGTTTGCTATATATATACTAGTTTAAACCTCGCGCCATAAAAGCTTCCTCGTGCAAAGGTTATATAAATGTCATTATAAAACGACCAAGCTTTTTTAGAAAGCTCAAAACAAGTTCATAAGGTCATTGTGATATCTTCTGGAAAAGCTTTTTAGTCAGGGTAGTATGAAGTTTAGGAGAGCGCAAGAGCTTTTCAGATGTCGTTAAAAGCTTTTCTTTTAATATATACGGATCAATAAAGAGGAACCTGGAAACCGTTTGCTTGTATGTATAGTCCATTAAATAACAGTAATTCCAATTTCGATACTTTTACTTTGGTTAAAGCGAGCTATAAAATTATTGTAAATCTTGTTTTAATAAACGTTTGTTAACGATATAATGGAAAATAGACTATTTACAGAATTTATGAAAGCTTAAACGCTGTTTCGTGAGCTGGTACAATAGGTGTAGGAAACGGATACCATGTAGTTGTGAAGGTAGGATGCAATCGTTCGACAACGTTAAGTTTTTCCATGCGCAGAAAAATCAATACTATACACCAGAGCTGGGCAGTAGTTAACTACAAAGTAGTTAAGCTACTAATCTAACTACTTTATTGTTGACGATAGTTGTATTCTATATATTCAAGTTACTTTAATTTAATGATGTAACTGTAGTTGGAATAAATTACTTTTTTCGTGTAATCGTATTTAAAAAGTAGTTGGCTACCCTATTTTAACTACAAAAATAGTTAAACTACTTTGTTAATAGCTTAACTACTTTACTAGTAATTAAACTACTTTATTAGCGGCTTCAATTACATACAATGGCTACAATTATTCAGCTTGCATTGCAGTTTCGCAGGTTAAAACGTGCCCTTCAAGTAATGAACAGTAACGCAGAAGTAAACATGGATGTAGAGATTATTCAAAAACATTGTATAAATACAGCAAACCTAATTTGTTTCGAAATGTTAAATGCCTCTGATCTAAACGTAAGCAAAGTATTACTTCAACAAAAGTTTTTTGATATTGATGAACCTGCTTTGTCTAAAAAGTTACACATTTCTTCTGATACTGAGAATGAACATGCTCACAAAAGCAGAATAATAGAACTGGAATTGTTAAAACACCTGGAAGATAACAGAATTCATATATCTATTTGAGATTATTATTAAAAAAATGTTCATTAGATATAGTACAATTTTACCTTTACCATCAGCTGCTGTCGAGCGATTATTTTCGTTTTTCACTCATAAATTCGCTCAAAAGAAATGCATTGGCTGATGCTCTTTTTGAAAAGTTACTTTTATGAAAAGGAAATGAATATTAAATACCACAATCCACAATACGTTTATTACTTTAAGTTCCGTTTTTAGGTTTAGGTTTATTTTATTAATTTTTTTTTTGAGAATTTCTAATAAAATGGATGTACATGATAATAGAATAATAGTAGTTACGTTAAAATTGTTTTACTGTTTTTGTGTGAGCGTGATTGATTTACTTTGTCATCTTTAATGTAATAATAATTCAGTGTCTATAGGTACTTATGTTTATATGACTAAAAGTGGTATAACATAAATCGTCTCAAAACTCCTTTTTCTACAAGTAGTTGAAAAAAAAACTTGTATTTTAGAATACAACTGTTGAGTAGTTAGTAACCTAACTACTTTTCGATTTACGGTAGTTAGTAGTTAGTAACTTACACTACTTTTAAAAAGTAGTAACTTTAGTTAGTAGTTAACTACTTTTACAAAGTAACTTGCCCAGCTCTGGTATACACTTAATATTTTGCAAAGAGATACACAATATATCTCTATACAAGGTTTTTCACGTAACCCGTTTGTTAAAAGTTTTTTTATATTTCCAATCAAAATTAAATTTTGATTTTTTCTAAAAACAAAAAAAGTATCACTTCCGGTTATACCGGAAGTGACATCAACTTTTATATTTCAAATGAAATGTTATACTTTTTATTAATTTTTTTAATTTTACGTGTAATTTTAAAGCTATTTTATTCATACCTGATTATCCCAAAAGTCAATGGTTTTTGAGATATTTAGATGTTTTTGAGAATTTTCACATTTGTAACATCAACTTTAAAAATTCATATCTTGGCAAATTATAAAGTTTAAGCTGTTAATTTGTATCACTATTAACGAAAATTATCATCTTTTAAACGACTTTTTGTAAAAGTCCAACACACGTACAGAGTGTTTAAAATATAATGCCAAAGTTAACAACTTTTACATTCGTAAAACTAAATTTTTTTTAATAGAACAACCTATACATATTAAGATGGTTAAAAACACAATACAATTCTGCATCGATTGATATAATGGTTTCCTATATCCATCTTTACCCGTTAATGAGTTATAAGGATTTTTTTGACATTGGTACAAATTTCAATTAAAACGCAGGTATAGTACGCTGAGTAATACATATGACATTTGTCACTAATATATCAATACACATTACTATTTGATACAATCTAATTCTAACAATTATGCAGAACGGTTTAGAATGATGGTTCCCTATGCCCATCTTTAACCGTTAATGATTTATAGTTAGTATAAATTTTAATTAAAATCACTCATTGTGTAAACTTGCTGTAACAAATTGTATAGGTATCTAAAGTAGCCAAAAAAATCCAGAAATAATTTTTCGGTTTGTAAAATGACCATCAACGGGGCATAACCGCCGTCTTGAATTAAAAAAGTGATGCTTCTCGGAATTTTGCCTTATTAATATAACAAAAAGATATATGCTTTCTAAAGCTAAAACAAAATCAAGTATTTTTCGTTAAATATTTTTTGCCCTACCTCTGAAAATAAAGTGGCGAGAAGTGTTCAAAGGTTTTTCCAAAGAAGTGTCTAAACTTTGTAACAGCTCAACTGATTTCAATAAACTTAGTATTGTTGAAAATAATATTCCTTAAAGAACTAACTCTAAATAAATTTTAGAGATTGCGATTTAGGATCTTGCCATTAGAGGGCGTTTAAATTGAAACTTGTTTAAAAGTTGATAATTTTAATTAATAGTGATACAAACATCACAGCTTAAACTTCATAATTTGACAAGATATGAATTTTTAAAGTTGATGTTACAAATGTGAAAATTCTCAAAAACATTTGAATATCTCAAAAACCGTTAACTTTTGGGATAATGAGCTATGAACAAAATAACTTTACAATTACACGAAAAATTAAAATAGTTAATAAAAAGTATGGCATTCTATTTGAAATAAAAAAGTTGATGTCATTTTCGGTATAACCGGAAGTGATACGTTCCTGAATATATTTTAATTATAAACCTAATAACCATTTACTTAATATTAGAAAAAATCAAAATTCAATTATTATTGGAAGTACAAAAACTTTTAAACTAACGTGTTACGTGAAAAGCTTTGTATATGATGAATAATATTTATCACTAAAAAGCGGACAGTCAGGCAAATGCCTGAAGCCTGCCTATTTTGCCTTTTTGTGTAACTTTTTGTCTTTTTTGCCTTTTTGAAGAGTATTATTTTATATTGCCTTTTTACATATAAATTTTGAAAAGCATTACAGAATTTTACTTAAATTACGTGCAATAATATAATTAACATGTTTTGCTCAAAGGGTCCTACCACGAACCTATAAATAACAACAGGAATTTTCATGTTTTGTTAAACAATGGTTTCCAGAAAACATTAAATACAAAAGCCCCTTATAGAGAAGAACTATTGTAAGAATTTGTACTAGGATTATGTACAATGACAGGTTTAACAGAACACTATTTACAAAACCGGATGGGTTTCGGAATGAATCATATTTTATAGGTCTATTCAGTACCTAAGTAAAGCAAACAAATATAGATAATTTTAATTCTGTCCGGTGGGATTCCTTTAATAACTGAAACACATGACTAAAGTATTCTTTGTTTGTTATAAATACCTGTGATATTGTCACACTGTGATAGTCTATTGCTGTTGTGCTGTGGGTAAGTTTTAAAAAATGACACTTAATTAACAATCAAAATTTGAAAATCATTACAAGTGGAGTAAATTGGACAATAATTTAACAACCGACGGGAAAAACCTTTTTTGTCAAGTTTGTTAAAAACCAGTAAGTTTATATTATCTGAATCTAAATGCTTTTAATTACTAGTATATGTATTATTTTAGATCGGCGCTATTAAAAAGTACCATGGAAAACAACACTTGGCTAGTGGTTTACATTTAAAAAATATTTAAAAAAACTATGAAACAACCATTGTTAAAAACCGTTATAGAAGATCAACAGAATAAACCTGACCTATCAAAAACAAATTTTGCTCTAGATTTGTGCGAAGCATTGGTGTCGGCTCAAATTCCTTTTAAAAAAACTTGATAATATCAATTTTCCCAAATTTCCTCGAAAAATACACCAAACAAATTGTTCCAGATGAATCAACTTCGAGAAAAAATTATTTAGACGTATGTTACCAATTGGTAAGCGGTATAATTAAAGTATTAATATAGTTTTCAAAATGCTGATTTACCTTTTATAGAAAATACAGACAATAAGGAATGACATTGGGGACCATTACATTTGGACTTCGGTTGATGAAACAACCGATTGCAGCGGTCGACATATAGCAAATTTTCTAGTGGCTAAATTGTCTGAACCAGGAAAAGCTCATTTGGTAACATCCAAAGAAATTCCACAGACCAATCAAAAAGCAGTTGCAAATTTTTTCAATGATTGTTTACGTAAGTTTTTTTTAATGATTGATTAATATAATCTAATCTATTAATTACAATTATATAACTTTATATTTTTGGGATTTCTGTATCCCAACTTTATATGATCAAATCAATTCAGGCATTAGAAATATTTTATCCGAATTTAAAACATTTAACTTGTCTAGCACCTAGAATACATAGGGTGTGTGAATTCATTCGAGACAAGTTTGCAATATTAAACAAGTTAATTTCTTCCACCAAAAAGGTAAAAATCTCTAACATATTGGATTCCTTTTTTGATTATTGGATGTTGTTTCAGGTTTTTGTGAAAGCACCATTACGGGTAAGGGCCTATAAAGAAAAACTTCCAGATGTTAAACTTCCACCGGAACCTATCATAACAAGATGGGGAACTTGGGTCCTTGCATTTTTTATGCCACACATTTTGAAAAAATTAAAGAGGTACAGTTCATACTATAATCTGACATTGTCTTATACATTAATTGAATTGTCTTACTTCAGGTGGTTGAATTATTTGACGAGACGGCCTCTGCAGCAATTGCTAAAACTCAAAAAGCTTTTAATGACGAAGCTGTTAAAAGAGGACTAGTTTTTATAAAAACACACTTTTTCGGCATTCCTGACGAATTAAAGAATCTAGAAAAAAGCGAAACTGCAATGACCGAATCTTTCGCTACATTCGAAAGAATAAGAGCAATTATAAGAGCATATCCAGGAACTATAAGAAGAAAAATTAATCAAAAATTGGATTCCGTCACATCAAAAAACCCTTTCTTTGACCTTCTTTCACAACCGACTAAAATTCAAAAAGAGGAGGTTATGAAGTATCAACAAAAAATATATTTAACCATAACAGAAACATTGGCATTAAAATTTGCTCCACTAACATCTTGTGATGTCGAAAGAACTTTTTTCTTCTATAAAAGTATTTTAAATGATAAAAGGCAACAGCTTCTTGGTCAAAATATTGAAAAATATTTGATTTGTGCTTGGAAAAATAATAGCACTTAATAAACATTGTAAAACAAAAAAATAAACTGTAAATTTTAATAGATATTTGCGCTTTTTTTATTGCTTTTTTGGCAGGTTTAATATGCCTTTTATGCCACTTTTTTTGGTATTTTTTCTTGCCTTACTATCCGCTTTTTATTTATCACATTTCTAGTGCTTTAATGAATATAAACGTAACACGTTCACATAAGAAGTTTATGATAAAATGCTTAAAATAAAATTCTGAAAATTTCTAGTGTAAGGTTTTCATATGTGCTCTATCAAATAAAAATAATGGAAACTTTTGAATTTAAATAGTACTTTTGTTTAAAGTATATATTTTATTTATTATCAAATGTGCTGGGGATCAAATTAGACCACTGATTGCGGAATGAATAAATATATATATTTGGTCTAAAATATTAAATAACAATTTTCTAAATTTCTTAATACCACAACAACATATTTGTTAGACCAATAAGATTTTATGACTGATTTTTGCAAATAGTTTTTGCAATTTATTTCTGCACGCTATTGAGTATTTTTAAACAGTCCCGCGTCGTACATAAGGACAAAGCCGTATGATGCACGGCGGCGAAAAGTCTTAAAATTTAACAGTAAAAAAAAAGCTACAAGCAACATTGTCAAAACAAAATTTATAATAATAAAAAAACCAGTAAGGAATTGCTAGCTATTACATTGTTTTTTATTTGTTTATTTTTTGATTTTTACTCTTTGAGACGAGGGAACCGAGTTACTTCTCGAAAATAATATATTTTCCAAATGAGAGTACGCACTAATAGCATTTATTCAATCAAATACGTAATACGTAACATGATACATGAATTGTGTGAACTCAAACAAATCTGATTTAAGTATGGTTCTACGCTGCCAAAACTCACACCACCAGGATCCAAATCTTCCAAAACAAGATCCTCAGAATGATTGCTGACGCCCTGGTTTTGCCGAACAGACCGGCTCCATCAGGAACTCGCCATCCCAAAGATCGCTGATTTCGTCCGCCAATCCGCAGCTGTGCTCCATGCAGACCTCGCTGCCCATCCCAATCCCCTCGTCCGGCGGCTTTGAGAATACGACAGAGATGACATGCCTAGGCACAAGCGGCCTAAGTATGTCATCCTAGAAAGTGTAGAATGAAATGTACAACCCAGCGGAGAAGTTTGAAACCAAAGAGGCGACTCGGAAGTGGAAAACCGATCCAAAGGGGCTATTTAAGCAAATTATGTTATCACTCATGACACTTTATAGTGATGTGTTTTTTGTTGTGAATTATTTTTTGTTTTAGATTTATTAAAACATTAAAATCCAAAAACTTGCATCAAACAAACTTCTTTCAAAAAACCATGTTCAGCAGTTACTGATGAAGCCAGTTTCTTATTGAACACAATTCATGTTTTTAAATCATTACATATATTAATAGTACCTACAACACAAGAATTAATCAAGAAGTCAATGGCGGCATCTTCATTATGTCATTTGGTCAATGACCCTCCAAAAAAATACAAAAAACTGTTTTTTATTTTTAATTTACAATTTAAAAATATGTAACGTTTCATATTGCTCATTCCAAAGATAGATAAATTGATTTTAAACATAAATCTAAATCTAAACTAACCCAAAAAATTACTTATTATTACTACTCAATCAGCAAGAAAACGTTTTTTCCTTGTTTTAAAAACGTTACAACGTTTTAAAATAGTTGAAATAAAAAATGTTTTTTTGAAAAATTTTTTTGTTACGTTTTAAAAATATTTAATCTATTTATTGACACTATAATATTTTAAATCCATTTTAAACATATTTTCTAAAACATGTTTTTTTAAATTTTTGCCCTTGCAACGTAAATTTGGCCATCAAGACGTTTTTGCAATGTTTTTAAACATGTAAATATATCTTTTCAAAACGTTAAAAAAAATTTTAAAAAATGTTACTTCTATTTGACCATACATAAGCATAACACGAATCATGCATGTTGTGTTTATTCAACGCACTAACTCTAAGAATATTTGTTTTGCCCTAGTCAAATATGGTCGCCCGTGACGTCAGCTTGCCTCACTTTTGAGTTGACAATTTAGTTTAATTAAACATTCTTAGAAAAGACGCATAAGAAACACTTTTGAAACTGTAACCTCGCAAACATTACCCAGATTTAGAAATGTGTCTAGAAATGGACGGTCGACATTTCGAACATTTCTTAACAACATTTTGCTTTTGTTTTATGTTATTACTATTATTGGTACAATTGCTATAGTCTGTTGGATTATAAATTACGTTCTAAGTTTATAGGCATTTGTAAAAATATTCGTTATTATTCTTATACACAACATTAAATTACTGAGCAGAAGATCACAAAGCCTGATACCAATTCAACGGATTTTAAAATGTATTTAAAACTAACTATTTACACGTAATTTAGAACTAATTTTTATAAACTAATTTTGTAATTAAACTAACTAACGAAATCTAACAATCAACTTAAAAGTAATTTATATATGACTCATTCGATAAATAAGGACCGCGGATAACTTTGCACTTTTGTTTTTCAACTTCGATCAAAACCGAAATTAGTCTAAAGATGTATTGAACCGCAGTCATTATTTGTTTTTCCGTTTATTTTCATATTTATGCGTAACACACAAAAATTTTAGAAGAGCAATATTAATAATTTCTTTGCAGTGCGAAATAGCTTGTATCTTTTCGATATGAACAAATAGCAAATTTAAATATATTTAAATAGGACATATTAAAACTTGCTTACTCAACAACTACGTACTTTAGTTACTATACGACGATAGTTTTATTACGTTTTAATCTAATGATTAAATTAGCGTAGTTACGTTAGACAAAAATTGACCCATCCTTGCTTCTGATTTGTTCTTCTGGAGGATGACGTGGTGTGTAATGTAACAATGACAACGGTGCCATTGGAAGTTTCTCTTTTTTAGAAATTTTTTATTTACGAATTGGATATTGTTAAATTACATATCTAAGTTAATAATATTTGTGATTACATATTTATTGTCATACCTGAGGAACAAAGCGCTTAAGTGAAATCATTTCAGAAATATATTTCTAATTTCTACTCACCTGCTTTCATCAGCATTGCAACTTTATTCTATATTTTTTTAAACGGTGGTATTAAATTTTACTGTACTTATAATTTTTGATCAGATATAGACAGCAGTTAAATTTCATATCTTATTTTGTTTTTGTTGCACAATTTTTTGTTTTCTTCATTTTTTCATTAGTTAGTTACAAAATACTAACAGCAAAGAAAATAAATATTTAATGGATTCATATTATCCCACATATACCAAAGGACTTCATAAAATATTGATATTAGCGATGAGTAACGAAGCGTCACATAATTTTAGTATAAATTAGCTTTAGTCATAATCATAGTTTTAGTATCACTTCGCTAAGGATGACAGCTCAGCTGTCGAAACACGTGTACGACAAGTATTCAAATTATGGTAGCTAGGTTATTGTGAATCAAATAATAGTTTAACCCATAGGTTTAAACTTTACTTTAATTATTTTCCGTTAATTGTGATACGGTTTTTCCATTGTTTTAAGAACAAGGAGCTTTTTATTTTAGATGTTTTTGCATTTTTGAAAGTTTTTTGATTTTTTGTACGTTTAAATTCACGGTTTTCTAAAGTAATTGTCTTTAAAAGCTTAATCTTAATTGTTGTGAATTTTGATATTAAAAAAAATTGTATTATTAAATATTAATAATAAAAAAAAATAAAAAAGCCCCTAGCACTATCGTATTATAAATCGCCTAGTGCTTATAAATTTATGTTTTACAATTTAGGTTTTGTTTTATCCTTTACTTAAAAAGAAAAGTAAACGGAATGGCAGATCACGAAAAACAGTGCATTGTAATGTTTGATGAAATTACCCTAAGACGATGTTTGCATTACAACCAATACTGGGATTACGTTGAAGGGTTTGAAAATTTAGATAGTTTAGGTTGTAAACCATATTTGGAAAATCAAGAGTTAGTTTTTTGTTTAAGGGGATTATTATATAATTGGAAACTGTTGTTTTGTTATTTTCTAAGCAACGGTTCCGTAAAATATGAACTTGCAACAAATTTGAAAGAAGCTGTACATACAAAAACTGCTTCAAATTGGATTAAAGCCGCGAATGTTAGTATACGACCAGGGATTAAACAATAGAGCAGGGTTGGCGCATTTAGGAGCAACTAAAGATAAACCAAAAATTATCATCGATAGTAATGAATTGTATTTACCGTTCAAACCTCCTCACTTATTAAAGAGTTTTAAGAAACAAGTTCGTTAACGCAAAACTGGACGCGTTTGTTCAGGATAAGAAAATTGATTAGTCTGATTTTATTAGGACATATTATATTGACCAAAGCAGCAACGTAGCAAGATCGATGCTGAAAATTACAGAGAACACGTAAATCCGTCCAATTTTCATTAAGAAATTCTTTGACACTGTACATTTTTTGAAAACGGCAGTTCACCCAGTAGAATCTTTCTCAAATTTTCCCCAATGTCTGTTTTACGCCAAAGTGTCCATCTGATGTACCATCGTGGAGATGCTTTGAAGCTTTGCCAAAGAGCCAGGTGTTGACCTGGCTCTTTGGCACTACCAACTGTAGTCTGTTTTCCGTGCCCTCGACGCTCTCGAGAGATCGCTTAAAGAAACCATCTTCTATTATCAAAGAATCCCACTGCAATCAGTACGCTTAGATGTTTCTGCCCAAAGCACTCACTTCTCCCCAGGTTAGTCAGCCGTTTTCTTTCCAGTTCAAGAGCAGTTTTACTTCGGGATCGTTTTTTGTTCGCGACGCAACTGGTTAGGTTCTCAATTGTTGTTAACCAAAGCAGTTCTCCGTAGGCATTCGACTTTTTCTTCATGTCGTGAACAATGGCTGCAGTCCGCCGGACATGGTCTTCTGGACATGGCACCAGCGTTCCGATGACTGCTTCCGGCACGGTGTTCTGTGTCATAGCCATACTCTTGCAGTCTCTCGATCCATCTTGTCCTTCCAGGTTACGGAACTGCAATAATTGTTTTAAAGCGGCAAATCTCGTTGATCTATCTTTCGTTTTTACGAGTACCATTGGGGACGCCCATGGGCTATTTGAAGGTTCAATCACAGCTTCTTTCTCCATATTCATAATTATTTGTTCGGCTTTTTCTCTTTTCGCCAAAGAAAGTTGGCGTGGATGTTGTCGTATCGACCGAGCGTCACCGGTATTAATTTTACGCTTTACTACCTTAGTTCTTCCTTTGGAACCACTCTTCGACGCAAACACATCTTGATACTACTGAATCAACACTTTAACTTTAACCAGCTGGTCTTAGTTGAGTTTTTGGCATTTAAAAATAAGAATGTCCAATAGATGTTGTGGGTACTTCCTCGGCGACTTATCTTCGTTAGAATTCCAGCATCTCACAATTTGAGATACTAGCGTGCATTGTCCTACCGCAGTCTTCTTTTTCAACGTTACTGGATCTGAGTTGACATTTAAGATATTTACTGGCATCGTGTTTTTTACTCGTACTAAAGTTCTGCCAACCAGTTGTTCTTTTTCAACTAAGTCGCGCTCCAGTGGTTCAATTGCGCAAATGTAGCCTTTTCTGAGATTTCCATCTAGGCGTGCCATCACTACACTTTCAGTCCTTGCAGGCAGAGTCACGTTTTCACTCAATCAAACTCACACAGCTGCCTTCTCTGACGATTAAAAAGAAATTTCTTCACTGTCGATCTTCAAGACATCGTTCATCATATTCAAATGGAACCCATACTTTTTTATAACGTCCATTCCCAAGATAACTTCTTTTGTTGTGATCGTAGTTTGAGTTTGTGCGATTTCTTTTGTGAAAGACCCGGTATTTGAGTTGATTTTATTTGTTTCATGTACTTTGGGATTATTTGAGTAACTTCACGTTAATTTAATGAAGTTAGTTCACGTTTTTAAATTCATCATTGTCAATCAAGTTTTGAAGTAAAGTTTTGTATTCAATTAATTCGAAATTATTACGTTGCATATACATTCGTATTCTGTATTTACGTTGATATGACATTTTCATTGTTCTGTTAATATTTCAGTGGTATCTAATTTATGTTTCCCTTTTGAGATAGTATTGTAATTTGTATTAACTACGTTTTTAGCGCATTTGGATTTACTCATTTTTATAATTTATTACTTTTGATAGACGATTTTATTATTTGATTTCAACAAGTTAATTTTAATGAATGTAATCTATGAAATTTGATATTTTTTTGTTGTTGTTGCAGTTCTCACAATGAGAAAGGCTGTCTTCGACACTACTGCGTCTTAATTAAATCTGTTTGCAACTTCTTTTCGCTTCTTTGTTGTATGGTTTTCTTTCACAAAGATTTTCGTCACAGTCTTTAATGGTAGTGCTAGAGCACCACGTTTATAAATATTAATGATTTTTAGTTAAGAGGGGGAGTTCGCAGTTTTACCAAGCACTAAAAACATCGGAATGTAGTCCAGATGTGGGGTTGAATTAACCCTTGGAAAGTTGAAGTATCCGCGGAAGTCATGACCATAGAAAGCATAATGAATTTTTAGTTATGTGTTGGAAATAGTTTCCTAACTCGTAAATTTACAGCCTTTTGTTATTTCACGCGGTATTGATTGTTTTTCGTTTTACGTACCTTGAAATCGTTAGTTGTTGTGCGACACGGTATCATTTTCGCCTTTGTGGTGGCTTCTTCCGACGGATCCTTGTCAACTGGGGTTAGTCTCTTGATCTTCTGACCAATTACATCTGGTAACTTTAAAATCAACCATAAGCCTCTTTCTGGATCTATTACGACAACAAGTTAAGATATTTATTGATTACCGTTTAAACTATTTATTCGCGGGCTTAGTGATTTAAAAGCTTTGAAATTAATTCGTATGAGAATTTCATTGGGGGATATCGATTCTATCGATTTTTTTTGTGTTTTTATTATTAAACATCAAAAATAAAAAGACGGTCAGTTTTCAATGTTAAATGTATATTATCGTCGCTGATCCCGTAAGTTTCGGGCTTTAATATTACGATTTTCAAATTTATAACTTATTGCATTTTGTATTTAGTTTCAATTTACTTACATATGTTCTATTCTTAATGCGGTGAAAGTCTTGCGATTTATTATTTTTTAAGTTAAAGTAATCTGCGTTCATGTTATAGTATTTTGTTTATAACTTCAGTGTAACTATGTAATTCTATTCATTTAATTTCGTGTTAATTTAAATTGTTATTTGCGTTAACTTGATTGAAATTTAATTACTGTTTTGTTTATTTACCCATTATTTTATTTTTTTTCTCAGATTTGTGTATTAAATATTAAATTGTAAAGTGAAACAAAGCTTTTATTCCGTCGGCCTTAGCGTTATGTGAATTTTAGATTAATTCAAATTTTAGTGCGATACACTCTAGTGAGGTAAGTCCATTTATATTGTATTTTACAGAAGCCGTCTTGTGGTTGGCAAGGGCCTGAAGTCGTTTAAAGCTATACACCTTTCTGGCGCCCTTTGGTTTTGTCTTTGTTTTCGTTTACTTTCAAACTTTCCAAACGG
Source organism: Aquatica leii (assembly GCA_035610365.1). Lineage (NCBI taxonomy): Eukaryota > Metazoa > Arthropoda > Insecta > Coleoptera > Lampyridae > Aquatica > Aquatica leii. The sequence goes on along the minus strand of CM069433.1, from coordinate 51,049,320 downwards.
TCACGGAATTTTGAATATAATCCACACCCATCTTCATTGAGCACCGGGCAACCCTTGTTTTATGTTGCTTTAATTCAGGCGAGTTTCATTGTTCCAACTTTTGCACGTAACATCGTAATGCCGGCTACCAGTACTTGATGGTCGAGTGCTCCATTTTTCAAACCAATAGTTACTTTGACTTGTTCATGAGTAGATATTTCTTCGCCCGTCGCCGTTCGTAGTCGTACTGTTACTGGTGATGTCTTCTCATCTTTCTGTAATATGTCCGGACGAATGATGGTCTTCGTTGCTCCCGTGTCAACCAGTAACTGAACACTTCTTGCATTGTTCTTGCCATCGAGATAAATGCAATTGCTCCACAAGCGATGCCATTTGAATGGTAATTTCCGGGGCATAGGTCGTTCAAGTCGACTTTTGCCCCATTAGGTCAATCTGTTCTTGTTTTGCGGGCACTCTTCTGGTTTTCTTTTAGACTTAGTACAGCCTCGTCGTACGTGGCTCACTTCCCCGCAGTTTCTGCACGTCACATCTTTTCCTCGAGCTACTTGTTACCAAAATGCATGTCGCACTATTTCGACGCCTGATTTGCTGCTTCAAACTCCAAAGCATGGGTTAAAGCGTCATCCAACGTTTTCGGTCGAGCTAACCGGAGAGTCTGCTGCGTATCGCTGCATCGGAGGCCGTCTATAAAGGTTTGAATAGCAAACTGCTCCAAGAAGGTATCTGGTGCTCTAGGATACGCAAACCATGTTAATCTGGCGATGTCAGCCCCAGACTCTTAAAGCAGCTTTCTGAATCCGACTTTTAATTTGAGCATCTCCATATCTCATTTCTAAACGTGAAATTAAAAGTTTGTTATCTTCTTGTAGGCGGTCAGGAACAATTTACTCCAATCATTAACTGTAACAGCAGCTTCAAACTGCTTGTAGTAGGTTGACCATAGAACTTTACCATTCAGATTTGGAGTTACAACTTTAAACCTGTGAGTGGTTTCTTCCCGATGGTCCATGATTAAATTTTTGTTTATGACGCTTCCTTCGCCATGACAATTCATTCGATTTATTGTTTTTTTAAGCAGTTTTATACTAATTTTTAATTTGTCCTTTTGAATTAATTTCCTATACTTGTATTTATTCTTCAACAATCTTTATTTGATTTCACATGGTCGCTCGTATTTCTTCTAGAATTTTCTTCCATTTTTCTAATATTATCTTCTATTTTCTGAGAACTTTTGGACAGTTTTTCTCGCATATTTTTATTCATCGATTCATAACCATTTTTTATTAATTCAAAAAATTCAAATAGTTATAACACGGATAAAAATTTTAACAACACTGAATTTTAATAACGCCCGACACTAGTTTAACGAACTGGTACAGCTAGAATTACACGCTATAAACAAACATGCGAGTCGCAAACTAAACAGTTGATTATTTACATAATATCAATGGTTATATTACAGGAGCCATATTAAATTACTGATATTTACACTATAATTGCGAACCCCACCCCTGACACTAATGTAACGAATTTTAATACTAATTTATTTATACCAAAATATTTACAGGTTTATAACTACACGTAACTAATTAAAACTAACGATATTTTAAAAAACCACTTACACTAATTTATATTTTAGAATCACTCGAAAAATAATGTCGGCGGATATTTTTTGTTTATCTAAAACTGATACTTGTTTACATTAAAAGCACGTACGCTTGAACTCCGTTATATTTATCTTAACCACGCGTTAATCACTTATTTGTGTAAACATTTTCTTAATACTTTTGACTTAGAATCACTGACCTATGCTCCGTTTTTATTTATTTCCGTTATCTATCCCGAGAATTTTCTACATCCTTCGGTAAACGTTCTGGAAGTGAACGTTTTCGAAATTGACAATAACAATGCGAACGCTTCAATATGTAAATTTTTTTACTTCTAACCAGTACCTATCGTCACAATAAGACAAACTTTAATTTATTAGTATATTTAATATTTGAACAAATAAAACCTTAGTAATTTTTTTACCAAAATGAATTGTTTAAATCAATGTTTATTTTTTAATTAATCAACTAACTAATAATAATTTTGGTTTTCAATTTTTTTTTAATAGTTAATAAGGAATCTTTTAGGTAAAGATCGCATATACCTAATTGATGATAACTTGTGTTTCAACAATTTTAAGTAATAAACGATTTGATAAACAAATGCAAAATTAAATTAATTTTTGCATTACCGGATATTAAAATAAATTTGTTATAAAGCATACATTTTATTTGTCATATGATTCACTATTGCATTAAATAAATAATTTATTTACTGATAAAGTAACACCAATTTTATTCTAAAACGTGGTGTTAGGTACTTATAAAAATATTTATGCATTTCTTTAATTGCCTTAACAAATAGTGTATAATACTTCAACTTATCAGTAGTTTCCTAAATCTATTATACAATATTTTTATGTTTTGAAACTTCAAGTTTAGTAGTTAGAAAATGTACAATTGTTATTAAGACTAAAAAAGATCTATGTAATTTTTTGCCCAAAGTATCATTTTATACAAACCGATATGAAATACTGCATATATAATGTACGAAAACGTACACATATAGTAAAATAATCTGCCTGATATATGAACACCCATTACTGCGCCAAAACGTCCAAACATCAACGACATTGCAACTCCCATACCTCTTACTTGTGTTGGATACAAATCTACAGTTACAGCATTAATAAGTCCAATACTAGTGTAGGATGCCAGAGCTAAAGCCATAGACACTTTTATTGATGTAGATCCAGACAAGTACTGTGCAGGTATGGAACTTAATATACTGATAAGAAATAACAGTAACAAACACTTTCTTTTTCCAAGATAGCCGACAAGACATCCTATAGAAAAATATAGGGAAACTAAAAATGCTCCCAAAATAAGATTTACCGTGAACACATCTGATCTTATAGTATTACTGCAAGAGTTCTGTCAATAAAATCATTAAAAACGATTATTTTTACAATTTATATTTACCAAAGTATCATTCGTTGAGACGCCATTATTATCAAAGTGGTACTTTAACGCTCTACAAATAGTGCCTTTTTTATCAGGATTTTGTATTTCAAACTTTGAAATATTATTCATTATCTCGGGATACCACATGTAAAAACCAGTTGATCTAAAAAATAATTTTATCGATTTTTTTTTAATACGAAATATTTAGTTACGCCATGAATATGCCAAACTGTAAAGCATCTACTAACAACGTTTTTATTAGATAAGGCATTTGATATAGCTGTACTGTTTGTGACCACATTAAACTTAAAAATCGGGCAGATTTAATCGATCGCATGAAATCTTCATTAAGTATCAATTTTTTCACAATAAGTTGGTTACACAATCTTCCTCTGTTACAAGTATATATTTTTGTTAATACTAAACGGGCTTCTTCTTCTCTATCTTTTGATAATAAAAATTTTGGAGTTTCGGGTAACAAAAAATTAAAATTGTAAACAGTAATGTCAGTACAGTATAAAGCAGCGCTAATAATCTCCAACTTTTGAATAATACGTTTATAACTGGTATTTTAATACTAAATTCTAATGGAAGTATCAGCCAAGCCAATCCTGGCATTATCGTATTACCAAATGCGACAAACATTACCACCCAAGACATTACAATTGGTCGATAAAAGTCGCTGTGAAGTTCTCCAACGTATGTGAACAAAACACTGCATGTGCCGCTTAAACTAAAATATTTGTTAAAAAAATGTACTTTGAAAGAATTTTGTATAACTCACAATAACCCACTAAGAAATTTTAAAACTAAAAACGTCCAACCGTTAATTGAAAATGCAGACACCACACTAACTACAAATGTTAAAGACATGCTAATTAAAATAATAATTCTTCTTCCATACATATCTGCAAGAAATCCCCAGAAATGTGACGTCAATGCTATGCCTAAAAAACTGGCAGCTAATATAAATCCTTTTAAAGAGACGGTAAGTTTAAAATCGCAGTCAGCCGCTGGTATTACAAACATAGCACCCATACTTTCAATTATAATACACATTAAACAACCTCCACCTACAAACACTAAAAATAAATTAAATTTTCCAAAACCTACAATTGTTTTATGGACAATAAGAAAAAAATGTATATTTTTTCAAACCAGCTAATGTAATTGCATCACTAACATTCATGTGATCCTCGTCGACTTGTATTTCTTGTGGGATTTGTGTAGCATTATTTGATTGCAACTTAAACAAAATTTAAATGTTACTTGAATAAAAATAAATGTTAAAATTGAAGTAAGTAACATTATAAATCCTCGAATTTTCACGAATAAATTAAAATGCTAGAATAACTTTTAGTTGCTTTTAGCAACTAACATTTTAAATGATAGAATTAAAATGTTGTTGATAATTTTAATTGGTCGCTTCAATCGGGAGCGTCATTTAGAACTACAATGTACATGTATACTGAAATAGTTTCAAGAGCTATCACCGATCACATCGACGAATTAAAATTATCAACTAACTTTTGAATTCTATCATTTAAAATGTAAGTTGCTAGAAATAAGTCTAGCATTTCTAATGTTACTTCATTTATTTTCAACGTAAACTGTAAAAAATATCAAGTTTTTTAAACCAACATTTTAAATGTGGCAAAAATCAATAATATACATTTCAATTAAATCTATTAGTTACTTTATTGTGTTACTATTAAATACTAAATTTGTTTTACTACAATTGTAAACAAACTTTAATTTTTATTTATTTTCATGTTTGTCTATTTATTTTAATACATTGAACCTGTTTGTTAAACAATCTTAACACATTTAAATTGTTAGGTAAAAACGTATTTACTTATGCAATATATTTTGCTCAAAAATATCTAACAGTCATATTAAAAACTTTAATTTAAACTGAGAAATAAAGTATATGAACAAAACTTTGAATTCATGTAACACTTTTTATTTAACAACAAAAAAATAACAATCAAATTTGAGAATTATAATGTATGTCAAATTAAAATGTTACATGAATCAAAATGTTTGTTGATAATTTTAATTCTTCAATTTTAAATCAAGAATAATATCACCAAAAAATATATTAATTCTGAATTAAAAGTTTGTTGATAGTTTTAATTCTTCAATTTTAATTGGCGCTGTAGGTTGCGGAAGTTGTGAGTACTCTAACCGGTGGTAAACTTGCTCTATGGTCTGGCTACATTTTAATTCAGTGTTAATGTTTGTTGGTAATTTTATTCTTGATTTAAAATTGAAGAATTGAAATTATCAACAAACATTTTAATTCGGAATTAATATGTTTGTTGCTAATATTAGTTCTTGATTTAAAATTGAAGAATTAAAATTATGAACAAACATTTTAATTCAGAATGAATATGTTTGTTAGTAAAATTAATTCTTGATTTAAAATTTTAATTCAGAATTAATATGTTTGTTGGTAATATTAATTCTTGATTTAAAATTGAAGAATTAAAATTATCAACAAACATTTTAATTCATTTAACATTTTAATTCGACATACATTTTAATTTTACAATTTAAATGATTTTTTTGTTTGTTATATAAAAAGTGTTACATGAATTAAAATGTTTGTTCATATAGCTACTTTTTTTCTTAGCTTAAATTAAAGCTTTTAATATGACTGTTAAAAATTTTGAGCAAAATATATTGCATTAGTAAATACGTTTTCACCTAACAATTTAAATGTTAAGATTGTTTAACAAACAATGTTAATGTACTAAAATAAATAAACAAACATAAAAATGAATTTAATAAAAATTGAAGTTTGTTTGAATGTAACGAAATTAAATTTAGTAATAAAAAACAAAATGGCGTTCCATATATTTGTAAAATTTACGATAGTACGAAGAATTAAATTAAAAATAACTATTAAACAAACTGGTTGTAAAAACATAATTTTACCTGATTAGTCGTATAGTCACGAGTTTGTTCCATTGTTATACATGTAATCTATTTTTATTTTATGTGAGTTTTTAAAGATTTGTAGTCGAACTGTTAATTTGATTTCCATGTATGTATAATATCTCTATTTGTCACGGGTTGCAAAATTTAACGATAAACTTTGATATACCAGTAAATTTTAATGAAAACGTTTAATATATTTTACCGAATAAAGAAAAAAATAATGTAAACGTCTTACACTCAGTTTATTGCTCAGTTACTTTCTATTAATATAATGTAACAAAAACCAAATTGCTAGATATAAAAGTGTTCTCAATAAGAACATCGTCATTAACCGATAATTAATTTAAATTAGTACAAAACACCGAAAACTATTAAAAACCATTGCTAGAAAATTTAAATTATATTATCGAGTAAGTAAAATACTGATTTAGCTCTAAAAGGTTTTACAACATATTTTCTTTAGTAGAAAGTGCTCTAACAGTACTGAGGCATTTTAAAAATAAATTTAATGTTTGTTGTAAACGTACTACGTCTAAATTTTAACACCGATCAAATATACTTAGAAATATAGCAAAAGTTAAGACCTTACATTTTTAAAGTAAAATTTTTATTAGTTTTAAGAGATCCGCTTCCTTTCGTGAAAAATCTGTTATATATAGATCTTATTAATATCTTATATACATCAAACTATAGAACCCTAGATCGCATAAAGTTAGTTCTTTCCAACAATAATAAAATTTAAACAAATGAATATTAAATACCTACAACATTAAGAAATCGTAAACAACTATAACTTAGCAATCAAAATTGTTATCAGCATTCTACTAAAAACGACTAGTAAATCAAAGTCCGTATTATCTGCTATATATATGAACCCGCACGGTCATCGTAACAAATATACTTATTCATAATGTATGAAGTATAGAGCAATGTAACTCAATGCACAAAATAAATAAATTAACTACTCACAAACAATTTTAGATCTAGATGCATTATACATTAGTACACATCGTGTAAATTAAACTAGACTACATCAAAATCCACAGACTTTTGAGTAATGGTTTTGAGTATCTAAATACCGGAAAACCTTGGGGCATTTTAAATTTGAGTTATCTAATATGCTTAACCTATGAACTCGGCTGTTTTTGATTTGTGTTTCATTTTATATAATCATGTAATATAGTATTAAAAGTAGCCAATAAGCATTTTTGGAAATGGTAATCTCATAAATATACTTCTTTTAAAATTCATACTACAAATATCATGAAATTTAGAAATGTTCTTTCTCAATTAAACCAATTACTCCAACTAAGAAAACCGCCGTGGCTGCAGACTAAAAGTTTACTCTATCACTACCAAAGTTTAAAATAAAAAAATTTAAAGTGACATCTGCAGAGCAGTTTGACAGCGTGATAAAACCATTATCTGTTCAATGACACACGCTAATAGATTTTGTTCTATAATGCACCGCCTTGTTTAAATGTGCATACTTAACTTAACTTTGACACATAGTCTAATTAACAGATTGTAGCAAATCAGGTCCATTTATTGAATATACAGCCCAGTATATTAATTTATAGAAACAAATGATAGTACTCATTTTTTTCTCATAACTCACATATTCCACGCGATACTTAACGTATGCTATAATAAACAAATAAATTTGTTAATTTACGAACTGTTGTAAAATCGATATTTTAATTTTTTTAAATATTTATATATTTAAATCTAACTATAACATGTACAAATAAACCATTCCATTTTTTCGGCAACACAAAATAATCGCCGTTGTTTTCTATAACTTTTCGCCTGCTGATGAATATCATCACGGAAGAATTTTAAGTTTTTGGACACGATAAACTCGTCAAGCGATTTTCGCAATGTTATCCGCTGGTTTGAAGTGCATATCGGACAAGAAGTATTGCATCAACTACAACAACAGATAATCGGATGGGGCGATATTTGGTAAATACGTTGAGTGCTGCAAAACATCTACGCCAAAGCTTATTATGGTTTTCTTTGTATTGAAAGAAATGCGTGGCTAAACGTTGTCATGCAACAATTTCACTGGACCCTTTGTTTTAGTGATTCTCCAAGCCAAGTAGCTTGGCTTAAAACGTAAAAGCTTGGTTTAGGCTTGAAAACCAAGTTTTTTTAAAAATAAAAGCTTGACTTGGCTTGACGTTTGTGAATACCAGCTTGGTTTTCAAGCTTTTTAAACTTTTTTCTTGCTCCTTCGGCAAATGTAGTTTATGACCTTGGAACACGTACCATGCACGTGTTATAGCTCACTACCACAATATAAACGATATAAACATTGCCCAATTGTTAGCATAAGTTACCTCATAAATTCGAACTGAAGTGGAGAGACAACGCGTCGTCTAGTATACCGAATAAGGTGTAATCTATGCCTGTACGGTGTAATAAAAAAATTTATAAACTCATATTCATAGTTACATTTACTTAATTATCTAATTATTAATTTGATAATAAGAAATACATAATTTACATTTTATGGTTATAGCAATACAAGATTTATGTACTATAGCAGCCAGGGTAATAGACATAATGCCCTTACAAAATATTCACGATGCAAGGTTTGAATGTGTATACTTGATGACGCGTTCCCAATTAAATTCAGAGTTATGAGGTAATTTAGTATACAGCGTGTTTCTGATAAACGACTACAAACTTAAAGAATAGTTTTGTTGACGTTAAATAAAATTTCCTGGTTTGGTGTAAAGTGATATTTACGATTAAAGTTTTCAGGCCGGTTTTGTCTATTTAAATAAGTGAAGATTTACTTTTGATTTTAACCATGTGGTAAATGCTGTGAGATCCGCATTTTAAAACGTCTTCATGTACTTACTGCTTAATTATGGTTTTCTTTAATTATTCGTAAATTTACAATTAGGATTAAATTATAGGTATACAATGAACTAAAAAGTATTAATAAAATATTTATTTTATTACAAATATTAAAAAAAAAATACAATAAGCCATGCATACAGTATAGGTAAGTATACCACTTAATTTCTAAATTTTACACGGTAATGTATTCCACCAGATTTAAAATTTAAAACATAAAAATGTCTAAAACATGTAATTTGTCAAGTTTCTACATTCATAATAAGTAAAAAGATTTTTTATAATACACTTACATATTTAAAAAATAACATTGCAATTTTAAAATTCTTAAAGCTAATTAGTTGTGTATTGTCGTACTTAATATGATGAAACCAATGCATCAAAAAACATCAAAATTTACATATTTTATATATGGGTTATCTCTTTTTATGGTTACGCTAGAAAGTAGTAAAAAATTCTTCTAATGTTTTGGTAACTTTTGTTAATTTTAATTTACTACGTATATGAAACGAAATCCATATTAACTATTCTGGAGTATTATATTAAATAATAATCAAACAAACTTACAATTAGTCGAAACTTGTGTTAAATACAAAATATTTGGAGAAGACAAGTTTGTTTAATTATTATTTAGTACGTATAACTTACTACATCTTACATTATTATTTTTTCCGTTGTATTAGCATAAGTCCCCACAGCAATGCCACACAACCAACACGTGGTCACAAAAAACATCTGTTAAATTTTAGTTTTTAATAGTGCAATTAAGACAAATTGCACTTCATACTTGGTTTATATAAGATAACAATTTCTATATTTAAACTACTGCTTACAAAAAAAGTTAATATTAAACGAGTATAAAAGTTTCCGCGTGTTTTCTGCTAGCAAATTATATATACTTTTCGTAAACGAACTAACAGTATCAATTGTCAACTTGCAACTTTCCAAACTTATCGTAAACTTTTACTGCAAACTCGATGTCAGTTTTTAGTCGGGAGTTGATTTCAAATTTGCAAAACTAAAGTCTCATACGCAAAACTCCAGTAAGTTTTAAAAATTTAGCTTAATTATGTTATCTTACAGTACACTTTCCAATACGTTACATTTCATAACTCGCAAAAATTTAAAAAAACATTAACTGCAAATACTAGTAAATTACAATGCTTAGTGAGCATCATAATATTTAAACTATAAATACAAAATACTCTTATCAAGTCGTATTTGAATTACCAAAATATTTGAAATAGATACATACATTTCTCACTGCAAATATAAGATCCGTCTATCCGGATTGCTACGATGAAACCAATCATAATGTAAAAACACTAAAAACAACAAAAAAAAAGTACGGACGGCAGTGTTGCAAAATACTCTTGATGTATTTGAAATACGAAATACAAAATACGTTTTCTAAATACGAATATTTGAAATACAATATGCAAAATACACGTTGAAAATGTATTTGAAATGTATGTAGTTGAAATACTACTACGCCCTGTACAGAGGTAGGATTAGATTTAAAGGACACAAAAAAGATTTTAATCGGTTTATGGGATCGCAGATTATCAAACTTGACAATGGCTAGAGATCAAACTAATACGGTTAAATCATTACATGACCTTCAAGATTTGTGTATGTGTGTTTGTGTAAATGAAAAAATATTATTAAAGATAAAGCCCGTGACAAGGCATATGGGTGAAACCGCAAGGAACAAACGTAGAAGCAAAAAATTATGAAAGCGGAGAAAATAAGCCCATGGAAGTAACATATCAGATAAACGTTGTTATAACTGCGGAGAAATTTCATACAAAAATTGATAGTGTAATAAACCAAAAAAATTGATTTGTTATGCGTGTATAAAATGGGTCACATTAGTAGAAACGAACGCACAAGAGTCAATGCTGAAAAGATCGATGAATCGAAGATAAACGTAATTAGTTAGTTAGACAGAAAAAAGAATCCGACGTCTTAAAAAAATTTGTACTAATTTGTTACCGTATTCAAAATTTTGTTGCTCAAGAAGAACAGCAATCAATTAGAAATGAAGTGGGTGGAGCCATTTTAATGTAAATCTGGACCCCCCAAAAAATACTTATTGCGTACAAGAAAACAAAAGAATGTCAGGCGGAATTTGTTACTGTAAAAGTTATGTATCATTTTACATATGGAAATGATTAATTGTAAAAAATAAACACCATATATAATTTGAATCGAATTTATTGCTGTAAACAATAAAAACAACGTAGAATCAATGTGCCCTGATACGGGACTCTTTGTTGTTTTAATTTACGTAAACAATTTGTTGCTCAATTTACATAAACAATTAGTTGTTAATTAAACGTTATTCAACTAAAAAATATCAAGGAGAAAAATAGTATAACTATTCCGGACTTACCCTACGCCAAACATTTCTGTATCTAGCCAAAGATGGCACTTAGTATTGCTAAGTAAGAAAATCCTAACGTGTCCTATCTAGGAATTGCATAATTTGTTATACACACATTAAGTAAATACGTCACAATTGCGGTTGGTCCAGCTTTTGAGCGCTAAATCTCAACGTGTAATAGATTTCAATTATCTGTAACTATGAGATCATACCTAAGAATCCACTTACTCAAAAATTGTTTTTGATAAAAAGTTATGTTGTTTTCTATTCTTTATTAGTTCACTTAGAAGATCTCTGGGCCCTGATAAGAAAGAGAATTACCGCAATCGTCGTAGTGTTAAATTCTAACTTCAAAAACTGTTGACAGATGGGGTTTTTCTACATTTTCTACGCCATTATCTAGGGACTTTCTACGTAAACGCTTTACACACGAATTTAGGTTTAGACCTAAACCTAAGATGGCGCAGTTTGAGTGGCTTACTTTTATACTGTATTGAGGTAACCAAAGAGTAGCTGTTTACGAAATTTTGCAAGCTTTGGCAACATACCACACGATTCTGCAACAAGTGGCAACATCGCTCTTGCGACATTTTTGCGCGGGATGCATCTTTTTCGGCTGGAAAGGATCATCTTTGTCCGTACCGTCGAAGTGTTCACATCATATATTTTTGTTTTAAGTATTCTTGTTTTATTGCTCTTTGTGTGTAATATCACCACGTGTTTTATTTCAAGGTAGTACTGTTTTTATTTTAATGCATATCTGATTTAGCTAACTATTTAATTCATTCTTAATTTGTTTAATTTTAAAATATGTTGTACATGCAATCTCTTTCTAGGGTGTAACAGTTGTTACCTGCTTTTGTTTGATCGCGTTAATATTGTGACTTATTTACTGTAGGTCTGTCGATTTGCGGTTTGCTTTAATTTTAAATTGGGGATTGAATACGGCATTTCCAACAATGAACAAAGTGTGAACTGACCTGTTATGTTTTGTACTAACATTTTCCGCCTTGAAGACTACCTTTCAATACAGTGGTAACTATCCAAATATACTAAATTAAAGTCTGTATTGCTTGGTAGCAAATCATCTCTAGCCCACGTTCGCACAAGATCGTGTTATTGGTACCTATGCGGGGGGCCGTATTAAGACTAATACTACTTCTGTTTTAATTTTATATGTTTTGAGATGTTAAATGAGTGTTAATTGCTAGAGATGCCAGATATCAACCCTTGTGTTCATTTTCTTACTTTGGTTTTACGTGCCAAATAGACAGACCTATGGTTTAGTATAACGATTCATGATCGACAATTATTTTTCCATCCCTTCTGCCTAAGCAGGTAACAAGTGTCTACCTTTGCAACTTTGTGGTTCTTTTTGTTTGCGTTTATAACATTATAACTGTACAACATGTTTTATGTATCTATTTCGTGATTTTATGTCTGTTTTGGATTTAATTTGTGTTGCCAATTGCTATTTTATCACTTGACTTGTTTTATTTGTGTAATTATTTGTGTTTTTGAATATTTGATCAAATCAGGGGTACAGGGTTGGTTTGGGTTCTTTGTTTATGTAAGTTTTGGTATCGTCATTTAAACGTGTATTTTCAACGACAGGCTTTGAGATTGATCGAAGTCCTGTTCAAATTTTCTTGTCTTATGTTAAATGTGCATATTTTTCAACAGTTTTGTGTGATTTGTATACTTAAATTTGTTCAGCATAATTAATGTGTATTTAAGCGAGTAGTTTTTCTTGGGAGTTCTTTTCTGCTCGCAAGTCGTCGTTGAACTGCCCATTCTCCTTTTTGGCCTTGTGTTGCTAATTAATAAATTAATAATTACAAAATTTTAGGAAGCTTTTAAATAAATATCTTTTTGTTTACTGTGTGTTTTGATCTTCCCTTCCGATCACAGTTCGCTGCAAGTGTATTCGTGTCTCCTTAAGACAACAGAGGGCCTTACTAGACGATCACGTTTGTGTGGGTTTTGCCGGGTAATTTTAAACTTACCGCGTTTTCTAAATTTGGGGCGGGTTTGTGTTGGCGGGAAAGTTGGTTTTAGCAGCCATTTGTAAGTTTTCCCGCTCTGATTTGAATTTTAGTAACTGTAATGTGAAGTTAGCGTAGAATCTGGGGTTAGAACGTTACAGTATCTACAAAATCGTACTTATTTTTTTTTAGATAGTACAGAAACGGCGTATTAGAAACCGTCTAGGTTCCACCGCAATCAAATTCGCGCTTGCACGTGTATATGTTATTCGCGTAAATGTAAGAGTGTGTAAACCATCAAAATTTTCGAACCGAACTCGAAGTAATAGTTCGAGTTCTGTTCGAAAATTATTTTCGAACTCTGCGCCAAATTAACTATAGCATAATTTATAAAGCAACGGAGCTACAAAAACGCGTTATCGGTGCAAAAATACTTTATTATTCGCTAATAATCAGTGCTCTATTTTAATATACGCAAGTATACGTCCTAAGTATACATCTAAGTACGCATTTCAAAATACAATCCATATTATGTATAAATAAATAATTACAAATATGGTACGGTACGGTGTACGTGTATACATATCAAAATGTTCACAAATTTTTCTTTCCGGAAATACTTATTTAGAATTATCTTAAACTGCTTCAATAAGACAATTGACAGTTATATTTTGCTTCTTAAAAAAATTCGATACGCTGAAAACTGATACGGTATTGTTAGTCTTCAAAAGGCATACACCACCGCTTTAGATTACACGAATCTCAAGTGTCTTATCTTCGAAAAGCTAAAGAGTGTGATTATTTGTGACTTCCTTACTATCAATAGGATGTTATTATAGCCTATTCAATATCAAGAGAAATCTAACAAAAGTTGTCTGTGGACGTTTGTGTTGTGCATCTTCACACTCTATCTATAGTCTGTCTAAGAAATTATTTCCATTGTGTTCCGGTTCCGAATGTAACGTACCGTTTGTATTTTGTTCTATTGTGCGGTGCTTCAGCCGTTGCCGATATACAGGAACTCGTTCCGTGCTCGTTTGTAAACGCTTGTGTTGCGCATTTTCTCGTTTTGAAAATAATTTTAGACGCTTTATAGACACAGCTTTATAATTACTTTGTTGTTGCAGAGTTTGTCGCTTTCGATGCCGATACAGCTGACTACTTTCAGCAATCCTAATCACACTAGACGGACCAGCCCCTGTATCTATACACACACTTATACATCCCGGGGCGCTAAAATGCAATAATAAAAATTATAAAGCGAAACAAATAGATGATGTACTCATGTCCATTTTTTGTTTTTAATAATGTTTGCTTAATTTGGACACAAATATTAAGAAAAGGCTAAATAAATAAGTAAGTAATTGACTAATGCATTTGATTTTTGCTTAACTTTAGTACTTAAAAAACTTGTTAACTGTTGACCAACTAGCGCACCCTCAGCAATTGTAATTACATTAGACGGTGTAACTACTGCATCCTCACACACGTTATAATTTCAGTGTGTGCCTTCTAATATACGAGAATTAACAATTGTAAAGTTTAAGAAGCAAAACGAAAGTAATATGTTCAAGTAAACATTTGACTACAAGAGAAAGAAGTGACTAACTGACTAACGTTTGGGCAACCAGCTATCGTTACACGTTTAGTGGGTTGGTAAATGTTTATAATAACATAAGCGTTTAAACAGTTACACGTTCAAACATTTCATCCCTAGTACGAAAGCACCCTAATGTATTTAGTTATTTTGCTTATTGAGAAACAAGAAACAAGTGTAAGTACTTACCTCTTTGTTTATTACTAACCACCACATCGTTACCCAAATATTTAGTGATAACACGCTTCATCTTTAACTACCGCCAATGCCAAACCACTACTAATTTACCACTGGCCCATCCCAAGTACCTATCCTGTGTTGACATTTCCTCGTTTTATTTTTGTTCTGTACGGCGAACAGATATAGTTAAATTGAAGTGAAGGTCGAAAAACCAATAATTAACAGTTCATCAAAAACATTTAATTATACTTGCACAACATGTTTCGGCCGAAAACAATAACATTTACAAATTATTGAGGCCATCTTCAGGTGAACATCTCAATTAGGGTTGTAACATGTTCAGTTAAATTATAAAATATATAAATATTAGTTATTATTTAAATTATTAACATTATTAAATTTGAAATTGAATCATTAAACTAATTTAAATTGAAAATTTTTATAATTAATACAAGTTAAAAACATGTGTCCAAAGTGGCCATGTTGATTGAAAAAAAAATTAATTTATATTTTTTTCAATCAACATGGCCAGAAGTAAAACATTTTTAATTGACTATTACTTATAAGTTAAAAAACACGAGATCAATAATTTCACGAAATCCGCACAAGATAAGAAAATAGTAAATGCGCAATGTGTAAATCCAACATACCATCTTCATAAAAAAGATAGATAAGCTGTCACCAATACTATAATGAAATAACATGAGTTTAAGTTTATTTATTAAAAATAACTAAATTCTATTTTTCTTGTGCTTTAAACAGTTTTAGTGTTTTAAAGTATTTTTGAATTTCATCCTTAGGATAAGGTTTGGTGACAAGACATGTTGCTATATTCTCTGGTTGTTCGATCCATAATTTATGTTTAATTTGGTTTTCAACTAACTTATCCTTCAATGTGTTTAAACTGCTTTCATCGTTAGCCTCTAACACAACCTTATGCATATTATCGATATCTGCTAAATACGCTTTCGTGTGTTCGTCGTCGTGAAATAAGTGTGTAACAGCTGATACAGCATGACAAGCTTGTGCTATTAAAGCTCCAGTAGGCCATCCTAACTCTTTTAGTAAATCTCCACGTACCACAATATACTGCATAATTACACTGCTCGTCATTTTGCACAGGTAACTGTAACAAATACATTCATTACTATATCTTATAGGACCAGTTATAACTACACAACGTTAACGTAAAACTCATCGTCCTTAAAATTTGTAAATTTATACTAATGTATTATTTATTGTGATTTCTCGTTCACTAAATATTTTGAATTTACTGCACTGCTTTATTTTATGGTTCATTTCTTAAATGGAACACAGTGTATCTAAATCACAAGAGAAAAATACACCGAAATATATAATACAAGAGTCATGTCGACATTCGCATCGTAGTACATTCTGCAAGCAAGCTTACACTACACTACTACAAAATTACACCAGAATAAAAAATGGGTTTAACCAAAGTTGATACAACAATATTTTGTGTGCACAAAATTTCAAAATCTTGGAGTGTTAGTTGTTCTGGTTTTCGTTTCTACACAAAGAGGTACATGCATAATGTTGGTTTTACTTATGTGTTAATTTTTGTTATAGGCACCAAATGCGTTTGCAGCCACATTGAATTGAAGTATTTTGAGTACACAAAGATTGTATTGCCTATCTTTTGTAAGCATTTTAGGGCCGGTTTTATAATAATGGTATAAATGTCAGTTAAGTTAACCTTAGTTTAATTGTAAATTGCTGTCATTATTTGTTAGTATAAATAAAACTAACAACCAAATATGTCAGCATTTTAAAATTAAAGTAAGTATAACTAAACTTGCATTTATACCATGATTGTAGAACCAGTCCTTAATGATATTGCAATATTTAAAAAAAACGTTGACATTTTTATACATTAATGTAACATTTGTAAATATATGGTATAAATATTATAAATATTTTTTAATATTTTTCGAATCTTTTTCTAATATTGACTTTGCAACGTAATTCTGGCCATTATGACGTTTTTGCAATGTTTTTAAAAATGTAAATATATCTTTTGTAAAACGTTGAAAAAACATTTAATAAATGTTTCCTTGTTGCTTGGGGAAAGGAAACGCATTCAGAATTTGTACATTAATGCAATGGAAGCTCTATTCATATTCAGTAACTGGATATGAATCATATCTGAAGAAAGTGTAGAAACAAGTTGCAGTGTAACTGAAACAAAAGAAGATTTTTTTGTATTTTCATCATCCTGAAAAAAAGACTTTTTTTTCATTTTGAATCTAAGCAGTAGTTTTAACAGACACATTCACCGCGTCTATTTTCTTATTTTCATTTATATTTAAATATCTTGTTTGATTGACAATCTCTAACAAGATACTTTTAACCGCATCGGAGAAGCTTTGCGATCGCGATTTTTTAACTACCGAACACTCCATGGAAAAAAAATAAATTAAAAACTTGTAGAATACGTCTAGGAAAAAACGAACGCATGACTATATTTTGCATAAATGGCGAAATAATCCTCTGAATAAAGATATTTGAATTACGCACCCCATGACTTATTTCTAGTAAATACTATGAGCATAGCCACAACTGTTATCAATCTAGCAAGTAAAAGTAGAACTGAGTTATTAGTAGATTACAATCAACACATAAGTTATGACTAGATAAGTTTTGAAAAACGCTACTTGCAACTTATATTGAGTTTATAGTGTTTTCAGAAACCGGCCATAAAACGTTTTTAAATACGATAACTCGTAGTTATATACTGGGCGTTTTGAAATTACACTGTACTATTTTAATAATGTGTTTTGTAGCACAAAATAAACAAAAAAGTTCATATAAACATATGTCCAAAATTAATCTATTACCGAGATATTGAGATACATAGAAATTTATTTAACAATATAATATTTACAAAAATTGTTTAAAGTGGCCTACGTTTTGTTGAATGCAGCATTCAGAGCTACAAATTCATGATTCTATGACAAGTGTTATAGCATCAAGACGTACCTTGATAGTAGTTGCAGCTTGTGTGATTTGATTTCGTAGTTATTCCTACGTGCCAATAGACGAAGAATAAACCATAGATTTCATCCTGCGTTAGGTCGAGATAACGTGACAGCCACTTTACAGGCCCGTTTTGACCAACGGTTACCATATGTTGTGGCTTTCTTGGTGAGAATCTCATCTGTCCCTTTTTGTAAATCTTGTATTGTCAAATAAATTTCTTTTTATCTCCATATGTTAGTAATAAGTTAATATTGGACATATGTTTATATGAACTTTTTTTCTTTATTTTGTGGTAGAAAACACACTCCTAAAAGACTGTCGTGCAATTCCGAAACACCCTGCATAGCTGCGAAAATATATCACCCAAAAATCATGTGCTTTAACAACAAATAGTAAAAATAACGTACCAGGAGAAATGTAATCATCAAACTCGTCTCTATGTGCTATAGATTAATACTCCAAAACTTTCATCATTCACTGTAGCTGTAAATAGCGGAGAACGTTGTAAGCTGATTTTATGCCCGCATAATTCAAAACATTTTTGAATAAAACTGCAGAATAAAACTTTAACGTGAAAGACATTGGGGGTAAAGCAACGTTAATTCACTAACAAGATTAAAAAAATTAATAGAAATTAACACTTTTGTATTAGAAAATTCCAGAGATTCTGTCTATGTTTGAAACAAAAAGTGTAGACGTCTGTTAAAATGGTAGAAACGTAGAATTATTCTTAGATTTGCAAAGTTATTCCGATAATAGAACGAATGCAACCTAGTTAAAATACAATATAAAAATAAAATACACTAAAATATAACAGACGTGTTTATTTTATAAAATTAATTTTACATATAATTAGATATTAGACTGTAACCATTCTATTACTTTACTCTGAGAAGATACAATATTCTCTTCTGCTGTAGTTATGTCGTCGTCGTCGTCCCATAAAGTGTTCATAACTTCACCTACTTTACTTTTAATGTCATTCTGGATAGTGTGTATGTTTTTTTCAACAAAATTTTCGCCAGTACCTTCTTTCATTAATTTTTGGAAATATTCCTTATCAGGAAATTTAGTAGTAACACTATGAAATAATTTATTTAAATTGCAAATGCTAGTCACTTCTAAGTTTTTGGGTTTGGTTGATAACTTCCGTGTCCAATTTTCTAGAGTATCTATTGGATCGGTAAACGTAGAGCTGTCATTTAAAAGTCGTTGTTGAAAAATATCACCTGCTGTATTAAATGTTAGTATACGAAGATCATGTGTAACAGGATCTGTGTGTAACTTCATTCCCGCGATGGGAAAAGTTAATCTTTCGTCCATTACATTTAAATTGTCTAATTTGACGACAGAACACATTTTTGTCAAAGTGTCTGCAATCTTTGGAACATACTGAGGCAGGCATAGCTGTTGATCTTCAGTATGCATCAGTACTTTTCCATCTCGACTCATTAAGCACAAGCATGTTTCTTCATTAAACTCCGCTAAACTAGATACAAACGGTGGAGCAGTCATCAAATGCATAACTTTGTTAGAACAGTTCATAGATTTAATATCAAATTCTAATATATTATGCATAGAAGATATATATAAAGTATTAGAATTTTTCTTAGACAACGTACACAAATCGTCACAAGCTAACCCATCCTTTAAACATTTAATTTTAGTAGTCTTACTTCGTAAATCGAGAAGATAAATACAACAACGATTCATAAACACCAAAGTATTAGCATCTTGAAATAAGATACTTGCAAGAGAATCCGTTAATGTAGAATCGTCCATCGGAAAATTATAATCCAAGGCTGCCTTATTATTTACCATGTCTTCTATTTTTAAGCGATGTAAGTTGTCTAATGTGCAAATTTGTTTGGCACAGTTCAATTCCATGTCAACAAACGACTGTTCGCTTGTCTTTGACCAAACTGATTTGTTGTTAGGTTTTTTAATGAAAGGTTGAAACAGGGATATTCTTGATCTCTGGCGAACTCCAAGTATAGGAATATTCTCGATAAAGCTACATTTTATATTGTAAATAGGTAATGAATTATTAACTTCTATAACAGATACAAGATTATGTTTGTTTACATTTATACAATTAATCTTGTTTGGTGAATTTACGTAAAATAAATGCAATGATTTATTTATATCTAAGCAATCTAAAAGTCCTCCATTATAACACCAGACATCGTCAAAATTTTTCACAGCAGAGTTTGCAGCTAAGTCAATTATATATTTAGGAACACTAACAACAGTTCTTTGCAAATCTTTAACCAATAATTTTTTTTTACTATTCTTATATAATTTTCTGTAGTAATTTAAACGGGTATTGGTTTTATCCGACTTTGGTTGAAATGGATTCCATACATTTTCAATGCATAAATCTAAATTTGAAGAATAAATCGGATATGGAAGTTCAATGTTAAGTTTTTGGTCCTTTTTAAGACGTTTTGGAAACGTTGGTAAATATTCGTGATATATACACTTAATGTTCGTCCACTTTGTATCAGAAAACCATTGTTGCGAATCTGCATGCATTCCATTTTTTAAATTACCTTTTTCCGAAATTTGCTGTTCATCTTCCTCATTTTCATAAATGTCCATTGTAGAAAAAGTTTGGATTTTGCAACAATGATCATTTCCAAAATTGGTAGAAAATCAACCTAGAAAAAAGGTTGTTATTTTAACAGTTTTCATCATTAAACAACACTCAACCGAATTGATCAAGATACAACGTATATACTACTCACAAGTCAGAGCGTTACGCAGTAACAATATTTTATACTAACATTGGCTGATTTATAAGGATGTCAGGTCATAATAATGATGACTAAAACGATTAATAGTGCACAGCAGATAAGTTGACCACAAAAATAACTGAAGCCTTGTAGATACATAATTTAAAACATGTACAACGTTTTAAAACTAACATATAACATTACAGTGGATTCTGTAAACGAAAACTAAACATTCGGAGTAGTTTTTAACATATAGTAAACCGTTTTAGTTAACATTAAACTAAATACAATTTAGTATATCATCATCTCTTTATAGCCATTTACATACTAATATATCATCTTCAATAGTAGGGTAGTTTTGTATAAAAATAGTTTTACTGTCCAAAATTAAAATTTAGACAAATTTTTAATAGAATGAAACTAGAAAATAGGATTCAAACTTGATCAAGGGTACATTCCAACCATATCAGAATCGTTGACTACAACAACAATAATCAGTAAAATCCAAATTTAGCATATACAAGGAAGAACATTATAGCAAAGATTCTTCAATAACTCTTTTGTTATATAAAATAGAGCAACCAATTAAAAACTTTATTTTTAAATAGGACTGGTTTTGAAATATTTAAATTTTCATAAATGTCGCCACCTAAATCTTCAAAAAGAATCTTGGAAAACATACAATAATAAACTAAAAAATCAGCTCTACACTGTGTTCAGCACACGTAATTCTTCAGTTCATTTTGCGAACAAGAGTAGACATACGACCGCAACGATAAAAGTAAACAGTACATTAAGCGTATATTATAAAAACGAAAACAAACAATTTAAAGCAGAATGGAAAGGGCGGCTTGTCCTAAAGGGCACAACGGCGCGTGCCCTCCCTTCTCTAGCATTGTAAATGATAAAAAATAAAGTTTGAAGTTTGAATTATTGACATTTCCTTAAATTCTTTTTTAATGTTAGTTGTTAGTAAAACTTATCAAATTCCGTTTAACAGTACAACGAAGAAAGACGTATACTCAAAATTATGTTCCAGGGCAGGCAACAATATGTACCTAATTTGAACGTGCGAACATAAACGATGTGCGAGCAAAGATTGCCCGATTTAAGACGATTATGGAAACAATTCGACTTAAAATTGTTTTTGTGTCCTTCAAAAAAAAACACACGAGCAGCCACTGTAAGAACGCGGAAAAACAATATGTTTTCTGTCAAGTTAAATTGTCAGCTATGAGAAGTCTTTCTAATGAGCTTTCGGATCTTTTAAATGCCGACGTACTGTATCCCAATGTTATGTCTCTCTATTACATATGTTATCAGTTATTTCTAATTTAATGCAAAATTAGCCAATATGTATGTAAGAATGGCATTTTACACGCTTAAATATCGCTTGCTTTAAACATAGTTCAATGGCAGTACAAAAGCGGTATATCAATAGTACTTAGGCAAAACCAATATTTGAACAATAACGGTAGTAGTACTTAGGCGGTAGCGACGGAAATATTTGTATGTGAATCCGGCGTGTGCATATAAGAAAAATATTAAGAAAAAAATGGTTTTAATTTAAGCATTCCCAAAAATTATTAGTATATGAAAACGTTTTGTTCCAGCTATTTTTCTAATTTACTGTATTGTTATATTTAACATATACCGGGTGTAGAATTAGATATGGATAGCGAGGCATAGGGAATTTACATATAAAACTAAATAATCGCGAATATTGACTTCCCTAATAATTTTACGACAAAAAAAAAGACAAAAGTTGTACAGAATTAAAAATGACATCTTGAGTTCTAAATTGTAATTCACAGGTTTTATTTAGAGCGGCTAGTTTCCGCTGTGACAACTATCCCAAGAAATGCACACATATTCGAACAGGAATAATAAGTTAATAAATGATGCCAGCAATTAATAGAATAACAAAAACAACCGAAGTTGTTCTTCTGACTGTTGTAAAAACTAAAAATGTGTCTCTCAAACAAATGGAACAAAATTTGGGATTTGACGCAAAATATTTTGGCTAATCATATGTTTACAAAAATCTTTATTTTCTTTCATCAAAACATAACACAGATAAAAATAAAGTTAGATGTCATAGTTAATTTTCTACAACTTTTTGTTGTAAAATAATTAAGCCAATATTCTCGAATATTGAGGTTTACATCTAAATTCAATGACTCGTTATATCGAATTCTATAAAGATTTTTTTTAAAACACAACGAACATTTACTAAATAAATTTAAATCTAGTTTTTTAATAATGCTGCTGCATTTTTAAATAAAATTTGATACGCCACTGAGGTCAGCGTATAATATTTTCAATTATACTCCTAACCTTAAAATATACATAATTAAATGTCTTATAAAAATCTTAATACTTACTATTGGTTTTAACTTAACCAAGTCTAAAATTGTATATTTATATATTATACATTTTGAATTACTTAAAACATGCACACATGCACACTATCTGTGATTTGACGGCTTAAGGCAATGTTGCCGATTATTATTTGATTTAAATGTTCATATATTAGTCGTGTTTTTTTCAACGCTCAACTTATCTGAACCAAACCTTAACTACATTTGAACTATTGGCGTTTCCAAAAAAACAGCTGTATTGTGTATTTTGCTATTTTGTATGAACTGTATAAACAACCAATTTGAGGTTATATTAAGCTACACTTAAAGTGATCCGAAAGTTTCTTGGCACTCGAGGTGTAAGAAGGAGGTAGCATAAGTCAGTTGTGGTGTAGTTACATTAAATTCAAAAAAACACTTCTTATGTTGCCGGATCTGATCAGAGTAGCTTAGATCTTGTCCGTCAGTTAAAAACAGTTGAAAAGAACATGACTATTAATGGTTACAGTATAATGCTTTTAATGGTACCAAAGGCGTTATTGCGATTATTAAGTCTGAAGAGCAATGTGATGCAGCACAAGGAATGTAATATTCCTCGATGGGCGAATTATCAAGTAACGTCAAGGTTTTTTTTTCACTTTATATAAAATAAAATCTAAAAATAAACAACTACTTTAGTTTTTATTACAAGGATATCCACTAGTTTAGAAGAATAAATTGACGTTTAATTATTTGTCAAATTGATTTTACAATAACAATGAATGCGCAAGAATTGTTCAAATATGTTGAAAAAAAATACAAAAAAACTTGTTACCGTCCAAATCTAAACAAAAATATAAAAAAAATTATTTTTGAGTACTTAATAGAGAGCAACCATAACCCCTCTCATAACGCCTCGATTGTATATGTTTACGTATCTCTGAGTAAATTACAACAAAGTAAAGAAATAGTGAAACACTTTAATGCACTCCTTAATCTTAATTTAAATTGCAAATAAAGTCAAACGAAATATTAGTTTAAAAAAAAGACAAATCTACACTAGTAAGATTAAAAACAGACTCAGGTCTGATTGCGGCGCTCTAAGTTTGCTGTCTTTGTAATGTCAAGAAATAATTATAATGTTTTGGGGCTCTTCAAATTGTGCCGGCCTAGGCTCGGTTTTCAAAAGCCTAAGCCTAAATCCGTGTTTGCTAGAAATACTTGATTTTTTAACAGCTAAATGCTGAAATGTTGTCGATGGAGTAACTATACTATTTTAGTTACCTTTAGGCCTTTAGTTTAGTCTTTATTTTCTAAGCTAAGTTTGTCTAAATTTAATTTTTTTAGTCAGAAGTAGTTTATCTTTTGTTATTTAATTATTCCAATGCATTTTTTAAGTAATTGCTTTTGTTTTTGTTTTTTGTTGTTTGAGTAAGAACTGGCAATGATATGTATAGATGCTTGTAAGTATTTTTCTAAGATTAACAAAACCTATGATTAAATCACTTCAAAAAGAATGCATCAGTTGAGTAAAGCAAATTTTTTAATTAGGCTAATGATTTCTGGAGCCATAATAGAAAGTTCACTTTTTTTATACTGTTAAAAAAACTTTTAAATTGTACGTTAGT
Organism: Aquatica leii; assembly: GCA_035610365.1. Classification (NCBI taxonomy): domain Eukaryota; kingdom Metazoa; phylum Arthropoda; class Insecta; order Coleoptera; family Lampyridae; genus Aquatica; species Aquatica leii. The sequence goes on along the minus strand of CM069433.1, from coordinate 51,024,648 downwards.
TAATTACTGTTATTTTTACGACGTTATGCTAATTTCTCCTATCTGAAATGAAAAGCATGAAACGAATGTACCAAAACTTTTTTCAAAAAACATTTTTTTAATATTGATTGCAATAAAACTAATTACAGACTCTTTTTTATATAACCGTAGATGTTATTTTGTAAATCATTTTTTTTTTAAACTATTGTTATTTTATTGATTAGATTTTATTTGAATCCGGCAACGTTGCGATTAGTTATATTCAAATAACCATGAGTAATAAATGTGAATAAATGTAACTGTAATCAAGGTCACATCAAATCGCTTTAGAAGTCTGGTAGTTTGGTTTTAGTTACGCTAATACGTTTATAAATTAATACATATAAAAAATGCCAGAAATATTATCAAATGTAGATTCATTTCAAAGTACTATAAAGTAAGTAAATTGGGAAAAATGGTAATGACACTAACTTATAAATTGTAGAAACTCTTCATTAACTGTAATTCACTTTGCTGCTGATTGGGTTGAGCAATGTGCACAAGTCAATGAAGTATTAGATGCTCTTGGCAAAGAATCCGAATATTCCAATATAAAATTTTGTAGTTGCCCTGCTGAAGACTTGTCGGAAATTTCATTAAGGTATAAAATAGATGCAGTTCCTACGATTGTATTGTTTCAAGCAGGTAATGAAGTTGATCGAGTTAATGGAGCAGATGCTGCTAAAATAGCTGCAATAATAAAAGAGCATTCTAAAAATTTGTTGACTGAAAAAATTCACAGAGTATCTCTTGACGAAAGACTAAAGGAGTTAATTAACAAACATAATGTAATGCTTTTTATGAAAGGTAATCGAGATGCTCCACGTTGTGGATTTAGTAAACAAATTATTAATATTCTCAATGAAACTGGGTATGAATGGTTTGAAGTAGTTGTATTAAACCTTATAAAGTTAAATGTTTTTAGTGTTAGTTATGATACCTTTGATATATTAACTGATGAAGATGTAAGACAAGGACTTAAAACGTATTCGGACTGGCCAACATATCCACAGCTATATGTCAAAGGGGAATTGGTTGGAGGATTAGATATTGTTAAAGAAATGCAAGCTGCTGGAGACTTGGCTTCAACTTTAAACGGATAAAAACAACTTCTCTTGTAATATTTCAAACTTGTTTTAATTTAACTACCTATTCTTATAAGGTGGTTTTGAATACTGTTCGAGCATATTTATACATACATTGAAAACATTTGAATAAAAATTTAATTGTGTAATAAATAAGCTGACAATGTGATCATAATAAAATTTTCAATTTAATATGGCTATCCATTTTTTTTTTGCAAAAAGCATGTATAACAGAATCACGATACTGAAAACCATTGTATGTATTCATGACGAACTTAAACTTATCCTCATTGTTATACATTTACAAATTGTTAAAAGTTAGTTTTCGTGCTAATAACTACTTATTTATTTTGATTTAAGGTAGTAGTCTGGTAACTTGGGTTCAAAAAATCAAAAATTTTTTTTTTGCTTAATTTGAAAGTACAATGTCTTGAGAATATACTATGAAAATTTCAGACAGAAATTCGAAATATTTCGGGACTTATAACGAGTTTCCTAGAGCGCCTCGGAGTCCAACCAAAACATTGTTTTTCTGGTCGGCCCGGGTCCTAACTTTTTTTCTACTGAACCGATTGCTTTCAAATTTTAACAGGCTGTTCTACACACTTATAGTTCTGGTCGGTACTAACGAGAATTTTTTTCACCCCTAACTTTTTATTTTACAACCCTTTCTTTGCTAAAATAAAATAACTTTTTTTTTCAAAAACCGCCATTTTGTTATTTACCCTTGAAATTTAACTTCACTAGTTCCGACCAGAATGACATGTCTATAGATTAAGAATAATCAAGAATATTTGATTTCAAATAACATCAAGAGCCAAAATCACCCGGGCCACCCACGTGCATTTTTTTTTGAGGTTCCAACTTTGAGTGACAATAATAATAGTAATAAACAATTAAATTTTTTCAAATAATTTTTTTTTTATATTTTCAATATGTAAATAAAAACACTCTAAATATTCAAGATAATTCATTTTTATTTTCCTATAAAAAACCACTCTCCAAAGAAGTCATGAAAATAGGCATAAGTTACCAGACTACTACCTTAAATTTTAGCTTTCAAAATATAAGATTTTAAAATAATGTAATTTATAACATAAGGTTTTTATTTGTAAGAAAGGTATTCTTTAGTTTGTAAGATCAGGCTTAAAAGATAATTATCAGTGCCGGTTTTACGATTAAACGTTATAGGGATTGTGAAACGAAAAAGTTTTTATTTCTTGCACTGGCCATTCTTTTGATTTAAAGAGGGTTTCAGCAGCTAAATGATACGTCACTGCACATATTACTTCATGTTTGTTGAAAAAATAAATTACGTATTTCCATCGCGTTCTACTAGAAGATTTAAAAAAAACGTTACATTGGTTCCGTGCGCTTTCTTACTGGACCGTTCTGCAAATTTTGTTTGTCTTGAAACAAATTATTGTCCTGTTTAGAAAAAAAATCTGTATTGGGATAGTCAATCCACGCTAAAGATGTCTTTTGGTAGACCCTTTTATGATCAACAATTTTAATACGTAATGGCACATTCGGGTGGCATGCACAATCACGGGGCGAGATCACTCTGAAAGCTATCGTATCACGTGACTGAACTGACTAAATCGGCTGTGCACCAAGTGTTTCTTTTATTTTTAAAAACGTTGACCAACTCATTCTAAACTGCCTGCAAAATTGAAAATAGTTACATTAAAAATTATTAAGTTTAAGAAATTATAAAAATACATCTCATCATTATATTCTTTGACTATTTATAATTTTTACAATTTATTGTTTTTCTTCACCAACAGCATGTAACGCGTTCATAATTCTCATAAAATCGTCTTCATCGGAAGTATTACTGTGTAACAACATTTCAAAAAGTGCTAATTTTACCGCAATTTTTATCAGATACGCACTTGCACTCACTTCGATTCCCGGTGCAAACCAGAGCGACTTATGGCAGAGCTATGCACCATCCGAACATACGGACCTGGCTCCGAGCACGGTCGCTTTGTGACCCGAACACGCACGCTCTGGAAAAAGTTGCACTCGGTGCGCACTAGTGCAGTCATCCGAATGTGCTATAAGTTAATAATATCAAGCTTGTGATATAATCCGCTCATATTTGAAAACTAAAACCCGCGAACATCGCGCTGTGACCAGGAAGAACAAGTGAAAACCCCCATCTGGTTCTCTAACTGAATGTAAATGCAAGGTATAAAGCAATCAGTTCATAATCAAAGATATCAATAAAAATTGGAAAGTTGGGACATCTCAAATTTAGGTTAATTGAACCAATACACAGATACGATAACAGGTTTAAATCAATTAAATCCTACCACATAAACACGTGCATAAAATTTATTATTTTAAACGGAAAAAAAATTAGTTAACTGAAGACCTTCCAGTCGCCACTGGGGTCCTAGTTACGGAAACAACCCAGTTATCAAGTGAATGGTCGGAACAAATAAAAAACGACCAAAAATACACAGTAATATATCAAACAAATGTTATAAAAATGTAGAGTACATATCAAGAAGCGACCTCAAGATGTGATAATTTAATAGATTACGCAAATTGATTCTAAAAACGCGACTTAGACAAATGACAAAACATAGAAATTTAAGTAACGGCTTTTTACAAACAAAAAAACATCTGCGCAACGCCACTTTCAATTTTTGATAATATATCTTCATATTCAAATTTTGAAATGCATGGTACACATACAAGTATAAAAACAATTGAAGCGACAAAATGTAAATGTGTTTGTTGTCACAGAACAAATGAAATCAAACATTACACAAATTTTATATATTTTTTTACGCTAATTCTACTACCGGTCAAAACTTTTCTGCTTCGACGTTGAATCCCAAACGTTTATATTTTTGATTTGTACTTTCAATATATTTCCTTTAGCTCGACTTTATAATTCATCGAGGTCGTCTTGAAATATGTTAATACATTTTTTTAACTAGTTTTTGGGTCGTAACAGGGAGTTTTTTTGCTGTCATTATTATTAAATCACTGCCGATGTTTATAAAAGCGTTGATATTTTGTGATTACCGATTTAAAAAATTTTAAAGCTTTGCCATGTCTACAAATTTCCTAACACATTTTGCTACTACTGAATGTCCGTAAATTCTACATTTGCAAAAATTAACATCTTTCTTTCAGAGAGTGTTAAAATCTAAATAAAAAGTGATATTTTTTAGCAAAAATTTGATAAAAACCGTGCGGAATCCAGGGTACATCTATACAACTGAGACTTTGTCATTGTTTAATTCAAAAGAATGGAGGGATTGCTTTCTAATTTTTATGTTTTCTTATGTAAAATGTATGTAGAACACAATTCAAAAGTTAAAATGTAAATAATCAAAGATTTTTTTAGGAAAATTTGATAAAAACCGTGCGGAGTCGAGTATATATCTACGCAACAAAGACTTTGTCATTGTGTAATTCAAAAAATGAGATATTCAGTTCGACCGGCAAAATCTCTCAGATTCTTCCTTCTCCCAAAGACAAATTTCCTACACTTTCATCTCAAGGTGTATACTAAATTCCTTGTTCTTGTGGTTTAGTCTACATTGGTGAAACCGGTCGTTCCGTCATTACTCGCATTTCAGAACATGATCGTTGTATAAGGAAAAGGTATATTTCCAAGTCTGCGGTCGCTGAACATCGTTTTACTACAGGTCACAAGATAGATTTTGATGATGTTTTGTTGATTGCCAAATCTCCATTCTTTTTCAACAGAGAATTCCGAGAAAGCATAGAAATCATCAAACACCCCAATAACTTCAATCGCGATCATGGTTTCTAACTATCCCCGCTTTGGTTCATTTATCAAAAACACGTTCCCTAGCAACCGTAACCCAATCAGGGTCGAGCTTAACCATCCGTGACGGTCCTTTTCCTTTAAATACGGAGACTATTTCTTCTTAAGTCACTTCTACAGAGTTTAGAATCTGGCTTGGTTCACAAGTTGATTACCTAACTCGGTAGTGGTTCTTTGTTAGATTTTCGTTTGCCTTTTCAAGTTATCGTTTTCTTTCTTATCTTTTCAGAGTTTAGAATCTGGCTTGTTTCCAAAGTAGATAACATAACTTTTGAAAAGTTCCTAGTTGGATTTCGATTGCTTGTTTGAGTTTTGCGATTTATCTCACGCCCTGATGAAGCCCCTTACGAAAGTGGGCGAAACGTTGGCAGCTTCGGTTGCAACAACTATGACACGGTCCAAACCCGGAAGACATTCTAATGTTAGTATTCCAATAAATTGTCAAGTATCGATTCAAAGTATTGCATTTTGTGAAAGACTTTTTTTTCAAATGTATAGCGATACGATATTCTATACTAATAAAGTATAGCGATACTCGTATCGCGATACTATTATCGCTATACTTCCGACCATTGATTATGCTCGTATTAGGAAAAGAATCCAGTAAGTTGTAAATTGTTATATAAGTTTTTTTCTGGAAACGTAATAACTTTTTCATCAAAATTTTGTAAATATTGCAATTCTGTAACAAGTACCACGGCAGTTATGTCTCGTTCATTGCGAGTTTTGTCGTTGAATAAATTTTCAACTTTTTGACATAAGTAATTCTAATTGTTCGTTTTCAGAGTAATTTTTAAATTTATCAATCTCATCCACTGATGTTATGATCTAGAGCATTAAAAAACAATCAACTTTGAACTTTAAAGTGTCGTCGTGAATCGGTTCATCGTCACATTCATAATCAAAATGTTTTTTTTCGCGGTCTTAGTCCTCTTTGTTTTTTGAATTTAGGTTCTATGTCTAAGCTGGATGCTATTTCTTTAGCATCAATCCATAGATCATCATCATTGAAACCTTATTCAGAGCGATAAGCTTTCAAAAAATTATTCAAATTATTTAAATGATTACAACACAGCAACATCAAAGTTCGGTTTTTAAATAATTTTACTAACAATGTTAATTTTACTTAAAATATTAATGGGGGAGACCGGGGGAATGTTGGCCCCCTAAGCTTTATTTAATTTGTTTTGTTATTGTTTCTTCTAAATACCTTCAAAAATAAGGGAATCATTGAAATAGATCATCTTTCACTTAATCTTTATTCAAAGGTAAACAAAAAATAATAAAACTTGTTTTACAGTAAAAAAAAAAGAAAACCCTACATGGCTATCATTACCCCAACTAGTTGGGGCAATGGTGACATATGGCCACTATTACCCCAATGAACAGATTATAGTTTTCTAAGCACAATAATCGCATAGGTATAATTTTTTTTCGATATCGGTACACGCCTTATGAGCCCAATTCCCACACGAATTACATCTCAACCATACCTCCTCATTTGTATCGAATTCACCGCTCACTAAACATATGTCAGTCCCATTCGCATCTTTGTTCTTGCATTCGTCATCATTATTCTCGTCTTCTGAACTTATTTCCCTGTAAGTTTTCTTATTCTTTCCACTAGGTAACTTTACTCTTTTCTCAACTTCATGGTTTTCGTTGTGATCGTCAATAACGTCGGGGGAAAAAACTTTTCTTTTATAGCTCTGTTTCGAACTAGGTTTCGCTGTTTTTGCTGTGCTAATAATTTTTTTTATCAGCCTTTTCTTGGAGAACGTCTTTATTTGGAGTGGACGTAATTATTTAGAAATGCTGTTTTATGGTCGCCTTCCTACTCCCACTAGTTTAGGATTTTGATGGTCCCGGTAACGGTAAAATTTCGTGGAATGACTTTTCAATGTCTGAATATTGGGCTTTTGATAGTGTTACCGTGCGACGTCGGGCGGCGGCGAAGGGGCGGCGACTAACGGCGGTTCGCGGCGCGTTTTTAGGAAAGCGAGAGCGCGGTTTCCGTAAGAAAACGATTGCAGTTTAATAATATATTGATACAAGATAACATATATACAAAAATACATATATAAATCGACAAACGCACGAACTACGTGGTAGTAGACAGCGGTCAGGCCTCGATCTGCCTACTCCTGGTGACGCGTACTCGGATCTGAATTAGTTCTTGTGCCGGACGGCCAGACTCAGTCGCCCATTAAGTGGAGGTGTCTTTTACAGCACAAGATTCCTAATTCGGAATGGCGTTGTTAGTTTTGGTCGCTTCTTTTAAAGAGGCTAGTTGCCCTCCGGCGCTCTTGGGAGGGAAGCGCGCTCTAATTGGTTGGCGCTGGGGATGATAGTGGTGGAACCGTCCCGAGAGGTGGTAGCGGTATCAGTCCCCCCCGCTTTGGAGACGGTTCCATCGGGTGTTGGTTCTCGTTGGTCTGTAGGAGCTGGACGTAGGTCATGGGAATGGATTTTGGCGTAGTCCCCATTCCTGTCGATCTAGTATGCGTTGGTTCCTGCGGTTTGAACAATGGGGAACGGGCCTGACCATTTTTGTTCAAAATGCGATCTTGTGGTGGGGTGTCTTCGCTCCATTACCATTTGTCCGATTTCAAATTGCGTTTTAGATGGTCCATAGTTGGCATACCTAGATCGGTAGCGATGTTGGCTGCGGTGTAGCTTTTCTATTCTGTCGGTACGTTGCTCCCCGTAGTTCCTTACTTCTTTATTTGGCGTGTTGATTAGCTCTCCCGGGCGTGGCAGCTCATAACCCAACAATGCTTAGCTGGGAGCAACTCCTCCCGCGGCGTTTTTACGTGTTCTTAAAGTGTACAATACGGTAGGAAGGACTTGGGCCCATTGTTTCGGATCTTTTCCCTGGAGGTGGATCCTGAGTCCTTTTTTCACCTCTTGATTTCTCTTTTCCACTGGGTTTGCTTGTGGGTGAAAAATTGGGGTAGTCCAATGATAGCAGCCCCAGCGCCGGAGAGAATCGTCCCATGTTGAAGATGTGAATTGCGGCCCGTTGTCCGTAATGATTGCCTTAGGGTATCCAAATCGGCTAAAAACTTCGTTCTCTAACGTTCTGACCAGTGGCTGGCTGGTAGTCTGGACCATGGGATATGCCTCTACCCATCTGCTAAATACGTCGGTGATGACTAGAATCCATCGCTCCTTGTTGGGAGTTGGAACGTAAGGTCCCATGAGGTCGACTGATACGACTTCCCAGGGCAGTGTTGGTTGTCTGGGTCTTATCGTTGCGTTGTCTTGAATTGGGCCTCTTTTACAGGCGGCACAGGCCCAACAAGATTTTACGTATTTACGTACGTCGGCTTTCAGGTTGGTCCAGAAGTATCTCTGAGCAATGACTCTCGTGGTTTCTTCAATGCCAGGATGCCCAGCAGTGGGTGCATCGTGGTAGGCATACATCACTGCTTCCTGAACAGAATTCGGGACGACTAACACGTTGCGATCTTTGAGTCTTTTGTAGAGGGTTCCGTGTTCTACAAGAAACTGTTGGTGGAGCTCCATGTCGTCTTCAGGAATAGGTCGTGTTCTGACGCGCTCCCAGATACGCATGGCATTTCACGTCGCTTTGTCAAGTTGTTGGGCTCTTTTAATGCGAGGTGTCAGTTCAGACACGGCGATATGCGTGCTGACAGGTGGTTCGGGAGGCAACATCCGGTTGACTTCGGACACTGCTTCTCCGATTTCTCGGTCAATAGGGGTTTGAGATAAGTGATCGGGAAGTTCGTTCGTTTCTCCGGAACAGTGCTTAATGTCGAATGAGTACTCCTGTAGCATTAGTGACCATCGCGTCAGCTTGCTCTTGCTGTCTTTCATTTTATGTAACCACAAGAGCGCGGTGCTGTCGGTTATGAGCAGAAATCGGCGATCTTCTAGGTACGGGCGGTACCTCTTGATGGCCCAGATGACGGCTAAACACTCCTGCTCATTAATGTGGTAACGCTGCTCGTGAGGCCGAAGCTTGGCAGACCCGTAGCTGATTATTCGCCGGCCGTTAGGGTCTTCCTGGTAGAGCACCGCAGCGATGCCGACTCCGCTGGCATCGGTTTGAAGAATAAATGGTTTAGTAAAGTCGGGTCGACTTAACGTTAGTTCGCCTTTTATGGCATCTTTGGTTTTCTTAAACGCCTCTTCAGCAGCTGATGTCCACGTGAATTTTGACTTTGTGGATAACAACTCGTTGAGTGGTGCTTGGTGCTGTGCGCAGTTTGGCACGTAGTCCCGGAGCCAGTTGCACAGCCCTAGAAAGCGTCGGAGTTGTTTTCTGGTGGCTGGCCTTTCAGCGGCGGTTAGAGTTTCCACATGTTCTGGAAGGGGGCTATTACCATCAGCAGTCACGATGTGCCCCAGATAAGTGATCTTCTGGACGCCTAACTTTCATTTCTCGGGAGACAGTCGTAGATTGTGTTGCTGTAGTCGTTCCAAAACGAGATGAAGGTGCTTGAAATGGTCTTCCCAAGAATTCGAATAAATTATAATGTCGTCTAGGTAGACGAGGACAAAATCACGCAAGTACCCCGGAAACACTTCTTGCGTCATTAACTTTTGGAAACTTGATGGCGCGTTTTTCAATCCAAACAGCATAACCCGGAATTGGTACGCAGCTCCGTCTGGTGTTGCAAACGCTGTCAGGGGTTTAGATGCTGCTTCTAGAGGAACCTGCCAGTACCCGCACTTCAAATCCAGTGTAGAAAAGATTTTTGCCGACCCCAAATCTCGTAGCGTCTCCGGTATCACGGGAAGGTTTGAACTCTCGTCGCGCGTCTGCTGATTAAGACGCCGGTAGTCAATGCAAAATCGAGATTTCCCATCTTTCTTTCCGACGATCACTATTGGGGAGCAGTAATCAGATGTGGTCGGTTCGATAATTCCGTCGGCTAGCATGGATTCTACTTCTCGTGCGATAACGGCCTTTTTTTCGGAAGAGTATCGGTATGGCGATACTCGGAATGGAATATCTTCCTTTAACCGAATGGCGTGCTTTGTACTGATAGTTGTAGTGGGTGGCCCTGTTGCTTGGAACGTGTCCGAAAATGCTTCTAACAGGCGGTTAAGCTGATCCAGATGTTGTTCCGGAAAACCGTGGGTAACGTCGTTTTGGTTTAAGTGCTTGACGCCGTCGGACTTTCGTAGTCGATCCCAGTAGATGGTTCTACGTGTCGAACTGCCGAAGTGCACACACCGTCGATTATAATCCATCACCGCTTTTTGTTCTTGTAACCATGCTTGCCCTAGAATGGCCGGTACTCGTAGCTCGGGCGCGACCAGAAACTGTACCGTCAGGTTGTTTCCACCAATGTTACACTGTACTTCGGTTTGGCCCGATATTTGCAACTGTTGTCCTGGTATTGGCAATTCAGCCGATTGGAAGTTGCAGGTTTGATATCGAATATGACTTCCTTGCCGAATAAAGTTGTGACTCGAACCGGTGTCTAGGAGGGCGGCGTGGTTCTGTCCGTCTATCGTTATTTGGATGGTAGGCAAGCGAGCATTAGCGTTGAGGTTGTTTATTGTGGTCGAGGCTCGTTTTGCTTCTCGGCCCGTCTGGCGTTTCCCGGATTGGCTCTGGGGGGTGCTTGTGCCACAGGGCAGTCTTGGTGAAAGTGTCGTTCTGGGCAGTAGTGACACCTCGGTAAACCAAAACTTGTCGTGGTTGGTCTGGATTCAGGTGTCGCTGGTTTTGGTTCGACTTTCTTCGGTGGAGGCTGGTTCTTCAAGGCGGTTTCGATAGCGGTTGCTATTTTTACCAACTCGATGAGGGTTGCCGGCTTTATCGTGATGAAATGAGGCAGCAATATTGGGTTTAACATTTCGATGAACATCGGGATGTGTTGTTCGGCTTTAATATTTAATCGCCGACCCAGTTTTCGTTTCTTCTGAAGAAATTCGGAGACAGTTTCGTTAGGTGATTGTTTTCGACCGTAAAACTGCGCGGTTAGTTGGGACGTGATTTGGATGGCGTTGTATTTTTCTAGCAGAAGGTCTTTAAACTCGGAAAACGTTGTCGCAAAATCGGCATAAATTTTCCACCAAGCGGCTGCTTCTTTTGTCAGTGTTCGTTGAACTGTTATCAGTTGCTGTTCTTCCGTCGTTGGATTTAGTTGGAAGTGTTTTTCAAGCGCAGCGATAAAAGTTGCGGGATCTTCCATGGAGTCGCCGCTGAAGGTAGGTAGTTCTGCGGTTGTGTGCGTTAACAACATCTTGCGGAGGTTGTTTAGTACTTGGTCCACTGGTTCTTCCAGTTTTAGGTGAGGTTGTTGTTGGGCGCCACTGGATGATTCCGGATCCAGACCGGTGTCGGAATTCACTGCCATCTGGGTGGATGGATTATCTTGGCTGCTAGCGGAGGCTATGCTTCTTGTTATCGGCATGTAGGGCGTGGACTGGTACGCGTTGCTTCCTTGATGAGCCCCACGTTGGGCGCCAATTGTTACCGCCCGACGTCGAACGGTAACAATAGTTCTACTATTTCCAAATATTTCTCGCATGCTAGGGTTTGACCCGGCTGAGGAGCTGGAACTATCTGTCTTTCGGGAGTTTCCTGACGTTCATGAATAACAGGAACGTCGTTGATAAGACTACTCGCAAGACCATCACAACCATCAGTGCTATTGGTTCTTTGAAGTGCAGCTGGCTCAAAGTTTTCCTCGGTGAAAACGTCTGGGTTATAGAGACAAATCCCTGTAGCCCTGTTATCGCTTTTTCTGGGGTAGCAATCCTGATAAATGCATTATTAAACAGCTCTGCAATTTCGAAAGGGGTTATTTTTTTATGCGGACGATTCCTTAAATATTTATTGCATTCTGAATTAAACGCTGTTTTCAGAGGACCGTAAAAAGTGACATCAAGTGGCTGGATCTTATGTGAGGTTTGTGGAGAGATTGACAAGAGAATAATACTGTTGGATTTGCAGAATTCATAAGCTTTTAGAGTAGAGTGAATCGAATGGTTATCCATTATGAGGAGAACCGGATCCTCCTAGCTCGCTTTCACAAATTTTTGGAAATGTTCTAAATATTGCAGGAACAGGTCTTCTGTGATCCACCCTTTGTCCGAACAAGTATAGGGAGCTCCTACTGGACCCCCTTTTTGGAGATGCGGATTCATTCTTTTTCGCGCATAAATGAACATTGGTGGCACATAAATTCCGGTTGCACTAAAAGCACACACCACTGTAATATTTCGCTCTCTTTCCCAGCTTGTGGCGAACCCAACTTGTTTCAGCCCCTTTTTGGCTAAAATTTTTCCTGGCGTCTGAACTGTACAAATTCCTGTTTTATCAGTGTTGAAAATTCGATTAGTCTTGAAATTATACTTTGCGTGCACTTGTTCTAAATTATTGAAAAATATGGCGACTACTTCCTTACTAAAAGCGGTTATTCAATTTATTGATGTTGCTTCCGGCTTGCGGAAAGCAATTGAGGGATTTATTTTTATAAATCCCCACAGCCAATCATCACCGGCACGTTTTGAAGCTTTATTAAAAGGACAAGGCAGATTATTTTTTACAGCATATGCATAAGCACATTTTTTGATTTCCTGTCTGGAAATTCCGTAAAAAAGTTTTGCTAGATAAATAACATGCTGCGCTAAAAAAATTTCTTCATCTACTGAAAATACCGGTTTGCAACCTAGAGAAGGTCGTTTTGTTTCAATCTCTTTTGCAGAGTACTTCTGGGAATGTTAAAAGCTCTGGATACTTCCCTAACACTCCTACCGTTCCTAACCGCAGTGATCGCTGCCTTTAGCTGGTCACATTTCCAAGACCCTTTTTCTGTTTGCCTGCGATAGGTCCTTGGCATCTGAAAAACGTATTAACTATCTCAACGTATCCTTAAACACGTTTGAAATAGTGACTCTTTTATTTTTCCAATGAAAAATTGATGTTTTCAATACTGATGGGGTAATGGTGGCCGGCTCCCATTACCCCACAGTGGCCGGACACGAAACGTTTTTTACAGACTGCGATACCAAAACTGAAATGTCATGTTGACTGCTTTAATTCAAGGAATCGCCGGCCTGTTTTTGGTTAACTAGTTGAGCTACCCTTAAGGAGATGGCGCAACTGCGTCCTGTTGTGAAATAAAAATTATATCGCGATATTTGGGGTGGCTTCTATTACCCTAGAGGCCATCATTCCCCTGGTTTCCCCTACCACAACATAAGAATGCAAATGAACTCAAAATTTTGCAATTTTTTGGGCAACGATGCAATTTACGTTATTTTCAAAGTTTCCTTTGCTTATTTCAAACAGAGCATCAAAAACCTTCCCAATTAAGTTGATACCTTAAAGGAGTTATTACATCTATTCTACTAGACCATCGAGTATTCGATAAAGGTATTAAAGTTAAATTTGTTACATTAGATAAATTAGATTCCAAAATTGACTAGCGTTTAGTAGAAGCTGAAAAAAATACAAACAGTTCTTGAACTAAAGAAAAAAAATTTGTTCTCAAAGTATTCGATTTTGCGGCATCATTGACGACTAAATTAGGGTATGGTTGCAACAAGAAACAAAGAAAGCTCGCGGATTGAAATCCAAAATTTGTTTGTAGACCATTATGCCTACCACGCATATTTGCCCCACTGTCGTAACCTTCACCTCGCAACTCGTTGATATTTAAGCCTTCTTTCTCTAACGCCGACAAAAGAAATTTTGTCAAGCTTTCATTCGACACATCATCTATAGAACAAAATAATAAAAAATGTTCTTCTATACTAACTCCCATGATCTTTAAATTAACAAATCTTATACAAACTGAAATTTGTTCTTGGTGACTAGAGTCAGGAGTGCAGTCTGATAATAATATGGAATAATATTTTGCTTTTTTAGTTAGTTCTAAAATTTTAGATTTGGTATTTTCACCGTTCAAGTTGATTACTTCATTTTGTATTTTATCCCCGAGATAGTTTTTGTGATCTTTTATTTGAGACCGTTTTGTAAGTTCTGACATAATCGGGTCGAATTTGAAAACCATTTCTATGCATTTTAAAAGTTACCATTGTTTTTCTTAAACAACTTTTATTACTACTTCCACTAAAAGCTAAATTTTGCTGACCTAAAAACTGAATCACGTAGAAAAATTCTTTCTATAACAGCTTGCCAGTATTTAGTTTCTATGTTTATTACGTTTGAATTTCAGAATCAATTATTTCAATTTTATTAAAACGGTTAGAAAGATCTAGCAATTTTAGAACATTTCAATATGTAACTTGCTCTTTTCATGAATGTTTAAATGTTCACTTAAATGCTGCCAGTCATTGTAATCAGATATTGATCACTAAGGCGAACAGATTTCAAATCGCCGTCATTAAAAATTTTGCAACAGAAGCAGTAAAGTGAATTTTTTGTTTCGGAATACAACAACCAAAATCGCTCAATTTTTTCTTTGTTCCGTAAAATTCTAAAGAAGTAACTATTGAAAAACTTAGACCCCTACTCCAAACTATCTCTCGGATAAATATTGTAAAGCACTAATGGTATTTAATAAACAAAATAATTACAAGGAATTTCTTCAACTAAAATAACTATATGTGAGTTAAATGTCATTAGACCGAACTTATTCGCAATCACACCTGTTACCTGTTACACGTGCGTCTACTGCGGGGCGGTCTTAAGAGGCGGCCAGCGGCGTAGAAATCAGTGGCGTCTCCCACTGTTACATCCTCCCCTTTTGAATCGATGGTACGTCTCGGAAGCGATTCAACAACAGGGTTCGATTCAAGGTCTTCGGCTGAGGTTTCTTTTCGTGGGCGACCTCGTTTTCGGATAGGATTGATCGGGTTGACCTCTTCTGGCTCGTCGGAATCAAAGAAAGGTCGAAGAGCGGAAATGTGATAAATCCCCAATGGAATTTCAGGGTTTTCAACGGAAGCAATCTGATATGACGTAGGTGATGCTTGTCGCAACACAATGTATGGACCATCACGTCTAGGAGCAAATTTGCTTGAAAAGCTCTTTGCGGCTTGGCTCAGAATGTGGGTGTCTACTAAGACACGGGAACCAGGCTCGTAAACAATAGACTCACGGCGATGAGCATCGGATGTTTTCTTGTTCCGGTCTTGTTGGTGCTCATGAGTTTCGCGTGCGTGTTCCAAAGTATTGGAAATGGTTTTGAGATATGGGATAATCTCGGAGATAAGATTTTCATTATCTACAACTGCTCTGAAGTCACGAGCGGTCTCTTGAGGAGTTCGTAGCTCTCGACCAAGGTGAGGTAAGCTGGGCTGTAACCAGTAGCTGCATTCACTGCTGTATTCAGTGCGAATCGTACGCTAGGTAAGGCTTCCACCCATCCAGTATGGTCAGGACCAAGGATCATAGATAATTGCAGCTTAATATCCCTATTACGCCGTTCTTCGGGGTTTGCAGCGGGATGATAATACGGTATTAAATTTTGCTTAATACCCATACAGTAAGCTACTTGTTGCATCACCTCTGCAACAAATTGCACACCATTATCACTTATGATGTGGCGTGGGGTTCCAAAGCGTAGAATAACATCATCAATAAGGCAACGAGCGCAAGATTCTGCGGTAGCCTGAACAAGGGGAAACAATTCTATCCACCTTGTGGCAGTATCTTCAATAGCAAAGATCCATCTTTCGCCAGAACCGGCCGATGGGAGAGGTCCTACTAAGTCCATAGCAAGGGTTTCAAATCGTTGGTTGAGAATAGGTGTTTGAAGCAAACCGGCGGGCTTGAGGTTGTTAGGCTTGTATTTCTGGCAAGTAACACACTGGGAAATATGTTTATTGATATCCTTTCGGATACTAGGCCAATAATAGAGATTGGCAACACGGCGGAATGTTTTCTCACGTCCGTTGTGTCCGGCCAAAGGTGAACTGTGGCATTCGGCGAGAATAGTAGGCACTAGTTGGCGAGGTATCACCAATTGTCCGTTTTCGGCTTCGCTTTCAGGAGAGTAGCGGTATAGCAGACCACTAGATAATACATATCCTCGGTCAGCCCATCTGACACGATCGACGGGGTCAGAGTCGTCAGATTCGAAACATCTGATGATAGTTGCGACATCGGGGTCGTTCATCTGTTGCGTTCGCATTTCGCTGCTGGATTCTGTAGGCAGCAGTACTGAAACGGTACAAACATAAAAAATCGCTACGTCCTCGTTAGGAACGATAGGACGAGAAAGTGTGTCGGCGACAACATTCTGTTTTCCAGGTAAATAGTCAATTCGTAAGTCGTAAGCTTGTAACAGAAGTGCCCAACGAGCAAGCCGACCTGTAGGTGATCTTAATGACATCAACCACCTAAGAGGCTGGTGATCCGTCTTGATTAAAATGGTGGCACCATCGAGATAGCCACGGAACTTTTGTATAGCATAGACTAGAGCAAGTGCTTCTCGTTCAGTCGTCGTATAATTTATTTCAGATGCAGTGAGTAAACGTGATGCATACTCTACTGGTCGCTTCTCAGGTCCCTCCCCTTGGAGTAAACATGCTCCTATTGCATAACAACTAGCATCACTCTTGATGATAAAAGGTTCTTCAGAATTCGCCTGTCGCAGTATCGGAGGACTGATTAGGCACTTCTTCAGCGCTTCGAACGCGTCATTTTCGGCAGCGGTCCACGTCCAAGCGGAGTTCTTCTTGGTAAGAGCACTCAAAGGGCGCGACACGCGTGCAAAATTTGGTATAAACCGTCTAAACCAGCTACAAGTCTGTAAACATTTCAATAGCTGCTTTAGATTACTAGGAGGTGGCATGTCGTTAATGGCCTGAATCTTTCCTGGATCGGGCTTGATTCCAAAAGGAGTGATCAAGTGTCCAAGATATTTCACTTCATTACGACAGAAAAAACACTTTGGTCTATTCACGGCTAAGCCAAAAACACGAAGTCTATCGAAAGCTAATTGTAAATCACTCAAATGTTCGTCAAAGTTAGAGCTAACTAAAATCAAATCATCCAAATAAGCAAATACAGTAATATCACCGAGACCGGCGCGAAGTCTATCTATTAAGCGTTGAAACGTAGCGGGGGCATTACGAAGTCCAAATGGCATTCTACAAAAACGGTAGAGTCCAAAAGGCGTAATGAATCCAGTTTTATCGCGATCACACTCTCTTACTGAAATCTGATGATATCCAGATCGTAAGTCAAGGGTTGTCATGTAGGCTGCAGTTTTGGCCGAATGCAATAAATCGTCAATTCGTGGAAGTGGATAACGGTCGGGCATGGTAACAGCATTAAGCTTTCGAAAATCGATGCAAACTCTAACCGCACCATCCTTTTTGGGGACCATTACCACAGGTGCAGCATAAGGAGAATCAGACTCTTCGATGATTCCCTGTTCTAGTAAGGAATCAATCTCGACTTGAAGAGCAGCTCTTTTAGGAGGTGACAGCCTATATGGCAGCACTGATATTGGTGTTTCATCCGTAAGATTGATAACATGCTCAGCGTATGGAGTAGCTTCCATCTTAGGTGAAAATACATCACAATTCTTCTGAACCAATTCATCCATACGGCCACGTTGACACGTCGACAAAGAATTTCCCTCATCAGAACGTAGGCAGAGTTCAATTGAAGCTGTTTCCACAATTGCCATCTGTTCAGGTTCGGAATCTGCACTAATGGGCTCTGGTGTAATCTGAAACTTTACACGTGGTGAATCGGAAAAATAATACGTCATTTTAGAAATGTCGAAAATCATTCCCGCACTTTTCACAAAATCAACACCTAGTAGTGTTTTACTGTCAGTGTATTCAGGCACAGCAATAAATTTTGTAGGGATAGCGTGACCATTTATGTGCACGATAGTTTCAAAAGTAGCCGCGGTTACAATTTTAGGTACACCATCAGCTAAAGTCATTTTCATTGTTGAAACTGTATATGGGACATTTCTAGATAAGAAATGTTCATACAATTTGGTTCCAGCTATACTGCACTTGGCACCAGTATCCAGAAAAGCAAGTCCCGTCTTCTCATCAACGGTGATGCATAACATAGGCCGAGGCACTCGACAACCATTGTCGTTGATAAGGACTTCCATCATTGACGTGGCGACAGAAGAAGCTTTCTTGCATCTCGGGCATTGGGATTTAATAAATCCTAGATTACCGCATCCGTAACAGGAGATCTGCGTCTTGACGGGTGGCGACTTCTCGATGGTCGCATCAGAAGCGTTGGCGCGCTTACGACATTCATCAAATAGGTGTCCAAAACACCCGCAAAAAGTACATTTAGGACGAAGTTTTTTTTGTTTTTCTTCACTCTTAATCTTAGATTGATTGTTAATCTGTGTTTCGTTTAAGCTATCTTCGATTGATCGAGCTTTATCTATAATCTCTTGAAAGGTTGTCACCGTTTCGCGGGGAATCAACTTTCGAATTTTATTGCTTAGCAATCCATAAACCATATCTATTTGGCACTTAATTGGAAGTGGACTGTCACTAGAGGGTAACTTCGCTAACAATGCGCGCGCTTTGTTAACAAAAATATCTGTTGGTTCGCTATATTTTTGTTCATTTGCGAACAATTCTCTATATATTCTGTGTGGCGGTTTGTGTCGGCCAAACGCATGGCGCAACGATTCAACAGCATCCTTCCAGGTAGCACAATCGGATTTGGCACCCTGCCACCATATTGCAGCGGGCCCGTCAAGTACCATTGACAAACCAAGGACAGCATTCTCGTCCGAAGCAGCGGCACAATCTTTATAAATGATAATTGCATCTAAAAAGGCGTCCACGCATTCGTTGCGATTTCCAGAAAATCGTGATTTACAACGAACGAAATTTCCTGTATTCATTTCAATTTGATTTACAGGTTGACCTACATTACTTATCATATTTTGCACGCCAGCAAGAAGCTGTTGCAGCATTTCTTCAGTCATTACTACGTTTGTCATTTCGAGTTCACTAACCTTTGATTGTGGTATTTCTTGATTGTTTGTTGAACGTAGATAATACCGATGTAAAGCAGTAGAATCCTGACGATCAAAAACGATGTGATTGTTCTTTCGCTGATCCAGGTTGGATCAATTAAAACATACAAAAATAGCTCGTAAAATCACCCGCGCGCGTCACTGTAAGTACAACGCTAACAGAAAAACCGCGAAAATATGCGAGGTTATTGTTACTTTCGTATCTAAAACTGCAATAACTAATTAACACGTTCAGCGTGTTAAAAATGAACGCAAAACTTATAAAAACTGCACAAACGAATCGGTTTCCCGCTTGTGAAAATGCACCTTATTCTGGTGAATGCACGTGCACTGCTAAACACGCGATTTTTTTTTTTAATCTTAATTTTGTTTCGAGCCACTAGTTGGGCGCCAGTTGTAAAGCACTAATGGTATTTAATAAACAAAATAATTACAAGGAATTTCTTCAACTAAAATAACTATATGTGAGTTAAATGTCATTAGACCGAACTTATTCGCAATCACACCTGTTACCTGTTACACGTACGTCTACTGCGGGGCGGTCTTAAGAGGTGGCCAGCGGCGTAGAAATCAGTGGCGTCTCCCACTGTTACAATATCCTTTTGTTTTGATAATGAGCAGGGCCACCTTCTACTAATTCTTGAATATTATTAGGACGTAATTTCTTTTTTGCCATAGTGGAGCATCATTCGAAAGTTGACTCATATTTTCCGGTCTGGTAATTTTTGAAGGTGTTGATTTCTCGTTATCAGCGGAACTTGAAGATGTTGATGGATTGCTTTCTAGAAGATCAGTTTTTTGTCTGCTGTTGATACTTGTTTCAAGTACATGTTCGGAATATTAGGGTTCAGCTGTATTATTGTTGTTATTAATATTTGGCAAAGTAGACTCGGGTTTTGAAAAAAAATGCGTAATTTTGACATGCATGGTTTTCCAGTTCTTCTTCTCTTTTTTTTTTTATTCAGCAAAATTTGGTATCCAGACAATTTCTTCTTTTTTTCTGACATTCTGGATACTGTAAAGAAATTAATACGTAAGTAAACAAATTGACAAATTATTCATGAAAAATGGAAATGTTTCGACGTCTCAAGCTCAAACTCGAAAGTATTTTCTCAACATTACTTATTTCAAGTTATTTCAAAGTTTATAAATTTTTATAAATAGTAATATTAGTGCTTATCAATTATTCTGTTTGAATTTGCTTCAATTAACAATGATGTTTACATAATCAAATATAAAAGGATTTTTGAGATGCAAGTTTTTGCAAGCTATGTAAAAGCTTTATTTTGACTTTGACTTGCATTTTTAATATTTACAATGAAATATTATTTTTCTTGATGAATGTATTTTATTAGGTATTTTTATAAAGCATAAAGAAGATATTAAATACATAAGGAAAACTAAACAAAATTGTAAATTTTTCAACAAAGGTATTTTGCAATAACGTTGAGGTCATCTTAAGGGTTAATGTTATTGTTGTGATCCTAGTTGGTACGCCCAATTTAAATTAGCACTGAGATGAGCAGAAATGCAAACGTCATTCGTTCAATGACTACGTTAATGATAATATTAATTATTTATTTGGGTAAATGGGTCGGGATGACTAAAACCAACTAAAACCGAGTCATAAAGCATAACGCGAAGTTGACGCGAAGAAAGAAAGGGGGAGTAACGAATGTTGTGTCTGCTTTGGTTTTGACGACCAGCGAAGTAAAGTTGTTTAGCATTCGGGCTAATACGGTGACTCATTTGATTTGTGATTAATTTGAAAAAAACTTTTAAAACTGCAGTAAGTACTTTTGAAATAATTTAACAAATTAGCAGAAAGTCCAAACTAACAACATATGTTCAATATTTTCAAGTTTAAGGTTAGAATATTGAAGTCATTGCATATAAATAAACGCACCTTTTATTATGACAAAGTCTATTTAGTATATCCGTTCTATAACTAATTTAATCGCTTAATTCCACGCCAACTTATGTTGATAATAATTTACAAATGTTAATTTAATTTGAAAATTATTTATTGTGTTTGTCATAATCTATTATTAGTTATTTGATAAATGTTTATTATTAAAGAATTTTTATTGAAAAATCATTATCTTGTGCCAGTTTGTGACAGAATCCAATAAAATGCATACAGCTCTTCTTAGCTCTGTTCGTCTCTTATAGCAACCGAAACAATGACTGAATCAACGAAAAAGGAACAAGTTGTTATGACCCCAAAATGCAAAACATCAAATTCTACAACCCTAATAATCGAAAGGAAAGTTGTACAAACAATCAACGATGGTAAAATGCACGTAGCTGGTGGAGATCATACAGGAATAATAATCAACAAAGAAACTGCCACTGGTACCTTTAAAATTATTCTTCTACAAAAGTACTAATATTTTTACTTTTAGAAAATGGGGAAATATTCCCTGCACAATTATCGTTAGAGTTTCGCGTGTTTCTAGTCAGTGGACAGACAGGTAAACACACACAAGAATCTAGAATATTACGGTATTGGTTTAAATCGGATATGGATGCAGAACCTGCAGGAGTTGCTCAAGAATTTTTCAGAGAACTTGTTAGTCCCCAAGAATTTCCTAGAGGTACAATTGTATATTGCATCTTTGTTTTATTCTAATTATTTGGTTCTAGATTATGTGGGATTTATTAAAAAAATAATGAAATTAATGCAGCATAATTACCAAACTATAAGCAAATTAGAAGTGGAATTACGGCAGCTTGATGAAGCAGTTGTTCCAACTAGACCTCGTAAGCCAATTTTATTAATTCATTTTTTTTACGTTATAGTCTTAAGTCAATACATGTTAAACGTTTCTTATAGCTCAACCAGGTTATCTTCATGTTCATCTAGGCCCATATTTGTCTCGTTCAGGTTTGAGTTGTAAAAGCATAGTAAATGTTAGGTTTGATAAATCTAATACGTCACTAATTTGCCTAATTGCACAAAGTTAATGCTTTGCTAGTCACAGTAGATGTAATTTCAATTTTATAGTGTAAACTAAAATCAACATTTGTAACTAGTTGACCTTGCTAAAAATGGGTATTAAAACGTTTACGTCATGATACAACATATATATATATAACATTTAGATTTCTTAAATGAAAGTTAAATATGTAGAAATAATTTTTTCCTTTTTCTTACAGTATTGAATTTCATTAAATTGGCACATATGGATACTATTTCAATTGTTTCTATTAATTATCACTTGCGTTTCAATTATTTCTATACAGGATTAAACTTCAACAAAAATTAAAAAAATTCTTTTTTATAAAAATTTACGTATGTTCATACTAGGGTTTGCAATCCCGAAATAATACTGATTTTGGAATCACCTGTAAAGATTTAAAAAATAGTATAAATAAGTGCATTGAAAACAATGAACGGCTGTTTTAACGTTGCATAGTCGGGAACGTTATATTATAATTATAATATAATGTTACATATGTAGGTATATAATGTCTTGTACTGTAACTCTATTCTTCAGTCAGAAATAAGTTATCTTCTTCTTTGTATTTTTCCGTATGAATAAAGACTCGATTTTATTACATTTAAAATTATAATATAATTAGCCAGTCTTCATTTGAGATACTATTTTCTGCTAGTCTTTAGTTACGTTTTGTGTACCGTAGTAAACGTTCTTAGGCCATTTATGGAATCAGTACTACTACTATTGGTACTTAAAACGAATAATATATACTCTGACATTGAAATTGCAATATCAAGAACGGGTTGGAATTGTATCACCAAACTTGGCAGAAAGATTTAGCTGCTCAGAGATAATAAATGATTAAAATTACAAAGAAAAGGAACAAAGATGAACACAATTTTTATTTAATAATGTGTTGATTTTTCTCTATTGGCTTCACGCTCCCTCACTTTTCGTGGCATCGGTTTCAGCAGATGGTCGATTTCCTCTTAAATTATTGTATCCGAAGCAACTTGCAATTTATGCCGGAGGGCTTGCTGTGTCTGTGAAGGATCCGCTAAGCTCCTCAGTCTTCTACCCATAATGTCCCACCCGTATTCAATAGGCGAAATGTCGGGAGATCTAGGTAGCCATGGTAAGAGATTATTGGCCTCTTTAAATTGGTCTATAGAGTGTCTTGCTGTATGAGGACGGGCATTATCCTGCTTGGAAAGTGGGTTTTACAACTGCTGAAGAAATGAAAGAATATAGGGTTCTACAACCTCGTTAACATATCGCCGAGCGTTCATATTGCCTCGGATGAATACCAACAAAAAAAAATTGAACATTACGCCGTTTCCCAAGCCTTGGTCTGACTCTCATACGGCCATCATGCATTCCTAAACAGAATCGGGATTCATCACTGAAGACTACTCCATGCCATTCCATATTTCAGTGGAGTCGCAATTTACACTACTCCATACGTCGCTATTCAGCCGTCGGTGGTATCAGAACATAGGATTGCAATTCGAATTTTTTGATTAAACTTCGAAAGGTTACAGGATGGCTTTGGTACTTGTAAATCGGTTTCTTATTACCATCAGTCTGAAAAAGGTGGTTCTGCATCTCATTTGTTTACCTCCGTCATCAGTTCCTTGTTAACGACGATTCTGACCTTTCTTAGTTCATGCTTGATAACAGCGCATGATTGGTTCTGGTTAAGATGATTTGCAATTTCCCTGTACAAAAAATCACCTTCACGTAAGCCAACAATTCGATCTCTATCGAATTCGCTTAATTGGCTGTCGAACTCTACGCATAAACACACTCAAAACATGCTAAACAGAAGAACCACAAGAGATAAGAATATCAAAATTAGCAAAGATTCGCACAAAATACACACGATAATGAAGTAGTAGAAACAAAAAAAAAGGCAGATATACCATTACCACTTGATTCTTTGAATAAAATTTTAATCATTTACCACCTCTGCGTAGTTAAACTTTCCTACCAAGTTTGGTCACAAAATTCCCGCTTCTTATTGGTGTCGCAATTTTAATGTCACAGAGTATATACATATTTTCTACTGTTGGGTACTACAATCGTAATTTGCACAAAAGTTATATACAATTTTTTTAATAATCGTTTTAACATAAGACAAATTGAAAAAGGACATTTAGTTGAACTGAATCTCAGTTATTCATATGGAAGTAAATACATTTAAGCTAATTACAAAATTTATAATTAAATACTTTTTTTTATAAAAAATGAACACATGACTTAGACCAAAGAGAACATCTGCTTTCTACTTTGTAACTTTTAACCAATGTCCTTGAACTGTTTTTTGTATGTAAGTCATTTTTGACTCACATGTAAACGTACAGAAAAAAAATTAATAATAATTTTTTTCTACTCTGTATTTTTGTTAAAAGGAGTAAGTTAAATTTTTCGCAAAAAAATAAGAAAAATTATGGGCGTATCAGAAATACGTATATTAATTTTAACCCATAGAAAAACTCGCCAAGTTAAACGATTTCGATTTAGGCATTTTGAAAACATTCGCAATTTTTTACCTCTTATTTTTCAATACACGAATCGGTTGATGTTTGAACCGGACCTATTTTTGAAAAACCCTGGCAATTTTCACTCTTATTGTTATGGCGGGAACATTTTCTATCACAACATAAATTTTTCGATCTTAACCACTCCGTGTTAAAATTAATTCACGTATTTCTGAACAGCCTGTATAGTGTAAACGTGATATTCATTTCCGCTTTTCATGATTAAAAATAGACAACTGAAGGTATTCTTTATTTTTGATCATTTCGAATTAACTTCCCCAGTAAACACGGATTGAAACTGTTACAGTCACAAAATTAAAACAATTGTTTCAATACGTTGTTTCGTGTTAGTTCCATTTTTATATCATTTACATGTAACTGACAGTGAATAAATTGAAAGAGTTCCGATTTTTCACAATCAGTTTTTAACCGTTTCAGTACTTGCAATTTTTTTCCTATAATCAGCAACCGGTTAAAAACTGATTTGTTAAATCCGAATATTTTTTGAATAACTAGAATTGCTTCAAGATCGATTAAATAAGATTGAATTATTTTCAAAACAGTAGAATCGTTCTAGGAAAAACGAATACTTTGTAATTAGTCAGCATTAGTCGTTGCTATATTTTTGATTACTGTCGTCAACGCTTGCGCTGCAAATTGATATCTTTTCACTTGTTCGGTTGCAGTTTGATAAGTGATGCTGTGTGTACAATTACGAAATGGAACAATAAACGGTAAGTCGAAGCATTTTATTATAATCCATAAATGTAATCAATATTAATATCATTTCTGTTCTTTATGTATCATGTTTTAATTTGTATAAAAAAATGTAAATTAACACACATGATTGCGTTAAGGTTATAATTACAGTTCAATTCTTCAAGTTTTCATTAGGATTATGTACAGCTAAAGGTATTCACAGTGTTTTTATAACTTTCTAATGATTGCTAAAGTGATATTTATATTAAGTTTGTGTTGTTTTTTATTTAAAAAATGTAATTAATTTTGTGTAACTCTATGATTATGTATGTATATAAATGAAATATTTATTTCTATGTTACAGATGCGGTTAAAAGTTGCTACCCAACAGTAACTGATGCAGTTTTCGAGGCTTCCGTGAAAAGACCACATCAAAGAAATTTGCAATATGTAAAAACTCAATGTGATAATGTATTTAAAAATATTTATTGTGCAATAAATTTTGAAACGTGCATTCGAAAATGTATTATTATATTATTGAAAGAATTGTTTTAGTTGATTATTGAAACAAAAAAATCATACATGTATCGATCATTTAGTATCAGTTCAAGAACGAAGCTTTTAAAACGTAAACCGAATGCAACATTTAGTTTGCAACAGATTTGAATTTAAAATACCGAAACTATACTGATTCAAATAAGTGAAACAGCGATGGACTTATAGCTATTTTATTGCAGTTAGGTTTCTTTTATGTTTGAAACAAGAGTGAATCATAAATTTTTTGTTTTGAAACTGTTACTAAACATTATCAATTTTGTGTTTACTGGGTCTTAAATTGAAAAACATTTATTTCCATTTTTCAAATTCAGTTATTCGAAAACCTCTAAATAAATTTTATTCGCTAGTAAGGTTAAGTTTTTCTGATTTTATTGTAGTAGTAGAATTTAAAAATCATGTATTTGTTCTTCAAAACTTAACATTTCATCTATAAAACCAATAATAATTTCTACAAATTTATCTGATAATATGTCTATATTTAAACTTTTAAACAAATTTTAATGTTTCTGTCTATTGGCTAAACTAGGTAAAGTTCGCACGTATCTTATCAAGGTCACCTGCCATGAGATTTTGTATTTGCTCTACAATTTTGCAAGCAATTTTTTTGTATCAGTGAATACTTTTACAAAGTCGTTGTCGATAGTAACTTATTTGTTGTTGTCAATAATAATTTCAAAATTTTACACTGATTCTAGCTACAATTTTCTAAACTTGTAAGAATATCTGAAAAATGTAGGCTGTTTAAAGACAAAAAAGATTACATAATTAAGCATTAATTAAATTTGGTGTTTATAAATAAACAACTTTGTTTAAACTAAAAACAATCACGTTTTTGTTAATAATTATATTTTAGGTCTCACATTAATTATAATGTGTCGCATTTCTAAATCATTTTACTAAAAATTTAAGTCTGTGTTTTTAAAATACATTTTTAAGGTAATAAAGGTTCCAATTCCATATTTTTAACCATTAATTTACAGCAACAATCTTAACTTTTTATTACTTTTTATAATTAAAACAACGTCATCGCTAAAGTTACAAATTGTTTTATTTACGTTTTCGACCTTTTTGGAGAAGCAGAGTTGCTTTTATTTCTATTTTAGTAAAATTATATTTATTTTGAATAATTTTGCATAACAGACTTACGACATCAACGGCAATCCCTAGTTTTGACACTTCGATTGTTCGATTTCAAATATTTCTGAAAAAACCCTGATGTTCAGTCTCGGGACTACAAACCCGGTGTTTTGGTTTCATATGCGCGTGGCTCTTTTTGTTGGAAACAGTGTTGCTTGGCGTAAGTAAAAGACGTCAATATTCAACTCAATAATTTTACAGTATTTACATAATATATTTAATTAGATCATCAATTGAAAATAGACTTCATTACAGAGCTGGGCAAGTTACTTTGTAAAAGTAGTTAACTACTAACTAAAGTTACTAATTTTTAAAAGTAGTGTAAGTTACTAACTACTAACTACCGTAAATCGAAAAGTAGTTAGGTTACTAACTACTCAAGAATTGTATTCTAAAATATAAGTTATTTTTTTCAACTACTTGTAGAAAATGTAGTTCTGAGACGATTTATGTTATACCACTTTCAGTCATATAAACATAAGTACCTATAGACACTGAATTATTATTACATTAAAGAAGACAAAGTAAATCTATCATGCTCACACGAAAACAGTAAAACAAATTTAACGTAAGTACTATTATTCTACTATCATGTATATCTATTATATTACAAATTCTCAAAAAAAAATTAATAAAATAAACCTTTAAAAAAACAGAACTTAAAGTAATAAACTTATTGTGGTATTCAATATTTATTTCCTTTTCATAAAAGTAACTATTCAAAAAAAGCATCAGCATTTCTTTTGAGCGAATTTATGAATGAAAAACGAAAATAATCGCTCGACAGCAGTTGATGAAGGTAAAATTGTACTATATCTAATGAATATTTTTTTAATAATCTTATAATCATCTTACATAGATATATGAATTCTGTTATCTTCCAAGTGTTTTAACAATTCCAGTTCTATTCATCTGGTTTTGTGAGCATATTCATTCTCAGTATCAGAAGAAATGTGTAACTTTTTAGACAAACCAGGTTCATCAAAATCAAAAAAACTTTCATTTTGTTGAAATAATACTTTGTTTACGTTTAGATGAGTGGCATTTAACATTTCGAAACAAATTAGGTTTGCTGCATTTATAAAAATTTTTTGAAAGTCTACATCCATGTTTACTTCTGCGTTACCGTTCATCACTTGAATGACACGTTTTAATCTGCGAAACTGCAATGGAAGCTGAATAATTGTAGCCATATTGCATGTAATTGAAGCCGCTATAATAAAGTAGTTTAATTACTAGTAAAGTAGTTAAGCTATTAACAAAGTAGTTTAACTATTTTTGTAGTTAAAATAAGGTAGCTAACTACTTTTTAAATACGATTACACGAAAAAAGTAATTTATTCCAACTACAGTTACATTATTGAATTAAAGTAACTTGAATATATAGAATACAACTATCGTCAACAAAAAAGTAGTTAGATTAGTAGCTTAACTACTTTGTAGTGAACTACTGCCCAGCTCTGCTTCATTACAAACATATTAAAACAGGGTTCGCAGAATATTAAACGATATAGTTACAGTTAAATCTGCAAAAAGGGGAACGATTTTTAAAATTTAGAAAATACATAGACAATAGATTCTCATGACGTGTACACTTCCTATCACAACATAAATTTTTCGATCTTAAACACTCCGTGTTAAAATTAATTCACGTATTTTTGATACAGCCTGTATACTGTAAACGGGATATTACCTTCCGCGACTCTCATGATTAAAAATAGACAACTAAAAGTATTCTTTTGTAGATTAAATATTTTGGAGAATTAAAGAATTATGGATTGGTGCTTCATTTCATCTAGGAAACCAATAGTAATTTCTACAAATTTGTTGATATGTCTGCATTTAAATTTAAAAAAATGTTTCTGTCGGTTGGCTGAACTAGGTCAAGTTAAAGACTACTCGTCAATTATTTAATGCATAACAACTTCTTGTGAAATAACCTGTCTTATCATGACTTTTTATAGGAAGACGTGCAATTGTTAAATTAGAAAACGTCTTCAAGATTTTGTCGAAAGAAACAATTTTTAAAACGCCGCTAAATAAAAATGCCATATGGAATTATATTCATTGTGAAAAGGATTGAGTTGCAAATACGAAGAATGTTCAGAAGGATAGCAATAAATAAGATTTACAAATTTTTAATTCTCAAAATAGTAATTAGTAAATTTTGAAACTATCCGATAGATATTACTTTGATATTACAGTATAGATACATTTGTTAACTTCGTTGATTCTAGTTTTCTAGAAAAAATGTCAAGTGATATAGCGTGTTGAACCACAGTTTATTATCTCATTTGTTTTTCAAGTTTATGTTTTATTTTGTCATCTTTAATTAAACGATTGTTTTAAATTTGATTGTGAAATTTAGTGTAACGTACGTGTTACGATGTTACCTTATTCTTATTTAATATTGGTTCCGCAAACATCAAAGGCACCTACAATGCGTGTCTCTACGTGTTAGTACATATGTTGCTATTCTTGCATCAATAATTACAGCTTTTTTCAATTTTTAGTTAGTCTGGTTATGTCATGATTTAGACGTGATGTTTTATATAATATCCAAGATTTTAGTTTTCTTAATACTTCTAATATTTTTTATTAGACTTGACTGTTTTTCAATTTTTTTTCACTTAATTAGAAATATGCATGCTTTTATTGTATGTACTTTGTTATACGTTTTTTAATATTGTAGTATTTCAAGTTAAACTAATAACTTCGTGAGTCTATAGTATAGATACGCACTTTTAGTCGTCTATTTATTCTGTCTCATTTGTGTTACACAAAAATTATTATTTCTACGTTTATGGATGTGTTGGTCAATATATTGTTACGAATTTTATTATTATTACTACTAATTTATCTAAACGACTAAAACTATGTTTTACTTATACTAGAAATATGTACACTTCTAAATTAACGGAACTAATTATATCTATTAATATTTAATAAAAACACTTACACTATAATTTATATCACTTACAAGAAGATAAGATAAAGTCCGCGGATAGCTTTACACAATTGTTTACACTAAAATCACGTACGAGATTATTCACTGTAGGTTTATCTCACACGCGCTAACGACTTATTTATTTCAACTTGAATAATCTTCTTAACACTGCTGTATTCCCATTACTGCAATAACTGACCTACAATTTCTTCCTTTGGTATTTATACACATTTGGAAATCCTTCTCGAGTGTTCCCTATCTTTCGGTATATCTTCTAGAAGGTGGATAACAACTTTCAGAAGGCTCTTGAATTTGCAGATAATGTCTCGAACGTTTCAATATTTATGTATTAGTGTCATTTGAATCCATGTTATAACATTTCTCAAGAAATAATTTTTTTGGCATTTATTTTAAGTTTCATATAACGTTACAATCACATTTCTGACACAGGATGTTTTTTGTACTATTTATATATCGTATCAATGTTGTTAGTACTGCCATCCAATGGTTTTGATTTTACTTAAAATATATTTTCCATAAAATTGGTGTTATCTCTTTTGTTAATTTTTTTTCTCGTGCGCTTTGAGAATATTTCTTTCTTATGGACCTTATGTATTACAGTTTTTGGAACGATTTTGGTTAACAAGAGATTAATTGCACTAAGTAGAATTTTTGCAGTATCTGCAAGGAAATTAATCTTAATGCGGAAATCAAAGAATAAACAGTGTACCCATACTGCTATATTTACAAGCACTTTAAACATTAATGATAGCAAGTTTACTGACGGAACCGGGCGTAGCGATTGTGTGGGCAAGTCCGTACCGAACAATCAGCTAGAAGCCAAAACAAACTATCTACGAACACGTGTGGCATTTTTGAAAATCTTTATTGCGAATTCATTACATCATAATTGCGATTTAATGCAAAGCTTGCATTATTTTTCTGAATGGACATTTTCACTTTCTTCAAAATGTTGAACAAAAGTAACTCATCGCTTATCGAAAAGTATTTGTCAAATATTTTATACGAACTGACCAAATTCTGTCTGATGCTTCCTTAAAAAGAATTTATTTCCTCGCTAAATTGCCGTTTTATTTTTTTCCGATAGTAACAATGTTTTTGTTTCACATCAAGGCTGTTCTGGATAAACAATTGAAACCCTTGCTTTGCAGATCATATTGAATATTCTTGCGAATCGATATCGTTTGGTTACGGTACTTTACTGATCTATCCGACCGCTTTTGCTTTGTATATACACGTACAGGTACACTTGTGTAGAATTATTTTCAGACAACATGAAAAATTGGTGTACATTTTTTAACTACTAACAATGCAATTATCTTAGTAAATTATAGTTAAAATTAGTCTCCTGCAACGTTTTCCTATATACCTAGAAATTCTACTTAATGTTTATAAATACATTAATATAATCAAACATATAATATACTAAATATTTATTCAAAGAATACTTATATTGGATCTCAAAGAGTGTCACGGGTCTCGTAGTTGAAGTTTAACAAGACTTTATGTCCCTATATTAAGTCGACAGAATTATTTACGATTGGCTCACTTTAGTTATATATTTATTTTTCGCTAGATTAAATTTACATTTAATATTAGTGTTCATTAGTGATTTTTATTTTGGCATGTCTTTCACCAAGTATTAAAGAACATTTCTAATATTTTGGTATCAATAAATAATTAACAGAAAAACGTAAAACTAAAACTTTGTATTAAGTAATAGTATACAGAGCAGACACCAACGCCAATGAAAAATTGCACTGTTACTGGTGACTATTCTGTGTACACTGTAATATTTCATGTCCATGTTTATCTATGCTCTTTTTTTAGTATCTGCAGATGAAAATTCCTTGGGATACATCCATCCACTTTCTGTGGAAAAAGTATTGGAACTTATTGAATCGGCCTATCCAAATCCCATAACAATACAAGACATATCAAAGTAAGGCTTTAAAAACAAATAGTTCTCTATTAATAAACATTTTTTAGGGGAAATAACTGGGACGAAGAAGAAGTAGTTCAGCACTTATCACAGTTACAAACAAGAGGATTGGTTAAAGCAATGGACCATGGAGCTTTTACCAGACAACAATCTCAGGATGTTCAGGTCACTATAGTTAAGCAAATGCCAACAATGGCAAGTGCGAAACAACCGACAATTGCAATAATAACAGCACAATATTGTGAAAAACTTGCTGTAGATGCCATGATAGAAAATAAAGAAACTTATGTGAGGTACACTACTGTAGGTAAGTCATAATTTTTATTGAAATATTTACAGAATGTACAAAACAATATTAATGAATTAGTCTTGATCACTTTCGCTTTCTGATGAACTTTCATTCAATGTATCATCAGAATCTGTTTCACTATCTTCAGTAATTGTTAAATTTGCCATTGTGCTACTTAAATTATCTTCGTTTGTTGCTAACTTTTCTATTTGTAGTAAATTCAACCCCAGATCTTTTTTGTCTATTTGAATAAGATTTAATTCTTCAATTTTATGTTTCCACAAATTTTGATCCCACTTCATTATGTACACGATGTAGTCTTTGAAGAATAAATTATTTAGTACATAACGACCACAATCACCAGTGAAGAATATATTATAGATTTCTATTAAGCACTTAATAATATATTGCTCTCCCAGATTAATAACACATTTTAAATCTGTAAAGACTTTTTGACTAAAATTAAAATTTCGGTACAGTGGATAAATTAAACTCCTTCTAAATGCACACACAATCGCTTCTTTCACAGTTGAAAAACTATCGAAGCAGCATAGGGATGCACTTAACTTTGATATCGTCCATCCAGATTCACATGTTGCCTCAAAACATGTACTTCTACAATCATAGCAGTAAGCGTAAAGTATTTCTATTAAACTGTTATGGCAATATTCAATTTGTTTTTGATTTAAATTATAGTCAACATTTACCAAGTCTTTAAGAAAATCCAATTCTTTCTCTGTAAAATCAAGAGATGTTTTATTAATAGATTCCCACAGAGACTTTAAATGTGTTAACTCAGAAATTTCGTCATTATCCAATAAATCTGCTAGGTAATGTTCAGTATTAAAATGTTTCTTTTCCATTTCTTTCCTCAATTCCTGCCTCTGTTCAAACTTAATCTGATGAGGATCAATTTCAAATGTATCTCGAAATTCTCCACTAACAAGATTAAATTCGTAACCACCTCTCATCGCAAAACCATACTCCATTCCATTATCTGTATTGTGTATATTGTCATTTGTAACTACTTCTGGATTCACAATTTCTATTTTACGTTGACCAGTGCCGACTTCAATTTTCGGACATAATAATTTTGTGACAAATTGTAAATCTGGAAAGTTTTCTCCATAATTAATCTTTTCATAAGTAAATGTGAATTCTCCATTATCTGCATCGAAACAACTATGAGTATTGTCGTTTTCTTCAATACGACCAGGTAAATGCAATCGTAAATAATATGGCTGACATGAAAATATGAATATGTGTTCCTCAACGCTTACATCTAGCTCTTGTAAATTACAATAAGGAGCTCGTATATTGATAGATACGGTTTTATCATTTTGAGACAAATTAAAACGAGGTGTAATCATGTTTACATTAACGTGAAAATAAGTAGGGTTATGTTTTGCTATTGCGCTGTTGCCGTATACAATCATTAGTTACTTCTTATACAGGGTCCGTCAATATTATGTTCTTATGTAAAAAAATGATTAGCTTTGTAATAGAAAGTAATTGTAACGTAATGAAAAAAAAAAATTATAGTTTAATCGAAACAGAATAGTCCGTTCAAGAAATTAAGGAAATTGAGCGGCATCTATATTGCGGCAAGTCTATTAAAAGCTTTATTTTGAGCAACAAGTTGCACTACGGTTTTGACTGAACGTTTTTGTAGCTGTTTGTTTTCTTGGGCTTCTCATAAATCAGAAAACTTTCATCAATTAGGGATTTTACTGCATCTGTAGTTGATCTCTGTTATCAGGGAACGGATAAAAAATCGAGTACAAAGTCTTGAACATTATAGTCGGCATTTTTAGTTGACATTAATCAACACACTGCTTGATATAATTTGCAACGTGGTTTCACTTACAAGCAATACTTTCTTATCGATCTAAAGTATTTCAAAATAATTATGCCAATGAGTCATCGTCATGGTGCTACTGGTAGTTCTGAGTTTTTTTTTTTTAGATTTGATATAACGAAACGAAAACAATTGCTATATTTTTTCTCTGTGGCCGAGTAGTTTTTTTTTACCGACGGCTAACATACTCCGCGCGTCGCTCATCTTTGTCTTGTTTTGGCTCGCGAAATAAACCCTAGCTTTTAATTGACTTGACGCAATATAAGCGCCGAGCACTTTTTTTTAGCCTCTTGAAAGGACTAGCTTTTGAAACAGCAAGTTTATGCAGTATTTTAAAATTGCATATACTATTTAGTGGATTCAGGAATCTCCAAAATTGAAATTACTGAATTAATTTCGTTTTTCTGCACCCGGTACGAAAATCCAACTTTGCTTATGATTTATTAAAGCGAAAGTACTACTTCATACAAAACGTACCGAAAGTAAAATTTTCTGTATGATTTTTTAATTTTCGGAATGGGTTTTTGTACTTTTTTAATATCTACCTAGGCGACTTTGGGAACAAAATTTGTTTCAAACTAAGTATTGACACGTAATTTATAACTAGTTTTTATAAACTTGTACGTCTGTTTCTCGGAGGACGACCTCTAACATATTTCTGTCCTACAATCTAATTATCTAAACCGCAAGCAAGCTTGGGTACTACTAATTTCTTAATGTTGTGGAACTTTATTTTGTCTTTTGAGGTTCTATAATGATCGCTACAGATCTTCGTATATAACGGCTTGTGAGTACTTCTTGGTGACCAGGTAGAAAATGAAGCGCCGGTCATCATGTACTTCTAAGACTTTGCCGACAGCCGGTTGCTGTTTGCGTAGTTTATCTAGCCGTCCAAACTTTTTCTTAAATACTACTGCAACGCTTCTGGACATCTCAATATCTTCACTCACACAATGGTCAATGGCGTAATATTTTTGTACTTAGAACAGATCTTGTTGCTAATCAATTGTAACTCCGAAATTTCTCATAAATTTATTGAACTTTATTCCATCGACTTGATTCCTGGTTCTGCTTGGTTTGGACCTGGTTTTGGGTAACGTTGGTATCGCCAGCATACGGGACTAGACGATCGATCTGAACCACGTGGTTTTCAAATACGATATATGACCTTATTAATGCGCTGTATAACTTCATAAGGACTTTCACATTGACACTGCAGCTTTGGCGGCAAACCACATCTTCGTTGGGGATTATACAACCACACCATGTCGGCCGATTGAAACCCACCGTTTTGGGCCTTAACGTCATACCTGGTCTTCATTCTGTCGCTGGCGTGTTTATACGAACCGCTTCATGTACATCGTCTAACCTCTTTATCAACTTGTTGACGTAGTCTTCCCCAAATTGAAGGTCGCATTGCAGTCGTATTTCGCATCAGCGCAGATTTAAAGTTGCGGTCTTGGTCCGAATATGAACAGGACTCCAAAAGATAAAAACTCATTCACTTAACCGTCTACGAATGTAACTGCTTCTGGGTTGGGTATGGGATAAACCTCCATTTATTTCGTAGAATAATTCATTGTCAACAAAATGTATTTGTATCCTGAATGAGACTCTGGGAATGGCCCTGCGATTCAACTCTTTTTAAAGAGTTTCCCACGCTATATTGTTTTATTAGTGGTTTGCTCTTTTTCGCTGGATCATTTTCTGATCCGCAGTGCGAAACGCTTACATGGCCTTTTCTTTGCAGTTCACCTAGTAAAATCTTTCTCAAACTTTTCTTAATGTTCTCATGATGTACCACCATGCAAATGCTGCAACACTTTTGACACTCGGCTCTGGCACTACCAAGTGCAGTACGTTTTATGTGCGCTCGACACTCTAGGGATCGCTTATAAGATTTCCACTGTCAAGGGTTCGACTGCACTGATTATGCTTTGATGTTTCTGCCCAAAGCACTTACTTATTTTGGGATAGTTTTCTTGTATTACTTTGTGATTCACCACGTCAGTTTTCCTTTTTGTCTTTTTTTCAGCATTACTGGATCCGAGTTTACATTCAAGATCCTTACTGGCACTCTGTTTTTCACTCGTATTAATGTTTTGCAAACCACAAGTTTCTTTTTCATCAATTCGCCTTCAATAGGTTCAATTGCGCGAATGTAGCTTTCCAGAAGATTTCTAGCCAAGCGTGCCATCACCACGCTTTTAGTCCTTTCAGGCAGAGTCACGTCTTTACTCAATAAGACTCGCACGGCTGCTTTCCCTGACGAATGAAATTAATTTCTTTACCGTCAATCTTAAGGACATCGTTCTTCATATCCAAATGAAATACATACTTCTTTAAAACGTCGTTTCCCAGTACTTGATGATCGAGTACTCCACTTCCCAAGCCATTGATCACTTTTACTTGTCTATGAGTAGGTGTTTCTTTGCCCGTCGTCGTTCGAAGTCGTACTGTTAACGGTGATGTTTTTTCATTTTCCAATAAAATGTCAGGATGAATGATGGTTCCATGTCAACTAGTAACGGAAAAATTTTATCATTGATATTGCGATCGAGGTAAATGCTGTGCAATTTCTCTATAGGCGATGCCATTTGAATAGTAATCTCCGATATATAACTAGATGAGATTAACTTTTGTTTCTTTTGGTCATCTTGTTTCAGATTTTCAAGCGCTCTTTTTGTCTTTTTCTTAAGCTTAACACGGTTTCATCGTACGTGGTTTATTACCTCAGTTCAAAGTCGTCACTCCTCTTTCCCGAAGCATTCGTCGGGGTATTTCCTCGATAATTTCTTGTGTCTGGGCGGGTACTTCTGCGTTTCGTTGTCTTGAAGTCCATCTACAAAAGCCTGTATAGACAATTGTTCTAGAAAGTTCTTTCGCGCCGTATTTTGAACGTGGTTTTTTATTTCAATTCGATATACTTGTTGCTGATTGGCTTTTCCATGTCTCCTTTCTAGATGTGAATTTAACAATTCGTAATTTACTTCCGTCAGGAACAGTCTGCAAAATTCCAAGCTCTTTTCTACGTAAGGTCATTATTAGGGGCGTCGTTTTCTGCTCCTTGCTCCAACTATTAGCTGCAGCTACGGCTTCAAAATGCTTGTAGTATGTCGACCAAGGAACTTTTCTATCAAAATTTGGAGGTACAACTTCAAACTTGTGAGTGTTTTTTTAATGTTTCTTTAGTAACTCTTCAAGCAACCTCATTATTTCCACTGAGTTGCACATTTCTTCCCTTCAATTTAAAGTACCCGTTTGCGTTTCTTCGTGAACAGTCTTAATCTGGTTTTCAACGCTGACCTGTAGTTCTTCAATAGTTTTTATTCGATTTTTAATGCTGGCAACCTCATTCTTTCCACTAAGTCGCACATTTCTTGTCTTAAATTTAAAGTACGCGTTTGCGTTTCTTCGTGAACAGTCTTAATCTGGTTTTTAACGCTTACCTGTAGTTTTTATTTGATTTTGAATGCTGGCTTGTATTTTTTTTCTAAAGTTTCTAAACTTTCTTTCATACTTTTATTCATTGATTCTTGACCAGTTTCTATTAATTCAAAAATTCCAATAGTTTCATGTCTACCGGCATAAATTATAACACGAATAAAAAGTTTATTAAGATATAGTCACTTTTAAAATGCAATTTTTGTATATCTAACACTAAATTTTAATAACGAGCGATTCTTTATTAATAAATGCACTTATTGAAAAAACCGTTTAATGAACTACAACAAACACACGCGAGCACGTACTAATCACACAACGTTTTTGTTACGGGAGCGATATTAAATTACTTATTCATTTACACATTAAAATCATGATCCTGACACCCGATACCAATTGTAACGATTTTTTAAACTAATTTATTTAAAACTAACCTTGTCCTGTAAAATATCACTATTGGAAGGGGACAGTCGTAGAGTGCCTTTTGCACGAAATGTTTCAAATGAACGGTGGCGTTAAGATGAATTGTAGATCAACTATTTTTATTCTCGTTGCCTCTAGCACATAACTGATTCACAAAGTAAATAAATTTTTTATTATTATTATGTAATGACGACTAAAGATTGCATTATTTTATCAGTATGTTATATTAGGTTCATGTACCAGTCCAATAAATGATGTTCCTAGATCAAAATTTGGTAAGGTACAGTTCGAAAATTTCCACATATGCTTTTGTTTTGCACAACACCAAATCAAAGGGAAACTTGTGGATAGTGCACTTTTGCAATACTATTTGTCAGTGTATTCCAGGAACAATATACTTGATTTAATTCTGGAGCAAATAACAAATAATAAAATGTAAAATGTGTTTGAAATATGTCAAAGCTGCATCTGGAATATACTGTTTAATCTGTAAATAAATGCTTCTACACAGTTGAAATATGTTGTTGTGAAAGTAGACCTACATTGGATCATATTCGCTTACAAACGAACTGTTTAAAAAGTATGAATATAACAATTACTCAAAAAACATACAAACATGTAATAACTTATATTAATAATTCATTATATTAATCACCTCAATCTGCATAATATCTGGCGCTTTTATGTTGGTATTTATTTCATAAAATTGTGTACGTTGACGTGATTTTGGTTTTACATTTTGAATAATTAATTGCGGTCGTCGAAAAAATATTTTTAAAAAAACTTGGGACAGGTCGTTTTGTATATTTAAATTATGGTTTAGAGATTTAATGTACAACCTTTAAACTATTAATATTAATTCCTTAACGCTAGCAACTCTAACTTTAAAAAATCAGACGACATAGTATAAATTCTAACTCGTTTGATTTTTTATGACGAATTGATTAATAATAATAATCTGGCAATGATTAAATGCTTAGTGGAGTATATGCTACTTAAACGATTCACGAAACTTGATTTTTTCAAGTTGATGTTGCTAGCACTAAGGGTTTAACCTACGGTTTATCCATGATTACCCAACTAGCCTGTAATCATAATTTAAATATGAAACTTGTCGTGGATTTTTTCTGAAATAGATTTTATTCAATTTATCTGTTACTTTCACTTTTATAATTTATTATTTAATTATTACTATATTAAACGAGATACCATATTGGTAATTAATATAATTTGATCTCGGTTTTTAATCGCATTGTATTTATTATATGTGTGCCCAAGAACAGTATAGTATGAAGTTACATTATCTTTTTTTTTTGTTGTCAAAAGTGTTTTTATCGTGGTGATACATGATCTTGATACTGTGTAGCTCTGGTATACAGATATAGATAGTATTTAAGATTACTATTGATAATGTACCTAAATTTTGCGAATAATAAGGTATATTTTTTATTATACTCAATACTTGCTGCCATACATTTTTGTTTCACTTTGTTTACAAATTTCAGTATGTGTAGTTTTTTAAATTTTGTCGCCGTTGTTTATTATTGTTGCACCCTCACAGCTTTTATCTCACCTTGCGGTACCATAATTTATTTACAATTTATATACAAAGTTTATTACATTGTTATATTTACTATTCTTATGCGAAGCATTAATATTTTAGGAGAATCTAATGTGTACACTCTGGGAAATATCGGAGCTCACCGCATAGTCTGTACAAAACTTCCATCAGTCGGTCACACACGGGAAGCTATGACTGCAGCGGGAAATACAACTACGAGATTATTAGGTACTTTCCAAAAAGTCGATTATGTATTTCTCGTTGGAGTTGCCGGTGGTGTACCACATTATACTGATTATAATAGACATGTTCGTTTAGGAGATGTTGTAGTGTCGCACCCAATAAAAAATAAGTGAGTTTTTAGTTCTTCGTATAGATTTTGTTGTATCAATATTCGATTCTAGGCATGTTTACGTATATTGTGAAAGTGCAAAGAAAAACGAAAAAGGCTTTGATTACGAGATTAAGCCATATTCTCCTAGTAACTTAAATTTGCAAAATATTGCTTCGGATTTGAAAGTCACAATGGATAACGATAGTGAGGGAACACCTCCTTGGTTAAATTATTTGCACGATGGACTTAACATCTTGTCGGGTCAGATGGAACCAGATTTTCGTCCTCCAAGCTTAGAGACGGATAAATTATATATGAACATCGGTGAACGTGATTTGATTGAAGTTTCTCATCCTGAGCCGCAAGATAAAGCAATGAAAAGGTATGTATTTTTATGTGTTTAATTGACGTTATACTAAAAAAATTACAGACAAAAAGGTTGTCCAAGAATACATCTTTCTCCTGTAGCATCAGGAAGGCAAGTTGTCAGAGATGATCAGTTACGACAACAGTTTGCTGCATATGTAGGGGCATTAGCATTTGATTGTGAATTTGATGCTGTTATCGAATCAATTTTGGGTAATTGTAAAGATAGTTTTATTTGTATTAGAGGCATCTCAGATTATAAAGATGGTACTAGACGAAAAGAATGGCAGCCCTATGCTTCTTTAGCAGCTGCAAGTGTTATGAAAGCCATTATATGTGGTTTGGAACCACCTACTAATGTTTAATTACTGCCAACAACTAAAGTCTTCACGGGTAATTTTTTAAATCTACACATTGTTTTAATTTCAATTTTATGTTAAAATCTAATGGGACTAATAGTTTTTATATATTTATATTTTTAAATTATGTCATGCTATTGTTGTTCCTTAATTTATTATATGATATTATCTAATATATACTTTTTATATACATACTTTTTAAACATATTAATGCTATTACAAGTTTAGAAATATTTGGGTTACCATAAAATTAATTAATTAAATAATTTATTGTAACGTTAGTGATTATTAGGGTCCTAATTTATAATGTTTCTAAAGGTACAATTAAAATGGCCAAATTAAGTAAGCACAATGCATGTTTTTAGAACATATCGTTTAATATTTTAATAATATCAATGGTTTACTAATCATATATGAAAACATAACATGCGTGCAGTAACAGCGTGCAACATTTTTATTTCGTTAAATTCACTGTATCTTGGAAGAGGTTGGAGTATTTTTAATGCCATAATTTGTTAGTCACTTGCATTTATACCAAATTTGTAGGTTGTGGATATGTTTATTATAGTCTTAATTCGTAATTAATGTAACCTAAAGACTGCGTATTTTTGGTTATTATTAATTGAAGAATTTTATTCATCTTGTTACATAAAAACTTAGAAAATAACGTTAATTAAAAAAAAATATTTAATAGTTGTAGTCACAGAAAGATGTTATCTAATAATCATAGTAGCACGAAAAAGTTTCTAGAAAAAGTTTTGGCTACTTTTCAAGTAGGAAATTTAGAAAACACGTTACTATTATAGTTGGTTCGTATTCTTTATTAACAAAATCTGGTAATTAGCGGAATGTAACAATGTAATGCATGCTCTACTTTATTTTCATTGTTTACATAAGTTTAATATAAAATCGAAAATGTTTTTTTAATCTTTAGATGTATTCTGGAAACAAATTCTATTTGAGTCTTATGTAGTACATAGGACTCCGCAAATGCCATTAGTTTAAATAAAAGATTTCATTTGTTTCACTTTGTTGAAATTCTTTTGCAATTCCTAACATCGTTGTATGAATCGTCAAGTAATTATTCGGTTCAGTACATGGTAGATGCATGTTTTTGGATGCATTCAAAAGGGAGGAAAACAAGTAGCATCTTTGAGGTTTCAAGTAAGTTCATAGGTAATATGTGAATATCGTGGATTACGTAATAGCAAAGAGCATATAATAGTAAAGAGATTCAACGTCCTTTTAAATTGGCGTAACAGTGAAAGTTATGTCGCCGCTACGAACGCTGTGATCGTCCATCTATTGAAGACATAACAAAGTAATGTAGTTTCGAATAGAACCACTTTTCTTGCATCTTTCAAAAGCTTCCCTGCTTTACCACTAACACTGTTGTCAGATTTAACACGGTTTTCACGTGAATATAAGTAGATACTGATTAATTCATAATAGACTTTATTATGATATTGGTCCGTGATTGAGAATAGATTTAACGTGACATTTGTAATCCCTTTTTATGTGATGTAACATTAGTTAATCTTAAGGATATAGATTAAGAAAGCGTTAAACACGATCGTGACTATTTAATGAGTAAATAAAGTAATTACAGCTTTACATGAAAAATGCTTAACACTACGTTTTAATAACATCTACATTCACCGAGTAACTACAACAGCGCAGACTCTATATATGTTGCACATTGTTTGTACTCCATTATATGCGCGCGCAACTTTATTTTATTATACAGAGTTTATGAATATATATTATCCAACAGTTAAAAAAACATTATTGAAGAAATCATATTTTTTTAACAGTATTTTAAATTGTTCATTAGTAGTAATGTCATTATTAATCTATAACTTGTTCAATAATTATTAATTAAATGTTGCTCATATAAGTTGTGATCCGAGATATTATATTTTCTCTTTGCAAACTGCG
Organism: Aquatica leii; assembly: GCA_035610365.1. Lineage (NCBI taxonomy): Eukaryota > Metazoa > Arthropoda > Insecta > Coleoptera > Lampyridae > Aquatica > Aquatica leii. The sequence goes on along the minus strand of CM069433.1, from coordinate 50,982,442 downwards.
TATTACTGTAATATATTTCTTTATTTTGATTTAAAAAAAGATAAGTGTTACAATTTTCTTTTAGTGCATGTCTTGCGTCCAAAGTAACTAAAAAGAGTAATAAACTATACGTGATCCAAACCACTTGCAAGAAATAGTATAATAAATATGTGATTAAAGAATTGATTGACCGATTGACGTATTGTAAAATCGTTAAAATATTATACAAACAATATATTTTTCTTCTGTTAAATTCTAAATAGATGCAAAAGAAATGCCGCTGTCAGCTGTCATCAAATATTTAAATTCTACTCACACCGTAAGATTCTAATCCTCTTTAAAACCTTTTTGTCAAACAATTACTATACTCCTAAGAAAAACTGCTTTGTTACCGACTTGAGGACACGTTCACATTGTACCTACCGTCTTTGTCTTTCGCCTAAAGTAAATTATCCCTTTTGCAATTACGTATTCTAATTGCCTGTACATGAAAATATAAATAACTATAGGTACTAAAAAATTTACAATCACACTTTCGTAAATTTGCCACATTACCTATTATGTGACTCATCGAAATCAAACGCGTAAGCATGTACGAAATTTGTAGAGCTATACTGGCTACACTTATTTTTATGTATCTTATGTACCGTATAATTTATTATGTAGCACATACTATATGTTACTGCATTTATAAAAAACAGTAAATTTTAATAAATTTTATTTTGTATAATGGTATGATTTTTGTTAACAAGAATTGTTTACTAACAAATCCAATTACTTCTGTGATTGGATTTCGCCAATGGTCAATGTTTAATTGTAATCTTAGGACCAGATTATGTAGGAGTTAAATTGCACAGACTACATATTTGAAAAAGTATATAAATTTCATTTTCTTTTGTTTGCGTGCAGTGTAAAAGTGCATCTAGGTACCTGTCATCTATTCCGAAACTGTAGTGGTAGAAACTTCTTTACAAATATACATTACAAATGATACTTGGCAACTCTGTTAAATAAAAACAGGTTGAACAGCTTACTGTCCCTCTATTGTGATTTTACATCCTTTTCTTTCATTATCTAAGAAATTTACTTTTCTGGTTAGACTATCGAAAAATGCAAAAATGTGTAATATTTTCGCCTAGGCAACACACCGTACGCGCTACGTATTTCTTCGTTACGTTGAATTGTGCTATGCGTGTTACATAAATTACTATTTTTAATGTCGATTAAATATTGCCATAATTACGTAACGGATTAAATTACGAAATTATATGGAGCGATTGATATAGTTTTTATATAAATGCGTTTGTGTATATCGTTTTAGATTACTACCGTTAAAGAACATTACTTACTATAAACTCAGCAAACCCGGCCTAAAGAAACTTACTATCCATACAAAGTGTTTCTTCATCGGTAGTTTTTTAATTCGATTCAAGACTTACAGGCAGTTAACAGGACATTGTATTTTTGTAAAACGTGCTATCCAAAAGGAGAGGTGTCATGGCTAAGTCTGGGTATTTTATGAAGTAGAAATTGGGAGGAATATAATATAATTCGAACTTATAGTATATAAATAAACTTAATAAAAGCATCTATTTTTTAATTGTTAAACATTTTGTAACTTGCAAATGTGTCTTAATTTACATTTTATTTTGATATTTTTACAATCCTTAGTCACAGAGTAAATAGGTATCAGAACCGTTGTTCAGAAATGTATATCCCTCTATTTATTTTATTTGTTATCGCCCAATGTGTTCCAGTTTAAATTTAAATTAAAGACGTGCGAAATTACTTAAGCATCGTCATCTGGCGGAAGACCGAGAACTACGAGAACGCGCATGATTCGTATTAAGAGAGAATCCCGTCCAAGTCAGAAGGGCGCAGTACAATCAGTATGGGCAGGGTAATGTTTGGTTTTCTTTGTGTTTTTTTAGTTATATGTATGTAAGTAAATGCATGCACTTAGCTATTCAAGGAATGAGAAAATTAACTTTACTTTTAAATTTAATTATTAATTAAAACTTCATATTACCAAAAAAAAATTTTGAATGCAACTTAGATTCGTCATATTTTCTTTATTTCATAATCGGTAAGAACTCATGTCAATCGGTAAGAACTTATGTCAATCGGTAAGAACTCATGTCAATCGGTAAGAACTCATGTCGGAGTAGACGTCGCTTTCGTGGCTCCGCCATTAATTCTCAATTTAATAATAGCTTTAAATAATTATCTAATTACTAAAACGACGCATAACGCAGTGAACAATATGTGCAACATCTTTTCGTTGTTAGAATAAATATTTATCGAAAGACTATTGTGGAATTTAATTATCAGTTATACATATGTATATAAACTGGCGGTATCTAAATGCTTAAGCGTTTTTCATTTTTAACATTATTTACTATTGCTATAATTTAATAGTGCTGTTACAATATTTATTGTGATCTAATGGGGAAAGGTGGAGAAAGAAACAAGGAATGAAGAACAGTATCACTTCAAAGTAATCAACCAGATGTTATCGCTTACCTTTTTGGCTAGCCTCGCCGCAGGTGGTCGTCGGGTTAAAGAAAATCCTAAGATACTTAATTAGTTCCGGTAAGCTGAATGCCCAAGTGCGCCACCTTCTCTCGAACTGTTATCCGCAGAAATTATGGTCTAGGGAAGAGAAAAGGAAAGCCTAGACCCGAAGTCTCCCCAAAAGAAAACATATGTAGTATTCACAATAATCATTTATTAAAAAAATGATTCACTATCTCCTTCCAACGGAAGCAACACAACTGCGACGGTTACGCCACTGGTAACTCCTGACAATTATTTATATAACCCCACAGAGAAAAATTATTAAGCACAAATATCAATTACAAGTACACATAATAAGTAACAATAAATAGAGTTTGGAAGCCACACAAGCTAAGATCGTTTACGTAGCTAATAATTACCGCGGCTACGGTAGCGATGATTTACTAATTAAACGCGTTCCCGCTAATTAATCGTACAGTCTGGGGGACAACTTGATCCAAGCGTCATAAGACCGGTAAATAATAATCATCAATCTAAATATAGAGATACGGGTAACTCCCAAAATTCTACCTTTGATAAAATTTAATAATTACTGTAAGTGATTGAGAAGTTATTATAAATAATTGTAATGACTTGACCATTACACAGTTAAAAATATTGAAAGAATTATTGTATAAAATAATTATGAACTATTATAAAGTTTGACGTTAGGTGATTTTAACATTTGAAAGAATTATTGTATAATAAGGTTATGAATTACAATAAAATTTGACGTTAGGTGATTTTAACATTTGAGAGAATTATTGTATATAAGAAGGTTATGAATTACAATAAAATTTGACGTTAGGTGATTTTAACATTTGAGAGAATTATTGTATATAAGAAGGTTATGAATTACAATAAAATTTGACGTTAGGTGATATTAACTTAAATAAGAAAATAATTATACTCGACGTCGTCTCCCACTTCCGCAATCATTTATATATATTTATACGAGGATCGATCTTAGTTGAAATAGGTGATAAAATGGCGACACGAACACGATCTTTTGTTTCCTCATGCACGCAGCGCGGCCGCTGCTAAACGAAGGCTACAGCGTTCGGTCGAAATAAGGTCGACAGCGAGACTCCCGCGACTCCAATATAAAGGTGTCATAAATACCTCGAATATCGTAGTAGTTTTCCTTACTTTCCCGAGCATCCGAACTGGTTTAGCGCGTTCACCATTTCCCTTAGATTACAGATAAAAGCACACGTAGATCTACCTCAGAACAACAGACGAAGACGTCCAAAGCGAAGATCGAGTATCCAGCATCCACTTTAATATCACCCGCAACGTAACAAGGACAGAAAAAGACCCAAAGAAAGAAGCTAAAAATTGTGAAGATTAGTTGGTTGGCCTCCATTACTAACACGTGTAAGAATACTAACCCACTTTATGTGTCTGGCCGTCTACAAGACATAGTGCCGATTTTATTTGCACCGGAGGTTCAATCGGATTTATTTCCAAAAGGCTAAAATAAACGTCGGTGTAGAAGATGTTACCAGATGAAAAGAAATTCAATCTACCTCACCTCTCCGATGTTCCCCTGTTGTAAACCGATCCACAAACAGCATAAAAATGAATATAATTCGTCGACGACTAACAACTTTCGCGCCTCCGTAGGCGTGATTTCGAACTACGGTTCGAGGACACCGATGTTACGGTTAGTTGCCTAACTCTCAGGCGGATTTTGACTCGCAGTAGAAATTTACACGTTACAAATTCCCCCCTAGCAAGAAGTGAGACCCACGGTCGAAATCAAATCCGAACGCAGCCGTAAAGAACTTAGAGTGGAACTTGCCATGAAGTTCGTTACCAACTAAACGCACATTGAAAACCATAACCCAACCCAGGAACCAAAAACCACAGAAACCCAACCCGATAGATGAAGGAACAGAACCTTTCGAAGTTCCCTAAGATCAATCAAACCTAACTTGGACTAGAGACGCATACAGCAAAATGATACTGCCTGAGCAACCAAACTCCAAAGAACTTAGAAGGCCAATATCACGAAACTAACGTGCTCGTTAAAGCCACCAAATAGTGATTCCGGGTATGAATAAAGAACGAGACGTTAATCCAAGTACGGAGCGACGATCCAAGACAACTAAGAGAAAAAAAGAAGAGGAGAAAAAGACGGAAGTTTAGACTAGCGTCAAGGACCCAAAAGCCCTAAAGTCACAATGAAACCCCAACCCTAGTAGTTAACTCCCCCCTTTACTATAACCCAATCAACCCTGCAGGAAAAGGACGTGGTGTGGTTAGGAACAAAGGAATGGGAAGGATCCCTGACCCCCAAAGTTAGGACGACCCTAGAAGCCTTGTCGTGATCGAAGGTTTCCCTGACGAAGTGCCGGACGGTTGTGTGGCGTCGGAGTCTGTTCTCCACCACAAGCCCTCGCGTCAAGATGGAGTTAGCGCGTCGTTGGGCCCCCCAACGTTAGTCCACACAAACGCACGTCACCGCATCCCGTACTGACTTGACCACTCCAAGTCTTCTCCCACCCCGGTAAGGATCTGATCGTAACCAGTGGAAAGAAGACCCGGGAAAATTCCCCACCCTGAAAGTAAATAAAAGAAACAAGAAAAGAAGCATCCCTAAAATTTTGCCCTAAATTCCAAAATAAAAGGACTACAGCCCGCAATGGCGTGACTGTAGCCGGAAGCGATGCCTCCTGTACAACCACGAACATCCTACGTGCCGGTTCAGAAGAATTGGCCACCCCCGCCCAGCTCCACCAAGCTCGCCGTACGGCCCCCGAAAGGTATCATGCCTGGTCCGAAGCTTGGGGCTACCGGAACGGAGACAGACAACCTTCCCGAACACGCAGCCGTCGGGTTCCCACAACAGGCACCCCCCCACTCATGGCGACAGATTGAAAGAAGAGATAGAAGGACAGGAAGACAGAAGGAGAAAAGAGAGTACACGATGTTCTTGTACGGATCGACTATCTCTCCCTAGGTAGTCGACCCAACAGGACCCAGCCTACTGCCCAACCAACCACCCGAAGCAATAGAGTTCCCCACGTCCAATACGTGTCTAGACAATTTGTGACACAAGTTACCCCAAAAAAAAAAATCATCCTTCAAGATAAAAAAAAAAACCCGCTAAGCGGATGAGGTGTCCCAAGTAAATCCTAAATCTAAGAACCAACCTAAACTAAACTACAGTAACCCGATAGCACCTCGATTCAAGGGCCAAAACAAAACTAGAAGGAAATTCTGTTTACCTAGTAAACTTCCCAATAAAAGAAACGAGCCACCTCACATTGACTGAACACTCCAAGAAACTGACTAAGCAGGAACATCATCAAGTATCGATGCCGTCGGGAGTGTCGGTCTATCTTAAAGCAGTTCTAATAAAGAACTAATCCCAAACTAAAAAAAAAGAATTGGTGTATCCACCAGACCTTAACCTAACCTTACAGCTAACTAACCCAATAAGTAAAAGGGTGAAGTAACTTGGTACAAACTTACAACTTAACCTAAGACAACCACAAATCTAATTCGTAATACTAATTTTTTTCCATTTCCGAGTAAGATACGTCAAAATATAGCAGAATAGTCTAACCCTTAGAGCACCCTAGATACCATCCAACTTAGGTCTTTTACGACGTCGATGATATCGTAACGAGCGATCTACAAGTGAAAGAGAAATAGGAGGTCCAACCAATAATGAGGAAACATCCGGACTGGTATAATCAGGTTTCAGATCTTTGACATGCCAGATGCCTAGAGATCGAGCGAGATCATCTTCTAGCTCATACGTCCATGGCGACTTCACCGTTTTAACCCGATAGGGTCCAACAAACTTAGGAGCTAACTTCGCATTGTAGAAGTCTACAGCGCTAGACAAGGTATAATTACGCTTCCACACTTTATCGCCTACCTTAAACTTGATAGGGCGACGACGCAGGTTGTAATTGTGTGCGTTCTTTGCCGCAGCCTTCTTCAGTCTGTTGAGAATCTTTACACGTAAAGACTCGTATGAGTTAGTTGACGTAGTAAGAGTACGATCAGGATCAGGCAGTTCTATTTGATCCGGAGGGGGAATCCCCATTAGATCTCCATAAAGAATATGTTCCCTATTGAACAGAGCAGAGAAAGGAGTACACCCGATAGTTTCATGTTCGGCAGTGCGAATGGCGCACCCAATTTTCGACAAATTAGCATCCCAGGACCGCTGGTTTTCTTTTACGAAAGCAGAAATCATGGTCTTAAGAACGCGGTTAACCCGCTCCGCAGGATTAGCCTGTGGATGATAACGAGCCGTAAATAATACCTTAGTACGATAAGCAGAACACAACCGAGTGAACTCTCTACTTCGAAATTGGACACCATTGTCAGTAATAATGTATTGGGGAGTACCAAATAGTAGAAAGATATTATCCTCTATAAGTCTAGTAACCGTAGCAGCAGTCGCAGATCTCATAGGAAAGAAGCAAGAAAATTTAGTAAAGTTATCCACTGCCACAAGAATATACGCATGTCCCTTCGATGAGCGAGGAAGAGGTCCTACAATGTCTACACACAGAACTTGCCAAGGTCGAGTCGCTTTAGCCCTAGGAGCAAACAAACCAGCAGGTTTCCTTTGTTCCACCTTTTGAGCTGAGCAAACAGTGCATCGACGGATATATTCCGCTACTTTTTGCTGCATCTGAGGCCAGTAATAGTATTGCCGCAAGCGCCCCAGAGTCTTCTTAACTCCACCGTGACCAAATGTAGGAGGATCATGATGATCGCCAATCACTTTTGATCGTTGATCTTTTGGTACGACCAATTTCCATTCATTCAGCAGTTCAGAAGGAGAGATAGGACGAGTACGCTTATAGATGAGACCATCCACAATACACCATTTCGAAAATTTGCGAGGAGAAGAAGTAATACGACGAGATAAATTCTGATACCAGACGTCTGTAATAGGAAGAGAAAGACCAGCAGGAGAGAAAGGTGTTTCCGGTATAACAGACTCTAGCACTGGTACAGATCGAGACAACGCATCTGGAACAACATGTTCCTTCCCTTTTCGATGAACAATCGAGAAATCATATTGTTGTAAACGGATCGACCACCGCGCCAGACGTCCAGAAGGACTCTGTAGTTTGTTAAGCCATATGAGAGAATGATGATCCGTAATTACAGTAAACTTTGTCCCTTCGACATATGGTCGAAACTTTTCGATAGCCCATAGCACAGCGAGACATTCCTTTTCTGTCGTGGAATAGTTTCGTTCGTTCTTTTTCAGCGAGCAACTGATGTAACTGATGACCTTTTCTCCCTCGTTAGATATTTGTGAGAGAACAGCGCCTAAGCCGAAATCTGAAGCGTCGGTCTGGATAGTAAATGGGAGTGAAAAGTCAGGACAAGACATGACTGGTGCTGAAACTAATAATTCCTTTAACGTACCAACCGCTACGTCACAGGACTCACTCCATTGGAACGGCACATTTTTCCGCGTCAGAAACGATAGTGGAGAAACGATAGAAGAGAAATTTGGTATGAATCTACGATACCAACTAGCCATTCCTAACAGGCGTCGTACCTCGGTCGCTGATGTAGGTGTAGGTATCCCTAGGATAGCTGATACTTTATCCGGATCCATCATGAGGCCATGTTGGTTGACCACGTAACCTAGATACTTTAGCTCTGGTCGGCAGAAATAGCACTTGTCTCTCCGTAAAGTGAGACCCGCTTTCCCTAAACGTTGTAACACTAACGAAAGAATATGAAGATGTTCTTCAAACGACGGAGTAGCAATAATAATGTCGTCGAGATAAGCAAAACAGAAAGGTTCTAATTCCGGACCTAAGATGCGATCGATAAGTCGTTGAAAGGTAGCAGGTGAGTTATGCAATCCGAACGGCATGCGAGTAAACTGGAAAAGTCCACGATTCGGAACAGTAAAAGCAGTAATTGGTTTCGAATCCGTAGAAAGAGGAATTTGCCAGTACGCCGAGCGAATATCTAAGCTAGATAAGAATTTAGCACCTTTGAGACGATCCAGAATAGCAGACACATAAGGAATAGGATACGAATCTTTCTGAGTAACGGCGTTCACTTTCCGAAAATCTACGCAAAATCTATAAGTATCATCTTTCTTTTCCACGAGCACAATAGGACTAGCCCAAGGACTGTCCGATGGTTCTACTACGCCTAATTCCAGCATAGAGTCTAGTTCTTGATTAACCACTTGTAGCATGGTAGGAGACATTGGATAGTACCGTTGTTTAATCGGTTCTGCAGTAGTTCGAATAACATGTTCCACTAAGTTCGTCCGCCCTAGCCTGGTGACTTGAGAAGAAAAGTATTTATCAATCACTGACGCTAGTAGCGTGTGTTCCTCTGATGTTAGATTAAACCTAGAAGCCAGTTCGTCGATACCTATAGAAGAAATAGGAGAAGAAAAGGACCATTGTCCCGAACGAAAGTCTGGGACAAAACCCATCATTTTCCAAAAGTCGATACCTAGAATCAAAGCTTGTGAAATCTCCGGAACTACCAATACCTTCAGCGCCTTTACTTTGCCCTCCAAAGTAATCGGTAACCACAAAGATCCACTCACTGAGCATTTCGCTCCCGTTGCCACAGAACATGAAGAAATCCCTTCCTGAGTCATAGAAAGATTAAGTGATTGTAGAATTTTCCATCCAGGTGCCCCTAAAATAGTACGCGTTGCGCCTGAATCAAGTAAAGCACAAAAAGAAATACCGAAAATAGATACATTTAAGTACGGGCGTTCATCACCCCGCGCATTAGCAAACATAAAATCTAACAGCACACGATGTTTCTCGTCGAGACCATCAAAAGCCTTTGTCGAGATTAGAGAATGATCGGAGCCCATCACTCGACTCGAGACCCCGATTGTCGGTTTAAAGTTTTCGTTTTGCATCGTTGACAGTTAGGTTTTATTACCCCATGCTTTCCACAACCGTAGCAATGTAGAATTTGAGATTTAGGACAGTGAGGAGAGAGATGTCCTTTAGTACCACAATTCCAACAAATTAAATTTTCCCCAGTACGAATAGTATTCATTGAAGAACATTTCGGTGTCGTCACCGACCTATTAGAAGTTGAAGACGAAGAAGAAGTAGAAGTAGCAGTCTCCACATACGCTAAATTTGGTTCTAGTAATTGAGATGAACGTCGAGAAGGTGGTGGTTTAAAAGATCGAGTCAGATATTGGTTATATTCTAACCTTTTCCCTAACTGAAGTAATTCCGAAATCGAACTAACCTCCTGAAGAGCCAATGCTGTCTGAAAGTACGGCGTAATATTACGTCGAATGATACGAAGTTGTTGAGCCTCAGACAAAGGATCACTCAAACGTTGAAACAAACTTTGCATAGTCGCGATGTATAAACCCATCGATTCCGCAGGTCCCATAGTTCGAGCTTTAATCTCCTCTAACAGGCGTTCGTTATAGTCAGTAGGCAGAAATTCTGATTTCAGTAGAGTGACCACATCCTTCCACGAAGTTAAAGAGTCTTTGCGAGTTCGATACAGTAACAAAGCCTTCCCCGCGAGTAATTCAGGAGCAGAAGTAAAAAGTTGATGAGAAGTAATGCCCCGAGCGACACTTAACTCCTCCACCCTCGTTAAAAATTCCCCTAGCGAAATCGAGCCATCCCCTTTAAATACCAGGTTTAGTTTACCAACGGATCCATACTTCAGTGAGTAAGGCGAAGCGGCCATTGCCACCCCTACCGGAACCGACTCCGAATCCGACTCTGAAGAAAGTAAGTCAGGAGAATCTTCCTCAGTATGAGCATCCCTTGGTTTAGGACTAGAGGCAGGAACCGAAGAGAAATCTGCAAACGTTGTACTCCGAAACTTTTTGCATTTTGAGTTGACTTTATTAAACAAATCTTGAAATCGCAGTAGTAGTTGATTCCGAAGAACCCCTTCTTCCTCTGTACCCACAGCAAGCAAAGCGCATCGTCGTTGGGCATGAACCCATAACGAAGTAAGTCGTAGATAAGTAGAAGAAGTAGCATCCCCTTGAAAACTTCCGTAAAGTTCCAGTAATTTAACAAGAGCATCCTCTACAGCAATCTTATCTTCTTCAAAAGAAAACGGATATTTAATTGGAGAAAATGTTTTATTAGCTTCCAAATGTAAAGCATTGCGTACCGCTGAGCGAAGTTCTTTCCCAGGAATGTCCGAGTCTAACCCTCTCGAACCTAATTCATAAAGCAGCTCCTTTTTATTTAGACGATTTACAACCAATTTCCACTGAGCAGCCATTAGTAATCCTTATCCTAACACGAAACAACAACCTAAATCTACTAATACTAAACTAACAAGGTAGTACTGTAATTCACTAGAAGCGCGAACCCACGTATTAATATTCGAAACTCTCGCAAAAGAAAAAAGATTTCACCCACTAAGTAGAAAATTAGAATCAAGCAACTAATGAGTAAAACTTCAGAAAAGTACAACTTGAGCTCTAATACCAATACACACGTCCACTATTTAAACAAGTACCTAATAAGAATTTGGATAATAAGAAATTTGAGCCAGTAAACAGTAGCACTTATTCACCGTCAGAACCCGTTCAAGAAGAAAATCGTCGAAGGCCCCACGTTGGGCGCCAGAAATATTTGTTACAATATTTATTGTGATCTAATGGGGAAAGGTGGAGAAAGAAACAAGGAATGAAGAACAGTATCACTTCAAAGTAATCAACCAGATGTTATCGCTTACCTTTTTGGCTAGCCTCGCCGCAGGTGGTCGTCGGGTTAAAGAAAATCCTAAGATACTTAATTAGTTCCGGTAAGCTGAATGCCCAAGTGCGCCACCTTCTCTCGAACTGTTATCCGCAGAAATTATGGTCTAGGGAAGAGAAAAGGAAAGCCTAGACCCGAAGTCTCCCCAAAAGAAAACATATGTAGTATTCACAATAATCATTTATTAAAAAAATGATTCACTATCTCCTTCCAACGGAAGCAACACAACTGCGACGGTTACGCCACTGGTAACTCCTGACAATTATTTATATAACCCCACAGAGAAAAATTATTAAGCACAAATATCAATTACAAGTACACATAATAAGTAACAATAAATAGAGTTTGGAAGCCACACAAGCTAAGATCGTTTACGTAGCTAATAATTACCGCGGCTACGGTAGCGATGATTTACTAATTAAACGCGTTCCCGCTAATTAATCGTACAGTCTGGGGACAACTTGATCAAGCGTCATAAGACCGGTAAATAATAATCATCAATCTAAATATAGAGATACGGGTAACTCCCAAAATTCTACCTTTGATAAAATTTAATAATTACTGTAAGTGATTGAGAAGTTATTATAAATAATTGTAATGACTTGACCATTACACAGTTAAAAATATTGAAAGAATTATTGTATAAAATAATTATGAACTATTATAAAGTTTGACGTTAGGTGATTTTAACATTTGAAAGAATTATTGTATAATAAGGTTATGAATTACAATAAAATTTGACGTTAGGTGATTTTAACATTTGAGAGAATTATTGTATATAAGAAGGTTATGAATTACAATAAAATTTGACGTTAGGTGATTTTAACATTTGAGAGAATTATTGTATATAAGAAGGTTATGAATTACAATAAAATTTGACGTTAGGTGATATTAACTTAAATAAGAAAATAATTATACTCGACGTCGTCTCCCACTTCCGCAATCATTTATATATATTTATACGAGGATCGATCTTAGTTGAAATAGGTGATAAAATGGCGACACGAACACGATCTTTTGTTTCCTCATGCACGCAGCGCGGCCGCTGCTAAACGAAGGCTACAGCGTTCGGTCGAAATAAGGTCGACAGCGAGACTCCCGCGACTCCAATATAAAGGTGTCATAAATACCTCGAATATCGTAGTAGTTTTCCTTACTTTCCCGAGCATCCGAACTGGTTTAGCGCGTTCACCATTTCCCTTAGATTACAGATAAAAGCACACGTAGATCTACCTCAGAACAACAGACGAAGACGTCCAAAGCGAAGATCGAGTATCCAGCATCCACTTTAATATCACCCGCAACGTAACAAGGACAGAAAAAGACCCAAAGAAAGAAGCTAAAAATTGTGAAGATTAGTTGGTTGGCCTCCATTACTAACACGTGTAAGAATACTAACCCACTTTATGTGTCTGGCCGTCTACAAGACATAGTGCCGATTTTATTTGCACCGGAGGTTCAATCGGATTTATTTCCAAAAGGCTAAAATAAACGTCGGTGTAGAAGATGTTACCAGATGAAAAGAAATTCAATCTACCTCACCTCTCCGATGTTCCCCTGTTGTAAACCGATCCACAAACAGCATAAAAATGAATATAATTCGTCGACGACTAACAACTTTCGCGCCTCCGTAGGCGTGATTTCGAACTACGGTTCGAGGACACCGATGTTACGGTTAGTTGCCTAACTCTCAGGCGGATTTTGACTCGCAGTAGAAATTTACACGTTACAGTGCAAATAACTAAAAAATCCAATCAAACGTATTATAATTAATTGTGAGTAAATCAATAATTCGCTGTAAAATTTTTTTAGTGTTTAATATAAGTTTGCGTGTAATTCAATTGTTACGGAAATTATTTATTAAAATAATGAAAAAATCTGGCAAACAAACGTTAGAAGGCATGCAGACATCGCTTGAAAAAACATGCAAGAATTCGATTGCAGATTTTCGTAAAGAACTTCATTCTGCATTAAATCTTGTATATATTATAATTAATTCTATGATGTAACATGTCAAATAAAGGATATATATTAATTTGATCTATGTGATTCGTGAACTTTAAAATATTGTATTTCTATAAACTTTTAAGGTTGCGCTATTTTTATTTTCCTATAAAGAAAGTTTAGCAATCGCAATTTTTTTAAGATCTGATGGATCAGAACAATATATTTTTGACAAAAAAAATTTGGGTGTCTGTGTGTCTGTAACGATGTACTTACGATAACTCTAGAACAAAACGTTCTAATAATTTAAAATTTGGTGTGGAGCTGGCTTTTCATATTCTCTCGGTTTTATCAAAAGATGGGTTTGATAAAGAAACCGGAAGCGGGTGTATCCAACATTTTTAACAATTTTTCTTATATAATTTTGTAAGTATGTTAATTATTCGAATTATTTTTACAGTTTAATTCTTCCTAACAATTTATTCAAATAATTTTCTTTTCCTAATATTAACAGTATTAGATATTTGATTAATAATTTAAAGTGAATTCCATATATAATCCTAAGTTGGAATCTTGCCTACGACAATTTTTTTAGAAAAAAATTTCATATCTTGAAGGGAAAGCAAGATACGTTGAAAAAAAAATTTTCTCTATATTTTTTTGACTTGTTTATACCGTGTGTTCCGGAAATTTTGAAGCATACAAATTAACATAGGGTATATGAAAATTTCGATTTATATGTCCCTAAAGTGTTTTTAAAATATTTTCAGTATCAGAACATTTGACAATGTGTACTAGAGAAAGTTTTGCGTAATAATTTCCAAATTTAATAACAAATATCAAAAATATTTTCAAAAATGTATCGCGTGGTAAAAAGCTTAGTTTAAAACACGGATGTAAAAAACATATGAGTAGGTCACTTTGGTGTAGTGACATCAATCGCACGACTGCGGTAATATCGTCGCCACGTACGAATGTTTCAATCCCAATGCGGTTTATGTTTTTTTAATTTATATTATTGAAACGTTCAAGAAATTACTTGCAAATGCAAGAGCCTTCTAGAAGCTGTCTAGAAGATATAGCGAAAAGTAGGAACGTTCGAGAAGGATTCGCCGATGTCTATAAATGCCGAACATGGAAATCGTAGGTCAGTTATTTCCCGTAATTCGAAGACGGTAGTGTTAAGAAGATGATTCAAGTTTAAATAAATAAGTAATTAACGCGTGTGCGATAAATCTACGGTGCATAACCTTGTACATGACTTTAATGTAAACAAGCGTTAGTGTTTAAATAAATAGAAGTTATCCGCGGACTTTATCTTATCTCGTGTTAGTGATAGTGTTATACAACGGTTATACATAAATTATAGTGTAAGTGTTTTTATTATTAGATTTTATTAGTTCAGTTAATTTAAATGTGTACATATTTCTAGAATAAGTAAACGTAGTTTTAGTCGTTTTAAATAAATTAGTTTTTAATAAATAAATTCGCAACATTGGTGTCGGTGTCGGGTTCGTTTTTATTAGTGTAAATACCATTAAGTAATTTAATATCGCTTCCGTAGTTGATTGCGTAAATAACTGTTCGCGATACGCGTGTTTATTTGTAAAGTATAAAATAGTGTTTATTAAACTTTTTCTTTTAACAAGTGCGTGATTGCGATATTAATTAAAGTCGTTTCCGTACACTAGTGGTTTAATATTAATAAGTGAATCGTTATTAAATTTTGTGTTATATAAAAACTGCATTTTAAAAAGTAGTGTATTTAAACTTTATATTCGTGTTATATTTAAATTTATGCCGGTGACGCGTTTGCAAGCAGTTAAAATGGATTCAAAAATATTTGAAATTCTTGAATCGATGAATTAAAAAATGGGCGAAAATTCTCAGAAAATGGAAGAAAAGTTTCACGAGAATTCGCAGAAAATGGAAGAAAACTCTAGAAAAATTAAAGAAAAGTTTTACGAAACTTCTCAGAAAATTGAAGAAAAATTGATGGAAAATTCTAGACGTCTAAAAGAAGAAATACAAACAAGCATAGAAAATCAAATAAAAATTGTTCAAGAGGAAACCCAAACAGATATGTTAAATTTAAAAGAAGAAATTTGCGAATCTATGAATGACAAAATAGAAGCAGTAGGGGATAGAATGAAACTGCTTGAAGAAAGAATGAACCAAATGATTTGCCATGGCGAAGGAAGCGTCACGAGTGAAGATTTAATAATGGATCATCGAGAAGAAAACACTCACAAGTTCAAAGTTGTACCACCGAATTTTGATGGTAAAGTTCCATGGTCACCTACTACAAGCAGCTTGAAGCCGCAGCTACTGCTAATGGTTGGAGCAACAAGCAGAAAGCGACGTCTTTAATAGTGTCCTTACGTGGAGAAGCGCTTGGAATTTTACAAACTGTTCCGGACCACCTGCAAGAAAATTACGAACTTTTAATTTCACGTTTAGAAATGAGATATGGAGATGCTCATCTTCAACAAGTCTATCAAGCTCAAATTAAAAGTCGGGTTCAAAAAGCTGCCGAAAGTCTTCAACAGTTTGAGGCTGACATCGCCAGATTAACACGGCTTACGTATCCTACAGCACCAGATACCTTCTTGGAGCAGTTGGCTATTCAAACCTTTGTAGACGGCCTCCGAGACAACGAAACGCAGCAGGCTCTGCGGTTAGCTCGACCGAAGACATTGGATGACGCTTTGGTGCATGCTTTGGAGTTTGAAGCAGCAAAACAAGCATCGCAACGAGATGGTCATAGACTCTGCTGTGCTACAGAGGCGCCCGCGCAGACACTGGAAAGCATCGAAGAGATAGCGCGACGAATACTTCGGGAAAGAGGAGTGACAGCTTTGAACTGCGATGAAATCGGCCATGTACGACGGCATCGTACTAAACCTAAGAAGAGGGCAAGAAGAGCGCTCGATAATTTGGAACGAGGCGAGCAAAAGAGACAAAAAGTAATCTCATCTAGTCAGACTCCGGAGATTACAATCCAAATGGCATCGCCTAGGGAGCAATTTCATAGCATTTATCTCGATGGCAAGATTAATGGGAGAAGCGTCCAGTTACTGGTTGACACGGGAGCGACGAAGACCATCATTCGTCCTGACATGTTATTGGAAAACGAGAAGACATCACCAGTAACAGTACGACTTCGAACGGCGACGGGCGACGAAATACCTACTCACGGACAAGTCAAAGTAACCATTGGTTTGGGAAATGGAGAACTCGACCATCAAGTACTGGTAGCCGACATCACGGAAGAAGTTATCCTGGGAATGGACGTGATAAAGAAGTATGGGTTCCATTTGGATATGAAGAACGATGTCCTGAAGATCGACAATGAAGAAATTCCTTTTCATTCGTCAGAGAAGGCAGCCGTGCGAGTCTTATTGAGTGAAGACGTGACTCTGCCTGCAAGGACTGAAAGTGTGGTGATGGCACGCCTGGATGGAAGTCTCCGGGAAGGCTACATACGCGCGATTGAACCAATGGAGGGCGGCTTAGTTGAAAAGGGACTACTCGTTGCCAGAACCTTAGTACGAGTAAAGAAGACGATGCCAGTAAGGATCTTAAACATCAACTCAGATCCTGTAACGTTGAAAAAGAAGACCGTGGTAGGCCAATGCACGCCAGTATCACAAATTGTGAGATGCGTGAAGTCGAACGAAGATACGTCGCCGAAGAAGTGTCCACAACATCTATTGGACATTCTTACCACCAAATGCGAAAACCTCAGCCAAGACCAGCTGGCTAAAGTTAAAGTGTTGATCCAAGAGTACCAAGATGTGTTCGCGCCGGAGAGTGGCTCCAAAGGAAGAACTAACGTGGTGAAACATAAAATTAATACCGGAGACGCTCGGCCGATACGACAACATCCACGCAGACTTCCTTTGGCGAAAAGAGAAGAAGCCGAACAAATAATTACGGATATGGAGAGAGAAGGCGTGATTGAACCTTCAAGTAGTCCATGGGCATCCCCAGTGGTACTCGTGAAGAAGAAGGATGGATCAACGAGGTTTTGCGTAGACTACAGGCAGCTAAACGACGTGACCAAAAAGGACAGCTACCCTTTACCCAGAATTGACGATACGCTAGACACCCTGTCAGGATCCCAGTGGTTTTCTACGTTAGATTTAAAGAGTGGATACTGGCAGGTAGAATTAGAACCCAAGGATCGTGAAAAAACAGCTTTTACGATCGGAACTGGTTTGTGGCAGTTCACTGTAATGCCCTTCGGCCCGTGTAACGCTCCTGCAACGTTCGAGCGTTTGATGGAGACTATCTTGCGCGGATTGTCTTGGAAGCCGTGCTTGGTTTACCTGGACGACGTGATCGTGGTTGGAAGGTCGTTTGAAGAACACTTGAACAACTTGAAGGAAGTGTTCCAGCGATTACGTGGGGCTAACCTTAAACTGAGCCCAAAGAAGTGCCACGTATTTAAGAAGGAAGTGCAATACCTTGGCCACGTCGTATCTAGAGATGGAGTAAGGGCTGACCCAGACAAAATCCGAGCAGTGCAAGCATGGCCAAGACCGATCGACAAACATCAGGTCCGAAGTTTCCTTGGGTTGTGCACTTATTATAGAAGATTTGTCCCCGGATTTGCCAATATTGCCAAACCATTGACAAAACTAACCGAAGAAAAAGCAGAATTTAGATGGAATGAAGACTGCGAAAATTCTTTTAATCAACTAAAACAGGCCCTAGTCACTTCGCCGATTTTGAGTTATCCAAGAGAAGATGGAAAGTTTGTTTTGGATACTGACGCAAGCAATATGGCCATAGGCGCGGTCCTTTCGCAAGTTCAAGATGGACAAGAAAAAGTTATCGCGTATTTTAGCAAGGTTTTGTCCAGGCCAGAAAGGAATTATTGCGTGACTAGGAGGGAGCTGTTAGCAGTCGTTAAGTCCATCGAACATTTCTACAAGTACTTGTATGGACGAAAATTTTTACTGAGAACAGACCACGCCGCTTTAAAATGGCTTCTGCAGTTCCGTAACCCAGAAGGACAAGTGGCAAGATGGATCGAGAGACTGCAAGAGTATGACTATGACACAGAACACCGTGCCGGAAGCAGTCATCGAAACGCTGATGCCTTGTCCAGAAGACCATGTCCGGCGGACTGCAGCCATTGTTCGCGACTGGAAGAAAAAGTTGAATGTCTCCGGAGAACTGCTATGGTTGATGATGAGTGGGAACCTGAGCAGTTACGTCGCGAACAAGAAGACGATCCTGAAATAAGACAACTCCTCGACTGGAAAGAAAGCGGCCGACGACCAACCTGGGAAAAAGTGAGTGCTTTGGGCAGAAATATCAAAGCGTACTGGGCGCAGTGGGACTCCTTGAAAGTAGAAGACGGTCTTCTTAAGCGGTCCCTAGAAAGTTCCGAGGGCACGGGAAACAGACTACAACTGGTAGTGCCGAAGAGCAGGGTGACAGAAGTGTTGAAGCATCTCCACGATGGGACATCAGGAGGACACTTTGGCATTAAGAAGACGTTGGGTAAAGTGCGAGAACGATTCTACTGGATGAACTGCAAAGAGGACGTCATGAAATGGTGCCGTAAATGCATAGTCTGCGCTTTAGGAAATGGTCCAGCGAGAAAGCGCAAAGCACCCATGAAACAATACAACGTAGGAAGCCCTTTGGAAAGAGTAGCGATTGACATCGCAGGGCCGTTTCCAGAATCCGATTCGGGAAATAAATACATCCTGGTGGCGATGGATTATTTCACGAAATGGACGGAAGCTTACGCCTTACCCAATCAGGAAGCAGCTACAGTCGCAGACGTATTAGTAAAGGAGTTTTTCTGCCGGTTTGGAGTTCCGTTGGAATTACACTCCGATCAAGGCCGCAATTTTGAGTCTGGGCTGTTTCAAGAAGTTTGCCGACTGTTAGGAATTAGAAAGACTAGGACAACGCCTCTCCATCCTCAGTCTGATGGCATGGTTGAACGGATGAATCGAACAATGGGCAAGTACTTAGCCAAGGTAGTGTCCGAACACCAAAGGGACTGGGATTAGTACTTGCACCTTTTCTTAATGGCATACCGATCATCCGTTTACGAAAGCACAGGCCAAACACCATCCTGTGTCATGCTCGGTCGTGAGATAAGATTACCATGCGATCTTCAATTTGGGCGAAGACCGGAAAAAGAAGTTGCTGGAGAAGATTACGTCAGCAAGCTGGCCAAGAGGTTAGACGGAGTACATGAAGAGGTCCGTAAAAATACACAAATTGCCAGCGACAGGATGAAAACATGATACGACGTCAAGGCGCAAAATGGTGGGTTTCAACCTGGCGATATGGTCTGGTTGTATAACCCTCAAAGGAGACGTGGTTTGTCGCCGAAGCTGCAAAAGCAATGGGAGGGCCCCTATGAAGTCGTGCAGCGTATTAACGACGTTATATACCGCATCCGAAAACCGCCCAGAGGCAAGCCAAAAGTGGTCCACGTCGATCGTCTAGCCCCGTTTGCTGGCGATAACCACAATCCGCAAGTTCAGGTCCGAACCAGAGTAATAAGTAGCAGAACCAGGAATCCAATCAAAGAAATGGAGTTCGAAAAGTTTATGAACTTATACGGAGGTTCTGGAAAAGCTAGGTTCTGAGTTACCACCGAGGAACAACAAGACCTGTTCCAGACACAAAAAGATTACGCCATCGCACATTGCGTGGGCGAGGACCTTGACATGTCCAGAGGGGTTGCAGTCGTGTTTAAAAAGAAGTTTGGGAAGCTAGATGAATTACGAAGACAGCAACCGGCAGTCGGAAAAGTTTTAGGACTACGTGGTGACGGACGCTTCGTTTTCTATTTGGTCACCAAGAAATACTCATGTGTCAAGCCGTTATACAAAGATCTGTGGCGAACATTATGGACTCTCAAGAGAGAAATGGAGATCCATCATGTTAGGAAATTGGCAGTACCCAAGCTTGGTTGTGGCTTAGATCAACTGAATTGGAGGACAGTTCGAAACATGTTGGAGGTCGTCTTCCGAGGAACAGGCATTCAAGTGTTGGTCTGTAGTTACCAACCAAGGAGAATATTGGGTCAGGAAAAGTCCATTGACTGTTACTTTTATGGTCAAGGAAGTTGCCGAAATGGAGGAAGCTGCCGCTATCGCCACGATCCCTTTTACCGGTGTCACATCCAGTCTCCTGTTCTGGGACAGAACAGTCCTAAGAAGGGGGCAGTGAAACGTTCAAGAAATTACTTGCAAATGCAAGAGCCTTCTAGAAGCTGTCTAGAAGATATAGCGAAAAGTAGGGAACGTTCGAAAAGGATTCGCCGATGTCTATAAATGCCGAACATGGAAATCGTAGGTCAGTTATTGCTGGAATGCGAATGTGTTAAGAAGATTATCAAGTGGAAATAAATCGTTAACACGCGTGTGTCTACATAAATAAATCGAGAATAATCGTGAACGTGATAATAAGTGTAAACAAGTGTGATATCCGAGGACGTTATCTTATCTCGTGTTAGTGATAGTGTTATACAACGGTTATACATAAATTATAGTGTAAGTGTTTTTATTATTAGATTTTATTAGTTCGGTTAATTTAAATGTGTACATATTTCTAGAATAAGTAAACGTAGTTTTAGTCGTTTTAAATAAATTAGTTTTTAATAAATAAATTCGCAACATTATTATTTTAAATTAACGACGATCAATTTTTATCAGTAAAGAGACGTAATTAAACGGGTTAATTGTTTTTATTAGTCATAATGGAATTGTATATAAAAAATATGTAGAAATTCCTTCATCATTTCTTATAGAAAAGTCGTGTGGTGACCACACCACTTTTTTTTAAATAGAGTTTATTTATTATAAAAATGGTGAATTTGACCACTAGTGAGGCTTTTAGGTACATTCAGTGGAGGTTGTAGTGTTGAGAGTTGGAAATTTAACGAATAATTAGCATGTTATATTGAAACGTTCTCGAAGTTACTGTGTACTTCGAGGCAATGACCGAAGGATGTTGAACATTCTAGACACAGATAACAGGAATATAGAAAAAGTATTCACAAGGAAGGTTTTATCGGTTTAAATAAATTAAATGCTTAACGCGTGTTTTAAGATAAATAAATATACGTGCTTTTAATATAAACAAATACCGGTTTAGATAAAGAAAAGTTATCTATCTGCGGACGTTATTATTCGAGTGTTAGTAATAAACTACAATAAGTGATATATAAATTAATCTAAGTGTTTTTCTTAGATATTGTTAGATTTAATTAGTTACGTATAGTTCTAATCGTGTAAATATTTGTTTATAAATGAATTCGCTTTAAAAATCGTTACAGTGGTGTCAGTGTAGGGTTAGCGGTTTTAAGGCTGTTCGCTTACTTTGTGAGAATTAAAAATTCTTGTATTCGTGTATACTGTATTCTTGCATAATTTATAATCAAAGACAACCGTTGCAGATTAAACGTATTTAAAGAACAAGTAGACAGAGAAGTCGTGTCGTGAATTGTGACCTTGAGTCGAAAATCGGGATTAATAAATTAAAAATTTGACAGTTTAATGTGAATCTCAAAAATGTTGGTCTATTTAAAAAGCACTCACGTCAATAAAAATTAAAAATAATTACATATGTCTATATTAAATGATTAGTTTAATTATAATACGTAAAAACTTTTTAATAAAAAATACGACAAAAGTAAGATAAGTTACGAATAATGTACCGGAGAATGTCGGTAAGACGCACGCTAGCAACATTTTGACATATTACAGTGCCACAGTTCACGAGATCCTGAAAGACGTCTACACTGAAAGTGTCATATCATATTTTATAGCTTGGTAACCATGTGTCATATTGTATTTTACTACTATGTATAAGATAAACAGGTGGTAGTAGTAACATTTCGGTGTAATCAAAAACAATTTTTATTTGTTATGTAAGTGGATCCAAAAAACATTTATGGGCGTGTATTCTTGCATAACTTCTAAACTGTTGAAGTAAGAATTAGGTAATAGAAATAAATTTTGATTGATTGATAAGTTTTTCTTAAATGAAAATACGTGCAACGATCTAGCAACTTTCGTAAGTTACGAAATCACATGAAAGAAATACAACGTACACCTATCGCGCACCACGGATCACATTCAATTTTTGTACATCCTGAATTTACAAAGCGCCATACACTAAGTCTCATAATATCATTAAATAAATGAACAACAAACTTTTTAAAATTCAGGTCAGTTTAAAACTAGTAAATACTCAGTAGATCGATTCAAGTCAGTTTTCTTGGAGCCGAAACGTTCGAACACAGCAGCGATACTACGACGCAAGCAGCCACCGACAGTCAAGCACCGTTTGGTTACCTATACGCTGTGCTACTACTGGGAAGGGGGTGATCATGTGGTCAGCAATCTAGAAATTCAATTTGCTGCAAAGACTTATTTACAGAAAACGTCCTCTATCACTAGGAAAATAGATGATATTTTCTTTTGTTTCGCTGATTTAATTGCTGGTTAAGATCCGTAAGAACCCAGCTACCAAATTGACGTCCGAAATCATGGGCGTCATTAGTCATTATGTAACTTGAAGTGACTAGTTTAATAACAAGTTATGACGTTATTTTCTCTTCATAAAGGCATACTAATGTCACAGACCAAAGACGTCATTTATTGATTTGACGAGTTTTTATATAGGGTAGGTATTAAACAATAATAAGAAAACTGTTAAGATATTTTGTATTCCGCGCTTATACGAATCTTGTACATGCGCAGTAATTAGTAAGGTGTGGTACAGTATATGTAGTAGCCATTGTTAGAGTAACAAAGTATATTGTTTCCTTTATTAAATGTGTTTGCCTTTACTATAAACAAGCACCCTGCAACTCTGCAATTCCCTCCAACAAAAACATTTCTGTTATAAAATACATTACAAAAATTAACATTAAAAATATGATTCTAATAGGTATAATGAAAAATAAACAACTTAAATTACATATTAACATAAAAATATTCTTAAAATAAAGTGTGAATCAGTTGTTACATGCCAAAGTTAACACAAAGTTACTGCCTGAAATGGGGTAACATAAACGATGTTGTGCCACTAGCTCAATGGAGAAGGGGGTGGGTTGTAATTTAAAATTCCGTGAAAAATTGGAAACGCGATCGACGAAAAATTGAACTAAAACGGTAAAATAGTCAAAAATCGGTAAGGGCGCCAATCAAGGTCACGATGAGGGTAGCTTTCAAACCCCTGATTATCCGAAAGCTCATCTGGTTGGTTACAACCCCGGAACTTACCTTGAGTTGTAACTATACTGAAATACACTTAAAAACAAAAATTTACGTATGCGGCAGCTAAATGAATAAAAGCTCTTTACATTTAACAATTTAACATTTATTGATTGAATATTTAACAAAAAACAATAAAAAAATAATGAATAGTAAACAAATTTTAATAAAATAAAAATTAATAATCTTAAGCAAAACCAAACAAAATGAACAATCTACACACAAAACATTAAATTAAAATTTATAAAAAGAAAATGCTACAATAATAGCGTTAACTCGACGTTTTCAAATAAAACATAACGCAAATAAATTTCAAGGCCTTGACCGCATAAGAAATTAAACAATTCAAATAACTAAGAACAATACAGGTTATAAAATATATGTCCGAACTTTAATTCGAACTAAACAAAATATAGTTTATAATTCGTTACATTATCTTATATTCGAGAATACGATTTACTTTTCAAACGCACCAAAACAAAGTTAATTTATTTTAACTTCTCGCAAACACTTTAAGTGTTCATTGAAATAATTAAATTTAACGTTCGTCGTAATTCAATCGGCTCAAATTGAAAGCTTTTACTGCATTTCAATCGCGGGTCACTACACGATAATAACCAAAATCGATAAATACCTTTACTTAATTGTAGAAACCAGGTAAGCTGCGGGTCACAGTGGTTTTCAAAGCTACAACCTCAGATGGACTTCGGCTGCTCCCAAACGTATCGTAGTCGAATGCGGGATCAGTGGAACCCCCAAACAATAGGTCACCAGCGGAAGATTT
Organism: Aquatica leii; assembly: GCA_035610365.1. Classification (NCBI taxonomy): domain Eukaryota; kingdom Metazoa; phylum Arthropoda; class Insecta; order Coleoptera; family Lampyridae; genus Aquatica; species Aquatica leii. Next base: position 50,958,188 of record CM069433.1, on the reverse strand, counting down.
ATTTCACAATTTAAACCGCACAATAGCGAAGAAAAGGGATTTTTCTACTCAAAACATCGAAACTAAATCCCTCAAACGTGAGTGTTTATTTTTTTGGATACCGTGACGTCTATATAAACCGTACATTACGAAATTTGAAAAATTAACATTTTCATCACAACACTTAATTTTCACGGTACCAATTAACTTCCGCGGTACTACATAACGATAGGGCAAGGTACCCTACTCACTCTACTACATCTCACGGTCCCCGGTATTTCTAATTCTCCCCGCCACGATCGAATCCTCATCCATATATCAACTTTTCTCGAATACCCTTTCCACAAAGGCTGTGTTCGAAATTTCAAGAACGAAAACACTCTTATTAAGAAGTGTGATAAAGAGGCAATCAGTCCCCATTACGTCATATTTATAGCATTAGGACACAGCATTTCGCTGGTACGTGAAAGTGTCAAATTGACAAAATATTATATTACAAGAATTTAAACTGCCTAATAAATTAAGATAATGACTTAATTTTTCCACGTAATCTAAACGATTGACACAAAGAAATCAAAGTACGACTGTACTGAGAATGCACTTGAACAAAGAACTTTTTAACCAACTTAAAATAAACAAACGACGAAAATATAATTAAGTACGATTATATCTCAGAAAGGAAACATAAATTACAACTGGAATTCTCAACAAACCAAGTGAAATACTTAATAAACAAAATCGCGAAATCAGATGGTTCACGGCGTAACAAAATACAAAACTTTATCAACAATTTACATTGTAACTTTGAATTTAAAATCGTAAAATAACTTATTAAACTCAATCTAAAATTACATTAAAACAAATTCAGAATACTGTGTCTATTACCAAAGATTACTCAAACAACCAATCGATTTTAAACGATGGTTACACCGAGCTAACAAATCGAGAAAGAAAAAAAAAGAAAACGCAAATTCAGCCAGCTGAATCTATTTATGGGGTCTGTCATAAAAGAAAACTGCTGACTTTCAAACGCAGGTCACACAGTGGAGGTCAAAATGCCTGCATTTTAAAAAAAAAAGTTAACTAGGAACTGCGAACTAATCCAATCCACAAAGACCGTCATCTACTTTAGCACCAAACTTTTGTCCCATAAATGCGATTGTGCTAAGCATAATTTGGAAAACATTGACTAATGTAACTGATATACCTATATGAATTAATCTAATAAAAACCTACAAAATTAGTATAGTTAACCTACGAATCTAACTTAATGATATTTACCTTCTTTATAAAAAATTCTATTATTGAATGCAGAAACGCACACACTTCTGAGCTACGGGACACAAGAAATTATTGAAAAGTAACTATTAATGAATGGAAGAAAGGCTGAAACTGAAAATCCTATTTCACCAATAGTTTCACAATATTATAACGTAAACTATTATAATTGTTAAAATCAAAAGTTTTGTTATTTGCGAAATCTTTAAGGCAAAACTAAAAATTTTTTTTTAATAGTTTTACTTCGGTCAAACTTGTTTGTATTTTACAATAACCATCAAAGTGATCACCTGCGGATTAAAAATTGTTCCATACTGGTGATACGGTACATTAAACAGACGTCAGTGCCTGACCACTTTACGACGTCATTATAAAGACGTTCTTTTCTAAGACTTCTTTGGACGTTTCACGTCATATATCTTAGTGTGACTAGTTATTCACGTCATAATGACGATATCTTGCCGGTTGTGAAGCAGTTTCGACGCGAAATTCAACTTCTCTATGTTAATGTGTGTATATGTAAATAATAATTAAATAAAATAGTTGTTTTTAACTAAAAGAACTTTCAATAACCCGCTAAAACAAAGTTTAATTTATACCTGGATAGCCCCACAAAATAGGAAGTTAATAAATGCGTTCTCATATGCTTAAATATATATCGCAAATAAGATAAATGAAAAAAAAATCACTTCTGATTTTCTTTAAAGACGTATTTTTTCAAATTTGAAGTTACTACTAAGGGGAGGTTACAGATATGGGAAAATAACCAATAAGTAACAAGTCTTGAGTGCAAAATAGAAAGGGGCAACCTATCAAATAAAACCGTAAGGAATTCAAAGAGTAGCGACGGCTGACGGATAGATGGGCGTACTTATATCTTATTTTAATTATTATAAGCGTCTGATTACACTACTTGTAGTAAACCATCATGGTTGTATTAAATAAATAAAGGAGATAATATGAAACATCATTAAAAATTCTACTGTTTTATAATAAGAGAGATGGCCAATGCATTTTGTAATATTTACATTTTAACCATTCAACATATTTGAATATTTTTGATTTTATTCGAAAGAACATTTTATGGACAAAAATTTTTTGTTGAACCGTTTAGTTTAATATAAATAATCTAGAGGACGTCATTTGCAGCGATTGCTCATTTTTGTAAAAAAGTTAAATACAACAGTACTATTTTTGTAACAAACTTTTAGCCGTCATAAAATTAGCAAAATTTGATTGAAAATCACATCACGATATCTCCATCCGTTCTCGATTTATAAGAAAAAACGTTAAAAATTGGAGTACCTCATTCAGGTCAAGTTACCTTAGCAAGAAAAAAAAATCACTGCAATGGTTCAAAACTATAGTTTTGAAGCGTGTTTGAAGACCAACGCATCAACAAAACATCAGCAAACACAAGTGACGGTAGATTAACGACCGATTGCCGAAAATCGGAGAAATGATGGCGTTGGCAGTACATTAAATTGCCAGTAAATGCCCGTTACTAGAGTTGGTAAAAAAAGAATTGAAAAAGTAATTCAATGTTTGGAGTTAATGAGCTTTTACCGGTATTATTCTTTAATGTTTATATGTTGTTTATTTATAACTGTTTACTTGAGTCTAAAAACTTTTACAGTAAAGTACTATTATTTAACGCTTCTTTTCACTTATTTTGTCAAATGGTGGTATAAGGAATTGATTTTAATATTTGTAGTGTTATACGAAATGTATTGAAAAACATCAGTACATTACGCAGTTCAGTTTACCGGTAAGTCAGATTTTTATAAGATGAGCCCCTGTTTCGAGAGTTCTAAATCTAGAAAACACTTAGCACGTGCGTACAAGACACTGTAAATGAAAGAAAACATCTTGTGTTAGAATAGTTATCAATATATTTAATTCGCCAACAAGTATCTAGTAATACATATATCAAAACCTAATCACTTTCATTATCGCTTGAACTGAGTTCAGCTATCTGTTCATAGTCTGCATCCTCTTTTTCATCCGAAGCCCATGTAGCGCCGTCTTCTTCGCCTGTTATTAAGTCGTTGGTACTACAGCACTTCCGAAATAATTTAATAATCATCTCAACACCAATAGATTCGCAAGCGGACATCGCCCACTTGGCAACAAGGGACAAAGGGGCTCTTTTTATGTTACCAGCTGGAGTTACAACCAAATCGTCGTCTGACAGCCAGTTATTGTCATACTGTCTTAGAACGTCCTTAAAAGGTTTATTTAATGCAAACATTAAGAGGTTGGAGCTGAGAAGTCATTCTACCAGGAATAACTACCTACTCGGTATTTTGTTTGTTCAACAGGTTCATGACGTCTTGAGTAAGGTGACCACGGACTGCATCCAAAACAAGCAATTTTTTTTTTAATTTAAGAGGCCACTAAGGCACTGTATCCAGACACATTTGATCTAGTCTAGCTCATTGCTCATTCAACCTTTTTCCTGTACGCGCATTATCACTCTTTTAAAAAAAACTTCATTCTTTGGCAACGTCTTCCTGTTGAAAATTACATAGACTAAAAAGTATGTCCAAACTTTGAGCGACTCTTGTATCATCGAATTATAAACGATCATTATTCATAATTTAGAATTGAAGCCAGAGATTAGCATAAATAACTTGCAAAGAAAATGGTTTGATAAATTACCACAGATTGATTCTAAAACACGTCAAATTTATACAAATAACAAAATCAAGGTAGTAACGAAGTTTAAGTAGCTTCTTTTTACAATAAAAAAAATCGTCTAGGTACATAAAAACACTTTTAATTTTAATAATCATCAAATTTCGGTTACATTTCTAATCGTAGATGTTTTATACAAAATTACACATGCTAAATAAAGTTATTGAAATTGCAAGACAAGTAAAACGCTACAAACGAAGATTGCATTTTAAGCGTCCTTTTAGTTTCCTCGGCCCTTTATTTTCATAATGTTTAAACGTAAGAATAAACGGTTATTTATTACAATCAAATTTACGACGCTTGATGTTGTGTCTAAACTTACACATAAACATAAGGAGATGCTACGAATTTAAATTACATTTCAAGCAATCCTTTACATGTCAATTCAGTAATTTTAAGTTTTAGTTAACAGTTAGTGAAAAATTTTATTTAATAAATCTAAATCGTATACATAAATCGATTAAATTGACAAAATGCCGCCAATGCGTCTGTTTTATCAAAACAAAGAAAATGTAACATTTTTATAACGCTGAGATTTTCATGCGAAGTGCCGATTGTACAGACGGTTGACACTTTTTTCTCGCTACTACCCTTAGCGTTCTCAAAACCCTCTTAAAACGAATCATGCGTAAAACGATGGTAACACGGCGCAACTCGTAATTTTTACTCTTCCCGCTAGCTGACGATGCTTACGTAATTACGCATGTTTTTAGTTGAATTTAAATTTAAACTGAACCATCTCAATTTGTCAAAATTTAATATGTTTGTCATTATTATTATTAAGATCACAGTTGGCACAATTCCAATATTTCAATTTGAAGTTTCTAAATTTATAACGATGAAGGTTTTTATGGGAAAAAATTGTTTTTTTGAGTAACACTTTTACGTGTGATGAATGAGAATTCTTCATTTTGGCCTAAAGACAAATTCCTTGACGGAAACATAGCGGTAACGTCTTAAAATTAGATTAGCTTCTTTGTAAAACTACACGAGTAAGTGAAAATAAAAACTTTATTCTTTGTCAAGAATGTGCCAACAGTATGAAAACTAATCAAAGCCCTACAAAGTTAACAACAACCTATAAAAAGAAACATGACCAAGGAAAATACGATGGCAAATTTTTGGATCAACTAGTAACAACTATTGAAGAATTAAAAAATAGAGTGCATTTTTTTGAAAATTATTTTACTTGCGAAAACGATCAAAAAAATGCAAAGCAATTCGTTGATATAAAAAACGATAATCATTTTTCGGATACAAATCATCCAAAATTGTCTACCAATTTTAAAAAAATTGGTTTCCGTAATGATTCAAAGTGTACTGTAAATTCAGTATTACTTTGTAATATTATGCCTGAACAAAAAAAGATAGAATCAGATTCGTCTTTAATTAAATCTACACTTTCGTTAACAAAAAATACCTATATTAATTTTACCCCGACAGCGGACTCAAAGCATTTCAAACTAGTCGCAAAAGATTTTATTAAACAAGCCGAGGACTTAAAAAATAATATTAGTTTTATATTAGAACAGGAACAAGGCGATAATATTAATAATATTGCGATAAATGATTTTGAAAATCACGTGAATTATAATAACGGTCAGATACAAAATGAAGATTGTGAAACTGCTCTGGAGCAACATTTACATTACTTACTTGGTTCTCTTTCTAATCAGTATGAAGAAATTCTTAAAAGTTTAGGGAATATAGAACACCAACTAAGACATAAGTCTTCAAAACAAAAAAACAAGAAGATAGCAAAATTATCATTAACGTCTACTAAAGTTTCAACTTATGTTCCAAATAATATGCATAAAGTGGAAACTTTTAAAAATGGCGTTGTTAATGCTCATGGTGATATTAATTTACAAAATTATAAATCACGCAAATTAAAAAAAAGTAGCGATAAAAAATTGGACCCTGTTGTTTTAGTCTATGAACCCATAAAACCAACGAATATGTCTCAAGACGTTTGTATGAATTGCGGACGTGGATCTAACTCCTGTGTTTTCGGTAGCTGTAGAAATCACTTGGTACGTATCGTTTTAGTAATAATTAGGTTCTAAGTCAAGTACCCAGAATAGTTATAAATTTTGATCTAAACTTTTAGGCACTTAAAAAACGCATTAAAAACTGTAAACGGCACATACGTACTTTTATTTCAAAATTATGGCAGCGCGTTCGAAACCCTGTTAAGAACAAGTCACCACTAAACTTGCGTGCATTTAAAAAGTACATTTGATTGTCTAAACTTTTTTCATCATGTTGTTTCGCATTATTCTGACATTTATAAAAATACAAGGATAGATGAAGTCACGAAGTGTTTTGTTTGAAAATCGGAATCTCAATCTGATTATGTCTTTGTTTTACAGAAATAATAAAACTGGCGATCTAAATTCTGACAATTATTTTTGTTTTAAATACAACAAATTTATTTCAAACTTTAAACGTGTTTAAAAGAAAACGTCTTTATTGAGCCATGTGATACAATGCTTCGTAATAAACATAAAAATAAGTAAATTAGGCGTATGCACTGAACATTAACTCAATTAAAAAATTTTGTTAAAGTTTTTTTTTAAATTGTTTTTTTTTTATATTCTAACAGTATTAAGTTCCTTATAGCATTCCAAGATTTAGTACCTGACTAGCACTTCTCAACTGTTAAAAAAATATAGGATTTTTATTTTAAATGTTTAAGTTATTGCGACAACCATTTTTATTTGATAGTATACAGTTTGATTTAATTCTTTGATGCATACCTAAATGCTTTATTTTTTTTCTCATGCTTGGTACTCCTTTCAAAACTTGTTTTTTTTATTTAGCCTAAAGCAAAAGCTTAAACGATATCGTATGATACATTTTTGAAAGGAAATCCTATTTGAAAACGCATTTTCTATATCGATCAGCATAAAAATGTTCCATTTTGCGTCAATGTAACCGAACTCTTAAGGATCCGCAGATAAAACAAAAAAAAATTAATTACCACAATAAAGGTGGTTATTAAAATTGAGCCTGTAACATGTTTTTTTCAATTAATGCAAGTTATAGTATTAGTTAACAATTGAGTTCGTTAAAACATAGCTAGTTCATTGTATCTACAAAACTGAGTTTATTAAAAACAAACAAACCTCCAACTTTTATGAATTATTAGTTATTGGTTTGACGTGATATTGTTTCAAATATTCTCAGTTCATAAATATAATCCTCAGTTATTGAGTCAATAAAACAAATTCGTTTAATCAACGTTTTTAATTATTAATAATTATAGACACATGAATTATTAATTTCATAAACTACGTACATTGTATTAAGTATTTTATTAATAAATAAAACAATTTTGATCATTCAGTAACTTTCACGTCTCCGATTAAAGATATAATCTTCTTTTCTTCAACTTGATTGTCATTAAGAATGCAATTAATTTCTTCGCGTTTTGGTTCCAGTTAGTTATTTAATTATTCCCATTATTAAGTGTCTCATTAAAAACCATGTCAATCTGTAATAATAATAATAAAAATTGAAAAAAAACATTTTTTTTAAATTGTTGATGTAATTTTTAAATTTTTTATACCATTGAGGCGATATTGGATGCATGACTTTCCCGTACAGTTAATTTTTTCTAAGGTTTATTTGTCAAACTTTTATGCGCTTAAGAATCAATTTGCATCATCTTTTGGTACTAAAAATTAATATTAATAAAGATATTATTCTATTTATTCCATTTATTATAATTAAAAAATATAATGTTTTATTACCAAAACTTGAAATATTTGTTTGAAATTTCGTTTATGTGATGTGCATAGGTTAGCTAAATAATTAACCAAAACTCAATATTAATGCCGATTTATCTACGTATTTTATTTTTTGTCAATAAATACCGTTCATTAATGTTACGACGATGTTTTTTTGTGTGACCGAAATCTCATGATTGACCTCGAAAATCAGACACCCAGTATAAAATAACGATCGCGATCATCGAGCGACTATAAAATAACGACCATCATTGTTTTCTTGTAAAATAATAACTGCTATTGTAAAAATCAAACGAAAATGTAACGCCAATATTTGCTACATATTTCAAAAACTGATTTCCAAAATACAAAATAATGATTGGTAAAATATAAAATGTATAATAAATTCAGTGGCGGCTGGTACCTATTCTTGTACAAGGGTCATTTCAACATTAACTCTTTAAACTTTAAAAACCCTTGCTGACTTAGGAAAATATTTATATTTAAGGTCAAAATAAGTAGCGTTTAATTGTAATCAATTAGTATATTAAGTAACTTTAATTTTTAAAGTAAAACTCTTTAATAGAATCAATAAATGTTGTGTTGACTTATTAGCTGAATTAAATTCAGTTCAATAAATGTACAAAAATCGAATGAAATGTATTTTAATTACATTCAAATGAATGTAATTTACGTGACAGCAAGGCATTTACTTTATTGAAGCGAATCGAAATGATTCTCATTTAGTGTTGTTGCACTTTGTTATATTAAACTATTTGCTAGATGGGTTGCACTCGGGTCGGTTGCTTTGATTGAAGCACACTGTGATATACGACATTTTTCGTTTTGTTGTGAGGTGCGAGAACGAACAAAGCGGATGGTTTGTCGACACGTAAAACTGCTAGGTACAATTAATCATGACGAAAGAGAAACTGAATTTGTTTAAACTCGAATGGCATATTGGTTACGATCATTAGAATTTTCGAAATGAGAACTGCCGCACATGTCTTCGATCAAAAGCAATGTCTGGTTATGTCATTCCTTATTCTCCTCGAAATCGGGATTCTCTAAACTGAACGAATTTGTTATAAAATGTCTCTGAAATGTTATCCTTGTACTTGTTCCATAGTTACCGTGAATTCTATGGGAAGCATGTCAAAATAAGGCAAATAATGTGCGTAACTTGTAGGTACAGAAACAATTCAAGCAAATTGAGCTGTTGACATGTAGCACGAAATATTAGGCGCACTACACTATGGACAGTTCGAAGTAATTCAAATACTGTCGGTTCACGTACATTCAAGAACAACAACAACAACAACCGGAAGTAAAGCATTTGTCATTCTTTGGATGAACTGTGTAAATGCGCGGACTAAGAACGCACATCCGAATGATCAGTATCCGCAACTCTTTGCTTCTGACGTCAAAATTTTTTTGATAAAGCGCTCCAAATGTAATAACGTGTCATCTCAGAGTAGAGAAACATTTATACAAACAGATCGCTTTGGCAAATCAAAATGAAACTGGTCAATGTTGTCGCTAGAAGTGTTTCAGCACGTTGAGCGTTCGATGCGTTGAAATAAACTCGTTAACTATTCTCCAAATACACCGCCAAATGTACAACAGTAGGATGACGTTCATGAATGGGGAATAAGAATATACGCCAAACCTGCTTAATGTAGCTCACATATCGACCAAATTGATAGTGTGCGATTTCGTCGTTGGTATTTAGAGTTTCAACACCAAAAAAACGCCATATCGCGTCTTTCGTGACATCGCAACACACATCTGCACAGCTGATTCATAGCTGTGCAGGCGTGGATAGGATGATACAAGGTCTTCTAATGACATTACCGAAATCAGCATGCAACTTCATGTTCATTTTTGTTTCTGTCGTGTATTACTTTTTTTTCATTTTTTTCTTGTTCTTTACTAATGCGCGGTTGAGAGGATCAAAATCAGTTAATCCATTCTCGAGATCGTCAAAAAAAACCGTTCCATACAAAATTCATTAGAAAAGGAATTTTTTATTATGTAAATGGCTATAGAAATAAAAACATTGAAAGCTGATTTTATCCCGCGTAATTCAAATGAGTTTTGAATAAACCGCAAGTCAAAATCACAACATATAAACATTGTAAAGTAACACACCAGAGTGAACCACTGGACGGCCGTTTTGGCTTTTTGGGGATCTTCAGCAGTGGGAGAACACTCTACTGTACTTCTACAAATGTATTGACAGTCCTATAGCTTTATATTAATAAATGATGTGATCAACATGAGTGAAATACGATGGCAGAGCCATTTCATTGTATAAACTTACTATGTATGAATATTAGTATGTAAATGGCTATAGAGATGGAAACGTTGAAAGCTGATTTTTGCCCGAGATTTATTCAAAACTTGTTTGAATTACGCGGGATAAAATCAATCATCATCAATCAGAATTTTTACTTGATGAAGTTTCTACTTTAATAAATTTGTTTTTTGAAAATTATATATTAGAATTAGAGAATTCAACTTTTTCCATTAAGAAAACGTAAAAATAGTTTATTACTCGTTTTTATTTACTTTTTTGTATTGATGTTTAATGGTTTATTTGTACTTAATTAACAATTACAGTTGACGTTTTAGGTAAAATCCGACGAGTGCTACAGAAAACACGATGTTTGCTGTGGATTTATGGTATCCTACACGCCGAATTTTAATTACAGCGACAATATTGAGGCATCATCAAACAAAAACCACTGGTTGGAAAGTAGTCATCTTTCAATAAAGGACTATAAAAAATGTAAAAAAAGAAAAAAGAAATGTTTGTGGTTTTAACCGACACATTTATAGTTTTAAATATAAATTTAATTTACTGTTTTTGTTGGTGTTTAAAATTTATTTATTTTTAAACGATACAAAGTTATAGTGTTTCAGTTGAATGTTTTTACAATCTCTAAAAACTCCATCTTTTCTAAAAATAGGAATAATTAAAGAAACAGATAAATAGTAAATTTTTTTAGTTGTGTGTAAGAGGCAGAATAGTACCTGCACAAAAAGCTTGAAATTGACGAGGTTCTTTCTAATAGCACGTTGTAAAAACTGATGACATTAATATGATTTATGTATTTATTACATTTTTGGTTTAACCTGAAACGTTATTTTTAATAATCGGCTGCTTTAAATTTAAACTACTCACAGTAACCGCCAATTTTCTTGTACCTCGTTAGATGCATATTTTAAAAGTTTTGCAATATTCTCAAAATGTTTTAAATTATTTCTTAATTGAAGGCTGAAAATATATTTTTGCTAGTTAATTGTGGTTATAGCTGCTAATACTTTGATACTAAAAAAAACTATAAAAAATGTCAGTAGAGATGATAGAGAGTTTTAGAATAACATATACAAAATAGACTAAAAATGAAAATGAAAATTTAAGGATAAATAGAAACTGAATTTGTGTACGTAAGACAGATTTTGTTTCAGAAAAAGCGTAACCATATGGTTGATTGGAAATAATGTTGCAAACCGTTTTTTAGAGACAAATTTTATTTAGCTTATTTTTAAATAAATCAAAATAAAACATTTGTAGGTACTTTGAAAAATATGATGAATCAAATTGGAAGAATTATTATAAAAATATATACATAATTCAATTGCTATTTAAAAGTAACTTAATTACAACTAAAGCAATCTAACACTAAATATTTCGTTACGCAAAAGCAACATATTTACTTTAAATTAATAAATGAAAATATTTCAGCAAGATGTAATAACACCAATTTTATTAACAGCTACTTATAAGTAAGTTACTTTTAAAATCGTAATAAGGATTGGAAACGTAAAATATATAACATCTAAGTTTAATAATTACTAATAGCATTAGCAAACGCGTTACATTGAGTTAAAGAGCATTTTTGTTAGTTTATACATTTGTTTCGTCACAAAGTTTTAGTGTAATTATTGTTATTAATGTTATTAATTAAGTTGTACTTACACACTAAAGTGACTTCTACAAAAAATTCGAATACCGTATCGTAGCTTAGCTATTTCTTCCTTTGGATCATTTAAACCAATTTTATATTCACCTAAAGTCGTTTGAATCTAACAAAAACGTAAATAAGTACGAATAAAATAGAAAACAACTCACCTACTTGTTTTGCAATCGAAAGACAAATAGCGCATTGCATAGATGCCATATTAAATGCCTTTAACGGTACTAAATCTTTGTAAGGATTTATTATCTGCACTACTTTCACACAAGCACACGTTTCTTTAGATTCGTGGTTGTCATCTTTTATCATCAAATAATTGTCTTCGTCCTCATATGGATCACTTGTATCGGTTCTATTTCTTGCAAATAGAACTGCAGAACTAATCGATACCCTTTCATCGAATTCTATAGAATCTTCATCGTCGCCGAAAACAGCGTGAATATCAATAGTTTGATAGCTTGTATAATATATAAAATTTAATATAAATAAACAAATATGTATAAACATTTTTTTTAAATGTCAACTTGGCATATTGTTATTAACTAGATGTAAGCATATAAACGCCGAAGAAAATTTTATATATGCTTTCAATAAATCGAGTTTTTTGTTTCTATAATAAATTATTATTTATGCAGTGTTTATTGTAAATTAGTAAAAAATAATGTTATCTTGTAATAAGTTATTGTGTTGGATACACTTCAGCATGCTATTTTTATTTTTCAAATGCATTACATTAACTTATGTATTTTAAAATAATCTATTGAAGTCTATTTGATGTCAACATTTTTTTCAAGTAATTCTAGGTTGTTCTTTCTATAATCATTTGGCGTTGCAGCTTTTTATACTTTTACATTTTATACAAATGTTTGCAATATGTTTTGTTGTATTGCTATCCATTTTTTAAATGTTGTTAATTTTATATTTTGACTAGTCTATCGATTGTAAGATTTTTTACGCTCTGTAACTAGAAAATACCTATTTTTTCATAATATGTATATCAATCTTCGTCGTCTTGTCACTATGTCTACACATTATACAGATTTTGTTTGTTCATTTTATACTATAGTTATTTCCAAGTTTAATAAAATTGTTTGTATCTATATATACAGGGTGTCTCACGGTGACCGTCGGTTAGAAGTATATCAAGAACTGTTAAAAGTAGAAATTTGAAGTTTTGCACATGCGACTTGCCGTGTTTAATTTATTAAATAAAAATATTTTCCAAATCGCAGCACTTCCAAAAATATCGGAAATGAGCATCAACATGTTTATTTTAAATACAAACCAGACAAAATTTTTTCACATTCTGATGTCACTGATGTGTCATAAAATGTTTAGTATGTATGTTTAAAATAATCGGCCAATTTTGATTGTTGAGGAAAAAATTTTCAAAATCTTGTTTTAGAATGTATTGAGATACTTTAACGTTTTCCCTGAAAGTTCTGTTCGTTCGGCGGTAAGGGATCTTAGATACTCCAAAAGTTCGATAGATAGAATTTTAAATAATCATAAAATGCACGATTTTAAAGTTTCGACTGGTCAAGAATTACATCAACAAGATCAAATTTATAAAACCGGGTGCAATTTTTTTTGCAAACGAGTTAGAAACATGCTAGTATCAATTAGATGGTGCTCTAGCTCACTGTACCGCTGCAGTCGGTCATCAATTAGAACAAATGTTCGAAGTTAGATGATTAGACGTCTGGGTTCTTGGTTGTGGCCAGCAAGATCGCCAGATCTAACGCCATTGGATTTTTATTTGTGGGGCACTATTAAATCAAAAGTGTGCGGAACTCCTGTTAATGCCAGAGAAGAACTACGGGGTTCCGTTATCGCAGCATTTAATAACTTAGATCCTTTAAAAATCAGTAGAGCAACGATCAGAGTGTTGAAACACGTTTTATAAAATATGTGGAAGTGAATGGTACCCATTTTGAAAATTTAATAACTAATGAGTTTAAATTAGTCAAGAGGCGACATCAAATACAAATTCGTGTAGCGGCCTAGTGATTCCATGACTCTGGCAGCATAGAACATATCGCATACGTTTAACTTAATATTAATTTGTTATACCATACACGCGCTACAAATTTTAATTCTAATTTAGTTATTGTTTGTTTGAAAGTTTTCAAAGCCAATGTTTTGTAAAGTACCTACGTAATTATAAATTTGAATAGAAACATGTAAATAGCTCTGTAATCATTGATTTTAGGTATAGGAACATGGTATATCAATTTAAAGGAAATTTATTTATACATCAAACGGACTGATAATTAAATATGGATTCTATTTGGAAAAAAAAATTTTTTAGTTTTCAGTGAATCTGGAAATAACGTCAAATAGATACGTAACCGCGGGAATTTTTTATTATCCATTACAGACAATTGTGTCTCGATCTTTTGACATTAAGAACCTAAAATCCCATTTCTGTAACTTTTACCACTTTCGATTTTCAATTTTATTTCTTAAACAAGATTTTAAAATTTTTTCAGTGGAAATTTTTTTTTCTCATCAATCACAATTGATACGCCGATTATTTTCAGCATACATACTAAACATTTTATGACACATCAGAATGTGAAAAAAAATTGTCTGGTTTGTATTTAAAATAAGATCTTGATGCTCACTTCCAGTATTTCCGGAAGTGCCGCCATCTGAAAAATATTTTTATTTAATAGATTAAACACGACATGTCGCATGTGTAAAATTTCAAATTTCTAACTTTTACCGTTCTTGATATAAATCTAACCGTCGTTCACCGAGAGACACCCTGTATATCATCTTATATACAGGGTGATTTTTTAATTGGTGCATTATATGTTTCTCAGCTTTGGTAAACGTTAGTAATTTGAAATTTTGCACACTTTTATAGTCTGTTTTAATCTACTTTTGTAAAATATTTTTAGCAAGATAGCGACTTCCGGTATGTCGGAAGTGACTAGTAACATAGTCTACTAATTACCTTAATACATCTGAAACATTGTATTTTACTTCAAATTGCTTATTACTCAAAAACTGTCAATTAAAAATAGGATTATTAAACAAAATTAGCACTAAATTTAACACGTATGGTGTAAAAAAGTAAAGGTGTTACATTTGAAAAAAAAAAGTTGTTACTCTTAAAAAAAATTTTAAGTTTAATCTATATTTCTGTTTTTGTAACACAGCTGCGCAAATCGGATACTGTTGCACTTATAACGAGCACTTTTTGTAGCAAATTAACGCTTTTTTTATCTCTTTGTGCAAGCGGTTGTCAAGTTATCAATTTATAAAAGATACTCTACAAGACATTATTTTTGGATTATGTTAAAAATTTCCAGACCGGATACGTGTCTGAAACGTAAAGCCAGCAAGGGTGGCGCACAGAAAAAAAAGTGAAAAGGAAATGAAAATGATCAGTGAATAGACAAAATTATATAAACCAATTTTTAATTTTTATAAAAGTACAGAACATGTCGATTTAGAACAAACCAAACTAACTAGGCCTGAATCTCAAGGACCATTAGTGCTAGAAGTTGCAACAAATGTTGATGTGCTGAGCATGTCCCTCCTCAAAAAAGTGTAATTAATATAAGTGAAAAACAGAAATTGTTGTGTGACCAAAATTGGACCACTTACAGTTGTTTTTTAAATTTTATCCTGTTGAAACGTTTGAGAAATTATTCTCAAGTTCGAGAGCGTTCACGAAGTTTTCATCCATTTCCAGAACGTTCGCCAAAAGATGTAGAAAATTCCCGAAAGATAATAGAAATATATGAAAACGATTCAAAGTGAGCATAGGAGTTATGCGAAGTCAGCTGTGTTAATAAGATGTTTAAATAAATAAGTTTTTAACGCGTGTGTTCCAGATAAATATAATGGAGTATAAACTTACGTGTCTTGAATGTAAACAAGTGTCAGTTTTAAGATAAACAGAAGTTATCCCCGAACATTATCTTTCGAGTGATTGTAAAATATAAATTAAATAATTAAATACCTACGTCATTGTATTTACCGAATTTTATCTGAATGGATACCGAATAGAAGGTGAGCATGTTTTTGTTGATTATACCATATTATGCACATAAACATTTAATATTTCCTGATATTTCCAACCACGGACTAATGCTACAGGCAACACACTATATGTGCATAAGTCATTTGGTAATTCGTAGGTTAAACAAAGACGCAAAATGATTGAAAACATGGTAACTAATCACGATGCTCACTCGTTACATAGTGTAATTGAATCCCTGACACATTGCGCATATGCATAAGTAAGTGGACTGTGGACTTAAATGGCATTAATATTTCAGTAAAATCTTACTATTATATTAAATCTGATGTTCGTGGTTTCGTGGCCGTTTTCGGTTTCCCGAGAACGTTTTTATTTCAGTTTATTGGAGTACGTGTTTCGGTCTCCTGTACCTACGCACGATCCTCGAATCGTATCTCCATAGTTTCCTTACTTCCTCGTTGGGGTGTGTCGGTATTTCTTCGGCCAACTTCTGTGCCGTTTCTCGAAGTAGTTCTTTTATGCTGGGCATCTGTAAATCCCGGTGAAGCTGGTTGTTTTTCACGAACCACGGTGCGTTTGCGACGAGGCGTAGCGCCTTGTTTTGGGTTCGCTGGAGCTTCTCTATGTGCGTTTTCGCCGCGTGTGACCACGTTGGCGAAGCGTAGGTCATGGTGGGCCGTATCACCGACTTGTAGAGTAACAGCTTGTTGTCCACGGATAGGACGCTGTTTCTCCCCATCATCGGATACAGCTTTGACATTACTGCGGATGCTCTAGCTGCTACGTTGTGAAGGTGTTTCTTCCACGATACGCGTCTGTCGAGAACGAGGCCAAGGTACTTCACTTCGTTCTTCCACGGTATGTACGGTATGCACCTCTCAGGTTGACTCGACGTCCTGGTGTGATTCCCCTGCGGCGTGTGAAAAGTACTGCAGTGCTCTTCGTCGGGTTTACCGTAATCCTCCAGTCGGCGTACCAGCTCGACAGGTGATCCATAGCGACCTGCAGTCGGTCTGCAATCTGTTTGAGGAATCTCGAGCTTATCATTATCGCGGTGTCGTCGGCGTATAGCGCGTACTCCGCTCGTGGATGCTTCGGGATGTCGGAAGTGAAGATGTTATATAGCAGAGGACCCAGAACTGATCCTTGTGGTACTCCTAACATAAGTAAGTATATACATATATGTATGTGTGGAAAATAATCGTGTAACACCGGATACTGTCGCGAGAAAAGTAGGAGGTCGACAAAAACCAACCGAAGAGTGAAGAACAGGGACGAAGTCGAAATATAGTCGAAGAAAGTAACGTAACCGATGTATATGTTATATCGAAATTGAATTTCTTTTCTTTGTTATTATTAGTGTGTTAAATATAGTTGAGAGTGGATTAACGTTTTTTAAATATCCACGTCTGTATTTCATATTTTGGTGCCGAAACCCGGGAAGTTTAACTGGTAATAACGAAAGTGCCTAACGAACGAACAAAAATAACAAAAGGAAGAAAAAATGGAACGCGCTGCAGTAAAAAGTAGTCGCACCCAATTAACGAAATTATTAAATCTCGCAAAGGAAAGGTCCGTAAAGTTAGCCTCGAATTCCAGCCACGAATGCACAACTAAATTAAAAATTAATAAAAATTCGCGATGCTGTATCCGACATAACTCTAGTACTTATAGCAATTTATTAAGATAGTATAAGGTGTATATTCCTATAATTTAAACAACATCCCTTGAATAATTAAGAAGTTACGATTTTTTTATTAATTAACACCGCGTTTACTTCGATGGCCTAAAAATTTCGATGCTGTATCCGACAAAACTCTGGCACTCATACCACCCTTACTAACATAATATGAAGTGTATTTTTGTATAATTTGAAAAACATCCCTTGAATAATTAAAAAGTTACGATTTTTTTTATTAATTAACACCGCGTTTACTTCGATGGCCTAAAAATTTCGATGCTGTATCCAACAAAACTCTGGCATCCATACCACCCTTACTAACATAATATGAAGTGTATTTTTGTATAATTTGAAAAACATCCCTTAAACAATTAAAAAGTTACGATTTTTTTTATTAATTAACACCGCGTTTACTTCGATGACCTAAAAATTTCGATGCTGTATCCAACAAAACTCTGGCATCCATACCACCCTTACTAACATAATATGAAGTGTATTTTTGTATAATTTGAAAAACATCCCTTGAATAATTAAAAAGTTACGATTTTTTTTATTAATTAACACCGCGTTTACTTCGATGGCCTAAAAATTTCGATGCTGTATCCAACAAAACTCTGGCATCCATACCACCCTTACTAACATAATATGAAGTGTATTTTTGTATAATTTGAAAAACATCCCTTAAACAATTAAAAAGTTACGATTTTTTTTATTAATTAACACCGCGTTTACTTCGATGACCTAAAAATTTCGATGCTGTATCCGACAAAACTCTGGCACTTATATCACCCTTACTAACATAATATGAAGTGTATTTTTGTATAATTTGAAAAACATCTCTTGAATAATTAAAAAGTTACGTTTTTTTTATTAATTAACACCGCGTTTACTTCGATGGCCTAAAAACTTCGATGCTGTATCCGACAAAACTCTGGCACTAAGGGTGGTAACCCTTACTAACATAATATGAAATGTACTTGTGTATAATTTGAAAAACATCCCTTAAATAATAAAAAAGTTACGATTTTTTTATTAATTTAAAAAAAATGAAAAAAAGTGCTTACAATTTTGAATCAATAAACTTTGTTGTTATATAGTGAAAAGAAGGGTTTAAATAAAGGTGCTCAAACTTAGCCAATACAAAAGCAATCTGCTTGTGTATTGCACAGTAAGGACCACGGGTAGGTGTTGAGCGTTCCTTACCAGGGTAGGGAAAAGATCAGGTAAGTTGATTAGAAAGGACATTTAGGTATAGGTATTAAAAAGCTTTTAAACATCAGGTCATTTTAGACATGAGTTTAAAATTAGTCTTTGGATGAAACTGGAAATTGGCAAATGGAAAGACATGCATAAATATTACTACTTCATTCATTCTTGCAATTTTCTTAAACCTTTGTGGTTAAGGTGAATGCCATCTCTGAAATATACATTGTTGAATTTTTATATTTGAATTTATTATTTTACGTGCCTTTCTAAATAATTTTTTGGATCGTCTCGAAGGGATTTCTGCAAGTCGATCAATATGATGTTATCTAAAAATGGAACATTTCAATTTTATGTAAGAGATTTTTGTTGTAACTTACGGTATTTTAATTTTCTCAAAAATCTATTAAAATACAGAATTCTGTTTTTATGTACTTTCGTTTCACTAATAATTGGTGGTATCGTTATTAGCTTTACCAGCACGTTTGATTTCGTTAGCTGTGTTAACATCCTCGTCATTCCATTCTTCATTATGCTGAATGAATAGTTCTAAAACATGTGTTGTATTATCTGGTATTAATATGTAGTTATTGTATGCCTTGAGGATGTCATTTGTCCCTATCATTATTGTGATTTGTTTTGCAATTTTAAAAACGTATTTTGACCGGCATCGTTTAATACGTTTTTGTAGTTGACCTACGGTTTGCCCACCTATCGCCAACTCGATAGCTATTTTATTTGTAGATGTTTTATCTGAAAGCAGTATAATTTATGAAATGTAATTAAAATTTTTTTTTACTTACAATTATCATGTCTTTTATGAATGTACGTTAAATATTTTCTTAGATTTGAATCGCCGCCATATCTAATCTCAATCTATAAACATAACTTTATCCTTAAACCAAACAGCAGGTACTTACAGGATTCATGCTGTTTCTTACTGAAATTATCAGCCAAGCAATGCATTAAAGAAATTCACTTCCTTTTATATACTTTTACTCCCACTTTTTTCAGTTTAAGCGGTTTTAGTTTAAATATCGATTTAAACGTCGCATCTTGAGTCTTTTAAATTTAAAATTCTTTAATGTTATTGGCAGTTTTTTTTATGTTAACCAATGATGTGGCAGTATACAAAAATTGAACCAAATTTAAAGTCAGATTAAGAAACCGACTCATGTCTTCGTATCTTCCGTAACACTAATTTTACATCGATAATATCGATTAATAAATTATAGTTTTTAGAACAACAGTAAATTGATAACTACCTGACTTTCTAAGATGGATGTATTAAGCTGGAATCATTTACAAAAACAATTATAATAAACGTACACATCTAGAAGTAATTAATCATCTGTTTTACTTTTTATAAACAATCTTCTTTTTTTCTTCTTCTTCTTTTTCAAATTATAGTAAAATACACTTTATAGTATCCTAATAAGCGTGGTATGAAAGCCAGAGTTTTGTCGGACACAGCATCGAAATTTTTAGGCCATCGAAGTAAACGCGGTGTTAATTAATAAAAAAAAACGTAACTTTTTAATTATTCAAGAGATGTTTTTCAAATTATACAAAAATACACTTCATATTATGTTAGTAAGGGTGATATAAGTGCCAGAGTTTTGTCGGATACAGCATCGAAATTTTTAGGTCATCGAAGTAAACGCGGTGTTAATTAATAAAAAAAATCGTAACTTTTTAATTGTTTAAGGGATGTTTTTCAAATTATACAAAAATACACTTCATATTATGTTAGTAAAGGTGGTATGGATGCCAGAGTTTTGTTGGATACAGCATCGAAATTTTTAGGCCATCGAAGTAAACGCGGTGTTAATTAATAAAAAAAATCGTAACTTTTTAATTATTCAAGGGATGTTTTTCAAATTATACAAAAATACACTTCATATTATGTTAGTAAGGGTGGTACGAGTGCCAGAGTTTTGTCGGATACAGCATCAAAATTTTTAGGCCATCGAAGTAAACGCGGTGTTAATTATTAAAAAAATCGTAACTTCTTAATTATTCAAGGGATGTTGTTTAAATTATAGGAATATACACCTTATACTATCTTAATAAATTGCTATAAGTACTAGAGTTATGTCGGATACAGCGATTTTTTATTAATTTTTAATTTAGTTTGTTACATGCAAAAGTTGGAACAATGTCACTGCCTGAAATGAGGTAACATAAACGATGTTGTGCCGCTGCTCAGTGGAGACGGGGTGGGTTATATTTTAAAATTCCGTGATAACTTGGAAACGAAATTGACATAAAATCGAAATAAAATAGTTAAAAAACTCAAAATCGGTTAGGGCGCCAATCAAGGACACGATGATTATAGCTTCTGGACCCCTGATAACCCATCTGGTTGGTTACAACCCCTGGACTTACCTCGAGTTGTAACTTGCTAAACTCTGAAATGCACTTAAAAATATACGTACGCGGCAGCTGAATGAATAAAAGCTCTTAACAGTTTAACAATTTAACATTTATTGACTGAATAAAAAAAAAAATGAATATCAAACAAACTTGAATAAAAATAATAAATGAAGTAATAATAAGCAAGACAAAAATTCACAAACTGAATATAAAAATTAAATAAAAAAAAATAAAACGTTAACTTGTTCAAGAACAAATAAAAATAAAATTCAAGGCCTTGACCGCATACTTAATCCGTAAATTTAACAACAAAAAAAATACAAAAGTCATAAAATAGACGTCCGAAACTTTGGTTTCGAACTCAGCGTTAAAATAAAAAAAAAGTACATGTTACATTTCGTTACATTATCTTTCATGCATAAATACGGCTTATTTTTACAAAACACCAAACAAAATTAATTAACTAAAGCGAAATTCACGCAAACACCTTCAAGTGTTTCTTGAAATATTCAAAATTAGCCGTAACTAAGTCGGCTCAAATTCAAAGCTTTTAAATCATATCGATCGCGGTTCACTTCACGATAATATTGTTACGTATTTATTTCAACTTGTTAAAAACTAATTTATTTAAACGACTAAAACTACGTTTACTTATTATAGAAATATGTATACTTTTAAATTAACCGAACTAATTAAATCTAATAATAAAAACACTTACACTATAATTTATGTATAACCGTTGTATAACACTTAAGATAAGATAAGATAACGTCCTCGGATTTGTTTACACTATAAGTCACGTTCACTCGATTCGGTGTACACTGTTATTTATTTAAAACGTCGCGCGTGCTAATCACATATTTATCTTCACCTTAATAATCTTCTTAATACAGCTGCATTCGCGTTTCGACAATAACTGACCTACGATCTGTCTCGTCGCTATATAAAGACATACGGAAATCCTTCTCGATCGTTCGTCACTTTTCGCTATAACTTCTAGAAAATAGATAACAGCATTCTAGAAGGCTCTTGCGTTTGCCAGTAATTTCTTGAACGTTTCAATATCAAATTCAATAAATACCTTAACTCAATTGTATACTCCAGGCAAACTACTGGGCACAGCGGGTCCAGAAGTTCTCGAGTTTAAATCGACCCCGGGACGGTCTAGGTGTTCAGTAGTCGATTGAAGGTTCGGTGGGACCCCCAAACAATGGAATGACGGTGGAAGATTTATTTTACTACTTAATTGAAATCCGCACAAAATCGAATAAATTCGTTGCCCTACAGCATGAAAATCGAATACTATAAAAAATATCCAATCGTACCAGAACGTCCAGTAAATATTGTGGAACAAATAAATTTTTTGTTAAGTTATTTACAATTAGAAGTTGAATCGATCGAAATCGTCCAAACACCGTCAACGTCGAGCGCAACGCCAAAGTCCAAACGAGATGACAAACACCATAACAACAGTCGTCGTACATCAAACCAAAACATTGCGTGATCAGCAAAAGGATTTACAGCAGCCGGATCGGCCGGATTACTAACGACGCTTAATGAATGTTTATTTTGTAAATCTCGTAATCACATCACGGAGAAATGCGATAAATCTAATATTACACTTCAACAAAAAAAGGATATTTTAAAAACAAACAATCGTTGTTATCGCTGCACTAAACCAAATCATAATTCCAAATTTTGCAGGAATAAAACTATATGCGGAAATTGTAAGTACCGACACGTAACGTCAATGTGCGATCCTTCTTACGAAGGGGCGAAAAAAAGAGAAGTCTCGACAAGTTTGTTTACGAAAAATCATGAAAACAACGAACTAGTGATTCTACAAACCGCAAAAGCATATATTTCCGTTGCCGACGATGTAAACAAAAATGCGTTCATTCGATTAATTATTGATGGCGGATCTCAGTTGTCATACATAAAGGAAGATGTCTCTAGACAATTGGGATTGAAAATTCTTGGTCAACGGAAGTTAACGGTAATGCCCTTTGGCTGCGAAGAAAAGACAGCGCCTAAATTATATAACAAGGTGGAATTAAAATTAATCTCGCAATACAACACATATTAAAAGTTAATTCAATTTAGTGCGATATGTTACTTTAAATCAAGTAAAATAGAGTCCCATTTTAGAGCATCAACTATTTTGTTCTCTATTTCTAAAGCTATTATCTTTTTTGTAATAAGCTTATAATATGTTCTCAAACAAGGTCTGAATAATATTGTATACAAATTTTTATTAATGTGCATCGAGTTAAAGTCTTTTTTAACTAACATTACTTTTAATGGTCAGATAACATGGAAATTTCCCACCTTAAACTAGCAAAAAGTGCGCGTTTAATTGAATACGATAAAGCCGTGCAGGAACTTGTGGATAGTGGAATTGCTGAGAAAGTAGTTAACAAACATTGTTCCGCGAAAGTTTATTACATGCCCCATCGTCCGGTTTATCGTGAAGACAAAACGACATCGAAAATTCGGGTAGTGTTTGATGCATCGTCCGACGCGCCTGGTTTGCCATCGCTAAATGAACTTTTACATGCAGGTGAAATTTGATGCAAAATCTAATGAACGTTTTGATAAACTTTCGTGTAGGAAAGATCGCAATTATTGCCGACATAGAAAAAGCATTTTTACAAATAAAATTAAGTGATCGTGATCGAGATTGTCATCGTTTCTTATGGTATAAACATCCGATTAACGAAACGAGCATTTTACCGCCTACACAAGAGTATCGTATGACAAGAATGACCTTTGGCGTAACTAATAGTCCATTTTTGTTAATTACGACCTTACAAAAATTATTTACGTCTGTATCAGCGCAATTCGAAGAAACGGCTTGTCGACTTACCAAATCATTTTATGTCGATGATCTCATTTTAACTGTAAACTCGTACCAAGAAGCGATTAAATTATATAACGATTCGAAATGCATACTCAAAAACGCTGGAATGAATTTACGCAAATGGCACACTAACGACAGTGAATTTCAAAATTACATTAATGAAAATGAAATTAATAATAACGCCTTATTGTGTCCGAAAGTATTGGGTTTGTACTGGAATACTTCAGATGATAATTTAAGTTTAGATTTATCCTAAATAATTGCATTTGCCGATAAAAATCAAGCATGTACAAAACGAAACGTATTACAAGCTATTGGTCGAGTTTACGATCCTTTATGTTTATTTAGGCCCTTTTACGATAAAAGCAAAGATACTTTTACAAGAAATTTGGAAACTGAAGATTGACTGGGATACGGAATTACCACCTGAGCATTTTTCTACGTGGAAAACATGGTGCAACGATTTAATTAGTCTATCTTCTTATGACATTCCCAGAAACGTTTTACATACGCATTCTAGAATTGAATTACACGTATATTGTGATGCAAGTAAATCAGCATATGGAGCCGTCGCCTATATCCGAGAAATATTTGAAAGTACCGCGAGTGTGAAGTTTTTGATCGCAAAAAATCTAGTCACGCCAATAAAGGGAACAAATTCAGACGATTTATGGCTTCGGAAACTTGAGCTGACAGCAGCCCTGTGTGCCTCTCGCTTAAAAGATTACATCATCAAAACTATAAGCCTAAAATTTATGAGTGTAAATATGTAGACGGATTCAAAGATAACATTGTACTGGATTACCGCTGACGCCGCGAAATGGAAAACTTATGTTTATAACCGTGTTATCGAAATACAGAAATTAACGAAAGACGCTATTTGGAGACATTGTTTAAGTAAACAAAATCCCGCTGATCTTTTAACACGTGGAGTGCGAGCAAAGGAACTACGTAAATTTGAATACTGGCGTAACGGACTCGAATGTTTATCGCGCTTTGGTGATGATTGGACAATTGACGGAGATCTTAACGATTGTTGTTTAAGTGAAACGATACTTTGTACTTTAAATTTAAATGAAACAAAAGACGTTTGCATAAGTGAACCAATTTTTCCTATCAATAAATATGAACATTTAGAACGATGTTTACGTGTAACTGCTTACGTAAAACGCGTATTTAGTAAAAATAAAAATTCCTCTTTAATACTGACCGCCGAAGAACTTAACGAAGCAGAAATTTATTGGATTAAGATAACTGAACAACATGCTTTCGGTCAAGAAATCGAAGAGTTTAAGAAAAACGGTATCGTTGGAAAACGATCTTCAATTTATAAATTAACACCGTTTGTGGATGAAACCGGAATATTACGAATTAAAAGTCGCTTACAAGAATCAGAACTACCACATTACATCGTAAATCCTATTATTTTACCGAAAAAATCGGTATTTGTTGAAATGCTAATATGGAAAATTCACAATCGCTGTTTCAACAGTGGAATAAATTTGACTCTAGCTGAAATTAGAAGAAAATTTTGGATTTCGCAAAGCCGACAGAAGATTAAATCTGTAATTAGCAAGTGTATAGTTTGTAAAAAATTACGTTACAAACCAGTGTAAATGTCATTTGCACCGCTTCCAAAGAAAAGAACTTTAAGAGCGGGGTCTCGTCGGCCATATTTACACTTAGAGTGTAATCTCTAGTAGGTGCTGCTTTAACGGTGAAGTTATTAAAATTAAAAAGTTATACTACTGTGAGCCAGGTAGCGCAACAAAAAATATTATAAAATGTGTAAAAGCTGCAATTTTTTACGAATAAAGAAGGTACACTATTGAAAGCCAGGTGGAGCAAAAATTATAAAAGTTTAGTGGTGGGAGTAATTGCGATTATTCTCTTGAGAATGTTCGTTATCGCACGACTATCATTTTTGCGATAGTTATATCAGTTAGCAAGCTAAATGCTTCTATCAGGGGATTTTTATTACAGCAAACATTCTTAAGGTTGGCCTCCTTCGGCTCTGTGTTGAATGAAATCCGCTAGATGGAAACAGTATCGTTTTTAAACTTGAAAATAATACGCTCCGCCTTATCAGAATTGTTTTGTTTTGTCTTCAGCTCAGATTTCATTTAAACTTAACTTTAAATGAATTGGATTTTTGTCGTCGCTTACGCTTACTTATGAAATAGGTATAATAGACACAAAATATTTTTAAATAAATTATGAATAATAATTAAATGTAGCTTATCTACTTACTTACATTACCTTCAATTTCAATTAATTTATTTGAAATTGTTTTTAGACCATTATTTTATTTTCCTTAATTAACATAAGCACCGTTTCAACTGTCACTTAAAGTAATTGCAGTCATTTTATTATTTACAAGTACAATTTTTTAAACAAATAGTCAGCTCAGCTCTCTTTTATTGGATTTTTTTGAAATTTTTAGTAAGTGCGTCATATTTTATTACACAATTGTTTTGCACCAAGAATACTTCTATTTTGGTTATGAAATGTGTTATTAGACTTTTTCAACTGTCATTTAAAACGATTGCAGTCATTTTATTATTTACAAGTACAATTTTTCAACACAACAGGCCAGTGCAGGTCTCTTTTATTGGATTTTTTTGAAATTTTTAGTAAGTGCGTCATATTTTATTACACAATTGTTTTGCACCAAAAATATTTCTGTTCTGTGTTATTTGAGGAAATATATCTAACGTTATTATAAGTAACAGTTATTATCTATTTTGCCATGTCCTAAACGAGATGACAATTGTAGAGAAATTCAACAAAAAAGTTTTTCTAAACACAAGCTTATAAGACATATGAGTACCCTTTGGATATAAAAACTATGAAATCTGTAACGAGTTGCCATTGAAGAATTAAAAAAAAGAGGACGATAAATGATGAAAAGTATTACGAAAAAACAGTCTTGTCTACTAAGTGCTTGTTAGCTGTTAGCTATGAGTACTTTTTCTATTAATTGTCAGTAGGTTTCTTAGTCAATATAAAATTAAAAATGTGAAATCGAACAAAGGTCTTAGATTACTCAGATAGCAGAATAAGTTGATTCAAACTTGTCACGACAAGGATAGAAGCTTGCAGCAATAAGAGGAAGAAGAAGAAAAAAAAGAAGTTTGAATCAAACATTTTGGTTACCACACGACAACTTTGCATCAAGCTTATTTTACTTTGTTTGTAATTAAAACCCTATTTACATTTAACACGTTGACTGCTACAATGCCAAGACCAAAACGGTTGCTCTAGTCGCAATAATTTTTTTAAATTTAAAATTTATTAATATCGAAAACTGACTATGGAAAAAAATTGTTAGAACATGTTTATTTTGATGAGACTCCAAATGGTTACACGCGGCTGCAATAGGGTGATTTTGGTGACAATAGCCGTGTCGTACAGTTTGAATCGCCTATTGCTTAGTTTGTTTTTTAACGTACATAAATGTACAAAACATTAATATACTCATTTTGTGTATTACTATCAAGTTTTACTTTTCGTTTACAGCAAGCTTGCTTTAGCAAGCGTGTAAGCTTGATGCAAGCTTGAATTAAGCATCTAGTTACCACACGACAAAATAAATTTATTTTGCAAATTGCAAGTTAAAAGGAAACTTGTATGCTTGTATATCTGTTATCTGAGTTACTTACTTAAGTTTGGTCAAGCTAGCCTCCCGCTTTCATTTCATTTTTTAAATAATATTCCATTGTAATTAATTGTGCTTGTTTGATGCTAAGTTGTACTAATATCATTTTTAATTGTGCTTCCCGTTTTTTTCACTTATTTTTCAAATTTTTTGCTAATTTAATTGTGTGTGTTTTGTGCTAAAATTATCAATTTTAAACGTATTCAATTTTAAATTGTTAATAAAATTAAAACAAATCGAGGTACTAACTTAACCATCAGCCCCCCGTTTTTGATTCAGTTTTTTTACAATATTTTTGCTCATCTAATTGTGCTCGTTTTGTGCTAAATGTTACTAACACTAAACTCAGCTAAGCCGATAAAAAACCGGATTCAACTTAATCGAATTTGTTTTACAATTTATTTTGTTTATTCAATTGTGCTAATATTAAATTCGTTTATTTTTTTTATTATTACTATAAAATGGTTAGATAATTAACCAACAAGAAATTGCTAAACCAGAATAACGAATTGCTAAATTTAACCATAAAGTAGCTACTTTATTAAGACTGATAGATTACATTAAATAATACACGATTTTTTTGCCAATTTACAAGTTGTATCCCGTTTTTGTTCAGAGATTTTTATCTATTTAGAATACAACACAATTAAAAATTGCATTACCACAATTTAGCACAATTAAATAAGCATGAGATAGTGTAAATAATTAAAAAACAGTGGGTTGGTTGTCATGCAAACTTCTAGATTTAAAAAAAAATAAGTTTGAATGAGTTTAATGTTAGCAATATTTGCACAAAACGAGCACATTTAGACGACTACAAAATATTGTAAAAAAATTGAATAAAATTTCATTAACAATTTCAAATTAAACACAGTTAAAAATAATACAGGCACAATTGAGCACAGATAAACACGATAAAATAAGCAAAAAAAATTGTAAAAAAGAAAAAATAAATGGAGACTAGCGTTCGTGTTATATAGCCCCCGGATTTGTTTAAATTTTTTTATTAATTAAAAATTAAGCACAATTAAAAATAATATTTGCACGATTTAGCACAAAACGGGCACAATTTATTACACTGGAATATATAATTAAAAAAATTAAAGTGAGAGGCTAACTTAACTTATCAGTAAGCTTAATCAAGTTAGCGTTCATTCAATATTTAACGAAATAAGCTGGCGAATATGTGGAGGTTTTTAAAGGTCGACACCAAGCTTTTAGAGTACTCAACTTTACAATTTGCTAACGATAAAAAACACAACGCTTTTTGGAACAAAAACATTTTTTTTTTAAATGTACCTAATTTAATTTTTTATATTTGTTTTATTCTATAAATGCTTATTGAACGCATCTATTAAAAATACCATTCAAAACGATTCCGAGTATGTGCATATTTTTTTTAATATGGAGGAAGTTACTAAAGATTTGTTAGAGGTTAGCTTATAACTTGAAATCATCACACTGACGTGTAAGAAGGTACAAAACGGAATCAGGTACACTATGTTTTTACCATGGATCAACGTTATTTTTGATATTCACGAAACAAATTATAATAATTTAGTCGTACGTTTAATTATTTCACCTATAATTTATATACCTTGGAAACGGATTGCTTTTCAATCCGAATCTTATCTAAATGTTGACGTCACTATACGTGATTGGTTTGAATGCATATCACTTCTTAGAAAAGGCGGAGTTCGCGAGTTCTTTCAAAATCATCAAATTGCGTTTCAAGATTACAGGAAAACCAAAAGTCCAAATAATTTTTTGTTTTGACCATTGCAATGTGTATAATGTAACTTACAGACTGAACTTTTTTTGTAAAATAACGTATTTTTCTAATTAACTGTGATAATTACCAAACGTTATTAATGAAATTGATTCAGGCTATAAAGAATCATGTAATCTTTCATTTGGCAAAATTTCATTCAAATCCGATCAGTAGTTTCGCTGAAAACTTGAAACGCAGTTTAACATTACAAACTATACGAGGAGGCCAACCTTAAGGCTTTGTGTCCGGAGCAGAAATCGTTTTTACAATTGTAGAATTGTAAAGATGATTCTTGTATTCAATTTTTGTAATTAAAATGTCATTCCCGCATGGTTTATCTGCACACAAGTTTTTGCAGACACTACTATTTCCACAGTACGCTTAAAACCCTCTAATATGATGTCAAATTCCATTGCCCTAGATGTTCTTGATCAGTTTTTGTAACATCTGTGTTCGCCCACTGTAATATGTATTTCTTGGTTTTGCCCTTTCCCACACAGGGCAACATTTGTTTCTAACGGCGACAAATAATAATTTACCAGTGTTGGCACCAACAATACATGCCACGCTCCATCGGCAACGGCCGTTATATTTACCTATACTAAAGGATTAAAGTTAAAAAAATAAATAAAAACTACGTTAATTTGGAAATTTTTTTGTTTTGATCGCTGGACACCATAATTGGCCGTTGAGTCTTACAAATTTTAAATTTTCTTGTAAAATGTTCTACAAAATTTCTTTGTATCAAATTTTTTCAAGAATTTTGCCATTCTGCCAAAATGTTTAAACTTGGAAATGTATAACGCCTATGCTTACTATTGGTATCATAAACTTTCATTACGTAATTACCGCACTATGTTTAAAAAAACAACAAATCAAAATTTGTTTCTATTGTCTAAATCTTACTTCTATATCGTTAGCAAATCGTTTATAAATTATGCAAGAATACAGTACACGCTCACAAATTGTTAGAGGATCAACTTACATAACAAATAAAAATTGTTTTTGATTACACCGGAATGTTACTACTACCACCTGTTTATCTTATGCATAGTAGTAAAATACGATATGACACATGACTTTTATTAGAAATTATGCAAGAATACAGTACACGCTCACAAAAATTTTTAATGCTCACTGGCTTTTAAAAAGAAAGTTCTATGATATTGTCAGTACTAAACGTACTAAAAAGGAATTACCTTATTATACATTTTATTAAAGTAAAAGTAAATATTTTAGGTAAAACCATATTACTTTTTGTAAATGAGAGAAGTAATCCGTTTTTAAAGTAGGCAGAAAATATGATTTCTTTTCTAGTATTCTTACTAATGAACATCTGTGTGTCGCTCCTAAGGTCATTTCGCGCTAGTTTGTTTTAATTTTTATGACTAAGAGCAATGAGTATTGCTTTTTTTCCACAATCGCTACTGTTACTGTTAGTGACATACTAACATGTTCTTAAAAAATATATGTATTGGCAACAATGTAAATTTTGTGTTTGCTGGCGCAGGTAAAAAAGTACCTGTCCCAAGTTGTTGTAAAAGTAACCAGAGTACGTTCTTAGCTTTCACAGTGTACAGATGCATTTTACTTAGTTTTAATAAATATATACAAAATTTACCAAGTGTATTGTTCTGTTTAACTAAGTGTAAGAAGACAAAAATACTCAAATAACTAATTGAAGAATCAGATAAGTATTATACAAAAAAAAACTCTTTAATGAAAGAATCAAATAAGTATTCTACATTAAAAATGGTCCTTCGAGCCGGATGTTAGTAGCGTAATAAGAGCACGAGAAACTTGAGTTCGATAAGTAATTTAAATTCGTCGTGTTAATAATTTTGCAAATTTTTGTGAAGTGTTGAATAATTGTGAAAGAAAATCAAGTTCTACGAAGAAGCAAAAGCGAGCGATGTTTACGATAGTTATTTTATAGGCAATCGATGATTTTGACAATTTTTTATGATCCACGATTGTTATTGCGATCGGTTTTTTGAAGAGGCTGCAATGTTTTACAAAACTTGTTTATATTTTCTTAAAAGCATTTTGGCAATAATGAAGTGTAATTTTAATCTCATTACTAGTTTGTAGGTCGTAAATTTAAATTTGAATTATTTCTCATATATCTACACTTCTACAAACAAATGAAACATAATACATAGTAATACTATCTCAATAATACATTGTTTATCATTAAGGAGCGGAAGTTGATGCAGTAAAAATCATCAAATAAAATATAGATACGTACATCCAGTTTACAGCGCTCCCTTCGAGAAGTAGTTGAAATTTTCAACAGCTTTACTTCTACAAATATACCGCTAGGTTCGCTCTGCAATGAATTTAACTAGTTTATTTTAATTTGTAGCGTTAATAAGCAAAATTAGCATTGTAGCTTGAAATATGTTACAAACCGCTAAATTTGGCAGGAGATGATACAATTTTAAATTACGTAAAGTAAAAAAAAAATTCGAAATTTTCAATATTTAATAATTTATTGTGGTCTTATTCTAACTACTATTTCTATAAAAACAGTGTTAGCCCCAAAAGCTAAGAACAGTCTTTAAAGTAAGCTTTAGTTTTTACGAACATTTTGCGTTATAAGGCTAAAAAAGATGATTTAAAATCACATTTGATTTCACTAGTGGCGCCATCTCGAGGAATTCGTGCTGTGGAGCCCCCTCTTAATGTCGAATCCATTTGAGAATACGGGTATTCATTTTGCCGGACCTTTGTATGTTTTAAGTGAAAATAACGAAAAACGAAAATCATACTTAATGCTTCTGACCTGTGCCGTAACACGCGCCGTCCATTTGGAACTTGTTTTAGACCTTTCGACGGAAAGTTGTATTAAGGGGTTAAGAAGATTCATCGCAAGAAGAGGCGTACCTAGTACTATTTATTCAAACAACGCGAAAACATTCAAACGTACGTCGATGGAGTTAAGTACACTATGGAAATTTATCCAATGAAAAGATTCTGAACTTTTCCTTAAACCAAAAAATCACTTGGAACTTTATCGTTGAACGAGCCGCATGGTGGGGTGGTTTCTGGGAAAGAATGGTGAAGACCGTAAATGATTGTCTTAAATTTGCCTTAGGGAAATCATTAATAGCCATTGATGAGTTACAAACTGTTTTAACAGAAATCGAAGCAATTGTAAACTCACGACCTTCAACGTACATTGACGACAAAGATAATTTATCAATTTTGTCACCTTCAAGTTTTTTATTAAACAATCAACGTCCATGTAATTTACCTGGTCTTAGCGTTACCATAAATCGTAATTTGATTCTACAGAAATGGAAAGAACGTCAGCGCATATTGGCAAAATTTTGGAAAAGATGGTCTGCAGATTATCTGCAGCAATTGCGAACAGCCCACTTAAACAAGTGGTCGACATCAGCGAAAACACTAAGGGTTGATGACATCGTTCTGCTACATGACCAAAATACTCCAAGATTAGACTGGAAAATGGCTCGAGTTCATCAAATATATCCAGGGCGAGATGGCAATATACGTTCATGTGAAGTTCAATTGCCGAACAAAACTATCCTAAAACGACCAATACAATTATTGTATCCTCTCGAAATTTCCTTTGCCGCCGGCGAGGATGTGGAAAATAATCGTGTAACACCGGATACTGTCGCGAGAAAAGTAGGAGGTCGACAAAAACCAACCGAAGAGTGAAGAACAGGGATGAAGTCGAAATATAGTCGAAGAAAGTAACGTAACCGATGTATATGTTATATCGAAATTGAATTTCTTTTCTTTGTTATTATTAGTGTGTTAAATATAGTTGAGAGTGGACTAACGTTTTTTAAATATCCACGCCTGTATTTCATAGTATGTAAAGAACTTACCACTGAACCGAAAAAAAGTTTAAAGATACCCGAGTTCAAACATTTTTGGACATACAAATTAGTTAGACCATTGACTAAATATTCTTAATACTTAATCAATGGTTAGACCGACAAATATTCATTCATGCATTTTATGTACACTCAGTTAGTAACGTACAGTTTTCCAAACCTTTTAAAGGTTGGTAAGTGAGCGGTTTCCGTGGTTATAAAAAACGAGTATGTAATAAAACCTCACGGTCAGTAATGTACACTTTCCAAACCTGTAATTTGTGTGTGTTTTGTTTTAACTAATTTGATAAAATTACAATCATAAATTAAATACGTATATGTCAATTGTGAAGTGCCTACTACGTTTTAATTTTTTACCGAAATAAACGATAATATTTTGGAAGTAGGTTTTCATTCATTTTTTATTAGTTTTATGTTATTTATTTTATTTAATGGCTGATTGTGAATAAAATTGTATACAAACCTTGGCAAAAGTGTTCCATTTGTCTCGAGAACTAGTTCACCTCGAGGCTATGCCTCTCGGTAAACTATAGTTCTCTGTTACTATTAATAACTTTGTTTTAAATTACACACATTTTACGTTTAGGATTTCTTTTAATTTTTACGTTCGTATACTCACCATATTACCTAATAGCAAAGTTAATAGATAACATTGCAGTTTCATTCATTTTTTTAAATTTTTAATTAAATTTTAACGTTTGTGTTTTGCAATTTTGTGTTAAGTTCATGTAAATTTTATTTGAATCATGTCATTTATTTACATTGCATTTTATAATTATTTTATAATAGATTTGTAAATTTTAAATGTACCAAAACCTTTTAATCGCACAGGTAGGTTCATTATGAGGTCGTAACGAATCTGATGGGCTTCTGGGTGATCAAGGAGTAAAAAGCTAATTTTATGGTGTCCTTGATTGACGTCCACACTGATTTTATGTATCTTACTTCCGTTTTTGAGATTCCCGAAATAGTCACGCATTTTTATTCTGAGCTAATCCACTCCTTAACGCTGGGCAGCAAGTAAAACCCTATTTATGTTGCTTTTAAACATTTTTTTTATTACTATCTTTTGCATGTTTCTGTTCTACACTTTTTTCAGAAACTCTTTTAAAAAGCTGTTTTAGTAGTATTTTTTTGATGAGACCATCAATATATTGTTGCGAATTTATTTATTAAAAACTAATTTATTTAAAACGACTAAAAATACGTTTACTTATTCTAGAAATATGTACACTTTTAAATTAACCGAACTAATTAAATCTAATAATAATATTCAATGAAAACACTTACACGAATTTATGTATAACCGTTGTATAACACTATCACTTACGATAAGATAACGCCACTAACTTGTTTACACTATAAGTCACGTTCACTCGATTCGGTGTACACTGTTATTTATTTAGAACTTCGCACGTGCTAATCACTTATTTATCTTCACTTGCATAATCTTCTTAATACAGCTGCATTCACATTCCAGCAATAACTGACCTACGATCTGTCTCGTCGCTATATAAAGACATACGGAAATCCTTCTCGAGCGTTCCCTACTTTTCGCTATAACTTCTAGAAAAATAGATAACAGCTTCTAGAAGGCTCTTGCATTTGCAAGTAATTTCTCGAACGTTTCAATATTTTTAAGCGGTACCAAACATATTTTTTGTCTTATTTGAACCAAAAATAATTTGTACCTAATTAGTTATAAGTCTGTAGTTAGTTAAACCAGTTATACCTCAGCTTAAGTAATTTAGAGCTTTTTCATACGGATCACTCTGTGGCGCTGCTAAGTAACACTAAAAGTAACGTCACTCAGAAGCGCGCAAAAATATTACGTGTGCAAGCGACTTTTGCAGCGCCACAAGCAACAAGCAAGCTACCCATTGCAGGTCAGTATTCTTTACAAGTTCACGATGAGTGGAACTGTAGAATTGTTTCTTTTGTTGGCGATTCGGAGACGACTACACCTTCGACAAAAAAGAAGAATAAGATTTTGAGTACACCCATTACTAAGTAAACGACTTAAAAAGGACCTGTTTGCAACGAGATTTGGAACAAGACTAGGTACGCAAATTTTTTAGCTATTTTAGAATGTCAAAAAATTATTTCATGAAATGAAATCTATACTAAATAATGAGATTTCTAGAATAAACACTGCAATGAGATAATGCATTTCAGTAGAAGAAAAACTGGTAATAACTTTAAGGTAAGTAATGCTTATAAGTACATATAATTTATAATATTCAAAAAGTAAAATTTTATACAAAAGGTATTTTTAGTGAAACAAAATAAAGTTACATTTTTTAACATAAACGTAGTTCTTAAAAAATGTAGAACAAATCATATCAATCTTAAACGTCTATGTATGAGTACTGTGATTGGGGCGAATTCCGGGCCTGGGAAAAAACAAAAGAAAGCGAGTTGTAGCTTGATGGCGATTGTAAAAGCGTGCCTGTGTGTATTGCGTAGTGATGTGTTGTTCCAGGGTATGGCATGGTAAAAGTGGATAGCATGGTAAATGTGGATGATAAGGGCTGCATAAAATATTGTTGGTGATGCTGAAAATGTTGTGGAGCCGACAAAGAAAAGTGTTGGTTTTTTTAAACCTCTGAAAGACGCTTAGTATCTCCGCCTTTACATCTATTTTGCGATCATCTGGAATCTTTTTTAATTCCGTTACCAAAGATAACATAAACAAAGTGTCTTCATCTCGTTCAACAAACGTTTCTTATTTATCTTTCATAATCTTGTTCGCCTGGGCGACAAAACAAATTGTCTTCTGCTTCTTTTGCACCTGAAGAGGCGCTCTTCCGTTTCTAGGGAGCCACTGGAATTGGGCGCTCTGGTACTTCACTTCTTTCTTTGTCATTTGGTGTCCTATCTTCTTGTGTACCATCTGCTTGACTTTCCGCCGGTTCTTCCAATAAGCTGGGGGTTGTTTTCCTTGTTGAAGTTTGTAGAAAGCTTCGCTGCCTAAAATAAATATACTGCTTGCGGTCTAAAGCACCACTTCCGGATTTTTCTTTCTTCCATTGCTAATTCTCTCATATAACTGTCTCGAAAACTCTTCTATTTGCTTTGTAATCGCAACCTTAAAATATATATTGCAGTGATAGATTTTAGTGATAGTATAAGAAATAAAGTTTGTATAAGTAAAAACACGTAGTATAAGGATAGGGAGGAAAAAGGGGGGAGTGATGTGATTAGTTTGTTTTTGGGGACCGGAGAGCGGACTCGAGTGTTGAGAACGAAAGGTGACGGAGGCGAGATGGAGAGAAGTTTTTCTTCTGGACGCATGAGGAAGTGGAAGTAGTGCACCTGTAGCAGTCATAACGAATTTAACATCAAATGGAGAACAATTTTAAAGTATCTTTAACTGGTGCAGTTTAGTGATCAAATGGCAAAGATGAAACAATGAAAGTGACAAAGTTTTAGTCAAAATTAAGAAATTGAATAGATACGCCGTATATTCGTATGGTTTAAAAAATAACGAAATTAACAAAAATTATTATAAGAAGATAAGTTAGTGTAATGGTTCCGATATTGAGTGTCTTAGAAAGTGTCGTAATTAGAATGCAGACTTGAATTTATATAACGTTCATTCTAAGAAGTGTCCCGTTCATGGGAAAGAGTCGGTTGAAAGTATCAATAGTGACTTTGTTCTTTCATAAAAGGAAAGTGTTTTTACAATCGGTTTTAACGAGCAGTTCTGAGAATTTGAAGTTTAGTAGTTAAGCGTTATTAATAAATGTGCTTATTATTTGTTCTTTATCGTTGTTTTCTTATAAATGGTCGTTAGTTATAATCAATGTAAAACTATCACCGCAATATGTATATGTGCATAAATTTCTACTGTGTTTTATACTGACTTAAAAGTATATTTTGTTACAGATATTTGGAAGCCGGCTGTTCAATGATTGTGTTACATTTCTAGTATCAGTAACTGAGATTATACGTGAAGTTTGTTCAGCATTGTGGCGCATTGTGAAGAGCATCTGTATGCCTACACTAGTACACTTTCTAAAAAAGATTGGTTAAAAGTAGCTGACTTATTTGAGAGACGTACAAATTTTCCTAATTGCCTTGAAACCATCGAAAGCAAACACATAAGAATACTTAAGCCAACTGACAGCGGCACCATGTATTATAATTATAAACACTTTTTGTCATTGATCTTGTTAACAGTATGCAACTCCAACTATAATTTTTTATATGTTGACATAGATGCTTATGGAAAGTCGGCTGGCTCTACAATTTTCAAAAATTTAATACTATCTTAGATACTGTATAACAATGAAATGAACATTCCAGAAAATAGGCCACTAAAAGAGTCGGATATTACCTGTCCCTTTCTACTAATTGGTAAGGAAGGTTTTGGAGTTTCAAAATTTTTAATGCGCTCATTTGGGGGAAACGAGTGTTTAATTATCGCCTGTTAAGAGCAGAAGATATGTTGATTGTTCTTTTGGAATTGTCGCTAATAAGTGGCGAATTTTTTACCGGCAATTGAACGTTTCAATTGTTCTTACTAAACAAGTTGTACAAGCTTGTTGTGTACTTCATAATTTTGTTAGAAAACGTGAAGTGGGTATAATTTTGAGCATACATTGACTGTAGAAGGGTTGATTCATATGGTTCTTGATGCGACAAAGAGTGGTAAAACAATTAATGATATACACGCCAAGCTTGCAAATTATTTTTTAAGTAACGAGGATCAGATACCTTGGCAATTACAGAAAATATAGAATTAAGTTTTTGTGTCTCAGATGAATAGTACCTACTAAGCAAACTAAGCTTGTATTTAACTTGCTGTGAATGCGCATTAGAGAATGTAAGTTATGATGTTAAATACATATATAGTTTCCCAATCAGCAGGGAAACGTTTTTTTCACGTTTTAAAAACGTTACAACGTTTTAAAATAGTCGAAACAAATAATGTTTTTCAAAAAAATATTTTTGTTCAGTTTTAAAAATATTTCATTTAAACATTGATATTGAAATATTTTAAAAATGTTTTCTAAGACATTTTTTAGTAACATAAAAAACGTTTTCACTTTATTAGAAATTATACTTTTGCTTGCAACACAAATATATCAAATTTTGTTACATATTATTAATAAATACATGTTAAACCTTTTCGTTTTTCTAAAAACTTCTTTGCAAATTTGAATGAAATACTTAATAACCGCGTTTGCGCAAAGTACCAGTATCTGCGTGATAAGATGGCGATTTTGTATATTATAATTGCATTATGTTTTTTAAGCTTTAGCTCTGCTTCAGCGAAACAATTTCCATGGTGTTACTTGCTATGCTGTGTAATGTGTTGTTAGTGTATCAGTTTAATTGTTTTCTAATTTGCGTTCTAGCGAAACTCAAAAAGATACTTTTATTGTCAGTATTTATTATGATGGTACGTTTTTCTTTGGTTTTTGTTGCAAGAAATTTTGCTGAAGTATAATGTTATTTGTTACAGCAGTGGTACACTAAAACCTTCATTCTATGTACTTCATGATTTCCATTCTTTCTGATGTTTTAAGGTTGTCAAATTGATATAATGTTGGCCAAATGAGAGATTTGAACGTGCACAACAACCAAGTAATCTTGGTATGTAATTTTATCTGATATTGATGCAGCATTATTTTGTTTGTACAAAGTTTCAAAATCTTGGACTGTTAGTTGTTCTGCTTTTTGTTTATACACTTAGAGGTACATGCATAATTAGTCAAGTTTTCTTATTTTATGAATAGGATCCTTCGGTGTGGAGGAACGGCAACAATAAAAACAACCTTTTATTGTTCAGACCTTAACAACAGATAAAGGTTGTTTTTATTGTTGTCGTTCTTCCACTCCGAAGAATCCTATCCATAAAATAGAAACATTTTTGATTAATTGGAAACTTTTGTGAGGATTATTATAATTATTTCAATTAATATAAAGTAATTACATAAATTACACTTGTTTTACTTTATGTTAATGTGTTAATTTTTGTTATAGGCACCAAATGCGTTTACAGCCACATGAAATTGAAGTATTTAGAGTATACGAAGATTGTATTATTTATCTTTTGTAAGCATGTTAGGGCTGGTTCTATAATAATGGTATAAATGTCAGTTAAGATATACTTAGTTTGATTGTAAAATGCTGTCGTTATTGACTGTGTTATTAATTAGTACAACTAAAACTAACAGCCAAATATGTCATTATTTTAAAATTAAAGCAAGTATAACTAAACTTACATTTATACCATGATTGTAGAACTGCCCTTAAGCATATTGCAATATTAAAAAAAAGCGTTGATTAAACATTTTTTATACATTAATGTAACATTTGTAAAATATTACAAATATATATAAATAATATTATAAATAATGTTTTTTAAACATTTTTAGAATGTTTTTCTAATATTGATTTTGCAACGTAATTCTGGCCGTTAAGACGTTTTTGCAATGTTTTTAAAAATGTAAATATATCTTTTGTAAAACGTTGAAAAAAACATTTCAAGAATGTTTCCTTGTTTATTGGGTAGTGAGAACGATTTAAATGTTTTCATAAAATCTGTCATCAACAATAACCAACGACTTGGCAAGACATTATTCCTGAACAGGACATAAAATTATAGTTAAACGATTTGCTAATCGCGTTAGCATTAAACAGTAATTTTGTTGTAAGCTTGGCATTAATATATATTAATTATTCATTTGAAATTTCAGATGGTTCGGCCATGGTTTTCAAAGATTACTAAGAGAGCAAAAGTAGCAAATACATATATTGACTATTTTATATAGATATTAGGGTATTACATATATTACTTTAATCTTATATGAAAATTGAAAAGCACATTGTATTGAATAATTTTTCTGTTTACGTTTAGTTTACAAATAGATGATTTGTTTTTTAAATATTTTTTAATAATCTAATCTGGCTGAGTGTAGAACGGGCTGAGCAAATAAATATGGTATTTGTATAGAGTTCTGAAAAAAACATCTCAGTTTTATTATAAGAACATATAAAATCAGAGAGAAATTCTTGAATAAACGTCACAGGCATGTTCTCAAACCGTCACAAATGGGTTCTAGGAGAAACGTAGCAGCGATCTTGTTACAGAATGAATCAAAGATGTTATTGAACAACATCACAGATATTTTGTTGCATAATAAGAGGTTCTCATAAAAACATGGCAGCGATTTTGTTATGCAACATATCAGAGGTTATTGGACAACATCGTGAAAACTTTGTTATAAAGCGTCACAAAGAGGTTCTAGTAAAAACATTGCAGAGATATTATCAAGTTGCAGGACATATAACTTTTGTGTGAATAAATAATTTGTTTGGTACTTCATGAAAAAAGTTTTTTTATGTAAATGCATCAAACTTTATTTTGCCCAACCTTAATATAAACAACTAATGAATATCAATTAAGTACGGATCTGTATACAGTAACTAATAAAATTCCGTTATATTATTCGCACATGCGCAATGCATTTATGTAGCTTCACTTGCTGCCCCTCTTGCTTCTTGACTTCGTAGTTGTCGCCATTTTGAGTGCGTATGTTGTGTTTGGTTTTATTTCATCGGCACAAGTATTTTTAGAATTATTAATTGCGGTTGTAATGGAATATTTTAATAAAGTATACAAAGAGAAACTGCTACTGAACAATAAAGTATACATATTGGCAAACGAAATATTCCAAATGTGAGTAATGTTTATTTACCTGTTTCGGCGCCAATAATATACATAGAATACTTACGAATTTTTTTGGTTGCATTTCAGATACATCTTCCAATAAGTTGCCTTTAAAATACATTAAAAATGTTTTATGCACATTTTGTGTTAGCTAAAAAGGGGCCTTTGGCTCGTATTTGGCTAGCTGCTCATTGGGATAAGAAACTTACCAAAGCTCATGTGTTTGAAACAAATATTGAGAAATCGGTCGATGGTATTTTACAACCCAAAGTTAAAATGGCTTTAAGAACTTCGGGTCATTTATTACTGGGTGTAGTAAGAATTTATTCACGTAAAGCGAAATATTTATTAGCCGATTGCAATGAAGCTTTTGTTAAAATTAAAATGGCATTTCGACCAGGCATGGTTGACTTGCCGGAAGAACATCGAGAAGCTGCTGTTAATGCTATTACGTTACCTGAAGTTTTTCATGATTTTGACACAACCATGCCTGAGCTAAAGTGAGTTCACTAATTACAATATCACATAGTTTAATCACATACATTTTAGTGATGTAGATATTGAAGCTCAATTTAGTTTAAATCAATCTCGTGCCGAAGAAATCACAATGAGGGAGGATTATGGAAACATTACTTTAGTATCAAACGATGATGGTTTTGGTGACATGGGTTTTGATACTGATGCCCCTGACTTAATGAGGCATACTTCTTCGCTAGAACCATCTATGGAACAAGTATTCTAATGCTGCTTGAATTTTTGCTAGGTGTAATGTATGAATTTTTAGAGTAATTTATTATTTAGCGATGGACCAGGTCTTGATGGCGTAGGTGGATTAGATAAAGAAAGGGAACCAATACCATCTACCTCAGGTACACAAAGCTCACATCATACGCCTATGGAGGTAGATGCTCCAATTCGTGATGATGGGTTTGGTACAAACTTGGACCAAAATATAATGTGTAAGTAAATATTATTTGTTTATAAAATATTATTAAGTTATTTTATTTAAATTAACTTAAATTGTACAATGTTATCTGAATCTACATGATAGCAACAGTCTATGCATTAGCTTTTTGGGAATATAAAAATATAGTTTTCATTTTCCAGTAAACTTACAAATTTGATCTAACTTGTTTTTTAATAATTTTCATATATAGTTGCTATTTTTGTAATTTTCGACAATTTTTGTTAAATAGGCAATGTTTTAAATCATTCTGATATGGTACTAATTTATAGCGGGAGGCTTATTTGAAGGTGGTTTATTTGATGATGCACCAATGGATGTTGTACCACCAGTCGATCAAGGTTTGCAAGAGCCATCTGTACAACCACCTCGTTCAGTACGTGATAGTGATGATGATGATGACATGGATCATTTTGGTGGCCCTCCCTCGGTTGGAGGTCATAGGTTTGTTACGTACATGTTAATTTTTATACACCGTTATTTAGTCATTACAGCTCGGCAAGTTCGAGACCACCTTCGGCGTTGGGTACAGCACCAATTGAAAGTGGACCCTCAGAACTACCACCGTCTGTTCCTGAACCATCTTTAGAAATGGTTGAAGAACCACCGGCCGTTTCGCCTACATTAGAGCAAACCACTTTATTGCAAAATGAGGAAGAAAGCTTTGCTTTAGCACCCGTAGACGCTTCTGTATTGAGAGGTAAGCTGGAGAAAGTAAATGTTTTAATTATTTTTAATAGATACTGGTTTGAACGTCGTGATACTTAATTGATAAAAGGACACTCTTTCGTTTTAGGTTTAACCAAGACTAAACGTAAAAGAAAACTTATTGTGGATGAAATCAAAAATATATCCGGAGAAGAAATGAAAAATCAATTATCTGATACTACAGATATCGTTACAACATTAGATTTAGCGCCTCCTACGAAACGTCTTATGCACTGGAAAGAAACGGGTGGTGTTGAAAAATTATTTGCGTTACCCGCTCGTGTTATACCTGCTAGAGCATTGTCTAAGGTTTTTTGAGACTTGGTTGTATATTAAATTTATTACGTTGAGCTTTTTTAGAATTATCAAAGACATTTAATATTAAGATGCATCGGCACAGAGGATTTTGCGATGCTAGGCGATGCAGATTCTTTAGCGTTAGAACAACCGAGGGAAGTGGAAGAGCAACCAAGTATAGAACCCACGCCAACTAAACGAGGTCGGAAACGAAAAGTAGTGGAAGATGTTGTACGTATTCCAGTTTTAACAAAATTATTTTTAATACTGTTGCGTTTAGAGCAAAACTCCTCTTCATCATCCTGAAATAGAATTACCTGGACCACCAGATGATGTCTTAAGTTCAATGTTACCTCCTACACCAATTGCACCACCAACTCCACTTCAACTTTCTCATATGATTCCATCAAGTCATGATGAAACTGAACAAGTGGTAATGCCTCCACCTCCTACACCACCACCATTATATCCTAATATTCCTAGCATTCCGCCTCCACCATCAGTGGCTTATCCTGGTCCATCACAAACACCATTGGGATATCCAGGCACACCTGGACCACCTTCAGTCGGATATCCCTCAAGTGTTGGTATGTATTCTAGTACTCCAGCTCCATCCACATCTTTAGGCTATCCTGGTACCCCAGCTCCTCCAACTCCTTTGTCTCATATGGAAGAAATGCCTCATTTGCAACCAGATCAGGTATTACAAGTTAAATTTAGTCTTATGGTTTTTTTTATTAAATACTTTTTTAAGGTTCGTTCATTGTTACAAGAACCAGAGACTTTAGGCGGCTTAGTCCCTCCCATGACTCCAGCTTCAACAGAAGAGCTTTTAGGGCAAATGGCAAACAATGCACCTTCACATTCCACCTCGTTAACGCAAAGTGATCTCGAGTCATTACAAAGGATTCAACAGGATCTTCCACTCTCTACTATGGACAATATGGGATATAATCAGGTAAGAGAAACATTTAATATTCACGTTTCTGAATTTTAATGAATATTAATACTGACATCACTTAAATTTCTAATCTCTGAAACAGAGTCAATTACAAATGGCCAATATGGGATACGATGAAAATATTTCAACACAAATACCTTCAGGAGCCATGTCCGAACGTGTTCAATCACCGTGGCACGCAGATTATGATTTTCCACCGTCTGCTGGACCAGTAAGTTTTTTTTTTTATTTTATTAATGAATACCAAAGTAGTTAAAAAGTTTTTTGGTTTCATTTTATCAATGAGTAAGTTCTAAATATTTTTTAGAATGAATGCAAGGGGTGTTTTTAGAGATCTAAACTTTATGAAAAACATGAAATATCAAATTTTCTTGGTGTAATTGCACAAAAAAGATGGGTTGAGTCTACCGTTTGTCACTAAGAAAAGTATTCAAATTTTTTTAACTATTAAGCGGCGATCAGTTTAGTTTTTGCGTTTTTAGATTATTAAATTGTTTATATTTTATTATCAACTAAACTTATTGTTGCAATTATTATTATATTACTAGTCTTTGTAAAGTGATTTTATTTATTTTAATTGATTTCTTTATGATCTGCAATTGAATTCACTAAGTACAGTGCGACTTTATTAAAATAGACAAATTTGTTCATGGGACGTTGATCAACGCTACAACTCTACGTATGTTGATTTTTATACCTACACGTATTATATGGCTTAATGACGAATTCGTTTAAACTGTTTCTAAATTCAACAAATGAAACTTACGTAATATGTATTGCATCAATTTGTTTACGATAATAATAATTATCAATTTCTAAGTTGAGAAAGACCTATTGGTGCTGCTATAGATTTTTTTTTGTTCTTTG
Organism: Aquatica leii; assembly: GCA_035610365.1. NCBI lineage: Eukaryota > Metazoa > Arthropoda > Insecta > Coleoptera > Lampyridae > Aquatica > Aquatica leii. The sequence goes on along the minus strand of CM069433.1, from coordinate 50,913,627 downwards.
CGCTTATAGCGGCATCAAATCAACGTTAGTTAGTTAATGACTTTATTGTCCCAGAAAGTTTGTGATACTTGATATTGAACCCAGTGACCCAAAGGTAACAGTTGCTCAGATCTTAAAGTATTAACGCGAAATCTGTACCTGTTTCATACATTTAGTTGAAACGTAGATGTTAGTAATGGACTTTTAAAAAGTTAACAGTGGTTATGTTGGTCGACGATGAAAGCTCTGAAGCAGTGGTTCCCAAACTCCTTTGGCCCACGGACCCCTTTCATAGTCAAAACTTGCCTGCCTGAGTGAAAAAAACTACATAAATGCATAATAGAATTACAAGTTTAACCTTGACGCCTTGAATGGTAATTGGTGACGTAAAAATAAAGTATAAATAAAACATGTTGTTGAAGAAGTATTTATTGAAATTATAACGTTTGTTTTACAATACAAAAAAAAATTTAATGACTTGGGATGGAGTAGCAACCGCAAGTTCCCAATCTTTATCTTTTTTTGTAACTATGGATTTTTATTAATGTTTCTTAAGCTTAGAAGGTTTTATTTAATTGTTTGACGTTTTTTTATTACATAGAAGACGCATAGGTAAAGTACTATTTTCTGGTACACTGTATTGTCTGTATTTTTTCTTCGTCACACTCATACTGTTATCTGAAAAAAGGGGACCTAAAAAGATATAGAAAAATATATACTACATATATCAAAATTTTTATTTTCAACAAACCACTGGTAATTATAATAATGCAATGCAACACTCTCTTGAATTAATTATTTGAGATGTAAGGATAAAATTTCATGTAAATGTCACATATTGTGTAGGTACTCATTGTGTATCAATTTATTTTTCAAGAAAAATAAATAATTCAAAAATTAATTAACAACAGAATATACAGCAATTCCAAACAGTCGCGGAAGTAAACAAAACAAACAAAAATATAAAATAGCCTATAACTTTTAGGGTGCATTATAGTCAATTATGAAACCCAATATGTCTTAACTGATAACTGTGATATATATATATATATATAGTTTTTTTAATCAACAAACGAGTATAACTTTGCTTAAATAAATTTAAATTAAAAATAGATATCCATTTTATTCAAATATACTTACGTAACTAAATTAGACTATCTGCCTAACAATACAAAAAAATATACTTTTTTTGTCCAAGACTAGGAAAATTTGTTCAATGAAGTTCACATCACGCATAACACAGAACTAAATTGTTGATTAAATGCACGATTCTTTTATAGTTCATATTAAAGACTAGTTGGTGCAAGTATCCGCTCTATTGCGTTCCTGTATAAACCTGTATGGATAGGCCTGTCTCGCCGCGATGCCTGTTATTACTTGTATTTTGTGCACCTGTCTATATTTATATTTTACTTAGGACCAAAAAATCGCTAATAATTTACTCATTTTTATTTATTTTAACTTCCATATTAATAAAAATGTGTCGCAATATTTTAATTTTATATTAAATCTTGCGTGGACCGGCTGAGTTGTTCAGGGGCCCCCAAATCAATTATAATTTTCAATGGACTTATTGAGTGCTCCCGGAGACGGGGGCTTTGTACTTTGGCAACCAATCCTCCAAAGTGTTCAGTTGGCGACGAATGTAATACATTGCGAGCGATGACAATTTCGAAGACTGACTTTTGTATTAAATAATCTAAACTGTTAATTTCTTTTAGGCCGATGAGCAAATGGAAAATGAAACTGACGAACAATTTGAAGAACGTGTGCTTAATAAGCGTGCATTTCAAGTATTTACTCAAGTGCGGTCTAAATTTCAACAAACAGATAAATTATATTTTTCGGAAATGTGTCTACGGCATTCGAGAAAACATGCTGCTCAGAAATTTTATAGTTTGCTTGTATTAAAAAAGTTTCAAGTATTGGAACTAGAACAAAGTGGAGCTTACGAAGAAATACACATTTCGCGAGGTCCCAAATTTGAAAATCCAACTTTGTAAAATAATTGTAAAAATTCTTATATGTACAATTAATGATTGTTATAATTTTATTATGATAGTTTACCTTTTGTAGAGTTTTAGAGAACGTATTGATAAGAATGGGTAGATATAACTAAAAAAGAACATTTTTATTTTAATGGTTACTATTTTATGATGAGTGCATCGAAATTTATTTATATTATGGCTCGATATTAAGAAGTTTGTATTGAATAAGAGAACATTCGCCAAAGCAATTTTATTTTAATAAAATGTGACCTGGTTAGTCAATAATGCAAATTATGTTGATTTAATTATTACAAAATTTGTGATTAATTTACAGTGAATTTTTATATTTTTTAATGATTTTAAAACAAGCGTTAAATCACCTGTTACTGTTAGTATTAGTTATGCAGCAATATTTATCCTTTTATTGTTTATTTGTGTTTAAATATGATGTTAAATAATGCTGCATAATTATTACTTATTAGTGATAAACCAATTACAAACACTAGTGTTTTATAATTTCTATGGGGGGAATTCTGTTTTTTAAACAAATCTAAAAATGGGTGGATATAAGATTTCCCATTACTATTGCACTTTTTTATATCATTTTGTAATTGGTTTGCCGTTTATTACACTAATTTCACGCATGCTTTATCTTAAGTTTACATTGCAAAAACTCCTTTAAATGCTGCCTTAAAATTTACATATCAGGATAGAGTAGGAGAGCATTTAAGGGATTTTTAACTGAAGAAAATCAAACAATAATAAAACGTTGGCATTATTGTTTCATTTATTTCTTTATGGGTATTTTGTATAAGGTGTTTTAATGCTTAAACTGTTTTCATTTTTATGTACTGTGTGTATAATTTAATACAAAAGTTAAATAAACATCTACTTTTCTCTTTCTATATAGATGTTTGTTTATAAACAGGTTTAGTTTAGAAAAAAAAAGTGTTCCTGGAAGATTAGTTTTTAGGTGTTTAGAAGGATGGCAAAATTTGAATAAACTTATAGGTGTTTGGAAATCTTCGTCTTGTAAGTACTAAAAAATTATTTTTACATTTAACCTTCGGATTACCAAGCAATTTTTGATGCGCCGATTACCAAGTGGGGTCAGATTTGACACCAAGTTTTTTTTTTTATTTTGTAAAGAAAAACCGATTAATTTGTAATGGTAACCTTTGTTAATATTTTAAATTAACATTAGATTTCATATAAACCAGTGGCGGCTTCTCTATTAGGTCATTCGGACAATGACCCTCCAAAATAAATTAGAAAATTATTTTATTTACTTTAAAATTACAAGAACCCGCGTTTAAATCAAATTATCAGCGTTTGAATTTCAATTTTCATTGTAAGCTCAACAGATGCGAAAACTTACGAATTTCCCCGAGGCTGTTGTGTTTTATAGTCCCTGTGTATTATATTGGATTATATAATGCAGCCGAATCGTAAATGATACTTATTGTAGTCAAGAGTGCAACACGCATAATACAATCTTATGCGAATTAGAAAAAGACAACTAAATGGTTTCTGCGGTTGTCAGCCGGGTCCCATTTCGCGTACTCAATGCAATGCTTACGTCATTTATTATTATCTCCGCAATACGTGTTTGTAAAACAAAAATGCTGGAATGCACATTTTTATCTCATACGACAAACTTTGCACTCGATTTTTTAGTTGTTTGATAACATTCGTTTGTAACCAATGTCAATGACTTTCACAAGTTAAAAGAAAATTAATTATGTTTAAGTACATATTACCGTTTTTGTTTGATAAAAAAATTAATCGCTAATAATAGTTTAAATTTTGAAAGACGTTTAGAATTTAAAACCAATGGTCGTCCTCGGCCTTTACTTCCAATTCGATAAGCAAGTAAACATAAAAAGAAAGAAGTACACCGTAATTTTAAAGAATCTATGTATGATTTATCAGAATAGATTTGTGTATGTAAAGAAACATGGAAAAATTTTTAATTGAAAACATTGTAAATTTTAATGAACTTGTTATCGATCATTTTGCTGATTCTAAAGATGGACGAATAATAGATCTTAAATATAAATAGCTTTAATGCAAAAAAGTGTTTTATTTACTTTTTGTGATAATTGCGTTTTTTTGAATATTTCAAAATGACCCTCTGGTTTGATTGACCACCAGCCGCCACTGATATAAACTAATAAAAATAAAACGTAAACATAAATTAGTGAGGGCAACAACTATTACATCTTATTGTATTTTTTTTGCAATGTTGTTTACATACAAAGAGTTTGCACTTTTCACATATTTCCGAACATTTTTTGTCAACGACCTCTTTTTGTGTTGTTCTGTGTCTGCCAAACAATATTTTTTTTACGTCGCAAAACAAATAACAATTGAAAAATTTGTTATATATTATTAAACATTGTTGAAAGAAACTCAGCTAAAAAAATATTGGGACAGTTGACAGATAGATAGAAAAAATGTACCGGCGAATCATAGTAACATTTTGACATCGTTAAAACTTAACAAACGCCAATGATCGGAAAAGAGAAATTAATTTGTAGCATAGCAATGGCACAGTACGAGTTATATGTTAATGAAAATGTATTTTAAAACAATAATTGTATATAATATCTCAACTTTCACGTATTTTGTAGGTTATAAATATGATTTGACCGAATAAAAGACCATTGCTATTGAATAGATGATCTGAAGTTAATATACTGCGATTCTATCTTGTGTAATTTTTAAATCTAACGCTAGGATTTAAATTTAGAGAGTTATACTACTAACTGCAAAAAATAAGTACTGTATTATTTTAATTTTTTATTCGGTCATAATGCATAAGATTTGTTATCCAGATATTTTCAAATACTTTGTATACGTTTTTTCTGAAAGCCGGTACTAAAAACTAAACAGAATTATCACCATTTTAGTTAAGTTGGTATCCTACACTACTGTATCATTTGTTTAACAAACGTTGTTGAAAAGATTTTTTATTAAATTCTTTTCCATCAAAAATTAAGACAAAATGTCGACACTCGCAAGCCCTTTATCCGTCGCAGGAACTAGAACTTCTGGTGCACCTATACGAACCCAAAACGGTATGTACTTATCCGGTAAATGTTTCACGACGAAATCATAACCTTCATTCACTCTAACACACATGTGATTTGTAATTTAATTTTTTGTATCTAAAATAGTAATGAAACTGCTTATTTTACATATTTACGAGGTAATGTGTGTTAAACATTTTATTTAATTTATTTAGTAATGGCTGCTTGCTCAATTGCTAACATCGTTAAAAGCTCGTTGGGACCAGTAGGTTTAGATAAAATGTTAGTGGACGATATTGGTGATGTGACAATCACAAATGATGGTGCTACTATCTTACGTTTACTCGAAGTTGAGCATCCTGCGGCTAAAGTACTTGTGGAATTAGCTCAATTACAAGATGAAGAAGTTGGGGATGGCACCACATCAGTTGTGATAATCGCAGCAGAGTTATTAAAGGTAATGTTATTTAATTTTTTGCACAAATGTAGTTTAACACTGTCAATACAGAATGCAGATGAATTAGTAAAGCAAAAGATTCATCCGACATCTATCATAAGTGGATATCGTCTTGCATGTAAAGAAGCATGCAAATACATTATGGATAATCTCACGATTCCTGTTGAAGAATTAGGAAGAGAAAACCTAATTAATGTAGCTAAAACATCCATGAGTTCTAAAATAATTGGAGAGTATCCTTTAAATATAACTTACATTGAAGGTGTGTCATGTAGGTAGAGTGGGTTAGTACATGTTAAAACAACTCAATTCACAATGGAACATTTTAAATTTATATTAAAGATTGTTTTTTCAAAAATTTAAAATTTTACACAGATTTTGAAAATGGATTCACAAATATAAATTTGAGAAAATTTCTTGTATTATGTATAAAATGAATAGGTACCACTTATTAGCTTAAATTTGATATAAATTACTGGTTTGATAAAATGTTCACCACCATAAATTCATGTTTATGCAATTATTTCTTTAACAATTTACCAGTGATGCTGATTTGTTTTCCAATATTGCTGTTGATGCAGCTAATGCAATTAAAATTACGGACTCTAAGGGAAATCCTTTATATCCAATTAAAGCTGTAAATGTTTTGAAGGCACATGGACGTAGTGCCAGGGAAAGTGTCTTGGTTCAAGGTTATGCCTTAAATTGCACAGTAGCCAGTCAAGCAATGCCAAAAAGAATTACTAACGCTAAGATAGCATGCTTAGATTTTTCTCTTCAAAAAACTAAAATGAAATTGGGGGTGCAGGTACTTGTCACAGATCCAGGGAAGTTGGAAGCAATTCGAGCTCGTGAACTGGATATTACCAAAGAAAGGCTTTTAAAGATTTTAGGAACTGGTGTTAATGTAATTTTGTGTACTGGGGGAATTGATGATTTGTGTTTGAAGTACTTTGTTGAACATGGTGCAATGGGTGTAAGGAGAGTAAAAAAGAATGATCTTAAGAGAATTGCAAAAGCCACTGGTGCTGCTTATGTTACATCTTTAAGCAACATGGACGGTACTTCTTTGTGGGTTTATTCAACATATTACACTAACTATTACTATCTTTTTAGGTGAAGAAAGCTTTGAAACTAGTATGGTTGGAGAAGCTGCTGAAGTAGTACAAGAAAAGATCAGTGACGACGAGCTCATTTTAATTAAAGGGTACATAAATTCAATAAAAGCTTCAACGAAATAATTTTAATTATTGTTTTAGACCTAAGGCTCGAACAGCAGCTTCTATTATTTTAAGAGGTCCAAATGATTTTTATTGTGACGAAATGGAGAGATCTGTACACGATGCGCTTTGCGTAGTAAAGCGTGTGTTAGAATCCAAAAGCGTGGTAACCGGTGGAGGATCTGTTGAAGCGGCCTTATCTATTTACTTGGAGAATTTTGCAACGACTCTTAGTTCAAGGGAGCAACTTGCAATTGCAGAATTTGCTCGCAGTCTTCTCGTAATTCCAAAAACTTTAGCTGTAAATGCAGCACAGGATGCTACTGATTTAGTTGCTAAGTTAAGAGCATATCAGAATTCCAGTCAAACAAACATTGATCACGCTCACTTAAAGTGGATTGGGCTAGATTTGATAGAAGGAACAGTACGAGATAACAAAAAGGCTGGTGTGTTAGAACCGACTATCTCTAAAATCAAATCTTTGAAGTTTGCTACTGAAGCCGCTATTACCATTTTAAGAATTGATGACATGATTAAACTGGATCCTGAAGAGAAAAAGGGGGGAAGAGGCTACCAAAACGCCATGGAAAGTGGGGAGTTATATGATTAAATGGTTTACACATTTCACTTTTTGATTTCCATTATTTCTAACACTTAAACAATTTTGTATGTATCTTAAGAGTATTTATAAAACAATCTGTGCGAAGTATTTAATAAAACCAGCTTTATTTAAAACTTAACACAACTATTTGTTTTTATAATGATTATCTGCAATAAAACGAGTAACTATTGCATTAAAATCTTCTGCATATCTTAAATGTATGTTATGTTTACCATTGGGAAACACGTGAATCCTAAATATGTAAGTTTTGTATTACTGTATTAACCATTAAAAATCGAAACTTACTTAGAATTTTTTATATTCTCCAGTAAATTGTATGGATGTTCCTTTGCTAGAAGTCTGTCTTTATTCCCATGTAATATTAATGTGGGGCATTTTATTCCAGGAAGAAAGTGTTTACAAATATTGCCTCCATCTTTCAAAATTAAATTAAGGGTATCGATCCATTCGTTCCACAGTCTTTGAAATTCCTCTTCTCCGTACATTTTGATCAATGGAGATTTCATCTTTTCTGACCACGTGTTAATGTCTCTTATTTCTAAAAGTTATTATTGTAAAAAAATTCAATAAACCATGCAGTTTAAAAAAAGACGAAAATATGTCAAAGGTAGTATTATCAGACAGGAGCAAAGACTTGATTGAATTATTATATTGCAGAAAATATATAAAGATTCATATAATTTAAACTTAATTAACTAATGATTAATTTCTTTGTATGCTCAATTTTAAAGAATCTTACGTTCACATGCAGTAACATCTTCCTCAACTACATATGCATTGCTACCCCAAATAACTAGATGTGTAACTCTATTTGGATGCTTAGCAGCCAATATCATACTAGAGACACCACCATCACTCCACCCCAAAAGAGAATATTTTTTAATATTGAGTCCCTATAAAGTTGCTTATAAGTATTGTAAAAATTCGCCTTAAAAATACACCTCCATAAACTTAAATGCTAAATCAGCATCTCTCTCATAAAAATTTTTTGGTACGGTTCTAGAGGGAGGACGGCTATGTCCATAACCTGGAGGATCCCAAGCAACAATTGTAAACTTATTCGTATCTAATCCTTCAATTTGAGGCCTAAAATCACTCCAAATGCTACCTAAGGCACCAGGAAAACAAAGAACAAATTCGTTTCCTTTTCCATGTTTTATGTAATTTATTGTTTGATCATCAATTACAATTTGATGTTCCTATAATGGGAAGTTCACATTTCAATATACGTTTAGAACTGAATTACCTGTGCAATGTTACCAGAATACTTTGTTGGCTTATTTGTCATTTTTGTAATAAATCGTTGAAAGAACGATCTGTTATAGTTAATTAAATTTCTATACATTTCACAAAATCAGTCTGTTAATATGGTCTGTCAGAAATAATGTAATCATGTAAACAAGGGTCAATGCTAATATAGATTTGGAAACTGACTTTGCTTGACTTTTCCATAGAAGTTACAACTGATATTATTGTAACAAAGGAAAGTAGATAAAGATTATTAAAAATTACATTCTTATAAGTTCACTATTTATTACAAAGATTTATTATGTCTATCATTTTTAGGTTAGGGTTAGATAAGTTTGTTTTGCATTGTTGCAAGGTCAAGTAAAAGACTAACGCCACTAACGGTGGTGCCGAACATGTACCTACTTTAAAATTTGTATAGTTTTTTTAAGGAATTATTTTTATACGATTATGTTCATAATCGACGATTCTCTTACATGTTTTTATTCGATATTATTAACACAATTTATACGCCTTTCCGAACAACTCATCATTGTTTTATTTCTCTTCACAAGGAGTTTATGGTGTCTTTGTCAAAATTTGAAGCGTGTTTGTCTTATTCTTTTTTTACCTTTTGTTGTTTTTAGTAATAGGTAGTAATAATAGACAGAAATTTTAATCTGAACAGTTGCTTTTTTTATAAATTATTATTCTTTATGGAAAAAAGTTTTATTTTTAATCAACAAAGTATAACCATAGACTATAGTGTTATATTCCGTAGTCCTCTTTTAGTTAACTTACTGATTGTTTAAATCAGTGGTTCCCAAAGTGGTCTCTACGGACCCCCAAACCCCCCCCCCCCCCCCGATCAACAAGGAAACATTTTTTAAATATTTTTTAACGTTTTGAAAAGATATTTACATGTTTAAAAACATTGCAAAAACGTCTTAATGGCCAAATTTACGTTGCAAAAGCAAAAACGTTATTTAAATATTAAAAAAATGTTTTAGAAAATACGTTTAAAATGCATTTCAAATATTGTGGTATCAATGAATAGATAAAATATTTTTAAAATGTAACAAATATATTTTTCTAAAAAACATTTTTTAATTCAACTATTTTAAAACGTTGTAACGTTTTTAAAACATGAAAAAAACGTTTCCTTGTTGATTGGGCCGGATCATTCAGGAATGAGGTCCGTGGGAAATTTAAATTGATTTGGGGGTCCCTGAACAACGACAGGGGGTCCGCGCAAGGTTTAATATAAAAATTGTGACACATTTTTATTAATATGGTAGTTAAAATAAATGACAATTAATGAACAAAATATTAGCGAGTTTTACGTTTTAGTCATATATAAATATAGAGAAGTGCATAAAATACAAGTAATAACAGGCGTCGCAGTGAGTCACGCCTATCTATGTAGGTTCATACAAGAATGCAATAGAGCCGATACCTGCACCATAACTGTCTATAATATCAGTTATATAAGAGTCGTGGCATCTAATCAACCATTTAGTTCTGTGTTATGCGTGATATGTAGTGCATACGACAAATTTTTCTAGTCTTGGATAAAAAGAAGTATAATTTGTTTGTATTGTTACGCAGATAGCGTATTTCGAACACAGATGTGTTTAAAGAATATATTATTAATGATTCTGTAAAAGAAGTTAGACATATTGGGTTTTATACTGTAATATGATGCACACTAAAACTTATAGCTTACTATTTTATATTTTTGTTTATTTTGTTTACTTCCGCGAATAACTAAATCCGTCAACGTTGTATTATTATATTCTGTTGTTAATTAATTGTTGAATTATTTATTTTTTTGGAAAATTATTTGGTACACAATGAGAGCAATACGTTGCAACATTTCATTTAAAAAAATTATTATAACAGTGGTTTGTTGCAAACAAAAATTTTGATATATATATATATATATATTTTCCTATATTTTTTGGGTCTCTTTTTTTCAGATAACAGTATAAGTGAGCCAAAGAAAAAATGCAAACACTACAGTGTTGAATATATGAAATATGGCTTTATTCTGTCACCAGGAAATAGTACTTTACCTATGTGACTTCTATGTAATAAAACGATGTCAAACGATTCAATGAAACCTTCTAAGCTTAAGGAATATTTAATAAAATTCCATAGTGACAAAAAAAATAAGGTTTTAACGTGTTAATATTTGAATAGCACCGACATTGCAAGAACTCATAGGAATAATACTATCTAAGAGAGATGAGAATGGACTGCGTGCTTTTTATAATTTTTCTTTAATGATTGTGAATTCCGGAAAGCCGCACACTATTGGTGAAGAACTTATTCTACCAACTTAAGCGAGGTAATACGCATACACCAGCTTTCGATATTATAAAAAGAATTCCACTGAGTAATAATACTGTACGAAGAAGGATCGACGATATGGCTCCGTGTGTAGAAAACTGTTTATGTGGCTACTTAAAAACAACTGAATTTATATACAGCTTGACGAGTCATAATATTACCAAGAAACGAAGCTTTACTTTTAGCTTATGTGAGATTTGTAAAAGAAGAAAAATGTGCCCAAGAATTGTTATTTGCTCAATGTTTAGAGACTGATACGAAAAGTGAAACGTTATTTACTGAATTAAAAAGATTTTTCAATGTAAAAGCTATACTTTTGACTAATATAATCTCCGTTGCTACTATTGGTGCTCCAGCAATGGTAGGATAATACTGAGGCTTGCTGGCTTACTTAAAACAAGCTATACGGGATGTATTATTGGGACATTGTGTCATTCATCGACATCATTTGATCGCAAAAAACCTTAGTGGACGTTTGGATGAATCACTACATTATGTCATTATAGTAGTCGATAAAATCATAAAAGGAATGCTTTACTTGAGAGATTATTTGCTCAACTTTCTTGGAAAATAATGATTAGGTATAACCGCTTACTACTTAACACAGAAGTACGTTGGTTATCTACAAATGCATGTTTGCATCGTTTCTATTCGCTCTTTGATTCAAAGTTGGAATTCCTAGAGAGTAAAGACAATTCCTAGAGAGTAAAGACAATTATTTGCGGCACAATTCAATTATCTCAAAAAATGACATCGCTTATATAACTGATTTCTTTTTCAGATTTAACGAGATTAATTTGAAACTGCAAGGTGACATAAATTTAATCAACGTTAAGAGTGTAATATATCCGCGTTTGTTGCAAAACTTTTGCTGTACAAACAAAACTTGGGAAGAAGAGAATATTCTCAGTTTCTAATTCTTTCAAAATTGACAAATAGAGATGGCGATTTGTTTTCTTATTGTCAATACAGCGCTTCATTTGGACCTTAACCAAAGATATAAAGACATTCTTCAGTTGCATATTCCCGACTAGGTGTTGAACTCTTTTGCAAGTAGTCAAACTCAGAGCACAATTACAGATGAATTGAATTATCTACAAATGAAGAGCTGAAACGGATGTTTAAATAAGGATACGACTCAGCATTATGGGTTATTGTACAGAAGCTGTTCCATATTTCTATTTAGTAGAACGTGGATTCAGTGCCGTTATGAGTCTCATCACAAAAAAAAAGAATCCGACTAGGAATTAGTACTGTTCTCGGGGATTTGCGGTTGCTACTCACAAACATTGAGTCGGACATAAATACACTAATAACATCCCATCAGGTTTGTCTAAGTCATTAAATGTTTCTATTATGCATTTATGTAGTTTTTTTACTCAGAGGTCTATGAAAAGCGGTCTGTGGGTCAAAAGAGTTTGGGAACCACTGGTCTAAATGGTGATTCTATAGATGTTGTAATTTATCTGCCAAGTACTGTCTTTTTCATTCCACGTCTAGCATTAAAGTCTATTAAGGGACAGTTGTTTAAGTGTGTGAGCTATTGTAATTATGTTAGCTTTTAGGCCGTTGACAGAGTTTTTATGTTGCATGCTTACGTTTGCTTCCCTCAGACTCTTTCTCTAAGATGTGAGACTTGTAGTTTTATCAACCCACCTGGGGTCACGTTCGATATAGTGCCGCTTATGAGATAAGTACACGTCATTTTTGCTTAAGTTTTGAAAATGTCTATTCAACTTCTTATGAATCGATTTATTTTTCTATCTATTGAGTAATGTAAAGTAATTTAAATTTAATTCATGTTTTTACAAAAAAAAACAGGTATGTATTTGTTTTATCAGTACAGAAAATGCAGTGTCTGGTGCGAGTAAAAATCTTACGGGTCCTAAAAACGAATGAAGTGCTTGGGATCATTATACCGTTGGAAAATAAATCTATTTTTAACGAAATGGTGGCACGAGAGTAATTTTTCATTACAATTCTTCTTTATAATATATATACATATATATTTTTTTAATATAAACAAAGTTTCTAACGCAAGTGTTGCTAAATCACACATAATTTACAACAGAACCCTGGTCGTGCTTCATTGTTGGTTCTTTATCTCTTACATCTCCGTACAAAAATACGTCAATAAAAACTGAAAATAAGAAATTTTGAATAATCCTACCAAAGAACTTTTATTCAATGGTGGATTGACCACAATGATGGTTTTTTGTTATTCTGAGATTTTCGTTATGATGCAAAGTTCTTGCGTGGCAAGAAATAATGGACATCGTTATATCTACAGTAAATTATATCAGAAAAAATGGATTGACACATCGTCAATTTCAAAATTTTCTGTCGGATATGGAAGCACATTACGGAGATGTTCTTTATTATTCCGAAGTGAGATGGTTAAGCAGGGGCGCAGTATTGAAAAGATTTTTTGATTTAAGAAAAGAAATCAACAATTTTATGGTTGAGAAGGGCAAACCTGTCCAAGAACTTTCAAAACCTCAGTGGTTGATAGACCTTGGATTTTTAACAATTTAACTAATGAGTTGAATACACTCAACTAGAAACTTCAAGGTAAACACAAATTAATATGTGATATGTACACGGACGTTAAGGCATTTCGAATGAAAACCAAACTCTTCATGAATCATATTGACGTAAAAAAACTCGACCATTTCCCGAACTGCAGGAAAGCTGTCGAAGAAGCTGGAATAAACTTTCATTGGTGTAATAATGAAATGAAATTCATTTTATTAGAGCTAAAAAACCAGTTCGACAGCAGATTTGGGGATTTTGAAAAGATTTCTGACCAATTAAAGATTTTTGTAAATCCATTTTCTTGTAATGTTGGAGAGGTTCGGAATAATTTAAAAATTGGTATAATTGAATTGATATCAAATGAAACGTTGAAAACATCATTTCGTGAAATCGGTGATCTTATAACTTTTTATGGCAATTTACCATCTAATTTTAACGAACTAAAACGTTTGCTCAAAAAATAATTACATTTTTTGGCAGCACGTACATATGTGAGCAAACTTTTTTTATTATGAATTATAGAAAAAATAAACATTGCTCCCGTCTTACTAATGAACATTTAAGTGCCATACTTCGAATTTCCACATCGAATTTGAAAGCAAACATTCAACAAATTGCCAGTCAAATACAGCCTCAAAGGTCTCATTAACAAAATGTTTTTGTCCTTCTCTTTGATATTACATTAGAATTCTATGTTCAAAAAAAATCATTTCATTGTTTATGATCCCTAATAAAGAGTATACCCATAAATTATTGTGTTTTTTCATGCAAGAGTTGACTTTTAATATCAATATTATGCATTCACAAAATTAATAGGAATTGCGGCCCGCCTTAACTTTATTTTGTACTATGTGGCCCTTGACTACCAAAAGGTTGCCGACCGCCAACTAAAAAAGGAATCGATGCAAAAACGCATTTATGTAAAATACCGCCCGCGTACGATCATGCGTTTTAGTTTCTTAACGCCACTTTTTTTAATGTGCGATTGTTTAGTTAAAGAAAATTGTAAGTACTCTTGAAAAATACTACATGCGGTAAAAGTACATTCTTGTAAACAGATATGTTTAAGTTCCAAAAAAACTTGATATTAAAAATCATAATTACCGAATTATTCATATGTATGTATTTAGTTTTTAAATGTCATGGAATTATGAAACACATTACTGGATTTTTAGTTGCAACCTATTTATAAGTAATCTCCTTTGGAGATAAAGTTAACCAATGCAATTTTAACACTTCTTTTACAATGCGGTTTACTATGATTATCAAACGTGCGGTCTTCAATACATATTAATTTGATAAGTATGTTACATCGTTAACAAATATGTTGGTATTATATTAGGTGCTCGAAAAATGATTGACATTCCCAATTTTACGTAATACGAGTTCTAGAGTATAAGTTTGAAAATGCTAATGATTAGTTCTTGCTTTAAACTTTTCTTTTTTAATTATACAGGTACATACATAATTAGATTGTTCTTAAAAACAATTTTAATGATGTTAGTAGTATATCACAGCCATAGCAGACATTGTTTTTTTTGTAATTTTCCATACTGCAATTATTTATGATAACTTGAAACATTTTACTTGATTGATAAAAATTGTTTTATTAATATTTTGTGAAAAATATTTTAAGACAAGATATACTACATATATTTGTTCATACACAAAATTTGCTGCTGTAATTTTTGTTATGGTGTAACAAGGTTATTCGATTTGTCTATCTGTACACACATTGTGTTTTTTGTTCGTGTGATACTGTCGATAATTGTGATTAAACAAACACGAAATATAACAATGCGGAAATAATGTATAATCGGCAACGTTGTTTTCCCCGTTCCAAATCCGTCGTGTTTACTTGATTCGACAGTCGGTTTAGATTATCATGGCGAATGGTTTATTTCGCAAATCACGGCAAATTTTAATATTATTATTCGTAGCGCTAGTAAATACAAGTACAATTAAAGATAATAATCCCGAATTTTATTCATTATCGGTTTTAAACATTCATAATTACACGAAAAACAATGAGAACTTTAAAAAAATCGAATTCGAAGTGCGTGGTCGAAATATTTATAACGGCGTGCAAATTAAAATTACGAAAAAAAATGATAATAGAAATTCTGTGTGCGCGGAGGACATGAAAAATTATACTTTAACTCAGATGTGGGAATCTGATATAAAATCGAGTTATGTTCTTATCGTAGAAAATAGTGTCAAGGACAATATTTATTTATGTTTACCCCGTGTAGTGCAAACGTTTAATGACTTAGAGCAACCCCAAAATTTATTGGGGGTTGGAAACGTGAATTGGTATCATCAAGGCCACGATGTTTTAATATCGGCTTCAGCAAAAACAAGCGATTCTGGCACAGGCAACTTTGATTCCGTAACGATGTAAGTCACAAAAAAGATAACTATCGTCTACTAACCCTCTTTGATCTTTTTATAATTTGTAAAAAAAATGTCGTTTTTCAAATGGTATTATATACTTTTTCTATTTTACTATTGACGAAATTAGGTCAAATTACGAAATTATTGTAAAAATTAATTATGATGCATAAAAACAGACTTGATTTCACTTTCAACTGTTTACAATTTTTTTACAATTATTTTTTAACTCACTTTTTTACTTATTCATTTAATACCAAAAAAATTAATATTACTGATAACTGTTAACTAATTGCCACTGAATTATGCTAAAAATATGGAAGCATAGAGTTACTATTTTTATGTTTTATGTAGGTTAATGGATGTTGCGTACCTATCTTTGATATTTGATTATTAAAATAGCTTCACTTTAATCATATTACAATAACCGTAAAATCTTTTATTGTAGAATATTGTTGATATCGGTTGATATCTAGTAAGGCTTCGCGAATGCTGCAAATTATAACCATTTAAAAGTCCTAAAACGTGAACGACTAAACAGCAGTCTGTGAAATTAGCACGAGACTACAAATTAAAAAAAAAAAGATAGGTACTGAGTTTTAATAGCACGTTGAATATTACCTTTGACGAGTTCTGAATAGTTCAGATCAAATTAAGCATCTACTTATGTAGGTATGTGCAATTTCAGATCAATATTTTACCAGTTAATCTATAAAAACGTTATATTTACTTGTGTTTCTTTGGTAGATTATCGAGAATTACATGGACCCATTTTACATTGAAAAAGTTACTAAACTAAAAAATGCATACACGTGTGGTTATTTTTCCATTTTGAGATACGAGCGTTGATACGAGATATTACACTTACACCGACCTACACTTACAAACTCTCAAATGTACTCAGAATGGCATTATTACCACGTCGGGAAAGTTAGCGCCCCCACCAACGCAAAATTATTTATCACTTATTTTATAATTAGGTGCTTATTATTATTAATTAGGTTTGGCAGAAAATGAAACTTGCAAAAATCAAGTGCTAAATAGGTGCTTTAAGAAACAATCACATACATCAAAACATTTGTCTCTTAACCTTCCGATTACCATTGGGGTCTTTTTTGACCCCAGACGTGTTGTTTTTGTTGTCTTTTCTTAAGTTTTTTTTACAACTGTCCCAATATTTTTTTAGCTGAGTTTCTTCTTCTTCAACAATGTTTAATAATATATAACAAATTTTTCAATTATTTGTTTTGCGACGTAAAAAAATTGTTTGGAAGACACAGAACAACACAAAAAGAGGTCGTTGTAAGATATGTCCAAGAGCAAATGACAAAAAATGTTCGGAAACATGTGAAAAGTGCAAACTCTTTGTATGTAAACAACATTGCCAGAAAAAAACTACAATAATATGTAATAGTTGTTGCCCCCACTAATTTATGTTTACATTTTATTTTTATATTTTTATTAGTTTATATGAAATCTAATGTTAATTTAAAATATTAATAAAGGTTACCATTACAAATTAATCGGTTTTTCTTTACAAAATAAGAAAAAAAACTTGTGGTCAAGTCTGACCCCACTTGGTAATCCGAAGGTTAATGTATAATTAAAATTTGTAACCACAGTATTCGATGCTCGCCTCCTTACTAAAATTTCGGACTCTGAGGACAACTTCACTGTTAACAAGAGTAAATCTAACTTAAAAAATTTGGTGTTGAAGAGTATTGTACATCAAAACATTCGTCTTTTAACTTACGTATTATTACCCGCTGCTAGAATCCAGAAATTTCAATTTACAATATGTGGTAGCTACTACTGCATATTAGTCCACTATCAAATTAATTGGAGAACACTAACTTATTTTTCTTTACCAGCACCGGCTAGAGACGAAGATTAAAAATTATGGAGTGCAAACATTCGTAATCTAGTTGTTTCCCAAGCTCTTGGGTAAAATCAAATCGCTTGAACTGCTACAATTGCGAAACTAATTGATTGGTAAAGTTTACACTAAAAACCTAAATTTTGTTTTATTGTAAAAATGAATTTTATTAATCTTATTAATTTTTATTCTTCTTTAAGTGCCAACATATACAAGGTTTTTTCTTTAATATGTGGACGAGTTGTAAAGAAGTATACCAAATGCTGGGGGCCTTACTATACGAAAATTTGTACACCTATTCTTTTTTTTTATGAAAACAAACCAAATCAGCATCTGCATTGTTGAGTTAATCCTTTATTTCCTAATTTTGTATTATTTTTGTAATATTTGTATTTTAATTTTTATTTCTATATTCCCTTTCTTAATTCCCTATGCCTTTAAGCTTTTCTCTTGTCTTCTTTCGAGAATTTTAAAACACATATTTCAATTTCTATTTTTAAAGCTCTCCACTCACCATCTGATGTCATAATGCACGGTATAGTATTGTTCCAATTCCAATGATCTTTTTTTGTTTTAATCGATGTCTGACATCATTTCGACAATGATTATTTTTTAAATTCAGATTTGCATGCTATCACTTCTTAGATGTATCTTCTGATGTTATACTTTCATCCAATTTTTTTATCATTGTCATGTTTTCAGTTGGTTTTTTCGTTCCATGTAAGATTATTTAGTTGTTTTGTATTTTTCCTCTTCCTACTTTTTGTTCTCAAATTTGAATTTGAGTTAGAATTACTTACACTCTAAAAATTTTGTCAGTTGATTTTTTTACACATTTTTCCGCATTTTTCTTCAATATTTTTCAATTTTATATTCAAATAAAGTGTTGTATTCTGCATGGGGTATTTAATTAAATTGAGTTTGACCTGATTTTTCTGATCTAATGACCCTAAGCTGGTAGAGTAAGAAACAAACTCTATAGATAACGTATTAATACCTAAACTATTCGAATCTTGCTGTAAATCTACATCGGGTTTTATCAAAATATCCTAAATTTGTTCCCTAGACGGAACGGTTGTATTATTTGTGCAGCCTTTTTCCATAGTCGTTTATTCTCACTCGAAAAGAGTAGGCTTTTCAGCTTCTGATACTAAATCAAGCAAGTCTTCTCTAGCAGTTTTTTCTAAATCTGCATTTTCATCTACAATTACATTTACATGTCCAAAAGCTTAACATTACAAAAATAAATTCAAAAATTATTAAAAATACTAACGAGCTAGGAGTTTGTATTAAACTCTATTTGTGGTAATAACGAACAGTGCATAAAGTAAAAAAAACCAAAAATGAAACCTACTGTCAAAAAGTTGTAATTTAAGAATGTTTTTCAGAATCGTTTGTTAATGATTTTTATATTACAAACAATACAGAAGATTATGGTTAACTTCGTTTGTTTGTTTTAATAACAGCCAAATTAGTATTATCGTAATGAGTTAGCTTCACATACCTAAGTTCAATATAGCATAACAGTAAATTCGAATTTACGTGCCTTATCTGAAAAAATGCATCCCATTCATTTAATATCATCTATAAATCGTAATTATCTACATCGTTTATATTGTGTAAAAATAGTAACAAACGATTCCAAACAACCTTGTACTGGCGCGCGCGTTTTGTTTTTTCGATGTTCTGCACTTTTTGCTATTACTACAAACCAACCAAATTCTCTGCCACTGAACGAACTCATAAACATCGTTTGTTTTATGTACAATAATTATCAAACTGTTCTCAATAATTTTGTACCATCGTTATGGTTGAATTATAATTTTTTTTAACTTTTTCTAGACTTTCCGTTATCACTAAAAAGAAAAAAAGTTTACAACGTCCATTTGCAGTATAGATCATTGACAAAAGATTTTGAAAAATCTTGTACTAGCGTTATTCTTAATTACAATTTGTTGGAGGTAGATTTCAGTTTCTTTTTACTTTTCGTTATTACTACACATAATAATAATTTTAATAATAGCTTTAATAATTTTTGAATTTTATTTTTTATGTAAGTCGGGTTCCAGGTTCATAGATGTGGTACGTAGGGCTTTTGACAATTATCGAAAAATAACCCTATACAAAATTAAAAATACACTTACATTATTTCCCAAAGAATAAATTATTTTCACACTGATATTACAAAATGTAATTAGCTTCTTAGAACTTGTCACGCTCTTTTAGGTTCGACTGCGTTCGATTGTCACGTTAGAAAACGTTTGCGCTATGCCTAATTCTTAAAAAATATTTCTGTATTTCTGAGTTTATTCCGTGTAATTGTATATTGTTACAGTCATTTCGTTTTTTATTCATTTCTTTTTCCTACTATTTAATTCTATGCTTTATATTTAATTTATTAAATTTATTAAAAATCAAAAAATGTACATCTATTTCCTGTAGTGAAAGACGTTAGCCAAAATGTGAGTCTTTATGCAATATTTTTCGGGTTTGTTTGGTATCAACATTCTGAGTGAACTTTCTCTTTGGTCGATCGTAACATCCAGTCTAGAAAAATAAATAAATTTAGATCGAGTAACAAACTCTTCGAATATACAAGATATAAACTGGATTTTCAAAAACACACAACCATCTTTACTGTTATATATTTTTTATTTAAATTAAAATAGGCGAAAGGTTTTGACTGTCATCTTGAAACTTCTAAAATTGCAACTATATATTTAAAGAATCTTACAGTTAGTTTCAAAAACATGTGAAAATATAATATAACAACAAATTGACCATTCTATAACTTCTGTAGGAGAAACTAGCTATAGATTTTGCAAACTTTAAACACCGAAATCAAATCTTTTTGGCGTCTAAATGTTTATGCAATATCTTATGTATGCTTGTCATATTAATGTCCAGAAATGCCTCAATCTTACGATAGGTCACATGACGATCTTGCATTATTAGTTAGCATTAATCTTTTCTGTTCCAACGACTTTTTGTAAATTCCTCCGAGAGCGAAGTAGTTTACCAAAAGTTGCAGTAAGTTGATACTGATGTTCCGATAATTTAAATCGAAAAGAATCATCGCACAAATGTTCACGATTCAAATTCATTTATTTGCGAGATAAAATTTCCATTTACTTACTATTAACAATGCAAATAGCATTGTAATACAAAACGGATCGCACCTAGCAACAGCAGTGTTGCTAACTCGGCAACTAATTGCTTAATTATTTTTTTTATTTTTTTTTTTAATTTGAGGGACCCTGCTTTTTTTTTTTTGCATTTCCTTGTGTAAAAATGCTATTGAGTATAAACAATGTACGTCTGTAGAGTTAGTCTCGCCCTTTTTGATAAACTAACAAAATGATATTTGCTCTGAGTTGTTTTCAGTACGCGCTACCTTGTGAAGCAAAAAGAAATTATTTTTTCTCATTTCCAGTTTGTACGGAGAATTAGTGTAGTATTTGTGCGGTGAAAATAATTGTTCTTTCTTTTAATTTGCAGATTTTATGAAAACAAAATTGTTTTTACAATAATACATAGCCCCGCACAGTATGCGCTATTTGGTGCCGCACAAACAATTTTCGTGTTTTAACCATTTGCAGATTTTATAAAGATAAAATCATTATTACGATTTTTGTAAAATGGCGTCTTGCTGTTTATTGTACTCTTTTAAAATATTTTAATATCTCGAAAATTATTAGGAAAAACAAACAAATTTGGAAATTTGAAAAACTCTGGCTATGTAAGATAAAAAAAATGATTTCTCTTGGTTGAATCTGCTTGCAAAATCGTCCGTTCCTTCGTAGCTTTCTTTATGTTGGTATCTGGATAACCGTTCTTCTATTTCAAGATGCATCTTCTTACTACTAGGTGTTACTCGTCGCTAATGGTTTTCGCTTTAGACTGATAGTGAGATGTGACAGGTAGATATTTTCAGTGTGCATCCTTATTCTGTATACTGCAACTTATAGCTTTCCCTGTTGGGTTCTGTTCGCCATTACGTCTAGAAAAGATTTCTTCATAGTAAACTAGATCGCTCTGTGCAGTACGTTAATGTGGTCTAGAAATTGTTGAAATAGTTGTGGGTATTTGGTGGGTACAAAGGGTTGTGGAATTTTAAGGCAAATCCTGTATGAACTTACATTTATAATCTGTAAGTATGAGTTTTGTAGAGAAATGTGGCGTGTTATCATTTCTACTAACAAATCGAATTTATAATATCTAAAAAAACAAAACAGAATTAATTACGTATGAACTTTTTTAATTAGGTATGTTTGTGGAATTATGATTAAAAATGTGAAATTTTTACAGTTTGTACAGGGAATCGCGACAGTCAGTTGGTAACGCTGAATTACTCACATAGTGTTATAGTTATCTTTCGAGTCATCCACTCTAGAACAATTGACAATAAACCTCTTCTCATATAGAGTTTCAGTTATGTTTTGTAGTTTATTTTAATAAAATAAAACTTTTTGTTTTGACGTAAACATTGTGAAAGATGATTTCTTTGACGCAACCAAAACAAATTGATTATTTAATTTGAAAAAATGTTTTTGCGTTATCTTTAACAATGTACATACGTAGAATACGATGAAACAATAAAAATTGCAATAAAAAGTAATCTGTCTAGGAAAATTTGAGAAAAAACGTACTAAGTCGAAAGTAAATCGCCGCGACGATAACTAATTATCGATTGTTTAATTTGATAAAAATTGAGAGGGCTGCTTTCTGGTTTTTGCGCTTTATTTAGATTTCTATGTTAAAATTGTTTTTCTAAATTTAATACCTAGTTATTAAAATGAGAACTATCGACTAGCGACCATCGCCCTTTTCTATCGGTCCGGAGTCTATGCCTAACTTGATGATTAACCCCATACAGAGTTTTAAAGATGTATGAACAAAATTATACTAGACCATATCAAATATAGTTTCTAATTTATTATTCTTCACGTTTTCTTTTCGATTAACAGAACCATCAATAGGTGCTATCCCATTGATATCAAAAATCTTTGATTTTAAAGATATCTTCTTCGTGTAAAATTCCAATGAATGTTTTTATTTCACATAAACCGATAAGGTAGGTCTATTATTATTGGCTTTTCTTTTGTCCATAATAATAAAAATTTCTCAATTACTCTTCGATTACTGTAATGCTTGGAGCTTCCTTTTCCATGTTTTTTTTTAATCTCTCGATTTGGATTGATTTTTTCTTTTGAAAACGCCCATTAGGATGTACAGATAAAGCAGAAAAACAATCGTTTCTACCCAAAGAATATAAATAAAATAGATAAATATGTAGGCGTGCGGTGACAAATGTGTCGAACTTGGTAAATACGTGAATGATTGCTGAAATGCTAAGTTATTAATGTTTCACGGTTCAGTGTGATAGTATTTAATTATGTCAATATGAAATTTTAATGCGTGTGCTATTTTAACGAAAAGGTGTCACGTCGTGATTTGAACACATACATAAAGTGAAATTGATCGTAAAACTCTGTCTGACTACTGTACCACAACTTTACTACTGAAAATGTTGGACAGTTTGACGATTCTCTATCACCCTTGTACATTCACGCGTAGCCGTCATGTTTCATGGGTGTATTCTATACACCCGTGAACTCATTATAATCACTAAACCATTATTACTGTTTATTCCACGTTGTTTTAATTACGGTTTCTCTATTCTTTCTTTTCGTGTTGTAAGCATGATCTAATGTTTTAAAATTATTGCGAGTTCAAAGGTTCAAATTTAATTGAGTCTGTTATCTACTATGCAGTCTGGAATTTTTATTATATACTTTAAATTATTATTATTTGTACAACAAGCTACTCATTCGTAGTATTACCGCAATATGATGAGTTTATTAGGATAGGATGTCTACTCCTTTGTTCTACTTTTGATAAATATACGATCTTAAAAAATTAAATCAAATGAAGAAAAGCTGACTAAGATAAACATAAGTATATATTTACAGTCTGAATTTTTCATAAAGTAATGATAATTAAAAACACCAAATAAGCACAAGTGCCAGCATATCTACATTAAAATATGTGTGCATTTATTTATTACCGTTATCTGTTTGGGTTTCAAATTTCTATTTGAAAGAGATTATTAGTGTTTTTATTGTGTGGTTTCGATCTGTTCTTAGAATATAAAGTATATACAAATATTGATCACTTAAATGACTATTTAATAGGATGTTACTGTCAGCATATTGACAAATGTAACTTCATTGTCGTGAGTGATGGGTGGATTTCTTAGCTCGACGTTGTTCATTGCATAGCTTATGGCAGTCTTTGTATATGCATCATTACAAAACAAAGAATTTACGACTTAATTTACATTGTCTATTCCAAAAAGGCCTAATATTATTTATTTACAATTTTGTACTAAGAAACTGTTTATTTTTCTATAATTTTATAGCTATGAGCTAATTTTTGATTAACTATTGCGAATAACAAAATAAACAAGGGTCTAAAGGATCTATTTGGTAATAATGACTTAAATGTAAATATTACGAGTATATTAGCGTCTTATCTATTTAAATAACTGAGCGACAAAAGTACATCATTCGTACGATGTTATGTGGTAAATGGAAATTCGATTCTTTTGAATTATTCTAACTGATGACTCATTAGCACAGACAAGAAATAAATAAAAATTTATTCATCGTTCAACTAACATTAAAAAAAATGTTCCATTCTGGATAATTCCCGCGTTGTCGTTATTACACAAGCTGAGCTTTCGTCACACGTCACAGTGGACATCTTTCTGAAAGTAACCAAATTGAAATTCGTCATCTAGCTGCTCAAAAAATTGACCCAAAATATTACCGTAACGTTCTGCGTTTACAGCATTGTAAAAAAATATTTTACCAATTATCATTCTCATTGACATTGCAATCCATACACTAACTTTCCACAAAAGTGTGTATTTTTGGTAGCCCAAGTACGATAATTTTTTGATGATGAATGAAACCATGCTTCGTCCGTAAAGAAAGTTAAATCCGTTCGTCATTCACAAAATTGTAGACGCTGCCAGAAGTTAGAAGCACGTAATTCTTGATAAACAGCAACCTTGTACGGAGTCATCGAAAGTTTTTTTTGTAATGCTTTGTAGCAAGTTCGTAATGACAATCCTAAAAATTGAATGCTTGTAATTTAAAAATGGAACTTAAAATGAGATTATAGCTGTTGTCGCAGATAACTTTGCCACCGATTTATTTGGATTTCGACAACAGGTGCAGTGAGTGCAATAGGCCTTCCTGTAGGTTTCTTCTTGCAAATGCCATTCTTATTTAAAAATCGTTTAATCAAAACTTGTTTACGTTGTCGGAAAGTATCGTAAGTAATGTCTTGACAACATAAAATATAAAAATAGAGAATAAGGAAAACTACGAAAAATAATACTCGTAAACAAAACGTCAAACGTGAATGTTACCAACCTAAAACAATGTTGATGCTCTACTCATAGGTCACGTGGCAATGGGTTTTAATGAAGTCCTTGTATTTGTTTCACCCCGAAGCAGTAATATAAGGAATCGGTTACTCATCATTTAAAATTAGTTGAATGAAAAATAAATTACTATTTATTAAATATTTGGGAAAAATTTTTGGAAATACATATTGGGAATATGTTGTGTAGTCCACATTCATTTCGTCATTCTAGTGTCTTGTAAAGGTGTGGACCATCGAAGAGAAGTACATTTTTTGTTGTTTATTAAAAACCGAAATTGACTTTATTAAAAGATGTTTGTGAAGTGCTTACGTAATCTACTTAGTGGAGGACTTGAAAGTATTTCCTTCATTTTCTTTTAAAATTGCTTTACTACGCAAATAATTTGAATTTCGATTTTTTTTTCTTTGGTTCTATTTATTCTTATTTATCGATTACTTTGTTATTTATTAATTTAGCATTTTATAGTGTTGAAATAATTATCGTTTTTCTAAATAGGATTTCTTTGTTAGTTGTTAAAAAGCGATATTTCAAATAGTAAATTATTTTTGTTTTAAATTATTTCTTGTAACAGTTTTATTTTATGCTAATATAATTCTAATAAATTCAGACTAGTAAAGGTTTTAATTGCTCTTCTAATCTTTACGTTAATTGCCGTTTTCCATTATCGTATACGTATTGGATTACTTTTACGATTACATTAAACGTATCCCTTTGCAGAGCTTAAAAGAACAGTTTCGTTGGTACTTTTATAGCGAATGTATACTTATAGTTCTTTATTTTAAAATCTTTTGAGAATTGAATGTGTACTAGGTAGCAAACCTTGAACAATCCTGGTGTTGGAAATGATCAATAGATTATGTCTTATGTAATAATCATTATTGTTTTCGTAATTTTCGCAATACTATAAACATTATTTTTACCTTTTATTTAATCTTGTTGGCATGTGTTATATAAGTAATTTTTAGTTGGTATTATTTAATAGTTGTTCCAAATAAGGACAGAATTATTTTATTTTGGCTAAATCTCATGCAATAGCTGTTATATTGTAAATTAAACATGAATTTCAGATTTTAATATTAAACTTATTTTACTTCACTTTTATATACATTTTTGTTAAGTATTGTTTAAGTTAAGAGTAGCAATTTTGGTTGCTCTGTTTTATTCCTTTAGTGTTACAGATCACAAGAAATCCAGGAAAATTGAATTTCTGTTGTTTCATATCTGAATATGTAATGTAAAATTAAGAAGTCTTTCGGATTATTTATTAAAATGACAACACACTAATATTATTGTATTTATTTTGACATACAAATTAGATAACATTGTCTACATCGGAAGTGGTTACTTATTTCCTCTTCAAATTGAAAGTTACATAATACATATTTCTATCTTATAGTTATCGTGACGCAATGATGTGATTAAATGTCGACAAATATTCTTTTTATAGTAGATTCTTATTAAAAATCTTAATATTTTTATAGTAACGATGGGGATTCAGAATTTTAAACAAGTACCATAGTATTTTTTATTGGTTTATGAAACAGAAACATTGTTGGCGATCTCAGAATATTGACGGACGGTTTGCGGTTACTTAGTTTTACTAAGTTGACTGATTTTTACATTAAAATAATAAATCTTAGGTGTTTTTGTCATATCACGACATAATAATTGGGATTGGTCACTTTGTGTACGTGGAATTAAAAATTCTAATTATACCACTATTTACAAGGAGTTGATGATAATTAATAAAAAAAATATTTTTAATTTTTGTTTTAAAAAAGGATAGTTTCAGTTCTAAACTTTCTAACTCTGTGCGGTGATACAGTCTTACAGTACGGGTTGTAGGATCCACTCTTGTTAGTATATCTATCTTATTTACAAAGAATATGTCTAGTGACCGAGCCTACTTAAATGAAGGTCCATGGGGTTCTAGAATACTTATTTTAATATCTTCGTTTTCTATTCCTATTGCACACCTTAACTTCCATTCATTGTCATACATACAAGTGACAAAACCAACAATATCACTCAAATGTAAGTCACTGTATACATCATTTTCTTCTTTTGAATCATTTGCAAAAGAACAGGTTTTAACCAAAACTCTGGTTTCACTCTTTGCTTGATTGTTATGAAACTATTCTTCGACTGTTTTGGCTTTTTCCAATCTTGTTTTTCAAATTGTCCTTTCATGTTTATTCTTGAGTAGAATTAGCTCAACTAACTTGACGCTTAGATTAAACGTATTGGAAGTAAAATAAGCATTAATATGTCATCTACGAATTTAAAAAATAACATTTTCAATACGACTATTTGTTTTCAAACAAATATTAGTAAAATATGTATCTTGCATGCAAAAAATATTACGAAAATGACAATTTTTGCAATCAGAATCAACTAAAATGTCGTTCTGTTTATAAGAAAGAACGATATGTCATATGGAAGGGACAAGGGAAGGGATAAGCAATTAAAAGTATTGTACAGCTATTTATTATATGTATATGTAATAACTAAACCCACATTTTTTTTGTAACAGAGACCACATTTAAATCAAATTTAAAGCCGTATATTTCAGCGTACTAGAAATGCATATTCTTTACAAATTATGATTAATAAAATTGAGAATTTATTTATTGCAATAGCTTTTACTTAATTAGTATATTATATTCTCACCCTTCATACAAAAAATATTTGCTACATCGAATCATATTAAAACGTTCGACAAATTATTGTCAAGTTCGAGAACGGTCACGAACTTTCTATTAACTTCTAGAACGTTTACCAAAGGATGTAGAAAATTCTCGAGATAGATAACGGAAATATATAAAAACGGTGCAAAGAGAGCATAGGTCAGTTATTCGAAGTCGGAAGTGTTAAGAAGATGTTTAAATAAGTAAGTGATTAACGTGTGTTCGAGCGTTAGTTCGCGTAGTTATAAACGTGTAAATATTTTGTGTATAAATAAATTAGATTTAAAATTCGTTACAATATCTTGGTATGTAAATAGCCTGTATGCTATGTTGGTGACGCTGGACAATTGTGCTATATTTTTATCATAACTTAACAGTGGCGGCTGGTGGTCAATCATACAAGAGGGTCATTTAAAAAAAATTCAATTATCGAAAAAGGCTAAAAAAACATTATTACAGTAACGTAGTTTATGTTTAAGATCAATTATATTTAAGATTTAAGATATTCGTCTATAATTACAAATACCAAAATGATAAATAACAAGCTCATTAAAGTTTACAATGATTTTTCAATGTTTAGCATAGAAATGCAAATCTTTCTTGTCTCATAATATTGCCAATTGCGTAGAAATGTTTTAATTCTTTTTAACACAGAGAAAGTTTGTCATATGTGATAAGAAATTTGCATTCGAGCATCTGCATTTTACACTCACGTGCTACGAAGATAACAATAGATGACGTATGTCACGTAAGCAATGTAAGCATTGCACTCAAAGATAATCGCACTAAGTATTATCTTTGGAGTAGGCGACCCGGCTGAAGACCCTGCGAAAGCATTTAAAGATTTACTTGTCTTCTTTTCTAACTCGCATAAAATTGTATTATGTGTGTCTCAGTCTTGATTACAATAACTATGATCGTAATATAATGTAAATGTGGACACAAGTACGTGTAGACCTTGGGCAAATTCGCAAGCTTTCGTATATGTTGTGTTTAAATTGACAATTGTTTAAACGCACGAAATTTAAACGCTGATAATTTGATTTACACGCAAATTTTCTGTAATTTTAAAGCAAATAAAATACCTTTCTTATTCATTTTTGGAGGTTCATTGACGAAATGACCTAATAGAGAAGCCGCCACTGTAACTTATGATCCCATTATGGTCTCACTTTGAAATTGTTATAGTGTACTCACATAACCTCACTTAAACTTAGAAAAATTAAAAATCAATATTTTGAAAATTTTCAAAATTAATTATTTGAGTTGTTTTACCAAAATGACGTTTATTAAATTAAAGCTCATTAAATACTCTTTAAAATGAACTATTACTCTAGCAGTTTAATATTTATGGAACTCAAATTAATTTTGGTTGATTTGATATGATACACTCAATAATGGTACTTTACAAGACTGACAGGTCGAGACGTCAGTAAAGTTAGTCCCGGCTTTTTTAATAAACTAAAAAATGAGTTGTGCTATATTATGCCGCAAAAAAACAATTAATGTTTTTCTTCATTTACAGTTTTTACGGAGACAATCAATTTTTACGATAACCCTGCCTTGTTCGATAATATAAAAAAAAATAAATTTGGTTTTGCGTACTACCAAGCACAATGTCGTGTACCACAGTTTGAGAAATGCTGTTCTAGATGACTTTCTATATAAGATAAACAAGTTATCCCTTGGTGGTTCTGTTTGTAAAATCGTCCGTTTCTTCGTAGCTTTTTTTGTTGGCGTTTGTGTAACCGTTCTTCGTAAGTACTTTTTCAAGGTGCATCTTCTTACTGGCCAGGTGTTGCTCATCGCTGATGATTTTTGCTCTAGACTGTAGTGTGTTTATAAGACTAATTTTTTTGAATTTTCTACATCAAGTGATAGTGAAATGTGGCATGTAATTATTATCGGTGTGCATCCTTTTTCTGTATACGGCAAGTTGTAGCTTTCTGTCTTGGGTTCTCTTCACCATTACGTCTAGGCAGATTTCTATTTTGTTCTTTCTCCATAGTAAACTTGATCGCTCTCTAGTGGGTTGATGTGGTTCAGAAATTGTTACTTTCTAAAGATGCTATTAATAGGTAATAAAAACGATGTAGCTTTGCGACAAACTAATTTGCCTAGAACTGAGATTCATTATATTTCAAATGCCTGGCAAAAAAAATTTATACATTAAGGCAAGGTTTCAGTCGATCCGCGATTCCCGAACGCGCGTCCATAATATTAATTACATTTTTAATAATTACTCACTAATACCTGCATAGTATTATAGTTATCTTTTGATTTTCAGTTGATCCCTTATTTTAAGAGGTTAGACAGAAGCAACTATTTCAGTTTTGGTGCGACGTTTCGTGTTCAGGATGAACACTTCATAAGGCTCGCTCCACTGAATCAAATAAATTTGAGATATAATTAAACATGTAATTAAAAACTACTGATTTTTGGTGAGATATCGTGCACTTTGATGAACGTACAACCAGTTATACGTTCGTCAAAGTAGTTGCTTCAGTCTAACCTTCTAAAGGAAGGGATTATTAGTTTGATCAACTTAAAATATAATCATTACCAGGAGGCGAACCGTTCTATTATGTTATCTTTTGAGTCATACTAGAACAATTGACAATAAACATCTTCTCACAAGAGATTTTAGTTGTTTTTTTTTAAATAAAACTAAATTTTTTGTTACGTTATTACGCCAATTTGAGTTTTTGCACTTGACGTTTGCAGCAAAAGTTCCGCTTATTTCGAAAACTACAGAACAAAATTAAATCTTCTTGGAAGACGTTTATTATTAATAATTCCGCCGATAACTTGGAGAATGACCACAATGTTTTTGGGTAATTAAAAATTCCGACACGCATTTTGAAGTTGCGACTTGACTGAAACCTTAAGTTAACTATTTCGGCCTACTTCAGAAGTCTGATCAAAGATTTATCTTCTCAACGTGCAAAAAGTGTATGCCAGAATTTAAATGGTTCTGTTTAGTAATTTCTGCGTTTTGTAAGCAAATGTAACGGATCGACAGATAGACATTGTGTTATCTGTTATAAAAATCAATTGTCTCCGTAAAAACTGTAAACGAGGAAAAAAATAATTTGTTTTTGCGGACAAGGTAGCACGTATTGAGCACAATTCAGCACAATGGTAATTTTTTAGTTTTTCAAAACAAGTCGAGGCTAACTTTACTGACATCAAGTCGAATCGGTGCGAACTCGGACAGATTTTGTATTACATAAATAGGGTTGTCAGTGTCTTTTTGGACCAAAGATTCCAAGATCCCAACTAACTCCGGCACATATAATAAATTTTCCGGTCCAACTAAGAAACTTACAATATACAAACTTAAGAAATACAAATTGACAAAGGGAAAAAATAGAAAAACGCCTCCTCCCAAAAAAAATTCCCGGCGCAAATCTGTAATAAAGTCTTCAAGGTTGATTTACGTATCTCTTATATTTTTGGGAATGTTCTAATTGACATTGATCTTTTTATTTGTACTGATGAATTGAAGCGTTGAAGCTGTTAAAGTTATCAGCATTATTCATGTGCAAGTTATAATCTGTCAAACAACTTGGATTAGGAATTCATGTAATACTTCCATTTTTATCCATACTCTACACTTCTTTTATGGATTCAATTGCTCATAAACTAATTGTATTCACTCTTCTTTGTCCGATTTGAAAGTTAGCATAAGCTACATATATTAACATTAACTCTGCGCTATTAAAAAAAAGTATTGAAATAGGGTTTGTCATTTTTTTTTACTAAATTATTACGACTTACTAACTTATTTATATTAACCTGCAAAACCTCATTCTGCTTATTCGTCTTCTTTATATAATTTGTACGGTTATTTACAATTGGGTACCAAAGCTAACCAAATTTTACTTATAAATGAAAATTGATGCGCAATTCTAGGTAATTAACTCAATCGTTTTGATGCACATTAACAAATGTATGTACTGTTTCTTTATAAGCTTTACCAGTAGAAGTTTGAAATTGTTCTGCGTATAAATTATTTTGGAATATCAAGTAAACGATTGAATCTTCTGTAAAAAAAGAGCTTACGTGGCGTTGGGATTATCCGTTTGTTTTATATAATCAGGGACATCAGTTTCACCCGAAAAGTTATTTTGTTTGTTAATGAATTTTTAAGGATTAGCTACTTGGACTTTGTGTTGTAGTTTGTGAATTCTTATTCATTCGAGTTTCTCCGATATTAGTTATTAACGTATATAGTTAGTTAATGTATTTTATTTATTAGTTTCTATACAAAGGAATATTTTTCAACTTTTGTAAAAATAGGTAGTTTATTTT
This sequence comes from Aquatica leii, assembly GCA_035610365.1. NCBI lineage: Eukaryota > Metazoa > Arthropoda > Insecta > Coleoptera > Lampyridae > Aquatica > Aquatica leii. The sequence continues at coordinate 50,881,491 of CM069433.1, read as the reverse complement.
CGTAGTCTTAATATTTCTTAAAATAAAGAAATTTTCGAATCTCACATGTTTACATTATTGGTAATTGGTTGATTTAATTATTTTATCAATCAATATGTAGTGATATATGTTTATCTATTTATGTAAATTGAACACATTTGTGTATAGGATAAAAGTACATAGTACATCTCAAACACAATCTTAAACACATCATTAATATTTTGATATGAGAATATTCTTTCTTTGTACTATACTTTTTGATTAATATATTATATTATTACTTATTGATATATTGTTATTATCGTTCAAATATCTCTGGATCATTAGTAATATTGAAGTTAAGAATTTCTTTTTATATATGTGCTTACAGTCGAGCTTACAGTACAGCTTATAATATTCCATTTACTTCATTTTACGTTTCGGTGCGGTTATACTCAATTATTTACGTTTTTTTTGGAAGGCTTACGTGTAATTCTATTATAATAACTTTGTTCAAATTATGTTTAGGGATCTTTTATCAAGCATTTCTTTTAGTATTTCGAGAATCTTTTGTTATTAAAAACAAGTACGGTTGCACAAATTTTAAAGATTAATAATAATCAATTTTGTTTTTGTCGTATGACATTATTAACATTTTTTAGGTTTCGTATGTACCCACCACACTTTTAGTTAGTTTAGTTCAGTGACTTAACTACTTTTTCTGTTCCGTCTCGCAAGTACCGAAGCGGGAATAAAAAAATTTAGAAATTGTACTTGTCTACGTGATTTACACAGTTCGCGGGTCCCATCGCATTGCGGTCTCTTAGTTACGCCACGTGCCGCAAAAACAATTTTTTTTCCTCATTTATAGTTCTTATGGAGATAATTAATTTTTATAACAGATAGCCTCGTCTTTTTGATAAAATCAAAAACAACTAGAGTGCTAAATTGTGCTCGGTATGTGCTACTTTGTGTCGTGAGGATAATTGTTTTTAATTGCAATTTTATGAAAATAAAAGCGTTTTTACGACAATACATAGCCCTGCTTTTTTCAATAAAATGAAAAACTACTTTTTTGTGCTGCCAACATCGCAAGCGTCAATATTCGTTCGTTAGTGTAGTTACGTAATGAACGAAAAACGCTCTAGGGTGGCAAAATGAAAACTAGGAATCCACATAAAAGTGTTCAAAGTCAATTAATATATTAGAACGAGTATGCGACAGGTGGAAAAATCATTTTAAAAATCTTGAAATTCAGTTAAAATTGAAGAAAAACGATGTTAAAGTTAATGTCAAATTTGACAGATTTAGTAATAAACGTAGTACCAACATATTTCTGATGATTTTTTTATTTTTTCAAAAAAGAATGTAAATTTATAAAAGGCAACACAAAAAATAATGTACATTACTCTTGTCGAAAGAATCATAGCATTACTCACTCACATGCAACGCTCGGCCGTGCGGCTTCGCGTCGCATTAACGTTCGTTATGCTATTTCTTACTTTCGACTCTTGTTACGTAAACTACTATTATACAGAGTTGTTCTGAGTACTTGCTATTTTGAACCGCAGAAGCAATTTTTGTTTTTTCACCAATGACTTACTCATTTTTTTAGTATATCAAAACAGGCGACATGTATATTTGCATGGTTATGTCAAGTGCTTTTAATACATAATTATGCGAAGCCTAGAAACGCTTCTTCAAAAACTCTCCGGACTAATAGAAAGTGACGAAAAATAACGAGCAGCATAATATAACTCTATCATAACCAAATATGTGTAAAGAACGGTAAAATGTTTTTTTACCTTGCTTTTTACAATATTTTAGTAGTAAAGAAAATGTAAATTTTAATCCACTAAATACATTTTCTATAAAAATCATTGGTCACAAAATGATACACATACACATTTTTTTTCTGTGTAATTTGAGTCGACAAATAAATGTTTTTTCCTCTTCATTCGCAAATTTTAGAGAAACCTAACCGTTTTTACGATAATACATAGTCTCCATACTTGGCGCCAAAATATGTATGTAGGGACATATGTTTTTTCCATTTACAAATTTCATGATCATAGAATTTTTCGCTTTTCATTTTAAAAAAAGAAAAGTATCGTATTCTTCTGAAAAAATTACTATCTATATCTGATTTTGACGAATCTTAATGCTTCAGAACCTCGAGAGTCCAAATTGTAAAATGTTTTTATACAAACGCAGAAATTACTCAACAGAACAATTTGAATTCTGTCATACAGTTTTTGCATGTTGAGAAGATAAATCTTTGATCAGACTTCTCGAGCTGGCCGAAATCGTTAAGTCAAGTCGCAACTTCGAAATGTGTGTCGGTATTTTTAATTACGTTTGTACTAATTACACACAAATATTGTGGTCATCCCTCAAGATATCGGCTCCGGAATTATTAATCGGTCTAGTAAGGTACTACCTACAATGGAATGTATGTATGGTATGTACGAATATTATATTCTGTTAAATATACATGATTAAAAATGTATAACCTTTTTAGTAAAAATATTTTAAGTGTTTTTATATATTTAGAAACAGTTTTCTTCGTGAACCTAAGCAAGTACCTACTTATCATATTGTAGATTTCTTTTTTTTTTATTAGTCTACATCGAAATTTATTTATTAGTATCATTTTAGTAGTAAACCTTAAAACATTCGGAAGCCTTTCATAAGAAGTTAAAATCAAAAATACATTCGACTATTCGACTTCTATCTACTTTTTGTTCAAAATATTTATATATACAGGGTGGTGACTTGGAAAATGCAACGTTCATTAAGTTGGAGATTCGCAAAAAAATTATGTTTTCTTATACATATGAAAATGATGTAAAAGACGAAACACCATACATGAGTTGAGCTTTTTAAATTTTTTTAATTGATTGCGGCGTTGCCATTTTAGAGCAATTTCTTTAAAAATGCAGTATTAGAAAGAAATGGTCACAATACTGGTGTTTTTTGAAATTTTAGAATTTGTTTTTGTAAATTCGTAGATGAAAGATAGAAGTACTTAAATAGTCCAAAAGATTTTTTTAATTCTCCATACTTATTTTGTCTGAGAGCGCTAATTTGCAAGCTTTTTAAAATCCTGAAACTCATTTTTTTAAATGGCACTTTCGATTTGTTTCAACTGTTTCTAATGTAGTTTTTGCAGTAATACTTTTTTATTTAATATTATCTTATCCAAGCAGGTTTATTCTAATAGGCTTGGCTTCTGTTAAACCAAAAAACATAAAGGGGGAGACCATTAAAAAACCAACAAATTTTGTAACATCTCGTGTGACGTTAGAAAATGCTTTCCTTATTCTGTTTTTTATTGCCTCTTATGTAGTACGATGTTCTTGAAATACGTAATCTTTTACGAACCCCCAATAAAAAGAAATCCATGACAGTAAGACCCGGAGATCTTGCCGGTCTTGGCACAGGACTTCCTTGCTCGATTCATCCATCACGATATTGTTCGTTTAAATAATTACGCAAATTTTTCGCAAAGTAACAAGACACACCATCATGCTGATACCACCTTCTTCTTCCTCTTGTGATTTCCGGAACATTTTCTAGTAACTGTGGCAAAGAATTATTCAAAACTTCAAATATCTGTCGGCATTTAAATGAACATCAAAGAAGTAAGGACTTATGGTAAAATCATTACAATTTTCTTCTTATAGATTGACCATCCATCTATGTTGATGATTCAAAACTCTTAAAATATGATCATAGTAATGATAATCACGACGATTTACTCGGCCATTACTATGAAAGGTAACTTCGTCAACAGTGTATTATAAAACTTTGTAGTATTCTTCTCACTGAAGTAGCACTAATTGTACCAAGTTTTTCACTAATTTGTTTAGTGCTAGCATTTGGATTTTCAACTACAGTCGGCAATACCATAAATTCTGCCTCTTCTGTTCTGACAGTTTTGCTTTGAACAAGTGCCATGTAGTTTACCGATCCTGTTTGTTCGAACCGAACCAATAATTTTTGTAATGCACCCATACTTGGAGCACGGTGATCAGGATATTTACCTTTGTTTATAAATATGAGAAGCCAAAAGACAATTTTCACATTCACCCAAAATAAACACCGTGTCCACTAATTGGTTCTGTGGAAAATTGATTTTAAACGAAACTTAAAGAAGTAGAAAGTAGTAATAGGTAATAATGTAACAACTAAACACAATAAGTAACTTGTACTGCTGGCTATTTGTTTTTTGTTTAATAGAAGCAGAGCCTACTAGAATAAACGTGTTTGATCAAAATAATGCTTCTTGTGATTTAATTGAAAATTTATTAATATCTCCATATTTGTAGATGACAGGAGAAAAAAGTACTAGTGCAAATCGATAGAGAATTAAATACTACCTTAGAAACAGTTGAAGGAAATCGAGGGTGCCATTAAAAAAATACGAAATAAGTGTGGCGAAGTAAAAAAAAATTTAGACTATTTAAGTACTTTTGACTTTCATCTACGAATTTATAAAAACAAATTCCAAAATTTCAAAAAACACTAAAGTAAATCTATTTTAAAATTTATTTTATGTGATTACTTGGAAAAAAATATAATTACAATTTCTTTATTCGGTTTAAATATTTGTTGTTTTCCAATAAAACCAAGAACTTTTGTATTGAAAAATTTTTCCTTAAATGAATATTAACGACAATAAATCGCAGTCTCCGTACTTTTTAATAACCCTCTGTAATAGTTCCAATAAATTACTACATATATTTGTAAGTTATTTTAATCGCCTTAGCGCTTCAGCTCGTATGGTCCAGTGTAGAGATGATCGATATATTGCATAAGTCTTTTTGTTATTTTTATAATTGAATTGGATAGCACTAAAAAAAACAGGTTAATGTCTAATTATATGCGTATCTAACTATGATCTTATTTAATTGACTATATTCCAGTAAAATTAAGTTATAATTGTTCATGTATGTAAGGTGAGAAATCTTAGTAGTGATGTTTATGTTATATTATTAATAGCAGTGGAGTGAAATCGTTGTGCTAATATCGCGCGGGGAGCATTTTGGGGCATACGAAAACAAATTTTGAAATCGTCTGTTTGGTATGATTAACTCCGAAAAACTACGTATATGATTAAAAGTAAAACATCGGCTTATGCGCCACTAAAGAATGACATATTTTTATTTTTACAATGCTTTTATCACCAATTTCAAAACGTCTGATTAAATTGAAAATTTGCACACGTATTAAGGATCGATGACAATATAATAATTTAATAACTTTGTCCAAATATTCTGAACAAAATCAGAAAAAACAAAAATAATTTTACAGTCGTACATAATAATTTTTAGTAATGTAAAGGTAAATCGTACTAAAAAGTAAAAAAAAAGTGATTAACGAGAAAGTATTTTTTTCAGTATAAGAATAAAGTGAATTAATTAATTAATGTATCAACATAATTCTCACCAACTTCAAGAGGTCTGATTACAACGAAAGTTTGCAAACGTATTAATGAAATTTCTTCAGAGATTTTGGCACTAAAAATTAAAAACTAAATTATAGATTTAAAAACTAAAAAACCCGCTTTAATGGTAAATCGAACTAAAAAATAAAGAATAATTTTTAGTATAAGAATCAAGTAATTTACAAGAAAATTAATTTCATTAGAACAAAAACATGGAGTGCTTGGTAGTATATTTTTATACTAATTCTGCTATTAGAAATAGTACTAATAAGATATTTAATAGAATTGATATCGAGCACCTCACGCTTTTGTTACAATGAATTTTCTTGTTAATCCCTTTATTCTTATACTAACAATTATTTATTTGGTAAACACTTTATTCGACATTTGTAAAATTCTCAATATTTGTATACTACAGGTCTGGTCTATAATAGTAACATAACAGTTTCTAATATTTTTATTACGTAAGTTTTGTTATGAACGTGCCATAGTATCTATGTATGAAGTATCCATGCAATTGTTATATAGTTTTATAATGACACGTTTGGTAACTACATATAATCGTTCGGAGCTTCAATTGTGATAGATTTTTTTTGTACATTTATCTAATTTGGTATGTGACTGTAGTAATTGTTAATATATAAGAGATTTTCTGACTGGAAATGCCAGGAAAAAAGCTCGAAGAAAGCCTGGCCGTGAACCACCAGATATTCCTCTCACTGCAATTGAGAATAAATTACTAGATGTAGAATGGGGTAGAAAATATTCTATATTTAGTTTTAGAGTACCAATATTTGAACAGTTGATCCACTTTTAACACCAATTCAGCGACGACGCCAGTTTTTTTTTTAGATGGATGGGCACTATATTTTTGGGGTGGTCACTGTAATTTGTGTAAAAATATTTAAAAAAATGTTTTTACGGGTATTTTCAAAAAAAGTGAAATTATTCACTATAAATAGCTATAAACGGCGGTATGTAGATATCAAGATTAATTGAATCAAACGTTAAACATGGAATATAAATACAATGTATCTTTACATTCTAGTAGGAATATGTAAAAGTAAACAAATAAAATGGTCGTTTGACAAGTAGTGCGTACTGTTTGTTTACAAATACGATTTCTATCTCTTACACTTTTTAGCCTGTGATTACTGGTCCAGAAGGAAGACTGTACGTATATATCGAAATAACAGGCAGGTATGACGAAAGATAAATAACTTCTCTATTTTGTATATATAATGACTACTTTGTGCAACTGTTTTTTCAAAAAACAGTGTTACAAATTTGTGTGTGTGTGTGTGTGTAATATATAGAGTTGATAGAGTAAGCACTAACTGTCAAACGGACTGATTTTTAAAATCATTAGAATAGTACAGCTCAACCAATTAAACAAAAGCTCTGAGGAGGCGTAACGGAAGCCGCTGTTTTTTGGTAGATACATTCCACACAAAAAGTATCATTGCGGCAAATTTAAATCTAATTTGTGAGATGTTTCAAAATTTTGTGAACAAATTTATTCCTATTTCATAAATAAAATTTAGTAGAAAATTAATAAAAATAAAAAACTTGTACGTAGGCACTAATTGTTGAAATCCAAATCAGATGAATTTGAAAACTAAAGCATTTTCTACAAAAAATAACCCATTTTATAGCATAAATACAAATATTTTTAACAAAACAAGAAAAGCCTTAATTATTGCAAAAACTTTTAATACAGTAGTGCAAGAATTTCTTAAAAAATATAATAAGAACCATCAACATATTCTGATCACAACTAAAACCTTAAGAACAAATAATGAAGTAAACAAAGTATCTCATATTCGACTATAAAAGTCGTCACGTATAAATTCCGTGTACATTGATTAGGTGGCTTATTAATTTGAACGCTATGATAGGGTGCATTATCCATTACTACAATGGCATTTGGAGGTAAATTTGGAATTAATTGTTTTTGCCCAATTAAAAAAAAATTGTGTGGTTCATATCGTCGTGATAATCTCCGGATTTACTTTTCGATTTAAACATCAAAAGACCATTATTGACCAATCCATATAAACCACCTGAATGCACTATAATATGCAGTGGACCTGCCCTGTCAGATCGGTAAACTCCTGGTTCCTCTTCAGATTGCCAGCAACTGCCGACTCCGTATGAGGGATGAATGTAGGTTTTATCCAAGTATGTTACTGCATTCTTGTTAGCACTCAAGTCATTGTTCTGTCGTAATTTGCGTAAATAACTAGAACGCCATGAAAAAATGTCATTTCTTTCCATTAATAATTTTCTGTTATTGTAAATAACCAGTTTTCTCCTGCATCTTTTTAACCAACACTTTCATCGTAGGAACTTTGTTATCTATCGTGTAGATTCATGAACAGTTCGTTTTGATATGCCAGAATCCATACTGTCAAAAGATATTTTTGTAGAGCCACCACTTCTCTTTTTTTAGAGGGCGATTTTAAGATGCCATTTTTAGATGTTATTGTTTCATCCCTAGTAATAAGAAATGGAAATGACCATACACCATCTGCCTTCTGTCTGTCAAAGAACTCAACAACGTTCTTAATAATGTTCCGGGCTTCAGAATGAACTATCTTCTTTGATTTATCAGCCATAATACAACTAAAAGCAAACGTAAATAATTAAATCTACAGCAAAATAGCTATACTGTCTTTATATAATTATTAATTAATACAATTGCATTAAATCAGTGATTCCCAAAGTGGTCTATATCGACCCCCAGGGGTCTATCACAACTTACAAGGGGTCTATGTCAGCGAAAAAAAAATTTGAGGGTCCATGAAATGAGAATGGGGGTCCACGATAGTGGATTTCAACATACACTGATAGTACCTATTTACTTACATTACACTATCTTATAATAAAAAGACATATACATTAATTATAAAAGTACATATGAAGGAAAAAAATTTATTATATATGTCGGAGGCACCGAATATAAGCCTGCCTACGGCTATGGAATGCATCCACGTGCACTAATTTGTATGTGTTCCCATAAATTATGTTTAAAATGTTTAGTCTTTGTAACTTAATAACTTAGAATCAACCAATAAGGGTTGGATATTTTGTAATATTGCCTTATATGGGCAAGGAACGCGTGTGAAATTACAATTTCATGCGAACGGAACGACACCAGCTAGGAAATGTAACTTGTAAGAGGGCAGATTGAAATGATATTTGGTGGTGACAACTTGATAAGATAAAAGAGCGGGTGTCGGATTGTTTGTTCTAGTGTTGATCATTAAACGTTTATAAATTTAATTTTTATAATTAATGAAATCAGTTTTGTTTGTTTCTGTTATTGTTTATTAATGACTTTGTTTGAAATTTGTAATCGTAACTTTTGCAATAGTAAATAAATTGTGTAAACAGTCAGTGTTGTGCGTTATTCACTTGTAATAAATTGTCGATGCAGTCTAACCCAACACAAACGCCCAGCGGAGCCCCTTTTATTTTCGATGCGTCTCTGACATATATGTTTATAAAATTGTGTAAGTTGTAGGATATAGGCATTCGCTTTGTGGTCGCAATACATTTTGAACTTGTAAAAACCTGCACATAATGATATACCAGTATCATCTTGTTACAAGCATACGCGCAGTCTCAGAGCTTCGTGAACTTGCACTGACTTGTTCAATTCGTTACTCTATAAATATGAATGTGAGACAAATACGTTTATTCGTTTCCTGAATCTTGAAAAGGAAATTGCTAAGAGAATATTTAATAAAATATAAACTGGTAGTTTATCACACAAATCAGTGTTATTTTGTTTGAGACTGCTGGAAAAAACTAAGTACATTATTTTTTATTAAATTTTTGTTTTGTATTGGTAGTTAGCAAAGATAGATAAATTACGCCAATCATGACTTCAGTTATTAGTAGATAAATATTCAAATCATGCAAAATTACACGAGTACTCCTCAATAATTGCTTTTTCAAAGTTCTAGCAATCGTTATTATAATTACAGTGCAATCTCCGTAATCCGAATTAATTGCTGCAAGGAGATGTTCGGATTATGTAATGTTTTAGAAAGATTCTAAAAAAAGACAACTGTACATACATATTACGTATGTATTTTATTATTAACATACGATATGTTACCACTTTGAAATATAAATTAAGAAAATAAGAAATCCACAACTGTACAGCTGCGTGTTTTTTGAAGAATTTCCAATACACACTCTCATTTGTTTGTTTCTTTTTTCGTAGAATTTAAATGTTTACATATAGGAAACATATTTAAAAAAAAAATATTTTGGAATTAAACTACATATTTTGGCCGGCCACATAAATAAATATGTATGTGTGTCAATATTTACTTATTTAAGACCTTGCTAGGCATTTATTATTCTTTTATAAACACACATATCTTACCAAATTGTACTTTTGTACATTGGTCGTTACACTATGGGCCAGTTCGGATTACTGGAATGTTCGGATTATGGATATTGCACTATACATACTTCTCTATATTAAAATTAAAATTTTGTATTATTGCTAAAGTGGAACCAGTGAACTTTTACACATGACAGTCGAATGTAGGTAGAGATAAATTGCATAACAATTTGTTATAATTATTCGTTGTATAATATTTTATTTTAACATTTTTTGTCACGTTACTTTCAAATTTCCTTAAAGTTCCATGATATCAAAACCTTAAGTAACATTCATAACATTACCCTTCTCACATTCATTTTTAATGGCTGTACGCCTATGCCTGCCATAAAATCTAAGACAATACGATTTAAATTTGACTTTGATTTTTTAATATACAGCTGCTGGACTGGACCATCTAAGCTGCAGGATCATCTGAGAAGATGTCGCCCTGATAAAACAGATAAACATTTGAAATACTTTCAAACACTCAAAGATAAACTTCAGAAGAGACCCAGGCTGGAAAGAATGTTTGCTTCGACGTCACAAAGAAACGATGATGGTTTGCGGGTGTCTTATAATAGCTCGCTACTTATAGCAAAATCTGGATAACCGCATACTATCGGAGAGACGTTAATTTTGCCAGCCGTTGAAGAGGTTTTAAAAACTGTTTTACACACACCCGCCTCTGATATCATTAAAAGAATTCCCTTAAACAACAATACTGTTGAAAGACGTTATTTACACAAACCGCATGAAACGTTTTATTGAAAATAAAGCAAGCTGCAAATTTTATATAAACGATTTAATGACAAAACAAAAAATAAACTAACATGATATTGACAAGGTAAATAGTAAATGTATTGTTATAATAAAAATATCAGCGGCCGGCGACGTGGGTATTGGATCTTGTAATAATAATAATAATAATGTTTCCACCTGTCCGACGGGGGTCTCCAATAAAATGCTTGGGAATGGAGCTTCATCCACAGCAACATACAAAATGGAAAATGACCACCAAGACCACCACAGGCTACCGGCAACTATATTTAATAAACCATTCTTCTCCCAAAAATTGACAACGGTGCCACCGGTTAATGTTAACAAAAAGGCGACTCTTCACGTCGCAAAAAACGGCTCGTATGTTCAACCGACAATTATCAAAGTAATCGTTCGTTTTTCGGGTTCGGGCGAGTATCGGAGAAGCAACAAAACGAAGGGGTATTTCTCGGGATAGCTGTAAATTTAAATATAAATCCAAAACAGACCTATTGATGAAATGAGTTCTGATATTGAAAGCTTCTTGTGTAATTATTTGCAAACGACCCATTTCTCTATACAACTGGACGAGTCAACTTTACCTGGTAATGCAGCATTATTATTTGCATATGTTCGTTTTATTATGAATCACGAAATCTACGAAGAACTGCTCTTTGCAAGAACTTTGACAACCGACACTAAAGGTGAACTAATATTTGATGTTTTGAAGGATTACTTCATTGAAAAAGCAATCCCTTTATCAAATATAATATCAGTAGCTACAGATAGAGCACTTGCCATGGTTGGAAGTTATCGTGGATTTATAAGCTATTTAAAACAAAATGTAGCAGGTGTGTTAGCAGTACATTGCGTCATCCATCGACAACATTTAGTTAATAAAAATTTGAGTGTTAGATTGCAGGAATCTCTTCAATTAGTCATTGCTGCAGTAACCCGAATCCGAAGCAACGCGTTGAATACGCGGTTATTTTCGCAGTTGTGTGCAGAAAATGACACTTTCATCAATTACTCCTTTACACTAAAGTACGCTGGCTGTCGAAAGGCTTATGTTTGACAAGATTTTTTGCACTTTTTGAGACTATTTTAGAATTTCTGGATGCTAAAGATGACATTTTAAAAGACAATTTAATGAAGTGTAAGAGAGACATCGCCTATTTAACAGATTTTTTTACAAAATTTAATGTGTAATTTGCAGTTACAAGGCGACAGTCTAAATTTGATTAAAACAAAGTCCATCTTATTAGCGTTTCTTGCCAGTGTTAAACTAATGAAGCAAAATATTGGACGGGGCGAATTTTCCCACTTCCCTAATTTGTCACAGACAAACTGCCAGGAAAACAACGTTTCAACCTACGTTCAACATTTAAATGTCTCTTTTCACATTTTGAAACTAGGTTTGAGGATGTTTTGACTATGGGAATAACACCGTGTATAATTAAGCCATATGGTGACATAGAAGAAACGAATGTCTTAATACAAGGGGAACTGACTGAACTAAGTACAAACGAAGAACTTAAGGTTCAGTTTAGAAACGGATATCAGCAATTCTGGCTGCAAAACAACATACCCGTTACTTATCCAGTATTATGGAATATAGCGAGGAAATTTTTAATTTCCTTTCCATCGTCATACCTATTGTGATTGGTCGGATTTTTTACCGGTTAAAAACTTGGATTTTAATTCACATATTTTTCGGGGTTTTTGTTTACTTTGTCGCACTGTAATATCAAGTTATATTTGCAAATTTGAAATTAGAAAGTAGGCAGATGTTGTTCAACTATACTTACTCCAACTATAATATCGAAAATAGCTGCTACACATGTATTACAATTTTTATCAACAAATAATGTAAATTAAAGCGAAATAGAGAAAGTAGGATGACAAACGTGTGACAAATTCTTAACTCGTAGCTACGCGGTTCGTTAATGCAAACTTACTCGCATTAGAATTGTCATTGTAACACGAGATTACAAGGTAACAGAACATCAAAAAGTTGGAGTGGGCTTATTTCTGTAATGAAAGCACACGGGTAATTTATCATCACGTATTAAGGTTTACAAAATTATGCTTTTCTAATGCATTTAAATTTCAAATGCATTTATGCTTCGACTGAATTAGGAATAAGTAAAAAATGGCCGTTCCTCAGATAAATTGAATTAACATTTAAAAGCAATAAATGCGTATGCATAAAAAAGAGCACGTATTGTTACTGCTAACATTTAAGTGGAAGAAGGAAGCATTTAAAACCTTTACATTTTGCATTTTTACAAGATATCTTGTAGACATTACAATACGTAATCATCTTGACTTGTGATTCCAACCTGCCAGTCTCATTTATTATCCGCATACCTTTCTCCCGCATTCAATGTTGAGATTATTGATTTATTTTTTTCAATGCATTAATTACATTACATTCGTTATGTGTCCCAATATTTTAAATAATTCACAATGGTTGAACTATAAATATGCAAAAAATTTAAATTATAGATTATGTAGTTGCATCGACCCCAGTAGTATAGTAGGGCCGGTTCTGGATCACTCGGGTAAGATCGGTAAGAGATCGTAGAGTTTCGTTGCTATCGTTTCGTTTCGGGTATGCTCGAGTTGCATTCGTATTTGGTAAGTCGGGATACATCGTATTGTGGTGGGGGAATCGTAAAATATCGTAAAAATCATTTCGTTTCGGGTACGCTCGGATGTAGGTCAGTCGATAAAGATTGTAGTTATGGTATGTGATCGTAAAGTATATTTTGGTATAGATACTATTGTGTGTATATAAAGTTAACGTTTTTGATGGTTCAATATTAGTTTGGTAATAACTCTGATCCCTTACGTGCAGTACAAATTATCTATATAGGTTAATATAAATAAATGAATTTCCATTGATATTTTTATCTATTTGTATGTATCTAAATAATATTAATAAATATATATGTAATATGTATCTGAATAGTTACAATATTATATATAAAGCCAGTGTCCAGTAAAATTTCGGTTTTGCAAATTACTATAATTATGTAATTTATGTAAAGAAAAAGCATTTACTGCTTTATTTTTAACATTAATTATAAGTATTTGTATACAAGAAATGCTTACTATTACATTGAAATACTGTGTCTTCACTTACATTTTTTTCAATGTTATAATTGTAGACATTACAAAGAATGTGCTTATTTGACAATTTATTCACCTACTTTTATGTTGCAGTTGTATACATTCCAATGACATTATTAATTTTGCAATTCTGTGCTTTTGATTACATTATTTATGTTTGTATTATAATGTGTTTCAGATATAAAATTATACTAATAATTCTTAAATACCCATGAAATGATTTATTACGCTTGAAAATATTTGTCATCTCTAATAAAAATAACTTTTGTCTGCTCATTATTGAACAATTTCTAAATAATTTAAAAATAATCCATTTACAGCATTACTTATGTAAGTGCAAGAAGTCTATTAATAGACTATTCGTATAAAATTAAGCGTTTTAGTAAAATTTACCATTTCGGGAGCAAGTGATTGTGAACTATCATGACTTTAAAGTCTCTCTTCACAAAGATTTATCAACAAGTTTACGATTGAAGTAATAAACAAAATTAATATCGTGATTAGTTCGGGAAAAGACATCTATCTCGTTAGCCCAGAAGTTTTTAGTAAAACAACACATATTGAATTTATTCAATAATAAAACAACAATGAGTGCGACTAAGAAAAATATTCAACTAGAGTTAAAAATCTATGAGTTGTGTAGAGATTTAAAAATATCAAGCTGAAATGAGCAATAAATGTTGGAAATAATGATACATTTTTATTTTACTATTATAGGTTTTATCATACATTAGTAAACATATTAGGAAGTCGGTGATAGTAAGGGAGGGAGGAAAAGATTATAAAATATCGATTTGAATTGAATGTTATATTATTTTCGTGTATTTTTCTATTTTGGTTTGGTTTATTGTTATTTATGCAATACTGTTTCTATTTATCCAGCTGTTGTGAGTTTCATCAAAGCCTAACTACTTTAAATACATTTTAATGCCGTTCTTTCCTAAAGTATTTTTTTAAATTTAAATTTCGGGTGCGTTTGTAGAAGCTCGGGTACGCCCACAATTTTTCTAATTTGAATTTCGTCTAAGTTCATATTCGGTCGTAAGATCGAGTTAGTTCAAGGTTTCGGGAGGAGGTAAAGGTGGCAACGTCTATTTTTTCTTTCGGTGTTAAATTACATATTAACGTACGGGTTATTGGCACGCTTATAAAGTGCAGACTATTTATTCATTTCTTTATTTAAAATCATGCATTTAAAATCAATAGATTATTAGATTAAAGTAACTTAAATAGGTAGAATAAAACTACAGCCATCAATAAAGTAGTTTGGCTAACCCGTTCTTTCTAAAATATCTTGTGTGGTTTCTACCAAAATTTTTTAAGACTTTTTTAAAATCACACTTCAGATTATGAAAGATTACAGGACGGAAACCCTTAATGATTGCATTTATATACCGTTAAATACACTGCCACCAAATTAAGAAAACAAAGTTTAAGGGGTAATACCTGGTCTGAATCAAAAAATGACATTTTTTTTTTATCTTTTTGTGATTTTATTAATGATTAGATCAATATAAAATTTTAAGAGTTAATTACACTTATCTTGATGTCCCACAAAAACATTTTTTTTTAGTTTTTATGGCAAAATGGCGGCTTAGCAATGCATACAAAAAGGTTGATTTTTTTGGCGTCCTGCGGCTAGAAGCACAAGTCTTAAACTAACGTTTCTAAAACAATAGACATTTTTTTCTGATATACTCGGGTATAATTACAGAAGTACATGTGGATATACAAAAATAATGATTTTTGGAAACTCAGGGGGCAGTTTGAAAAGAAAAGTAGATTTTCGACTAACAAATCGGTCTTAATTTGTCTATAAAAATCGTAATTCTTTATAAAACTTAAAAATCGTGTGTACTTTTGTAGATAATCTATCTAAGAAGCTACAACCAAAATTTCAAGTCAATTGGATAGGAATTATTCGAGTTCTAATGCTTGCCGTTTTTAGAAATATGGTTTCGAGAGAAACGCATTTAAAGTTTTACAATGTATTTACTACACAGGCAATATATGTTCAATATTTGCTTCAAAGTACCAATTAACTCTATATGCATCTTATTTAAAAAAAATTATGCAGTGTAAATTCGTAACGTCAGTGATGAATAAAATAGGGCAAACTTGCTCTGAAATTTAATTTGTCGTTTAGAAAAGCTCGGATTTGCTTCAAAAATTCGTTTTTCACGTGCATTAAAAATTTTTTTCAACAATGGATGATGACAGGCATTATTCTTAACATGTTTATGCTTCATTTAAACCAATTAAAAAAATTCAAAAAATAAAAGAATTTAGACTAGAGATTGGGCTTAATAAGTTTTTTTTCTAATGAGAAAAGAAAGTAACTTAACTTCAATCATTTTGGCTTACCCTGTAAATTTATATAATAACCATTAAAATAATAACTAAAATCAATACAAAACGATGTAAATTAAAATAAATAAGTAATACATTTAAAAATTTAATTAAAAGTTTAAAGAACTTAAATAAAAAAATCAACTTGTAAGCATTCTTTTTCGAGTACAAATTGATTATAATAAGTACACAGCCAAGAAAACTACAAACTTGATGTTTGTAGATTTGTTTTGATCATGCTTGTACTACTCGAACTTTGCTGGATCAGCCTTTACTTCATTCAAGATACAACGTGGCCAAGGTATTGCATTTTTTTAAATAGGTGGCATTTCGTTGAGTTTAGTTTTAGTTTTTCTTAAGTAGTCGTTGCAACACTCCCTTTAGGTTGTTCAAATGTTTTTCAAACGACCTTACAACCGCAGTGACGTCATCTAGATAAGCCAAGTACGTCTTCTAAGACAGTCTTCGCAAGATGATCTCCATCAAACATGCGAATGTTCCTAGACCGTTACACAAACCGAAGGACATCACAGTGGACTGAAATAATCTAGTTTCAATTGTAAAAGATGTCTTTTCATGATCTTTAGGTTCTAATTCTACCTGCCAGTAACCACTCTTCAAATCCAACATAGAAAACCAATGGGATCCTGAAAAAATGTCTAGAGTATCATCAATTCTTGGTAAAGATAATTGTCTTTCTTATTCACTTCGTTAAGCTGTCTGTAGTCCACGTAAAACCTCGTTAATCCATCTTTTCACTCTACTAATACCACTAGGGACCTTCATAGACAATTATTTTAAAGTTTAATCACACCTTCTATTTCCATATGCATAATTATTTGTTTGGCTTTTTCTAATTCTGCCAAAGGAAGCCGGCGTAGATGTTGTCGTATAGGTCTCTGGTGTTACTGCGTCAGTTCTTGTTTTGAAACCACTTTCCAACGTAAACACATCTTGATACTGCTCGATCAACGCTTTAACTTTAATCAGCTAGTCTTGGCTGAGGTTTCGGCACTTGGAGGAGGTAAGAATCTTTTTGTGTACGATCGGTTTCTGTTTGAGTTTGATTTGTTGTTGTTTATGCAATACTGTTTCCATCTATCTAGCTGTTGTAAAATTCATCAATGCCTATTCCGTTTACATACAGCATTCTTACACTGAATCACTTCTTAATTTGATAGGACATTTAACTATTATTTTTACATATAACACGATATAACGTTTTGAAATATTTTGTAGCAGTTTCGTGACCGCGTACTTTAAACGATATCTTGTCGTACTTTAAACGATATCTTGTCTCTAACTTAAGTCGACAATCAGTAACTGTAATCGTTCTGTAATGTATGAACAATCATATGACGCGCGCCTAACAAAGAAAATGCAAGAAGGAGATGTTAGCGCACGATCGAAGGTAATGCAACGGCATTTGTGACGACAAGGTGCAAGACATAAGACGCATAACGTAATGTACTGTAATTAACATAAATCAAGAATGTGGTCTTAATAAAGATATGTTGTTGTTGTTTTTAACCAACATTTTTAATATACAACCATGCATAGATAAAAATAACCTGCTTGCTTGTATAAGATTTTCCATTTATCTTTAGTATAACTTATTATTCAAGATTTATAGATAATATATCAATTAAAGCTTTTTCCTATGGGAATGAATATGAACTTTTGCCTGACCATATCAGATATTTATTATCTAGAAGTCTGTTTGTGTGAAATAACAAAATATGGTTGTAGAACATATATATTAGCTATTGTTTTATGTGTATCGTCCTGTACTTTTCCACAGTTATTTGAATATGTTTAATTATGTGGCGACCAAATTTGTCTAAAGTCATTGTCATATTTAATTATTTGCGCTTTCTGTAATTTTTCTATAATAGAGACAATTTCGTTTCTGTGACCTGTATGGCTTGCTATTTTAGATGCTACTAACAACCTCAACCTGTCAAATAATTCGTTTGCATTATCTTAATAAACATATTCGGTATGATGATTGTTGATTGTTGACTTCTTAAAACATTTATTTTCTTAAGGTTTTTTTGAATCTCTTTGGTGTTTCTAAATACCCAGGCTATACAAAATATATTAGAGCAATAATAGATTTATATTTGTCAGATCGCGTTTTTTGTATATAACTATTAGGATCAAAGTTACTTCTGCAAACATTACTGATATCTAAAATTTCTTTGTATATATCGAAATCTCCTTAATTATACGTTTTAGGAGTGTTTTTAAATATTAATGGGGGTTCCTTTGTATAATTTCCTATATACTTTTATATCTACACCAACAAATTCTACTGCTGACGTTCCTATAAAGAACTTTTCTTAAAAACTGTCATGCCTTATTTCAGTTCTGTGATTTAACATGAATCATAGCATCTATATATCTTCAAAGAGGCAATTCATCAAATTTTGCTAAGTATTCTTCATAAATATTACTATCAAGGATTTCTTCTATATTTTGTTTACTTTCTTCAACCAACTCTTGCATTAGATCGTATAATTCATAATCATCTACCTCAGCTAAACGTTCTGAAATTATAACGTCTTCTTTTAAATTTGAAATTGTAGTAGCATTATCATCAAAAATCTTTTGATCTTCTGTTTTATTTACTTTATCATCTTTTTAAGATTCAAAAGTTTTCAACTGCATGTATTTGCATTTTTAAAAGTCTGAAGCGGAGCAGATTCAACAATATTTTCATGTTTTGGTTTTAGATTTTGTTCATATTTATTCTTAATAGAAGAGAACTTAGTATTTTTAACCTCTCATTGATCTGATATAGTTGCCAAACGTTAATTATAGGAAAAAATGTTTTTTCCTTTATAATTTCACCTTATTTTAGTCATTCAAATTTGCGTTATAATTCTTCTCTTTTTTCTATTAACTTTTTGGTTAATTCTTTTTCATTTAATAAATTATGATATGAATGCATTGTGGTTAAACCTCAACGTAGTTTTTGTTTTTCTAATATTAATTGAATATATTTCTACACTTCTTTATTAATCGTTCGCAACGATTAGACAATTAAACAGCCTGCAAACAGAGCAGAATGCTATGCAACGGTAAACTATATAGTTTGTTCAACAGTATTATTTGTACACAAACCATTGATAAATTAAACAGTTTTCTTATTGAGTACGCAAATTATCTATAAATGAGGAAGTGATTTGTTGTTAATCTATATAGATGGCTTATACAGTATTAAATCTTTTATTGTGAGATGGGTTGAATAAAAGAATCAAACCCTTTTCTGTATCTACCCGAATTAATATCTCTTTTCTTATCGATTACTAATAAACCATAATTGTTTTTTCAACAGATTGAACACATCTTAAATTAGTCAAATGATAAATCCGCACTCATACATATTATCCTCATAAATAGAATGTAGATATAATGCATCTTGTTTGAACACTATTATAAAGTTAGCATTATCGCCAATTAATTGTTTTGGAATGCGGCTATAGATTTGACATAAGTAAAAACAATCTATCTTATTGTGACTAAAACATTATCTCATTAAATTTTGTTTATCACCCACCACATTATCAAAAATAATGAAGGAATTTGATTTTGCTTCAGACGGGGGAAGTATGTTATTTGCTTAAATTACTAAAAGAAAATGAGATTTAGAGTAAAAACAAACGTTTTGAAACGCAAATCATTGATACGTTCAATTAAGCTAACTATTATATTTTTTTTTTCCACAATTTGATGGTTCATTAATAAGACAACGAATTAATGATGATAATAACTTTCCAGGTCTCCTATAGGTTTCAAAATTTCTTTTATTATTATTTGTGACTGTTAGTAAAAGTGGTTGTTGTAGTATTTGCCTTTTGATAGTAGAGTGCAATGTGTCTATCACACATATGAATATAACAAAATTCTAATTTAGTGAGTTAGTGTGTATCCGATGGCAAACATGTTTCTAAATTACTAAAAGAAAAACAGTTTATACCCTTAATAGCTGTTAACAAATTCTCTAAATATTGGTAATGTGCATGAAAAAGATTTAAAGCTGTTTTAGACCAATCAGAATTGATCACGCTCAGTAGCGCCACCTTAAAAAAATCTAAGATCTCTAAAAGGTCTCTAATCAAATCAATTACCTTTCACGTTTATAAAAAATGTTTGCTTAATAAAAAAAAATTTAAACTGATCAACGACTTTAGTTAAACAAAGTAAAATTGTTCTTAGTCCTTATGACGATAAACGCATTCTCAGTTTTGATAGTACTGAAACAGGACTGTGGGTTTATCTATATCAATCGTTTTGATGGGATTAAAAAATCGGTTTGTTAAGACAGTTAAAAATTAATTTCTCAATATAGATTATTGACAAATCACCGCATGGTCTATAGATAATTAGCTTGCAAGCAGCTTCGCAAATAATGTGGTTTGTTTGCTAACAGCTTTACAAACAGAGTGGTTTGTTTGCAAACTGCTTTACAAATAGTGTGGTTTGTTTGCAAACAGCTTTACAAACAGAGTGGTTTGTTTGCAAACTGCTTTACAAATAGTGTGGTTTGTTTACAAACAGAGTGGTTTGCTTGCAAACAACTTTACAAACAGTGTGATTTGCTTGCAAACCACTGAACAGTTTGCAAGCTAACCACATTCAAAGTAGGCAGTTTGTAAAGCGCTTATTTCATATATGGTTGGTACACAAACAGTTAATCGGTTTGTTGAGACGACTTTCACCACTTGTTTTATACTAACTACAATTGGCCACGCCCATTAACATCACCTCTAACAGCTCTCATCTACCAATTTGATTGGCCAAAAATCACATCAGTTTGTTACATTGGTATAAAAATCGGTTTGTTGAAGCGTCTTAAAAATCGATTGCTATTTTTTTTCATTTATTATTGTCAAGTTTAATAAATTAGTTTTGAATCCGTTTGAGGAACCCGATTTTTAGTAATGTGAATAATAAATGAAAAAAAAATAGCAATCGATTTTTAAGACGCTTCAACAAACCGATTTTTATACCAATGTAACAAACTGATGTGATTTTTGGCCAATCAAATTGGTAGATGAGAGCTGTTAGAGGTGATGTTAATGGGCGTGGCCAATTGTAGTTAGTATAAAACAAGTGGTGAAAGTCGTCTCAACAAACCGATTAACTGTTTGTGTACCAACCATATATGAAATAAGCGCTTTACAAACTGCCTACTTTGAATGTGGTTAGCTTGCAAACTGTTCAGTGGTTTGCAAGCAAATCACACTGTTTGTAAAGTTGTTTGCAAGCAAACCACTCTGTTTGTAAAGCTGTTTGTAAACAAACCACACTATTTGTAAAGCAGTTTGCAAACAAACCACTCTGTTTGTAAAGCTGTTTGCAAACAAACCACACTATTTGTAAAGCAGTTTGCAAACAAACCACTCTGTTTGTAAAGCTGTTAGCAAACAAACCACATTATTTGCGAAGCTGCTTGCAAGCTAATTATCTATAGACCATGCGGTGATTTGTCAATAATCTATATTGAGAAATTAATTTTTAACTGTCTTAACAAACCGATTTTTTAATCCCATCAAAACGATTGATATAGATAAACCCACGGTCCTGTTTCAGTACTATCAAAACTGAGAATGCGTTTATCGTCATAAGGACTAAGAACAATTTTACTTTGTTTAACTAAAGTCGTTGATCAGTTTACATTTTTATTAAGCAAACATTTTTATAAACGTGAAAGGTAATTGATTTGATTAGAGACCTTTAGAGATCTTAGATTTTTTTAAGGTGGCGCTACTGAGCGTGATCAATTCTGATTGGTCTAAAACAGCTTTAAATCTTTTTTTCATGCACATTACCAATATTTAGAGAATTTGTTAACAGCTATTAAGGGTATAAACTGTTTTTCTTTTAGTAATTTAGAAACATGTTTGCCATCGGATACACACTAACTCACTAAATTAGAATTTTGTTATATTCATATGTGTGATAGACACATTGCACTCTACTATCAAAAGGCAAATACTACAACAACCACTTTTACTAACAGTCACAAATAATAATAAAAGAAATTTTGAAACCTATAGGAGACCTGGAAAGTTATTATCATCATTAATTCGTTGTCTTATTAATGAACCATCAAATTGTGAAAAAACCAATATAATAGTTAGCTTAATTGAACGTATCAATGATTTCTCATTTTCTTTTAGTAATTAAAGAAAGTAACATACCTCCCCCGTCTGAAGCAAAATCAAATTCCTTCATTATTTTTGATAATGTGGCGGGTGATAAACAAAATTTAATGAGATAATGTTTTAGTCACTAGATTGTTTTTACTTATGTCAAATCTATAGCCGCATTCCAAAACAATTAATTGGCGATAATGCTAACTTTATAATAGTGTTCAAACAAGATGCATTATATCTACATTATATTTATGAGGATAATATGTATGAGTGCGGATTTATCATTTGATTAATTTAAGATGTGTTCAATCTGTTGAAAAAGCAATTATGGTTTATTAGTAATCGATAAGAAAAGAGATATTAATTCGGGTGGATACAGAAAAGAGTTTGATTCTTTTATTCAACCCATCTCACAATAAAAGATTTAATACTGTATAAGCCATCTATATAGATTAACAACAAATCACTTCCTCATTTATAGATAATTTGCGTACTCAATAAGAAAACTGTTTAATTTATCAATGGTTTGTGTACAAATAATACTGTTGAACAAACTATATAGTTTACCGTTGCATAGCATTCTGCTCTGTTTGCAGGCTGTTTAATTGTCTAATCGTTGCGAACGATTAATAAAGAAGTGTAGAAATATATTCAATTAATATTAGAAAAAACAAAAACTACGTTGAGGTTTAACCACAATGCATTCATATCATAATTTATTAAATGAAAAAGAATTAACCAAAAAGTTAATAGAAAAAAGAGAAGAATTATAACGCAAATTTGAATGACTAAAATAAGGTGAAATTATAAAGGAAAAAACATTTTTTCCTATAATTAACGTTTGGCAACTATATCAGATCAATGAGAGGTTAAAAATACTAAGTTCTCTTCTATTAAGAATAAATATGAACAAAATCTAAAACCAAAACATGAAAATATTGTTGAATCTGCTCCGCTTCAGACTTTTAAAAAAATGCAAATACATGCAGTTGAAAACTTTTGAATCTTAAAAGATGATAAAGTAAATAAAACAGAAGATCAAAAGATTTTTGATGATAATGCTACTACAATTTCAAATTTAAAAGAAGACGTTATAATTTCAGAACGTTTAGCTGAGGTAGATGATTATGAATTATACGATCTAATGCAAGAGTTGGTTGAAGAAAGTAAACAAAATATAGAAGAAATCCTTGATAGTAATATTTATGAAGAATACTTAGCAAAATTTGATGAATTGCCTCTTTGAAGATATATAGATGCTATGATTCATGTTAAATCACAGAACTGAAATAAGGCATGATAGTTTTTAAGAAAAGTTCTTTATAGGAACGTCAGCAGTAGAATTTGTTGGTGTAGATATAAAAGTATATAGGAAATTATACAAAGGAACCCCCATTAATATTTAAAAACACTCCTAAAACGTATAATTAAGGAGATTTCGATATATACAAAGAAATTTTAGATATCAGTAATGTTTGCAGAAGTAACTTTGATCCTAATAGTTATATACAAAAGACGGGATCGGCGAAATATAAATCTATTATTGCTCTAATATATTTTGTATAGCCTGGGTATTTAGAAACACCAAAGAGATTCAAAAAAATCTTAAGAAAATAAATGTTTAAAGAAGTCAACAATCAACAATCATCATACCGAATATGTTTATTAAGATAATGCAAACGAATTATTTGACAGGTTGAGATTGTTAGTAGCATCTAAAATAGCAAGCCATACAGGTCACAGAAACGAAATTGTCTCTATTATAGAAAAATTACAGAAAGCGCAAATAATTAAATATGACAATGACTTTAGACAAATTTGGTCGCCACATAATTAAACATATTCAAATAACTGTGGAAAAAGTACAGGACGATACACATAAAACAATAGCTAATATATATGTTCTACAACCATATTTTGTTATTTCACACAAACAGACTTCTAGATAATAAATATCTGATATGGTCAGGCAAAAGTTCATATTCATTCCCATAGGAAAAAGCTTTAATTGATATATTATCTATAAATCTTGAATAATAAGTTATACTAAAGATAAATGGAAAATCTTATACAAGCAAGCAGGTTATTTTTATCTATGCATGGTTGTATATTAAAAATGTTGGTTAAAAACAACAACAACATATCTTTATTAAGACCACATTCTTGATTTATGTTAATTACAGTACATTACGTTATGCGTCTTATGTCTTGCACCTTGTCGTCACAAATGCCGTTGCATTACCTTCGATCGTGCGCTAACATCTCCTTCTTGCATTTTCTTTGTTAGGCGCGCGTCATATGATTGTTCATACATTACAGAACGATTACAGTTACTGATTGTCGACTTAAGTTAGGAGACAAGATATCGTTTAAAGTACGACAAGATATCGTTTAAAGTACGCGGTCACGAAACTGCTACAAAATATTTCAAAACGTTATATCGTGTTATATGTAAAAATAATAGTTAAATGTCCTATCAAATTAAGAAGTGATTCAGTGTAAGAATGCTGTATGTAAACGGAATAGGCATTGATGAATTTTACAACAGCTAGATAGATGGAAACAGTATTGCATAAACAACAACAAATCAAACTCAAACAGAAACCGATCGTACACAAAAAGATTCTTACCTCCTCCAAGTGCCGAAACCTCAGCCAAGACTAGCTGATTAAAGTTAAAGCGTTGATCGAGCAGTATCAAGATGTGTTTACGTTGGAAAGTGGTTTCAAAACAAGAACTGACGCAGTAACACCAGAGACCTATACGACAACATCTACGCCGGCTTCCTTTGGCAGAATTAGAAAAAGCCAAACAAATAATTATGCATATGGAAATAGAAGGTGTGATTAAACTTTAAAATAATTGTCTATGAAGGTCCCTAGTGGTATTAGTAGAGAAAAAAGATGGATTAACGAGGTTTTACGTGGACTACAGACAGCTTAACGAAGTGAATAAGAAAGACAATTATCTTTTACCAAGAATTGATGATACTCTAGACATTTTTTCAGGATCCCATTGGTTTTCTATGTTGGATTTGAAGAGTGGTTACTGGCAGGTAGAATTAGAACCTAAAGATCATGAAAAGACATCTTTTACAATTGAAACTAGATTATTTCAGTCCACTGTGATGTCCTTCGGTTTGTGTAACGGTCTAGGAACATTCGCATGTTTGATGGAGATCATCTTGCGAAGACTGTCTTAGAAGACGTACTTGGCTTATCTAGATGACGTCACTGCGGTTGTAAGGTCGTTTGAAAAACATTTGAACAACCTAAAGGGAGTGTTGCAACGACTACTTAAGAAAAAACTAAAACTAAACTCAACGAAATGCCACCTATTTAAAAAAAATGCAATACCTTGGCCACGTTGTATCTTGGAATGAAGTAAAGGCTGATCCAGCAAAGTTCGAGTAGTACAAGCATGATCAAAACAAATCTACAAACATCAAGTTTGTAGTTTTCTTGGGCTGTGTACTTATTATAATCAATTTGTACTCGAAAAAGAATGCTTACAAGTTGATTTTTTTTTATTTAAGTTCTTTAAACTTTTAATTAAATTTTTTAAATGTATTACTTATTTATTTTAATTTACATCGTTTTGTATTGATTTTAGTTATTATTTTAATGGTTATTATATAAATTTACAGGGTAAGCCAAAATGATTGAAGTTAAGTTACTTTCTTTTCTCATTAGAAAAAAAACTTATTAAGCCCAATCTCTAGTCTAAATTCTTTTATTTTTTGAATTTTTTAATTGGTTTAAATGAAGCATAAACATGTTAAGAATAATGCCTGTCATCATCCATTGTTGAAAAAATTTTTAAGTGCACGTGAAAAACGAATTTTGAAGCAAATCCGAGCTTTTCTAAACGACAAATTAAATTTCAGAGCAAGTTTGCCCTATTTTATTCATCACTGACGTTACGAATTTACACTGCATAATTTTTTTTAAATAAGATGCATATAGAGTTAATTGGTACTTTGAAGCAAATATTGAACATATATTGCCTGTGTAGTAAATACATTGTAAAACTTTAAATGCGTTTCTCTCGAAACCATATTTCTAAAAACGGCAAGCATTAGAACTCGAGTAATTTTTATCCGATTGACTTGAAATTTTGGTTGTACCTTTTTAGATAGGTTATCTACAGAAATACACACGATTTTTAAGTTTGATAAATAATTACAGTTTTTATAGACAAATAAACACCGATGTGTTAGTCGAAAAAATTATTTTTCTTTAAAAATGCTCCCAAATTTCCAAAAATTATTATTTCTGAATATCCATGTGTACTTCTGTAATTATACCCGTGTATATCAGAAAAAAATGTCTATTGTTTTAGAAACGTTAGTTTAAGACTTGTGGTTCTAGCCGCGGGACGCCTAAAAAATCAACCTTTTTTTATGCATTGCTAAGCCGCCATTTTGTCATAAAAACTAAAAAAAAATTTTCTTTGGACATCAAGATGAGTGTAATGAACTCTCAAAATTTCAAATTGATCTAATCATTAATCACAAAAAGATCCAAAAAAATCTCATTTTTTGATTCAGACCAGGTATTACCCCTTAAACTTTGTTATCTTAATTCGGTGGCAGTGTATTTAACGGTAAATAAATGTAATCATTAAGGGTTTCCGTCCCGTAATCCTTTATAATCTGAAGTGTGATTTTAAAGAGGTCTTAAAAAATGTTGATAGAAACCACCCAAGATATTTTAGAAAGAACGGGTTAGCCAAACCACTTTATTGTTAACTGTAGTTTTATTCTATCTATTCAAGTTACTTTAATCACCTTTAGATGCATGATTTTTATTAAAGAAATGAATAAATAGTCTGCACTTTATAAGCGTGCCAATAACCCGTACGTTAATATGTAATTTAACACCGAAAGAAAAAATAGACGTTGCCACCTTTACCTCCTCCCGAAACCTTGAACTAACTCGATCTTACGACCGAATATGAACTTAGACGAAATTCAAATTAGAAAAATTGTGGGCGTACCCGAGCTTCTACAAACGCACCCGAAATTTAAATTTAAAAAAAAATACTTTAGGAAAGAACGGCATTAAAATGTATTTAAAGTAGTTAGGCTTTGATGAAACTCACAACAGCTGGATAAATAGAAACAGTATTGCATAAATAACAATAAACCAAACCAAAATAGACAAAAATACACGAAAATAATATAACATTCAATTCAAATCGATATTTTATAATCTTTTCCTCCCTCCCTTACTATCACCGACTTCCTAATATGTTTACTAATGTATGATAAAACCTATAATAATAAAATAAAAAATGTATCATTATTTCCAACATTTATTGCTCATTTCAGCTTGATATTTTTTAAATCTCTACACAACTCATAGATTTTTAACTCTAGTTGAATATTTTTCTTAGTCGCACTCATTGTTGTTTTATTATTGAATAAATTCAATATGTGTTGTTTTACTAAAAACTTCTGGGCTAACGAGATAGATGTCTTTTCCCGAACTAATCACGATATTAATTTTGTTTATTACTTCAATCGTAAACTTGTTGATAAATCTTTGTGAAGAGAGACTTTAAAGTCATGATAGTTCACAATCACTTGCTCCCGAAATGGTAAATTTTACTAAAACGCTTAATTTTATACGAATAGTCTATTAATAGACTTCTTGCACTTACATAAGTAATGCTGTAAATGGATTATTTTTAAATTATTTAGAAATTGTTCAATAATGAGCAGACAAAAGTTATTTTTATTAGAGATGACAAATATTTTCAAGCGTAATAAATCATTTCATGGGTATTTAAGAATTATTAGTATAATTTTATATCTGAAACACATTATAATACAAACATAAATAATGTAATCAAAAGCACAGAATTGCAAAATTAATAATGTCATTGGAATGTATACAACTGCAACATAAAAGTAGGTGAATAAATTGTCAAATAAGCACATTCTTTGTAATGTCTACAATTATAACATTGAAAAAAATGTAAGTGAAGACACAGTATTTCAATGTAATAGTAAGCATTTCTTGTATACAAATACTTATAATTAATGTTAAAAATAAAGCAGTAAATGCTTTTTCTTTACATAAATTACATAATTATAGTAATTTGCAAAACCGAAATTTTACTGGACACTGGCTTTATATATAATATTGTAACTATTCAGATACATATTACATATATATTTATTAATATTATTTAGATACATACAAATAGATAAAAAATATCAATGGAAATTCATTTATTTATATTAACCTATATAGATAATTTGTACTGCACGTAAGGGATCAGAGTTATTACCAAACTAATATTGAACCATCAAAAACGTTAACTTTATATACACACAATAGTATCTATACCAAAATATACTTGTCAGAGACGCATCGAAAATAAAAGGGGGCTCCGCTGGGCGTTTGTACTGGGTTAGACTGCATCGATAATTTATTACAAGTGAATAACGCACGACACTGACCGTTTACGCAATTTATTTACTATAGCAAAAGTTACGATTACAAATTTCAAACAAAGTCATTAACACAAACAAACAAAACCGATTTCATTAATATAAAAATTAAATTTATAAACGTTTAATGATCAACACTGGAACAAACGATCCGACACTAGCTCTTTTATCTTATCAAGTTGTCACCACCAAATCTCATCTCAATCTGCCCTCTTACAAGTTACATTTTTCAGCTAGTGTCGTTTCATTCGCATGAAAGAATTGTAATTTCACACGCGTTCCTTGCCCATATAAGGCAATATTACAAAATATCCAAACCTTATTGGTTGATTCTAAGTTATTAAGTTACAAAGACTAAACATTTGAAACATAATTTATGGGAACACAAACAAATAAGTGCACGTGTACACAATCCATGGCCGCAGGCAGGGTTTATATTCGGTGCCTCCGACACGGCCATTCTGACATTTTGCACGTCCTCGGGCAATTGTAAAAAGGAAGTTGCTGCAACGTAAATAACAATGCCATTTCAATTGATACCGGTTGTCCATTCTGACGAAATAGAAAACATCAAGAAGTAGATCAAGTAACAATTTTAAGTTACATCAAACAAAAAAATCTAATTTGGCAACAGGGCGGCATTATTGCCTCATCAGGTTGTACAAACCAGGATCAACACAAAAAGCGGCACAACTCCTTATCTGGTAATACAAACCAGGATAAACACAAAGCGGCAGAACTTCCTCATCTGGTTATGCAAACCAGGATCAACACAAAGCGACACAATTGCCTTATCTGGTTGAGCAAACCAGGATGAACAAAAAGCGACACAACTGCTTCATCTGGTTATACAAACCAGGATCAACACAAGGCGGCACAACTGCCTCATCTGGTTATACAAACCAGGATCAACACAAAGCGGCACAACTGCCTCATTTGGTTATACAAACCAGGATCAACACAAAGCGGCACGACTGCCTCATCTGGTTATACAAACCAGGATCAACACAAAGCGGCACAACTGCCTCATCTGGTTATACAAACCAGGATCAACACAAAGCGGCTGCCTCATCTGGTTATACAAACCAGGATAAACACAAAGCGGCACAACTGCCTCATCTGGTTATACAAACCAGGATCAACACAAAGCGGCACAACTGCCTCATCTGGTTATACAAACCAGGATCAACACAAAGCGGCTGCCTCATCTGGTTATACAAACCAGGATCAACACAAAGCGGCACAACTGCCTCATCTGGTTATACAAACCAGGATCAACACAAAGCGGCTGCCTCATCTGGTTATACAAACCAGGATCAACACAAAGCGGCACAACTGCCTCATCTGGTTATACAAACCAGGATCAACACAAAGCGGCTGCCTCATCTGGTTATACAAACCAGGATCAACACAAAGCGGCACAACTGCCTCATCTGGTTATACAAACCAGGATCAACACAAAGCGGCTGCCTCATCTGGTTATACAAACCAGGATCAACACAAAGCGGCACAACTGCCTCATCTGGTTATACAAACCAGGATCAACACAAAGCGGCTGCCTCATCTGGTTATACAAACCAGGATCAACACAAAGCGGCACAACTGCCTCATCTGGTTATACAAACCAGGATCAACACAAAGCAGCTGCCTCATCTGGTTATACAAACCAGGATCAACACAAAGCGGCACAACTGCCTCATCTGGTTATACAAACCAGGATCAACACAAAGCGGCTGCCTCATCTGGTTATACAAACCAGGATCAACACAAAGCGGCACAACTGCCTCATCTGGTTATACAAACCAGGATCAACACAAAGCAGCTCCCTCATCTGGTTATACAAACCAGGATCAACACAAAGCGGCACAACTGCCTCATCTGGTTATACAAACCAGGATCAACACAAAGCGGCACAACTGCCTCATCTGGTTATACAAACCAGGATCAACACAAAGCGGCTGCCTCATCTGGTTATACAAACCAGGATCAACACAAAGCGGCAATTAACTGAACCAAGCTATTATCATCACGTTGTTGAGAAACTTTCAACCAGTCGAAATATAAGTCGTTAACCTGAATCATATAAGTTGAGTCATTTTTAGATTTGGGTGATGATAAAGTAGACACTTCTTTACTTGATGTAGCTGGATTTCGTAAAAAGAAATCAGCATGCTTCCTTCGCAATAAAGAATGTCGAAGTTAAAGGCCTGCAAAAATGACCACCAACGATGGGCTCGTGGTGTAAAGTCCTGTTTTATACGAGATGATTTAAGATAGTTCAATCTTGAATGACTGTAAAATAACGGCCTGAAAGATTTTGACGAAAAATACCTTGCAGCTTTGACTGCTAGAGTTTCAAGCTCATAAGAATTGTGTCGAGATTCTAAACCAGTAGTACGTTTACTAAAATACGCAACAGAATGAATTTTAGCTTCTCTTTTTTTGAAAAAGTACAGCACCATAACCAACTGAGCTAGCATCTGTATGCAGTTCTATCGGTAAGTCCAGATTAAAAATAGTTGAAACGGGTCGGACGTTAGACAGGAATTACTTTATTATTTGCCTCATCGCAGTACAGACGTTGTTTGAAGATTAACGCAATTTTTTTAACTCTTACAGAAGCAACATAATCGACTTTTTAATTTAAATTTTACTTTTGTTTACGGTAATCCAAAAACTTGCTTTAACAAAAGTTTTCACGACAATTTAAATGCGTTTTAAAAATTTAGTCATACAAAAGATGAAAAAGAAATAAATCATCCTTAATGTAAATAATTTCAATGTTTACACCGGTTTACACACAAAATAGTATGCATTGTGTAAGCAATAATTTGATTTCTAATTAAAGGTGACGGATATTTTCTGGTAGACACTTATTGTGTTAGAATTAAACTTCCTGTGATTAACACAAAAACAGTATGAACAACCTTTCTTTTTAATTCAAAATTTGCATCTTCATTCAGGTAAATTTAAATGTTTAATCAATAAAATCAGTTCAATTAATTTTCAAATTAAAATTTTGTTTTATCAAACTTTTACTAATTATAATGTTTGTCTGTATAAAAATCATTTGGCAATGTAATAGTGACATTTTTTTTTATCTAAGGTAGTTATGTCGTTCAAACATTTGCCACTTCATAAACGGCAATATTTTTGTTTATAAGAATGACAATCCAAATTAAATAAACAGGAAAGATCTCACCAGATTTTAACTACAGCATTCGGAAGCATGGCCTGGGTTGCCACAGGGTCACGAACCCCTATCGAGTTTCTAAGCGGCGATACACTGCGGTGTCTTCATTGAAGTTCAAGACGTCCAGCTCCTTCATTTTTTAAAAGACGGTGACAATACTCGACGCTTCGATCTAGTTTGATGACCAGAAAGAAATAGCGCCGGTCGCTTAGCGAGTCTTCTTTGTAATATGGTACACGTGCCCTTAACGTAGCGGATTACAATTACGCCAAATAATAAATCACTTTTTAAAATGTGAATACATTCTGAATATTCTGTATTGTCGAAAGCGTTGCATCAATTAATTGGGTGTTTATGGCAACATTAAAATTTCCATTTACGGTTTCAGAAAACAGTTGAATTAAAACAATTTGTTTCGGTCACGTAAATATTCCATACAAATCATAAATAGTGCATCTTTCAGCATTTTTTAAATTCTTAAAATACGTTAGCAATTTTACATTTGTAAAAGTTATTGAACTTGGTGACTTGTAAAATAACTAACAATAATTGTTGTAGCAATTTTACTCTTTCTAGAGTTGCACTACAATTTTCACTTTCACTTGCACTTTTTGTAACGGATCATCATTATCAATTAGCAGTCCTGATCCCACTTCTGATGTCAGAGACGCATCGAAAATAAAAGGGGGCTCCGCTGGGCGTTTGTACTGGGTTAGACTGCATCGATAATTTATTACAAGTGAATAACGCACGACACTGACCGTTTACGCAATTTATTTACTATAGCAAAAGTTACGATTACAAATTTCAAACAAAGTCATTAACACAAACAAACAAAACCGATTTCATTAATATAAAAATTAAATTTATAAACGTTTAATGATCAACACTGGAACAAACGATCCGACACTAGCTCTTTTTTTCTTATTCAGTTGTCACCACCAAATCTCATTTCAATCTGCCCTCTTACCAGTTACATTTTCTAGCTAGTGTCGTTTCATTCGCATGAAAGAATTGTAATTTCACACGCGTTCCTTGCCCATATAAGGCAATATTACAAAATATCCAAACCTTATTGGTTGATTCTAAGTTATTAAGTTACAAAGACTAAACATTTGAAACATAATTTATGGGAACACAAACAAATAAGTGCACG
This sequence comes from Aquatica leii, assembly GCA_035610365.1. Taxonomy (NCBI): domain Eukaryota; kingdom Metazoa; phylum Arthropoda; class Insecta; order Coleoptera; family Lampyridae; genus Aquatica; species Aquatica leii. The sequence continues at coordinate 50,848,469 of CM069433.1, read as the reverse complement.
TGTACACAATCCATGGCCGCAGGCAGGGTTTATATTCGGTGCCTCCGACATACTTTACGATCACATACCATAACTACAATCTTTATCGACTGACCTACATCCGAGCGTACCCGAAACGAAATGATTTTTACGATATTTTACGATTCCCCCACCACAATACGATGTATCCCGACTTACCAAATACGAATGCAACTCGAGCATACCCGAAACGAAACGATAGCAACGAAACTCTACGATCTCTTACCGATCTTACCCGAGTGATCCAGAACCGGCCCTACTATACTACTGACCCCTAGTTAACTTATACTGCTATAATGAAAGCTTAATCTTACTGAAAACGTAAATTTTTATTTTATGTGTCTCAAAATGTTTTTTCAAGATGTAATTAATAATAATAAAAGTTGACTCTCATTGTATGTTATACTAATAAACCGAATTTACTTTTACTGTTTGTACTTTCATTTTCAAGTATAAACCTTGATTTAGATATGAACCCATTTGGTAATTATATTTATGTTGCAATTTTGTATACAAAATTGTGTTTATATAAATTCGAGACTTTAATAATAGCTTGCTTACACTTAGCTCTATACTCAAATTGCTACTATGAGAATCACGAATGGTAAGCGTGTTTAGTGCAAGTGATCTTAGTATAAATTAAGTTAATGTATTTTAGCTAATCAATTTAATATGTGATTAATTATCTCTAACTTTCTTTATGAGCTTTCTTTGAAACGTGTGCAACTTCTCTATTTAAAGGATGTTTTAAGTATTTGTGTTATTGCCACTATTAGTTTTTTATGCAACAAATATATTCGTTTTATTAATATTTTGATGTTTCCTACAATTTAAAAATCCTTTATTCTATATGTTTGTATTCTTTGTTACGACTATCAGCATATCAAAGTTCCCCAGGGAACACGTTTACGTAAATTATATCTTAATCACTTGCTTGTAATACGTTACCCATTGCGCAGCCAAGTATAAATATTAAGGTTTCAACGGTTTCATAATGGAAAAATTCGGTACGAGCACTACTCGATAATAGGATCATATAATGAATTGTATCTATAGCAGCAATATAATTAATTTTCTTTTATTGATTTGGAAGAAGCATAGACTAACGTTACAAGTGTAGTAATCGATATGATTGGAATAATCCATTAGATTTAATTAAGACTACGTAATTTTTATAGATATGTTTTGTGGTAGATAATTTTATATTCGAAACCTGTGTTTACTGAAGAAGTTATATACTAAAGTACGAAACTGTTGAATTCAAACAGTAAATATTGCGTTTATTTGAAAAATAATCAATAGTTAGTTCTAAAAGTATTTTGTAACGATAGCATTTACCTGTTTTACTAATTAGCGCTATTTTGCGAATATGTGCATATTTGTGATATTTGCAGGTCGAAGCGAAGCCAAATCTGCAAAATGTGGATACTCGCAAAATACTTCCTCGGTAACATGTTTTCTACGGATCATTATTTATATTTGTTATTTATTCTTCTTCAATGAGACTTAATAACACATGTTAATAAAACTAAAATCTGAATTAAGGAATGTAATTATTTCCGTAAATCTGTTGAACGCTACATAATTTCATTAAAATATAATTTATAGTTTTTATTTTTATTAACCATAATATATAAGCAAATTTATTATATTTGTTTAAAAAATAATGTTGGTGTTAATCATAATAACGCATGCCTATATAATCTACAATTTGCGGATGATAAAGCCATAATATCAAACGATAAAGACGATATGGAGTACATGGTAAGGAAACTAGTCGAAGAGTACGGAAAGTGTGACATGACAGTCAATATCAAGAAAACAAAATATCTGTGTATTAGTGGAATTCCAGAAAATCTTAACATCAACTATAATAAAATAAGAGCTGCATGTAATGAATACAAATACCTGGGAATAACATAACAGAGAGGAAACCGACGATCAAGAAATAAACAAGAGAGTAGTACAAACGAGGAAAATTATTAAGAGGTTTGAATGGGGTTCTGTGGAATAAAAATTTCACGAAGAAAAGTAAATTTAATATCTATGAAACAATGATTAAAACTACACTACTGTATGGATGTGAAACGTGGAGAAGAACAAAAAGAAACTGGAAACGATCGAAATTGATGCAATTAGACAAGCCATGAGAATGACAAAGAATCAGAAATAGAGATATCAAACGAAGTATGAGGATAGACGGAACAATAACACGACATTACCAGAAAACAACTAATATGGTACGGACATGTTCGTAAAATGGATAACAAACAATGGAATGGATACCTGTGGGAAGACTAAAACGTGGAAAGCCAAAAAAAATCATGGATACAGGGAATTCGGAAATCCATAAGCGAAATAAATCTCATGTAAATCGTCGTCTGATGTTTTTAATTCTACGTTGTCTTCTTTGTCAGAAGAGCCATTATATACAAAGTTATCCAAACTGTAGTCTATAATGTGTTCTTTGTTTTTATAACCTTACTCCACTCTACGCACATGAACACACTTTGCAGCCCAGTTTTGATTCGTCACTTCACCAATAGCTTTTCTTGTTAACGACATTGGTTGATGTATGTTATGTTATGTTATGTATGTATGTGTGATTGCCTATATTATGAATTTATGGCGGTAAACGTAGCATCGAATGCCTGTACTCGTGCAGCAACGAATCCAATTTGTATACCCTGGTTTTTTATTTATGTTTCTTAATTACTTCATACAGCTCGGGTTTGGTTGTAGATGGGTCATGATTAATGTTATGTACTACTAGCCACGAAATCATACCTGTTTTTCTAGTAGCTAGGGTTGCTTCATTTATAAGCCTTGTATTGTGTGATAGGATGCATTATACTACCATACCGAATGGAGAGGTAAGTTGGAAAGTAGCTGAGACTTGATCCTTTTGAATGGAAATAACATACTATTTTCGATAAACTCATTTTCATTGCCAGCATGAACCATAATTAAGCTACACCCTTTAACAACAGATCTCTTTATGCCTTTAGTACTGCTGTCAATCCATGAGTAATTCGGAAAGTGAGTGCTATAAAGATAACTTTCATTCGTTTAATAAATCGGATGACCTTGATCTTGATAAATAAAAAGCCGTTTTAAATATTAATTCTTTTAATCCTGATATCATATGATTCCAGCAATATTTTTTAATTGTCCTCGATTTTCTGCCATCTGTGGATGAAAAGAAAAGTACATACCTAAATCCCAAATCTTTTTTTAATTTTAAAATAGTTTACTCGCTTCTAACGTTAAAATCCATTTCTTGCATGAATTTCATAATGCTTATAAACAATAAACATTAACTTTAGAAAAATAATAATCAACCAGTTTTGTAAGTAAGTACGATACTGTTTGTGTTAATTTTTGATTATTAATTGAAAACACATCTGCGAGAGGTATTATTGGGCTGGTCAGGAAAGTAATATTTTACGTCCTAATGTTATGAGCTTGAATAACAAAGGTTTTTGAAGGGTTAAAAACAATTACTTAACGTTAACACTAAAATATAAGTTTCTTTTTCTTAGGTCGTTTGTTTCTTGGACCCTATAAAGAAGTTGATGCTTCAGCAACAGCGGTCTTTGTACATCTTTTCAGATATGCCTGGTGCTGTCATGACTCTGTTTTATTAAGTTATTCAATTAATAATTAAAATGCTACTGCAGCGGTAATACGTGTTTAACTGTTATTTTAGATATCGATATAAATATACTTCAGATTACTCTATAAATAGATAGATAGATATTAGATCATGATAATTTTAATTTGTCTTGTCAATATCTAGGTAATCTCTTACCCGATTTTAATGATAATGACATCAACGTGTTGCTTTTCACAATATGTGTAGAATTGGGTCTAAGAATCTAAGGTCAACTTTTGGGCCGTAAACGAAAATAGCACGTGGTTTTTGTGCTTCACTTCGAGGTCGTACTATTCTGCTCTCGTGCAATATTTTGACTTCATTTTTTAGGATATGTTAAAACACCAATCTTTCTAGGTTGTCAGTTGAAATTTTAGTCTTTTTATTTTTTTTGTTATTGTTTTTTTGTCGGACCTTTTGTAACTTTTTTATTAAAACATCAACAAATGTTGGGAATATGCATATGTTTGTTTATGGTTTCTATAATAGCAATTGAAATGAAGCTCAGAGAGAATATTTAAGTCGTTTTCTTAATATAGTTCCTCACAGAAGAGTATTTGGTACAACCTATCGCAGCCAATGTACAAAAAGTTGAACGCCTTGGAGCCCTTGATCAAAATGAAATTGATGGATAGATTTTAATAGAAGCAGAGTCCAATCCAAGAAATCTTCACTCAGCTTGGATTTTCCAATAGGTTTGGTTGGTTCTCCGTCGGATGGGCCACCATCCGTTCATACGCGAGCACAAGCTCTAGAAGATAGTGATTTAGCACGGCGTATAAAATTGTGCTATTTTAATCTTTGATATTAAAGATCAACCGGTTTTGTCCTGAATTTTATGGACCGATGAATCAAAATTTACACGAGAAGGTATTCTTAATTTACATTATTGGACTGAAGAAAATCTTTACTTACAAAAACAGCTAATTTTATCAAAGAAAATTTAGCGTGAATGTGTGGGTAGGAGTAATTGGAAGTCACTTAGCAGGGCTTCACTTTTTATCTCAAAATCCAAATGGAGAAACCTTTTTCTTAAAATCGATATCTACAATAATTTCATTTATTTATTCGTAAAAGTATAATCGGAGAATTTTTGTACATAACTTGTACGATTAATCAAAATTTTGAAATCAACGCTTTCAAATTATTTCTTTCAGCTGAAACCTCTTTGATAATGTACTCTATCGATAGAGATTAAAATAAAAAAAAACTCAAAAATTGATGCTTCTCAAAAACCATCGAGTTTCACATTCACTTACCAGTCACGCTGTATATTACACAGGCACAATAGTTATTTGTATCACTAGTCCAGAAAGTGCTATTTTGCGAGTATGAGCATGTTTGTAGGCCGAGGTGAAGCCGAGGCCTACAAAAAGCGAATACTCGCAAAATACTTTTAGGACGTGTGATACACAACATTTTTTGTGCTGACCTATATAGTATAAATCAATTAAAAGCAGTTATTTAAGTATTGATTTTTAATAAAATTTAATAACATATGTTGATAAAACGGAAACCTCTAATGACAAAATACAATTGTTTTTGAAATTAATTTGACAATTGCATATTATTACAATTTCACTTATATGAAAATTAAACCATTGTTGTTGTTAACAATTGTAAGGTATACGAAAATTTATTTTGTTTGTTTAAAAAAATGTTAGTGCTACTCTAAACAATAACACAGATAATGGTGTATGTTAATAAATCTGCCAAGTTGACAGATGACGTTTAATTAATTAATGATTACTAGTGCCAACTTTTAGTTATAAAATTCTACTACGCTTTACCGGCCTAGGCCGGAAAAGTAAATTTCCGGCCGATTATGATGCCTGTAAAATAAGTCAAAATGGACGGAAGCACAAAAAAATTATTTTCGAATGTACAAACACTGTTTTTTGAAAATAACATGTATATGTGAAATAGAGAAGTATTGTAAAATGAGTGTTACAATGACGACAATTGTACAGCAAGGAATATACACTTAAAATAAATAACGTTTTCAAAAATTATGTTTACGTAATCTACTAATTGTAAACGTTACTTTGGTTTATGTCAGTTTTTTTAGAATAACGTTTTATTTAATTTTTTTGTTACGTAAAACCAATAACTTGGAATTGTCAAAGTTAAGTATTCATTAGTTATGTTTAGATTTTAAAATAAAACTAAAATTTAAGGCTATAAACTAATACTTTATTTTTACTTAAGTTTAACAGAGATTAGGAGTCCCGTCAAGTCTCAAAATCTCTCAAAAATAGTTTGACGTTTATGTTGACAAGTGCGCAAAAACTGTAACAGACTATGTACAAAAGCAAGAAACTAAAGTTTATGACGGTTAAGAATAATAAAAATAATTTTATGTAAACGATTATTTCTATAAATAAATTATTTGTTGAATATTGGTTTTCGTTTGTGAACCAAGTCTAAATCAACAATTGCCTATAATTTTTCTCAGAGCATAAAACATACGTTATTTATTGAATTTTTATTTTGAATTTAGTATACATTCTCAATGTAGTTTCTGTTTTTATAATAGCAATAAACTTTTCTTAAAATTGTGATTGTTGTAAGTTAGTTAAGATTTTTTTTCATAGAGTTTTCGGACATTCAATTTTGTGTTTATTACCACAGCGGTTTTTTCTTATACTATTACCACTATTAAGATTTTTGGAATTAAGCATACACTAACGTTTTTAATACAATTTTCCATTCTGGATAATGACTGCGACGTGTGACGAAAGCTCAGCTTGTGTGATAGCTACAACACGGGAATTATTTAGAATAGAAAATTGTATTACAGATGCAACCCGTGGAAACCTGAATACCGTTTTTATTAAGATATCACAAAACTCAAATTTTATAGATGATATCAAATCTTTTATTGCTTTTTTATGAATACATAACTGTATATCCTCATTTATAAGACATAGAATTAGTCTGGAGGTAAGTATCTATGTCGAGTTTATTCAATCTTTTTGTGTTTTGATTCCCTTCAGAAATTCTGATTGATTCAGAATTTGTACAATTTAGGATACTCTCAAACACGTAAAAGTTAATGCGAAGTTATGAGAAAGGAGTTTCACTCAAAAACCTGCAGGGATCGTTTGCTAGCCTTCTTAATTTTAACGTTTTTTGTTTATTTTCAAGAAAAATATGTTTTATGCAATTTAATAGTTACATGTTTTTATAACCATAGAACTATTATTTTTTATTAAAAAAACATTGTGAACATTCCTGTTTTATTCTAATACTTTAAAAGTAAACTTTGATTACTGGAATGTTGTTTTATTTTAATGTGTTTAACAGTTTAAATAGTTTTTGTTTTCTGGTTCTAAGTTCTAATTAAAAAAAATTATATTGCATAATAAAACGCAGTAATTCAAATTCGGTTTCTAAAATAAATGATAAATTAAGCTTTAAAGTTTTGCAATATGCAAGAAAAGCAATAAATAACCACACTTCAATTTTTCTATGTATGTTTTGATATGTTTTTAATGTTCAATCGATACCTAATATCTTGAAAAAAATTAAATTAAATATACGTTGCAATACATCGTTGAAATTATTTTTACAAGAATTATTTTTTTATATTTTTTACAATAACGCAGTATTTGCTATATTTTTACTGTAATTGTTTTGAATTTCGTGACTTTTTTTGTTTTAACTTTTTACTCATTCATAATCACCCGATTAAAGTGTTATCACAAATTAGCAATCTGTTTTTGTATCGTTTGGTTCGAAATTTTTTTAGTATCCTTAAGTGAAAACCGTATTTTATAATTCTTTGTAAATCAAATGTAACTTGATTTTTACGCACATTATTATATGACAGTATTGTACACTCCTGTACAATGCGGTAAAATGAGCACTAAACTCCAGGCATTAAAAAACATCTAAAAAGTATGTTAATTAGATAATACTAAACTTTATATAAATAAATGTTACTTTACATTATGTTTAATGATATCAAAAACGTAGTTATTTACAATTGAGTTTTGTTTGTAAACCTAGTCCAGCGGAGAGGTTTTCATTTAGCCCGAGCGCTGTAATTCTAAACGAACGAAATTTGTGTTAATTTTTTAGTGGACAATACATTAATATAAAAAATATAAATAATTACGTACTTATTTTATGTTGGCCTTATAGGTACCTACTTAATTACAATCATTGATTTTTAATAAAATTTAATAACATATGTTGATAAAACTGAAACCTGTACTGACGAAATTCAATTGTTTTTGTAATTAAATTGACAATTACATAGAGTATTATTACAATTTAGCTTATATGAAAATAAAACTATTGTTGTTTTTAGCAATTGTAAGGTATAAGCAAATTTATTATATTTGTTTAAAAATTGTTTGTTGGTGTTATTCTAAACAATAACACAGATAATGGTGTATGTTAATAAATCTGACAGATTGACAGATGACGTTTAATTAATTACTGAGATTTTTTAATTTGCATTTAAAGTTTTTTGAAATTTGTCATCTCGTGAGAACTATGTCAATTATGATTACAGTTCGTGATTGACATCTGTCAAGTTATCGACGATCTTGGATTGTACATTTAAAAGTTTGACATTTAAGCATTTGATTTGTTTTAATACTTTTTTATGTTATCAAAAGGGTTAACCAAGAAAATTGTATTAGGTAAATAGTCCGAAAATGAAATTTTAATGTTCGGTTGTACAAGGCAAAGTTAATTATGTTGTTGGCTGACGCCGTTGTTAACTAAATCATAGCTATCGATTTGGCAATGATCAAACAAACAATTGATTTTGTACCGATGACGACGCTTAACGTAGTTAACTACATCGTCAAAGTTAAAAATGATTTATGCAACCGGGCCTAAGTTTATCAAATTGCAGTGATTGTAATTATGTAAGTAGGTACCTAAAATGCCAATATAAGAAAAATACCCGTAATTATTGATAATTGTTAAATTATTGTTGACTAAAAAAATTAACAAAAAGTATGTGCGTTTGGGTATTACAGCGCTTTAGCTGAATGGAAACCTTGCCTGATGGGCTCGGTTTTCAAAGCTTTTGCGCTGTAAAATGCCACGTATACGTACTCAATTGTAAATAACTATTAGTTTTAAATTTATTCGAGCATCACTAAATCAGTTGAAAATATTCGGAAATGCTTTTTTTGCAGTTCTATTGTATGAGAGAACAATCAAGTTTTTTTTAACAAAACAAATATTTCAAGAAAGAAAGATGATCGTGGAAACGAGTAAAAAAATGTGAATATTTTAGAACAAAACTTCTAAATGGCCGTCGTCGTATAAAATTTAAACTACACGATTTTTAAAATTTACTTATTGTAATATTCGGAATTACTATTTTTACACTTATGTAAATGAAATTAAAAGGTTATATGACTTATTGAACAATGTTGCAATTAATCTTTTGCAAATGTTTGCTCGTTCGATCACCGTTTTGTTAGTCACTGTCTCATTCGTGCGTCATTTCCGACAAACGCCGTATAATTAAACACAAATGCATAAGCAAAGGTTTATTTAACGTACACTAGACACGCATTCATAGATTAAACGACCATTTATTTAACAAATTAGAATACTATTGTACTGACATTTTTTGAGTGCGACGTATTGATGTTTATGTAGTAGAATGGTAATAGCAAAGAGGTAATACGTAAATGACTTTAGAAAACTATTTTACAATTCAAAATAAATTAATTTAGGTATTCTTCACGATTTATTTTATTTGTAATTTAATTGAGACATCTTTCGCCGGTTATAATCAGCATAATCAGCTTAAATAAAAAATAACTAAATAAACTTATTACAATACCTACGAGGTGAACCAAAATGATTAGGGCTATTAATTTTCTCGCTACATTTAGTAAATTTTGTATTTTTATGTTAGTAGCAGTGTATTTAAGAATAAATAAATAGATCAGTATAATTACGTATTAGGTTTTACGTACTACACAAAATTTTTAAACAACTAGAAGTTTAACTTAGCTAGATTTTTAGATAATTATTATAGTTTTTCTCATGGCCGTCTAATGATACACCTGGAATTCATTTATAAAAAATTTTAATATTTAATAAGTCCTAGGAAAATCGTAGTGTACACGGGGTTTTTTATTGTAAGCTAATTAATATGAATAGGTAGAATTGATGTTTACATCAAATAGTATAATTTTTACAATTATTTTAAGGTTGTTACTCAATTTTATGAATCTGTGGTTATTAATTTGTAAAAAAAAATTGTTGTTTATCCCATTCTCATATTTTTTTTAACAACCGAAATACGAAAGGCATAGCGTTGTATAATTTTGAATAACTTAATTATATTTCAAGTTATGGCATATAGTTATTTTTTTTAATGCAAATCATTGTAAGCTATTAGACAGCTAAAATTGTTTGTTTTTTTCTCTTTTCAATGATATATAACACGTGGGTTTGATGATTTCATATTTTACTCATTTCATCAAAAAATCGATGTTTTTTAACAAACACGTATTCCCTTATAGTTTTCTGTCGTTGCAAATGTGAACAAAATAAATTATTTAGTATTGAAAGTTAGTTGATATAAAGTGCAATGGCTAGGCAATGGGTTTTCAAAATCGCGAAAAAGACGATATGATAGAATACTTGAATCAAAGTGATAACCATTCGGACGCTGCAGCCGAATTATATTTCGATCGTTACCTAGAAAGAAGACAACCTCATAAATCCATTTTTATGAAATTGAAACGAAATCTGAGGAATCATGGATCGTTTGACAAACCAAAAACAAGAAATTACGATTAATAGAATAAATTATAAGATTTAATTTTTAATTAATAATTAAACATTCAAAGTAAATTTTAAAATTGTGTTCATTCCTAGCAACACATAAATTACACCTCTTTGTAACACTACTAATTGCGTTGTGAATATGAATATTTGAGATGGAATTAACAATCAACAAAATTTTCTCTTAGTTCGTTTATGTTATTAAAAGTTCTTTTGTATACAGTGTGTTTAATTTAATTTGTTCACATTTTCAATGACAGAATATAAATATCGATTTTTTGATGAAATGACTAAAATATGAAATCATAGACCCCACGTGTTATATAACATCGAAAAGAGAAAAAACAAACGATTTTAACTATCTAATAGCCTACTATGATTTACATTTATGAAAACGCAATTATATGTCATTACTTGAAATCTAATGGAGTTATTCAAAATTATACAACGCCATTGCATTCTACTCGAAAAAGTTCCTTAAGTTCATGTAAACCGTTTTTCTCTACTTTTGCCATGTGTCGAAAATTGAGAAAATCCAACTTTCGCGTATACCTTCGAAAACAAAAAACAATTGCTCAATTTGGTTTTTACCATCGAGTTTTTCTCGAAAAAAGAGCGAGGATACGTGGTTCATTTTCTCGTATCTATTATAGTTACCGAGTTTCCCTATCAGAATATCCAATTTTGGACACCCTGTACAGGTTTTTCCCGTACTTTTACAATATACACAACCTCTAGTTTTTTCTAAATTGGTGAAAATATAGTTTGCATTTACTGGTATTTAGATTTCTATAGTTTATCTTGATTGTCTCTTTTATCTAAATTTCTTTTCAACATTCAACTACTTTATAATATTGCGAAGAAGTTGATTTTGTTTTAAGGTTAACAAATTTGGCAGTTAGGTTCTGATTTAGGCGTGTTTGGATAAACGATATACTTTTAAAACATCTTTCAGTTTAGCATTAGTTTCTTATTATCCTGGACTTCGATTGTTTGACAAACATACTTGTTCAAAGTCCACTTAAACTTAAATGAAGTTGATTTTTTTAATGTTAATTTTCAATAAATTCGATTCGTCTCCACAATTTATTTAATTTTTAATTGGGTAATACATAATTCCATAAACTGTCTTGATGAAATTTAAAATTTAAATCCTATTTTTAGTTCAAAATTATAAATATAATTCAATTTGATTTTCTTTATTATTAACAAATTGAATTTTTGGCGAAATAGTCTTTTTTATCTTGGTTACTTTCGTTTAAATGTTAACATTAATGATACAATATTAGAACTATTTTAGATTCCGGTTAGTATAACGCTATAAAATGTAATAATTGTGTATTACTTATTTTATTTAAGTTGATGCTGGTTATAACAGGTGAAACATGTCTGAATTAAACAAAAATAAAATAACTTAAATTAATTTAAAATATTTATTTAATAATTAATCACATTTAAATTGAGTTGACTGCTTTAACAAAATGAAATTAATTTACCGAGAGTTTACACAATAATTATTGTTTTTCAATTTTCTTAACATTTTCTAGATACATATTGCAAAGTTGTGGAAGGTCGACCATTTTTTTGTGTGCATCGAACATGAAGTAAAATTATCTTTTGTGACTAATAATTTGCATAATATTCGTTAAATGTTGTGGTAGAAGCTAAGCTTAAGACTTAAACGTTTTGGGTTAATCCAGAACGAGGTAATGCATTTGTGGTATGTTGCTTTGACCTAATTTTATGGTATTCAAATTAAAAGTTTTACATCTAGCCTAAAGGACTTAATTGTTACCATACGACGTCAGTCACTCGACTACTACTATAAATAATAGTGTGATAAGTGTATTTATTTATAAATATTTTAATTCACTACACTTGAAATCTGTACTATTTTAATTGTTTCTTAATAGAAAACCTATTTTAAATTTTGAATATATAATTAAGCACAAATGTTAAAAGTTAGACATAAAAATCTCACAGCTCCCACGCATTTGTAAAACAAAAATAGAAATAATTTAAATCAAAATTTAATGATTTATTTAGGTAAATCAAGTTTCTTACATAATTTTTAGGACAATAAATTATTTATTATTCAGACGATAAATTTCTTTAGAAATAATAAATTCTTTTATCTTTTTTTTATGGTTCGTTAAATAGGTTTGGATTTAGCACAAAGACTTAGAAAAAGTAGATTTACAAGTGTATGTTATTTGTTTCATTTTCGATGCCCAAACTTGCCGTGAAAGTTGAAATAAAATGTTTACTGTACACTTTAATTTATCATTTTAGTAATATTATTAAATTTAACAAATCTTTTTTGGAAGTTTAGGCAGACATGTCAATAACTGTAGTTATGATGTACTGATGGGTATTTGTTTAACAATGAGTTATTTATTGTGAATAATAATAAAATGATTTTAGTTTCTTATAATTTAACATACAGTGTGCGCCAAAAGTATGGAATAATGTGTTTATTTTGGTCCCTGTCAGGATTATCAAAAAACGTTTTGACACGTCAAATTGATTTATTTTAAAACAAACATTTTGCAGTATTTTTTAATTTTGCTACTCCCACCCTTTTTGAAAAATGACGTTATTTTTTTCCTGATAACAGATTACTTGTACGGTACGAGTTGGGATGTATGAGATTCTTCTTCCCACGTTTGAGAATGATCATGAGTTTATCAGCTTTCCAGCTGGTAGGAAAATAACCACATTTAATGCATAAATTGAATAAAGCAACGATCGTAGAAAAAAGGGAATCTTGTACAATTACACGTAAGACATTACAATGTAATCCGTAAGGTCCGGGAGACTTGTTTTTAGGAATTCTACTAGCCACCGTGGCTATATCGTCGCTAGTTACCTCCTAGTACTGTTGGGGTCTTATTTGAAAATCAGACCGGCGTCTTATTTGAGCATGCAAATGATATCTGTTGTCGGATCGTTGTCAGGAAACAGGGAGCAAACAATAGCTTTAATCGTCTCGTATTCTGAGATAGTGTATCTGTCGTTGTCTCAGACATTGGAGCACAGGAACTTATGAGAGGTCAACCTGTAGACTAACCCCCACGGGCTTGTCGCGAAGCTTTTTGCCAGGAGCTAAGCTTTGCTGTCTTCACTGCCAGTTTGTACCAGTGAAGCGCGGTCTTGTAAGGGGCAAGCTATTGAGGTTTAAATCTGCTGGTGCTTTTCGGTGATGTTTTCGTAAACAACGCACCGATCGCTTTAACCTGTCTAACTTAGGACTCCACCACGGTACACCAGCTCTAGAGCTTATGCGTATGCGATTTAAGTTACGTTGGCAAGAATCTAGGATCATCTTGGTCAACTTACAAATGAAGCCGTCTACATCTAGGATCGTAGCACAAAGCACCACGTGGAAGATAAGCAGGAATAGAACTTGCGATTGCCATATGTAGGCGAACGGGATCTATGGGTTTATAATCAAGGATTTTATTAGGGATTGGTTCTAGATGAGGGGCTTCGTCAGTTAAGTCAAACCGTTTTTTTATTTTTTTTATATCTATTATTTTTCCTGCAACAGATGGGGACGCCAAAGTGGCGTCGATATTTGTCGAGCCTAAGTGGCTAGAGAAGATGAAAGGTTGGTGAGGTTTCTTGACAACACAGAAGTCACGTCCACCCACGAGGTCCTCCACGCATCGTCCGCGCTTGTCGATCACCGGGGAGTGCTACAGCGGCGATATTAAATTGAAGTCACCTGCTATTATGATAGGAACGTCTCTTAGTTCATGAAGAATTTTATCGAGGTGGCCAATAAACGCCGACGATTGCCAAGGAGGTGTTTCCAACCGTAATCATAGATACCTACATTGCAGTTATTCGTTAAATGGTTGAGTGTAACAAAAAACAATAGCCGAGTAGAAATCCTGTCGAAGGGTGCAGCCTCACCAGCGAGCTTGTACCTTAAACCAGAACTAAACACGTATCGCTCTTGTGTTAGTAAGATGTCAATGTTATTGTCGGAGGAGAAACTCGTAGCTTCAAAAGTCGCAAATCGTGAATTGCGAAGATTCTTTTGTGCAAACGCATTAGTATTAGTTTTTGAATAATCTAAGCTAGCAAAGCAAAAAAATAATGATTTTTCGATCTATTACTTAAAGAAGCCAAGATGTAATTTAACGTTTGTGTTTTTGTAGAATGCTTAGTAGTGTTAATTTAATTTATGATCGGTAAACAAATCATCAGCAAGTGTCACAGAAGTGAGCCAGATATCCATCGTAACGTTGTGTCCAAATTTATCAATAATTTTGATTAGACGAAGGACTTCTGTTTCCCACTGTAAATTTTATAATAGACAAAAGCATTTATTTTTATATTATATTTTGCAGGTTCTAGCATTTCATTTCATGGCTTTACCCTTAACACGAAGGAACTTTCATATAACGTTTTCGCGCGAATTGTAATGTTTAAGCCATAATTGCCAATATATTTAGGCAATGATTGTACTTGTTCATTTCAGAATTCTGAAGGTTTCAGTGTTTAGTTTATCAATGCCGCGTTACTCGATCGGTCATATATGCACTATACTCAAAAAAGCGCCATCTAAAGCAATATTTAAATAAAAAACTTCATCTAAAATTTTATCAAACAATTTCCGCAAATTGCTGTTCAGTTTTGTTATCTTCATTTTTCTTCGAAGGGTATAGAAACGAAATGGCATACCAATATCAATCAACTCGAACCGACTCGAACCATCCAAAATAAAAAGAAATGAATACAAGACAATTAAAAACTTATACTTAGTTTTGTTATACTTAAAAGAAATTTTCTTTGTTGAAAAAACATAAAAGTCAGGATCATATCTATATGACAGTAATTGAAACGACTTTTTTATGGTATATTCAATATAAAATTGATGTAAATATATTATCTGATCGGTTATTAAAACAGTTGAATAATTCGCAGGTTTTTAACGATGTTATAAATTTTTGTGATAAAATTTTTATTGAGGTCATGTTTTTGCCAATTATCTAAATAGTCGATTTATTTTTTTTTTTTATAACTTAAATGGTGAACTATTACGTATTTACTATTGTAAAATATGTTTTCGCTCATGCATTATTTACGAACTTCTTTTTAGGAATACTAAATTAATTTTCGATAGCACAAACGTGAAAGTTTTTGTTGAATGCGTTCTATGCATCTATAAATATACTGAAATACAAGATACAACTACAAAATTAAATATTTATTATAATTGTGTGCTTTTGCGTATTTCGAATAAAACATTAATGATTAAAAGATCGTTGACCGGTGGATTTATATTATATTTGTATTGAAGTTGATATTGAAATACTTCACATTCTTAATTCTTTTAAATGTAATAGGTTCACTCATCATTGAGAAATGATATAATTATACTGTTTTGTATATAGTACATGTTTTTTTAAATTTGTAGATATTACTTTCTCTATAATGTTTTTTTGCATTTTCTCTGACAGTAGGCTATATAGAATAAATGAATAACAATCATATTGTTTTAAAATCTTGTATTTTTGATTTTATTATACTTTACTCATAATGTTTAGGATACACGAGATACATACAGAACATTTGTTCTAATTGATGACCGACTGCAGCGGTACAATGAGCTGGAGCACCATCTAATTGATACCAGCATGTTTCTAACTCGGCTTGTGCTGAAGTTTGCAAATTTTGTACCTGGTTTCTTAAAATACTTAAATATCTCTCACCGTTTAAATTCTCGTCATAAATAAAATAATACACGCGGTGGTTCATTAACATTCCAAACACGTTGAAGATAAACTTATGCTGATTGTTTGGTCTGATTGCAAATGGATTTTCATGCGACCAAATGTGTAAATTATGCCGATTAATAAACCCTGTTTAGAAAATTTTGATTCATCAGATCAAATAATTTTCTGAAGAAAATTTGAATCTTCTTGAATCTTCACAAGCATCATTTCGCAATACTGCACTCGTTGAATTTGATCTTGTGGATGTAATTCTTGACCAGTCGAAAATTTAAAATCGTGCATTTGCATATGATCATTTAAAATTCTATCTATCGAACTTCTATAGTATCAAAGATTCCTTTCTGCCGAACGTCAGAACTTTCAGGAAAAACATTAAAGTATCCCAATACATTGGTTTCTGTAGCTTCATTAGAGACAATTGGCTTTGGCAAATTTCGTGGTGCATTTACTTTTCCAAAATTTAGAAAATTCTTTTCAATCTTGAATTTTTGTTCTGTCATTGCAGGCAAATGCGGATATCTTCCGTTAAAGTTTCTGCAGGTCCGAAGAGTAATAGGAGCAGACTCATCGCCATCAATGTAAAACAAATTTAGAATATCAGCATTTGTGTATTCCATATTGCCCAATTAAAAACAAATATCAAGCGCAAAAATAAAAATTCAAACAGATAACACTAATAACAAACGTAAATATAACTTTCAAACTAATAGCTAACTCATAACTGTCAAAAAAAATAAAAACATAAGAAAGCATAAGAAACAATTGAATTAAAGTTTGTCAAGTATCTATGTAATTAAATTCGAATAGAAAAGTGTAAATAACTCTGTAATCATTGATTTTAGATATAGGAATATGGTATATCAATTTAAAGGAAATTTATTTCTTCTTCGAAGGGACTGATAATTAAATAAGCGTTCTATTTGAAAAAAGAGACTTCTTATTAAGTCTGGAAATAACGTCAAATATATACGTAACCGCGGGCAATTTTTTATATCTATTGCAGACAATTGTGTCTAAATCTTTTGACATTCAGAACCTAAAATTCCATTTTTGTAACTTTTACCACTTTCGATTTTCAATTTTATTTCCTAAACAAGATTTTGAAATTTTTCAGTGAAAATTTTTTTTCCTCAACAATCACAATTGATACGCTGATTATTTTAAGCACATATACTAAACATTTTATGACACATCAGAATGTGAAAAAAATTGTCTGGTTTGTATTTAAAATAAACATGTTGATGCTTCGGTATTTCCGGAAGTGCTGCCATTTAAAAAATATTTTTATTTAATAGATTAAACATGGCAAGTCGCATGTGGAAAATTTCAAATTTCTAGCTTTAACAGTTCTTGATATACTTCTAACCGACGGTCACCGTGAGACACCTGGTATATATAACAACCAGGGCATAATGAGGGGCGTTATAGATTCATTAGGCCCTCAAAAATGATACTTTTCTTCATATTTCTGTTTAGATTTAGATAATAATAAATTATCTACTTCTTTTTGTGATTTTTTTAAAATATATTTGGATTAAACGTCAAATTATTTATTGTTGTAGTCTATACTAGATAAGCTTGTAGATTTTTTGTTTAGATTTAGATGGTTTTTTTATTTATTTTTCTGCATTTTCTTTAACAGATTTGGGCAATTCTTGCACGATCTTTGTGAATGTAAAATCAACAAATAAATAATTCAAGGTCAAATTATTAACTGTTCTAAACTACTAGATATACTTGTACATTTAGTAAAAAAGAAACCAAAGTAACTGTTTTTAGTTTTTATAATACATCAAGTGAAATATAAAATCTTGAATGCACTACTGGCGTTACTGGATTATAACCCTATCCAGCACGTTGCTATCTGTGCGTAATCGTCGTAATAACGCCTTTGGTGCATACATATACTATAGTATACATATATATGCTACTATAATAATCAAATTAATTATTTTAAAGTTTATATCAATGACTATATCATTAATTACTTCTCTAGAGAAAGATCAGTCACTACTACCTTAAAGGAAAAGCTTAATGACTTTAGAAACACGTAATGTTGGAATTGACGAACGGCGTAGTTTTATAATATTTATTAATTGAATTAAATTAAATATAAGTTTTCCGTGTTGACTGCAATATCATGAAGTAGAATTAATTTGAATTAGGATATCGTCTCTAACACTGAACATGACGTGTTCTTATAATTATGCCCTATTATTAGGATTGTAGTAGTTCTATAATATTGTGACGTTCTTATTGAATTAATACTAATTCAGAAATATTTCAAGTTATACTTGTACGTTAGTTTTATTCCCACATACTCTATTATATAATTCCATACTCAACAACGGACCTCACAAGTGTAAAGCTGCGCTTCAGACAGAACAGATCTCAACTGTACAAATTTATATATTGTTTTCTGTAGCTCGGGTATGAGTACCACTAAGCAATGAGTTTTTCTTGGTTGATTAAGGTTAAGGAAGCCGGAATGCCACAGTTTTTAGTAGTAACTTTTAAATAATAAAAATCTTTTACTGTTGATTGATTAAAAAAATAGTAATTTTTCATATTGCTGCCGGCTAGTACTTTTTTTGCAAATTTTTTTAGTTAAAGGAAAGTACAACATGCGTGTAATGAAAACTATAAAATTTGTTTGAACTAGATACATCTTTTACAGGTAGATACCGACACAAAAAATATTCTCTGTCAGATCATAAAAGTCGCGCATACTACTTGCCAATTCTAATATTTTAAAATGTTGAAAAACTTTCTTCCGTTCTCAATGTAAATTTCGAACAGCACTTGTAACATACCAAAATACGTCTTACCGAATAGTGTGCAACATGTTATCCGACACGTTGTTTTCTCACGTTATTTTAACGTGAGTAACTTAACGTGAGATGATACATCATAGGGTTAATTGATCTTTTTCCAAACAGACAGTAATTGAATGTGTTACATGGAAAATAGCATCTGTTGTACTTCTATCACTCGGCAAATTGGCTATCAGAAAGTACTTTACAATCTAAAAAATCGACCAATCTAGTTTTGACATTTTTTCACGACTTCAGCTATACTTGAAAGCTAAGAAATAAGACGATTGCCTAGAACTGATTTGTAAACTGCTTAATGAAGTTAAATTATTATATTTTTAAGTTCTTGAGGAAAACGACCTTGTTAAAATCAGAGGTTTATTGCGGAGAGGTACAGCCACAGCATTAGGGTCGAACATACCTAAGATTCATCGATGAACGACATTTAGGTCGCGGTCGCTACAACCTTTACTTTCTTATGAGATCGAACATACCTAAAATGTTTATGATTTTGAATCCTTTAAATTTATTAATTGTTCTGACAATTTTTTGGTTGCGCGACAACCTATAATTTTTTACTACAAATTAAAGTACACGTTCAACTTTACAATAAAATTGCGTTTTTGTAGTTGAATATTGATGTAATCCGAGAACGGGGCCTAAACGGCTATCGCGACCCTAACATCGATCGAGCTCATCCATGTATCCTTGGTATGTTCGCAACCTTAGATTTGAAAATTAAAAAAATTCGAGGACATCTTATCTATTCTGGGACCCACATTCTTCTTTATTTGCTAATTCGACAAGCTTTACGCTTCAATTCACACATACTGGTCTAAACAAAAATTAATGTGGGTAACTATTCCGGTTTAAATAATATTTGTTTTTGTTCTGACAATCCTTAAATAGTTGAAACTTATTCAAATCTATCATAATTTTAAATAACCATGCCTGAGTAATAATATTGTAACGAATTTTAAAATTAATTTATTCAAAACTATTGAACCATAATTTAAAACTAATTTTTATTAACATAACTTTTTTTTAAATTAAACCAGCTGCACTTTTCTTTATCTAAACTGGTATTTGTTTATATTAACAACACGTTCACTTACACGACGTTGTATTTATTTTCACTGGCACTCTTGTTAAACAATATTTATTTACACAGATACTCCACACTTCCGATTTCTCATTAGATGAAACTTTAAATCTCTTCAGATACCCTTTATATTTTCACACTGATATAGAACATTCCATCTTTAGTGACAATCTTCTCGAAGTTTCCAATTACACCGGGAACGTTTC
This sequence comes from Aquatica leii, assembly GCA_035610365.1. Taxonomy (NCBI): domain Eukaryota; kingdom Metazoa; phylum Arthropoda; class Insecta; order Coleoptera; family Lampyridae; genus Aquatica; species Aquatica leii. The sequence continues at coordinate 50,828,157 of CM069433.1, read as the reverse complement.
AATATCAAAATTAATCAAACTGTTCAAATTTAAAATTTACATCGACTTGGAACAAAAATATTATCAATTTTTTCAATATTTCTAAAAAGTAATGTTTTATTACAATCAAAGTTCACATACTTCTATAAAACTAACACTAATGTAAAGAAAAATTGTTATTGATAAGCAATATTCAAAACAAAATTGTCTCTTTTTTACAAATACTTTGCCATTTTCGGTCTATATGCAGCAATTAAAATTCAGGAGCTAGATAGTGATTTCCAATACCCACGGTTTTCTGCAAGGTTACGGTTGTGCTAAAATCTCAGGATTGTTTTTATCACGTTCAGAAATTTTTTTAAGCTCCGACAACAAAACCTTGCATTGCCGTAGACAATTTTTGAAGACAATGTAAGTTTTATGTCGCCTTGAATTTTAGTTGGTAGCCTATGTATTGTACTTGTACTACCCTAGGTTATGTCTTTTAAATCGCTGCCCAGATACAATTGAAGTTCTCAAAGACGTATTTATTGAAAGTCTCAGGGACTCCCGTTATATTTACTTTGTCATTACAAATATAACTTTGCAGGTTGGATAATTCACATTGTAAGTTTTTATTTTCATCTTTCAATGAAACTTTTTTTAATTATTTATGAACAAATGTAAATGTAAAATAGGTAAAATAGTAGACAAAACTATATTTTTTGATGGATTATGAACTTTGGATATGTTGTTTGTTTGTTTAAATATTCATCTTAATTCGCTTGTAAGATAACGATATGAAATTCACCTACTGCGTATTATATTATTTAAAGCAAACATTGTGTCTGACTGCCATTACTTTGGTTCACAACAAATTGCGTATCGCGATTTCAATTTAAATAAAGTTTCTTCGAACATAATTTATCATTCGTTGGAGTAGTGGTTTTTGCAGTTCATAACTGCAACGATCTTTAGGAAAATCAAGTTACGATTTTATTATTCAAAATTTAGGTACATTACAATAATTTTTTTCGGGTTTCTTTTGGCTGTAGGCTCTGAGACACTGACTTACCTTGCTTTATGGTAGTCACCGCACAAATTATGTAATCAGTTGTTATTTCAATGTTTGTGCAACCGGAGTGTAGAGTTATGGAAAATAGCGTGCCAACACAATTCGCCATTACCACTATTTTCAAAATGTAATGTTAGTGTAAAACGTGTTTGAATATTTACAGATGACTATCAAGATTCAAACTTTCCTATGCTTTCCTGTACTACTTTCTTAAATGGAATAAATAATAGTATTATTTACAAAAACATTATAAACAATTTAATTTTAACCGAAGTTGAAAGTTTTTGCAAAGTAAATAATATATATCCATCTAGTATATTATGATTTCAAGTGTCAATATTTACCAAACTCTCGAAACGAATAGATATCGATATTTACTGTTAATAAATTATAATTAATTTAACTCGTTTATATGATTTTCTACACTTCAAAAAATACAGAAGATTATTTAGGGAATATTATTGTTCAACGAATTGTTAAAGTGTTTGAATGTTTAATGACAGAGTAACGTTAAAATTTATTTAACTAAGTGTGAACGGGGCTAAGTTTATTTTTACTTTATAAACTTTTGGATGAAAAACGCCATGATTTAATACGGTGAACTATAGTGCTTACAAATTACAGTTAAAAGAAATCATAAAATTTTATTAAATTATATTTATTATTTGTATTAATTATTAATTTGCTTACAAATGTTAACTGACTGTAATTACAAATTCTATTAAAAAATGTTGTTATACAAGGTGTTTCACACACTTATTAGGCGTTTTAGGAAAACTATCGATGTGTCAGTTTTAAAAATGTCGAACACAGACTTTGCATGTATTACGTAACGAATGGTATTAAATCGCTGGAGTAGTAGGTAATATTGTTTGTTGTCAACTTTTAATGACCTAATACTGATAATGAATTAAATTTATAACCTTCGTGTAGAAGAATCAAAGTAGTAGTAGAGTTCGCGTAATTTGTAAAAGACCTGTCACGTGATATGCGCAGTAGGTACACAAAAAATTGATCGACTAATCCATTCTTGCGAAATGAGACGTGTTCTGATCTAATAGTCGATTCACGGTTGTTATTTCTTTCGTTGTAGAAATTGTGTTTGCTTTTTGAAATTTTGATTAGTCCTAAAGTGTATTTTTCAAGACAATTTTGCTAGTAAAGTATTTGCTATATACGCCACGGCCACTGTTTTTTTGTCGTAATACAATAATTGGCATTTTGCGACGCTATTGTCTTTAGAAAGTCGCGCAGAAAAACTCCTCCTTCCTTTGCAAATTACGCAAACTCTAGTTAGTTATGGAACGAAGTTTTAAAGTGTGCATTTCTTCAGACTTCAGACACAATTTATTTAGAGAAAGCAACAGTTTTAAACAGAGAATTATTAATTAAACCAAAACCTATTATAAATATTGTAAGGGTTTTTAAAACTAATTTATTTAAACTAGCTGTTAACACGTAATTTAGATATGAAACTCACACTAACAAAACGTAACGATATTTAAGCAAAACAATTTACAAGTAATTTATATATGACTATCATTGAATATTTATAAACGATGTCCGCGGATAAGTTTCACTTTTATATATCTGCCCTTGATGCACTTGTTTATTTGTACTATTTAAAGCGAGACAGTATTCTTAACACTTATTAATATTTGACTCTTTTATCACATTGTCTTCATCTTCCGTGTTTTATTTATACATTTGCGGTTTTTCACAATTAAAATGTTTTTGAATTTCTTTAACAGGAACTTCTTATTGGTCATCTTGGTGTAATCTCCACCTTCTGATTAAGTAAAACCTAAACATTTTTATTGGACATTATTAACACATTTGTAAAAAAAGAAATGGTTATTCGCAAACTCAAAAATAAATTTTAAGTAAACGTGCTTTTCTGATAAATAATGTGTAAATAAAAATCATGAAACCGGACGTATGTACTTACCGCCAAAGACTTGACCAGATAGTCTAGGGATTAGGCGTAAGTTTATTAACACTGCCTGAAGCACTATTCTTACGAATAGTAAAAACTACAATAGTAGATTTATGAATTTGTTGTAAACGCGATAAGTTTATTTTATTACGTTTTGCATTGACAAGTTTAAATTTGGGGCCGCAATTTAGTATCCGCTTCCGCAGATGGATGTTTCCGTTTTAATATGCTCTAGTACATACATGTACATATACTCGCTCGCAACCAAAAAAATCCCGTTATGTGGTCTCCCCACTGGGCAAGTCTTGGTGTGTGCTCACTGCCAGAAGAGCGATGTTATTAGCAAACGTAGCGATTTCAGTTTTTCTTTAAATTTGAACAATACTAAGTATATAGGCACAAGCACACTGTCTTGAGGCACTCCCTCATGTGGTCTTATTTATAAATATTTTCATGTTTGACCGTAAAAAGTCTGTTTGAGATATATGATGTTAGTATCTTTGCATATTCCCTTGGGAGCATTGCTTTAAATTTATGCCTCAAATGATTGGGTCAGAATAGTTGTGCCTCATCTAGGGATACTGCTGAACATTTGGTTTTCTTCTAGTACGCATTCCCTTACATCTGTATTATCTGATTTATACTGTTGAGTGTTTTTGTCGGAATTTAAATTGATAGATCCGTTATATGTATAGAAGTTATAATTTTTTAGCAGTTTAAACATGGCTATATTATATTATAAACCTGACAGTTGTTTCAAAATTTCTCTAGTGATCAAGATATTTCAATAAAATTTTTCCAATTTGCTTTGATTGCGACATGGTCAAAAACTAGCCCGAAACTTACAGAATTTACTGAAGAATTGTGTACAGCTTATATTAGTGCCGACATACCGTTAGTAAAATTAAAAAATGAAGTATTCTGTAAGTTTTTGGAAAACTATAGCAAAAATAATATTCCTGACAAGTTTACAAACAAAAAATCACGTTCCGAAACTATTTAGCAGAACCTTGGAGAAATTAAGATAAAGTGACAAACCATAAATTTATGTGCCGACATAGGACAGCAGGTGAAATTAGAGCATAAATACAAGCAAAAAATGTTAAAATCAAAGTTCCATTAAAACATTTTATAAAAATCAATCAAAATCACATAAATGGTAAATTACGGACCTGTAATCTCTTAAAGTTGTTGGCGCCACTAATAAAAATAAACTGTTCTAAGAAGTGTAAATTTCTTCTCGTTGATTTGCTGACACTAAAAATAAAAATAAATACAAAATAATGCTATCGGATAACGCGCAATTAAATTACTGTGTTAAATGAAGTTGCTATTTTGCACATTATTTTCAAGTACACTAAATAATACCTCCTCTATTTTATAAAACACAAACGGGTAAACGTCGTCGCAAATTGTTCGTTACTCGCGTAAATAATTGCACATTCTGTGTAATTCAATTGCATTTGCTGCTGTTTAAAATCGATTTTGCAGCTTTTGTCTATTAATTACGGGGTATTATATACTTCACCTTTCACATAGCTCTAGAAAAAATTCTAAAGGGTTCATATTTGATCAACGGGCTAACCAGCGTCTAGTAAGTTTCTTCCAATTCAACGACTGGTAAAAATTATATTTAAGAAATCGCAAACGGGTGATTTACTTGCTCTATCGTGCATACACCACATTGTTCAGCGAAATTCAAGGGGTACGTCATCAAATTCTAGCGCAAAAGTTTCTTGTAAGTATAAGTCGCTTTTAAGTCTTTCTGGTAAAATAAACGGTTCTATTAAACTATTTCTTAAAATACCCGCCCAAACATTAATAGAAAACCGCCACTGAAAATTATTATGTTGAATTTCATTAGGGTTTTCTTTATTCCAAACATGCGTGTTGTGAAAATTCAGCAATCCATTTCGTGTAAAACAACACTCATTTGAAAATAATATTTTGGCACTAAAATCAGGATCTAAAGCTTCTTGTTGCTGCAACTACTCACAAAACTCAAGGAGCGGTTCAAAATCAACGTCGGTTAACTGTTGGCCTCATTGAACATGGTAAGGACACAAAGAATAATTCGTTTAAACGCGATGTAGCGTACTATAGGACACGTTAGCTGCGCTGCCTATTTGTCTATTGCTACTTCGTGTTTGATCTTTTACAATATATAATATAGGCACATACATTAAAGAAAAACAAATATTAAGTTTTGATTGTATTGAAAAGATTTATTCTTCTTCCAGTGCTAATATTCGAGGTGGTCTTTCTCGACCACGGCTTTCTTAGGTAGGAAGAACACCTCCAGTTTCTCTAAGTCCTTGCACGACGCTAAAATAAGGTTTATTAAAGGCAATTGTCTATTAGGATATTGCTTTACCCACAATCTACGTCTAGTGTGGAGATTAAAATTACACTTACACGAATCACATAGTGTTACGGCCATCAATTATCCTAGACCGGGTTTGCTTTAAATGAGTAGCACCTGCGGCAGCTTAGCGCGCCACTGAATAATTGTAAACCTTCAAGAGGCAGTTAACGTGCGTAGGACAAGTACAATTAAGCGAATTAACGATGCAAAAGACCCGATTAGGATGGGTGATAGGTGGAAAATTCGGAAATGCAGAGGAATCAATAAAATCAATCAGTTGTTATGCAACCGGGGGTTATGACAATGAAACTCTCGATAAAACACTAACTAATTTTTGAAAAATTGAAGAAATCGATACCCATTCAAATTTATCTGTTGCAGAACAGTTTTGCGAAAACCATTTTATAAGTAATTTAAAACGTAGTAGCGATAACAGATTTATTGTAAAAAGCCCATTAAGAGATAATTTTAACGATTTAGGTAATTCTAAAGAGCTCGCATTAAATAGATTTTACTCTTTAGAACGTAGATTAATGAAAAATAAAGAATTACGAACAGATTATTCCAAATTCATGCACGAATATTTGAGATTAGGTCACATGACAGAGATTGCAGATAATGATGACAATAAAATTAGCTACTGGTTACCACATCATGCAATTATTCGCGCGTCTAGCCTTACCACTAAGCTTCGGGTAGTATTCGATGCTAGCATGAAAACTGACAGTGGTTTAAGCTTAAATGATGTTCAATATGTAGGGCCGACAATACAAAATGATCTTTTTTCAATAGTGCTACGATTCAGAAAATATAAGTATGTAATGACAGCTGATATTTTCAAAATGTACCGGATGGTGCTTGTAGATAAATCACAGAGGTCTTTGCAAAAAATTTTTTGGCGTTCAGACCCCGAGGAAGAACTTAAATGCTATCAATTAAATACCGTTACTTACGGTACAGCCTCAGCACCATATCTTGCGGGGCGGTGTTACATCAGTTAGCAATCGAAAATCAGAACAAATTTCCCGTAGCAAGTAGCGTAATAAAGAAGGATTTCTATATGGACGACCTAATAACTGGAAGCGATTCGGGATGCAAAATGCTACAGTTGCAGAACGATATAACAAAAATACTATCCTCCGGGGGTTTGAGTTACGAAAATGGCAATCAAATAATCCACAATTAAGTAGACAATTTCGCGTTAATGACAACGTGGATGCAAACATGCTCCCAATAGGTGACAATGATATGAACAAGACATTGGGCATATTTTGGAATCCAAAACAAGATTTAATTCAGTATAGTATTTACAAGAATGCTAACAATAATATCATTACAAAACGTACCATACTATCAATAGTTTCGCAAATCTATGATCCACTTGGCCTTTTGGGACCAATAATAATAATAGCTAAAATAATAATACAAAAACTATGGCAGGCAAATCTTTCTTGGGATGAGGCAATCCCTCAAAATTTGTACACAATGTGGGAAAGGTTTAAGAGCAAATTGTATAAATTACATTCAATAAAAATTCCACGATGCGCTCTAACTTCAAATTATAAATATGTCGAGCTGCCCGTATTTAGCGATGCCAGTGAGCGAGCCTTTGGAGCTTGCGTATATTTTCGTAGTAAAGATAGTTTAGGTCAAATTCAGTGTAGATTGTTGACAGCAAAATCACGCGTAGCACCAGTTAAGCAAGTAACACTTCCAAGATTAGAACTATGCGCAGCACTATTAGCGGCACAATTAAGCGTAAAGGTAAGATCCGCTATGAATTTGAAATTTGATAAGGCATATTTCTGGACGGACTCGGAGGTAACGCGCTGTTGGATACAAGGACCCGCAAACAAATGGAAAACCTTTGTAGCCAAAAGAGTTAGTGAAATTCAGAGTTTGACCGACATAAGTGAGTGGCGCCATGTCAGCTCAAAAAACAATCCAGCCGATCTAATTTCACGTGGCATAGATGTTGATGAGCTGGAAAATTGTACTCTTTGGTGGTCAGGGCCAATATGGCTACAAAACCATATAGATTTACCATTAACCAAAAAAAGCGTAAACCCGCAAGATGTTCCAGAGCAACGCGTCGTAACAAATCTAGTAATTTACAGTAATGTTGTTGACTTTGAGCGTTTTTCGTCAATGACAAAACTTCAAAGAACATTTGCGTATGTTTTACGGTTCATCTTTAACTTACGATCAAAGGTTAAACAATTAGGAAAGAGAATGGGAATTTTGACGGGTGATGAACTACAAAACTCCTTAAAGGGTCTCGTTAAATTATGCCAAAGGGAAGCCTTTCCAAAAGATTATGAGCAATTACAAATTGAAAGGCGATTGCACAAAAAGAGTCAATTATTAAACTTAAATCCATTTATAGATGAAAATGAATTAATTCGGGTAGGGGGTAGGATACAATTGGCAAATTGTAAAGACGAAAAAAGGCATCCTATGATTCTGCCTAGAAAGCATCACTTAACCATTTTAGCATTGCAACAGGAACACATTAGATTATTGCATTGCGGTCCAACAATGCTGCTCGCTTCAATTCGTGAAAAATTTTGGCCGTTAAACGGGCGAAATGCATGCCGCGCTGTAGTGCAAAAATGCGTAACATGTTTTAGAGTAAACCCACCTAGCTTAGCAAACAATCTTATGGGTAATTTGCCCGCCTATAGAGTAAGTCAACATTTCCCATTTTTCAATACCGGGTGCGATTATATAGGACCATTTCAATTGAGGGACAGAAATACTAGAGTTTCAAGGGGTGCCAAATTAATAAAAGGATATGTGTGCCTATTTATATGTCTTTCGACAAAGGCGATACACCTTGAAGCGGTTTCAGATCTAACCACAGATTGTTTTATTGCCACGCTAAAAAGATTTATTGGTAGGAGGGGTAAACCGGCAAATATATTCTGTGATAATGGCACGAATTTTGTTGGCGCAAAGACCGAACTAAAAAAGGTTGAACAATCTTTACGAAACGATTTTATTCAAAATTATTTGTCAACGGAAAACATTATGTGGCATTTTATTCCTGCCAGAGCACCTCATTTTGGAGGTATCTGGGAAGCCAATGTAAAATGAACGAAGTACCATTTAAAACGGGTCATGGGAGAATCTCATCTAAATTTTGAAGAGTTCGCAACCATATTAATTCAAATTGAAGCGGTTCTTAACTTCAGACCTCTATGTCCCCTCTCCTCCACACCCGATGAATTAACTCCACAAACACCCGCACATTTCCTGTTGGGACGCCCGTTAACTGCATTACCGGAAAGGTGTTACATAGATACAAAGGCGAGCCGATTGAAAAGGTATGAACGGCTGCAAAAAATCGTTCAGCACTTCTGGGCACGATGGCATCGAGAATACCTAGGGGAACTTCAAACTCGAAGCAAATGGAAACAACGTGCCCAACAAGACTTAAAGGTCGGGACCATCGTTCTCATCAAGGAAGAGAATACCCCACCATTACAATGGCACATGGGACGCATCACAGAGCTGCATCCAGGAAGTGATAAAATTGTGCGCGTTGTGTCGGTGCTAGTGAATAAAAGAGTAGTAAAACGACCGGTATCAAAACTATGTATTTTTCCGAGTGAAGACAATTCAAGTATTTAGATAAATAAGTATGTCAATCGTTCCATTTTTATGTTAATATTATTATATTCTATGATTATTGTAATGGCATTTATATTATGGCTTTATAGTCCACTTTGTAGTTTTATGGGTTTCCGATAGGTATAGATTTTTTGTAATTTATTGAAAATGCATTTACATTGTTCAAGGCGGCCGGCATGTTACGGCCATAAATTATCCTAGACCGGGTCTGCTTTAAATGAGTAGCACATGCGGCAGTTTAGCGCGCCACTGAATAATTGTAAACTTTCAAGAGGTAGTCGGTTGAAGACTGTCGTCGGTAACACTAATAAAGTTAAGTTGTGAAAGAAACGTATTTCAATTACTTCAACCACCTAAAAGTATACAGTCCACAAATTAACGATACGCAATAAACACATAGCATCAACTAAACAAATCCGTTAAAAAAATTGAGACAGATTGTCGAACTCAGTTCTAAGAAAACTAAATTTTCCATTTAATTATCTGAAGTCTTGTTTTAGTTACAACGAAAGATAAAGGTGATCGTGCACACGAAGTACATTTTGTTAAGTTATGTCAGTAATAATGCTTTAAAACTTTAATATCTGCTTTAATGAATTATTAATAGTTGATTTTGTAAAAGATGAAAAATTAAAGAAAACAATAATTAATACAAGAAATCAATACGTTTTACGGATTTTACAGCATTTACTTTACACTTATCATTTACCGCATAGTTACAATCAACAAACAATTTTCATTTGTTTAGATAGTCAGGACCGACTTGAAAAGTTTACTTGCAAATATCTCAAAACTGGGCCACTTTAGACCAAATCTTTAAAATAAACATTTTCATATAACGTCGCAAGGAAACTACTCCTTGAGTTTGTAGTCATATTTCAGATTACGAAAATGCTGCGCCGTATATGTGTAAAGCAATGCAAGGTCTAAAGTATTTAAAGAAATTTCTTAAGACATACTGCTTCCGTTTATGATTATTACTTGATACTTCTATAGAATCTGCAATTTATTATGCAAAAAATTTTAAAATTGTCAAGGAAGCTGTCGATAAATTAGATCCCGAAGAAAGACAATCATTTTAGAAGAAAAAGGGACTTTGAGAGAATTTGATATTCATTTAAGCAAATTTATCATGTATAACATTATTTGCTATAACCAAACTTGAAGAAAAAAGAAGCAGCAGTACTTTGTTCGAGGGGTTGATCACTGACTAAAATTTGCTACACCTTTTTAAAATATGTATTTACAAATATTTTCCAAGTATTTACCAATATTTACTGACTTTGTTTAAGTGAACTAAAGATAAATAAATGTAACCATAATTTAAAAAAACGTGTTATTGAAAAATACGGATTGTCAGTAGCTGAAAAACATATATTTAAATTTGCCACTATAGCGTCGAGTGACGTGGAACGGGTCTTTTCACGATACAAAAACATTCTTGCCGACATCAGACGTAAATTTACATGTGAACATTTATTGCGCCATGTAATTATCAAATGTAGTCAATATTTGTAAATGTTTAAATATTTAGTACTACATATATCGTTTTAGTAATGTATTATATAGGAAATACATAATAAAACTTATAAAAGGCACATATTTTAAATTTATATTTTTAGTGTTTTTTGTGCATATTTGTATGCGTATTTCAAGTGTTTTTAGTACCTACAGTTGGCATAAGCAAACAAGTTACGCGAAACGATGTTGTTGAGGGGGCATTGATTTTGACTGTACATTCAAGCAAAAAGTATTTTGGTGGTAAATTTAAATACTTTTTGGTTGTGTAATTTCCGAAAAAATAATTAAACCTCACTTATGTATTATTGTAAACGAGTTACGATGAAAATTTTTGATCATTTTTTTTACATTGATTACTGGAATTAGCTGATGTCCTACTAAGTTAGCAATCCGATTGGTAAAACAACAATCAAAACTTACAACTGTGACAAAACTCTTAAATTAAACTGCAAACATTAAGCAACTTCGCTCAGAGGAACGACAGGCTTAAAAGATACATATGATGATGATGATGAAGAGTACACGGAAAAAAAGGGGAGGGTGACAAAAAAAATATTAGAAAAAAACTCACTTTAAATTATTATTACAAGAAAAACATGTATATCAAAACTTTTATAAGTTTAGTATATTTAATCTTACATATTTTCCCACTAAAATAATAAAAAACTAAACATTACATTGAATTTAAAGTAATTTAATAATTAATAAAATTATTTTGTCATTTTGTGACAGTCCTCTTTCTTTTTGTGTACTCTTCATATGCAAATTAAAATTTTAAATAGAAATTTTTATGAGTTTTAACGATACGCTTATTAAGTAACTTCGGCTAACAAGTAAATATGTCAATAGTCCTTTGAGTTTAATTTTATGTTATTTATTATCCGCGTCATTTGTTCTTGTAAAAAGTTTAATTTCTATTTGACTTTGATAAATAATTATATAATATAGTCGTAGAAAAAGTAAAGTATATAATTCGTAAGGAATGTGTATTGCCAACTCGTATGAACTGTAACTCGCCTTCGGCTCGGCTACGGACTTTCATACTCGTTGCCAGTGGCTACCTTTTTTTCTCTTTATAGAATATACTATTTCTTAAATATTTTTACTTATTTTTATATATAATCATTATATTGTAATAGTGCAATATTAATTTTGTAACTTTAAAATTTAGTTTACTTATTTTCTGGGTACCTTGTTTGTTTACGTGCTCTGTAACTATCCGAAACTTAGATAAGTATATGTTATATAAATTGTTTGGTTTCTGTTAATGCAAAGACGACATTAAGTATAGTAGAAAAACCAAAAGTACCATTAGCATAATAAACACTATGGAACTAAAAACTTAAATTTAAAAAAAAATGTAAAATTAAATTAAATACAAGTACATTAGTGATTGCAAGAAGTTTTTACCAGCATATCATAACATATTCTGCATCGTTAAAGAACTATATGGTTAATGTAGGTACTAACATGATACGAGCAATTAATTTTGAACGGTTATTATACACATGTAGCATTTTCGAGAATTATGTTAAAAAAACGGTAAGCAGTAGTAGTAATCCCTTTCTGAAGTTTTTAGCGTCACAACACACAGATTTGATCATAGACCTATTTTTGGTTGATAGTTATCGATATCGTTGATAATTAGAAAACTAGTTTTTTTGAATTATTTTAAAAATTAATATCAACGTAAAAATTTTAGTTTTTAATTAACCAATATTTCATAATTATAAATAAAACTGATTTATTTCTTTGATTTTTAGGTCGCCGATACGTAGCAAAAGGGCCTCAGAACTAGGATTGCATCCTATATTGGATATACCAACACCCAACAACATAACTATTATAGGAGTAAGATCAGAAGCTGGCTCAAACGAACCTACCTTGGATGAATTTGGAGTACCTGAAATGCTAGTCAAAACTTTATATAATTTACGTCTTTTTGGTATTAATCTTAATAAAAACATGCTGGTTGCATTTACTGAAAATAAAGGAGATGTTGGTAGCAGATGTTTAATGTCGATGGATTTGGTTTTTCCGGTAAGAAGTTATTTTAGTCTATTCTTGTCTGATCAGGTGTAGCTTAATGTAGAATAATAAAACATTTTTACCCTAATTATGGTTGACATCGTCGAGTTTTTACATAAAACTTACTTTAGATTTGCATAAGGTTGCTATATATTTCTTATTTAGAAGGATTATAATTTACTGGATTCGTGCGAAACAAAAATTTTCCTTTAAACAATGTTTGTTTAATCGATACACATACGTCAGTCTGTATAAAGTATTACTAAATCAATTTTGACGCTTTTGGTATTTATAAAGTTTGCAGCTTATTAGCTTTTCGCTTCCGCAGTTGCTGTTGTAATCATTATATATTTTTAAAAACTATTACGTCGAAAGTACGTATTTGGCAATTTTCCAATAAAGTTTTTTTAATAGTTTCAATAAATGCTTTGCTTTACTCTAATAAAACCAACACTTTAGATATTTGAAATTATCAAATGTTTTTTATTCTCAATACAGCCGCCACTGTTTATTGTTTGTTTTACGAGTTGCTTTTTAGATTCTATATTATTCTTTTAATACTTTAAATTATTCTATTTTATGCAAATTCTCAATTCCATGACATTTTATAAATCTTAATACGTACTAACTGACGTGATCACTAACTTTTCTATTATTCGATTTTGGTTCGCTATGTTAATGACGTTAATGTCATCTAGGCGAAATTACACTGAACAAGGAAGTAGCCGAAAAATCTTTACAGAGAGCATTAGAAAAATGATTCATCTGATTAAATTTCGCATCAATTAATACTAAAATTTCTTATAATATTTTGATGCTATAACATATTATTAACAAAGCGAGGAATAGTTTTTGGGAAAATGTTTATATACAAACTTTCTATATAGACTGTCTCAAATTAGATATTTGAAAATGATTTTGTGGCTTATTATTCTGCGCATATGTATTTAAAATTTTCTGAAAATCAGATGGTACTGTAACATAAAATTACTAATCTCAGTTTCACTGATGGGAGATAAAACAGCAAAGTTTGTTAGTGTGCAGGAATGAGTTTGGTATAGGACCAAAGAATGGTATAGTAAAAAAGTAAAATGCGTTTTCTCAATGTTATAAAAGTTATTGTTCCTGGTAGATAGTTTCGCAGCTATATTAGGTTGTGGAGTGAGTGATATTTATACTAACAATTATTTTACTTATCTGTTTTAAATGAAATTATGTTGTATAGTACATGTAAACAAAGATTTGAAAAGACATTAATATTTATGTTAATTTTGTAGATGTAGATGTTATAAAAAGAACAATTAAAAGTCAACAAGTTTACGTTTTCGTTTTTTTTTTAATTAAATATTATTTTACCTTGAATCTTATGTGCAATTTATTTAAAAGTATTTACAAATAATTTACATATGGTTACTTTGAATATAATTAATTTCTAACGAATACTAATAAAATGTAACGATATTTAAAAAAAAACAACTTATATGTAATTTATATATGACTATCACTCGATAGTTTTAAACATTGTCCGCAGATAAGTTGCACTTTTGTTTATCTATATTGGGATTTATTTTCACTGGCCTCTCTTTCTTGATATACCATATGGCTCGCTACAGATTTTCGTATATCGCCTTAATACCACCAGATAGAAAATGAAGCGTCGGTCATCACGTGTTTTTAAGACTTGACCGACAACAAACCGGATGCTGTCTTCATAGTTTATCTAACCGTTCAAACTTTTTCTTAAATACTACTGCAACCCTTTTGGACATCTCAAGATTTTCGCTCACGCAATGTACAATGGCGTAATCCCTACGTGTTTGGAACATATATCGGTTGTAACTCCGAACCTATCCGTCCCAGAACCTTCTTACATACTTATAAACTTATCGAAGTTTTGCTTGTTTTTACCCTAGTTCGGACTTGGTCTTGGGTAACGATGTTACCCAGCAAACGGGTTCGCTCGGTTGTAACACCGTTTTGTGTCTTGACGTCATATGTGGTCTTCATTTTGTCACTGGCAATTAGCGTGTCTTTACAGATTGGTTCAGTTACTTCGTCTAGCTTCTTCATCAACTTGCTGACGTAGTCTTCTTCAGCAATTTTTTCTTCCGGTTTTCGTTCAAATTGTACGTATTTCGCAACTAAGCATGACACAGGGTGTGCGTCAACACATCTCAATCAATGACTTTGGTGTTCGAACATTACTTTGGCTAAGTACTTTCTCATTATTCGATTCATCAGTTCAACCATGCCATCAGATTGAGGATAGAGAGGCCTCGTTTTAGTTTTCTTAATTGACAAACGTCGGCAAACTTCTTGAAACAGCCCCGACATGTTGCGGCCTTGGTCGGAGTGTAATACCAACGGAACTCCAAACCGTCAGAAAAACTCTTTCACTAATACGTGTGCGACTATAGCTGCTTCTTAATTGAATATGGCGTAAGTCTCCGTCCGTTTCGTAAAATAATCTATCGCTACCAAGATGTATTTGTTTTCCGAATCAGATTCTGGCAACGACCCTGCCATGTTATTCGTTGCTCTCTAAAGAGGTTCACACGTTATAATGTTTCATTGGGGCTTTGCGTTTTTTCGTTGGATCATTTTCTGATGCACAGATCGTGCACTTACGGCATCATTCCATGACGTCTTCTTTGTAGTTCATCCAGTAGCATCTTTCTCGAACTTTCTCCTAATGTCTTCTTTACGCTAAAGTATCCTCCTGATGTATTATCGTGTAGATCTCGCAACACCTGTGACACTATGTTCTTTGGCACTACCAACTGCAGTCTGTTTTGCGTGCTCTCGGCACTCTTTGGGGATCGCATCATAAAACCGTCTTCCACTCTAAAAGTCCCAATGCGCCCAGTATGCTTTGATGTTTCTGTCTAGAGCACTCACTTCTTTCCAATTTGGTCGTCGGCCGTTTACTTACAGTTCAGGAGTAATAGCGAAGGCTTGGACGGCCGGAATACATACTAAGATGAGAATGTCTTCCGGGTTTGGACCGTGTCATTGTTGTTGTAACCGAAGTTGCCAACGTTCTAACTAAGAACTTCTCAAAAGTTAGGTTATCCACTTGTAAAACAAGCCATAATCTAAACTCCGAAAAGATAAGAAAGAAAACGATAACTTGAAAAAGCAAACGAAAATCTAACAAAGAACCACTACCGAGTTAGGTAATCAACTTGTGAACCAAGCCAGCTTCTAAACTCCGTAGAAGTGACTTAAGAAGAAATAGTCTCCGTATATAAAGGAAAAGGATTGTCACGGATGATTAAGCTCGACTCTGATTGGGTTGCGGTTGATAAGGGGCGTGTTTTCGATAAATGACTAATGACCGGGAACCAAAGAGGGGTTAGCTCGAAACCATGATCGCGATTGAAGTTATTGGGGTGTTTGATGATTCTTATTCACGTAGTCATTCGAACACTTCCTTCTTTCTTACGACCTTCCAACCACGGTCACATTGACTAAATAAACCAGGCACGTCTTCCAAGACAGTCCGCGCAAAATGGTCTCCATCAAATGCTCCAACGTCGCAGGAGCGTTACACAGGCCGAAGAGCATTACAGTGAACTGAGCTATCTGTAGTCTACGGAAAACCTCGTTGATATATCTTACTTCTTTCCTAGTACCACTGGGGACGCGCTTTGACTATTTGAAAGTTCAGCCACATCTTCATGTTAATTTTATGCTTCACAACGTTAGTTATTCTTTTGGAACCGCTATCCAGCGCAAACACATCTTGATACTGCTGGATCAACACTTTAATTTTATCTAGCTGGTCTGGGCTGAGGTTTTGGCACTTTTAAGTAAGAATGTCTAATAGATGTTGTGGGCACCTCTTCGGCGACGTAGTTTTACTATAATTCGAGATCCTTACAGGCATCGTGTTTTTTACTCGTTCTAATATTCTGTCAACAGTAGTTCCTCTTCAACCAAGTCGAGATAGCGCGAATGTAGCCTTCTCGGAGATTTCTATCCAGGCGAATCAAAAGGATTTTTTTCACCGTCTATCTTTAGTACAACGTTCTTCATATCTAAATGGAACCCATACTACTTTATAACGTCCTTTCCCAGGGTAGCGTTTTCCGTGATGTCGACTACTAGTACTTGATAGTCGAGTACTCCATTCCCCCAAACCAATGGTTATTGTACTTGTCCGTGAGTACGTATTTCTTCGCCTTTTGCCATTCGAAGTCGTACTGTTACTAGTGATGTCTCTCATTTTCCAGTAATATGTCAGGACGAATGATAGTGTCACTAACTGAAAACTTCTTTTATTGATCTTGCTATCGAAATAAATGCTGTGCAATTGCACCATATGCGATGCCATTTGAATGGTAATATCCGGTGCATGACTAGATGAAGTTAACTTTTGTTTCTTTTACCCAACTGGTTCCAGCCTTTTGGACGCTCTTTATGTTCTCTTCTTAGGTTTTTACGGTGTCGTCATACATGGCCTATTTCAACGCAGATCAAAGTCGTCACTCTTCTCTCTCGAAGCATTTGTCGCACTATTTTTTTGATGTTTTTTTCTGTCTGCGCCGGTACTTCTGCTACTTCGGTGTGATTGTTTCGCTGCTTCAAACTCTAAAGCGTGGGTCAACGCGATCCAACTTTTTAGGTCGAGCTAGGCGTAGAGTCAACTGCGTTTCGTTTTCTTGAAGTTCTTCTGCAAAGCCCGTATACCCAATTGTTCCAGAAAGCTATCTATTGCCTATCGTATCAGTCTAGCGATGTCAGCTCCAAATTTTTGAAGACTGCAGCTTTCGGATCACGGTTTTTTTATTTCAACTCGATATACTTGTTGCAGATCTTCTTTCTAAACTTGAAATTAGCAATTTCCTTGAATGTGGTCAGGAACAGTCTGTAGAATTCCAAACGCTTCTCCACGTAAGGCCACTATTATGGATGTCGATTTCTGTTTGTTGCTCCAACCATTATATGCAGCTGCGGCTTCAAACTGCTTGTAGTATGTTGACCTAGATACTTGTTCATCAAAATTTGGAAGCACAACTTGTGAGTGGTTTCTTTTCGATGTTTCATTAGTAACTCTTCAAGCAGATTCATTCTTTCTCTTAGTTCGTTTTTAAGTTTATCGCGCATTCCCTCTCTAAAGAACCGGTAGTTGTTCTTCGATAGTTTTAATTTTATTTTCAACAGTTGTTTGTATTTTTCCTCCAAAGTTTTTATTCATTTTCTGAGAATTTTCGGACAGTTTTCTTTCCATATTGTTATTCATCGATTCTTGACCATTTTTTAATGGTTCCAGAAATCAATGTAGTTTTGTATAACACTAAATTTTAATAACAAACGATACTTTATTATTAAATGCACTGATAAAAAAAAGTTTGTATGAACTGCAACAAACACACACCAGCACGTACTAATCACACAACGTTTCGATTACTTATATTTACACATTAAAACCACGACCATACACAGAACTGTAACTAAGTTTAAAACTAAATTTATTAAAATTATTTACACGATTTAAAACTAATTTTCATAAACGTAACTAATTAAATGTATCCATATTTAAGAAATACAATTTTCATTAATTTATATGTTATCACTCGATATTTACAAATATTGTGTCCGTGGTAAGTTGCACTTTTTGTTTATCTTACACTGGTATTTATTTTCACTTGTTTATTTATACTTTGCACACGTGTTAAGTACTTGATTCATTTAGACCGACGTTGTATTTAATATTTAATACTTTTGACTCGATTCGAATACTCACTTCAACTTCTTTGGAATAATTTTTATATTCCTACGCTTAGAGAACATTTCGCTAATTACCTCGAATCATCTTGATTGATCTTGAAGCTTCTATGCGTTTCAATACAAACATTTAATTTCGATGTTTCAATATTTTTCAATTAATCCGTCGGGAGAACCAGCTAATAACGCATAATCTTTATGGTTAACAAGACCTCTCTTTTCATATTGAACATTGTTTTTTTGCAGTAAGCGATTCTAGCAGCTTCTTTATGGTTCTTTTTACTTTTTACGCATCGAGCAACACACAACCCTCGGGTTGCATCACGTTGCACTCCGGGCGTAATCATGGTAATAACGACCTTGTTGCATAAATAGCTATTATTTTTCACTTTGTTATAATTTACTTATAATACCTACGATGCAACATACATCCCTCAGATCGTATTACATTGCTCTCCGGTCGTAATCATATTAATAACGTTCTTGGTGCATAAATAGCTGTTATTGTTCTTAACTGTTATACATTTTAAATTTTTGCTTTTGCGCAACATAAACTATCTTCGAGATATTTGGAAGCTTTGGGAACTTATAGTCTCTGTTCGAGCAACAAAATGTTGTATTCAACTTGTTTCTGTCTAAATTAGGCGTTTTTTTCCGTAGATTTTTAAAACGCTTGTTTTAGTCGGGTTTAAAAATGCGTACTCGTGAAATAAAGCTAAATTTACACAGAAACTCGTTAAATAAATGACACTTATTATTCACTTCAGTATCATTTACTCATAATGCTTAGAATACGAGATGCGAAAACATATATATATATATAACAAGCGGGGCATAATGAGGAGGATTCATGACGCCTTCAAAATTGATGACATTTTTATCAAATTTTTGTGTAGGTTTAGATAACAAATTTTATGTTTTTTTGTGCATATTTTTAAATATATTCGGGCTATTCCTGCACATTCTTTGTTATTGTAAAATCAATAATAATAAATAATTAAACTTTTATTTGTTCTGAACTACTTGATATAGTTATAGGTTTCGTAAAATAGAAAAAAGCAATTCTTCATTTTTAGTTTTGTATTACAAATGGAAAATAGAATAATCTTCTATGCACTACTGGCGTTACTGGATGATTACGCCGAGCAGCATCTATCTGTCGGACCACAGCTTATCACGTTGCTTTCCGTGTGTGATCATCACTGTGTTGAAAATAAAGCATAGTAATAAATTCATATTACTTTGAAATGCAATTCAAAAGAGTCAATTAACGCTAAAAAATCTTGTTAGGTACTAATTAAATAAAGCACTTGCTGTTTAGAAAATATTAACTCTTATGTGGTGTTGTATGCGGACACAAAACTTATTAATTAATTACGCTAATAGTAAACGAATAAAGAAAACAGTTATTACAACTTAATAATATTATATCTTACAGTATATAAACGTACGCGGTGAGACTTGTTCGCGATAACGACCGGACAGCAAGTGGCCGACCATCGACTTGCTTCGGCTAGGCTTAGGTCCTCTTGCGGAGAACACGGAATCTTCATTTCTGGTCGCCAATGCCGTTTGTTGCCAACCGCCACACTTACATTTTTGTTTTATTTTCATTCGATCAAAACTAACTCACGGGCCAGGGCGAACTTTTTTCAAAGCTCTAATTAAATACAACACATATAAGTTACTACTGAGATTTACGGTTATAGTCATCGCAAAAATAAGTTTATTGCATTAATCATTTAATATACGAAATGATCCTGCATTTATGAGACAATATATAATAAGTTTAATCGAGTTACTCTATTTAATGTCATTCTGTCACTATTTAATTTTGACAAGTATGGTAAACAGTGACTGTTAATTAAAATAAAAAATATTAGGGTAAAAACACGTGGGTTTTAAATCAAAATTTGAGTGGTCGTGTATATACTGCGTCAACTAAGTAAACTTTTTGATTTGTCTTTAATGCTTTTGAGTTATTTTTGTATTTTGTTTTAGGTTGAAGCCGAGGTTACAGATGGCGTGGAACATACAAACACAGTCAAAGTATCAGTTTCTTTACCTGTTGTTCCTCTATCCGGAATTTATTACTTGTGCGTATCACAAGGAAAAACAGATAATAATAATTATACATACCCATTTATTCATCAAGGTTGTGAACAATGGCTTAAGGTGAAGACTGTAGAAAAGATTGTACCGACATGGGCTGCGATCTTAATTATATGCATCTGTTTATCATTTTCTGCATTGTTTTCCGGTTTGAATTTGGGACTGATGTCGATAGACAGAACTGAGTTAAAAATTTTGTGTAATACTGGAACGCCCCGTGAGCGTTCTTACGCAAAAGCAATACAACCTGTACGAAATCATGGAAACTACTTACTATGTAGTATTTTATTGGGAAATGTATTTGTGAATTCAATTTTTACTATTCTTTTGGATAGTTTAACGTCAGGAGTAATAGCAGTTATATTTTCGACTTTGGCTATTGTAATGTTTGGCGAAATAACTCCCCAAGCGATTTGTTCGCGCCATGGATTAGCAGTTGGGGCTAAAACAATTTTTATTACCAAATTTGTGATGGTATTAACCGCTCCGTTGTCATATCCAATTTCGAAAGTTTTAGATTACATTCTCGGAGAAGAAATCGGAAACGTTTACAACAGGGAAAGACTAAAAGAACTGCTGAAGGTTAGTAAAAATATTTTATGTATTTTTTTTTTAATTTTTATGTACAATAATAAATAATACTCAACATTAATCATAAGTTAAAATCGGTTTCCTTGAAAATTTGCTTAAATTGTTTACTTATTAACACAGGCAGTTTAAAACTAAATACTGCTGGTTTGTGTATTATTTTTTTTTTGAAAATTTGCCGCTATTAATTAAAAATCTACACGATTTAACATATGTTACTTTGTTGATCGTTTAGTGTTAATGCCTTTAACGATCTAAATAATCTGAAATATTATGATAAGATGTTCTTATCATGCATGATTTATAATCTAACGTACAATGTGAAAATAGAATAGCAACCTTGTTTTCGGGTTTTATAAATGTTTATACATTTAATGCTTTCCCACAGCTTCTTTACAGTTCAATAACTGGCAAATTTAGTTAAGGAATGTTTTCTTTTTATTCGTTTTTACTAAATTTTCGATCGAAAACGAATATGTGTTGTAATTTGTTCTCCTTTTGAAGCGGCTTATATTCTTTTAAGGTGTAGAGTTTTTGGTTGCAATCATTTTTTCGGTAGTAGTTCGATTTAAAGCATATATGAATTTAAGGCGGCGTAATCGTATTTCTTAGAAGAATCTCATTTTGTACGTATTTTTGTCAAACGCGCTGAATAAACTAGGAATTCTATTACATGTTGAGAGAATTGTATAGATCTGTTTTATCACGTCATGTTTTTAAAGAAATTGAAAAGTAATCAGGGGTTAATAGATAGTATATACACGTCATTTAATTATATTACCTTAAAAAAACAAAGATTTTGCGTTAAAATTTAAAACAAATTATCTACTATATAAAAATGTTTTTTTTTAAATTTATCAGCAAATAACTAAAAAAACGTCAGTATTCAGAGTATATAAAATTTATTTACTATTGAAGCAAAAAAAACATTACTATTATACATGCTGACAAAAACGAATCATTCTTGTAATACTTTCTAATCTGTGTTCATTTAATTTCACATCTTATTATTGACGAAAGTAAAATGAAATAACGAACTAAGAATCAACGAGAGAACGACCAACTTTGTGATATGTATATATTTTCTCAATCGATAACAAGGTAATACTTTTTTTTAATCAACCAGATATATAAGTAATAAGTCAAGATACTACATAAAGAATAAAAGTCGATCAAACATTAGCACTTGCATGCACTCGCGAAGGAAACTTTAGTTCTCATCGACCGAGACATGATCATTAATGTAATATAAAACGAAAGACCTTCTCCTAGTTCTTCAGTACAGTAGCTAGTAAAAATTGTTACTCTCGATATTTTCGAGGAATGTAATCTTACATTCGACGAACCAATCTTAGGCGCCTCTGTCTTGAAGCCGAACAAATTACTAAGGTACTCGAACGGTAGAAGTCAACGTAACCGATAATGCATAAATTTGCAAGCAGCTGAATCCTGAATTATAAATTCAACTGAAAGTAAATTATTAATAATGACCTTAAAATATACTAACTGTAGCTGAAAGCTTAATACAAGTATTAACGCATAACAATTAACAACGGTTAAGGCTTAATAGATAATATAAAAGTAGATAATTCGTGTAACACAGTTACAAAAACAATAATAAAATAATAAAAATATTTTAATACAATTTTATTCTATAAATGCAGTGACCTTCATTTTAATAATGTATACACTTTTGTATAAATAATGTAATATGATTTTTTATAAAATACCAATAATAGAATTTAAAAAAATTCCAAAATATTTTTTTTTGAAAGTTTGGACTTTTTTGAATTACAATTCAATGAAAAATTTTGGACGTAGTAGTATTAACATTTGAGAGTTAATATTTTTAGCACAAAAGAGGAAGACATGGAATAAAATTAGTTTTGAACGTTAATTTGTCATTGACAGAATCTTCAACAATTTTTGCAAATGTTTCTATTTTTTTTTATATGGGTTTTTGTCCAGATCTAATTGAAAGTAAATAGATGTATTCAAGCAAAGTTTTTATGGCTCGAAATTAATATAAGTTACTAGAAGATTAGGGAGGAAACAAATTGTTGACGAGTATACACCTATAACAGAAAATACCCGTACAATAGTTGACCTAGTAATTACAAACGTAGATAAGTTAAGATCTATTGTATTAAATGAACTAAAAATAAATGACCATGATATAATATATATAAATATAGGTACATTACATAAAAAGAATGATTGCAAAATGAAAACAATTGCTACAAAAAATATTCACAACAAAACCTACTTAATCTACTGTGCTATCACAATTGGAAAGTGCAAAATCGACAGATAGATCAAATAGCAAATGACATATTTCAAACGCTTTGTTATGCAGTAAATGACCTAATTATAAAGAAAACTATCAAAAAACGAACAGGTAACATTTGGTTTACAATAGACGTAATCTCCAAAACGAAAGGGACATAGTTTGTAAAATTACTAAATTAACGAGAAATGAAAATGACTGGAAGCTTTACAAAAATATAAGAAATTATTATAGAATAAATAAATATTACGTAAATAAAATACAGCAAAATAGCGGAAAACCTCAAAATATGCGGAAAATTATTAAACATTTAATGAATGGACAAACGAATGAACAAAAAAGTATAATATTTAAGCAAATTAATGTATCAGATCTGAAGAAAATTTTAATTAATATTAAGCGAAATGGAAGAACGGATCACATTACAAAGCAATCATACCTATATCTAAAATTAAAAATGCAAAACTATGTGAAGAATTTCGACCTATCATTTATCAATATATTACCAGTGTACGAACAAATATTAGAATCAGTTGTTAAGGAACTATTACAGTCCTTTTTGGAACAAAATAATATAATCAGTGAAAATCAATCAGGTTTTCGAAGTAAGCACTCGTGTGGAACAGCATTAAATCTCGTGCTGACAAATTGGAAATCTGAAATTGACGTGGGTAATAATGTAGTAGCAATGTTCTTAGACTATAAAACCGCCTTTGAAACTATCGACAGAGAAAGATTTATAAATAAGCTTTACCAGTATAGAATAAGAAACACCGAACCTAAATGGTTCGACTCTTACTTGCAATCTCGCACTCAAACCACTACGTACCAAAATTCCGAATCTGTACCAATTCAGAATAAGTTAGGTGTACCTCAAGGATCAGTCTTAGGGTCATTGCTTTTCTTAATTATATTAATGATTTAGAACTTAATCTTAAGTGCTGTAATATTAATTTGTTTGCAGACGATACCCTTCTATCAATTACTGATAAAAATGTACATTCAACTATTACAAAGTGAACTTAGAATTAGAAATTATTGCAAATTGGTTACAATCAAACAAATTAAAATTGAAGGTGCTGAAAAGTAAGACAATGGTAATATCCAATAATAATGTCAAAACATCAAAAATAAAAATTGAAAATATGGAATTAGAAAGGTTCAACAAATTAAATATTTAGGAGTAGTTATAGATCAGAATCTAAATTTTAGAAGCCATGTGAATTATGCAATAAAAAAAGTAGCATATGAGATTAGCCTACTAGGAAGAATATCGAATAAATTGACGATTAATGCCAGAATTACTGTTTATAAAACAGTTATCGCACCATAATGTTATATTGTTTACAATGGTCAAGTGTGAAACGGCGGATATATTTCAATTCCTTAATGTGGGTTTACAAAATAATTAATGATTTGCTTCTAAACTACATGTCATAATTAGTGGTACGTAACTATGGCATACATTAACATAACACGAGAAGTCGATGTGACTTCAAAATCAAAGTAACAAAATTCCCTTTTGAACAAATGTTTAAAATTATATGATGACTTACCAGATGAAATTAAACACGAGAAAAATATTTATAAATTTAAGAGGGGCCTGAGTGATTAGATAAGAATAATTTTTAAGCAAAAATTAGTATTAATAGATTTATGTTACGATTTATATTAAATTAGTATATTTTTACTAAATAAAATTTTTACTTTCTTACTTAAAGTATTCTGGAAACACTACCTGTCGTCCTGTGCAACTTAAATTTATTTTGTAAAATTAGATGAATGAAGATCTGAATTATAGTAAAGCACCTCCCTGGTCTTTAGACCTGACCTGAATATGAACGATATCTGCAAAATTGAAGTCTTCATTTTCACCATTTTTCTTACGATGCACAAATGATGTACTTGTGGTTTCGTACAAGCTTCTGAAATTTTTAAAGTCGTTTGATTCCATATTGATTACAGTAAAAGGTATTGAGGTACTGCATAGTCTAGCTAATTATTACCAGTCCCATGGTACCATGGTTTGGAAACTGGAACTTTTTTCACTTTCAATAAGAGAATGACAAGCATTTGCTTCCTAATGGGTATGACCTCATAAGAGGAATTTGTGGTTGATTATTTTAAGTGAGGGCATCTGTCTAAGAACAAAAAAATAACATATTTAATTTGTTATGTGCAATTAAGTTCCTCCTATTTTAAAAAGCCTTAAGTCATTTAATTTGCTCCGTGGTTGTCTTTGGACTCGTTCCACATTATGCAAGTGGTTTCACGGCTACTTTTGTCATAAATTGTATAATTCTATGTCTACAACTTAAGTGCGTAGAAACTTTGTGCGTTTCTCAATTATCTTCTCTTTTAAAATCATAATGAGCGTTTGCTTCACCAAGTTGCTGATCATAATCACGTTGTATCTTATATTTTTCATTAGCAGTGTCTGCCGTAGATTACATAAGAATGAATCACAAGAGTCGCATGTCGTTTGCCGGAACCTATAACAAATGCATAAACACTGCTTTAACTTAAACAATGCATAAAAGTAAAGATTTACTCACTTTAAAGGATATGTTAAACTCGGTGTTAAATATCTCATTATACAACCATTCCTTAGCAGTGAAGTCCAGGGTTGATTATTTTCTGCATATTCCATTCTATATATGTAGTATATTTAGGAGAAATAATTGCTCTTTGTTCTTTCTGTAGAATAGTGTGATGGTACTATAGAGGACTTGTTGTCATCACGAACTGACTGTTTTACAAAATCTGATATTTTTTTATTGTTTGTATGTGTTCCTGTTGTGTTCAATAATACCACCCTCTTCTTTCTTTCGTAGTGCTGTCGTAACAAATGTCTGGGATATACTTAGAATATTTAGGAAAAACGATTTGCACACCTTTCTTACATCATGTCAAATTTCAAAAAATAACTTCTTGAGTGCTTTCGTTTACCTTGACGTTTCCCTGTGACAGATCTTTCACGTGATATTAGGTTTGTTTTTACGTGTGACGCAACAAACTGTCCCTTGTGATTTGTATTCTTAAAAAAACACTACAAAATTTGTCGAATATAAATTGTCTTTGTTCAAGAGAAATGATTTTAGCGCATTCAAGCCGGCAAGTGTTTGAG
The DNA here is from genome assembly GCA_035610365.1 of Aquatica leii. NCBI lineage: Eukaryota > Metazoa > Arthropoda > Insecta > Coleoptera > Lampyridae > Aquatica > Aquatica leii. The sequence continues at coordinate 50,801,797 of CM069433.1, read as the reverse complement.
CATGGACTTTTGCAGGAATGGTTCCTCGTTTTGCAGAAGGATGTTTTTGTCCTGCAAGTACTAACTGACGCTTAACATTTTTCTTCTTCGTTGTTTATTTCATGATGAACATTGCTTTTAGATTCTGATATACCATAGTAGTCTGTGTCGCAAATACTGTCATCGGAATCAAAAGCAGACAAATCTGGAAATAAATTATGGTATTGATATTTTGATTTGAGATTTCTTCGACGGTTTCGGAGAGTACAGTTTTTTTTATCAGTATTTTTTTGTATTCTTTACAAGATGATTAGAAATAGTTACATGTCGATACATGGATCTTCTTAAAAAAAACGAAATATAATAAATGATGGATGGATCCGACAACATAAGCTCACTTTGCCATATTTCGGTTATATCGTAATGAAATCGAGGAGGAAAGTTATAGCATGCTAGGAAGTCAATACAAACGTGTACATATCACTTCAAAGTGGTTTTATGAAAAAAATATATAAACATTCCTTCATCATTCCTTATAGGAAAGTCGTGTTACTTTTTTTTTTATTTCTGATTGTTTTGCTCGAGGTTTGACTGTTGTCATTTCTGTGACCGATTGGAAGAAAGCAAGTATTATGGCTTTTGGATAATGCAGCGCGTAGCTGATATCGGTTTTACATAATCAAAATCCATTTTGATTCTCGTTTTGGGTAATCTAACTTTATGGCTTACCAGATTATAGATAAAGGGGTGTATCTATCTAACCAATTTAAATAATTTTTGAACGTATAAATTTATATAATTTTTTGAAGAAATTACATATTATTTCAAGACTTGACAAAAAACTTGTTTTTTTAATATTTGTTACAAAATGACTGTGCGGACCAGAAAAATATTGCCTCATTTTGTGCAAGAAAATTGTTGGTAATGATAACCACATATCTTATTTAATTAGTCATATTTTAGTTGTAACGTGTGATCGACGAACCACGTGATCTGTTTATTTATTTTTTAGGGATCTGTGAGATCTGTGTTGTCTCTACCACAGAGTCACGTGGTTTGAGTAATCTCAATTTAACTGTACTATACTAAAGAGAATGTAAATGAATAACTTGAAAAAAAAATATGTTATCTATAATTTATTATAATGGACTAGGAGTTTTGTAAAATTATAGAAAATTAAATTAAAAACAATTTAATTGATTTTATATATTCTTATGATTAATATTGGTTACAGTTAATTTTTTGTCAGTCTTAAAAATCACTTTTTTAAATAATTGATTTATGACAAAAGACAACAGCTTGTTTTAGCTTTCTAATTTCTTGAAAAAGTAGTTGAGGGTGGAATTTTGCACACCTTATACATTATGTGTACTACATAAAACCGGGAAAGAAGTGTTAACTAACAAAGATTTGATTTCTATCACGGTTATTTATCGAAAACCCAAAACAAAACGTTTATCTAAAAATATTTAAATATGCAGACGTATTAATTTGTTGCCAATTTTATGTGTTTATAAAGTTCGTTCAGTGGCTACATATTTAAGTTTAACGGTTCAAAACAATCGAAAAAAGCGCAGTGTTTGTATTTTGGTGTTGTTTATTAAACTTCAAGAAAGTCAAAATTATTATTTATGGTCGTTATTCGATACAAATTTGCAAAATCTAGATTAATTTTAACGTCGACTGAGAAATGTTGGATGTTTAAAATTAGTAATACTGTAAGGAAGTTAAAAATCGCTAAAAATGATACCCAATTTTCTTAAAAACATATTTCCCAACGGATATTAAAAAAGGCAAAGCCAACAGAATATTAATCAAAGCGAAACTGAAAAAATATTTTGGTAGATTTTTCAAAATTGGTAATAAAATAATAATAACGTTGTTTATAACTAAACATTAATCGTGGTATTATTAGAGTATCGCTATTAATTCATTTATATAATTGAGATTAATATTTTTATTAGTATATTCCATTCTTACATTGTAACTATAAACTGTATATGAATTTGTATGGATATTGTCTTTTACTGTTAATTGTACGAAGCTATTAATTTTAATTGGTTTTAATGAAATAATTAATAAACAAAACAAATCGACTAACGTACGTCTATTTTTGTGTAGTATACATTATAGGTACTGAAACTACATCATGTCTATTTTTAGTTTTTTATTAAAAGTATTAGTTCTAATTTTCTGGAATTTTAGTATTTAGTCTACTTTTATGCGTATTTTTCAACATTCTATAAATTACAAATACAAAAATAAAGTAATGAATTTGGTAGTATAAATTATAAATCAATATTTCGAAACAATAAAGACTAGTTGTTGAGTCAGAATCCTAGACATTAAAATTTTTTCTGTCATGTTGCCAATAAATTTATTAATTTATACGAGACAAACATTTAATTTTTATAAATTAAAGATAGGTTCACTTATTCATAATTGTTTGTAAATTTTAAACTATGTAATTAGTTTTCTATTAAAATCTCTTCTTAACGAACCATTCTTTGAAATTCTTCAGTAATGAAGTTCTCCCCATAATTCATTTTCTCGTGATTTTTCTACTCTAAATATTTGGGTTTTGTTGTTACACATTTTTCTCGCACCACAAGGTCTTACCTGAATTAGAAAAATTAAATTCCTCTAGTCATAGAATAAATTTAAAGCGACATTTTGAATAATTTTTTTTCGGTAACGTTTCAAAAAATGCAGATTTACTTTAAAAAGTATAACGGGGAGGCACTTGAAGATTCGGGAAAGAAATGACGTAAGGTTCTAGCATTCCGCATTTGCAGGTGCAACCGGCATTTATTAGCAAATTGAAAAGAAATAGCAGTACAAAAATGCAAAAACAACATAAACTAAGCTTGTTTATTTTGTTGACAAACAACCTACCGTTGTTTTACAAAAAATAAACATCGCTAACTTGTTTACATTATAGTTAAATATTACAACTTTATACGTTTCCCATTTGTTTATTTTTAAATTTAAAGTCTATGCATAAAGGATTAGTTGATCCATTAAAAAAAATGCATTTTTATAAACATTCCTAAAATCCGATGTTTAATTTGTGGCGAGTAATAATCAAAGAGTCAAAATAATAACATACAACGTTTATTTAAGAACAAAACACAACTGCCGCATCGAGAATTAACTTAACGACTGTTGTGTTTAAACCTACAAGTTCTTTTTTTGTTCTTAAATAAACGCACAGGTATTGTCATTATTCTAACTGACTCTTTTATTATTACCCGCCACAACACCATAATTGATTTTTTGATTACACTGCCTTAATCCACTGGAAAAATGCTTCAACTTTGCTATTTTAACCCAATTTGTAGCTTTAATAATAAAGAAGATAGCAATAGTAAGCATATCATTTTGGACACCGTGTATATGCACTGTGGTTTTTTATTTTTCTGTAGTTATTTATTCTAGCGTTTTTTATGAAAATTGTTCAAAGTTTCTGAAACGTGCAACTTGAAAGCCAGATTGTGCTTAATAGCCACCACCGGCGAGTTTAAGCGTTATTGGTTTATTAATGCTGTTTCCTAGATCTTGAGTGCGTGCCAAAACAGAGCTATAAGAAGTTTCTCAAAAGACGAAAAATATTTCCAGCAACCACACTTTTGATTTCAGAGTTGTTGTCATATGCTGTACAGCTTGGTTTAAAGCTTTTAACACTGTATGATTGCGCTTTGCTGCTGGACGAACGGCTTCTGTCCGTTCAGACCAGTGAGTTTTTGCTTGCCTTTTTAAGTATGAAGTTTCAAAATTTTCAAATAGTTTAATTATTTGGAGACATATTTTTAAAGCATTTACTTATAAAAAAAATTTTTTTAAGTTTAATTTATCTTGGGCTTTGCGGTCATTGAAGGAGATTTTATTATTTTAGAGCCCTGACATGTCTACCAGGTTTTTGCTCACATATTATAAATTATGAGAAACATTTTACAAATATTAATAAATTTAAAAAAAATTTAAATTTATGGCACAATTAAACTGACACAAAAAAGTTGTTTATTCGCACCACGTGTTTTACAGAATGTCGCGGGAAACAAAAACAAAAAACGTTTTATGTAACACCATGTTACTGAATTAGAACTATACATTTAGGGTTTCTTGAGTTCATACTAATACAATAGAAACTTTACAAAAGTTTCAAGATAAAGCTTCTGGTCACCAAGGAAAAAGTAAATACACTTTTATTTTAGCAGAAAATTTTCCTTTTTTTAATTTTAATTATTAACGATTCTTTATAAGAAGCGCATGAGTAAATCTTTAGTATTCGTTCTTCTCCTCCCAGTGTTCGATAACAAAATATTTTTTCGTTCAATTTTTTTATCAGTTCTTTTTGGTCTCTAGTAAATACTTCGAATTTTTTGATAGATATTATTTTAGCACTAATTAGTACATTGACTCTGGATAGCTAACTTGATCGGGAAAAGGAGTGATTTGTGTAGATGTAGTCGCGAACAAGGACATAACCCTTTTTTTACTACATGAACGTTGAGGTATTAAAAGATTTTCTTAAAATTTACGTTTAGTACCGTGGGAAGCTGAAGACAACGAATTTTTTTTTGTAAAATTGGAGCCACTATTTTTTGAAAATTTTCAAGTTTTCTTCATACATTAGGTAAACAGAAAATTTTTCTTTGAAACTTGACGTGACGAGTAGTCCCTATCGCATGACAGAATAAATGAAAAATATTGAACAATAATCTTAAAATGGCTAAGATCTACTAGCATCTTACACATTCTTATAACGCAATAATTTTTGTTTCAAATTTTTTTGGGAATTTCCCTTCTTAAATAGTCTTAATGAAAGAACAGGCTTCGTTAGGATTTTTTTTGTCCAAACTTTCATAATAGATGTAGAAAAACGCCTTAGCCGTTTTTAAATCGTGTATATTCAAGACGTTTACTGTCAGTAATGTATCCTGGACTGGAATCGAAGGTAGAAAAAGATTTTTTATGTAATCAATGCATATTGCTCCGACCGTTGGATGGGTTCGGCACAAATCTTGAATACGTCCAATTCGCTCTTCTTTGATGCACTCTTTTTGCAACGTCGTTTATAGACTGGCTTAATCTTGTTGCTAGGATTTTCGCATGTACAGCCTGTAATCTCCCAAAAAAAGAAACTAAATTTTACGAGAAAAATGTGCCGTTATAAATTGTATTTTGCAGTACATTCAGGGAATTTTTCAAGAAGAAGTTGATGCATTTTACATGTGGGAACTATGAAGTAGTATACGCGCCATAATATTCCTAACTACTACCAAAGAGTATATAATATAGGAAGAGAAACAACCAAATGCATTATAACGTGTCTATGAAAAGTGTGTTGCCTATATAGCAATATTAAAATTTATTACGGTCTGTAGTTTATGGAAAAGAGACAATTGCTTACCACATGATGTAAGAGAAAGATATACAATTTGGGAAAATTACCTGTAACTTGCTGTAACAGTATAGATACAAAGGATAAATCGCAGTGTTGACAAACTTAAAATTACAAGTTTACATTACCTTGACAATGAATTTTTCGTTTAGGTTTAATACCTGGTGGCTATTGAAAGTATTTTTGACCATGCATTTATCGTAGGTAACATTTTTAACCACTACCGCCACTACCAAATAATTCTATAAATTACATACTAATGTTTATGTATTAATTATAGTCGGTAAAATTTAACTTTTTCAGTTTCGGATTAGCGCTTTATTTCACTAAGACGTTTCCATTTCTTTCTGACATGTACAATTTACAAGAAATAAAGTAGGAACATACATTTTTTACCTGAATTATTAGAAACTCAGGTAAAAAATTTACTTTGTAAATTGTACAGGTTAGAAAGAAATAGAAACGGTTTAGTGAAATAAAGCACTAATCCAAAATTTTACCGGTTATATCAAAATTCATTAATTGAACTGGTACCTTTTGTACAATGCAACAAATTATATGCGTACTGTTAAATGCAAAAATTTTTAGTATTTATTTAATGAAAATAATTATGTAGTTAATTAAGTATGTACTAACTAATAAATAATTATAGATTGTTATTTTTAATTGAAAACTAATAATACTAAAAGTATATAAACAGTTATTTTAAATTTGAATTAAAATATTGCACAATAATATGCAAAACACCAGGATACAAATACATTTATTTTCGCGTCCAAAATGACCAAAGTCCTCAAAACCCTCAATTAAATCCTGTGTAGAATTGTAGTCGACACTTCGTTTAATACTCATTTCATCCATTAATAAAACACATTTTCTTTCATCGGGAGTCATCGTCTCCACTTCATTATAAAGTTTTTGGAAGAGTTCGGTGTCCGTTCCTGTACATAACTGAGTCATACGAAGTTAAGACAGTTATCCCAGAATGCAAAAAAGTGGTAATTTTACTTTTCCTCGGGCGGATTAAGGGGATTAAGGGAACCTGTCGTTGAAAAATGTACAATATAACCATCAATTGTATGGGGAGAAATGAACGTGTTGTGACAACGTAAATTGCATTATACAAAACAGTTGATTATTCATAAAAATTGAAACAGTATTTAATTACTCAAATAAAACTGATTTTTGCTAACACCTAAACACGGTACTTGGAGTTTTTTATACAGCAAAATTATTATTATTATTTTTTAATAATTATACAAATAAACTTTTAAATGTAATTGTTACAATACAACAAAAAGAAGAGGATATGTTTGCATCATCATTCAATTAAACAAACTTTAGTATAATTAAATGTATATTAATTTGTCATAACTCATAATACTTGTGTAATATACTGTTTGCTTCAACAAAGATGACATGCCATACATAAATCTTAAAATAACAAAGACAAATTGTAAAACATCATAAAACGATTCCAGGTAGTTTTAGAAGTAATTATGTGACAACACTGTAAGGAACACATTGACAGTATTCGTTCGAAAATAGTTTGAGTCTAAAGTGAATTAGTTTGGTTAGTCGAATACCAGATGGCCGATACTAGCGCTTTAAAGCGGTCGACTAACTTTAGAATACACGTTATTTAACACGTACATTGAATCTCTTTCTATATTATATACTCTTTGCTACTACGCAAGTGCAAACAGTTTATACAGAATTTGCCATTACCCCGCTTCGGTTTTTAATGTCTTTGTATAAATGGCAGCATAAAATGTTTAGTATTGTACTTATTTTTATCGAAAAGTTGCATGTTTTAAAAATATTTTTGTTTATACAGGGTGTTAGTTTTCGTTGAGCAGCATAAAGTTACACTTTTTTAAATAGCATCAGTTTTTTATGCTGCTCGATGAAGCCTTCATTTAGATGAAAAATACTTTTTAAATTTTTTTAATTGATTGCCATTTTAAAACAATTTCTTTAAAAATGCAGTATCAGGAAGAAATGGCCACAAAACTGGTGTTTTTTGAAATTTGTTTTTGTAAATTCGTAAATGAAAGTCAGAAGTACTTAAATAGTCAAAAGGATTCGCCACACTTATGTATAAGAGCGCTAATTTTCAAATTTCTCAAATTGCTGAATCTCATTTTTTTTAATGGCACTCTTGATTTCTTTTAACTGTTTCTAATGTGGTTTTTAATTCTCTATCGATTTGCACTAGTACTTTTTTCTCCTAACATCTTCAGTTATGGAGACATTTATAAATTTTCAATTTTCACAACAAGCATTATTTTAATCAAGTAGGTTTATTCTAGTATGCTTTACTTCTAGTAAACAAAAAACATAAAGAGAGATACCATTAAAAAACTAACAAAAAAATGTATAAAAGTGTTCAAAATTTTGCCGATTTTGTTGTAGGCACGTCTCAAGTCTTTGCTGTAAAGAATCATGCACATTTTGTAACATCTCGTGTGTAACGTTAGAAAATGAGGTTCTCATTCGGTTTTTCATTGCCTCTTGTGTAGTAGGATTCTTGAAATACGCAATCTTTTACGAACCCCTATAAAAATAAATCCATGGCAGTAAGATCCCAACATTTTCTAGTAACTGTGACAAAGATTTATTCAAAAACTGCAAATATCTGTCGGCATTTAAATGACCATCAAAGAAGTAAGGACCTATGATAAAATAATTCACAATTCCGACCCATATATTGATCGTCCATCTATGTTGACGATACAAAACTCTTAACATATGAGGATTTACATTTGAAAATTCCGACGATTTACTCGGCCATTACTATGAAAGATAGCTTGGTCGGCAAATAAATCTGTGGATATAAAGTCTGGCACTTCATTAAGTTTATTTAATATTCATACACAGAAAGTTCTTCTCGAATTAAAATTCCCTATAGTCAACTTTTGATGCAATTCAATCTGATAAGGATGATATTTATGGCTCTTTTAGTACTCTTCTCACTGAAGTAGCACTAATTTGTTTGGTGCTAGCATTTGGATTTTTAGCTACAGCCTGCAATAAAATTCTGTCTCTTCTGTTCTGACAGTTTTTCTTTGAACGAATGCACGGACACTTGGAGCACAGCGATCAAAATATGTTTGTTTATAAACATAATATCTCCATAACTATGCAAAGCGATAGAGAATTAAAAACTACATTAGAAACCGTTAAAAAGAAATTGTTCTAAAATGGCAACGCCGCAATCAATAAAAAAAGTAAATTAAGCCTTCATCGATCAGCATTAAAAATTGATGGGTTGCTATTTAAAAAGTGTAACTTTATGCTGCTCAGCGAAAACTAAACACCTTGCATAAACAAAAATATTTTTAAAATATGCAGTTTTTCAATAGAAATGAATGCAGTATTAATCATTTTATGCTGACATTTATACAAAGTCAGTAGAAGCCGAGGCCAGAGTAATGGCGAACCCTGTATATTTTTCACTTGCGAATAAGTAGTTAGGAGTATTATACCGCGTATAATTTAAATACTTTTTTTGAAATGCGTGGTTGTAATATTTACTATCTTACTAACAACTTCATAGTTTTCTACATGTGGATGAACTCGTACGTAGCTCCGTTTCTACGAGATTGCGTTTAGCCTCAGATTTATTATTGATGCATTTTCTTTATCTCCAGTTTATCGTTTAAATACTGATAGTCGCGGCTTGTATAATCAGCGCTTTTATAGAAAAAGATCTAATTATGTTCTATCAATCTTACGACTTCTCCTGGTTTTCCATTTTCAGTAGTTTGTTTTCCGCATTTATCTCGCGGATATATTTTTCGACTAGACAAACGTCGGACACGCTCGTGAGTTATGGCATATATACTAAGAAATGCGGTTATAAAAACTTTGAAGGTGCTTGAACTTGACGATACATTGTACTTAAAAGTTTACCATTCCTTGGGTTGATGTTTACTTTAGTGCCAGAAATACATGGCATTCCACTGTTTTTCTTGTAGTTGTAAAGACTGGATTTTTGGGAAGTGCTCAAGTTCTAAAACATCGAGAAAATTCTCTTTACTGAAGCTTTTTGAAAAACAATCTAAAATTCGTATGAAAAAATTGATTCTTCCCTGTACAAAGAAAATGAGTATAAAATTCGCAGTCGACTATAGTTTGTGAATGAAAAACATCGCATTTATTTGTATTTTTGCATTTTGACGTAATTTCTAAAGCATAAAATCAATTTTGCCCCGAGACCGTTTTCTTTGAAAGTCCTAGACATTTGCATTGTCATTTCTTTTACAAATTTTGCAGTGTTGTAAAAATGTCTCGAATAAGTGGAATATAATTATTAGTTTAAAAGGCAACAATTAAAACGGACTGAAAAATGTCATCAAAGGATCGTATCAGATAGACTTACTACACTTTTTGATAATCGATTTTTTTTGGCTTCTAATGGTCTTATCAAGTAACAGTAACAGAATAACTTTTATATTTAAATATGTTATGAAATTAGGTTTTGTTGTATATGTCATTTCGGGCGTTTAAAGTTTTTTTTTGTATGTTTTATGTACAACTAGTATTAGGAAAATTAAATATTAATTTGTTAACGTCTAAACTTTACCAATACAGGAAGTTTTAGCGGTTAAATAATATTCAAGTTAATGGTCAGAAACTATACCTTGTAACAATTCTTCTGGTATTTTGTTTTTCGGAAGTTCAAATTCCATTCCTTAAAATTATGCAATATTAAATATTAATTTAATTTTAAACTCATAATATATACAGCTCATTTTTTTGGAGAGTTTGTTTATTACTATCTTATCATTGAATGGTTCAAGTTGATACCTTAACGTATTCGGTATACATGAAATATTAAATTACTTTTCTTTGTTTTTCGGTAGTACTTAAGTCAAGTGTTAAGGTTTCCTACTTGATCTAATAATACTTTATAATAATATTTTGACATTAATTGCCTAGTAATCGCATAGGCGTTATCAATGTATTTAATAAATAATTGCAATTGTTTTAAAACAAACTAAATTCTTAACTATTTTTTTTAACAGTCATGTCGCGGGAACATTGGAATCGCATCAAAAAGTATATGCTTTATGGTTTTAATGTTCTTGGCGAAAAAGATTCTAAATTAAACGTTGTAATTTTAAAAAAAACCCTAGATAATTATTTTCAACGTTACATTTTAGGTAACAACCGGTGAGAACGATTTAGATAAAGATGAAGTGAACATTATAAGTGGAGCTCTTGAGCTACGGAAAAAAACTGTGTCTGAAGTAATGACGCGTATAGAAGACGTTTTCATGTTAGATTACGATGCAATTCTTAATTTCGAAACAGTTTCGGAGATTATGAAATCTGGTGAGTGCAAAAATGTTAATTGTTTTTATGCTAAATTAAAATATTTGACGTAGGTTATTCAAGAATACCTGTGTTTGATGGTAATAGAAATAACATTGTAACAATGTTATACATCAAAGATTTGGCATTTGTTGATCCAGATGATAACACTCCGCTAAAGACTTTATGTCAGTTTTACCAAAACCCGTGTAATTTTGTCTTTGAGGATGTAACATTAGATGTTATGTTTAGAATTTTCAAAGAAGGTAAGTGAGGTAAGGACTCTATTGGTAATCTCTTACTGTCGCTTTTACCGTAATAAATATAATTTTGCGCTTAGTTCAATATTGTAATTGTAGGAAATAAAGGCCACATGGCTTTTGTGCATCGAGTCAATAACGAAGGGGAAGGTGACCCTTTCTACGAAACGATTGGTTTAATTACACTTGAAGATGTAATTGAAGAATTGATTCAAGCTGAAATCATGGATGAGACTGATGTCTTTAGTAAGTTTTTTTCAAATTTCGAATGATATAATTTAAAATTATTTATTTTTAGCTGACAATCGAACTAAAAGAAGAAGAAATGCTGACAGAACAAAACAAGATTTTACAGTTTTTGCTGAACGCCGTCCAGATAATAAAGTACGAATCAGTCCACAACTGACACTGGCTACCTTCCAGTATCTTAGCACAAGTAAGTATATGTTTTTAAGGCTGAACATTTGATAGATAGATAGATAGATAGATAGATTTGTACTGTCATTTTGGGCGATCACCACATTTTATGACCTTCAAGAACTACAATCTTTTTATACAGGTTGCTTCGCGCTAAGTAGCCTATTAGACGTTTTGAAGGGTTTTCGAGTATGTTCTATTTAATTAATATAGATACATAGTTGCATATTACTGTCACTTCCGGTGAGCCACTAACTATCTTATTGTTAAGAAAGTTACCTTTGTAAATTTATAACAGAGGAAGTTATTAATTCTAGTTAAAAAACTTGTTTTTGCATCAGTTTTCTTAGAATGAAAGCATCTTGCAAAGTATAAATTTTCAAGATATAAAATAATATAGTATAATTATTTCACTTATTTTTTTGCAGTTAAAGAAATATAGCTAATCTTTAGAGTCTGTAACACTAATCTCTATAACGTAGTTTATTTATAACGCCAGCGTATGCCGATAACTTAAAAAACGTTCTGTCACTTGTGTGTCAGTTTAACGTAACGTAGAATTTATTTATTTTTTCGATTAGCGCATAGATCAATACGAACAAATGTTATAAAAAATCTTTAATAACAAATGTATATACATATATACGAATCGAAAAATGTTTCAATAAATATTTGCTTCTTCTAAAGAAAGTTTAATCACAAATAGTAATGTATCAAAGTTTTAAAAAAATTGTTCTTTGTTAATCTTCAATTCTTCTGCTGACTAAAAATAAAAAATTAAGAAATAGAAAAGAGCAAATTTTTTTATCGATTAGAAAAATGATACGAAATACAGAAGAAAAATAATAAATTTAAGGTCATAAGTTTAAAAAGATAGTAAAGAAACTAATATTTTAAAAATGAAAATTCCGTGAATTATATATTTTTTTAAATAATTAGATTAAAATTTATTTTATAAAAAGTAAAAAACAATTTAAAAAAAAAAGAAGAAAAAACTGTATTTACAGTTACAAAAATAGTTTTGTTCATTAAAAAACGCTATAGGTATGTATTATAAGAAAAAACCTATAAATGAAAGAAAAATAAAAAACAATTGGCTACAATTTGTTTAAAATAAGTAATTAATTTTGTCGAAGAACCTAAAGTAAAAAGTGAAAAAAAATTAACAATAGAATTCTGATTTATTTTTTTCATTTTTAAAACTTTTCTAATTATTGGTTTTATTGACTATCACATTAAAGTAAAGAAATTGAAAAAAGCTAGGTGACGAAAATTGATCATTAATTTACATTTTCTCTTAATAAGTTGATTAAATTATAAATAAAAACAAAAAAAAGATACTTTGAAGATTTTGGCAAAAAAAACTAAAGAAAATTAACGTATTGAATAAAACTAAACACTCAAATGAAGAATAAAACGTCAAAAAATCAAAGAAAAAAAGATAAGCATATATGTATATATAAATTTAGAGGAAGAAAAAATAAATAAATAAAAAAGTTCGCGCGTTAAACAAAATCGGTCGTTTAAACGTAGGTAAAAATGAATAGGATTAAAAACGGGAACGTTTTTAATCAATAAAAAAAAATAACAAAAATAATGGTTTTATCGATTTGAAGATTTTGGTAATACATTGACAGCAATGTGTTGTAATGAATAAAATTAATTTGTTAAACTGAAGGTAAGAAACTACTTAATTAAAAATTGGAAATTAAAGAAAACCGATAAACCATTGTTTTTTTTTGTAAAACTAAATTTAAATTTATTTGGAAACTAAAAAATTGTAAAATAAAAACATGCAATTTTTGGTTTGAATTAATAATTGACCTATTAAATAAAATTAAACGTTAAAATTTTACGTCAAAAGTGAATACTTTAAAGTGCCAAAATAGAAGAAATCGGAAGCAGCATAATTGTAGAAAAATTACTAATAAAAGGTACAGAAAAGAAGGAAAAAAATGTTTTCCTTTTCTTTTTGGTTTCATTTGACGATTAAACAAAACAAACATTAAAAAGTGAACAAAATACAAACAAAGAATCTTTCGGGTTGGAACGGTATCAATCTTGTAACTGAAGTTTCCAGGTTTCGGCATTTTACACCATTATTTTCATCTCCTTACTTTTATTTTGATTGTTTAGTTTTATTCATTTTTTATTTTTTCGTTCTATTTTTTTAAAGCAAAATCTTCAAATTTTTGGAACTACTTTTTTGATATTTATTCGTTAATTTATTTTAATTTTTATACCAAAAACTTAATAAAATTGAATTGCATGTTATCTGTTCTTTCCCACTCTTTATTTTTTTGATGAAAATAAGATAATTCTCAAAAACATTTTGACTTTTTTTTTTAAATAATCAATGACCTCTAGTTTCATAACATTCTTGTTTTTATTTTTCTGTCATTTAAATTACTTCTGTTTATTATTTTCATTTTTTAATTGTTTTTTGCTTCTCTTTTTAAGTTTTGTGAAATAATGTAGTTGATAATTTTTTTCTTCATTTTTTTTTAAAAAAAAATTGTTGGTCAACAAAACTAATTCTTTAGAAGCATTTCATTATGTCGTGAACTGTGACCTTGAGTCGAAAATCGGAATTAATATGCTAAAAGTCAAAGATTTGACAAGTCTATCTGCATTCCAAAAACGTTAGTCTATTCAAAAGGCACTCACGTCAATAAAAATTAAAAATAATCAGATATTTATTTATTAAATAAAAATAAATGTATTTATAATAATACCTAAACTTATTAACAACAAATACAACGATGAAAACAAAGATAGGTTAGAAAAAATGTACCGCTGAATGTTCGTAAGACGGATGATAACAATATTTTGACATATACAGACTACAGCGCCACAGTTCACGAGATCTTGAAAGACGTCTAACTTCAATTTTTTTATTAAGGTATTTTATAATCGTTGGCATTTTAGTTTTTTTCTACAAAAGTTCATTTTTCTCTTTAATTTCGTAACTTTTTTTAATGTATGCTTGGGTATTCATTTAATACAAAAATTTTCATATTGATAAAAATTATTCTTTATTTTACCACTCTTTAACACCATCAAAATTATAGCATTCTATTCAAAATAAAAAAGTTGATGTCTAACTTTTGGTATAACCGGATATACAGTAGAATTGAAAATTTTTTATAATAACTTTTCAAAATTTAAATACCATTACTTTTTGGTATACGTCTAATAAGCTACTTAGTTTGGGACAGATTGTATAAGAATGCTAATCATATGAAACACAAAATTTTTTTATGGTCGATTTTTCAAATGAACAGAAACTATTCATATAAAGTGAATATTATGTATTTTTGCTCTTTGTTTTTACCTGCATCAAAATGGTCCGTCACGTGGATCTTACGAGTGCTGATCGCTTTGCTTCGCCCTTGACCTATTTATCAATCAAAACATTTATCATTACGTCACATTATAACCAATTATGTGAAGACTCACGCTAGAAACTTACAAGTCTGAACCTGTTGAAGCGTGCCTACAGTAGACGCCCGAATTCGAGAGAGTCACATCTTAGTATCAAAATGGATCATGTTGAACAACGAGCGGTGATTAAATATTTGTATTTAAAAGAAGTAGCAGTATCATATGACATAGTGAAAATCTGTTGTCGTGAGTTTAAATGTGGTAGACAGTCATGTACAGACGAACATGCAGGTGGAGCACCCAAAACCGCTACCACACACGTAAATGTTAAGAAAGTCCATGATCTCGTGTTGCAAAATCTACGTTTGACTATTAGACAAATAGTTGAAGATAGTGGCCTCTCATACCACATGGTACATAATATACTTACTGCCGAACTGAACATGAAAAAATTGTTTGCAAAAAACAGATGCACATAAGCAAACTCGAAAATACATGCAGATCGATTTTCTGGGAAATGCTTTAAAATACGCCAGTACATCGTTTTCGTTTGTTCATCAATTATAAAATTCTTGCTTCTTCTTGTTTTCTTAAATGTAGCTTCATTGTTTCTGTATTGTCTGTATAATTTTAGAAAATATTGTACATTTGGTGCTTGACGATTCATAAATCTAATCTGGTAATGCTGTGTCAATGAGGTATAATATACTAACTAGAGAAACCACTTCGTACATAAAAACGAGCCGTCGATATCCCCACTGCTTTCGGGCAAAAACGCATAAGGTCGACCACCTTTGAAAGGTAGACGTTAAATTAAACCTTGTATGAAAACAATTGGCATATTTCTTAAACTAAACTTACATATAATTAAAAATAAAATACAAAATTATGTATTTTTAAATAAAATAAATTTAGTTAACTTAAATCAACATCTTAAATGTAATGGAACTACTACCTTAAAATAACATTTATGGTTTTGCAGTAAGTTTTCAATCGAAATTCAAACTATATATATAGTAATTATTTAAACAACTAATTTTCCACACATGCGACACTTCCGAACGTCTTTACAATTGGATGAATATAATTTTTTAAATAGCATTCTACTTATTATTAATTTTTTTACGGTGGCCGCAAAATTATTTTTTTATCTCTTTCCGTTTATAAAATAAACTTGTATTATAGATTAGTTAAGATTATTAAATTTATTATTAAATGCACTTTAAGCAACTGAAATTGACAAAGCTAAAATTGTCGAATGTAATTTAAACGCTTAACTATACACGATAGTTTGCTTTCTTGCCCGGGTGGAGTGGGGAAACACGAAATAAAACCGGACCGAATTCGTAACCATACTAGCATACGAAGTGGTGCCGCCAGTAGTTATTATATTATACCTCATTGTACTGTGTGCAGTTGCAGAATTCTTTCTGCACATAATTTTCAAGCTCTCACAAACGAACATATTAAGAAACAACTTAAGATTTAATTTATTTAACGTTTCATCCATAGCCTAGTTAAATTTTGCAACATTGAACATTAAAAGTTTAAGTGCTTATTGTTTATTTTTCAGTTTAGGGTGGTTATGAATTTTTTGTTTAAAATGAAATGCTATTTCCAAATGTATAAAAATCTATTGTAACCAGCGGAAAAAATTACATCAATTTTTCCCATTTAACCGATCGTATAGCTCTAATAATAACTGTATAGCAAACTCACTCCCGATAATCGTGATTTTTAAAAGACGTTATCTATCGAACATTAAGTTTAACATTTAATTTATTTGAACAATTTGACACGATTATTTATGAAGATAAATGAAACTAAGTTACTAAACTAAAATACAACACCACAAACTAAAAAAACTATAACTACTTAATAAAGAATGACCGAATACATTAATTTATATAACATTGCAAATGTTTATATAATCACCATTCGCAATAAAATAACAGCACCTAAATTTTTATTTACTTATACGGCAGGTGCATAATTTCCGTACACTGCTAGACTTCTCGCCAGACGAACGAACTTGTAAGTCTGAATACGAAAATTCTTGCGCGACTTCTACTTTTACTATATTTGAATTTGAATTATTATTTAACTTTAAAACTTCGCAACAAAATTACATTTGACTACAATAATTTAGATGTTTGTTTTAGGCGTTGATTTGTTTAAACCCGATTCTATATCGGAAACTATTTTACGTCGTTTGTTAAAACAAGAAGTGATGTTTCATATAAAAAAGACAAAAGATTGGAGGAACGATCCTGAAATGCTGATTTATCAACAAGGAAAAGCGGTCGATTATTTTGTACTTATTCTCGAAGGAAGAGTAGAAGTTACTGTTGGACGAGAAAATATGATTTTTGAGAGCGGGCCTTTTACTTATTTTGGAGTCCAAGCACTTGTACAAAATCTCAGTGTCGGTGAGTATTTGCAATTAAATTTAATATTTGTAATTCGTAATCTCTTATTGAAAAAACATAATAGAATTGGTTGTAGTGGATTCGCCGACAGCACCTTCTACATTAGGCAGTTTACAATCTTTGAACATGGACGCTATGTTACGTCACACGTTCCAACCAGACTATTCAGTTAGAGCTGGGACTGACGTTCTATACATGAAGATTAAGCGTAGCCTGTACTTAGCCGCAAAGCGCGCTACGTTGATGGAACGTTCCCAACGTGATACAATACCGAATACGCCAGGAGATCAGTTCGACGATGAAGTTGAAAAAGTAAGTTACTTTTTTCTTAGTGTATACGTTAACATCAACGAAAATTTTTAGTATTTAGAATGCCTTATAGGAAATTACAATTATTTATGGGGAACTCCTTATCCGATTCGTAACCCATGGGTAAATACACGTAGAAACCTCTTTTCATTACTTTTCCAATTCCATTTCCTTCCTAGTTATCGGAATATCCAACTGCCAGTTTGTATGGTCATAGTAAATCTGAGCCATCTACCTCTGACACGAGCTAATATATTAAAATCGCAATTAATGGTGCTGTTTACGGAACAACAAATTATCAAAACATACTTCATAGGCAAAAATTAGATTTCGTATTTTAAAATACGATTATGTATTTTTAAATGTGTGTTTTGACGTTTTATAAACGATATACGAAACTAATTTTATATCAATTTTAACTACACGTCGTCTTATAATTTGTATTTTCTAATTAGTAGGTTTAATGTTTGGATAAACTTACAAAAACTAGGTCGATTTTGAAGATAAACTTTCTGGTTCGACTACCCCGACAAGAAATAGATAGTTCAAGAATGATAAAACTATTAATTACTCTACGCAGGGATATTCTGTAGCTCGTTTGGTGATGTGAAGTTGAACCAGATATAAAATTAAAGACGAACTTTCAAAAACGTAGCCACATGCTATAATTCGATTTGGAAATTATCAATTACCTACGCAATATCTAACAAACACTGAGTTTACGGAATATGGGAGAGAAGCTCTTGCACTAAAATACTTTTGTCGTAAATCGTATTTGAAAAATGTGTATCAGTCGGGTATTTTAAATAGCCATGGAATCCAAAAATGTATCAGTTTGTTAACACTCAAGCGTCGATTCAAGTCTAATCTTGTATACTTTATAAAAAGGGTCTTAGTCGGCCTTAAACTCACACTCGCCCTTTAAGGTGGACGCTGAATACGAAACTTCGTCACATCGCTTACGGAGACAAATTATCAAAAAAATTTTGAGTCTGGTGCAAGGTGATAGGATATCTTAATTTTATTTTTTTACAAAACGAGTTCTTTACTTTGTTTACGTTACGGTTTTTATTGATTTAAATAGTTATTTTAAGTTAGACCGAGTCTCAGCCAGTGATGGCATATGCACTGAGTGCTTTCATCATTGCACCTTTACACCGGGTGCAGCCTTTTTATTGCACCTTGCACCCGTATTGCACCTAAAATTGGAGCAAATATACAATTAATGCATTTATTTAAAATTCAGTTCAAAAACCGCTCGTAATGGAGCATATTTTTAACATTTAACGGATCTTCTACAGATTTTTTGATCTCAAATTTAAAAAAAATAGGTATTTTCAGTATTTAAATTTATTAAAAAATTAAAACATCTGAACATGAAAAGAAATTCGTTCAAAAATAAAAGCGATAAACTTCGATTCTCGTAACTATCACTTTGGTTCCATCATCTAAATTATAAGAATCTGTTTTGGTTTATTTAAAAACGTTTTTATACATACTAATTGTTTAGTTTGATATATAGACAGTATTGTTTTTTCTCAGTGCAGAGCTGAAAATTGTGTTTCGCGCTACAAGTGGATGCTGGAAAGCTTATTTGTCAAATTGCGATTGTTTTAAGGACTGTCTCAGCTCAATGCGTTGATACCAAAATCTCCTAATTTAAAAAGCAAAACTAGACTCATGTACCTTCTTATTACCTGATAAAATCAAGGAAATTGAAGACATTTAAACTCACACTCGGTTTTAGCAGGTTTTAATTACCTAAAAACGATTAATAAATCAAATATGTATTTATTTAATTACAATAATATAATCTGCATAATAAAAATCTGCAGAGAAATAGGAATTCATGACTAGTGAAATTCTCGACTTCAGGAAGAGAAATTTAAAAAAGTACGTCATTTGACGTCCCCGAACAGCTGATGTCTGACTAAAGTTACAGTTGCATTTATATTAATTTTATGTTAATAGAACAATATTATATACATAAATTCGTTGACGTTACATTCCAATACAAAAACACCCATCTAATTCTTCAGAATCGAAATTAGAACAATAATTAAAACCTTTGGCGGCTCGTGAGGTTGGGCTTAAGGTGGGCTACATTTTTGTAAGTGATTTAATTTATTTACATTTACACGTCGAAATTTTTATTTACATGAAATTATTTTTTGAAGTCGATGCAAAACACATACGAGTTAAATCTATTACAACTGCCCATGGTAATGTTAAGAATTAAGTGCAACCCTATGTCAATGTGATGCATGGCATCGACTTCAAAAAGTAATTTTTCCTCGTTTAATTGTAACTAATTTTTTACCTTTTAGCGCATTTTTTGAAGTAGTAATTTTTTTTATCATAAACTGCACTAGAAAAATGCAGTGTAAAATTACGTTTCGCAGTATTTATCTACTTGATTTAGTTCGAAATTTGGAATAGGCGTTCCAAGAGATTTTATTTCAACCTTTTCTTCTAACAACAGTCTTACGAGTTCATTTTTCAAAATAAATTGTATTGTTTTTTGCACCTTTAGAAAATTATGTACAAATATACTGTTTCACTTAGAAGACGTCGTACACATTCTACTGATCAATGAGTACTGAATCTGGAAGCACCGCGAAACTTTTAAGTGATAATTTCCGAACAAGTGGATACACAACCCACAATCAGTAAGATGATTTGCGAGATCCTCTCATATAACACTATATGAAAACGATGGCTTATTTAAACACTTACTTTGATTCAAATGCTATAGTTTCTTTATTTTCAATTTTCGTTGTATGATTACAGAGCGTTTAAAAGTTTGTACAGCTCTTTAAATTGTTTCCTCCACTATATAAGTTAAAATTTCGTTAATTTAGCTTTTGCCGGCGAAATCTTAATTTAGCTATTTATTTATCTTAAACGAACATAGACTGGTTATACATGGTTGAAGAGCATTTCTATCTCAAAATAGAAATGGAGTTCCAAAACATTCATAAACTGTTAAAACACCCGAACTTGGTTGAAGCTTAGATCAATTATATTAGAGAACAGTTCGAAATATGTTGGAGGTCGTCTGCCGAGGAATAGACATTCAAGTGTTGGTCTGTAGTTACCACGCAAGTAGTACGTCGGGTCAGAAAAAGTACTTTTATGCTCAAGGAAGTTGCCGAAATGGCTATCACTACGACCTTTCTTATCGGTGCCACATTCAGCTGCCTGTTCTAGGACAGAACAGTCTTAAAAAGGGGACAGTGAAACTCATAGAAGTTTCGAAATCATTCAAGGTAATTACCGGAATGTTCTCGAAGCAGGTAAAGTGATATGTAAAAGGTGTTCGAATCCAGTCAGAAGGCTAATCAGAAATCAGAAGTGTCAAGAAACTGTATAAATAAATAGTATTTAACGCGCGTGCCAGTGTAAAAAATAAATACAATGTGTAAGTGATTGTGATAACATACATTATACCAGTGTAGATAAGCAAAAGTACGTACATTGTTATTCATACATAAATTACTTGCAAGTTGTTTTCTTAAATATCGTTACATTTTATTAGTTAGTTATATTTAATAATCAGATTTAAAATCGTGTTTATACTTGGTTTAATTAAATTTAGTTTTAAAATTTCTTTCACTATATAAAATTCGTTTATACCAGAAATGTTAATAAAATAATGCTTATGCTCGATTGCACCGTATTTTTTAAGTTACACTTTGGTTACACTGTAATCACTGTATAAACTATTGAAGCCTTCTCAAGTTCGAGAGCCTTCACGAAGTTGTTATCCATTTTCCAGAACGTTCTCCGAAAGATATAGAACATTCGCGAAGGATTGCCAAAATGTATAAATGCGGTACAAACGAATCATAGGTCAGTTATTTCAGTAATTCGAAGTCGGCAGTGTTAAGAAGATTATTCAAGTTTAAATAAATAAGTGATTAAAGCGTGTTGAGATAAATATAGTTATCCGCGGACTTTATCTCTCGGTGAGTGTACTATATAAAATTAGCGTTAGTGTTTGTGTTAAATATACTTAGATTTAATTAGTTCGGTTAGTTATAAACGTGTACATATTTTTAATATAAATAAGTTTTATTAATCGTTACACGATTGTATTGTAAGTATAACTTAAAAAATACGGTGCAATCAGGCATTAGTTACTGTTTTTGAATAGCGGAAACTACGTAAGTGTTACTCAGAAAAAAACTACTCTCAAGTCGCGCCTAAAAAAGTTTGCTTCAAAAAATTTAAGTGCCCCTTGTTTGTCGTTTGTGACAAATATTGAAAAGATGAAACTTAAATTTAAATAAATATAATTTCAGGCTGTCGATTTTTCTTTAATTTTTATTGATTGATAAAAGAGGAAAAATCTTCTGGGATTGCCATTTTAAATTAATAACTTGACTTGACTAATACGCGAATGTATAATTGGTTGCATAAGCTGTAGTAAAAAAAAATGTTTTTGTTTAACGTATGAACAATCTTAATCACTGTACGAACATCTCGTTTCAATTTAATTATTAATTCCGAATTATTCAGAAATATACTAATTTCGGTATAAAATACAACACATTGCATTTATTTCTTATTTAATAAATGACATACTATATAACTGAGGTCAATAATTGATTAATCATAGTTATCTAAAGATTCACTTTCTTTAGTTTCCCGCTCATCCTCATCTGAATCACTGTAAACGTCAGACTTTGCACAACCTCATCAACTAAACCGTCTGCTTTCCACATTCTTCACAAAGATATAACACATGATTCTAGAGCTTTTCAATCAATACCTCGTGCGATATTATTCAATATAACTTTTGTTTTCACGATACTCCATATCAATTCAAGTCTCAAGTTTACGTGTATTACAGCATTTCAATGAAATACAAGTTTTAAAAAAAACTTAAGCATTTTCTTGTTGCAGTTGCAAAATAACCTACTTGTTATTTATCGAAGAAATCAGTGACATTACGAATAATGTTTCGTGCTTCGGAATAAACAGTTTTTCCGATTCTGCTTTTTATGGATTAAAACTGTAATACAAAAAATTACTTCAATTAATAATTATTACTGGTTTTGTAATATAAATACAATAGATAAATTACTTTGTGTTGTAAATTAAATAGAAACAATTTAACCTAAAAATACTTACCAAATGTTGTAAAGGTAATTGAAATAGATTGTTCTAAAAAAAAACAAATTTTTAAACAAACAGATACAAAAATTCAAATATAAAAGCAAAATGTAATATGAAAAGTCAAAATAACAACGTAAATAGAAACCGAAACGTCAACAAAATAAAAGTACTTCAACGAATCGCGATACATGTTGGTAGACACAATTTGTTCTTTAAATTATTTTATTTTTCGGGGTTTTTGTAAGCTTGGTCGCACAGTAGTTACTGTTTTTAAATAGCGGAAACAACGTGAGCTCTGACCGGAGAGTTACCGTGAGAAACAAAATCGGAATTACTCCCAAATCACGCCTAAAGAGGTTTTACTTCAAAAATGTATTAATCTAACAGGATAATTTTTTGAAAAACAAACTAAAGACAAGCGTCGTATGTGCGTTAAATATGTATTTATTTAAATAACTTTTTTCGCACTTTTAACTTTGTCATTTTGTTTATCTGCAGTTGCTACATTCGCTAGAAGATGATAGCAGCATAGGACGTACATCGCCAGAACCACGTTATAAACAGACGGATATTGTACGCGACTCGAACGCAACAACTGCACTATCGATACACAGCAACTCAAAACCAGCTTCTCCACGATCAATAACAAGCCCTACAACTTCTCACTTAACGACTTCTCGGGACATTTTAAATGGACCCATAAAGAAACCGTCGGTATCTGAAGATGGTATGTTTCCGGTTACATCGAAAGATGAAAAAATATCGCTGCTGTCTAAGAAATGATAACAACAATTAATTGGTTCTATAATCATGGAACCAAGTTGTACAACTATGTTTAACATAATTATTGACAGTTAGTACAGTTTTATTGAAAAATGTAGATAATCAAAGCAACTTTTTACAAATTTTTAGTATCTTTCAATAGTTAACAACAATATTTTAATAAATTCAAATTAATATTTGTAGATAGTAAAGTTTATCTAACGTTACAGAGAAAGTTACAGTTGAAGTTAGTGCTTTAGATCGAACTGGCTGCCTTATGCGAATGACAGACAGAAATTACATAATTCATTTTTCGCTTGCGTTGATAATGCTTTTAAATACATGGTTTAACAATAAATCATATAGGAAATAAGTTTAATATTTAGACAAAATTCTATAAAACTAAACTCAAATTTTACTTTGCTTCTTTGATAGTTGGTAAGTATTCAGGCCTTCATGTAGATCTTGGTATGTATGAAAAATTCACGTAATACACTGAGCGTTCAAATTTACTTTGCGTATAGTAACAAATATTTTCGTGTTTGGTTTTTTGTTAGTATATGTCTGATTGTTTTGGTTTTGCCAAGAATTTTGCATTATATGGTATACTTTTTAAAGCTGTGATTTTTACGTAACAGCATTTAGTTAGTACAATCTCGAAGATTGGTTCAATTCTGCTACTGACGTACATACTTATTGTTTTGCTTAAGTTTAACTCCAAGTTTTCATTGTACTATTATATTTTGGCGATTTTTACCAATATGTGAATTGACTATTTTGCCGTTTTAACGCTTATGTAGCATTTTAAACCTCTTATTTATTTAAGATTTCCGTATTAGATTTTATGTACCTATATACTTATTTATATATAACTTCATCGCATTCGTATGTACTGTCGTTCAAATAGTTACTACTCGAATATCCAACATAACTATTACATAAGAAGGTCCTATTATTTTTCTTTCATCCTACTTTTATCAACAACGTTTTTAGTGAATTATTTTCCCTTCAACCATAATTATTTCTATTTTTTTCCTTATTTGGTAAGAAGAAAAAGACGTTTAGTGCAGTTCAGCATCTTTAATTTTATTCCTAAGAACGACATAAGTCTCGTTATAATAGGTGCTTTAGTGACAATCGCGGTAATATTTTCAGTGGTATTTCTTTATCCCGAAAATTAACGGTTATTACATATGATGAGGTGACTAGTGATGGAAGCTCAACCATACGGCGCATAAAATATACATAAACAAATTTAGTTTGATTTTACTTCATTAGTCAGTATTCATCAATTACATTTTAAAAGTTACTTGTATACACAGGTCAATTATGAATTACAGGTAAAACTAAAGATAATAAAATTTATATTCATTCTTTTTGGCTCTGTGTGTATATTTATTAATGCCGTTCTCGTTTATACGTACATTTGGTTTTATTCATATATTTCATTTTAAACAACGTTAACAGAAATGCTTTTCATTTATGTCCGAGTAATAACTACTATTTTTTTACGTAATTAAAGTAAAAGTTATTAAATTACTGTATATCGTATATCAGTGTGTTATTTACAGGAAAAAAAAAACTGTATTTTCTGTTTTTAAATGTTAGATTTGCAGTTTTTACGAAATAGGCGTTAAGCAATACTAATAATTGGCTAGTGTTAATCCACCAAATATGATTTGTTTTTGTAGTAACAAAATAAATTGTGTATAAACTAACATTTTTTGTTAAATATTTAGTAGGACCATAAAAACGTAATGACGTGTACTTATCTACAGACAACGGGAAATAGTGCTGTGTTAAAGAGTTCACATATTTTGTATGACTTTATTTTTGCGTTTTATCAACTATAAAATATGTACATATAACTATTTTAGTACTTAGATTATAAACCATTAGAGTTAGCATTGGCAAAGGTACATTTAATATATAATCTATTGTTGACTAATTAGTCTGTGGTTTGAATGTACTCATCCAAGTATTATTATTTGTATACAATTAACCAGTTATGTTTTTGATAATTTTATTTTTGAATATATATTCGTCAGTTACGATCCAGTTTACACAACTATTTTTAAACATTTCTTAAATCGTGGTACTTATTGTATAATTAGAAAACAAGGATACTTAACATTTAACAAATTATCTCAGTTTCAATTGCTGGTAACTTTTACCGCTAGCGGTTGTTGGTCAATAACAAGTATTGATTTTATTGATGTAAACTCTATATAGTACTGAACTACACGTTTGCACAATAAAAATTTTATTCACTAATTTCACTTACACGTAAATTATCATAAATTAATGTTTAAGCATTATATAGCAATAATAGTTCATATATTTTTAAAAATATGTAATCAATTTAACCAAAACCCTAATTGAAATTGTGAAATTGTTCTAACTGAAATGTCGTACATGCAAATTAAACGTTTAGTTTTGGTGTAAAATCGTTTATTAGAAAAACCGTCCTAAATGTATATTTAATTCAGTAGTTTGCACATACGACATTGTCCAAACGCAGTACTTATTTACGCTTTTATAATATTTTAATGGAAAATTAGCTACTGAAATTATATGGTGCTTATAAAATAGTGTCTAAAAGTAACATTTGTAGTATATTTATAAGAGGAAGAGAGAGTAAATATAACTTAAAAAAACCTGTAGACTGAACATTGTAAAATTTGTAGATAAGCAAAAGTATTATTTGCATTTGAATTGTTGGGATTTGTTTTCATTTTGTATTAATAAGCTCTCTTACTGTTTGACGTTGCTTTTTTGTTAACCAAATTTTCTTTTACGGTACTTTAATATTTTATTGTTGTTTAAAATTCTTAGAATAAAACTGTTAAAGATAACTTTTGTGCGTTTTTTCGATTACAGGGAGGAGTCACAATTAACTATGTCAGTCAGGTGTTTCTGAACGTTTTTCTTTGTATATAACTAATGTTTCAGCGTGCAGGTAAAAAAAATAAGAAGGCGACTAAAAGTGTGTTAATTAAAAATGTGAACGACTAGAAACGGGTGATGTTGGCAAAGAAAAGGATTTAAAGTATTTGTAAGTACTTTTTTAATTTTATTCTAAACTGTTTAATTAGTTAGGAGCTTATTTAAATACGTGAACCTTAAATTGCTAATAATGTAGGAAACTTTCTAAGACTCAACTCGAAGATTCCGTATTTAAAACTTATAATGTTGCGTTTTGTGTGCATACTGTTATATATATTAAGCAGTGTCGTATGCGTCACTAAGTGGTCGTGATTTTACTTGTCGCATCTGAACTTTTACCAGATAAACAATTTGAATAAAATAATTATTAATTGCACTACGTACTTATAAATGTATTATCAAATTTATATTATATATTCCATCTATTTGAATCTGAATATTGAGAACTGACGAGTACAGGAACGAATTAGTGCAAGAATAGACGAATATCCATTGCGTAACTTATATTGGGTCTTCTCATCAGATGATATGAGAATACAAAAGGTAAAACTTTGAAGTCTAGTCAGAAGTCGGAAGTGTTAAGAAATACTGTGTCTGTCTAAATAAATAGTCTTTAACTCGTTTGCCAAATTAAATGAACAAGTGTATCAAGTGTAGATAAATAAAAGTGAAAGTTATCCGCGGACATTGTTATCCAGTTATAGTTATATATAAAGTACTTCTTGTTTTTTCTTAAAAATCGTTACATTTTAGTAGTGTTGGTTTATTAAAAAATTCAGTTTATTAAAAATAGCTAGTTTTAAAAATTTGTTACAATTGGTGTTAGGTGCGGAGTGATCTTGGGCTCGGTAATTTGATATTGTGTAAGTAAACAATTCATTAGTTCGCGTTCGTTGTAGTTCCCTAAACCTTTTTTTTTATCAGTGCATATAATGTAGGCATTAATAATAAAGAATCGGTCGTTCTCAAAATTTAGTGGTATACAAAAATATGTTCAACTTTTTAGTCTTGTTATATTCTATGGCGGTAATGCGTTCGCAAACAGTAAACATGGACGAAAAACTAAAATTCTCCAATCAATAGATAAAAATATGAAAGTAAATTCTAGAAAAACGGAAGAACTGTTCGAATATTCTCAGAAAATGGAAAAAAAACTATTTGAAAATTCTCAGAAAAAGGTGGAAAATTTTAGAAGAATTGAAGAAAAATTTTGCGAAAATTCTCAGAAAATAGAAGAAAATTTTTACGAAACTTTTTCGAAAGTTGGAAAAAAACTGTTCAATAATTCTAAAAACTGGGAAAAATGTGAACGAACATAGAAAATCAAATAAAAACTATCGAAGAACAAATACAGGCTCGAATCGAAAGCTGGATTAAAACCGTTTCAGAGGAAACTCAAGCAGATACGTTAAATTTAAGAGAAGAAATGTGCGAAGTTTTAGAAAACGGACAGCAGACAATGAATGACAAAATAGAAGCAGTAGGAGACAGAATTCAACTACTATAAGAAAGGGCAAAGAGTTAATGGATCATCGGGAAGAAAACACTAACAAGTTTAGGATTGTACCTCCGAATTTTGCTGAAAAAGTTCCATGGTCAACTTACCACAAACAGTTTGAAGTCGCAGCTATAGCTAATGGTTGGAGAAACAAGCAGAAAGCGACGTCTTTAACAGTAGCCTACATGGAGGTGCTTGGAATTTTGCACTCTTCCTGAACACCTACAAGAAAATTACGAACTCTTAATTACACGTTTAGAAATGAAATATGAAGATGCTCGTTTTCAACAGGTATACCAAGCCCAAGGATAAAAAATGTATAGGATTGCTCGATTCGTATTCTCGCAATGTAAGCCGCCCCACTCGAGTAAATCTTGATTAGTGACGTCAGCCGTAGACCACATATCGGCTCGCTGCTTATAAGTACTGCTTTTAAATACACTTTAAATACAACGGTTGTTGGTCTTTTACTCGTTTAAGTACGTGCCTACAAGTTGCTTGTAAGAATTTCTATTTATTATCAGGTTTAATTTAAAATTGAAACTTATTTACATTATATTAGATATTGTGGTGTAATTATACAATGCCAGGAACAAGGTGCGCTGTATTTGGTTTCGATAACAACCTGATTGCAACCAAAAATAAAAACCTTAAGATTACATACCACAAGTTCCCAAAAGGCACCGATATAGTGTCCATGATTAAAAATGAATGGATTAGGCGTTGTAAAACGGCTGATAACATGAACCCTAATACTAGTGTAATTTGTTCTACTCATTTTACAGAGGAGAGTTATGAACGAGATTTACAAAATGAATTATTAGGTTTTTTAAATAAAATTAAAATAAATTTAGTAAAAAATTATTTTAGGTTTGCCTCAGAGAAAAATTTTAAAGAAAACAGCTGTTCCGACAATTGATTTATGTGATGCCAAAAAAATTAATCAAACTCAAAACAATTCTGTCTGTTTAAATAGATACGAAAACAGACAAAGAAAGGGACAAATTGATAACATTTTAAAAACACACGGAATAGAAGACATCATCGCTGTTTCCCAAGAAGTTTCTTCTGCTGGTGAAGGATCTTTAACCAAAATCGAGTTTTCAGTTTCATACAAGAAAGAGTATAAAACTTTATTAATAAAATATAATGAACTTGAAGGTAATTTTAAATGCATGGAAGAAATATATAAACAAAAAATTAAGACATTAAACTCCAAATTATTATAAGAAAAAAGATTTGCATACGTCATTATGTTGCACAAATAAGTCTTTATCAAAGAAAAAACAAGTAGATGTTTTGAACAATATTTTAACAAAAAACCAAATTGCACTAATTTTAAATAAACAGCAAACGAGATCATTTTTTTGTGAAAGTTTCCTTCCGTTCGAGTGAAAATAATTTAAACAGCAGATTAATTTCAGCTTGAATAGGTTTAAATGTAATTTTTTACCTTTAAAACATAAATCATAAAAAATCAACAAAACTAATTAATAAAAAAAATATTTCGATTATTGACAGTATTGCCATTGCTTATTAAATCAAGTTGTCAAATTTACACAAATAAAATATTTAGAAGTGCATCGTAATACAGATTGTAATAGAAGTATCAAGAGGGACGTCTACGCGTGACGTCAGCACGTCACATGATCTCGGCAGAATAAATCTAGCAATCCTGTACATTTAGTATCCTTGTACCAAGCCCAATTAAAGAGTGATTCAGAAAGCTGTGGAGAAACTTTATGAGTTTGAGGATGATATCGCCAGAATGACACGGTTTGCGTATTCTATAGCCCCTGATATCTTACTGGAGCACTTGGCTATTCAAACTTTCGTAGACGCCCTATGAGACAGCAAAACACACCAGGCTCTACGGTAAGCTCGACCTAAGACATTAGATGACTCTTTAATTCACACCCGATAGAGTTTGAAGTGACAAAACAGGCGTCGCAGACACAAGAAAGCATCGTGGAAATAGTGCGAAGAGTATTCCGCGAACAAGTATCTCGGGGAAGAGAAGTGATGTGGTGGGTCATGTACGATGACGCTGTAGTAAACCCGAAACATCTCGATGGCAAGATCAATGGACGATGTGTTCAGTTAGTGGTTGACACGGAAACGACGAAGACCATCGTTCGTTCTGACATGTTATTGAAAAATGAGAAGATATCACCAGTAACAGTACGACTTTGAACGGCGATGGGCGAGGAAATACCTACTCAAGGACAAGTAAATGGAGTACTCGACCATCAAGTAGTGGTAGCAGACATCACAAAAGAAGTTATCCTGGGAACTGAAGTATGGGTTCCATTTAGAGATGAGTATGGTGGCCTTAAGATTGACGGTGAAGAAATTCCTTTTCATTAGTCAGAGAAGGCGGGTGTGTGAGTTTTATTGAGTGCAGACGTGATCCTGTCTGGAAGGACTGAAAGTGTTGTGATGGCACGCCTAGACGGAAATCTCCGGGAAGGCTACATTCGCGCTATCGAACCAATAAAGACTTTGTTGAAAAGGGACTGCTTTTTTTCATTTTTTTTTCATAGGAGGTGGAAACCTTTTATTGGCACTCATACACATACTACCAGAATAGTGTGGGAGACCCCTTCGGGTATTACTTCAGGCGAGGAAGGCTTCGTTCACTCTACTTTCATCCTCCATTTTTCTTTTCTTTCCTCCAGTTCCATTTCCATCTTACTCTAAAGACCTTCCCACTTTGGGCAGTTTAGAACGTGTTTCGTATCATCTACATAGGAACCAAAACTTCCATGGCCCATTAGAAATTGAACCACATAGTGGTTTAACCCCGACGCTTCCCATTTCACCCACTTTGCTAATTAGTCCGTGCTTTAATCTCCGTCCTATATTTTTTGTCACTCCTCCATCATCCTGTCTGAAGTTGGATGTTCGAATTCAGTGGCGGCTGGTGGTCAATCATACAAGCGGGTCATTTAAAAAAACGCAATGATCGCAAAAAGGCTAAAAATCATTCTTACAATAACGTGATTTATATTTAAGATCAATTATGTTTCAGATTTAAGATATTCGTCTATACAATTACCAAAATAATCAATAACAAGCTCATTAAAATTTACAATTATTTTTCAATGCTTAGCATAGAAATGCACATCTTTCTTGTCTCATAGTATTGCCAATTGCGTAGAAATGTTTGAATTCTTTTTAACACAGAGAAATATCGCTCTCTTTCCACTGTAGTCATGTAAAGTCAATCAATTGTTTTATTTAATATGTGTATCTATTTTTAGTTTTTACAAACTTTTTCATTCAATTGGTTTTTACTTATTCTTTTAAATGCTATAAATCCTTAACATGATTTTTACAGCATAATGATTAATGCATCATCTGAAAACATTAAACATAAAACACTAAAATCTATTATTTATTTCAAATCCACAAATGCAATCTAACGAATCATACACAAATTACTGTAAACTTCTTTATTTTTATGTTTACTGGTTGGTCGAATTTGAAGTAAAGGCTGAGAACGAGCATTAAATTTAAATTCTAGGTGTGTAAACAGTTATTAGCTATCCATTTTTTAACGTCTTGTACCACTATTATTATGAAACAAAAACGATAAGTCGTCCCTTACAAATGAATATTATCGATCAACTAAGAAAATCGACTGTAAAGTTTGCCATATGTGATAAGAAATCTGTATTTAACACATACGTGCTGCGAAGATAACGATAGATGACGCAAGTCACGTAAGCATTGCACTCAAAGATAATTGCACTAAGTTTTACCCTTGGCGTAGGCGGCCCGGCTGAAGACCCTGCGAAGGCATTTAAACATTTACTTATCTTCTTTTCTAACTCACATAAAATTGTATTGTGTGTGTCTCACTCTTGACTACGAAAACTATCATTGTAATATTATGTAAATGCGGGCACAAGTACGTGTCAGCCTCGGGTAAATTCGCAAGATTTCGTATCTGTTGCAATAACAATTATTTAAACGCATGAAATTTAAACGCTTATAATTTGATTTAAACGCAAATTTTCTGTAATTTTAAAGCAAATAAAATACCTTTCTTATTCATTTTTGGAGGCTCATTGACCAAATGACCTAATAGAAAAAGCCGCTACTGTTCGAATTGTTTCGCCCTCTTTCTTATAATCTCCCTAATGAGCGATATCCCGGCCACCACCAGGATGGCCTCCGTCGACACCGTCCTATAGGTTGCAGTTATCTTCAGCTCTCTGCGTCTTCGTTAGCATATCGACGTGGTGCTTCGAGTGTGAGTCCCCATACAGGAGAACGGAGCGTACCATCACTACACATCCTTTGTTCTGGTTACCTACATTTCTTACTGTATCTACAGTTTCTAAGACTCTCCCAGTTGTGTTTAGGGTGGATTTCCCTTTCCTAATACTGAATTGGTTTTCGTTGTAATTGATTCCATGTCTCCATCTACTCCTTCATTCTCCCTCCTACTATTACTTCTGACAATTTTACTAACACCGGAAGTAGGCATACTGGTCTATTCTCTTGAAAAGGAACCGCTTCCAAGGCATTTGCTGATGCACGACAACAGGTCGTCCACGACAGACCGTGCATAGTATTTCTGCCCTTGTCTCATCGGGCCCCGGGGCTTTCTCACTCTTCATGCGCCTTACGATGCAATTTTACCGTGTTTTCGAAACAGTTCCCTCGCCAAACGCATTCTTTCTTCTACTCCTATACCAAACTTCCCTGTCACGATCTTGTATCCATCTCCCCATACATCCTTCTCAAGATCTGTTAATAGGCTACTTTCAGTTATGTTTTTTACTTTTCCTTAATGGATTTTTAATCCTGTTCTTTTAGATATATACTTTTCTTTTTCTTGAAAACGGATTACTAGTTGGTAAAACATGAGTACGAGTGAAAAACACAATGCTAGTAAGGATCTTGAATGTCAATTTAGATTGAAAAAGACGACCGTGGTAGGCCAATGTACGCCAGTATTTCAAATTGTAAGATGCGTCAATTCAAATTAATACTGGAAACGCTCCGCCAATACGACATCCACGCCGACTTTCTTTGACAAAAGGAGAAACCGAACAAATAATTACGAATATTAAACCTTTAAATAGCCCGTGAGCGTCTCCTGTGGTACTGGTAAAGAATAAATATGGATCAACGAGAATCCAACGATCACGTGAGGTAAATTTAAAACTGAGTACAAAGAGGTGCAATACTTTGAACATATTGTATCTAGAGATGGAGTAAAGGCTGGCCCAGGCAAACTCCGAGCAATGCAAGCATGGCGAAGACCACTCGACAAGCGTCTAGTTTCAGTTTCCTTGGGTTGCGCACCTACTATAGACGATTTGTACCCTGATTTGCCAATATTGCCAAACCTTTGACGAAACTGACTGAAAATGAAATGAAGAAAAGGATGTAGACCAAAACCACCCGAACTTGTTTGGTATAAGCTCGCCACAAGGATAGTTTTAGTTCAGGAAAATGTGTCAAAATAGAAGGGAAGTCTAGTCAGACTCAGTTTGATGGCCTAGGTACCAGAAACGTGCTTAGAGAGCACGCGATTTAGCGAGATACCTACCTTACGGCTTATCCTCGCTTCTAAGGCATAAAACCAAGTTGGGTGGAAAAGGACTTTGACAAACGGGAAGGAAGTAAGAGAGACAGAATTAGTCAAGTAGCAACGACGAAGAATAAACTGAAAAATTTTATTCAACTAAAAATAATCAAGTGACTAAAGTGGCTAGTAGGCACTATACGGTCATCATCAAATTCACGAAAAGCCAGAATCCGATGCGCCGGAGTGTCGGGAACTCCACACGACGGACGCTGTCGTCATTCAAAATGCTGATGCGTTTTAGATGACAACGAAATCCGCCGTGTAAAGAAAGGATCTGGACAGCCTCTCGTCCGAGGACGTGGGACATTCTGACCCAGGTAAGGATATCTGGGATGAGAGAGAAGTATGCCCTTTATGGAAAGTATCCCACAGCTGCCGCCATTCATCCAAGATACATTCAATCTTACCTGACGCTTGGCCGCTGAAAACTACAGAAAATCGTTGGTCCAAACGTGCTAGTCAAGGAAGTTATCGAGCCAGCCTTGCTGCAGTAAATTTCCTGCAAATGAGATGTAGGGAAGGATGCTTGGAAAAAACACAGATGGTATCTTCAGAAACGGTGCGATAAGCCCCAAAAATAGTTTTAAGGAATAAGGAAGCGAGGCCAGCTTCCTGACCACGTGGAAGTGTCGAAGTCTATGGTAGTGATGGGCTTACCGGCGACTTTTTGGTCACCGGTGAATTAGCGATGGTTACTTTTAAGTCACCGTTACTTTTACAAGCGACCGATATTACTTGTAACTAAAAAAAAAGGTCGTAAAAATTGTGACAACTCAAACAATATTAAAAAGTTTATAATTTGACCAATAACCGTGCAGTAGTTACGGAATCATCGGTAACTGGTTTTGTATGTTTGTTAGTCGCTTATATTTTAGTGATCAACAAGTAACAGCGACAAAGTCACCGGTAACGATATTTCGGCAATCACTAGCCTATGTTACTAAATACCTAGGCCATAAGTGAGCATGGGAATGACTGCATTGTCGAAGATATTTGCAAGATGTTTTTTGTGAAGGTTTTATTTGAAGCGTGAGCATTTGCAGAGCAGGTGCAAGACGCTTTTGCACTTGCCAACCACGAAAGCGCAATGTTTCACAAAACTCAGTTTTTTTGTATAGCACTAGTCTGAGTTACTTGAATTCGAAAACCTTACGGATCAACGTATCGTGAAGGCGCCGTGAAGCAACTCGTCTTAGCGTGGAGTCAAAAACCATGTACTCAGTCTAGCCTGCAAAAATACAATATTT
The DNA here is from genome assembly GCA_035610365.1 of Aquatica leii. NCBI lineage: Eukaryota > Metazoa > Arthropoda > Insecta > Coleoptera > Lampyridae > Aquatica > Aquatica leii. The sequence goes on along the minus strand of CM069433.1, from coordinate 50,767,117 downwards.
AGGCACGAGTTAGATTTCGCCTCAAAGTCTCGTCGGGAATTTGCGGACACTGTGTCGGTGATGTTGTCAGCATAAGCAAAAATCTCGCAGTGTGCTGGTAATTTTTTGTCTATGAAATAGTTAACAACTCGACCAAAAACCGAACGTTGTCGACAGCCCTTCGCCAGTCCTTTGGTAAAAAAAAGTATTCGCAGAATATGTTATCAATCTATTCTAAAAATAGCTACGAATGACGCGCGTAGCGTCAGCAGGTATACTCTCTTAACGACGAGAACTTTGGCCACGATACGTTATTGAACGCTCCAGAAATGTCTATGAAAATAGCTAGTCTGTACTTGGAGACTTTCGTTTGTACAATAGTGTCAGTCGTCGTTTTGCCAGGAACGAAACCATATTGACTAGGATAGAATAAAATCTTTGGTGGAATGTCGTCGTGTATCTTTTAAAGGAGTGTCCTTTCGAAGAGTTTACCTAATTCCGATTTATCGGACAATACGAGCTTGAGTTTCGAGTTCTTTTCGGACTTGAGCATAGTGATTAGCTTGCCAGCTAGTAGGCAAATAACCACTTATGCAATAGTTGAATAGGTCAACGATCGTAGATGAGAGAGAAAAACCGTTCGCAAATCATTACAGTAAATCCCGTTAAGTCCAAGAGCTTTGTTCTTAGGAATTTTGATAGTCACCGTGGCCAAATCGTCGCTGGTGACCACCCAGTCGTCGGGAATTACTATGCAAAAGAGATCGGGTTCTTATTTGGACATGCTAGGGGTTGTCCGTCGACGGATTGTCATCTGGAAATAATGTAGATAGATATAATGAAGACTGCAAAAACATTTTCCAACGCCATTTTTAAGTTATCCAAGCCATAAGTGTAGTCCCTTCACAGGCGCAAGATCGACACGAAAAAGTCATCGTGTATTTTTAGCAACATTACTTTTAGTGTACTTGGAAAAATTGTGCAGTTCTTAGAATAACCACTTAATTTAACTACGTCTTATGTGACACCATTATTTTGTATTACTCCCATTCGTCACCCTATTATTAGTATAAAAATATGAATATTTTTGTATATAATTTCATTGTTAATCTATGATGTATATTTCTAGATATCATAAAAACTGACTATTCACTTTAAACTTAAACTTTAAACCAGTATTTTGGCTTATAAAACTTTTTTTTGTTCTTAACTTTCATAAATTTTAATTTTTCGTAATTGTAAACAGTCTGACAGTTTTTTGCGCACTTGTCAGCCTAAACGTTTTGAGTGATTTAGACTTTGGGGGCTTTGTAGTCTCTGTTCGAACAATAAAATTTTGTATTCAACTAGTTCCTGTATTAATTGTGCCTCGTGGGCTTTTAAAACTCTTGTTTCACTCGGGTTTAAAAATGAACACTATTTTACTCATAGCATTAAGTTACTTTACGAACAAGGTTGTTAGTGATTAATAATCGATATATTTATATTGTCGAGTTCTTGCATATTTTATGTTTCAACTGGTGTCAAATTGAACACTTTAATTGCAAACAAAATATTATACAATAAAAAATTAGTTGAAGTTTGTCAGAAAAAAACGTAATAATGGATAAGTTATTGATACTTGTTTTAAATGTTTTTTCTTGATATATTTCTTATGATGATTTTTTTTTTTAAATTGTTGTTTACTTCTCTTTCATTATAATAAATTGTTTGGCTAGTGACTGGTCTAAGTAGTTTAAATAATATTAAAAAAATTGCAGTTAGGTACTCTTAAGTAGGTTGACAGAAATTTTTATACTATATGCGTTTATTAGAAACAAGTTAACGAACAAGTTACAAAAAAATTATATAGGCAACATAATGTGAATAATCCAATAAGATACCATTTTGGGTGAAAACTTGAAAAATTGATATCAGGCGGTTATCTTTCAGTCAATTTTTCAATCTTGTGTCGAATCTCAGCGTGCAATTTTACTTAATTTAATATGTAACTGTTTATATAGCTTTGTTAATTTTGTTGTGCTTAAATCCTTTTCAATTTGAATAAAATTGTTGGCAGTGGCATTTAGTGATATAACTGTGCATTGGCACAAATAGCAATACATTATTAGCAGCTTATAAATATAAACGGCAAAGGTTAAGAAAAGAAGATAAAATTCGAACAATAATGTATTATAAAGCTATCTAAACATTTCTATGGTTATTTTATTTACATAAAACTTTATAAAATGTATATTAAATATCAGGTAAAATAATAATTTATGTCTGTTTGAGGTAATGTTGAAGGTGATGTCATTATATCAATTGGCGCGTTTAATGAATTTTTTGTGCTAGAATCTGTTAAGCTTTTGCTTTTGTTTGTTAACGTTTCTTCATCGATTAAACATATTCCCTGTCTTTGGCTAATTCGAGATTTGATTAAATTTTCAATAGATGTTAATATTGGAGACTGCGGTTTGCTTCTATGTTTTTCTAACGATATGTTACGCGGTGTCTCATCATTTAAGTTTGTCTCCATTTTTTTCTTATAATCGGCTAATTTGCACATGTACTTATTTGAATCGTTGGCACAATATGCCCTATATTCTCTTGTTGCAAGTCTTAATCGTGTCAAATAATCTGGCATAGCTCTCATTGCTACCCAAGTTGTGACTGTAGAAGGAATATTTACACCAGGATCATCAAAATATGTTAAACCAAATTCTATTCCTGGTTTGTCTAATTCTGTGTACGGTCTAATTACCATGTATGACCAATACGTATCTACTCTATATTTATCTGCTTTAACTGGACAAGACGGGTGTTTTGTACCACGACTCATTAATACTATTGTTTTCTTTTTGTCATCTACCATAAAACGACGATTAAACACATAATCTCGATTAACAAATAATTTCTGAAAATAAAGATATGTGTTTAATCAAATAATAATCATATGATCCAATTACATAAAGAACGAAATTTGAACTAACAGTAATAAGCAATCATTTTGTATCGTTCTTTTATCCAGCTGATACTTCAAATAACCATAGACACAAAGTTACACTTCAGTTATAATAATAAGCCCCAATCCCAGAAGAAGAACCTCACATAAAAAATTCAAAGCATTGAGAAAATGCACAATATAATTTTTTATTAAAGTATTTAAGAGTAGTTAAAAAATATCTATAAACTTGTTCCATATACCTATAATCTACAGTATCAGCAAAGAAACATAAACATTTATATGCTAATCCATTCTAGAAAATATTTAAAAACATTTAAATTTTTTGAAGTAATGGTAAAGAACAATAATCCTCATCCTAAAGAAACCCTGGTGCCTTATTACACTTACAAAATAATATCAGAGCCCAAGTAATATTACAAAATTAATACTTACGGGCCAAAGCATTTCCCAATAAACTATATCACTATTTGAAGTTGGATTAGGATCGGTTTCAACAACTTCCAAACTAATAGCAGTGTTGTCCCATTTTTTTCTATACTCTGTATCGATTTGAACATTTAAAAAATCTTCCCCAGACACATCATTAAATGAACCATAAACTTTATATTCGTAATGTCCCGAATCACTATGTTCTTTACGCCACACTACCATATCTTCCCTTTCAACAAACGGCATCCAATTATCGTAAGCTTTTTTAATACTATTGTTGCATTTACAAATAATAATTTTTCCAGGTCGCTTGCACCGTTCACAAGTGATTGTATTTTGAGCTAGTAGTTGTATATATTCTAATTCATTTATGTATTTATTCATATCGCGTGTAGATATGCGATTAATATCCCAATTATACATTGAAAGTCCAACAGCTCCTAACATCATTTCTTTACTACGTTTGGTAAAGTGCTTCCGCATTTTAGATAATAAATCTTTAAGTGCTCGTTCTTCCCAAAGCTTTGTATAGAGCGAAAACATCTGCTGACCTCTTCGTAAACGTTGTGCAAAAACACATTCACACTGGTGAGCCCAAATTCGAAGCACTCCTGAAGATTGCTCCTTTAAAGTTCGAGGCACAGCCAATAGGCTACTTTGAAGCAATCGAAAAATCATAGCATTTATTTGCATTTTATCTTTTACTTTCCATATATTTTTGATAAAATAATTACAATTGTAGATTGAAAAATTATATCTGAAAAAATAGTATCTATTATTAGGATTAATTAAAGCATTTTTTAGGTTAAGGTTGGCATTTAGAACTGTGTTTCTCACTTCTCTTATCAACATTTTAATTACATTTTTTTTAATTTAATGCCAATGCTGAGAATTTTTAACGTTCCGGTTTTTAGTTATTAGCTAAATTCGAAGTTTTTTTATAAATAATTTAACAATAATTTTGACATCTTATATTTCAAGTATTTGCAGTCCCGCCAATTGTCTGTCAAAAATTTCCCTATTTGAACTATTTTTGTTTTTAATGTGTAATACGGAACTGGTAATTTTACGATACTATTTACTCTATTATGATTATCCATTACTTTCAGATAAAAAGAAGATTCGTTTAGTGGTTTAGGTGGCTTAGGTCATGTCAGGTCATGCTATAATCATTGAATGAATCATGCCAACCAAAGATTAGTTAGCAAGTAAGTATTCGTAAGTATTTTTGATGTTAGTTAGTAATCTTTGATGCCAACCGTTCCAACGTTGCCATCTAAAATTAGAAAATTATTTATTCGAAAATGTTTGATGTGTGATTCGTTAAATTTTAATTTCTGATTTTAGTCAAAGCACGTCAAAGTAAGCAATTTTTAACCGTTTTTGTACCGTTTGACCTGGTCATGAAGCTATATTGTTATACCATATACGAATTAAATTATTTTTGTGTATACAGACCGTTCCAGCTCACAATACAAAAGCAGCATCACGATTGGTGTTTGAATTCAGTTAGTTTAAGGATTATTCTCTAAGTGTGTTATAGCAGAAACTGATTGTTCTTTAATTTAAATATGTTAGGACTATAGTCGATACAACATGTAGATTTTCTATAAAACTGCACAATATTGTGCATTATGTATTGCGACATACTCACAAATTTGTGGTTGCTAGAAGCTTATGTATAAAATATCTGTTTGTAATTGTTACTTAGGACTTGTCACATGCAAACAAAAATCAGTTTTTTTTATTTTATTTCTATTTTAAATTGTTTTACTTGTTGATCGATATATCTGCTTTTACTACTTCAAATTGTCTGAACGAAATGTTTGAATATAATTTAAATAGAACTGGAAGTGCAATGATCACTTTTTTATTAAATTTAGTTTAGGAGGTTAGGATTGCAGTTTAGGAAAAAGTAAGATCTGTAGGACATTTTGGCAGCATTCTCAAATGGCTGATTTGGGTTTCAAAATTATTTTATTAGTTTAGGTATCTAGTAGGCTTTAAACGTTCAAATTTGCAACCTATAGCTGTAAACTATTGTCAATCAACCAACTGAAACGTATAAACGAAGGGCTATACTAGGAATACTGAGAGATCAGTGACTAGGAACGACGAGGGTTTGGTTTCTGAATCAATTTACGATATTTCTATAAGGATTTATTAAGGCTTAACTCATGATTATGATAAAAATAGCAATACAATTTGCATGTCGTAAATTGATTCAAAAACCAAACTCTCGTGGTTTAAAGTATATCAACCTTACTTTATGGCCTATTGGTTGTACTTTGAAAACCTAAATCACGCGCAACTTATAACATTTAATTCACTATGTGTTAGCGTAATTAACCCATTTTGCACCAATGGTGCGTTAACGCACCAGTCATTTGGAAATTTTTTTGCAAGTGTTGAAAACAATTTTTAAATTCTTTTTTAATGCAAAATTGCTTTTGAAGATTAGTATAAAATGTGAATAATTTTATAATATCAAAATTTGAAAGTTTTTATTCATTTTTATTTGATTTAAAATGATGCAAAAGATTGACCATGCGCACGCATATTTATATATATTTACTACGAGCAATAGAAATAATTTAGACCTAGTTTTAACTAATAATTAATATTAATAGAAACTAAACTAAATATTGGTATCATAATTTTTCAAAACGTGTTGTATTTTATTACAAAAAAATGACACAACTTATTGCTGGTGCGTTAACGCACCATTGGTCCAATGAATGCAGTTGACTTGCAAGTTCGGCTAAACCCGATACAATTGTCGGACTACATCTCTGAAATAACTGCAAATAGGTTTAGTATGCAAAAGCACCCCGTGTTTATACGTCAGTGGCGTTTGTGTGTTTAGTTACTTATATCAAAAAAATATTTATATCAATTATGAAGAGATATTTAACTCAAAAGGAGCTTGAAGCTGCCCTCAATGAAGTTGTTGAAGAATTAGGTGAAGGACGTGAACGAGGTAAGCTTAGTTATTTATTTTATTTGGGCGAGCATCGTATGAACGTTGCTGCTTATTATAGACAAAATTGATGCCGTATATATCCCGCCGGAAGTCGATGAATTAACCGACGAGGAAGATTTCGATGACGAATTGTTACACACCGATAACGGCGATAACCAACAGAATGTAGACGGCGCAGGAACGTTTGAAGTCCACATGGATGATGACACTTACGATGATTCGGATGAAGAGATCCTTGCAACTAAACAACGAAGGCTACAAGATGGTTCAAGATCTACGGACAAACCGACATGGACAAAAGGAGACGACAATCGTCAGATAGTACAGCCAAAATCAAACGAAGATGAAGCAGTAGAAAAGATAAAAATGGAATTAGAGGGAAAATCCCCACTAGATATGTTTTATATGTATTTCGATAATGAAGTACAAGATTTGATTATCGAACAAACTTGCAAATACGCGCAAGACAATAATAGACATGATTTCAACTTAAATCGTTCTGATTTGTTAAAGTTTATCTGGCTATCACATTTTACCTCAGGTAAAGTTATATTGGTCTAATGCTGATGATAAAGGAGTAGACATTGTCAAGAACTGTATGAGCAGAAACAGATTTTTAGCATAAAACGTAATTTACATTTATCGGATAACAATTCATTAGACAAAACAGACAAATTTGCGAAACTACGTCCGCTATTTAATTTAGTAAATTAAAAAAATATGCAATTTGGCATTTTTTCATTTAGTTTGTCCATTGACGAACAAATGGTGCTGTATTTTGGTAGGCATTCGTGCAAAATGTTCATCAAAGGAAAGCCCGTAAGATTTGGTTACAAATTATGGTGCCTTTGTTCGTATAATGGATACAATTATCAGTTTATTCCATATGCTGGAGCATCGCCAATTAAAGAAAAATCAATGGTTGGCATGGGAGGACAGGTAATCCTCGATTTGATGTCGTTGGTAAAAAATTCAGGAAGTCACCAAGTATTTCTTGATAACTTTTTTTCTTCTTATAAGTTGTTTTCTATGCTGTCAGAAAAAGGATATTTTGCTACAGGAACTATAAGGGAAAATAGGACAAATGGTTGCCCATTAGAACCTATAAGGATGGTATCAAAGAATAAGAGGGGCTATTATGATTCAGCCTTTCCCTTGTGAGGTGGAATGACAATTCAGTTGTTACTGTAATAAGTAACCACTACAATGCGCATCCTTGTTCTTCTGCGAAACGATATAATAGGAAAGAAAAAAAAGAAATAAGTATTTCACAGCCCAACATGATCAAGTTATACAATAAATATATGGGGGGGGGGGTTTATTTACTTGATAATGGAATCGCCAATTATCGAATTGGGATAAAGGGAAAGAAATGGTGGTGGTCCTTATTTACGAACACAATTGATACGTTGTTGGTAAATTCATGGAAAATATATAACTTGGTGAATGATGAGAAAATAACACAATTAGATTTTAAATCTTACATTGCGGTGAGGCTATTGAAAACGGAGATCTTATCAAAACCATTGAGCTCTACATGTCTAGATGAAATTCGGTATGATAATATTGGACACATTATTATAAATCCGATTACAAAGGCAAGGCGTAGATGTAAAGTGTGTCATAACCATACAGTTTATAAGTGCAAAAGATGCAACGTACACATTCATCCCGACTGTTTTGAAAACTACCATACAAAGTAATACTTTATGCATAGGACCAATGGTGCGTTAACGCACCATGCTCTAACTTCAATATTATAAATTTTTTATTTTTTTAAAAATATGTTATTACACAAAGTATAAATTTAAATAAATACTTGAAACTAGATTATTTTATTTTTTTATACCATTGGGTCTAAATGGGTTAAGTTCAATACATTTGTTCTAAAACATAATTTTGCAAAAACGTTTCATTTTAATTTCCTGAAAATTATATTTGAAATTACAGTTTTCAATGTTTTTGTTTAAGTACGCAATCGAAAATTTGTGTAGATGAGCTTAACTGTTTTCGTTAGTTAAACGCAGTAGTTATTTTTATGATTGATGACATATTTTGCTAGAATAAATTTAAATAAATAAATATGTGAAGAGGTGTTTTCTCTTCGACTCTGCACAACTTATATTCGGTATTGTTTTTTAGTTTTATGGTCCTAAATAAGTCTTACGCAGTCTTAATAGTTGAAGTGTCTAGCAGCTCCCATTCAGTTTGAGGTCTGTTTTTGTTTAATAGATTTCGTATTTTACTCTAATCATTGCTCTGACTGCCTGATAAGTTAGAGCACAGGTTTGTTAGTTCGTATTTTGTTAGTTTATTCACTTTGTTTTTTTTTTAAATTTTGGATTATACGTTAATCTTTTTAATTAGTGGGATTTTAGTACTGTTTAGCTATCACTTATCAGTAACAATTCGGATCCTTTTATTTTCCTAAGCATTTTCTCTTTCTATTATCTAGCACAAATAGATATTTTCTAGACTGTCCAGGTTAATGCTAAAGTTAATCCATTGTGACATTGTTAGTCAAATTTCTTTTTTTTTCGGGTCTTGTGGCGCCATCTACACTACCTAAATTATATACCACGCGCAAGTCAATAAAACGTAGCGGAATTAGCCACAAGCTTTTTCCGCCACTCGCGCGTTGTCGTCGAAGGTGATAGTAATGTACGTATGTAAGTGGCTAAGTCCTTATTACACAACCTATCAATTAAGTGTAAATGCATTAATTTGAACAACCGAACCGCATTATTGGTGACCCCGGTGAATTATTTTCATTATAAAATCGCGAATACACGTGTAAAAATAGCGTATAATGGCAGAAGAACCTGAAGTTGTTCAAGTTGCACCTACAACTCAAATCGCTGCTACAACCGTAACATTGCCTCCATTCTGGGGTAATAAAGTGGAACTATGGTTCGTAATGGCCGAAGCAAAATTCAATTTAGCTTCTCCAAAAAGCACCCGCGAGGAAACTAGGTTTTACCACGTGATCTCAGTGCTGCCACCGGAAATTTCAGGCAAAGTTATCGAGATCATCACAGAACCGCCAGGAGACAAGCCTTACACAAATTTAAAGAAGGCAAATATAGCCAGGACATCCCTCACAGAAACGCAAAAATTAAAACAAGTTCTTGCTGGGCAGGAATTAAGAGATCGTAAGCCGTCGCAATTATTAAGGTACATGAAGTCGCTAGTAAATACACAGGCAACAGACGAAAAAATTATCAAGGAGCTTTTCTTGCAACAAATGTCTGTGAGTATACAACCGATTTTGGTATCCCTCACTTTACGACTACAGCAACTAGTGGAAGTAGCTGATAAAATAATCGAAACCACGCCGCCCGCTATTGCTCCAGCCGGAAACGCATTCCACCACTGCTACCATCTCAACGCGTCCCAGAGATTCTACCAGTACCACACCAAACGCAGCACAAAATGGTGGCGAAGCATTGGATGATTTGGTACGATAGCTTATGAAAACGATCGATGGTCTGGAAAAACAGATGCGTAGACAAAGAAGTTCTAGCCGTCATAGAATTTTCAGCAGAAGTAAAAGTAGAGAACGTTCTGTCACATCAGCTGACGGTTACTGTTGGTATCATGTTTGGGACACAATCAGCCATGTTCGTATGATCACAAAAAACTTGACACCAACGCAGGGGTAACTGTAGTCTCTGCAAGCAACAATGCAAACCAAAGGGTTTTCATAAGTGATAAAAAAACATAAATCAGACTTTTAGTGGACACAGGTGCTGACTTGAGTGTACTTCCCGTACAATTTAAAACTAAGCATTTTGGTAGTGTTGTTTCACGATTTCAACTGCAATCAGCGAGCGGTGCACGAATTAAAACTTTTAGTGAAAAAACAATAACATTAGATTTGTTATAGTCGATGTAACAGATGCTATCTTAAGAGCAGATTTTCTAAAATACTATGAGTTAGTAGTAGATGTGGCAAAAAACACTTCTTGATGTACATACTAACCTAAGTGTGGAGTGTCCAGTGAAACAAGCAATACATGTAGTTATTCATGCATTGATCGAAACAAACGAGGTATAACCAAAGCTTATACGAAAATACCTTGATGTTATCAAGCCTACAAGTAAGCTGCAGGAACCGCGACACAATGTGTTCCACCACATAGATATAATTGGACCCTCTGCTGATTCATTGTCACGAATTGAAGGCATTGGTATTAGCCCATTGGATTCCAATCTGCTTTCATCGGCACAAGAAACAGACAGGGCGCTAGCAGAGCTGCAACGAGACAGCAAGTATACGTTCGTTAAATTGGAGATCTCTCTGTTAGACAGCACACTCGGGTGCGAAACAACGTGCGGAAATAGTTTATACGTACCTAAAAAATACAGAAACAATGTTTTCGACCTAATACACAACCTTGCACATCCAGGGGTAAAAAGTACTGTAAAACAGATAACTGATAAGTACTTCTGGCCTGGTATGAGGAGAGATGCAGAAAAAATGGTTGAAACTTGTATCAGCTGTCAAAAAACGAAAGTGCATAAGCATACAAGAGCGCCTTTAGGTACATTCAGTGATGTCGATGTTCGATTCTTGCACGTGCATATGTACATTGTCGGCCCACTACCACAATCAGAAGAATTTTAGTACGTTTTGACAATAATAGACCGATTCTACTGTTGGCTAGAAGCAATCGCAATCAAGGATATTACAGCTGAAACTTTGTTATGTAAATTGTTCACATTTCTATCAATCTATAGTTTTACCGTCAGATGGCATACAATTACATTTATATTATTTACCTGATTGGTCCATATTCATCCATACAATTACATTTATATTATTTACCTGATTGGTGCATTTTCATGAACTTCACTTGCCGTGCCAAACGTGGGCCATTTTCGTTGTGCCTTGAAACCTCCATAATTTCTATAAAACTCGATTTATTCGGATATAAAGTCGATGTTTCAAATCACTGCTGTGTGTCGAAGACCTCTACTATCTGCTGACATTCACCAGACGTATTTCTTTACGGATATTTGGACTTCGAAAGTACTACGTGTGCCGCATCGTTGCTTGACTGACGCCGGATTTGACGGGTACGTACTTACGCATTTGCTATACTTCAATATTATCTTTTCCTTTTTTTTTCGTCACTAATTTTGGATATTTGCCCTTAGCGTTTTCTACTTGGGTTGATATACTTTCTGTCAATTTTCTATGCCATTTTTTTTTAATCGCTGTGGAGCCGCATCCATCGATCCGGGTTTCCATATCGATCAACGTCGAGCTGTCATCTTACTTACTTACGGTACTCAGTAAGTAATTAACGTATTCATTATACGGACCAACTTATTGTCTATGGTCCCACTTGTTATTACTTTTCCATCTAGCTCGCATAGCTTCGGCCAACGTTACTTGCTCAATGAAACTACACCGAAGGATAATTACCAAGGTAAGATTTATTTTTACTTAATTGCTTGCGCACCTCGAGTAAATCGAATTCTGAATAATTTGCAACTATAACATAACTGACTCTGAATATATTGTTTAATATTTTCAATAAGGTAAATTAGATTCAATCATCCTCATTATACTTCGTTCCTATTGTAATAATTGTTATATTACCATACACCCTCGGGTACATATTTTATTTGTCCCGCTTATATTTATGTTACCGTTCAGTTTGTTTTTTATTATAATTTAATTTTGCGTATTTATTTCGTCGCTCATTTCTACGCTATCAGTTGTTTCATATTTGCGAGTGAACGCTTTAATCAACCAAGTACGTGGCGCCCATTCTCTTAACTATTCTTTACGCAATTATTGCTTACCACCTCATACTTAAAAATAGACTTATTAGCCCACCCCCAATATTTGCCTACTGGTACTGAGCCACCGTGCCTTAGCATTTTAAATTTTGTTACCACCAAAAGTTACCGTAACAACTTGTGCAAGAGCTTTTGTTGAGAATTGGATATCCCGGTTTGGGGTACCAGCCAAAGTAACTACAGACAGAGGAACTCAGTTCGAATCCGCGTTATTTACATATGAGAAACACGGCATCCAAAGAGGACGGACAACAGCTTTTTACCTAATTTCTACTATATTTGTAGAACGATTCCTCTGACGATTAAAAGCAGCCCTGAAAAGTCACGATGTTTCTTGGGTACAAGCATTACCATTAGTATTACTTGTATTACGATGTGACCTGAAAGAAGATATTGGTTCAACGGCATTCCAATTGGTATACGAAACAACACTAAGAGTTACTTGTGACCTCATCGAACAATCCGCTCAAGGTAGAAGCGTAACAGCAGGTACCAACTTCGCAGGTGAACTCGAAGCCCACATGCAGAAAATCCAAAACATACGAACTAGTAACCATAGCAACCGGCAGGTATACGTTCCAAAAGACCTACATACTGCAAAATTTGTTTTTGTTCGCGTTGATGGAGTACAAGGAGCATTAAAAAACCCATATGATGGATCATTTCCAGTTCTTAAAACTACCGACAAACATTTCACTGTGTCAATCAAAGGAAGGCAACAGGAAATATCTATAGATCGTCTTAAGAGTGCATATATAGGAACAAACAAAACGGAATGTCATGGACAAAACAAAAGTGAAGCTAACACTAACATGAACCGACAAGAACTTCAATCCGATAATCAGAGGCGTACAGAAAACAATAGCGCCGCAGAAGAAAAGAAGACAAAATCGGGAAGAACCGTGCGATTTCCAATAAATATCGCAGAATGGTACACGACGTGATAGTGTATTTCAAACCGAATTAGGTGTTAGAATGTAAATATTTGTGTATACTTTTTATAAATTGTACTGTATACTTTTATCGTTCGCCTACTTACTAGAGAAGGGGGTAGTGTGGCGCCATCTACACCACCTATTGTAAATTATATACCACGCGCAAGTCAATAAGACGTTTTTCCGCCATTCGCGCGCTGTCGTCGAAGGTGATCGTAAAGTACGTATGTAAATGCCTAAGTCCTTATTAAACAACCTCATCAATTAAGTGTAAATGCATTAATTTGAACAACCGAACCCCATAGTCTTATATATCTGCCTACACTTCGTTTGTCACTAACTAAACTGGTTTATAGAAGTCTAGGAGGATGCGCGTAGCTATAGACATTCGCGCTAGAGTAGGGGTGGGAGAGCTAAAGCCTAGTTCAAGGTAAAGCGTAATTTTTAATTATGAATTATGTCCTATAGTGTATAAAAAAAGATATTACTGTCTCAGTTGCATTTTTTTAGGGAAGTCTAAAAAGGTCTGAGTGGTGCCCGGCCCATTTAGGCCCCCCTGTAGTTACGCTGATGTCTAAGAGTTGAGTGATAAGTTTTACGATATCTCCAAATAAAATGTTGGAAGGGCTTCGTTCATTGTTTTCTACAAAGGTTTAGTAAAAAATTGTCAATTTCAATGAAAAGTACCCGACAGTCTAAATGTCTCCGAATGCGCACGTAAACACGAAAGCGTGCACTCTTTACTGTTCGCATTCACCGAAATATCGCAATTGAGAAAGCGCACGAAAATTGATTGCGAAAGTGTAGGATACGGATTTAGAAAACCATTCGCATTACGTTGCCAATGCGAACGATTTTTGCGAATGCGAAAGTGTAGAATAACCCCCCAGGTTGATAATTAATATAAGAAAATAATGTATATTACATGTAAAATATGCGTTTCAAATACGTCGACATTATAGAATACGAATTTAAGAATACTTAATATTTCAATTTGAATAATTGTGCATGACATTTTAAGTAAAAATTTTGCGTGATAATCACTGGCAGCCTACGAGCTGTAGCTACGTCACTGATAGTAATAGTATTATCATGTATTATATTCTAGATGTGATAAGATTAATTACAATTTGAGAACTTGAGAATAAGTTTACATTGACTCTAGATCCTAGTTATACAATTATTTACGTTATTCTAAAAGCGTTTGAAATTTTTATGTTTAAATTGCCTATAAATTTTTAAGAGATGGAGACTTTGGATACTATTATAGTGGGCGCAGGAGCGGCTGGTATAGCAGCAGGATGTAGGCTATTGGAAAATAATGTAAATAATATAATAGTACTTGAAGCTAAAAACAGAATTGGCGGAAGAATTTATTCGTATGAAGTGGATGGCAGTTTTCTTGATATAGGAGGTCAATGGTGTCATGGTCAAGAAAACAATATCGTTTATTTACTTTCAAAAGAATTGGATATTTTAAGTTTGTCGATTAATTGTTATGATGACTACAAAATGTATAGTCCAACTTTATCCTTAGACAAAAAATTAATAGATGACATGCTTGAAATTGCTTTTAATATAGAAAGAGATAAAAACGGTCTAATAAGTTCTAGTGGTAGTTTTGGAGAATATTTTATAAACAGGTAAGAAATGTATGTCTATATAGTTTTTATACGATTTTATAACTGTTTTGTTTAACGTTTTGGTTCAATTGATTATATTGTATATGTTACCCATATTGATTCGCTGATGGTACCCAGATATCAAAATCATGTTAGATAAATGCTTGAAACAAACTTGTCACAAGGATATAAGCTTGCTGTAAGTTTACCTTAGCAAGCGTGTATGCTTGATACAAGCTTGAATCAATCATTCTGTATATCACACAACAAGCTTGAAGTATGCTTATTTTGCAAGCTTGCTTCAAACTTTTCAATCAACAGCAAGCCCGATTCAAGCTTATGTTTTAAACTTGACGTTACAAATTAAAAGCAAACTTGCTATAAGTACTTGCTATCTGGGTTGAGAGCTTTGAAAGGTTTATTTTGATTTTTTGCGAGGATTTTTTGAGTTACAAGCTGTAACGTGCATAAAAGTGAAGTGTGTGTAATGTCTAAGATTATTAATTTCCAAGGCCGTTAAAAATCGTGATGTGCATAAGATCACAATTTTCAAATAGTAGATCTTTGTAAAACTAAATTTATTTAAACTAAGTATTTACACGATTTTAAATCTGATTATTAAATATAACTAACGAATAAAATGTAATGATATTTAAGAGAAACAACTTACAAGTAATTTACTATTTTACTCTAAACTTTTTTTTATGCCAAAAACATATGTACGATTAGTAATGGGTAGCTGTCTTTTTTAGACACATCGTTAAGCTGTCTGTAGTCTACGCAGAATTTCGTTGATCCATTTTTCTTCTTTACTGGCACCGCTGGGGAGGCCCATGAAGTATTTGAAGGTTTAATCAGACTTTCTCTTTACGGCTTCAAACTGTGTTATGTTAAAAATGTCTTGGTGTGATTTTGTATAAGTTTTGCCCACTTTTTGTTACATTCAGAGCGATGCGCTGTAACGTAGTTGCTTCTTCACAGCTAGAATTTTTTAAGGGAGAAAAACTATTTTTCCGGTGATTGTGGTCCGTTTCACATATATGATCTAACGTAAGCGCTCAGCGAAGGTTTCACTTCTAAATTTTTACATTCATCTGTGTTATAAATGAGTGTAGTATTCTCGCTGCTTTTGTGAAAGCCTTTCTGGGGTAAGCATTGATTCATATTTTTGTGATTTACTTTGATTTTCTTGTAATTATGATAGCGATTTGAGATAACGCCACGTGTTGGCCAATTTAGAGTAATTCTTGTCAATCCATTACCTTTCGCTGGAAACTATAATTAGAAGCACGTAGTAAAGGGGGCTATTGGTTAATTAAACCACTTCCGAAACATAATCTGGGGATAAGATGTTGTTATATTTCATGTGATGTTCGAATAACCTTGGAGGCACACTTGCGATAGGAATAGTGAAAACCACTCGAATGCTTGATCCATTTGACTACGACGATTCATGGTTTGTCGACAACCAACTTACTTGTGATACAATCCTATATTTAATTATTACTTTCTTTTTCTTAGCGATTTTAGGGGATGATTGAAGCATGCAGATAGCTATTTTCATGTCTTGGTAAATCGTGAGTACCTTTTTTTCTTGCTATTAGTTTGTGTATGTGTCGAACGTAAAATACGTGTTATTTAGATTATCGCACGCAGATTTTTGTTTGTACGCTTTCAATTTACGCTAAATGCGATTTGCTACGGGTGTCGAATTCACTATAGTTTTGCATTAAATCGACGTTTAATTTTTTTTCTAGTTGTTAGATATTATATTTGTCGTTATAAGCAGTGTTTTGTCATTTGTTCTATTTCAGTGTTGGATAGATTTCGGTGCCTTCCATTTTGGTTGGTGACACTTTCTTTACTGTGACAATCCATTTGGTTCATTGTTTTTTTGAATAGTTTCATTCTGTTTTCTAATTTGTCCTCCATTGTTTCTATTTTGTTTTTTAGAACTCATATTTCTTCTCTTAAATTTAACATATTTGCTTTAGTTTCCTATTGAACAATTTTAATTTCGTTTTCTACACTGGTTTTGATAGTTTTTATTTGATTTTCAATGTTCGTTTGTATTTCTTCTTTTAAACTTCTAGAATTTTACAATCATTTTTCTTCTATTTTCTGGGTAGTTTCTAATAATTTTTTTTTCAATTTTCTGAGAATGAATAAAAAAGAACAAGTTGGAAGGGAAATTCTCTATAACTTATACCGATTGAAGAAGTTATCTTGCACATGTTCACACACGCTTAATTTGTATGCCACAACTACTACAAAAATACTTTAAAGGGTCGTAAATAAAGTACAAGATCTTTAATTGTTTTAAAGCCTGGACTTTTTTGTATTAAGTTGTAATAGTTGTACTAAAATTTTATGCGATCAAATGTTTAGAAATACATTTTGTAGTTTTCTATAAGTGTATTAAATAATCTCTCATTAAGTACGTTTACTTTTTGCTGTTTTGTTATAGTTTTGAATAGTGTTTAATGGCAGCTGATAGATAATGTTTGGATACATTATGATTGTTACTATTGATTTGATGATCACCTTTTATTACCAATTAATTAAAAATTTCAGATTCAATTCAGAAATCAAACAAAAGTTTGGACACGATGAACAAAAGTTAGTAATAGCTAAATTGTTCTGTGATTGGTACCATAAGTACACAGCATGTTTAAATGCATGTCCAACATGGTTTGATTTATCCGCCAAAGGTTCAGCTTGCTACGAAACTTGCAAGGGTGATTATTACCTTCATTTTAGAAATAAAGGGTGTCAAACTATTTTGGATGTACTAATGGTAATTGCCTTAATGTATTTTATATAATATATTCGAGTTTTTTTTAAGAAAAAAATACCTAACCCCGCTGATAAATTACTTTTAGAAGATAAAATACATCTAAATAAATCGGTTGCTAGCATTAATTGGAATAATGCAAACGGTGTGCTGGTTCATTGTCTAGATGGTTCTTCATACAAAGCTAAATGCGTTTTGGTCACTGCATCATTGGGAGTCTTAAAAAAAATGCACACTAAATTGTTTGTACCTGAATTACCTCCATACAAAGTTAGAGTTATTAATGAGTTAGGTTTTGGTACTGTCAATAAAATATTTTTAAAATTTCCTGTACGATGGTGGTCTGATGATCCAAAAGGAATTAGTATCATTTGGACTGACGAAGACAAGAAATTTATTTCTAAAAAGGTATGAACGGAACAGATCAAATAAAAACGTAAACATTTATTTTAGAACGGAAAAAAGTGGCTTGAAGATATTTTTGGATTTTATCCTATTGATTCACATTGCAACATACTCTTAGTGTGGATAGTCGGTGAAGAAGCTGCTTCAGTGGAACATTTTTCCGACGATGACATATTGCAAGGTTTAATGTCAATCCTGCAGTATTATATGGGTAATAAGTACAACATTCCAAATCCTACCGTATTATTAAGGTAATTGATGAAATAATGTTGCTTTAATATAGAATTAGGTTTTTTATTAAGATCAAGATGGTTTTCTGACTCACAAAGTTTCGGATCCTACTCATATAGAACTAATGCGTCCGAGGATTTAAAGCTTTTTGGTAGCGATTTGGCAAAACCTCTTTGTGTAAATAATAAGCCGGTTTTGTTGTTTGCTGGGGAAGCAACAAGTGATTGTCACTATTCTACTATTCATGGTGCTATTAACAGTGGGTTTAGGGAAGCTGAACGAATCATTGACTTTTACAAGTAAGCCGATAAAAATTAAGCATTACATTTTGATATTGTTTCAATTAAAAATAGTTGAACACTAGAAGCGCCACTGAATGTAAATACCTAAAACCGCCACTTGTGGTCAAATTGACCCTTTCTATAATTTAACAGTTCAAAATCGGAAAAAACCTTTATTTTGAAACATCTATTTCAAAAAATCTAATACTAAACAATGGTGCAAACTTCAGTTTATAGAAATACAAAGTTAGATCATTTTAAAGTTCATAAAGAGTCAAGTTGACCCTTTCAGCGGTTCTAATGTTAAAGGTATGTTTGTAATCTTAAAGGGTGCAGTTTGTTATTCTGGTTTACACGAATTATTTATGTTGATAACGCAAATGGTTACATGCTATTTTTCAACTATTTCTAACCTCGACCGACTACTTGAAGGATTAGTCTGAATCTAATTAAATTGAAAGTACACATATTTCGCAAATTTAAAGCTTCTGGACTAAAGGTGGGTCTGTATTTGACGCGTACGAGTAAAGTGTACTACATGCGCATACGCGTGCTTATAAGGAGTAATCCGAATTTGCTGCGTTTTGGAGTACTGTCAAACAAAGATACTATCAGAGAATATATAAATTCGACATGTTATTGGCAGAGTCAGCGTTATCAAGCACAACATTTGTCGGGGTAGCGGAAGTAGTTACATGAGTTAACATGTACTTCGAAGTAACACCCAAATTGGGAGAAGTAAAGCTACCTTTGGTGCAGGAATGTTTTTCTATTCATTTCCACTCTTTAAATTATAATTAGAGAACAACGTAATTTAATTTAATTTTATGCGCTATACAAAATTATAGGTTATAATAACCAACAAGTACCTATCTTCACACATTTGACTTAAAGTGAGATAGACTAAAAAAATATGTATCTTAAAACGCTTTACGCGTACGCGTCAAATACGGACCCACCTTTAGTTTGTAAGGTTTATAAACACAAAATAAATTATTAAAAAGAAACAGATTACATTTACTATGTGGTTAATAGAAATTAATTCCGAAACCATTACAAAAAACTGGTGTGGTTACCACACAACTTTCCTATAGGGAATTTCTACATATTTTTTATTTTCAAATTGAAGAAAAACATCCAAGTCAAAAGAATATAGAGAATTCAGAAAACTTAGGTTTATAAATTTATTTGCTTAAAAGAAATAATAATAAAAGTACTAAGTATTACAAATTAGACAATTTTTTAATTTAAAAATTGAAACTTTGAACTGATATGTACACGTTTGAATTGACTTCCTAGCATGCTATAATTTTTTTTGATGTTTTTCTTTAATTTGAAAATAAAAAATATGAGAAAATTCCTTATAGGAAGGTCGTGTGGTGGGTGACCACACTAGTTTTTTCCACTAGTTTTAAGATGAAGGAAGTCAACCTGATTGGTCTGTAAGATTTTGCCTGGACTTGCCAGCTGTTTTGTATATGTGAAAGTGCTAAGCTGGCTTTGACAATTTCGCATAATGCGTTTTGCAGCATGATGGGATAAATTCTATCGGCTCCTGGAGACTGAAAAGATTTAAACGTATTGATTCCCTATTCTAGGTTTTCAGTATTAATTATACACAGTCCCAGTTACTTTTGGGTGCCCGTTTGTTTGGTTCCTCTAGGTTCTGGTGCTTGTGAACTTCAGTTAACGATGAACCCGGGAAGTGTTTTTGCAGTAGTTCTTGCAGAGTACCTTCAACCGAGTCTGTAAACTTTCCGCTTTCGGTCAGCAAAGAACCGATGTTTCCAGTACGGTCTTCGTTCAGAGCTTTTTGGAGTCCAGAACTTATAGGTTCGTTTTCTACGTCCCTACAGTACCTTCTCCATGAGTCTCTCTTTGCTTTTTTAATGGCATTGTTGTATCTTGTGAGGCTGGTTCTGTATTCATCTCAGTGTCCGCTTTCTTAGCTGTGTTAAATAGTTTTCTGGTGCGTGCTCTTGCTTTGTCAAGCTCCCTGTTCTACCAAGTGTTCTTGTTAGAGGTTCGTTTGACAGTCTTTGGACAGCTTGATTCAAATCCGGATTTTAATGAATTAACAATGCTGTTCGTCATTAGTTCTAGTTCGTGCGTTGATTTTGCAGCTGTGGAACAGTTCCTGATTTCGCCCGTCTGATTCAATGTTGAATCGAATGCATCCATGATCAGATAAATCGTTCACACATCACTTTGTTCGCCTTTGGACTAGCAAGCGTAAGGTCAATAACTTCACTGCGCGACACGGTTATAAACGTAGGCACATTTCCGCTATTTATTATGTCTAAATGCTTTTTAGAATAAATTCTAATAGTTTTTCATTTTTTGGATTTGTGTTTATGCTCCCTCATAAGGTGTGGTGTACATTGGCATTGCATTCTAAAATTGGCGTTTTGTTGGTCTCACTGTTAATCAGCCGGTGCATTTTCAATCAACTCCTCCGGCTGCCTTCCTCTACTACAGATATTTTAGCTACTGCTAGGTTCCTAGAACAAAAATCCCACAATAGCATTAAGTTTAGTGCATTCTTTACAATGATGCATGAGCGAAGGTGGTGCACAAGTTCAACCTTTTTATTGTTCCTTTGTGAACCCATGGATGTTGGACAAGGTCAATATCAATATCGTGTGTCACGATATAAGCATTGAGGGCTGTCCTACAGTGATGTATATTTATCTGAACGACTTTGAGCATTAGATTTACCGTCAGCACGTTCTTTCCGGCTCTGGATTTATATCTATTGTTTCGTGGACATCACTTGTGGCATCCGGTTCTTTGCTGTCCTTTTTAGAGTCGGCCAGCACCCGGAGACTGATCCTCGAAAATCCGAGGTGCAATCGGTTGGTTACCGCATCCACTTTCTCCCAGGGCCCCTTTTCCGTAAACAGGACGTAATGGGTTCTTTTATGATCTGGTTTTGTGTTAACCACCCGCCACGTTTCGGTACTGATGTTGTTTTGTACCCGATATTTTTTTCAGTAGGGTGGTCGGTTCCAGTGCTGTTCCCGGAACCTAAATGATAACTTTTTTGGGTACAGGAAGGTCTTTGAGATAAATAATCTCTAGTTCTAGCACGTTCCAAGATTGTTGAGAAGGTCAAGGTACCTTTTGGTAAATCCATTGCGTCTGTTTCTAGATCGATCGTGGTCATAGTTCCCAAACCCGATTCTTTTCTCAAGATCACTAATGAGACGAATACGACTTTAATGAAAGTCCTTGATCTTTAAAAGTACGGCCTTTGGCTTGACCATGTTACCAAGACGGGCAAAAGCTCGATACGAGGCTATTACTTTTCAAAACTTCCACGACGCCTCCGACGAGGTGTTCGATCTTGCTAACCAACATTTAAAAGTTTTGTTTTGCTTTGGTCCTAGAGACAAAGCCAATGGCAACTAGATCATTGAGGTCCATTTCGAGGTTCGACGATACCTTTTGGCAACGCGTCGCGTGTACTTAGCGTGGAATGTGTGTAGAGTCAATGAACTTATCCGAGTTACTCGCTGGTTTAATTGTCAAAAATACGGTCACCATTCTTCAGACTGTAAAAGCGAGATACAGTGCGGCCATTGTACCGAAAAGCACGAAACAAAGACATTTCCTAACTTAGATTGAGATCCTACATGCGCTAACTGCGTTTGTTTTGGCCACAATGGAGACATCGTCATACACAAAGCGATTTCCAACACTTCCCAGCCTACCTAGAAACATCCCACATGGTCAGGAAACCTGCATCGCTCTTTATTCCTTACAACTATCCTTTGTGTTATACCCAAGCATCCTCCCCTACATCTCCTTTTGCAGGAAATTTACTGCACCAAAGTTCTTCGCAAGGCTGGCTAGTGCAATTTTCTTAACCAGCACATTTCAATCAACGATTTCCCGTCCTTTTCAACGGTCAAGCATCACCTAAAGGGGTTGATCTTGAACGAATGGCAGCGGCTGTGGGACACTTTTTATAAAGTGCGTAAGGCCTATTCTATTATTCCGGATATTCTTACCTGGGGGGTTATTCTACACTTTCGCAATTTGAATGCGCATTCGCATTCAATGCGATTCGTATTTGAATGCGAACACGCGGTCTAGGATGTCTTTTACACTTTCGTATTGCGTGGGTCACATTTAAAACAGATTCGTTTTAAAATTTTAGAAGATACATTTGGCGAGGTCGCGTTAAAATCCTTTGCGCATGCTCGGTGCGTAATTTGTAGTAGAAAGTGCGCTTAAATTTTAAATAATAAATTATCTTAGTTTCAAAAATTGTTTTTAAAGAAATTTTAAACAATAATAAACATTTACGTGCCACCACAGAAAAGGTTGTTAATTTTACCCTAAGAAAATGATATAAACTTGTTATTAGAAAACTTTAATGCAAATTCTACAAAAAAATTTAATTCATGTCTAAAAAATAACTATAGTATTTTTGATAAAAAGGATCCTCCATTATTGGTCGTAACATTATATCAATAAAAAACATCAATAAACCATTGTCGAACCAATATTTAATATTCAATTAATTATGACATGTTTCGGCCTTATAATAACATATGGGCCATCTTCAGATACTACAAAAAATAAATATATCAGGTTATAATGAATCTTAAAGTTAAAGTTTTTTACCGATATAGTATTTTTGCACTCATTACGTTATTATACAAAGTGTTTATGAAATACGTGTGTTAATTTTAACTCATAGAAGAACTCAAGTTGAACTATTTTGATTATGAAAAATTATGAAAAAATCGTCAATTTTTTACCTCTATTTTCGAATAAAATTTGGTGTTTGAACTTATTTTTTTAAAGAACCCATGACAATTTTGTCCATTGCTGTTGAGTCGAATAGAAAAAAATAATTCATTTAGTTAACTGCAGTCAGTGTTAAAATTAACATAACGAGTTTCTGATATAGCCGGTATATATTTATCTATTGCTGTAATAATTAATTTTAAAGTGAATAACAATAGTTATAATAAATAGTATTAAATAATATAATAAAATATAAACAATCAGATGATTCATAACAATAAATTTCATTGCAAGCTGATAAGATTAAATTTTTCAAATGCGCATGTAAATACGAAAGCGAGCACTCTTTACCGTTCGCATTCACAGAAATACCGCAATTGAGAAAGCGCACGAAAATTGCTTGCGAAAGTGTAGAATACGGATTTAGAAAACCGTTCGCATTACGTTGCCAATGCGAACGATTTTTGCAAATGCGAAAGTTTAGAATAACCCCCCTGGGTCAGAATACTCCACGTCCTTAGACGAGAGGCCGTCCAAATCTTGTCTTCACAAGGCGGATTTAGAAAACGCATTAGCGGTTTAGATGACGACATGTGTCCGTCGTGTGGGGTTCCTGTTAATCCGGCACATCGAATTCTCGCTTGTCGCGAATGATCGGAGTGCCCTGTTATCCACTGTGAATCCCTATTCTGATTCTCCTCAGGGCATCCTCGAACTGGTGCCTGATGTAAACATTATAGACTTTTCGCACGGAGAGACCAGAGCCTACAATAAGAATGTTCAGTGTATTTTCTAACGTATTTGCGTGGTTTTAGTATATTTTCTGACAAGTATGCTAGGCGAAGTAGGTATTTAGTTTTTAATTTATTAATAGCATGAAGTATATTTTAGAATCATTTATTTTTATTATATTTAATTGAATAACCATTTTAGTTTCTTTTTTGGCGTAGCTACTTGAACTAACTCCTAAATCCTTTTCCTACCTACTTGCTTTATGCCTTAGAAGAGAGGACACTAGGTTGGAACCAGGCCCGACAAGAGGGGGGGTTGACGGGGAAAATACCCGGGGCCCCTGGGTTCTAGGGGCCCCGGAGAAAAAATTGATGAATACATTGTTCCAATAACAATTAGGATATTTTTCGGTTTCCCGCTTCATTTATAAATAGCCCAAAGTCCGAGAGGAAAATATTTTTTTTCACGCTGTTGGCAGGGGCCCCCACAAGAAGTATATCCCCGGGCCCCAAAAGTCCTCTCGGCGGCCCTGGTTGGAACCAGTGACGACAAGTCTTCTATCCTGTTACGCATTTATCGACTGGGTCCTTTCGACCTTAGATTTAGATTTTTAATGAGGCTGCCTTCTATTGATCTAGACAATTAAGCTAAGACTAACTAAAAACAAAGACACATCTACTGTTGGAAACAAAAAAAAGAGATAACAGATGTTCATTATCTTATCAGTATCTTTTCTAAGGGTACATTTTATATTAAAAGGATTACGGGGACTGGGAGTACTTTTTGTCGTATGTATAAACATTAAATTTGTTATAGAGATACGGAGAGGAAGAGCAAATTGTGATTTATGGACGGACATAAGCAGTTTGTAAGACACCGATGAAAACATTTGGAAGCCATAATGGAAGTATATTCTGTTAATTGCCATTAAGTTAAAATCTATAGTAAATGTTTACAAATGTGTTATAAAAACTATTATAAAATAATTTTAAAAATTTTTATGCAACCTATATTTAAATAAAGTAGAGTTTGTTTTTAAATTTAGGTTGTCCTTGTTTTATTTTCAATATTTTATTTTATCTGTCCTTTTTAGTTGAGTGTTTTACGTCCAACGTCTTATGGTCTTCCATTTATCCAGTTTGGACAAATGCACCTCGAGCAATATCATTGGATATTGATTATTACGAGCGTTTCACTGTTAATCCAAAAAACTAATATCGATCGTTTCATAGGTCTTTAAACTTTTTGGATTTGATTTGTTTTATTAGAACCAATGTTTGGATCTGTAAATTAGAATTGATAAGTAAGGTACAATCTATCTATTTAAACTTATACATATATTATCAGATTTCTTTGAGTTAAATATTTATAAAAGTAATTCTGTGATATATGAGAAGGCTCTAGCAGGCTAAATAAAACAGCAAAGATGAATCGTGGTTTTTATTCAAGTATAACTTGTTGAATTTTAATCGGAAGGTTTTTCTGTGCGGTGAGAAATTCCTCCGGTTTTCTAACTCAATCCAAATGCAAGATATAGTTTATAATCAAAGATATCAATATACATCGAAAAGTTAGGAAGTCCCAAATTTAAGTCAATTAAACAAATGCACAGATATAATAACAGGTTTAAATTTCAACACATAAACACGTCTAGAAACATCATTATTTTTAATAGAAGAAGAGTTAGTTAACTGACTGCAAGTAGGTACTAAAGTCTTGGTTACGGAAGCAACCCAGCTGCTAGAAAAGTACAAATATATATAAACATAATATATTAAAAAAATGTATTATTACACATAAAATACAAGCAGGGTAATGGACCCAAGAAGCAACCTGCGACCGCAAAATGTTTGCCAGTCACGGTAAGATTACATTTTTATTTTTCCATGTTATCAAACCTATTAGAATCACTATAAATAGGTAAATATTCCGATAAAAAAGATGACCAATTTGAATACCATTAAATTACAAACGTACAAAAAACAAATAAGTTATTATGCATAATTTAGGAAGTCAGAGATTAGCATTTTTGAATTTTCAATTAATAACTAGCAAAGAAATTAATTCAATAGATTAACACCAGTTGATTCTAAAACACGTCATAGGGATACAAATAACAAAAACAAAGAGGCAAAGAAATCAAGGCAGCGTTTATTAAAAACAAAAAATCAAAACATCAGCGCAACAGCCTTTTCAATTTTAAAAATTTACACATGAAAAGTTAAATTTCCCAGTCTTAATGTTGGGGTCTAAAATCACACACACAATTGAAATTATGAAATAAAGAAAACACGGCGCATCTAAATTACAATTCAAGCGTTCTTGTAGACACGTCGATTTAGCATTTTTAATTAATCATTTATGAAAACCATCGTTTAATAATTCGACACAAATTAAATTTAACAACCAGCATACACATAGATACAATATAAAAACAATTGAATCAACAAAATTGAGATGTTTAAAAATTGCAATTAATTTTGTCATCTCTTACGTTAGCTAACTACACATTTACTTACATACAGGTTGTTCAGTCCCTACTTTATTTATTGGGGTAGTTGCCCCACTTCCGTAAATAAATAAATTTAACGTTTTTCGAAAAGCAGTAAGAAAGAAGCGCATCTCCGAGCGTACAAACTTGTAGTTTTTTATAGTTTAGTTATGTTATTATAGTTGTAGTGACATTGTAGAATAAAGAAATATACAGTGTGATTATTATTATTATTATTCATGAACGTGCTTGGTATAGACACAACACCTGTGAACTTTATAGTTCACATATCGCACACATGTAAATAACACAAAGTCACAAAACCCAAAGAAAACCAAACACTACACAAATTTCATATCCATGTTGATTGTATTGCAGGTCAGAACCCCTCTGGCATGGACGTTCAACCCCCAGCGTGCCTCACTCCCTTTTAAAATAAATAATGTGCGTTTTCGTAGTTATCGTTCTTTCTGCTAGTATCTTCTGATAGTACATACGTGATTGTGGAAATTAAATGTTTGTTTAAGATGATGACGAATAATATATCAAATTAGCGATTGCCAGATATATTTTTAAAATTGTAATTTAACATATCGCTGTATTTTGCGGTTATATACATGATTACGGATTGTACAGTCATTTTCTACGATCGGTGATTGCAATCATTCTATTAAGGTAGTAGTCTGGCAACCTGGACGTTTCTTTACGTCTTCATTTGGGACTTTTTAACATGAAAATAAAATTCAATGTTCTCTTAGTATGTTATTATTGACATCTAAAATATACCAAAAAAAAATTTTCTTGACTTAATTTTACAGCGTTTTATTATCAATATTATTAGTCAAAGTAAGCGCCTCAAAAAAAAATGTACGTGACTGGCCTCGGTGATAAAAAATTCGAATTGATTTTTAATCTAAAGAATTGTCGTTTTAGTTGGAACTAGGAACGTGTAAAAATATCAGACCAATCGGTCAGATAGAAATTTTTTTGTCGCCCGGGGCCGACTGAAAAAACAACACTTCGAGAAAACCGCGTTTAAAGTTTTAGGAGCAGATTAATTAAAAAAATCATATTTATATTAATTGTCTATGCCTGAAGCGTAATATGCCTTTAATTTTTTTTGGAGGCATTACCCTTGGCAATGTTTTTTGCTTTGCGACCAATTCTGGCTGCTTTAGAAGCTTTTGCCGTGGAAATAAAAGGAAAAGGAAATATGTTTATCTTTGTCTGTACCGTTGAACAACTCTCGCGCATTTCGTCGTGAAAAGTGCCATAGGCGGTTTGTGTTTTACATATGTGTAATATCATTGTAATAGGTAAGATAGAAACGTTTATCATATGCTTTCTTTTCTGGTAGGCGTTTAATCTGATATGTTTCATCTGGTAAATATGATAGCGATACTCCGATATGTATTAGAATTGGGCAAAACTACAATTTGAGTACAAATTATGATTAAGATTTATTTACAAGTACATTAATTACGGTTACATTTAATTGCCATAAACAATTATTACAGACATTTGTTAATCTAGTAAATATAAACTTAAAAATTTCGTTGTTGAGTATTAGTACTGGAATTATGTACTACTCTGCTACGTATCGTTGTTGCGATACGTATTCATATTTCCATATATTGATACGAAATGCGTATCAATATACGATACAAAAAATGCCGTATCGCCGACCTCTATACGGTGAATAAAAATGAAAAAATTGAAATTACAATTGTTATCAGTTTGAAAATTTTGATACAAAAACTAGAATAAAACTAGACGTATTAAATTTTAGGTAAAAATTAAACCAAATTTGAAAAAGATAGTAAAGAAACGAAAATTCAAAAACCGGGAATACATTTGAATACAATTTTTCTTAATAGGTATGCAGGTAAGATTTATTTTTGAATCACTAAATAAATAAAAAAAGCAAGAAAAGAACTGGTTTTGTCAAATAAAAAGCCTGCGTACAAAAAAACTTGAATAAAAGAAAAAAAAACCATCGACAATTTTTAAAAATAAGTTTAGAAAGCGACAATCATTTTAAACATAACAACCGCGAAAGCTTAAGATTTTATAAGTTTAGAAATTTTTTTTTGTAAGAACCTAAAATAAGTAAAAAAATAAATAATAGAATTAACTTTAAGAAAAAGCTTTATAAACTATAAAAAAGTACTTTTAATACAAATTTATTTGAAGAAAATTTTTCGAAAATTTTTTTAAATGTTTAAACGCCAATTTTCTTAAAAAAAGTTGCACTAAAAGCACTTTTTTGTGGTATATAAAGCCCTTTTATTAAATTTTAATTAAACCTACAAAACGTTTAGAAAAGCACATTATCATGCTCATGCTATTAAAAAAATTGCACTCTTCTTGCTGTCTTAATTAGTCCGCAATTGCCGTTTACACGTTTGACAAAATTTAAAAAAACATTGCATTAAAAGCAATTTTTTATGGTTTACAAAGCTTTTTTGTTAATTTTTTTTACAAAACGTTAAAAAAATTTATTGCTTTGCTATTAAAAAAAACTGCACTCTTTTAGCAGTCCTAATTATTCAGCAATTGCCGTTTAAACATTTTACAAAATTTTTGAAACATTTTCTTTAAAAAATTTGCATTAAAAGCACTTTTTTTATGGTTTATTAAGCCATTTTGTTAATTTTTTTAACACGTTTAGAAAAACTCATTATATTGCTGTTTAAAAAAACTGCACTCTTTTAGCTATCCTAATTAGTCCGCAATTCCCGTTAAAAGATTTGACAAAATTTTTGAAAAATTTTTGTTTAAAAATTTGCATTAAAGGCACTTTTTTTATGGTTTATAGAGTATTTCATTAAATTTTTTTTAGGAAACGACTAGAAAAGCTTATTATCTTGCTTATTCCTTTTCTTCAAAAAATTTGCATTAAAAGCGGTTTTTTATAGTTTATTAAGTTTACTTTATCAATTTTTATTAACAAAACGTTTAGAAAAGTTCATTATCTTGCTATTTAAAAAACTACACTCTTCTAGTTGTCATAATTAGCCCGCAATCGCCGTAAACATTAACGAAACTTTCTTAAAAAAATTTGCATTAAAAGCACTTTTATATGGTTTTTAAGGTCTTTTTATTTAATTTGTTTTTGACAAAACGTTTAGAAAAGCTCATCTTGCTATTTAAAAAAAAACTGCACTCTTCTAGTTGTCTTAATTAGTTCGCAATTGCCGTTTAAACATTTGACAAAATCGTCGCAACCTATATTATATTTGTGAATTTATTTTAAATTATAACTGAAATATCTAATAAACTGTTAATGTCAATGTAAATCGTTAAGAATAATGATCTCTATAAGAAACTATAAAAACAATTCGAATAATTTACATACGATCAAAATTATATTAGAAAAATTTGTTATAAATGGCGGAAACACCTACTTCCGATTCTTTTAGTAAACCAATCTTTTGAAGAAACCGAGAGAATATGAAAAGCCAGCTCCATACCAATTTTAAAGGTACTAGGACTTTTGGTTCGAGATTTATCGTGGGCACATCGTTACACACTCAGACACCCAAACTTTTTTTGTTAAAAAAACATTTTCTGATTTAGGAGACCTTGAAACGTAAAATTATACAAAAAAAAAATTTTTTTTTAAATTGCGATCGCTGTGTACTTTCTCTATAGGAAAGCAAAAATAACGAAATTAATTTGATTTATCGGTTTGAAGATTTTGGTGATACATTGAAAGCAATGTTACGTATTAAATAAAATTAATCGAAAACTAATAAGCCATTAATTTTTTGTAAAATGGATTTAAATTTATTTAAGAAAAACTTAAATTAAAAAGTGTAATAAAATGTATAACAAATAAATGTAATTTGTTTTCAATTGAAAGTACAGAAAGAACAAAAAAAATGTTTTATTCTTTGAAAGATTTTGGTAAAATATGAAAAGAAAATTTAATATAAACAAAGAATCTTTAGGGTTTGAACCGTGTCAATGTGGAATCGAAGTATCCAATTTTAGCTTACAACATTGACACACATTGTACATCTCTCTTTTCGACTTGTTACTTTCTATAAAATTTATAATTTTTAATAACTTAAAGAAAACAACGAGCGAAACGAAACATTGCTTTTCCACAAAAGCACATTTAAAATATTTCTGAAAAATTCAATATGTGAAAAACTCTTTCGATGTTTTATATATAACAGAAAATTCATCAGGTGACTACTGAATTTTAACGAAAAAGTTATTAATAAAGCTAAAGAAGACCGACGTTTTCCTTACAACTCAAAAACTTTTTCTTTCTTAAGAATATTATTTTAATGTCGCATTCTTTATTAATTCATATTCTTCATTCGTTTGAGAAGGAACATTACAGCACACCCTAAATTAAAAACTGCAAAAAGGAACAGATAGAAAATAAACAAAACTTTTTCTCTTCACAATACTCAAATCAAAATGCGGTTTTGAACTGTAGCGATCTAATTACATAGAATAAAATATCTTCTAGCCAATGTGAAGCATGCTTTGGTCACTTGCCCAAATGGTTCCTGCTATGACTTTAATAGTGATAGTGTCTCACAACAAATAGTTAGTTCTTAGTTTTGCAAAATTGCAATAAAAACATAATTCAATTATGTTTAAGTTTACATTACATGATATATAATAAATAATTAGGTGTAATATAGCGAAAGCGGCAAGTAATTTGAAATTAATAGTTTTTTGTCGCTCAGACTGTTGAAATTAAGTAAGTTAAGTAAAGAAAAGAGAGAATTAAGAAAAGACCAATTGTCGCGACGAAGCGTTTTTTATGGGATTGGCAGAATGGGAGGTGTCTAGTAAAGCATAATCCTTTAAATCGCTAAGAAGGAAGAAAATATAGCGATTCTTAAACTGGACAGCGCAGTTGTCGCTAAAATTATGACGCTCGATATGAAATCTTTAACTTCTCATAAGTAATTAAAAATTCGTTTTAGAAAACACCAGAAACAGAAAAAACTTTAGGTTTGATAACCAAATACAAGTAAATGCCGTCACGTGATCATGAGACCAATGTGCAGTCTGTATTCCGTCTTGGCTCACTAATGAATACTTTTCAGCAAACTTGATTTGAAGTACTGCTTTATTTTCGTCTAAGTTATTTTTAGAAGAATCAAAATAATCAGATTGAACTTTGTTTATAAAGCAATGCAGTTTAAATTGTTTGTTTCAATCTTTCAATAGCTGGTTTGCGTTGTATTGTTTTTGTAATCATTTTAGGATGATTACTCAAGCTGGATCATTCTTTCCAAGAAATTTCATTGTCCAAGTTCTCAATTTTCTCAAATTGTTCACAGAAATTATGTGGACAGTCTCAGCACGTATTAGACATACAAACCTGATTTTTGGTATTGCATGTTGTCGCCTTAATGAATTCTTTGTGGGTTTTGATAACTTCGAAAATACATTTTCCAACGTATTCAACAATGTTAGAATGAAGTGCACAAACGCACACAACATGTTGTGTGAAAGCCACTGGTATGACTACCGGTCGCAAGCTGTAGAATGTAGACTTACTGGTTTTTGTCATGATGGTTGTTTTTGCACGATTCATAAGCTTTCGGAGAGCAAGGTAATTGTTGTTTTACTTTTCTTACCGCCTTCCCAAACGTTTGCAGACATTTATAGGTCTCAATTGGAAAGGCTGAAGCCACACTATTTAAGTTCTTGGTAGATTTTAATTTTGTTTTAAAAGCTTGGATTCGTTTTTTTGTTTTTTGTTCACGCAATATCAACTTTTATAATGGACTTGAAGCTTTCTTTTTTTCATACTTTTTTTAATCTTCTTATCTCTTTGCTTTTCTCTTTCTAGACGCGTAAAATATTTAATTGG
Source organism: Aquatica leii (assembly GCA_035610365.1). Classification (NCBI taxonomy): domain Eukaryota; kingdom Metazoa; phylum Arthropoda; class Insecta; order Coleoptera; family Lampyridae; genus Aquatica; species Aquatica leii. The sequence goes on along the minus strand of CM069433.1, from coordinate 50,734,871 downwards.
GTCGTTTTTTAACTTTTTTCGCTATTTTTTCATTCTTTCCTTAGCAGAAGTTGACCTTAAATAATAACCAAACCCATTAACTAATTTTCCATGCAACCCAACAAAAAATAATTACAAAAAAGAAAAAAAAAACTAAGACAAAAAAGAAATGAAATCCATTCTTCCATACATTCAACGCCAAATATATAAACTCTAAAGCACACAGCAAAAAACTGTAACACCCGGTACGTAACGGCTTACAAATGTTCACTCACAAAAATAGCCCATTTGCTAATATTTGTATAAAAGTAAACTGCATAAGTGTATTTATTATACGATCATATCTTCATTTTTCCCAAACAGATTTACTATCAATGCTGTAGCGCGGACGCTGTGCAAACTTTATCATCTTTGTTGTAACGGGCGTTACAGTCAAAACACTCTGAACAAGCATGAATAAAAGCGAATAAAATATTTAACTAGAAATTTCATTTAAGTGTAAAACAGTCTGAAAAATGCGCCGGCAAAATGACGCCACGTAAACTGTCAAATCAAAGCGGCTTGATCGTTATTTCAGTGTTGCCATTTTTTTTACCAAAAGTTTGTCAATGCAAAAAATTTTCGGTTACATTTGTAATCGAAAAATTACGAAATTTTGAAAGATTTTGGTCTCGTACTGTATCAATTATTATGATTTGATGAATTGGGCTGTTGTTAGTGGATAAATTAGACCATACTAATGAAATTTAAAAATCAGGCTCTGGTAGCGTTTGACACGGAATGACCCATTATCTAGATGTTGGTGAACTAAACAAATAAAATGCGGCGATGCGCCGTCTTGAAGAAATTACTCTTGTCGACTTACATTCAAAAGAGCTTCGTCCAATAGTCCTATCAACTGATTTTGCAAAAAAAAAGATAATCATTTTCAGTCAATCGATTTGACAGCACAAAAGAGACAATAAGTTGTCCGTTGACCAGTCCGACCAAAACCTTGATAGAAAATGATAACTACAAACAGCATGTGGATGTGTGACAGCCCTGATATGAGTATTATGATTTATGATAGTTATTTATGCCATTACATTGCTTCATCAGTCGCCAATACAATAGAAGTCTAGAATTTCAGCATGTTTTTGTAAAAACCATCGAAAAAATTGTAAACATAAAGAATGATCTTCTGGTTACAAAGCTTGTACTTTTTGTACCACAAAGGATGCAATTGATTCTCGCGCAATTACTTCCTCATAAATTAACAACATGCTACCGTATTCACTATATTGGTGCGATAGACCATATTTAGTTTCCTTGTTAGGATTTACTCGAAAGAATTTATGTCAAACTAACAGCAGTGACAACTAATGAAGCAGCTTGACAGACGGGAAAAGTTACTGAGGTCGTACTTGATAAGTTATTCTTTGAATTTAGATTAATTTTGCACAAGTTGTTGATCAGTCGTTTTAGTGTTAATAACCTTTTTTTAAAGTGTTTAATCACTTTTTAATAATAAAAAGAAAAACATTAACAGTACTGTGTTATGGGGACCGCAAAACCCAGAAAAAAAACTTCTAGAAAAATTATAGTTATAGTTCAATATTTTACAAAAAAACTGTTAAAAGCAACCGCAATAAAATAATATGCATTTTTCCCTTACTAAAAAAACATGACTTGATTAAAATGCATAAGTGAAATTTTAAACTAAACAAAAAAATACTATAAAACTAAAATATTAAAAAGGTAAAAATATATTAAAAATTGATGTGTTTTGTTATAGAAAGTGTATTTTTACATAACTAGGCATCACAAAAAGAAAAATATGTTTTAATTTAAAAAAAATACTTTTTTGCGATTACCTTATATGAATTCACAACAAATAATAAATACATTGATATATTAACGCATTTAACGATAAAGTTCGTGGTTTAGTCAAGCATGCAATAACTTAATATATATTTTAAGCTTTAATGTTCCAACAAACAGTATATATTGAACTTAAGTCAGCAACATTTAGAAAAATTGCAAAAAAAATGTTTAGATGTTTTTTTAGGTGTTTTTTTTTCCTGGGTTTTTTCCGAGGATTTTCCCGTAATTTTTTCCAGGAATTTCTTTTATTAGATTTCTCTGTTAGTATGCAACTTTTGTTAAGACATTTTTACGTTAATGATCTTTTCTAAGACGTTTAATCAGCACTTTAAAATAAAACCACAAGAGCATAAACACCTCGTATATGTAAATCTAATTATGAACAAAAAAAATAATATGTAGTTTCCGTAATTAAATGCATTTATTCGCGCGATTACACTGTCAGTTGGTCTAAATAGATATATTTCAATAGAAGTTTTTAATTAACCGTATATCCGTTGATAGCAGTTAATAAAAATGAATTGTTGTAATTATAGATGTAATTTAAAACTAATTATATTGAAATGCCATATAAAATTGAATAAAAGTTTACTATGAACATCATATTTTTTAGACGAGAAACGTAATTTTCTTTTTGGCGTATTTGTAAATTTGTAAATTAAATACCGCGTATAGTATTGACCAGTATTGACTGTTACAATAAATATATGAAGAAATAACAATATTTTTGTAATAGCGCTTTAAGAAATATAAAAATCTCGAAGTGTTTATGAGAATAACTACGACATCTGTTCAGTACAAACAGAACTAGATATTCAACCTTTTCATAATATTCTTTCCAATGAAAACATTTAAAATGTGAATAATTTCAAATAGTTTATTTGAAGCTATTATTATTATTGATTAGCAACAAGCAACAAATTGGGTGCATTTATTGAACAACGTAAGTAAATTTTAATATTACTTTTATACGAGATTGTGCTGGGAAGATGACGGTAAAAATCAATATTAAAACGTGCTGCATATTCATTTTGCTATATTATCGTTTATACGTTTATGAGTAACACTAATTATATTTTTATATATTATCTTTTTTGCAATGTATTAATTATAATTCCAAAAAAACATTTTTCTTCTATAAAAAGTGTAGTTATAATTATTTTTTGCAATGCATGCTGTTTCATCAGTACATTTCTAATATAGTTTTTGAATAACAAAATTTGAATATGTTTGGTTTTATAATATTTTTATAGAAAGCTGTTTTTTGTTATTTTAGTACTTTTTACATTATTTACGTATTTAGTAAATGCGTAACTTATTTATCTTCAATAATGAAATGTATAAACTAATAATGTATTCTCCATCATTGTTTATAATTGCCTTATTAGGATCATGTTTGAGTAGGTACACACATAAAAATTCAGTAACTAGTTTAAAATTAAAGAAACTGCCAAAGCACTTTTGAAAAGCGTAGTAGTAATTAAAAAAGATAAATGGGATATTGTACGTCAGCAAAAAACTTCAAAAATCTGATAAATCGCATAAAAATGTTTAATATACATTAATTTAACACAACTCGCTACCGCCGAAGATAATAAAATACAATAAAAACATTTATTGAGCTACGCGTGAAGCAATTTTTTATTTAAAAAATATTTAAGGCACGGTTTTGAAGTATAGACACAAAAGGAAAAAAACATCTTAAAACTTTGGGATTTGTATTTTTTAAAAATAACATCACTTTAGAATTTTTATTTTAATCATCTTTTGGCTAAAAACAACGATTTCAAATTCAGAGTGTCTCACGACAAACGCGGTCGATCGATATACGAAAAAGTAGCCGTAGAAAAAATTTGAAAATTTGCCAACAGAAAATTTTTGATAATACCGGAAGTGGACTATAACTTAATTTAACTGAACCTTCTTATACACTTCGATCTTACGGAACATTCTGAACAGCTTTCATTTATAATGTTCTACAAATAATTCTAACTGTTAAAGAAATATTACAAGTTTTTAATAATTAATAACAGTTATACCTCCTTGTTGTCGATACTGTCCAAACGGCAACTTATTTTGCAATAAAATTTTGCAGTATTTTAAGCAAAACTCAAGTACCATGACGCTTTTTGTACAGGGTGTTTTAAAAAAATATATCAAAATTGTCGCTCAAAAAATGTGAAAATCGCCATTTTCTTAAATAGAAAACTACATTTTGTACAGTAAATTTGTGTCAGAAATAACTTATGGGTTTCAATTTACACACCTATACCTTAACGTAAGCGTTTTCATTTTATTCTAAGAAAACCATTTTTGGATGTTAATGTTTGGTTGCACAAAAACAGAGATTGTCACACTAAATGCATGATGAGGGTTCGTATCGCTCCAACAGTGTGAGTTGAACATAAGTACCATGCTTTTTCAATTTTGATTCATCGCTCAAAATTATGTTGCTTAAAAATGGCTTATTGATAAGTCCGAATATACTCACTAAAAAGTATTTTTTTTTAAATCATATTCTTTTAAGTGCTAAACCAGGGTAAATGCAATTTTCACATTGCTACTGTTAACAATGATTTAACAATTTTCCTGAAACCTCAATTTTTAAAATTTTCAATAATTTGCTTTACAGCTTTTAGTCATTGCTTCCATTTTCGTAAATAACAAGCGGCAAACGTCTCACATGTGCTTATCAAATCTTTGTAAAATTCCTTGTAAATAATAAAAAAATTTAATAAATAGTAGTTTGAATATTGTAATCGCGCCAACATATTAGAGTTGTTGAATACTATATTATATACCAAGGTTGAGCAGCGTATAACCAAGCGATTATCCCGCGAGACGCGAAGCGTTAAGGGATATAAGTCAAGCAGGTTATAATCAACTTCTTAACCGTGATCTATATACAATTTTTTCGACTACTAGAAAAATTTAAGATATTAATTTCAAATTAAAAATCAAGTCAGTGATTGTGACTCTTGTTATTAGTTTAAATATAAATTTATTATAAAAATGTGAATTTCTATATAAAAAAACTGGTGTGGTCACCACACGACTTTCCTATAAGGAATGATGAAGGAATGTCTACATATTTTTCTAAGGTTATGCTGTCATAAAACCATTTTGAAGTGATATGTACACGTTTGTATTGATTTTCTAGCATGCTATAATTTTTTTGAAATCCTCGATTTCATTAAGATCATATTACATATTACTTAACCCTTAAGTAAATCAGTAAAAAAAATCTAATAAACTGTTAATGTTAGAAATTTTTTTATTTGAATAAATTGTTAGAAAAAATTATCTCTATAAGAAACTGTAAAAATAATTCAAATAATTTATATTCGTACAAAATTATATAAGAAAAACTGTTAAAAATGGCGGGTACAACTACTTCCGGTTCCTCTTTTAAACTCATTTTCATTTTCACAAAGCAGAGAGAGTATGAAAAGCCAGCTCCATACCAAATTTCAAGTTACTAGGACTTTTGGTTCGAGAGTTATCGTGGGTACATCCAAAGATAATTTAAATAAGATGCAGCACTCCGTATATAAACAAGTCAAAAGAATATAGAAAAAAATTGTTATTTTTTAACGTATCTTGCTTTCCCTTCAAGATATGGAATTTTTTTCTTTAAAAAAATCGTCGCAGGCAGGATTCGAACCTAGGATTATATATGGAATTCACTTTAAATTATAAATCAAATATCTAATAAACTGTTAATGTAAGAAAAAAAATTTATTTTCAAATTACTAGGACTTTTGGTTCGAGGGTTATGTGGGTACATCGTTACACAGACACACACACAGACACCCAAATTTTTTTGTCAAAAATACATTTTTTAGTTTCAGGAGACCTTGAAACGTAAAATTATGCATAAAAAAATGTTTTGAAAAATTTTGCCATCGCTATACTTTCTCTATAGGAAAGTAACAAATGGAGATTTTTACATTCTTTTGAGTGATAAATCAATCAATCGAGTAACGATTTGAAAGATTTTTGGTGTTGCAATTGCTGTAAAACTACCGATGACAAAATTATTTCATGATAATCAAAAATTTATTTTATAAAAAAAATCGGATGTTGTAAATTCTAAATTAATCTAGTAAAAGTATCAAGTTTTTTAAAGCTTGTATTATTTTTTCATTTAAATAACAAAATTATTAAATTACTGTATAATTACGATAATAACCTATGTTATTGAAATGTTTGTTTGGCAAAACCACGCTGCTTCATTCAGCCAAGGAAACTACTTAATAATGATTGAATGAACGTTTGGCAGGCCCACCCGAAATCCTTTTCACTTTTGTGGCCACCTGTTATATAAAAGTTCCATTTAAAAAAATGTTTTCTAATTAGTACAGTTCGGTTACCTAGTCGTAAGAGAAAGCTTTTAAAAAATGAGTCAAAATGCGAATCACAAACTTTTTTGCAAAAAATCTCAAGTTGGTGACAGTGAGCAATCTGATGGTGTCTTGCAATATTTTTCTAATTAGGAAGTATAGTCCGAAAATGTATAAGAAGGCACAGATACCTCAAGTTATCAAAAAACTCTAGGTCCTGTCAGTCTCTTACAAAATTCCATAAATGGTTCTAAGCAACCAACGCCAAATTTACTGTTTTCGACAATCGTTTGAAACAACTTAGTAGAAATTTTGTATTAGGAATCGTTAGAATATCGTGTTATTGTGGAAGAATTTGGAAGTAGTGTTTGTAGAATCTAGGTTTAAAAACGGGGATTGATTCAGTTCAAAAAAATGATTGCTGTGCTTTAATGTGTGATGAAATATATATTAGAAAAACTGAACGATTGTCGGTAGTACTGCAAAATTATCTGACAAGAACTGTGTATCAACGTTTCGTTGATTACAAACTGGTAAAAAATTTAAAAGCAGATTTATTATTGTTCTATATCAAAAAACTTTTGGCTAGGTGTGACATTGATGTAAATACATGTGTCACGCAGACATACGATGGTGCAAATGTTATGAGTGGACAATTAAACTGAGTGCAAAAACTATTCAAAGAAGAAATACTTCGAGATCTCTATACGCATTGCTGTAATGACAAATTAAAGTAGTAGTTGATGTGTGTTGAAGTTTACAAAATGGAAAATTATTTTGTTTTTGGAATGTATATGTTTTTGTATGTGAATCAGCAAGAAAGAAAGCATTATAAAAGAGCTTTATGAATTCATAACGCCTTCAAAATTCATAACACCCTACTTGTTATGTGTATGTTTACATATTTCGTATCCTAGGCATTATGAGTAAAATACAACGAAGAGAAATATAAAATATTGTTGCGATTATTATTAATTTATTTAAACTACAAATATGTACATGTTTATAACTAACCGAAATAATTAAAATCTAAGGATATTTAAAAACACTTACGCTAATTTTATATAGTACACTCACCGAAAGATAAAGTCCGCCGATAATTTCTATTTATCTAAACACTTACAATTGTTTACATCAGTCACGTACAAGGTTATACTGCGTATATTGAAACGTTCTCAAATTCAAGAGCCTTCTCGAAGTTGTTATCCGTCTTCTAGAAAGTATACCGAAAGATATGGAACACTCGAAAAAGATTTCCAAAATGTGTATATATATATACACGGAACAAACAAATCGTAGGTCAGTTATTTCCGTAATGCGAAAACTGCAGTGTTAAGAAGATTCTTCAAGTCTAAATAAATAAGTCGTTAACGCGTGTTATAAATAAATCTACGAGGTACGTGACTTTAACGTAAACAATAAAAATTAAACAAGTGTGTGAAGTTATCCGCGGACTTTATCTTATCTTCGTGTAAGTGATATAAATTAGTGTAAGTGTCTTTATTAAATATCCATAGATTAATTAATTCGGTTAGTTATAAACGTGTATATATTTTAAGTAGTTTAAATAAATTAGTTTTAATAATAAAATTCGTTATAATATTTATCTCCACACGCGTTTATTACTTCTTTATTTAAACTTGAATAATTTTCTTTACATTGCCGACTTCGAATTACTGAAATAACTGTCTTCTGATTTGTTTGTGCCGCATTTATACATTTTGGAAATCCTTCTCGAATGTTCCATATCTTTCGGTATACGTTCTGGAAATCCTCGCGAAGGCTCTCGAAGTTGAGAATAACTTCTTGAACGTTTCAATATTTTTCCAATCTTGTTCGTTATATTAATCATTGTTTTCAGGAATCGAATAATGTTATTAACGGTGTCAGCGCAGAACAAACCGTTGATTGAAATATTCTTAAAGACTGTTAATTCATGTAATAAGAATACTTGTATACATGTATGATTGCGTTTTTGTTTACTTTTTTTTTGCCTGTACTGAAGCGCAATTCATTAATGTGGTCAACATTTCAACTATAGTAGTTAAATTTAAGTCGCAGATTAGAAGTGGCGCCTTGAACACTAATGCTACGTTATAAAATGAGAAAAACAATTTTAATGCAGATTATTATAAGAAGTAAATATAAGGACTAACGTTTACCCATAAACTTGCGTTTTACTTTTTTTAAATCTCACAAATAAGTATTGCTCAATAAAAATTATGTGTGGAATAACCTCTAAACTATTTTGTCACCACCGGCAATACCGTATTTGATTTTCTAAATCTTCAGAAAGTAAATGCTGGATTTTTTGTTAATGACAGCAATAAAACCCATCATGATACCGAATGCTCCATACGTATTGCAGGTTTAAGAAATTCGCGTTGTATGAGATATCTCATTCTCTTTCTACACGACGACAGTGAAAAAATCCTGTTTCTCTCAGACATCACCTATAGGTCATATGACATTTTTAATCGTAGTGACCCCCCAAAACACATATACGGTATAAGTTTGTTGGTCGAGTCGCAGAACACCCTATATATAAAATTGTTTTTCAAGTAATTTACAAACTTGTGATATTTTTTTACAATTCTGGTATCTTGTAAACGTACGTTTTTGTGTTTAAAAAAACTAAAAACGTATATGAGGAATAAAATATCTGATAAACAGTCGAACAATTTATTTTGTTATATTAAAGTACGCGGTACTCATTTTTCTGCATTGAGAATGTACGACTTCAAACGAACCTGCTGCTTTGCGAACTACATAAATATTCCGTAATTAGAGCAAACCTAATCCTTAAATAGTTTGATTGGCTCGATGAAGCTGTACGATTGCCAATAAAACCGTAACAGCTAGTAAAGGTCAATCTCTTAGTGCTGTTTTCCACATCAAAGAATTTATATTTCAAACAGTTTACTTTTAATTTAGTTGATGTGCTTTTAAATAAATAATTAACATAAGTATTATCAGGTAATGCATCACTTATCGTGGATAAAATATGTTTGCTTAAGTTAGTTTCATTCGTGCCTAACATTTTTTAAATCGTCTTTCCAATTTTGATCATGATTGAAAATGACTTAAAATAATTTTAAAATAATTTAATTGTTTATTTAGAATAAAAGAAAGCTTAATAGTTTGTTAAAAATCTAAGCTTGTCTTTATTCAAAATAATTCGGTGGCAATTACACGCGCTCAATCCATAAAAGAAGAAAAGTAACGTTGCTACGTGAAAGTATTGGTAAAAGATGCAAACTGCAATGAAAATGTGTTTTAATTTTATAAATCAACGCATATTTAGATTATCTTTAAATATATTTTTTATTTCCTCAGCATGTTATCCGAAACAAGATTTTAAGTGATGTCAAATTCAAACTTTACTATTATTCGCGGTGCCGAGATAACAAGTTTGCGTATGGTATTAATTTGGCTGCTAAATTCATCACGAACTAATAATACCAACGAAAAAAGTATTTGCCAAAGATGGAACGAAAGCATTAATAAGCAAATATTAATAAAATATTTTAAGCGATGTAGAAAAATGTTGAAGAATTATGAAGAACGAGTTGAAGCAAACAGGGTAATTATGGTGAGCGTTATTTTCCCATTTCTCTATTTGTTTAAATTTAACATTGACATTCTTTTTGCAGGATGGACTGTTATGGTTGAATGCAATTTTTGGATTCCACACTATTAACTGTCAGTTCAATTGTGACTTTTATGACAAATTCATGAAATTTCACCAAAGTGTACCAAAAAGTATCGATTTTAGTAGGTAAGTCGCACAGTGTAAATCAGAAAAACCTTGATCAAAATCAGTCATTATGCGCATTTTCATTGTGCTTTTGAATCCAAGTACGTGTGTTTGTCCCAGTAAGAATCATTTCTATTTTGCCCGATGCAACGTATACTTATAATAAAATAAAAATATCTTCCTGAATTAAACCGCGTCGATGCTATGAAGTAAACCATTTGATCTGACCATTTAAAAGTATTGAGATATGTTTTTGAAAATCTTATATAACCGCATTACATAGAAAGACATCATCAACTGTAATATTACGTTTAATCAAATCTTTTAAAATGTTTAAATAATAAATTGAATAAATAATTCACGTTCTCAGTTTTATGAATTTTTCTTTAACTCAAAACTATTTTATTTAAGTAGAATAAGAACCTGTCATTGATTTGTTGTTTTGGTTGTAATACCAACAATTTTTAGATAAAGTAACACCTGCAGTAAATTATTTTTCTTAAATAATTAAGAGTTATTTAATTTTTAGAAACCGTAACCCTATCAGTCACCAAATAATTATCGTTGGTGCTGGCATGGCTGGAATCGGAGCGGCCCTAACTTTGTGCCAACACGGATTTAAAGATATAAAAATTTTAGAAGCAGAAGAAGAGCCCGGTGGAAGATTGAAAACACTAGAATTACAAAACGGAATTATCGAATTAGGTGCTCAATGGATTCACGGAAAAGAAAATAATTGTCTATATAGAATAGCCGAAGAACACAACTTATTATCAGATATAACTTCAGAAGAAGGATGTGGTTTATATATACGTGACGACGGATTTATTTTTGATACTAATTTAGTCAAAGAAGTACGTTTAGAAATAGAAAAAATTATGGTCGAATGTGAAAAATTTGTTGATGAACCGAGGTATCCATGTTCTTTCGGAGATTTTTTAGAAGAACGATTTCGATATTATTTAAACTGTACAAAGCATTGTAAGGAAGTTGCAACTATGAAAAAAGAATTGTTTGATTGGCATATCAGGTTTTTACTAGTAGACAATTCTTGTCGTAGTTTAAAAGATATATCCGCAAAAGAATGGGGTCGATATATAGATGGAACTGAATATGTAAATCTCAAAAATGGTTATAAATCGCTAGTGAATATTTTATTTCAAATGCTTCCTGGGCAAATACTATGTTGCAAACGACCTGTTGCAAACGTTAACTGGAGCAATAACTCAAACGTTATTAGAGTTTACTGCTTAAACGGAGAAGAATTTTACTGTGATCATGTGATTATGACTGCTTCACTAGGTGTTTTAAAAAATATAAAAAACCTTTTTTATCCTTCGTTGCCATATACACTACAAGAGTCAATAAATTCAATGGGTTTTTATGGAATTGCAAAAATATTTTTAATATTTGATTATAAGTGGTGGGACGCAAATGGATTTCAATTAATTTGGAAGAAAAGTACAAAACTACCTGAAGGTAAAAATTGGACAAGATCTATAACAGGGTTTGATGTTATTTACAATCATTCAAATGTTCTTCTTGGTTGGGTTAGCGGAGAAGGAGTCTTAGAAATGGAAAAGTTAACCGAACGCGAAGTTCGAGATGATTGTGTGGATGTGCTGCAACGATTTTTAAAAATATCGGTACCAAATCCTGTTAAAGTAATCAAGTAAGTTTTCGAAGCATTTTATTATTTAAATATTTTGAACTAAAACACGTGAAATAATTTTTAGAAGCACATGGATGTCTTCCCCGTGGGTCAGAGGTGGTTATAGCCATATAACGCCTCAATGTGATAAAACGAAAACAGGACCTACTACTTTAAGTGAACCAGTTGTTGTTCACGGAGTGCCAAAAATATTTTTTGCTGGCGAAGCTTGTAGCCCAACACACTTTTCAACAACTCATGGCGCTTTCGAATCGGGTCAAGCCCAAGCACAAATTCTAGTAGATTTTTTAAAATAAATTTCAACGTTGCTCAATTAACTATTATGTTTTTAATTTTATTTCTTTAATTTATATTAATTTATCTATATAAATATTATGATAGTTGTTATTAGTTTAACAATAATCAATTTAAGAAATTATTGTTTTCAATAATGATAAATAACAAATTAAACATATTTTGTTTACATATTGTTTTTTTACACGTTATTATTTAAAAATCAAATATTATACTCAAAAGCAATTTAAAAATGCTTTCAACAACGTTTCAAACACAGAAATATTGTAAAAACTAAAAAACATATAGAATAATAGAGAAACTAAAACAAGAATGCTCAATTAGCACATAATAACAAATCGTCTTTCATAAGTTTTTAATTACCGCAACTAATTGTTCTTGGTTTTTTGCATTAAAATTTGTTCTTTGTTGATTTTAAATTTTTATAATATGGTAACTAGAAACAAAAATAGCAACTCGTTCTTATCGATTTGAAGATTTTGATACACAAACTAGAAGAAAGGTAGACGTATGAGATTTAAAATAAAAAGTCAAAAAAAAGATAGTAAGATATGCCATTGATTATAACTTACTTTTAATAAATAAATCTAAGTTTATTTAAAAAAATACTAAAAAAAGAAAAAAGAGAAAAAAATTCAAAAAAATAAATCGGAAATGCTAATAAATTAAGAAAAGAGCGAAGATAATTTGTTTTATCGGTTTGAAGGTTTTGATAATACAATTAAAGCAATTTGACGTATTCAATTAAAAAAGCTAAGAACCGATGAAATTAAAGAAAGAATAATTGAAAAATGGATTTAAACTTATCTACAAAAAGCTTAAAATAAAAACTATAAAAAAATGTAAAATAAAATCATGTACCTAGTTTTTAAATTCAATTAGTTAAACGGTAAAGATATAATTCTAAAAATGAATACTGCGAAAAAACAAAAATTGGTTATGAAAGAAAACATTTAAACTTACCGTAAAAAGTGAAGCCATACGAGAAAATAAAAACAACGAAGAGTTTTTTTGAACTAAGTCAATGTAACCGAAGTCTCCAAGTTTCGGTTACAACATTGACACACGTTTTACATGACTCTTTTCAACTTGTTCTTCTTATTTTAATTGTTTAGTTATTTTTAAATGATTTAAATTAAATTTTCTTAATTTTATTTGTTAATTTATTTTTATATTTTTTTTACCAAAAAGTTCATGTTTTCTGTGTTTTTCTTCGCTCTTTATTTTAAGATTTCCTCAAATATGTTTACATCAATTTGTTAAGAAAGATTATAATCGTTGACCTCTGATTTCGTCACATTCACGTTTTCAGTTTCTATCAACAAAATTACTTCTGTTATTTATTGTTATTTCTAATTTTTTTTCACTCTCTATTTTAACTTTTATGATATAATTTTCAATCAATCATTTTTTTTTTGCTTTTTTTCCTTACGATATTTATTAGTCTACATAATTTGATGGCATTTTATTTTTTTTTCGTTTTAATTTCTTTAATTTTCTCAAAATGTCTTCAATGTTTACTTATTTTAATTTTAAACGTTGGCATTTATTTAATACGTCAATTTTTTACTTTTATTTTTTAGTCACCAAAAAAGAGTAAATGCAAAAAAACCTGATAAAATAATTGCGGGAATTAAAAATTTATGAGAAATCAAGAGAAATTATATATAATAAACGACAACCACACTTTTATATTATTTTTTGTATTTATAATTGTGTAATTATTTTTCTTTAAATTTTGGTAAATTAATGTTTGTGATTATCTTCACAATTAAGAAAAATTAATTTAAAAAAAGTCAATTTAATTCTATGGTAAATAAAGTTATTTACAGTACTCGAATGGCATTCTAATATAAAAAACAGACAATGTTTTAAAAAAGCAAATAGTAGGTACTGAGAAGTTTATAATAAACTTAAAAAGCTTGTTAAAATCGTAACCGAGAAAATTTAAATTGCATTACAACCTTGAACATATAACTACAAAGAAAATAATTTTTGAAACAATACTAAGTAAAACTGTCAATGTCCAATGTTGTGATTTTATCCCGCTGTTTTATCAATATTATGTTGCGGTATCGGCCGAGCGTCTCCGGTATTAATTTTATGTTTCACCACGTTAGTTTTTCCTTTGGAAGCATTCTCCAGCGCGAACAGATCTTGATACTGTTGGATCAACACTTTAACTTTAGCCAGCTGGTCTTGGCTGAGGTTTTGGCATTTAAAGGTAAGAATGTCCAATATATGTTGTGGGCACTTCTTCGGTGACGTATCATCATTAGACTTCACGCAACTCACAATTTGAGATACTGGAGTGCATTGGCCTACCACGGTCTTCTTTTTTAACGTTACAGGATCTGAGTTGATATTTAAGATTCTTACTGGCATCGTGTTTTTCACTCGTACTAAAGTTCTGCTGACGAGTAGTCCTTTTTCAACTAAGTCCCCTCCATTGGTTTAATCGCGCGAATGTAGCCTTCCCGAAGATTTCCATTCAGTCGACCCGTTCTAGTTTTCCGGACGTTCTTTTGGTTTTTTTGGGCTTAGTACAGCGTCGTCGTACGTGGCCCATTTTTCCGCAGTTCCGGCACATCAGTTCTCCTCCTCGAGCTACTCGTTCCCGAAATACACGTCGCACTATTTCTACAATGCTTTCTTCTGTGTGCTAGGGTATTTCTGCAGCACAACGGAGTTTATAGCTGTCTCGGTGCAACCCCTGTTTTATTGCTTCGAACTCCAAAGCATGGGTTAAGGCGTCATCCAACGTCTTCGGTCGAGCTAACCGGAGAGCCTGCTGGTCTCGGAGGCCATCTACAAAGGTTTGAATAGCCAACTGCTTCAAGAAAGTATCTAGTGCTGTAAGATACGCAAGCCGCGTTAATCTGGCGATGTCAGCTTCAAACTCTTGAAGACTTTCGGCAGCTTTCTGAACCCAACTTTTAATTTGAACTTGATACACTTCTTGAGCATCTCCATATCTCATTTCTAAACGTGAAATTAAAAGTTCGAAATTTTCTTGTAGGTGGCCAGAAAGAGTTTACAAGATTCCAAAAGCTTTTCCACGTAAGAACAGTATTACAGACGTCGCTTTCTGCTTATTGCACCAACCATTGGCTGTAGCTGCGGCTTCAAACTGCTTGCAGTAGGTTGACCATGGAACTTTACCATCAAAATTTGGCGGTAGAACTTTGAACTTGAAAGTGGTTTCCCGATGGTCTATTATTAAATCTTCACTCGTGACGTTTCCTTCACCGTAACAATTCATTTGGTTCATTCTTTCTTCAAGCAGTTGTATTCTGTCTCTCTCAATATTTTTCTCTAACTTTTGTTCTAATTCGTCTTCTACTTCTTGCATTGTGTCATTCACAAACTCTCAAATTTTTTTCTTTTAAATTTAACATATCTGATTGTTTCTTCTTGACCAATTTTAATTTGATTTTCTATGCTCGTTTGTATTTCTTCTTTTAAACGTTTAGAATTTTCCATCAGTTTTTCTTCTTTCTGGGTATTTTCAAATAATGTTTCTTTAATTTTCTAAGAATTTTCCTCTATTTTCTGCGAATTTTCGTGAAACTTTTTTTCCATTTTTCTATAATTTTCTTCCATTTTCTGCGAATTTTCGTGAAACTTTTTTTCCATTTTTTGCAAATTTTTTCCCATTTTTTTATTTATTGATTCGAAAAATTCAAATATTTTTGAATTCATTTTAACTGCTTGCGAACGAGTCACCGGCATAAATTTAAAAACGAATAAAGTTTAATAACACTAAATTTTAATAATATCCGACACTAGTTTAACGAAATGGAACAGCTAGACTTACACGCTATAAACAAACACGCAAATCGCCACTGTAACGAATACTACTACTAATACTACTAATTTGTTTATACTAAAAAATATGAACACGTTTATTACTAACCGAACTAATTAAATCTAAGAATATTTAATAAAAACACTTACACTAATTTATATGGCACTATCACGTAAGATAAAGTTTGCGGATAACTTCAGTTTAACACTTATTGTTTACATTAAAGTCACGCACGATTTTAATTCGTCGTATTTATCTCGACACGCTTTAATCACATATTTATTTAAACTTAAATAATCTTCTTAACACTGCCGACTTCGAATTACTGAAATAACTGGCCTATGAATTATTTGTGTCGCTTTTATATAATTTGGTCATCCGTCGAGAATCTTCTATATTCTTTCGTGAACGTTGTAGACGTGGATAGTAGCTTCGTGAATGCTCTCGAAGCTGAACGTTTCAATATCTTACTTTATGCATCTTTATGATATATTTGTATGTATATCTCAAATGAAATTTGTAAAAGTGATTATGATATTTGTAGAAACATAAAGTGTAAAGACATAACACAACATAAATTAAATAAGCAATGGATTTATTGTGATCCGTTTATTCGCACTAGCATGACTAATATGTTTCGTACTTGAAAAAAATGTGTGTAATTGCTGTAATACAGAATATATGATAATTTTGTTAATTTTATGAACTGGTTTATTCAAAGGAAATTCTTAAAATGGTTTAAAAAACTTCATTTCATTACATTTATAAAACTATTTTCGAAACCTCTTTTGAATAAACCGTTATTTTTAAATAGAAGATGAAAAAATATTAAAATATTGTTTTACATATGAACGGGCTACAATAAATCGATTATTTATTTAATTTATGTTAATTACATCTTACTGTTCTAATTTATATTTCTGAAATAATACGAACCACTTATCAAATTTCGTCTGAGATATATCTTCGGTGCTTTGTTTGCCTAATTATTTCGGAATTTTTGGACATTTTCGGCATTTTGTCCCACAAATACTTTCGACGTTATGACAGTATTCGGCATCTTCTTCACATACGCATTTCAGTAAAGTTGAGAGTTCGGACATATTCTGGTTTGAGGCGTGGTTACAATCTGTGGAAGCGTCGCGTTGTCTGCGACTTTTCGGCGTTTTAACCACCTTCGGCGATTTGTCCACAAAATTAATTTCGAATTTTTAACCGTTTTTGGCGTTTTGTCTCCGATACGTTTTCGGCGATTTGACCACAGCTTCGGTGTTTTGTCTTTCCGGCGATATATCCGGGTCCGTTCTAGAAAATAAGTCTATTCAGCTAAACAAAATTTAAAAGTTCGATTAGATTTAGAGAGAAACGAGTTAAATGTAAAATTGTTCAAACAAAGATTGTGAGATCTCCATTGTCTTAAAATTTGACGTTTATGTTAAGTGCGCAAAAGCTTGCAAAGACGGTTTACAAAAACGAAAAATTACGTAACAAAATGTATTGATTTAGAATTCAAATAAAAATATTGATATGATATCGGTTTTTTATCGGTTATTAATAAGACATTTACTTAGAAAAAAATTATTATGCAACTTAACAGTACTTTTTTCCAAATCATAGACTCCAAAGACCTTAAAGAACTTAAGTCAAAATCTAACACTCGGTGCAATATGGAATAAGTGCTTTGTGTAATATGTTGGATTCGATTTTATTTGTTCGTTTTACAGTTTGCATATTACTATATTAGTATTAAAAACAGTAAGGGCTTTTTTACCGGTCGAAGACAATGTTTGCAGAGTGATGCTTATGCTATTTTCTGCACCATAGAAACCGTTTTTCCTTAATTTTATTACATTGTCTTAATAAACGTAAAAATTACGTTTTTATTTATTTTTTAGAATTTCTTATTTTTTGTTCCAACTAGTTGGCTTTCCAAGCAATACACGTTACTTGTCCTGTACTTTGCGTTCTAGAATGGTGAATAAATCACTACCGACGAGTTACGCCTAACAACTAGTAAATCAAACATACAGTCTTAAAAACAAGCCTAGTAAGTAGTAACTAGTAGAAAATGATCTAGTAGTGCAAAAACATATATGTATATTTAGATACAAAATTTAAAAGAGTTGTAAAAAAGAAAAGTACAAGGTGTAGCAGTACGAATTACAGAAATACTGATAAAAAAATTAGGGCGTGTACTAGTGTACACATGTAAGAAGTGAAACTTCTTTATGGCCTTATTTTTCGCAAAATGATCTACATGCAACTTTTCAGAAATTGGTTAAATAAAGTTAAATTAGATAAATTTTAAACAAAAGGATTTTATTATCATAGACATGAATACAAATTTTTGTAAATCAATTAACTAATTTTTGTAGATTCAATTTCATATTTCAGTTACCATAAGCCATTAATTACAATAAGAAACTGAGGTTAACCTTAAATATTTTAAATTTAAAATTAGATAAATTTTAAACAAAAGGATTTTATTATCATAGACATGAATACAAATTTTTGTAAATCAATTAACTAATTTTTGTAGATTCAATTTCATATTTCAGTTACTATAAGCCATTAATTACAAAAATATATAATAACGATGACAATGATAGTAATAATTCTATTACAATTAATGAAATGCTGTAATAATCTTAGTAGCAAAAAGTTAAAGTGAAATAATTGTATTATTTGTATTCATGTCTATGATAATAAAATCCTTTTGTTTAAACTTTATCTAATTTAACTTTATTTAACCAATTTCTGAAAAGTTGCATGTATATCAATTAATTGATGTTCATTAAATTAGCAGTCTTATTAATTAATAAATACTATTTTAATGAAATCATATACATTGACCGATAGTTACAATAAGAAACTGAGGTTAACCTTAAATATTTTAAATTTAAAATTAGATAAATTTTAAACAAAAGGATTTTATTATAATAGACATGAATACAAATAATACAATTATTTCACTTTAACTTTTTGCTACTAAGATTATTACAGCATTTCATTAATTGAAATAGAATTATTACTATCATTGTCATCGTTCAAACAGAAACTGAGGTTAACCTTAAATATATTAAATTTAAAATGTCATCGTTCAATCAGAAACTGATGTTAACCTTAAATATATTAAATTTAAAATGTCATCGTTCAATCAGAAACTGAGGTTAACCTTAAATATTTTAAATTTAAAAAATGTGACGATAAAAAATGTGACGATAAAAAATGTGACGCGTAACCAAAAAAAAAAGTGACGCGTAAGCGAAAAATGTGACGGTAAATTTTTTTCCAACGCCGATAAAGAAGTTTCACTTCAAAAATTAAATAAAAAATAAATTGAATAAAAAAATAATATAATGTTTAATGACATTTTTATATTTTGTTTGCCATTTTAATTAAACGATGTCATTATTAAAATTTCTTCATTGACAAGTATACACAAAAAAAACGCGTTTTTAACAGAACTGTAAAATATTTACTGTATGTTTAATAAGCAACTAAAACATTATTTTTTATTAGGACATGTGTAGTACTTACATCCTTTACTATATTGATAACAGACACGCGCACTTCCGTAACAATTGCATTTATAATTTTTGATTAAACGTGTGTCGTAACAAAATTATTTCTACAAATATTTAGATTTCTAGTCAGTTAATTTTTCCTTTATAACTCGTGTTTTTTAGGACTTGAGATTGTTAGATATTGCTTGAACTGTATAGTTTCACTAATGATTACTTCTTTAAGACCTTTGCTATAATATTCGATCATTGTCTTAAAACTGTTTATCAATATCATCTACCAAAACATCATCTCCTATATCAAACAGACATTTAAATTCAACAGTTATTATATCGCGCTAGATAGCACTTCAAAACTTCGAAAAATCCAAGGGTCTATTGAGTATATCAACTCTAAATTTATCGTTCCCAATAAATAATAGAATTTCAATTTTCTTATTGGCGAGCAATATTCTTTATTATTCTATTAGATTTAGCATATTCTTTCACATCTTCGCTTAGTTTCTTAGCAGTTTCTTTAAGTTGATCAGTTTCTGATTCAGTTCTTTTTCTCACATCTTCTATAAACATTTTCTTTTTCAACTTCTAGAATTAACTTTACAGCTTTTGTTCCCACAATGTTTAATAAATGTGTTGAACTCTATTAAATTGACCACTCATATAAGCTTCGTTTTCATATTGACTGTCTTCAAATGTTTTGCAAAGGAAGACCAGTTTTGTTTAAACATAAACATATTGGTACGAACACTAATATTCCGATGTGTGAGCAGAAACCGTTCATAAGACTGTTCCTGGTAACAATATCTTATAACAATAGCTAGTTGGCCAATGTATGCTAAGTCTGATGCAGAATCTACAATTTATTTGGTCGATTATAGCTTTTGACAGTTGCTTTCCCATTACTGATTCTATTTTTTTTATCAGATCCATCTATTCATAGAACCGAGAGAATATGAAAAGCCAACTCCATACCAAATTTCAAGTTATTAGGACTTTCGAGAGTTCTCGTGGGTGGGTTTTTTTGTCAAAAATACATTTTTCTGTTTTAAAAGAACTAGAAACGTAAAATTATGCAATAACAAATTTTTGAAAAAAACTTGCAATCTTTTCAATATAAAGTAGCATAATTGTTAATATTTTTTTGGAGGGTCATTTACCAAATGAATTAACGGCGAAGTCGCCACTGCCCACTTATCGTATTTTAAATTCGGAACACAAAAACATACAAGCATCGAGTGTTGTTCTTTTCACTTTTGACTCCAAAAGGCCGAACTCGAAACCTTATTTATGTTTACATTCTTTACTACCTTTACCATGCCAAAATCTACGAAGTTATGAATAGTTGACATAGGAGACACAATAATTAACAGTATATTGAGATTCTGTGTTTCGCCGATTTTTTGAAGCGAAACTTTTTTAGCGAAAGTAAATCTGAAATTTTGGTAAGTTACACCATAACGAAAAAAGGGGCAGTACAATAGTAGCAAATTATATTTGCTTATTTACATTTGTGACGATCCACGTGTTTATGAAGCGTTGTTTTAATTTTTTTTTAAATTTTTAATTAATTTAATTGATAACTGAAAATTCTTTAATAAACGAGAGTGGTATAAACAAACATTATAGAGAATATAAATCATCATTAATATAAAACAAAACAGTTAATTAAAAATGGCAGAGTCTCTAAAACATTTTACTAATCATCAATAAATAAAAATAAAAGAAATTAATTAGCAAAAAAGTAACACTTCTTTAGTAAGCTTATGTGCGTGTGAGACTCGCTCGTTTATTTTTTTTCGCTTCTTTGTTTTAAAATAATTTAAAAGAATTCGCAATAATCAATTAATAGAAAGAAAAATACTGTTTTTTTGCTAACCAATTATAAAATAATTTATTATTAAGAAAATCTCAAATTTTTCAAATAATGACAAACACTAGAACTGAATTGATTCAATTATTGTTTTATTATTGTTATCAGCACCTTCTAAAATGTGAAAAACGTTTGTGGCAAATATTAACGTTAACAAAAATTGAAAACTGAAATCATGTTGAATCCATATATAATCCCGTAGACGTAATGTCTCGGGGCGCCACTCTTGAATCACTTTTAAATAATTCTTTATAGTGGTTGAAAAAGGAGTTGCAATTATAACCAAAACCAATATCAAATTATAGTCACTTTGAACCAATACCCCGAAGAAAGGTGATTAAATATTCAAATTAAAGCAAATTACAACGTACTGGTAACGTTTTTGTAAAAAAATCAAAGTAACAATAATTGACGTTAGTTTATCTAATAAGGAGATAACGACACTTAAAATGAGTACTAAGACTTACCTCAGCGAAGTTTTTTGTAACGAGTAGTAAAACTTTCACTACCTCTTATTTGTTTAAAGACAAGAACGGCGTTATGTGCCTACATCTGGCTTTGATTGCATTCAAACTATCAAAGAAACTTGAATGGTACAACGTCAACGTACTCAAGACAGCTATATTACATAAGGTTAAAGATGTTTTAAATTTACGACTAAAACTAAAATGATTTAGTATGATCTACAATTAAATTTTTGATAGTTACAAATTAGAATACGTGATGCGGTAAATTCAAATTAAAAATGTTTAAGGCTCAATAAATAATTGAAAAATACAAGTAAGAAATCTTTACAATACAATACGTCAAGATAAATTAGCATGTGGTTTGAGTCATCTATTGTCATAAATGGATTCAAAAGATAAAGTGGGATCCAGAGATGTGAACCATTAATTTTTATAATACGTCTTCTGAAGGTTACTGGATAAGTATTGCCATTTATAGAAAACATTATGATTATTACTACTGGAAAAACCGTTTCGAAGCCCCAGGAAATTCGAAACGTCAATTTAATTAAAAAATATATCGTTTAATTTTGTTATTCGGCTAAACAATTTTTTGACAACATAATCGAATTTAACGGATAGCGTCTTAACAAAATGTTGATTACTTACAGCGACTTTAAGTAAGCAAGTAGAAGTTGGTGAGCGTTTGTTTCGTTTGCGCTCTCTTCTCGTAAATGTCAAATTGAATTAAACATTTTACAAACAATAGAGTCAGTTTAATTAAAAAGTTTTAATTGAAGGGGAACTCAATTTTTAAATTGCTTTTGTAGGCAGCTTTCAAAGAAAATTAATTAGCAACTGCAAAACACGAGAAAACAGTTATAAGAATGACATAAATACTGTGATACATAATAAGTATTGTTATTAGGAAAAGAAACTAAGCAGGAAATATTCAAGTCTTCAAAGATCAAATGGAGTAGTTTGACAAATTTGATTTACATATTTTAAAAACAACCATTTATTTCATTAAATGTGTATCGTACTCAAGAAACTTTTAACCTCAGACCAAAGCTATAAACGAGAATTTTAGTTTAGAAAATTAATTGAGAAGTGTACTGGACAACTCAAGAAAATTCTTTTGTCAAATTTGGTTTGGTTATAAAAAGTTATATTGAAGGGAAAACGTTTTTAAATTCTTTAAAAGTTAACTCAAAAAACCGTTTTTGATAAATTACACAATTTACGTTTCATTAAATTCAAAACGTAAATATTATTGCACTGTTATTTATTGCATGTTCTAATAAAATATTAAATCAATTTGTTTCATATCACAAATGCTTTTGCAACAATTATGAAAATAATTTTGTGTTGTAAGTTTTTTACACTGAAAATACGTTTTTGATTTGTTTTGAGTGGCTTTATCCTACTAGGTTGCTTTTTAACTATGAATCATGTACTATTGTGCATTAACTGATATTACCATGTGTCAGTTACATTTTTTTTGAGGGAGTCTGGAGAAATTTGGGAGGTGCGCGGCCCACACAGGTTCCCCTGTAGTTCGTCGGTGCTCGTGGTTATTTTATTCCGAGTTTGAATCAGAATCCAAATCCATTTCAAAAATAATTGTTTGAAAGCTTCGGTTTCCTTTACTAAATTTAAAAACTATGACTTAAAATCTTTCAAGCAAGACCTACAAAAGAAAACAAAAGCGCTGAAGAAGAATACTAAAGAAAGCGTGCCGTACAAAAAATCTCACGAAAAAAAAATTTTACTGGTGTCAGCGGCAACAAAGTGACAAAGTTAGTAACGCTAAAACAAACAGGAGCCATATTGAATTACAAAGCAAATCTTTGGAACAAAATCCTAATGACTAATGGAACTAAAAAATTATAAATTATATTACGCCAAAGAAAATAAGTAAATCGGTACCTATCTGTTTTTACTTACGGAACTATCGAGATCACCTTTGGATGTACTGCCTGGTTGTCCATTAACAGAAAGTGTCTTTGTTGGTTTACATTCGACCATATCAAAACGTTGCAGTAATTTGTTAATGTAAGTTTTCTGTGAAACGAACAGTTCGGATTCTCGTTGTTCAATTTGCATACCTAAAATGAATCCAAAGAACCTACTGTTGTTTTAAATTCTACTCCGAGTAATTTCAAATACGAGTTAACTGCATCTTTTGTTGAACCCGTGATGAGACCAACGTCGACGTAAATTACTACCAATAATTTATCTATTTGATTCTGCCGAATGTAAATGCACGGATCTGCTGTCGAACAGATAAAACCATTTATTTCCATAAAAGAGTGAAATTTGTTGTTCTAACACCGAGGAGACGGTTTCAGACCGTATAAAGATTTATTTACATTACAAACACGACCTGATCCATCATCGAAACCTTGTGTCATGTAAATCTCTGCATCCATGTTTCTATACAAGAACGCTGTGTTTACGTCAAATTGTCTAAGCACAAATTTTTCTTCGGCTGCGATTAAGGTACGAATCGCGTTGTAACGAGCAACCGTACTAAAAGTCTCATCATAACCAAACGAACACGATAGCGATCTATCAAACTATCAAGTTTGTATTTCGTACTAAGCGCCCAACAGTTATTTATAACACGCTTTTGGTAAATACCAAATCCTAAGTTTTATTTTCTTCAAAAGCATTCATTTCTTCATTCATAGCACAAAACCGTTTGTCTAAATCGTGACTTTTCATAGCATCCCTGAAATTGGTCCGAGCAAGTTCTTATTGAACAGCTTCTGTTAAACATGCTATTGCACTATTTACTTAGGAACGATGGGCGTGATAGCCTACTTCATACTTTTCAAATTTAGCTGGCGGATTAATTATGCGAACCGGAAGTTTATTCTGAACTTTACCTTGTGGTTTCAAATTACTTTCATCTGATTCCGGATTACTACTTAATGGTAACTGATTTGTCGATTCATGTTCTTTTTCTATTTCTTCATCATTGTGCTTGCATTCAAATTTATAAATATAAATATGTTGCGCGATTTAATTATGCGATGCTCAGATCGTACCTATATTTTGTAACAACCTTGTCGTTTACATAACCAATAAAGTGCTCAAAGACTGCTTTATTATCGAATTTTGATCGAAACTTCTTTGGTATGTTTACATAATATTCTGAACCAAAAATGCGCAAGTAATCTAAACTGTTAAATACTCTGTCGTGCAATAACAAGTTTTACCTTGAACACCTGACTTTCCGATGCGTTTAATTAAAAACGTAACAGTGTCACATACATAAGTCCAAAACGATTTTGACTCTTTTAACAATTCTTTACAATTAAATTCACCACCGTTGAAACGAAAAACACATTCATTTAAAAATGTTTTCAAATTTCAATCCGCAAATAATCGTCTTTGAAAACTACGTAATAACGAAAACCATTTATGCTGTCAGTCGATATAGGACCATTTACGTCAACGTTAATTAACTCGCTCACCTCTTGTGAACGATTTTCACGAGCACGAAACGGTTTTCGGTGTGATTTTCCAAGAATATACATCCATCACAGAACGAAGAGGTATCGGAACATTTGACGCTTATGCCGAAACGAGAAAGCACATTGCGTACGTGTCTTTTATCTTGATGTCCCAGTCGCTCTTGCCATCCTTGTAGTAATTTTTCCAAAGTTGCTAAATTAATGGTAGGGTTTCTTTATCCTCCTTATTTAACTTTAATTCACACTATTGGATTCTTCATTCAAGAAGGGGCATAAAAAACTGCTCAGTTTTTCTTTATGGCGACGTTTCGTGCACTAAATGTGCACTTCATCAGGCCACTGCAATTTATTAACGTAAGTACAACAACTATCTAATAAAATAAGTTAAGTAGGTAACTAAATTACAGATGTAAACAGAAAAACAGTAAACGTAAGAACTTACGTAGAATATTTAAGCAATTACTCCGAAGTTTGACAAACATGAACACGTCCTAAACTTATAATTGAGGAAAATGGATTACTAATAGTCAATGATTAAAAACAATAAATAAGTGTAAATAAAAATAACAATACAATTAAACATGGAGAACAAACATTACGATATGTATAATCAAACATTTGAAGGTAACCTGTTATCATAATAGACTAAAATTGAAAAATTGAAAATAAATACGAAAAATTATTAAGTGTGTGTCGCGGTAATAACATCTTTAAATTATTTAATTAAATCAAATATGTAATTTAAAATATTATATATCATTGTCTGTATACTATTATTGTTTTTTAAACGTACTACTCCTTAACGCAAAAAAAGCTTATACACATAATTCCATTCCTTTCGTAGTAAAGTAGCATGCAACTATTTCGTTTCATCCTGTATATGTTTTTTTTTTTAAAGTAAGTACAAAAACAAAAACTAATGAGAAATGTATTTAAAAAAAAATGCTAGAATTAAAACATTATTGCAATGTGAATCGAATCTAAAATATAGTTTGTCTTCTAATAATTTTCGGTTTAGTTTATATTCAACAAGGTTGGCACTATTGACGACGCCATATCGAACTGTATTATGGGAAAATCATGTACGTCTATGACAAGTAAATTGGTGTGTCCTTAATTGTTCAAAATAAGTAAACATTGATAGTAAGTAATTGTTACTTGTAAAAAATCTAACTGAAAATTAACAAAAAAAAAACATTAATAAACACGAAACTACATCGTTATTATAAATGTTTGCTATTGTTTATGTAGTTCACGCAATGCTATTTATAAAATAACAGTTTTATGCACTCACAAATATTATTATTTAATTAACTTGAAAGTTTTGCACTAGTGTTACTTTCAGTACATGCTATATTTTTAAGTTCGAAGCACAAATCAACACCACCTACATGACAAAAGTTGTCGACAATGTGTGAACAAACACCAGTTGAATACAAGGATGGGGACATTGTTTGGGTAAAACTAGGATCATGCTGGTGGCCAGGAGAAGTGCAAGATACAAAAAAACTCTCAGAAGAGACATTAGCAACATTTAAGAAACCTTTAATTGCGGCTGTAAAGTTCTTCGACGAGGATTATTAGTAAGTGATTGTGTATTAAATCAAAAACATCAGCATAAGTGTAATAAGTTAGAATTTTAATAATGCCACTATTTTTTTAGTGAATATATTAAGAGTCTCGACAGAATATATTCGTATAATTGTTCAAAGAAACATGAATTTATCAGAAAGGGATTGGGTAAGGAACTTGTTTTACTGTTATTTATATGCTTAAAAATTATTTTTAGATTTGCACAGAGCCAAACATGATTATATGAAAAAATTTCCCGAAGATGTTTCTAAAGCAGAAAGCAAAACAAATGGTAACCCTAATATTATTGAAGATCCCATGTTTGCTCCAGAAAAGAAAGCAAATATTGCTTCTCTTATTTTTGGAAGCCCCAAACAAAAAAAGACGCCGAAGAAACCTATTACCAGTCTTAGAAAGTCAGTGGGATCAAGTAAGTATGATGAACCTTTTATTACAAATGTTTCTGCTATAAGATATTTTATGACAAAAGTAATTACAGTTGACTCCAATTTTTATACTTTGAAACATAATTTTGTTGGTTTGACTCTTTTATTCAGTTTTATTTAAGGATAAGAACATAAAGGTGTAATGCCAGTATCGTGGCAACAAAAATTTTAATTGTTCTCAAAATGAAGTTTTTACTATACAAAGATTTGAAAATCAGTTTTCTGACAATATTTATAATTACAAATCTAGTCTTTATGTCTAGAAGTAAACTTCAATTTTTTTTCATTGCAAGGGTTGTGTTACTTTACCTAAAGGGTATTTTTGTTCTTTATTAAGCCCATAATGTGGGGTTTGATTTTAGAGAATAAAGATTTGTTTTGAAATTTTCATAACGAGAATTTGTTCCATTTAAAACGAGTAGTTTTTTAAAACTGCCTCCACCAAAATCAAGCATTTAATTATTAGTTTGTATATGTGTTTTCATAAATGAGAATTAGTTATATCAATTACGGTTATTTACTACACCATTTAACGTGTACGTGAATCATCAAAAATTTATGTTTTCTGAATACAAACCACACATTTTGAAAAACTTTACATGATTGAGTGTAGAACAAAAGTATCTTTCAACTGATGTGTGATTTGACTTCTCTTGTTATTAAAAAACATTAAAGCGTTATTTGTGATCGTACTGGAGTTAGATTTCCCGTTGATTTTTATATCACAAAACTAGACGTGATTGTTTCTGAATTTCTGGTGACAAGTTTTTGTTGAAAGCCTTATAGAGATTAATATAGTATGAAGTCCTAATTGTAGATAAATTTCACTAGTCAAAAGTATTTTGAAATAAAAAAATACACCTGGTGTTCTCATCCTAAAAACTTTAAAATGGAATTTTAAGTTAATTTATTATTTTTTATTATAGAATCGGCAAATAATTCGCCAAAATCAACTCCTACCAGAATAATAACGCATCCCCGTTTTCTTGGACGAGATGATCACGAAATCAGAATATTAGTACAATCTCCGGACCAACAGCAACCTGTTGTTGAAGAAGAAAAGATGTTGTATAAATGTGCATCGTGCGGTTTTTCGACCGAGAGAATTGACGTTTCGATAATTCATCACAAGTCTCATATACAAGGTGACTATACAACTCCTCTAACTTCGCCCAAAAAAAATAAACGACCATACACAAAGAAAAACAAAAAGATGAAAATGACAAAATCTAAAACTTCATCTATAATCAAAGATTTAGATCTTATAGATAAAGGTATATTTTTTCAAAATGAATCTAGTGATAACGATACTCTAGGAAGTAGTTGTGAGACGGAACCCGAAGCAAAGAGAAGGAAGAAAAAAGGCAAAAAGAAAGCAGCAACCAAAAAGGAAGAAGACAAAAAACCAATCAACGTAGTAGACATTAGGGGAGACCTTTTGGCTGAATGGGACGATGAAAGCGATTCAGAAAAAGATCTATCGTTAAATGCTACTAATGTACCATTAGACTTAGAATTGGCTAATAACGAGAAGCTAAACCATCACGAGGAAGAAGAAAGCGCAAAAGTAGAACCAGACCCAAAAAAAGATGATAAATCGTGCTTTGACTTTGACGAAGAGGAAGATAACGAGATTGTAGGTACTTCTTTAGGTAGAAAAATTCCTCGTGTTATTCCTCCGCCCGATAGACAAAAGAGTACTGATTCGAATGAAACCGAAAACGATTCTCCTACATCCGAAAACAATACAGATTCTACTCAAGATAGCACTATCCCACCTCAAAGTATTAATGACGACATTTCAATACAGGATAATAGCAGTCAAGAACAAATAGACACGGGCGCTGAGAAATCTGAGGATACATCACTTCCAGAACAAAATGAAACAATCATTCCAAAAACAAACGACATTGACGTTAAGAAAGATTGTGAAAACAAAACAGAGAAAGTTGATAAGGTGGATGCTACAGACGACCTTGCATTTAGAGACATTTTAGAAGCAACAGCAGTGCCCGAATTACCGGCAATACCGCATCCCTTGAAATTTGAACAAAATTTTCATGATTCGAAAAAAATAAAATTTCCTGATAAGGTTGCGGAGAATACTACAAAACCCGAAGTGAAAGAACCTGAAGTAACATCAAAATTAATCAATCCTAAGAAAAGATTTGTAAAAAGTTTTGAAGATTTTGAACAACAAATACATAACGAGCAGCGAAAATTGTTAGAAATGGAACAAAATGAGAAAATACAAGCAAGTTTAAAATCGAAAGAAGATTCTGATGATATTGTTATCGTCAACGACGATTCGACAGATGCCGATTTAGAAAAACCTAGTATTGTGGAAGTATCAAAACTAAAAACACAATTAATGTATAAATTAGGAAGTGCGGAGGCGCGGTCTCGACTACCTAAGGATAGAATTTTAACAAAGCGTAAACGGGAACTTGAATCGCAGGTTATTTCACCTAATTCTCAAGTTACCGACGTTTGCACTCCAGAAAATTTAATTTTAAATGTAATAGGTCCACCATCTCCACAAAAAATGTCTGAGCTACCCGAGCAATTATTGGAATCGAGCGAAAGTTCAGATACAGGTAATAATGCACAAAATGATTCCTTACCTGCTATTACAAAACTGGAGGTAGACGATACTTGTGATAAAGGAACTAACGATAACTTTACTTTATCTCCAGTTCAAACCGAAGTTCCTGATATAATAGAAAATCAAAACATTTGCCGTTCTATAACTGATAACTCGGACGAGGAAAAGCAATTCAACTTTAAACGTAGATTCTCTGCAAAGATATCAGAAATTAACGAAACTAAATCAATAGAGGTTAAAGAGACTATTCAGTTATCAGACTCGGATCAAAAACTAGAATCTACACGAGTATTAGAAGACAGAAGCACATCAGATCCAGTTGACATGGTGAAACAGGAACACCTCATGGAACCACAAACTGAAGTATCGGACATGGTTAGCATACAAGAAGCAGAACATCATTTGGAGCCTTTGCTGGAAGAAAACGTAACAATGGCTGAAGAACCTTTCACGGAGAACACCATAGAAGAAAATTTAATCGTCGAGGAACATATGGATACATCTCCAGTTTTTGAGGAGCAATCGACGGAGGTAACTAAAATGGACGATGTAAATAGTGCGAGTGCGACACTCGATTCGAGTACGGTACTTGAACCGAATATTAGTTTCACGTGTACAAATTTAGATAATGAAAACGCCGAAGATTTGTCTGCATTAACAACATTAGCTACCGTTTCAGAATTAAGTACAAATTTGGATATACATTGTACTACACCTATGGAGAAATCTAAAATAATCGAGGATAATTTAACGTCGTGCACTGATCTTAAAGATAAAAGTAATTTGAATTTTGTAACTATGGACGATTTAGCGGAAGGACAAGTCGAAATATCAGATTCAACGATTTCGAAAGCGAAATCAAAACCGATTAATTTAATGTCGTTCTCAGTTGATTTTCAAGATTCGAATGAAGCTGCTAATACTTCTGCTCAAAGTGAAAACATTTCTACTTCGGTATTAATGCAACATTTAGAACAAGGAAGTCAACCTGATTCGATTGAAATGTCACTAGGTAAAGTGTTTGAAGGAGAAAATGATTCTATTAATAGTAGTTCACGAAAAATGATTAAAAGTGATTCTACTGACAGCTTTGATGGTAGTAGCTATGATGTGGAAGATCAGATACCGTCTTTGCTTGTGCGTAGCTCCAGACAACCTCATAAGAAATTAAAAACAAAAATGGTTATGGAAAAAAGCAAACCGGAATACTCGAGTTCTTCAAAATTATTAGAAATTTTAACCGATGTAAAAACTAAACCTATTTCTAGCGCTGAGACCTCGCAAAAATCGCCTATTTTGAATACATCGAGTAAGGAAGAAAAAGGGCATAGTTTTCCAAAAGATACATCGCCGCTTATTAAAGCTTTGTCAAAACCGAAAGAAGAAAAATTATTTAACGTACTAAAAGAATCTTCGCCAATTTCGAAAATATTGCCCAAAAACAAAGATGATAAATTTTTAGCGGTAACCAAAGAAACCCCTACGAAGATTTTGTCTAAAGCCAAAGATGACAAACTTTACACTATCACAAAAGAATCACAGATAAGTAAATCGCTACCCAAATTTGAAACAAAACATTCAAAGTTTATACTCAAGTCCTCTCCTAACTTGAAGCAATTTACTCCAACTTCTAACAAACCCAACAAACCTATTATTTTGTCAGAGAAAATTATTAAAACGCTATCAGAGCCGTCCGAAACTGTTTCTGTTCAAAAAGTGACTTCAAAACGAAATACTCAGGATGTGGAAGATATCGACACATTTATTATTCAGAAACCGCCAAAAAAGATTATGCTTCAAGAAGAACACGAAGAAAATTTAATTAAAAAAAATGTAGCTCCTAAAGGAAAAGCAAAAATATTACAACAAACGATTATCAAACCAGGTGGAGATATCATTCAACCTATTGCAACGACCGTCGATGATGGCATGTTTGATATAAACTCGATGCCAATCGTGTTAGGCGATCAGATACTCACTACAGATGGTATCGAGAACATGCCTGTTGTAATGTCGGATACGCCAGAATCGACGACTACTAAATCGCAAAACGATCAAAGGATATTATTGAACAAAACGGTCACGACGCAGCCAGTAGTACTTAAAACTTATTCATCTCAAAAATTAGGAAAATCTCGAATATATCAAACCACGCCTACTAGCACAACAAAAATCTTGAAATCAAATCCTGCTATAATCTCTCGGCCTGGCAAACAAGATAAATACATTATTTTACCTAGCAGCGGTACACCTACTACTTCAAAATATACAGTAGGTAAGAAACAGAATATAGCTAAGCGTATGACACCCGTTATACTTCCTACGCCTAATGTTACACAGAAAATACAAACTACTACCAGTTCTGAACCTTCTGGTAACAAAATTATGATTGTAACGAATCAGCAAGGTCAACAGTCCCGAGTTCTACTAACGCCAGCTCAACAAAAGTTGTTTGGATATCAACCTACAAGCT
This sequence comes from Aquatica leii, assembly GCA_035610365.1. Taxonomy (NCBI): domain Eukaryota; kingdom Metazoa; phylum Arthropoda; class Insecta; order Coleoptera; family Lampyridae; genus Aquatica; species Aquatica leii. The sequence continues at coordinate 50,702,737 of CM069433.1, read as the reverse complement.
CAAAACTGGTAAAAAGTACTCTTAAAGGCAACATTTTACAAAAGACGAACGCAAAAAGTACAGTTCTTACTACAGTTTCGAACGTTCCGCCTAAAGTTGTGAATGCGCAAGACACAATTATCAGCTCAAATCCCAGTATAAGTACTGAACCAATTCTGATGCCCATTAAAACCACAACGTCTTTACGAAACGTTAAACCTTTGCCTACAAAAGGAGGAAAATTTCAAATTCAACCACAGAAAGTTTCTGTACAAGATAGTTTAAATACGTTTAAAGGTCAGCAAAAAACGATTGTTATTAAAAATCAGCAAGGTCAGATAGTTAAGAAATTCCAAGGTACTGATGATGCCTTTTTGGAGCAGCAAGTTGCAGAGCAAGTGCAGGCGATAAAAGCGAGTGGCAGCTTTAGCACAATTAATAAAATTAAACCTCCTTTGAAACGTTCGTACAAAAAGCCGGAAGCACAAAAAAATTTAAAACTAATAACTAGTGCGTCCAAAGTTTTAAAAGGAGAAACTGTTCCACCTTTGGCACCTATATCGCCCAAAAGAACCGATTCGATTTTATTACCTCAGACGGTACTGAAAACGACCGAAAGTAAAGTTGACGCAACTAAGATTGAACAAACGCAACAAAAACATCTTAATCAATTAATAATTCAAGATGCTTTGGGTAATCAGACTACTATAATGGAAGGTCAAATATTGGCACTTCCCAGTGGGGAAACCATCGACGGTCAACCTCAATCGTACATGTTGGTCACGCTCGATGAATCTGGAAACTTAACTCCGCTCAACAATGAAGCATTATTATCTTTAGATCCAAACTTAACGCTTGGTGGGGATCTTAGCAACATGGTTCTTCAATTAGACGACGGTGCTAATAAAAAACCTATCGATTTAAATACTAGTAATAAAGATAGCATAGAACCTATTAAAATACAAGAATCTTCGCAAATCGCAAAAGAAGAAACCGTGGTAGAAACTTCGAAGCTTGAGAATGAATCTTTAAGCACCGTAGAACCCCAAAACGTGCAAACGGTAACATGCAGCATAGGAAACGATCCTAATCAGCAACTTATAATTACCGGCGATCCTATCAGTACCCAAAAATTCATAGAATCTTTAACCGAGGGTAATCCCGATTTAGCTAATTTATTAGCGAGCGCCGAGGGTAACATTTTAATACAAACAGACGAACAACAAATACTGATTAATACAGATTCGGAAAACCAGGTGTTGCTACCAATAAATTCTGGTGTTATGGAAAGTAACGAAAGCGATAGTAATCCGATATTTTCGACGCAGCCTTTGAAAAATCAAGACATTTTGGCAGCAGCTTTAGCAGACACCGATGTATTTCAACAAGAACAAACGGTATCTCCTATACACAGTAAGCTGGGACAAGCACAGTTAAGCCCTAACAGTGGTTTATACCAGGCGGGTGTTAGTAACGTTTTAGAAACAACTTTAAGTCTCAGTTCGCCTATTATGACCCCACTCGAAGTTCCCAGTACAAACAATAAGAAAATACCTGATGAAGAAATGGATCTACTTACTACCGAAGTGCCCAAAAACGTAGATCTGCCAATAACCATAACAGATCCAAATATATCGCAAACAGTGGCACAACAACAAGTAGTGTCTTTAATCGCCAGCGAATTATCTACAAATTTAGATTTACCTTTGACCATTACCGAACCGGTTGTAGCGCCGTTAACGTCGGCAGAACTGAACAGTCCATCTTTCGGGTATCCGTTATCAACTTTGGAAGAATCTGTAGCAGGTGTTGATGTACAAAAATCTTACAGCGGGCCAATTTCTATGCCTCTTTTAACGGAAGATCCTCAAGAAACTATTACTGATACCATAGTTGAAGAAAGTGAGGTTCCTCCCGAACAAATAATCGAAGAGCGCGAAGAATCGATTACGCTTCAGGATACGCCTAATGACAGAATACAAGAGGATTCGCCATCACCTGTAGAAGAAGAAGAAGTGAGTACGATGAAAAGAGACTTATTTGAAAGTTCTGCATTGACGGACAGTATTATAAAAGACGACGCGAAATCGCCTTCGAAAGGTTTTCTAGGTACTGCTATAGAAACGGAAGAAGGATTATGTACTTTAGGAGGTGCAATGTGTAGTTCTCTGAGCGAACCTCCGCCCGATATGTTCGATTTATCACTTGTAGGTTCCCATTATGTAACTGACAATGAAATAAAAAGCTCGATAAGCAGTAGTATTCGATCAGAAGGAAGTCCTATACACGAATCGACCGAGGGTATTAGTCCACTTCAATCTACAAACGAGCTGAGTGAAAGTAATGACGCATTTAATAAATTTGAATCGTACGAAGTAGAAAACAAAATCGAAAATAATTCAATGTTGAACGCGTGTCACAGTTCTAATTCTAGTTCGCCCGTTAATGTAGACGAAAATTCGTGCGAAATTCCTGTGCAACCGCAAATTGTAACAGACCTGTCATCAACTTCATTCGAATGCATGGAAGTAGATGATTTCGAAACAAATAAAAGGGCCGACAGTGATTTTGACACTGAAAGTGACAGAAAAAAAATTGAATTTGACTGAATTTATATTAATTATTAAATTGTACATAGATGTATAGTCATTCAAAATTATTACTTTTTCGAATTGCTTTCATGGTCATTAAACGTTCAATTTGTGTAAATACCATTTTTACATACTTGAGTATGTATATATTAATTAATAATGTAAGGTTTTTTTGAATACGCTCTTTATAATGGATTATTTGTTTTATATTGTTTAGTATTTGCTTTTAACGAATTTCTTAGACTTATATTCAACACATTATTGGGTTTACATCCAGCATGTAATGTGTCACTAGATTAGATATAGACTTTTCGTGTATTTTGTGTGAACAAATGTTTGGTAATGGTATAAATGAAAATTCAATTAGATTTATGTAGTTAAGTTTAAAATTGTCTATTAGGAATAATTATAATTTTAATTCGTATCATGTAATTTTATTGTAATACATAAATATATCTAAATTGCTTTTTTAAACAATTCAATTTCTGTAATAATCACAATAATGCAAAATAACGGATCGTTTTTCTAAATAATTAAGTGAGAATTTACTTACAATTACACAAAAAAATTAAAAACATCACGGCAGGAATTAAATGTTTTGGTTTGCTTGTAAGCGCTGGAATTTAAAAAGAAAATATTTTAACCAACCAAAGTTCAGCCGTTTGCATCAACAAAGTAGTAAAGAATAGATTGTCGTGATCAACAATTTTATAATTACAGAATTTAATTTTTTCAATGATTTCAAATTAGTAAAATAGGCAAAATTCAATGCAAATATTTAAATAACATCACGCGGTCTAGGAGTTGTAGTTCTAAAATATATTTGTCAAGTCTCTTGCATGAAATATCTAAATCAAAGATGCGTGTTTGCAATGCATGTTGGTTTATATAGTGGAAAAAATCGTTTCATAGATTTGCTACACAGAATAATAGGGCGCAAGATTTTATTTGGAAGTAATATCGCTACAAAAAATCAAATCTATATGTATATTTTATAGGTTAATAACTTATAATCAAGCTTAAAGAAAGTTGTTATATTAGTTTTTTAAGCACGTACAGCTCTAATTAACTCAAACGTTAACTATACATAACATAGAAACAAGTGAATTAGGCATATGAAGTGAACTAAGTAATGTTTCTTTTTGTTAGAATGAAGTTGGTGACCTCAATAAAATATCACGCGCAATGCTATGTCTCTACTTCGATGCTATGAAAGAAAAATTTCACGAGTAATAAAAAAAAGTTACACATAAGCATGCATACAAAAAAGTTGAAAGCAATGATATATCTAAATCTGGCAAATACGCGGTTTACAGGTCTGTAAGTAGTAGTTTTTGCAGTGCACGTACATTAAAGTCGTACCTATGTAAGTACAGCGGCCTATTGTTCGTACATCCAGTTGACTGCTATTTGTACATAATATTGATAATATGTACTTCAACAAAAACAAAGTAGCTTTTATCATTTAATAAATACTAGTACTTTTAATTTTACATTTTAAAACTATAATAAAGATTAAAATATGGTTAAAACTACACTATTATCACAATGTTTATAATTAAAACCTTTATACGAGGGTGAATCAAAATGTGTAAATAAGAGAGGAAACTATGTAGAAAAATAATATGTATTAAAATTTGTATTGATGTACCAATAAATTTTTTAAAACAAAAGTCCGGTTCATATTTAAATATGAACCTCTTGCTCAGACATGATGCTACTAACAGCGCATCGACTGCGCCTCGCCAAACCGACGAACTCTCCTCTTCTTGACATCCCTACCTAACATATATCGAGACGTCACGCCACTTGAATTACCTAGAGGGCGCTAAGCAAAAAAGTCCGGTTTATATGTGATTTACCCTCGTACATTCCCATACGCGCAGTATATGTGCAGTGTACGTACAAATTACGGGCATAGACAAATGTACACGTTAGATGTACGTAAAATACAGGCGCGGCTTCAGAGGGGGGCCGGGGGGGCTATAGCCCCCCTCGACATTGAAAATAATACTGAAGTTTTTCTCCCTTTGTATATAATACATACGCTTTTTTTAATAGCTGTATAATTTATGATGCTTTATCGCTTCCAAGTAAAAGCTTGGTGCTTAACGAAGTACTATTCAATACCGACTTAATATTTTATATTAACGCCATATTCAATACATTATTATTTAAAAATATGATGAGCCCCCCCCCCCCCCCTTTAAACTGATGGAGCTCCCACTGAAATAAACTGTTGGAGCCGCGCCTGGTAAAATATGGACAAAGTGTACTACATGGGCACTATACTATACATGGTAAAGCTATAAATATTACTGTACAGTCTGCCGGACATGTTTTTCTGGACTAAGGCATTAGCGTTCTGATGACTGCTTCCTGCACGGTGTTGTGTCATAGTCATACTCTTACAATCTCTCGATCTATCTTGCCACTTGTCCTTCCGGATTACGAAGCTGCAACAGCTATTTCAAAGCGACGTGGTCCGTTCTTAGTAAAATTTTCGTCCATACAAATATTTGCAGAAATGTTCTCTGGGCTTGACGACTGCTAACACCTATCTCCTAGTCACGCAATAATTTCTTTCTGGCCTAGACAAAACTTTACCAAAACACGCGATTACTTTTCCTCGTTCATCTTATTGCACCTGTGAAAGGACTTTAACTATGACCAGCCCAGTAAACACACGACGTCCCAGGGACGTTCGTTTTATGTCCAAATGATGTCTTTACATCCCGGGCTTTAAAACGGACCTGTATAGGATGTCTTTAATAGGACGTCCTCAGGATCTCAATGAAGAACGTACGATGGGATGTCCTATGCGGGAAAAAACAAATGCAAACTGAATGCGCGTGTCCACTTTCCTTCTTGTTCTCTGGTGCCTACTCAACACCCGTACGCTCCTTTGGTATATCAAAGTGGTACACTCTGTTTGCACTTTGTATTTGTTTTTAGTTGTGTTCTGACTACTTTATTTATCTGTTCTTTATTTTATTATCTAACGTTTTTTGGGTGTTTTAGTGCATAAACAAATTTATTTGGTAAGTTTTTGGTACCTTGTATTTATTTATAATGTATTAAAATCATCATTTGTAATTATTATTTTGAATTACTAAAAATTAATAAAAGTTTATTGAAATTAAAAGATCACAATTATTAACAATGGTGATTTAAAACCCCATCTCGCGCGCATACCTATGCGGTGAATTGAAAATATTTATGTTATGTAAAAAAAAATTTTTTTACTCAAAAAATTATTTAAAAAATGTTCTCTTTGTATTAAACGTTTAAAAGTGTGACGTTATCTCACGACTTTTATCGCCGCGATTCACAATAAGTCATCCAAAATAGTCAACATGACCGATAAAGCACAAAATCGCTAATCTAACTAAGAAACTACAACGTTATCGCGTTCTTGGTATTCATAGTTATGATTAGTGTGCGTATTCTCGTAGTTAAAAATACGTCTAGAAATAATTTTGTTTTTATCACATTCCTCTGATGAAATGTAAATGCGAAAACGTTTAAAAATTCTTAATGAATTTGCAAAACGCGTTTACAAAATCTTTTTTAAAAAACGATTTAAATAATTTTTAACTGGTTATAATCGATAATCTCTTATGATTTAATCAATAATAGAATCGTTAAAAAGATCAATCAATAATTCTACAAAAGAAGTATCACTTTATCAATTCTTTAATTTAGAAAAATGTAAATTCTGATTACATAGATAAGTACCAAAATAAGCTTTTTGTATTAACTTTTTTATCGACTCTACATGACGATTACCATGTCTTATGTAGTTGCATTGTTTCAGGCGCCACTTAAAAAAATCGGGAAGAAAGTATAAAAAACTCGGTAAGGAGGGAAGTTATTTTTGATTAAAAATATAATATACATATATAGTACATATCCTACAGTCATCTAAAAGGGACGTCCCGTTGCGGATACGCAAGGATGTCTTATAAGGACATCGTAGGGATGCACACACTTGTGACAAAAGAACGTCCCTTGAATGTCCCTAGGACGTACACAGAACCAAAATGGGATGACTTTGGGACATTCAGTGATCCGCAAAATCATGTCCCCGGGACATCTTTGTGTTTGTTGGGAGATTACTTGCATTCGTATCCAGGATAAATTTTCCATCTTCTTTTAGATAACTTAAAATCGGCGAAGTGACTATGGCCTGCTATAGTTGATGGAAATCGTTTTCGCAGTCTGCATTCCATCTAAGTTCTGCTCTTTTGTTCGGTCAATTTTGTGAAAGGTTTAGCAATATTGGCAAATCCGGGTACAAATCATCGGTAATAGGTGCACAAACCAAGAAGATTTCTAACTTGATGTTTGTCGATTGGTTTTGGCACTTCTTTGCCCCACGTTTTCCAAAACATCCCGCTCAAGATGGTTTCTATCAAATGCTCGAACGTCGCAGGAGCGTAACAAAAGCTAAAGGACATCACAGTGATCTACTACAAACCATTTCCAATCGTAAAAGCTGTCTTCTCATGATCCTTATACTAGGTTCTAGTTTTTCTGTCAGTAACCCCTCGTTAAATCCAACGGGGTAAACCACTGGGATCTTGACAGGGTGTCTAACGTATTGTAATGATTATTATTAAAACTAATTTATTTTAACTAAAAAAAAATGTAGGTATCACGTTTATAACTAACCGAACTAATTAAATCTAAGGATGTTTAATAAAAACACTTATACTAATTTATATATAGCACTATCACTTACACGAAGATAAAGTCCGCGAATAACTTTAGTTTAACACTTATTGTTTACTTTAAAGTCACGTATGTAGTGAGTGTACACGTTGTTGTAGTAGGAGACACAGCATACATAACCTGTAAGATATATGTAGTATGACGTAATAAAATATATATGTAAAGTAAAACTATTATTATAATAAAATATATGAAAATATCATACAACACATGGCGCAGTCGGTGTAAAATATTGCTAGAAAAAGAGATAAACAAATAAAAGCGACGATTACAAGAATAATTATGGAAATGCTAAAACCACCTGGTAGTTTAAGTTTCGACGGAAATGTATCGCAGAATTGGAAAAATTGGAAACAAAAATTTGATTTATATAGAAAAGCTTCGGGGTTAGATAAAAAAACAGAAGATGTACAAGTTGCTGTATTACTTCATATAATTGGTGATGAAGCGTTAAATAAATTTAATACATTTGAGGTTGAAGAAGCTGATAAAGAGAAGGTGGAAAGTGTATTGAAAGCATTTGAAGATTACTGCGTACCACAGAAGAATGAAAGTGTAGATCGTCATGTATTTTTTACAAGACGTCAGGCAGAATATGAATCGTTCGATGATTTTATTACCGATTTAAGGAAATTAAGTTTAAGCTGTGAATTCGGTACATTAAGAGACAGCCTGATAAGGGACGTTATTGTTGCAGGTGTACGAGAAGATCAGTTGCGACAGAGAATGTTAAGGGAACCAAAGTTAACACTTGATAAGGCCATAAACATTTGTAAAGCTGCAGAATTAGTAACAATGCAAGTAAAGACATTTGAGAAAAGCAGTGTTGAAGTACATGAATTAAAAAATGAATCCAAAGGTGCTGTAAGAAAACAAAACTACAGGCAGCAAGATCTTAAACCGGTAGAGTACGATTGGAAGAAGAATCGAAGTTCGCGGTTCGACAAACAATGCAAAAAATGTGGAATTAAACATCAATGGGGGAGATGTCCAGCATTTGGAAAGCATTGTCAGAAATGCAACATGAGAAACCATTTTGCAAAGTGTTGCCGAAACAGGAAGATAGTAAGTGAAATCGAAGAATCAAGAACGGAAGAGGCAGATGTATTTATTGGTGAGTGCAAAATACAAACTACTGAAAAAAATGATTGGTACGAGAAAATAAAAATAGCAAGTAATTATGTATTCGCTAAATTAGACACTGGTGCACAAGCTAATGTAATGCCATTCATAAGAGCAAAAAGATTAGGTGTTGAAAATAAGATTGAGCCATCAGTATTATCATTGCGCAATTATAATGGCACTGCATTGGATGTGGTTGGTAAATTAAGATTATCATGTCATGTGCGTGGTGAAATTGTATTTATAAATTTCAAGTTGTAAAGTGCAATAGAGAATGCCCGATAATATTAGGTTTGCCTGCAATTGAGAATTTGAATTTAATTAGGAGAATGGATTTAGTAGCATCATTGACTAACTCGAATCATAATGACGAGTATAAACAATTAATTGCAGAAAAACAAAATGTATTTGAAGGCATAAGTGAAATTGATAATACAGAGTATGAAATCAAATTAAGACCTGGTGCAATTGGTAAAATTGAGCCAAGTAGGCAAGTACCATTTAAGTTACTAGAACCGCTTAAAAAAGAGCTTGATCGAATGGAACAATTAAAAGTTATTCAAAAGGTTCAAGAACCGACAGATTTTGTTAGTTCATTAGTAATAGTTAAGAAAGCAGATGGGTCGCTAAGAATCTGTATAGATCCACAACATTTAAATAATAGTATATTAAGGGAGCATTACTCACTTCAACATTTGAAGAAGTAAGAAGTAAAATTACAAATGCAAAATTTTTAGTAAGTTAGACGCTAATAAAGCATTTTGGCAAGTTAGGTTAAGTAAGAATAGTTCAAAGTTAACTACATTTAACACGCCCTTTGGGAGGTATTGTTATTTACGTTTACCCTATGGTTTATGTACAGCACCAGAAGTATTTCATAGAGCATTTGCTAATATATTTAGTGACATTAACAATGTAGTAGTATACATTGATGACATTTTAATCTGGGCAGAAACTAAAGATCAACATGACAAAATTTTAAAATTAGTCTTGGAACGAGCTGAGAAATACAATGTTAAGTTTAACTTAACTAAATGTAGTTTAGGTGTTAAGGAAGTAAAGTATTTAGGTCATGTATTTACTGACAGTGGTATTAAAGTAGATAAAAATAAAGTAAAAGCTATAACTGAAATGGCTTCGCCAAAAAACGTTAAAGAACTAGAAAGATTTTTAGGGATGGTAAATTATCTTGCGAAATTTATACCAAATATACAAACTTTGACGGCTCTTTTAAGAGAATTGACAAAAAAAGATGTTTTGTATCAGTGGGAAGAAAACCACGAAAAGGCATATAATGAATTAAAACAATTAATAACAACTCCTCCAATTTTGAAATATTTTGATATGAAAAAACCAATTGTAGTAAGTGTAGATGCTTTATCAGAGGCACTAGGTGCATGTCTGTTACAAGAAAATAGCCCTATATGTTATGCTTCAAGAGCATTAACAGACACTGAAAAAGCATACGCGCAGATAGAGAAAGAAGCCCTTGCAATATTATTTGGATGTGTTAAATTTTATCAATACATTTATGATCAAAAAATTTTAATTGAGACTGATCATAAACCTCTTTTAACAATTTTTAAAAAACCTTTGAATAAGAGTCCTGCTAGACTACAAAGAATCCGTATTAAATTGCAAACTTTCGACTTTGAATTAAAATATAAACGAGGTAAAGACTTGGTAATTGCTGATACATTATCGAGGTCTTTCCTGAAAGATGAAGTTTGTCCTGATAGTATAATAGATATAGAAGCACACGTAGGCATGATTTTAGAGGTAAAAAACATTACAGATAACAAAATTAAAGAATTTGTAAATGAAACATTAAATGATACAGAGATACAAGATATCTTATGGTTCGTACGTAACGGCTGGCCCGAACATAAGCAATTAGTGCCAGATAATGTTAAACCATATTTTACATTTAAAGAGGAATTGTATGAGTATAAAGGTTTGTTGTTCAAAGGAAACTATAGTTGTTCCTAATACGTTAAGAAAAGAGATGCTCATGAGAATACACTACATTCATTTAGGTGTAGAAAAATCAAAACAAAGAGCTCGAGAAAGCTTGTTTTGGCCCTCAATGGGAAAACAAATTGAAGATGTAGTTACAAATTGCGTAATATGCTCAAAATTAAGACATAGTAATCCATCTGAACCATTAATTAATAGACAAGTTCCTGAAGGACCTTGGCAAGTATTAGGTACTGACATTTTTCAATTGTCTGGTAAAAATTATTTAATCATCGTGGATTATTTTAGTAAATATGTTGAAATAGGTTTACTACCTGACTTAAGTAGTAATGCAGTGATAAATGTGATGAAATCGGTTTGTGCAAGACACGGAATTCCATATACAGTTTATTCTGATAATGGACCTCAATTTGCATGCCAGAAATTTAGAGAATTTTCACACGCATGGGGATTTGAACATAAAACCTCAAGCCCAATGTTTCATTAAAGTAATGGAATGGTCGAAAGACACATTCAAACGATTAAACGAACATTAAAAAAGGCTATGTTAGATAACAAAGATCCATATTTAGCAATTCTAGAACTAAGAAATACACCATTAGGTTCAAATTTACCTTCCCCTAATGAAGTTATGTTTAAAAGAAATATCAACGGTTTATTGCCAAATTTTAGCAGTTCAAACAAACAAGTAACAAAATCAGAAATAAAAAATGAACTAATCAAACGTCAACTTAAACAGAAACATTATTACGATCGTAAAACAAGAATTTTAAATGAGTTTCAAAAGGGAGATAAAGTACATGTTAGAGATTCAAAGGATAAAGTGTGGAGTAAGTCAGGCATAGTTATCTATAAAAATCAGAATCGACCAAGATCTTATTCAATAAAATTAGAAACAGGTCAAATTATAGATAGGAATAGAAAACATTTGTTAAGCAATCCAGATAAAACAGAGTTTGTAGTAAATAAGGACATAGGAATAGAGTTATCGGGTGACCATGTTGTGAATGAGGACCTGAATGAACAGGACTGTTCTTTACAGCATGAAACACTTGATAATAATGAAATAGTAGAAAACAATGTAAATAGGACACTTAGTGGAAGAATTAGTAAACCTCCTAAGTATCTTAAAGATTACGTTTTGTAAGTTTTGTAAAAAAAAAAAGAGAAAGATGTAGTGAGTGTACACGTTGTTGTAGTAGGAGACACAGCATACATAACCTGTAAGATATATGTAGTATGATGTAATAAAATATATATGTAAAGTAAAACTATTATTATAATAAAATATATGAAAATATCATACAACACAACGTACAAGGTTATACTTCGTATATTTATCTCGAACACACGCGTTCATCGCTTATTTGTTTAGACTTGAATAATCTTCTTAACATTACCGTCTTCAAATTATTGTAATAACTGACTTATGATTCATTTGTGTCGCTTTTATATAATTTGGCCATCTGTCGAGAACCTTCTATATTCGATCTTTCGTGAACCTTTTAGACGTGGAAAGTAGTTTCGTGAATGCTCTTGAAACTGATCGTTTCAGTATCGTCAATTCTCGGTAAAGACTAGCGGTCTTTTTTGGTCACGTCGTTATAAGCTGTCTGTAGTCTACGAAAAACCGCGTTGATTCATCATTTTCTCTTTACTAGTATCACTAGACGCCCATGGACTATTTGAAGGTTCATTCACACCTCTTTTCATATCAGTAATTATTTGTTCGGTTTCTCTTTTCGCCAAGAAAAATCCGGCGTGGGTGTACTCGTATCGGCCGAGCGTCGGTATTTACTTTATGCTTTACTATGGCAGTTCTTCCTTTATAACTACTGATTTATTTAAACTGTCTTATCAACATTTCTTCCGACTCAATTCGAAAAACTGACCCTAACTTCTTCCAAACACTTTTTATATTCTTCATTTATTGAAATCCAGAATATTCCATTCTTTTCGATGAACATTCCGAAGATTCCAAATACTTCGAGAACGCTTCAATATTAATGTTTTTCTGCAAATTGATATGAAATGTTAATCTTTTAAATCATTATGATGTTAAAATATATAAAAGCAGAATTATTGTTTTTTTTCTACTTTTGACATAAAACGTATACATAAATGCTTCATAGGTGCTGACGTATAATCATAATCATTGAGTAATAATTTAAGAAGAGGCGCAACTAGTGTGTTAAAAATCGTACTGTAGTTTTATCTCTCTTGTTTCTCTTTTTTTTACCCGTCTGTACCCCCTCTTTTCATAAACTAATAAACTAATACCTGCTGCCATCTGCAAAATCGTGGTTTCTATTTTGCGAACTTACTTATTTCTTATGAAGTACCAGTTAGAACCTTTTGTTATATTTGTGTTTACTTTACCGTTTACCTGTTCAAAACAGGTTAATATCATAAACAATAGCTTGTATTGTTACGACACAAGTCAATGTCAAATAAACTTAAACAATATCATGCTTTATATTTAAGAAAACAAAAAAATATGTATATTCAAATATTTATTTATTTTTGTAAAATATAAATCGAAAACAGAAATAACTAAAACAATGGAAATTAAATTAAAAGAAAAACTGTTATGGGGATTTATTGTTATTATTCGTCAATTTTTAAAATTATTCAAATTACCAATCCACTAATAATAAATTATAAAACTTATAAAAAGTTAAGATTACAAAAAGTTTTTTAACTTACATTTTTTCGAACAATCTCAAATCTAAAAATTTGTAACTAGATAATTAAAAAAATGTAAGTTTTACAAAATGTTAAATGTTAATTATTTTAAAAAAGGAAGATGGTGCAATTTAGAAACAAATATAAAAAAATTTAAGTTTAAAATCGTAATTGAAATTGGTTTGCTAGTTCAACAAAAAATTATTTGATATTTTAATATAAATGAACTGTAGTAATTGAAGAATTTCCCAGTGGGCAAATTGCAGCTAAAACCGGCTTTTTTATAACTACTTTAGCTTTTAAAGTTACTCTTTAGAACACTTTTAAGTGGTTTGTGAAAAAACTAAAACCTCCATGAAGCGTTTAAGTAGCTAAAAATTTCTCAGTTATGTTGCTGTTAGGTAGCTCCTTTAATGCATTAAAATCAGGCTTATACAGCTCTTTGTGGTACTAGCAAAGTTTTAAAGAAGCTCTAAAGGAACTGTAAACCACCTTTCAGAAACAACTATACAGCTTAAATAGCTTTATTTTTACTACCTTTAAGTAGCTTAAAAATTAAATAAACATTTCATTAGGAAAAGAAATCTTGAAATCGTTACCTTTACTTAATTTCTTAAAAAAATTGAGAAAAGTGATAAAGGAGAACCCATTGAAAGACCTAGATTTTGTTTAAAAAATTGATTATCAAATTTATCACTTATTTTTACTGAAATCTTCTTAAACAATTTAGAAAGTAAATATATTTCTGAACACAAAATTTTCTTACAAAAAATAATATTTTGGAAAAGATATGACATTTTTGTATTTAAAAAAGTTGTAAACATTTTTTGTAGATTTTCTGAAGATGAGCATCATTATTTTAAAGCTCGAAACATTAATTAATGTTAAATTTCTGAAAGAATAATTGACCAATTAATCCTTTAAAAGGATTTTTGACGGAGAATCCATTTGTATCACTATGTTGCGTAGTTTAGTCAAAACTTAACGGCTTGACGAATTTGAGAACACACTGTGGTCGTTCCGATATCTTCAAAATATTATAGGACGTATCTTCAACTATAAAACATATATTAAAAAAATTACGTATTATTGCTTGACTACTTATACCTTCGTTTACTGAACTGGAGCTGTAGAAAGAATAAATTTATTCGTCTTCACGATCGTCATCAATAAATAACAATCGCCGTTTTCTTCCATATGTTTGAGAAACTACTACATTTGAGTATCTTAGGTTGATGTTCATATCAACAATTACAGCTTCTGTAAAAAATTATACTAAATAAGCCCAAAAAGTAAAAAAAAATTAAGTTGTTAGTATTTTAAAAATAAAGTTTTGAAAATGCAATTAGTATTAGTATTTTCAAAATTTTTGCGATTTTTTTTTAAACAATTGTAAAAATATTTTATGTATTGTTGGATTTGTATTGAAGTGCTTTTAGCGTGCTAAAATAAACATAAAAGAATTTTGTTTATTTTTTTTTTATTTTTTAAAAAATTAAGTATTTATTGGACAAGGTGCTACAGAAATGCGGCCCTAACATTTACAAAAACGATATTTTTATTCGACATGCCAACATCAACAAAAAACATTTAAAGCAATGGCCAGAGCGATTATGCAATTACGATGAATCGATCATTATGCAAAATAATGATCGCGATATCGAGCGTCTGTACAATAACGATCGCAATCATTGATCGCTTATAAAATAACAATTGCGGTTGTGGAAAAGAAATTAATACTTTTAATTGTCGCATAAACAAATAAGACTAATAGGTATAACACTATAATATTTACTTTAATAAATGTATAATAAACTTTAAGTATGCAGGTAGTTCACGGAAAATCGTAAAATTTTGTAGGTAAATAACCCCTTTGCTCTTTTACTCGTAAGAATTTTAAACCACATACAGATTTTTTAATAAAAAAGTAACACGAATTTAAACATTGAATTATATTTTTTTTGTTTACAGAAATTTAACAATGCATTCTTTTCAAAGAGAATTAGAAAACTCTTCTAGGAAAGAACGTTTGTAAAATTTGTGTCACACATTCAGCATTTAGGGAAAAACCTAGCTTTATATAAACAACAAGGTAAATCATAAAAACACAGGAAGTTAAAAACAATAAGCATTAACTACAAATGACAATACGTATTTGAAAAGAATTGCAAATTTATTTTTAATACATAAATCTTGTTTGAGACAAATATCAACACGAGTTATTACTAATTACTCAACAATCTTTTCAGGGTCAATTTCAAATAGAAACATTTAGTTTACGAAAGAACGAACTTATTTTTTAATATGTTGTTTATTAATGCTTTAAACTATTTGTTCGTAAGTTTGCATCAGAATTCAAATAGCACGTCATGTCGAAAAAAAACATCACAGTAGTATCTATTTTCTGTGAATTTTTGTAAATATTTTTTTAAATCTAAATATGAACAAATTTTAATTAACTTATTGTTTAGAAACAATATTAAAAAATACTTAGATATGTTGATTTTCAATACTCCAAACGTTATTGTATCCCGGAAAACGAAAATCGAATGTTTATGGCTAGATTTATGACTAACTTTACACGAGCGACTTTTTAGCAACAGTCGATTACTAATTAATTCTAAATACCATGATTGCGATCATTGATTGTAGAAAATAATAGCGATCTCAGCTACTGATTTACAGTAATTATTTTAAGTTATTGTACAATTAAGTGCAACAAGAAGAATAAGAATCCGGACAAGGAGATTCTCCGATGCTAATTTAAACCATTTTTAAACGTTTGGCAGAAAAAAAAATTTAAAAATATTTACCTGATTGAAGGTGTAGAACAAGAACTGCAGTGTGTTTAAAATTTCCTTTTGTTGTTATACATTATCTCCGAAGATGCTTCTCACAAATCTTCTTTTGTTTTAAATCTTCCAAGTCCATTGTGGCAATGTTTATATTTCCACAGTTTTTCTAACATTCTTTAGCACGCACTTTATCACTAATAAAAAACTTAAGAAAACTAGTACCTTTGTTTTCGGTATTATTATTTTCACAATTAATATAAACACAACCGTGATCTGTAACTTTTCCCATTTTAAAAATAAATCAATAATATATTTACACTTAAACTAAACAAAAGTTCAAACAAACATTAATACTACCAGAATTTCAAAAATCGTATCGCAATGTTAACCCAAGAAAAACTTTCAATTCAATTCCGAAGTTTACAAGTCGACAGACACGCAAGAACTGAAAAATCTCGATCCAATACGAACGTGGCGACCTCTATATCTCGATCCAAGCAGTCGATACGATATCGCCCCTTAAGTTGCATTTCTTCTTACATTTATTATTCAATGTCATAATGTAATGTTTACATAAAAATGTCCATGAAACGTACACGAGACCTTTTAGACCACTAGGTTATAAACAATATGAAACGTCTTAATACACAATCATCGGTGCTATAATTCAATTACTAATTTCAAGTCGATGCTAACCGCATCGGACCTCACGGTCGGATGAACTTTATTAATAATCAGGACAGCAATATAATTCACACAACTTTTAAGAGAACATCATGTCATCGCAAATTAAATTAGCTTAGAAAATATGTTTTTTGATATTTTATGAATTATTGTAATTTGTAACATTCAAATATAATCGAAGAGTGTGCGCGTCGAATGGGACAAAAACAAGTTAAAAAAAAACAACGAAAAAGATAACGTGTACGAATTCTTTAAGTTGACAATTATTCTGAAGCTAATCTTATTTTATTTGTGTAACGAGAAAATTACAATCAAATCCTAATTAAGTGGCTGTAAATGTTTAGTTTTGGGTTTTATTCAAGTTGTCTAAAATCACACAAAATAATACCGCTACAAATTCAAATAAAATAAAACGAATACTATATGAAACGTTTTCGGTAAGTTTTAAAACGTTTCAAATTTAATCAAATACGAAGTTTTTATTGGCGAGTATAGAATGTATTTAAAACCTTTCCTAGAAGTGTTACACAGAGACGGAATAATTCATCTTTGGAATAATTTTTTCAACAATGATTTTTGACAATGTGGTAGTTTTACATCAAAAATGAAACAATAACATTTACAAAAAACTGATGTTATCCGAAAAAATACACTTGTACACATCTAGGCATCGGCAAAATGAGATGGTTGATGTCTGCTTGTGATACCTCGTTCCAAGCAACTTGAACTTTGTGGATTAACTATTCTAGAGTCTCTGGAAGATAATGCAGAGTAAACAGTCCGCCCAATCACATCCCACACATGTTCGATGGGATTAAAATCCGATGACCGGGTACCCACGACAAAACATTACCGCCTGCAGTTTTGTGTACATGCCTTTCAACAGCAAAACCAAATACTAAGTCGCTCTCCACAGGGGCGTCTTATCCTTCTATGGCCATCATGCATACCTAGACATAATCGCGATTCCTCGCTGAAGACATTATGCCATTCTGCCTCCTAATGCTGTTGTTCTGTGCACCAGTTCAAAGGTTGATGACGGTGGTTCGCAGTTAAAGAAATCACTAATCGTGGCCAGTATGAAAAAAGTCCAAAAGTTCGAATGTGGTGATATAGTGTACGCATAGTAGCCAGACGGTCTCGTAGAGCCAGTTGTCTGAAGCGCCCATCAGCAACGATACTTGTAATGTCTCCGTGTATAAATAGATACATTCCATAAAAAATAGTTTCGATGTTCCATATCAACCAGACGTCCCGCAAGGGTTTTTAAAATTTTTTTTCTCTACAAATAGTTCTAAACTTTTCATTTCGTTATTTACGTATTAAAATTTGACCAATGCAATACCGAAATAACTAAATTTTCATGTGTACCAAACAAAATTAAAAACAATTTAATACTAATGTAAAAACAAAGTTACAAAACTGAGTTTATAGAATTCTTCTAAATATTTAAATTTTGTATCATATATTTATTCCGTTTTTAAAATGATAAGAAAGCATTATTGTACACATTTATGATCTTAATAAATTAAAATTAGATATATGTTTCTTGTTTGTTGTCACAAATGAGTAACTGGTTTGTAACCCAGTAAAACTACATCAGATAAACTTTTAGAATTCCATTTCACAAATCCTTGAATTAAAAAAATTATTTTTGGTGAGATAATAGCTTAAAAATCAATGCTAGATTGCATTTATTAAAGTAAACTTAAAAGTAAAATTTTGTACTAAAACAATGTTATATGTATTTAAATATAACATCTCTTTTATCAGCTACTGTTTGCAATTCTAACTTAACTGGACACTGTAACCAAAAACTTAATAGTTCTTCCGTGTACCCTATTAAAAAATACATTTTTCTAGCACTTATAGCTTGTCGAATAATACCCGCTATGCGAATAAGATTGTGCTGCCGTTTTATAATAATTTCACTCACAAACAAGCTATGCCAAGTACCAGTAACAAATTTTCTAATGAACATATCTTCGACAGCTGTTTCCGATGGTCGTGGTCCTCCTAATACGTTTGCTAAAAGACGTTCTCATCACAAATACCCACAGCACAGAAACTTACAAGTATTCCACGAGTTCCACGATTTTCTCTGCATAATATAATGTGGGGCGTTCGCCATTTCATAAGTTAATGGAAAATCTCGTTTTGGAGTTATTCTGTACCTTCCCGATTGACTTTTTTGGTAAATAGATGTTGTATGAATCAGCCTTTGGTTTTGAGGAACTCTCGTTCCCAACATTTGTATAGCCTAATAAAAATAGAATCAAATAAAAATAAATAATCGTTTTTACCTACATTTCTTATATGGAACATTTTATCGTTAGTATAATTTTAGAATTTTTTATTATCTATGATTTTTTAGGTTATAACAATTGTTTTTACAGTACAACCAACTTAAGTTTCTTGACAAAAAAATCGCTCTCTTCTAAGCTTTCCAAAAAAAACTTTTGAACCGGACCAATTTTTTAAAAATAAAGGTTTCGTTTCAGTTACAGTATTTTCACCAATACTCAAAATATATGTTTCAGTTCCGGTTGTAAACAAATTTATATTAAAGGTTCCAGTTAGAGTTCCTAAATTTTCAGGTTCTGATTTCAAAAGCATTTTTAGTTTTGTCACATAAACACCAATTTTGTAATACTAATGAAGTACTGCTTAAACTATTTTAGTGAATGTTAAACCCAGCCAACTAAATCGCGTTTTTATTACATCATTTTTACGTTATGAGAGTACCTTTAAAATTAACTTAAAAAAATACAGCTATATTTATAAAAAATTACAATTGGGTTACAAAGCTCTTTAAACCTATTTTAGCATAAATGTCAAAAAAAAATTATTCATAAACGCGTTTTAGCTTAACAAACCTTTTGTAACAGATTTGTAACTTAGCAATATTTAAAATAGGACCTACCCTTCTTTAAACCTATTTTAACTTTAAAAATTGTGTATAATCAGATTTTCTGAAGTGGAACAATTTATTTAAATTAAATTAAATTTGTTCCTGTATTTAATTTAACATGGATGCAATAGATGATATTAATATCCATTAATATTGTAAATAATATAATTGATATAATTCGCGACTTCGACCGTGCTTTCAAGTGAATTTTGTCATCTTAGCGGTGCTATAAATTTTGGTACTTTTTGGCAACACGTCTTCAAAGTTTTAATTATTTTAATTTTATTGTAATCAAGTTTATTGTTTGTATTGTACTAATTTTTTTCCCAAAATGTACCTAAGTTAAATAATACGTCAAGCGATATGTTTTACTGCCCATTGGTCTGTGCCTTACGATTGGAAAGAGAATTCTGATTTCTTTTCGGTATAAAATGTAATTCATATAATTTATTGATTTAAATAATTTTTTATTTAGCATTTTAAAAAAATAAGCAGTTTACATTCAAGAAAGATGTATTTTATGCAATACCAAACTTCTCTCCAAAGTGCCATTATTACTGCGTCGTCCGTTATTTTTTTTTACATTTATAAGTTTACTTAATATAATTACTACTACTAATGTTGTTAAACAGTTATTCAAAAATCGAATTGTAATGAATCACACTAGACTTGCAAAATCATCTACCCAACAAACTATGTCAGCATTTTCTTTTGCTTGTTGGCGTCAGTATTTTTGTTTTCAATTAATCTGACTCTTCCTTGCACCCATTCTTGAAATTAATGCTAAAAAAACTAAATAAGTTCTTTTGAACACATTCAAATTGATACAAACCTTATCTACTACAAGCTAATTTTCACTTCTTGTTTTCTTTTTTACTATCTGTCATTATTAATTACTACCATAATTATTACTTGACAGACGTAACTAATAAACGCAAAAAATCTAAGCAAAAAATAGTTGTAAAGTTTCGACGTTACCAACGCGACTACATTAAATTTACTGAAATCGGTATTTTAACTCTATTTTGAGTACTGAGAGTTTACGAACCGTTTATGAATGACAGAAAGTTAAAACGTTTTGTAAGCCTTAAAACATGTTTTAAATAAAACAAGTTTAAAGGGTATTTTTGAATATTTTTATGAATACAGCTGATAATCTTTAGTAAAAAAAATTGATTTAATAATACGTTAAAACTTAATTGAGAGAATTACGTTAACACTATTTTTTGATTGCATATAGAGTTACAATAATACACAAATTAAATACAAAAAATACAGACATTTCAAAAGAACAGTAACCAAAATGGTAAGGACGTTACTCTCAAGAAATAACAGAGTTACGTCTTTGGTTATTTATGGTTAATTGGGAAAAATAAGTAAGTGTAAAATGCTTAAAACGATTGAATTAATAGTTTGATGGCCTTTATTTTAAACAATACAAAAAGTGTTTATTAAACGTAAAAACATAAAATAAACTTCACACGTATATCGCCATTACTCATTACAGTCTCTACAACAACTATATTCCTTCTTCTGTCGCTTCCTTTCGCTCATGCGCACTTTACTCATCTCCATTCCATCTAACGGTACATCGAAGTGGCCTTGACACGACAATAGATTAATTTAATTTTTCATAAGCTCAGAATCTATAATTCTTTAGAATATTCTGGCCCACGCCAACAAGAAGTGAATTAATTAAAATTTATTTAAAATTAGTAAGGTTTTGTCTTTATTGTTTGTATAACAAAGATATATGATGGACAAAAAAAAACAATAATTTTTACTCAATAAAAATAGCTGAAGTAGCACCATTTCTGCTCAGTGATAATAAATGCGTATAATTTTTTTTGTACAAAAATTGTATAGTGTTTGGGAACCTAAATTTAGAACCGAAAAATATCGGTATTACTGTACACACAATAAAAGGGTTACGATTCCGGTTCATAGTTGAAGTAAAATAAAATAAAGATTTAGGCCCCGGTTTCAGCAGTAAATAGTACTAATACTGCACCAAATGTTTAAGCCATAAGTGACCGTGGAAAAACTGCATTTTCAAAAATAGACTTTGATATAGTTTTACCCAATCTTATGTTCGCTATTTTTCACAAGTTTTACAAATTTAGAATTGCAGTTTGCGTAGAAAAAGACATGGAGTGAACTCGTGTGTTACGTATATATTTTTCAGAAAATGATCCAAAAAGCTTATGACTCAGTCTCTATAAATTGCTCTTTCAACCATCATACTCATTTTTTTAAATGAGATGAATATTCTTTGTAAAGCATTGCACTCCTTTTTAAATTTGAAAAGGTCAAGTTCTACAGCATTCCATAAAAAACAATATGAAAAGAATAATTGACCATATTCACAGCGTTTTTTTGGACTTTAGATTTAACATTTTTGGGTTGGTGAAAATGGTATATTTGAAAACCTTAAAAAAATAAGAACTTCTATTGGTTGTTGACAACGATCTCTCTGGTTGATGAAGCATAATGAATTCCAGTGATCTGTCAAATCTGGTTAGTAGCAACAATAAACTTATGATAACCAAATTTATTTGTATTTGTAATGCCATGTCTCGGCAGCCAATGCGAGTTATTATTCTTTGAGAGTAATTTAAAATGTAGCAGCTTGACCAACCCAAAAACGTTAGGACTGCAGTCCAAAAAAACGCCTGAATATGGTCAATTGTTAACTACCAAAAGTTAAAGCTAAAGAAAGAATTATTCACGAATTAAAAAACAATGTTATCCCTGAAAAGATGAACCGAGGTACCTAAGCCTCATTTTGTCATTTGGCGTTCTTTGGACTTTGTTCCAAGAACTAATTTTTATAAACGTAACTAATTTTTAATTAAACCAATTAAAAGAATTCAAGTTAGTTCAGAAAAAAAACTTACAAGTAATTTATATGTGACTATCGCTCGATATTTATAAACACTGTCGCACTTTGGTTTATTTTAAACTGGTATTTATTTTTATGGCCACAATCGTTAAACACTATTTATTTAGAGTGCTATAATTTCTGCCATGTTATTAGCAAAATTAGTTTTTTTACAGTTGCAAAAAATGTATGCTACTTTGTTACTATCGTATTGTAATATTCGTATTTTTCTTGTATGTAAATATTAAATTTGCTGTTTACAATTTTATTCTTCTTAAATTGAAAATCACAACAAAAAATAATGTATGCAACTCGTCTCATATTAGAAATCACCCTCATGTAGCGCTACGTTACGGCTTCGCGCTGCATTAATGTTCGTTATGCTATGCTCCATATAAATATACTATATTACATAACTGTCGTCAAAAATATTATAGCGTAACTCTATTCTCCAGCAGCATTCGGTCCGACAACGCATTTAAATTCATGATGGTGTGTGTCACTTTCGACGCTTGTAACGTAAGTTAGTATTAAATGTACAAGTAATTTAACATTTAAGCGATGCAAAAACCCCAAGTGAGAATAGAAAAACTTTTGGTAAAGAATATACAGTTCCCTACCAAAATTCGTCCTGTAAATTTGTTACCAAATCATTTAGTTTTTTTTAATTACGTTTTTTTTGCATCTTGCTATGTTTATACGATTTCTATTATTCTAAACATCGAGTCTTAATAATTTTGACTAATGTATTTCTGTAATGGCAGTTCTTGTAATATTTATGATTTATTCTGTTTTTCCATTATAGCACATTTATGAAAAAATAAGATATTATAATTAAATCAAAGCCTTGTTTTAACGAATGATTTCTATTTGTCAATAATTAAAGAAAATATACATTTTTACTTATAACAGTCGTAAAAAAGATATACAAGAAATGTTAAGACACGAAATCGAAATACAAATTAAGAGAAGTAAAGCTTAAAAGTTCCATAATCAACTATAAAGAATATAAGTGATCTTTTGACTAATTAATTTACTATTTGAAATCAGACTACAACATAATCTATCATAAAACTTTATACTTATAAGTCGTTTTATGAAAAGTAATAAAGAATACCCAAACATTTTTCCAACTTTGTTATGATTGCAATGAAACAAACTGTTGAAATACTTCTAATATATGTGGATCCAGGTCTTGTGTAAACAATAAAGTTTCTAACGTAGAACTATATTTTTGAACTTGTTCATGATGCTAAAACAATTTATATTATACTTAAAAAAAAAACTGTGAAAATAACGGCAAGCTTACTTCTAAAAACACTTGTTGTAACCTTCCAATAGTCCACCTATACCAATGTGTATTGTAATCTCTTCCATCTGTGTCACATCTTACTAAATGCTCGGATAAAATCATTATAAACCTTTGAAACACAATTAAAAACAAATTCTTTTGGTCGGCTTGTGCTGCTTCTAAACGTTCTTCCATCCTTTCGACCATTTCTTCTGTAGGTTTTTCTACATTTTCTGGTTTCTTTTTTGTCGCAGCTTCTTCATCTTCAGACTCACTTGAACTGGACTCGGCTCTGGCCAGTTTCTCCCTAGCTTCATTTAACTCCCCGCTTAATTTAATTACGTGTTTGTTCATCTTCTTAATCGTTAAATGCAACATTTCCCATAAATACATCTTGGTGAATTCCTGAACCATTTCTTTCGAAAAGATCCAATTTGCAACAGCTGAACATTCTACAATTTGAGTTTTCAACATTTTATCGACTAACACAATCATCATTTGTTGATGATCATTCCATAATTCAAACATATTTTTTAAAACACATATTTGTGCTTCTTCAGATTCAGCTAATATCTGTATAATTACATTATTAACATTTTTAAGAATTGCATTACAAGCTACTTACCTTAAAGACATAATGAAACTTTGATATAGCTGCAAAGCTATGCGAAAAACTTTTTGATCCTAAGTTCAAAAGAGTTTGTACAAATACGTCTATTTTTAATGGATTAAAACGACTGTCTGCTTCTTCCTCCGAACGAGGATTTGGAAGATCTTTTAATACTCCTAGAACTTCTTCTGGAGTACATTTTTGTCTTATCGAAACAACCAACTGATGAGCCGCTGCAGTACCTGGTAGTGAAGCTACAACAAAAAACATAATTGTTATTGTTTGCCGAGAGATTGCTCCCGCGTTGTCATTGATTAGATTTTTTTATCTTTAAATTCATGAAATTTCAACTACTAGTATAAATTAATAATGGGATCATTTTTCTGCCCAAATTCTGTCTAAAAGTACTCATTTTATCTAATAAAAAGCATTGTTTATAATATAGAAAATTTGTAACTGTAATTACATATTATTTTTATTTGACTTTGATGATAATATAACTATAGTGTAAAATTCGAAAGGAATTGATTGGATTCGTTCTGACGGGCAGAATCGCAAATAATTCCAACGGATGCTTTACAACAAAACGTACAGACAGAACGGAATATGAATCTTGTTCATACATCTTTTAAAAACTTAATTGGAAATGATAAATATAAACTAAAAGTTTCATACAAGAGAATTCATATTTCCAACCAAGTGTCTAAATCCCTTACACGTTAGAACATTCTTGTGCTATACCGAATTTATAATTCTCAGAATGTCGCAAATGAATAGTTAGCATTCACTGAATATGTTCATAAGCAGGGTCGTGCCGTGCTATAATACAAAGAGGCGGCCGCATCAGGTGGCACTCTAAGGGGGTGCTGCATAAGCAGCGAAATAAAAAAATATTGTAACTGGTATCAAAAAGATTTCTGAAAAAAGAGAAATAATAATAGTAACATCTATACAATTAACCATGTGTAACACTGTGTTGTATGGCGCATTTGTGCTGACACCTTTCAGTGTGTCAGATGTGTTGAAACAGTTCATACGACACTTGACACCGAAATGACACCTCGACACCTCCCAAATGGTAGACAGCAGTCAGCACGCAGCACTGTGGTTCGTATGCGCCGTGCCGCACACGCTGTTGGCTGTTCTGTTCCATCCCGAGTTATATCGGTATGTGTTGTTAACATGATATGCGATACTACGGTATTTGTTTACTAGACATTATAAATATGCGTCATAATTGCAGCATTATTTTGATTCATAAACCGCCGCAGTTATATTACTTCCCTGACCTTAGAGAAGAATTAAAACGTAAATATTTTATATCGACTATTTGTATTTTCTTTCTCTGTTGAAAGCAAGTAACGCATTTTTCAAAATTGCAACAAAATAAGTAAAAAAGGTTTATAACACCAACAACAAAATACCTACAATACTATTAACAGAAATAAACATGCTAACAAAACAAAACAATCTTAATAACAAAATAAAATAAAACCAGAATTCCAAGAAAAAATGCAAATAAACATAACATCACAAACTATTATACATTTCGGATATACATAACTAAAAATTTGCGTCAAATTGAACAAAGAAGGAAATAAACTAATCTTTCGATTCGATTTTCAGACACCACAGCGTTGCA
Organism: Aquatica leii; assembly: GCA_035610365.1. Taxonomy (NCBI): domain Eukaryota; kingdom Metazoa; phylum Arthropoda; class Insecta; order Coleoptera; family Lampyridae; genus Aquatica; species Aquatica leii. The sequence goes on along the minus strand of CM069433.1, from coordinate 50,676,835 downwards.
TAAATATTCTAGCGTCAATACCATTGACTCTGTGTGTGTTAATCATTTTTACTGTGTCATGACACAATGGTGCTGACACACTGTGCTGATACATTAAACAGTGTCGGTGTCGTTGTGTCGACACACGAAAATTGAGCGTGTTACCCATGCCTGTATACAATACAATTCCCGGTGCTTTAGTCACTCCAGATGTCTGAAGAAAAATGTGAAAGTAATTAAGTAATAAACCATCGGAAAAGGTTTCGAATTGTTGGTATAGCGTTAAATCTTTTTAGCAGACAATGTTTAATTAGTTTTTGGAATACTATAATGGTCCAGCTGGCTGAGTGTCGGTGTCTCGGACTGGGACCTATTATAAGGGTTAATTCAATTCATTTGCCTCAGCTTCAGTTGTAATTTGAGCAGTTTTTCAAGTCGTCCTCATCTACATAAACAGCGATTCCTTTGGATTTGCTAAATGAAAACCAAGTGCCGGTGCCGCCCCAATCACTTCCAAAAGAAGTCGTTGAAGAGAACCAAAAGGTAATACCATCAGAACTTCATCAAGAACCTGGAAGCCCTAGCAGCCAGCCGATATTAAAAGAAATTTCTTCTGATCCTGCATTATGGAATACCTTCTGCATATCATCTCAAACTCATCAAATATTAGTTGAAAGGGGTCCACATCAAATTAAAGAATTCGAGTCTCCTATTAATAAGGGAAGGCGTAGATTTTCACCCTCGCATCATTTGAAAGTGTTGAACAATGGTGAAGTCGTTGAGAGAAGTTGGCTAATTTACTCTATTACAATTGATGCTGTTTTTTGCTTTTGTTGTCTATTATTTGATTCTTCTGCTACTAGTGACTGGCCCAAAAAAGGCTACTCTGACTGGGGAAATCTTATAAGAGCCCTCACAATGCATGAAAAGTCTGTAAATCACAGAAATGCTTTTCGAGCATGGAAAGACTTGGACATTCGACTGAAGCAGAAAAAGCTATTGACGCTAAATATCAAAGGATTATGGACATGGAAATTCAATATTGGAGAGGAGTTCTAAAAAGAATTATATCGATAATTAGATTATTGGCCTCACAATGCTTAGCTTTTCGTGGAACAACTGAACATTTGTTCAAACCTAATAATGGAAACTTCCTCAAATTGGTTGAATTGCTTTCGGAGTTTGATCCCGTTATATAAGAACACATCAGAAGAGTTCAACGAGAGTCAGATAAATGGTCGGTGACTTATCTTAGCAATAATATTCAAGATGAGTTGATAAATTTGATGGGAAATGTAATTTTAACCAAAATTGTCGAAATAAAAATTGCTAAATATTTTTCGATAATTGCCGATTGTACCCCAGACGTAAGCCATATTGAACAACTCTCATTATTAGTCATTAACAATAAGAGGTGTCGCTTTTAACTCCACTAATAATAAATACAACATTGAAGAATTCTTGATCGGTTTTTTCGAAGCTAGTGATTCAACCGGAGAAAGTTTGACAAAGCTTATTCTGACAAATTTGGAACAGTTAGGTTTTGAATTAAAATGGTTTAGAGGGCAAGGCTGTGACAGTGGAGCGAATATGAAAGGAATACGAAAGGGTGTACAAAATAGAATTCTTGAAAAATATCCAAGGGCGTTTTATGTGCCTTGCGCATATCATTCTTTAAACCTAGTTGTGAATAATGCAGCGTCTTCTTCTACAGAAACAACAACTTTTTTTTCTATTGTACAAGAACTTTACACTTTTTTTTCTGGTTCTACAAAGCGTTGGAAATGCTAAAAAAATATGTCACAGAATTGACTCTAAAACCATTGAGTGCTACTAGGTGGTAGATGCCTTAAAGCCTTTACGGTTTCAACTTTGCGAAGTCTATGACGCCTTAATTGAAATAATAGAAGACGTCAACAGAGACGCAGAAACTAAAATTAAAGCAAGAGGCTTAGCAAAAAACATTAAAAATTATAAGTTTATATGCAGTGTAATTCTTTGGCATGATATTGTATATGAAATAAATTCAGTCTTCAAGCTATTACAATCTGTAACTATAAATTTGTCATACTGTGTAAGAATGTTGTTAGAAAGCATACAAAAGGTGAAAAATTATAGACAATCCGGGTATGAGCAAATGAAAATTGCTGCCAATGAGATTGCAAATAATCTAGAATGTAATACAGAATTCCCTGCCGAAACCAGAAGGAAAAAGCGTCAGTTTGACTATGAAGTAGCCGATGAACCCTTAACAGGGGAGAAAAAAATAATTATCCTTAATTCTCTAAATGAGCGATTCACGCTTCTGGAAACTCATAAAAATTTTCAATGTTTATATAACATTTTCATACTAAAAGATATAGACGACAAAACGCTAAAAAAATATTGTACCAGTCTCCAATCAATAGTTTCGGTCAAAAATGAATCAGACATAAATGCAACTGAGCTCCAAGAAGAATTACGTGATGTGTTCCGTATGCTACCATATTCTATGAAACCTTTGGATGTTTTAAATTATGTGTGTCAAAATAATTTAATTACTTTGTATCCGAATACTGCTGTAGCTTTGAGAATTTTGTCAACACTCCCTGTTTCTGTAGCTAGTGAAGAAATAAGTTTTTCAAAATTAAAATTATACAAAAACTATTTAAGAAATTCACTAAGTCAAACAAAACTTAAAGCTCTATCAATAATTTCTATTAAAACTGCATTTGCTGCTACCCTAGATTACACATACCTAATTCACGAATTTGCCAAATTTAAAGTTAGGAGGGTAAAACTGTAGTATACATTTTAAGCTAATTTAGGTTTTTGAAAATAGAAATAGTGTTGGTTCATTTTTGGTGTTTTTTTCTAAAATTACAATCGAAGGTTATTTTAAAGATAAAACATGTAAGGGGCGGCATCTCGAAGACTTGCATCCTATTGAAAAAATCTACAGCACGGTCCTGTTAATAAGTCTATTTGAAATTGATAATAAGACATCAGTAATTTAGCAGAGGGCACTACAGTGCTGGTAACAAAACTAGAAGATTGAATACGTTTTGCAAAACTTAAATATTGTATTGGCCGTCAATAGTAACTAGTGTTTTTTTCATTGATCGTTTATCAATGTATGACAAATCGTTCATTAATAAAATAGTAATTTACGTAACAAGCATCGAAAAGTACATCATAGCATAACGAACGGTTATGCGACGCCAGGCCGCACGGCCGAGCGTTGCATGTGAGTGAGTAACCTACATTATTTTTTGTGCTGCCTTTTGTAAAACTATATAATTTTTTTGAAAAAATAAAAAAAAAGACCAGAAATATAATGTTGGTACTACATTTTTTTACTAAATCTGTCAAATTTGACATTTACTTTAATATGTTTTTTTTTTCAATTCTAATCGAATTTTAAGTTTTTAAATCACTTTTCCACCTTCGCATTAGTTTTATGTGGATTTCTAGTTTTCATTTTGCCACACTACAGCTTTTTTCGCCCATTACGTAATGAACGAATATTGACGTTTGCGATGTTGGCAGCACAAAAAAGTATATTTTTTTCCAATAATGAATGCAATTGACTAATCCAGAATGCTGTCAAACTTCCCCATAAATTTCGCTTTGTTATTCCTGTACTAAAGTTTACAAATAAGGTGAGTTTGTTTTATTCTTACAGTTTGATGTTAGATCTAATCTTTTTTCTTTTAGACCTACTTCAAAACCCCAGACAACTAAAACTACTAAAGCATTACGTTTCCACGTATTCAAATAGAAATTTAATTCTCCAAAGCATTATAGTATCTATTGTTCCTTGTTTAATCGAAGTTGTTTTTTTAAATAACTACGGTAATTTTCAGGAGACGCTTTTCAATTTCGCACAATTAACTCTCCGTTGTGTAAAATGGTATACGCAGGCCATTTCCATTACTAAAGTTGTATATTTGTTGTTTCCGATATCTTATCAAAAATCGGTGACAATCAGTGGCGGCAAGTGGGCTAGCATTTTAGGAGTGCACAGCCCATGGCAAATTTAGTAAAAATTTTTCTTATTTTCAAAGTTAGATAACAAATAGTTAATACGTTTTTTGCTTGTTATCTTAAAATCCATTTTTGTGTTTGTGTTTTATGAACCTGACGCACATGTGTGTTAATGACCCGTGTCACTACATATTTTTCAATTTTTATCTTGGAACGAACCATTTAAGTTGTTAGGATTAAATTTCATAATTAGTTTAAGAATATATATTTAAAACTAAAAACTCTTAAGAATTTCTCATATATAATAGTAACTTAGAACAAAACGGATCGACCACGATCAATTGTAAACATACAAATATTAATATAAGTTTAATTGTTTTGTTGATAATTAACCACGAATATAACTAGGACAAGTTTTTCAATTTTCACAAACACGTTTTATATTAAAATTAAATTCGTCTGTCCTTTTTTTAAATAAATTTTTAAATAACTCATTGAAATTTGGAATGTTGAATCATTTGTTTTTCAATTGACAACATTGCGAAAGCTGCTAGTCTATCTTGACCCATAGTACTTCTGAGAAATGTTTTTATTCGGTATAAAGTAGAAAAGCAACGTTCGCTTCTACAGTTGTCATTGGCATTGTTACAAGCATATGTATAACCAACTATGGTATAACTAAACACGTTTCTGAAAAATCTAAATGCGAATTATTTACTATTATAAACTTAAGTAAATGAAATGCTTCAGAGACATCTCTGAAATCTGTAAATTCTCTCCAATTCTGTCTTTAATTTGTTTTTATCGAGAAATGTAAATGAACAAATTGCTGAATTTAAATATTAGTTAGGAAAAATTAATGAATACATTTGAAAATGTTTTATTAAAAATAATTTCGTTACTTTCAAATGTCCTGTAAACGAAAATTTTTTTTAATTGCTAATATGAAGTCGCAAACTTTTTTAGCTTGGACGGTCGTAGATATACAAGTTTCTTTCATGTGTTTTTCTTCTTTTTTTTAGGTTGACTTAAAGTCAAATCGTTTATTTCAAAGTTTCTAATCGTGTATATGTTATCTCTCTCTTTTTGAATACTCTCTTCAAATGATTTGATACATTGTTTTATAGTCACAGAATCGGTTGTTCTTTTTTGTAACTGTGAATATAAAATATCAACGTGAGGTATTATACGATGAAACACTGACTACCAAAATACACACTTTGAGTTATTTATTAATCGTAAAGATGCACCCGCTTTTATAATGGTATCCGATTGTCTGGATGAGTACTGTGCTTTTTTCATACAGTCTAAGAGCTTCTCTATTTTCATACACAATTTTAACAGTTCCCATTTTGAAGTTCCACGGTGTTGTAGACGGTTTGGGAATTTTACTTCCAAAGACTTCATCTAATATTGAAACACGTTGTGGAGGATTAGAAAAGAAGTTCGTAATGTCGGTCAAGTCAGAAAAATATATACGAACATTTTGATTTACGCTTGTCTGAAACATTATCAAATCTAGTTGATGAGCATAACAGTGCAGGTATTATGCATACTTAAATTTATCTTTATTAAGTTTTTGTAAACCAGTGTGAACTCCACTCATAAGTATATTTAAAGTTTCAATGCATTCACCTAAAACAATATCATTGTGATTGGAAATATTAAAAAAAACTCCAAAAAAAAAAGGAGTTCCATTTATCAAAGTGTAACGAAAAACTGCAATCATTTAGAAAGTATTTGAAACATCGCTTGTTTCATCACTTATAATAGATACGAATATTGATTAGATGGCAGTAATAAGGTTTCAAAGGAAAACATTGCAGCTTTGCAACCCTGGTATTAAGGTGGCTGCCTTTGTGTATTAAAACTGTCTGTGTCCGATACCGACGTTAATGTTCGTGTAAGTGGTTTAGGAAAAGTATGAAACTATTGATCAATGATTTAAATAATTAGAGTTTATCGTCTTAAAGATTACAAATAAAAATGACGCAACGAAAGAGAGCAAGACAGGCTTTTACGTCTCTGGGAAGAATGTGTCACTGACACAGAGGTAACCTAGAAGATAGTGATTCTGACTTGGAAAGTGATAATTTAGAAAACGAGACTCATAATTCTAAAAGCTCGCTAACAGCTATATACGCTCTAAAAATTATGACTGCCATTACAGAACTGCGAGAGAAACTGATATTCACGAAATGAAAGCTCTACTCGGACTTTGATACTATATTGTTGGTGTAATGAAAAGCAATCATCAGAATTCACGCGATCTCTTCAGAACTAATGGTATGGGCACGGAGGTTTTCCGTTTAGCAATGTCGGAAAAAAGATTTAAGTTTATACTGCGAAACATTCGATTTTAGACTTGGACTCACACTGGTTGAGAAGGATATCAAGCGCCGACTATCAATACAAAATCCCTTTGCATGAAAATTTTCGAGATCTATGACATACCTGTAGCAAATATTCCCCAAGAACTGTTACGTATAGGCGATGTCGTTATTGCTCCAGCAATAGAACAAAACATAGTTGACAGTCTTGCAATAAATTCATGTGTTTGGAACATTTAAAAACGCTAAGCGCTGAGTGTGCGTCATCAATATTGATGCTATTTGAAATTACCAAAACGTTTCTTCAATGTGCCAATGCTGATTTAAGTTCTTTGATATGTTGAGTTTTATGTAAACGTTGTTCATAGCACACTGGTTTTTTTTCTATTCTCGTTTCTTAATTTTATGTTTCATTATGTATTTACAAAATAGGTTTTTTAAATTTTTGTTATATAAATAGTATTTCTTCCTAAATAAATAATAGAACCATCAAAACGTGTTCATAAAACTTTTATCCACTAGAAATTACTATAAAACGTTCAAGTTTTGGAGTATTTTCGCTATATTTTCACATTTTGTAAAATCGGTGTCTGAGACCGATGTTAGCTGAGGTGTGTAATAAGACTATGTTAGTTGCGGAAGGTTAATCGAGCACTAGACATTTCTCCATGCGATGATCTGACTAATGTAAAAGATTTCAAATAATATTCATCCAAGTATAAAAAATAACTGCTAGATAAACACGCGCTACACTTACTTTCGATCATAAAGTAATATTACACAAAGAAACGAGTTCCGTATATTACAGTAAAGATACTTAAAATTAGAGAAGCATTGTAAACAGTACCTATGAAGTTTCGATACAAACATAATGAATAATAGATGACTTATTTGCATTGATAAGCATAAAACAACGTGTTGATTGGCTTAAAACGTATCAATAAATTGTTTTTGATTATTGTTAAAATGTGTTCGTGTAATTTTATTTTCTTAAAATGCCCTGTATTTTCTGTCTGAGTTAAATAACACAATTACGTAATGTAATTACTTGTCTACCAGCATTAATGCTAAATGGACGAGTAGGCCTCAGCTAAAGCATGCAATAATTAAATAAAATATTATTATTACTTAGTAACAGGAAACAATAAATTACATTCATAAGAAAAAATACACACTGAGAATTGTACGCGATTAATTTAAATGTGTTTATAAATAAAAAATAGCCGGCATATATATTATAATGAATATGACTATAAACGAAACTAACGGCAATTAAATATTTAATAGTATTATTACTAGATTAACAAGAGAAAAATCAAAATTTATATACATATATATACCGGTGTGAAGTTAGCCATAGATTTCAGCCATAGAAATTAATTTCCAGTTTCACATCTTAAAAACGAATTAGAACTATTGCAAAGTGTTATATCTTTCAATACTGTTACTAAATAATAAAAACAATCAATATTTGTCAATATTAAAAAAAAAAAAATTTAACAACTCTCACAGATAAAACCATTTCCTGCATTAACGCTTATTTTTCACCATGACGTGCAATTCTGATTTTTCTGCAAATCCACATACGTATAGAAAATGCATTAATAAACAACATATTAAAAAATTAGGATGTAGTTATTTCTATAATTAAAAATAATTCGATTCAATGTTGGGCTTGCGCGGCACGATGCTAAACGCTAACGGCACCAAGTTAAAATCGTTTTTTCGCAATGACGTGCAATTCTGATTTTTCTGAAAATTCACATACGTATAGAAAATGCATTAATAAACAACATATCAAAAAATTAGAATGTAGTTATTTCTATAATGAAAAATAATTCGATTCAAAGTTGGGCTTGCGCGGCACGATGCTAAACGCTAACGGTACCTAATTAAAATCGTTTTTTCGCAATGACGTGCAATTCTGATTTTTCTGAAAATTCACATACGTATAGAAAATGCATTAATAAACAACATATCAAAAAATTAGGATGTAGTTATATCTATAATGAAAAATAATTCGATTCAAAGTTGGGCTTGCGCGGCACGATGCTAAACGCTAACGGTACCTAATTAAAATTGTTTTTTCGCAATAACGTGCAGTTCTGATTTTTCTGAAAATTCACATACGTATAGAAAATGCATTGATAAACAACATATCAAAAAATTAGGATGTAGTTATATCTATAATGAAAAATAATTCGATTCAAAGTTGGGCTTGCGCGGCACGATGCTAAACGCTAACGGTACCTAATTAAAATCGTTTTTTCGCAATGACGTGCAATTCTGATTTTTCTGCAAATTCACATACGTATAGAAAATGCATTAATAAACAACATATCAAAAAATTAGGATGTAGTTATTTTTATAATTAAAAATAATTTGATTCAAAGTTGAAGTTGCACCCAACGGTGCTGCATGATAGCGTTGTTGATGTTTCTTTTCTAAGACAATGTTTGTAGCCCTAAGAAGGGCTGTTTTTTTGGTTTTTATAATGAATTTATTATATGACAAAATCCTTCCACATTTAAATGGACGTTGTCTTTTAAAAAGTTACGATTCGGAAACTTTATAAGTTTAAATTTTTTTGACATTTTTTCGATTTTAGTTAAGATGTTATTAAATATTTTGACTTTTTTTTCCATTACTTTTTTTTTGTGCATAGTTGGAAATATTTCAGTATAATATACTTTTTACCGGTTACTCTAAGTTTTTTGAAAACGAGACGTACTGTAGATTTCAATTTTGTTATGGTTTTTATTTTTCGTCCATCATTTATACCACAAATGATTAATATTATTATTTATTAATGCATTTTCTATACGTATGTGAATTTGCAGAAAAATCAGAATTGCACGTCATTGCGAAAAAACGACTTTAATTAGGTGCCGTTGGCATTCGGTATCGTGAGGTGCAACCTCAATTTTGAATCGAATTATTTTTAATTATAAAAATAACTACATCCTAATTTTTTGATATGTTGTTTATTAATGCATTTTCTATACGTATGTGAATTTTTAGAAAAATCAGAATTGCACGTCATTGCGAAAAAACGATTTTAATTTGATGCCGTTAGCGTTTAGCATCGTGCCGCGCAAGCCCAACTTTGAATCGAATTATTTTTCTTTATAGAAATAACTACATCATAATTTTTTGATATGTTGTTTATTAATGCATTTTCTATACGTATGTGAATTTTTAGAAAAATCAGAATTGCATGTCATTGCGAAAAAACGATTTTAATTTGGTGCCGTTAGCGTTTAGCATCGTGCCGCGCAAGCCCAACTTTGAATCGAATTATTTTTCTTTATAGAAATAACTACATCCTAATTTTTTGATATGTTGTTTATTAATGCATATTCTATACGTATGTGAATTTGCAGAAAAATCAGAATTGCACGTCATGGTGAAAAATCAGCAGGAAATGGTTTTATCTGTGAGAGTTGTTAAAAATTTTTTTTTTTAAATATTGATAAATATTGATTGTTTTTATTATTTAGTAACAGTATTGAAAGATATAACACTTTGTAATAGTTTTAATTCGTTTTTAAGATGTGAAACTGGAAATTAATTTCTATGGCTGAAATCTATGGCTAACTTCACACCGGTCATATATATGGAACGCCGTTTTACTTTTTATTGCCCGTTTTTATACGTAACTTATAAAATAACTTCTTGTGCATATTAAAAATGTTTGTTAGAATTTAAATGTTGCTTTAAAAATTTTGCGTAGTATATTGTAATTTGATTTAAAATGTTACTTGAATAAAAATAAATGTTAAAATTAAAGTAAGTAACATTATAAATACTCGAATTTTCACGAATAAATTAAAATGCTAGAATAACTTTTAGCAACTAACATTTTAAATGATACAATTAAAATGTTAGTTGATAATTTTAGTTGGTCGCTTCAATCGGTGGCGTCATTTAGAACTACAATGTGCATGTATTTCCTTATACTGAAATAGTTTCAAAAGCTACCACCGATCACAGCGACGAATTAAAATTATCAACTAACATTTTAATTCTAGCATTTGAAATGTAAGCTGTCAAAAATTAGTCTAGCATTTATATTCATTCATAAAAATTAATTGATTTCTAATGTTACTTCATTTATTTTCAACGTATATTTTTATTCAAGTAACATTTTAAATCAACTAACAGTTAAAAACACCAAGTTTTTTAAACCAACATTTTAAATGTGGTAAAAATACATTTCAATTAAATCTTTTAGTTACTTTATTGTTTTACGATTGAATACTAAATTTGTTTTGCTACAATTTTAAACAAACTTCAGTTTTTATTAAGTTTATTTTCATGTTTGTCTACTTATTTTAATACAATAAAACCGTTTGTTAAACAAATTTAACACATTTAAATTGTTAGCTGAAACGTATTTAGTAATGCAACACATTTTGCTCAAAATTTTCTAACGGTCCTATTAAACACATTAATTTAAACTGAGAAATAAAGTATATGAACAAACATTTTATTTCATGTAACACTTTTTATTAAACGCACAAAAAAATAACAATCATTTAAATTGGAGAATTAAAATGTATGTCGAATTAAAATGTTACATGAATTAATATGTTTGTTGATAATTTTAATTCTTCAATTTTAAATTAAGAATTATTTTTTCTGAATTCTGAATTAAAATGTTTGTTGATAATTTTAATTCTTCAATTTTAAATCAAGAATAAAACTACCAACAAACATATTATTCTGTATTAAAATGTTTGTTAATAATTTTAATTCTTCATTTTTAAATCAAGAATAAAACTACCAACAAACATATTAATTCTAAATTAAAATGTTTGTTGATAATTTTAATTCTTTAATTTCAATTGGCGCTGTAAGTTGCGGAAGTTGTGAGTACTTTAACCAAACTATAGTGCAAGCACAGAGTAATATAACTTTACAGAGGGGAAAGCTAACGTTCCCGCTAAAAATTTGTTTTTATACGCATGTCTTTTGACGCCATTTTATAAGTGTTATTTTAATCAACCTCAAATTTGTTGTTTTGGACATTTTGGATTTGTGGATAATATAGTTGTTATAGAAATTGTATATACTCGTAGTTAGGTTTTAAAACATTATAGTAGTAGTATTAAGTGATTGTACATCGTAAATTTATTAAGGTAAGTTAACTAAGAAACATAACCAATATTTTAGAAACAAAATATAATATTTTCTTACTTATTTTTTAATATTTCTAATAATTTCTTTCTTAATCCTTTAGAGTGATCATGAATTGTAAAGCAAACAAAGGAGGGACGGTGTGTGCTTATCGAAACTGCTCCTCGAAAACGGGTGGATTAGTTTCTTTATTTAGAATTCCGAAAGATGCTACGCAGTAAGTTGATATAAATATCTCTTGTATATTATAATAACTTAATCGTTTTAGAGCTGAAGGTTGGTTGAAGGCATGCAATAGAATGGATTTGGCTAGCAGAAGTGCAGAAGATTTACATAAAAATTTTCGATTATGTGAAAAACATTTTGAAAATAAATATTTTTCACGTAGTAGTGAAACCCGAAAGAGATTGTTAAATAAAGCTGTCCCAACTCTGTTCTTGAATGTGCAAAAGCGGCATATTATTAATTCTGATGAAGCATTTAAGAAAGTGAAGGTTATATCAGGTACATATTTATTGTTAAACCATTAAATCAAAAATAAGAATTTTCATAACTGCAAATTTATTATGTTGTTTTTAAAGTTACATCTTCTATATTATTAATTAATACTATTTTTAGACATTTCTATTAAGAATATTATAACATCGGAAAGTGAAGTGATATGCGCTCCTATTCAACATTACGTTAGTACCGCAGGTATTTTTTTTTCACTTTTATTTTATTACTAAATCACACAAACATATTTAAACGTTGTATTACATTGCTTAAATTATAAAAAAAATTGTTTAATTAATTTTTATTTTTAGGACCATCCCATGTGGAAACTTCTAATCTATCATTATGTTCTCCACTTACCACTGCTACTGATATAGACAGATTGAACATTTGCATTCAGACGACACCTGCACTAAGTTCCAATACACCTCGAAAGCAGAAATTGCGAACAAAAATAAAAAACTTGAGGAAGAGTTATGGAAAAAAAAAAGTTTTACAAGAAGAGGAGAATAAAAATTTGACACTTCAAGATTTTGATTATTTGTGTGAAATTTTTTTGACTAAAGATTTTGCTGAAATAGTTAAAGCGCAGGCTAGACTTAATAACAGAAAACCTTTAGGTAGGAGATATAGTAAAAAGTTCAAACAGTTGGCTTTAACCATTTACTTCCTGGGACCTCGGGCTTATAATTTTATGAAAAAAATATTATGTTTGCCTACGAAGCGCTGTCTGACGCAAATGACAGAAAAGCTTATTTGTGAGCCAGGATTAAACAATTCGTCAATTTTTGCTGCGTTAAAAATAAAAAGCAGTACAATGTTAGTTGAAAAACATTGTTTAATTTGCGTAGATGAGATGGCAATTAAAGCAAATCTTTTCTACCATACTCAAAGGGATGAAGTAGTCGGGTTTCATGACATAGGGAATGGAGAAAAAAAATGTGTTTTGCCAAAAATGCAACTGTAATTATGGCAAAGGGTTTATACTCTAACTGGAAACAACCACTTGCATATTTTTTTGTAGAATCCCAATTGAAAGGAGAAAGTTTGCTTCGTGTTATTCAAGAGTGTGTTATAAAATTGTCGAATTCTGGGCTGTATGTTGACGCCCTTGTAAGCGATATGGGATCTAATTTTATTCAATTGTCAAATCTTCTTGGCATATCAGAATTTAAACCATATTTTACAATGGAAAAGAAAAATATTATTTATTTATTTGATACCTGCCATTTGATCAAGGCAACAAGAAATAACTTAATTAGCAATGTTTTTGCTTTTGAGGAAAAGAAAACATCATGGTCATTTGTAAAATTTTTTTACGACCAAGATAAAAAGCAACCTTATAGATGTGCACCTAAATTGACGGACTCACATATCTCTCCTAATAATTTTGAGAAGATGAAAGTAAAACTTGCAACACAAGTACTTAGTAATACTGCTGTAAGTGGTATGAATACATATTTGAGTTTAGGTGCACTCCCTATTGAAGCAATGAAAACAATTGAAGTGATTGACTGTTTTAATAAACTTTTCGATTTATTAAATTCCTCAAATAATAACCATTCAAATAAATTTAAAAACGTGTTTGAAGGTTTAGATTTTCAAGTTGAGTTCATTTATAAAATGATAGAATTTATTCGAAACATGAAAATATTGAATACTAAAGGTGATGATGTTACATCACTGTCCAAATTTAAGATTTGTTGGGTAATAACATTAAATGGAATTCTTCAACTTTGGACAACATTGCAGCAAGCAGGATTCAAATATTTAAAAACAAGGAGAGTCAATCAAGATTATCTTGAAAACTTTTTTGGCAGTATAAGACAGCAAGGAGGCAATTGTCGTAATCCAACCCCCATTCAGTTCGAAAGAGCTTTTAAAAAACTTTTCACACAGAGTTATCTTCATACCGGGCACATGAATTGTGAAATGGATTTCGATCAATTACTTATTGAATTAAAAGCATCAGATGACAATGGTGTTCAATTTGAAACAGAAAAGCCTTGTTCTAATGGGGCCCTTACTCTTCCGGATTACGATTATAGACGTGAAACCATGCCCACTCAAAATGCTTTCTATTATGTATGTGGATATTTATTAAGAAAAGCGTTAAATATTCATAAATGTGAAACCTGCATAAAATTTTCTAAGCAAATATCCGAATTGGATTTTAACAAATTATTTATTTATTTTAAAGCGTTTGATAGAAAACAATGTAATTATGGAGGATTAAGGGTTCCAAGTGCTAGCTTTGTTGAATACATTTACAAACTAGAAAAAATATTTGTTTCTATGTTTCCACAAGTTTGTCTTGGTAAAAATATTTCTCACATATATTTTTCTGAAATGAAAAAGATTTTCTTTTTGTATAATTGTCCTGAGTTTCCATCAGATTATGTAATAAAATTATTTATACGATTAAAAATATTCTATTCAGTAAAATATGCCAACAAAGATATAAAAGGAAAAAGAAGACAAAAAAACAAAAAAATTGCTATTTTAAATCATATTTAGTTTTAGATTTGAATTATTTAATGTAAATATAATTTGTAGATTAAAAATATGAAGTACACAAATGTAGTTTTTATTTCAACTGTTAATAAAATATAAATCAAATGTATGTGTATTTGTAATATACCTTTAAATCATTTTTATCAGTAAACTCATATAGTTAATGTTCAAATAAAAGTTGCATCTATTTGTTGAAATAGATGCAATTAAAGCTACAATACCTTGTATTTGAATTTCGCGCCCATATACCACTTAAACAATGGCGGAAGGTCATATTTTTAACACTCCAAAAGATCAAAGGTACCGCCACAGCTTTCCCCTCTGTAAAGTTATATTACTCTGTGGTGCAAGTTTACCACTGGTTAGAGTACTCACAACCTCCGCAACCTACAGCGCCAATTAAAATTGAAGAATTAAAATTATCAACAAACATTTTAATTCAGAATTAATATGTCTGTTGGAAAAAATAATTCTTGATTTAAAATTGAAGAATTAAAATTATCAACAAACATTTTAATTCCGATTTAATATGTTTGTTGGTAATTTTGTTCTTGATTTAAAATTGAAGAATTAAAATTATCAACAAACATTTTAATTCATGTAACATTTTAATTCGACATGCATTTTAATTCTACAATTTAAATGATTCTTATTTTTTGTTTGTTATATAAAAAGTGTTACATGAATTAAAATGTTTGTTCATATACTTTTTTTCTCAGTTTAAATTAAAGTTTTTAACATGATTGTTAGAAATTTTAAGCAAAATGTATTGCATCAGTAAATACGTTTTTATTTAACAATTTAAATGTCTTAAGTTTGTTCAACAAACGATTTAAATGTACTAAAATAAATAGACAAACATAAAAATAAACTTAATAAAAATTGAAGTTTGTTTGAATGCAACGGAATTAAATTTAGTAATAAAAAGCAAAACGGCGTTCCATACATATATATAGGATACCAAAAAAGTAAATAACTTTTCATTTATGAAATCATTTTTGTTAAGTTGTTAGATGGTAGGCAGAGAAGCTTCAAATTTACTTTTGTAAGTTGCAATATATAATTTATTTGGATGCAGATTTTAGTAAGTTTTATAAGGAAACTGTTGGAAGTAAAATTAAGTCAAAATAAACTTATAACTGTATTTTATACAAAACACATTTAGTTGGAAAGGATAAACAAAAAACGTAATTCAATAATTGTTCTCCAGTTCCCACTATTGAGGCGACCCCATAAAAAAATTCTATAAGTCATCGAGTCATTAGACTTCACCATTTCTTCTAACCCACCGTGCAGAAAAACAGTATTTAAGTTAGCATGTAATGTGCAGCAGCCCCATGTTGTTGAATTCTTCAAATAGAACTTGTAACAAGTTTCCAATTGATTTGTAATCAATATTAGTCGCCTTTGTTTATCTATTTTAAATGTCATAAATCTTTGATTGAGCAGTCTAACAACGGTAGGCGTAGCGTTTGTGCATTTATGTGTAAAATTCATAGTGAATCTTTACATAGTGAACAAACATACCTCGTGCAAACTACGATGCCACCGAGAAACGGTTTGAAAACACCGATACTGAGGAATGTAATGATGACGACGACGGTGAAGATCAAACTCCGACTAGACCACCTTGAGTGCCCTCTTTTATCGACAAACATGGAAAAACCGTGTGGAAGAAACATTTTCCTACCAAGAAAATTAGAACACGATCTAAAATTGTTATTCGCCTTCCATGTGTTAGACCTCAAGCGAAAAATGCAAAGGCTCCAGTGGAATATTGGTGTTTATTTTTTTCTGCTGTAGTTCCAAAATACTAACAAGATGATCAATTCAGTATCAGAAAGATTTTCAAGAGTCAGGAATATAAAATCTGCTAAACTCACGAGAACTACGTCAAAGACAAGACGTGGTAGGTACAAATTCTTAATCGTCGTAGTAAATCCAGAAACACCTGATAAAAGAAAAAATGCGACTTTTGTCATATGAACAGCAAAACAAAATACAGGTGGCAAATATGCGCAAGTAATATATTTATCTAACACAAGCAAAGACTCTCTGTCTCCACATGTGTGAATAGGCGTGAAAATGACCAGGTAAGCTGAAGGAATTAAGTCGTACGTTATCGTATTTAGTACTCAACGATGAAATTATGAATGGATTCGTGCTAATAAATGTGTTGTAAACAACGATCTTCACGACGTAACAAAATTTGTTTATACATCATGCAAATGTCCCAACACAAAGCAACCATCTAAAAGTTATCAGAAGAGCAGAAATGTGCTTTTGTAACTAAGGACTACTTAAAACTTTCTCGTTTAAAAACCTACCATGAAGAGAAGACGAACCGTTAAAAACAACACGAGTCTTAGTTCCTTTTTCACTGCATTTAGAAACACAGTGATGAGGTAGCACGTATGACGCAAAAGAAGTAGCAACAGACATGTGACCCAAGCCTCGATACTAAGACATAAATTGTTGATAAGCGGCATTAGAAAAACGATCTTGAATTAAACGCGTTTCTAAATTTAAAAAAGCTGTGTACGATTACTTTGAATTACCAGCAATCTTGAAAGCGTTAGAATTTAGAAGTAGAGCGACGAGATATCGACCTTCAGAGGTTCGAGCATGAGTATTGCTAAACAAGCGTTCGCACCATTCTTCATCAGGATTACGGATCTTTGCTACGAGCACTCCTCGATTTCCCAGAACTTGACGAAGAAGATTTGACTAAAGAGTTAGAAGAGATAAACGAAGAAGTTAACAAACTCGGACTTACAGGACCTACAATAACGTCGCTAAATATAGTATGAAGAATTGAAGAATTACCTTCACAGAGAAACCTTTTCGAATCACTGTGGGAAATAAATCAGCTTCAATAAACATTGCTATCTTACCAGGTACATGAAAATCGTTATGGGCTAGTTTACGATGTTTTAGACTAGAATAGACTTGTTCGGAAAAAGGAGTCGAAGGGAGGTTCTGATATATGAAGAAAGTACGTAAAAAGCAGCTGTGATAACCTCAGAAGAGTAACGAGATATTACAGTCAACAGTACCAAGAGTACGAAAGCCCACTTACCCACTGCCCAAAATCTGTAGCTGAGAAAAACGTAGAGTTAAACCTAAGCTTTTAACCATAGCCCGAGTAATAGCAGAGTTGCGAACCTGGATCCAGAACTGCTCTAACAGGGCTAAAATCACCGCAACTGTCTCGTAGTAAAGCCTGAATGGTACCGAAAACAGTATGATTGAAATGAGTAAGCGAAAGGCAACAAGACATTGTTTGAGTAGTTGCAAGATTAATTAAAATAGTCGCTTTCGAAAGTACAGGATTACAATTATCTTCCTTATCCAAATGCAGTAATGAATGATGCTTACAGCTGCCACAATGCACACATGATCGCTCAGATTTACAATCTGCTATTAAATGAGCTCCGAGACAAGTAAAACAAAGTGTGTAATTACGCATGGCTTAGCTCTTTTATCTATTAACATTCGTTGGAATTCGGGATACCAAGTAATACTGTAATCAGATACAGAGCAACGCTGAGGTGCTGGAAAGGAACAATTGTAAATAGAATTAAATTTATTGGTTTTAATAGAAAGGAACAATGCAATAAGTAAACAAACCTCCTTATCTTCAAGGGACACAGAAGTAACGAGTATAAGTATTTCTGGTTTGATCTTTGTCAATGGATGTGATTTGACTTCAGCAGCAGATAGTTCGAGATTACGTACTTGTCGATTGATGAACTCAATAAGTTCCTTATAAGTAGGAAAATCATCTGTTTGTCGTCGAGATTCAAATTCACGAGAGATAGTTGGATCCAAATTACGCATAATTAAATAAAAGAGAATAAATTCAAAACGATTTTCAATTAGAAGTGCTGCTAAAGCACTGGCTGCATTTTGGTGTACTTGAAAATACGATCTGAGACTTTCTTGAATAGGCGAAACAAGAGGCTTAAAATTTAGAATGTTATCTAAGTATATTGCAGTTAGATACCTATCGTTTTGGTAGCGATATTTTAAGGCATCAGAAGCAATTTTTTAATTTGTCTCGGTTAATGCAAAACTGACAATAACAGATTCTGCGTCTCCAGAAAGAGAAGTTTTTAAATAATGAAATTTTGCTAGAGAAGTTAAACTTTTATTATTATGCGCCAACGAATCAAAAAGACCGATAAAATTAGACCATGTTGCGATTTTTTCAATAAAATGCGAAATTATAACTTTCGGAAGGAGAACCGCAAAACTGCTGTAATGCTGCGCTATCAGGTGAGCACATTAAAGCAAAGATGATCTGGATCGAGTAAACCAAACCTCTAAAACTTTTTTGTATTCGCTTGGAACCTGATTGTTCCTAACCAGAGTGAAGATTTAAATTAATATTTGTCGCTGAACTTCCCTAAAGTTTGATTCACAAATTAACAATTCGTCGAGCAGAAATGGATCAAATTTTGCATTTTTTTTTGGGAAATATTAGAACAGCGATATCAGTGACGTCGGCAGAGACCTGTGACTTGGTTACCACCAAGACATTTTAATCACTTTCGAACATTGTTTGTGCTATTTAATAACTTAGTAAGAAAAATATAAATAACGGAAAACCCTGTATTCAATCGACGTAAATCCTTAAATAAATACTTATCGCGCGAGTAATAACGTTATGAACTTGAACACACCAATTGAAATAAATGTAACAAAAACGGATTTCTTGAATATCCGGCTCGAAGAACCAAAGGTTTCGGCTACACGGAAACCCAACGATGGACTGTATTTTATTTTGAAAAAGTGAGAGGGTTCCGGTAGCGACCCACTGGAGCAATAGTAATTAAGATAGAAAATGAAAACGTTCTTACGTAAACTCCACAAGCGCTCTGCTTGAAATAAGGCGCGTACAACCACCCAACCCTGAAATAAATCGAGGCCTCGTCCCACCTTCTCTCCCAAAGTCTGGCGGAATTAAAAGCTTTGAGACGCACAAGTTCAGATGTATAGGTTTTAATTATTAAACACAATTTATAACGTATAAGAACAACCGGTCGTTGACTTGTAACGTTGTAGTACCTTAGTAATTTGTATGTATTCAAGTCCCGTGTTGCCTAATATTGAATCATCGAATGCAAGCTTGCATTCCTCGAAAGTGTCGGCAGAAATATTACTATGTAGTAGCAGCTAGGGCAAAGCCTTCGTTTTTATAATAAGTTAATGATCACGTCTTGCTAGTTGAGAACTAAAGTTTCTAGGGACTGCATGTAAGTGTTAATGTTTGATCGAATTTTGCCTTATGTAGTATTTTTTTGATTACAACTTTGTATAATTTGTTATCGATTGAAAAATATATAACCAATTTGTTACGTTCTCTCGTTGCTAGTTATTTGCTATTCTCTTAATTTGTTGAACAGCGGGGTCGTATACGCACGCCTGGCGTCTCCGAGACAAATGTTCTACTGTTATAGAGAAGTGGGGCTCATTTCTTCTTTCTTTTTATTATACTATTCTCAACCACGCCCACTCACCGACATTTAAGATAGCGTTGGTGACGTGGTTTATACAATCAGGACACACTGAAAACTGAAAAGACTATTCTATAGAATGGCAAAGAAGATTCCTTCGAATTCGCGCCATTTATTTGTTGAAACAGAAAAGAGGAATCTATAACAAAATGCCAAACAATAAGAAAGATAAAAACAAGCTACATAAAGATAAAGTCCAGAAGATTGACCCCGACATTCACCGATCAATGTCACTAATACCAGGAGAAGGAAAGAGAGCATCTCTACAGTAAGATGCATTTACAGATATACAAAAAAAGTCTGATATAAAGAAAGCTCATAGGGAATGCCTAATTTCGCCAAAAAAATTTCCCACATTATATAAGTCCATTTATGAATTGATGTTAATGTAAATTGTATACTAATTACTTCATTTTCATTTAATGCTTTTTAAAAAATGCTAATAAACAGTTAATTCATACTTTATTTTTCAGTTTTTATTATTAATTAAAATAATTAATTCGATCTCAGTTGAGGTTAATTGGGATCGAACGTCATAAGTAGAAAAAGAAACATAATTTGAACTTTCAAATATAAGGGCCACGATAAAAAAACGTATTTTAGAGAAGCAAGAAAACAGCAATATTTACTGTTTGTTTTTTTAGATTCCGTTGTAATCGTCGCTATGATTTTTTGAAATACCTGACTTGACCACATCCTATCTTTTAAAATTAAATTCATTTAGAATTTTTGTAGTAACTTATAAAGCTTTAAAAAATCTATCCCAAATGTTCCGTTTGTATCGTTTCTAATAAAAATAAATTTTATTTAGCAACAACCACTTAATTTTAAAAATTATTTTGAGAAATATTTACACGATGTATTTTTAAAAAGAGCGATAATAAAATACTGAAATTGAAAAAATAATTCAAATAAAATGTTGTAAATTGGACAAGTCATATTTGAATTCATTTTACAAAAAATTAAGATGCCAATACATTATTCTGAGTAAAAATATCCAAGTTCCGAAAGGATTAGTATATATCACAATTATATTTATTAACATTACGAACTTGTTAGTTTAATTTAGTAAAGAAAAAATCTAAAAAATAGTAATTTTTGAAACCAAAAACGTTAAAAAATCCATTTTCCAACAAGTTTTAATGCCTGCTTCAATATATTTAAATTAAAAACAATAAACTTACCCGAAATAAATTACAAATTTACCGTCACATTTTTAGAATTTTTGTTACTGTGTCGAATAATTAAGGTGTTGCGAACAACAATAAAATTAAGTAAACTATTTTAATTACATATGCTAACTAAATAGGTGTTATGGCTGAAGAAATATTTCATAATTTAAAAAAATTTCTCCATTTACAGGAAGCTTTTGACCTTCGTGGTAGTTTTCACAATTTCTACAACATTTTATCCTATCGTCATTAAGTTAACAAATACTATAGTGAATATGAAATTTATAAACCATTTCAAAAACTACTAAGTTATTACACACCCATTAACGCCGATTTCAAAATGCACTGTATTCATACAAGGTTCTCAGGCAGACCAAAAAGATTTTTTTAAAGTTCTTTTGTATTTCATACACAATAACATAATCACGCCTACTGTAAAATACGCATTTTCATCGGAAAAATGATTTTATTCTAACACCTTAGTTTAATTTTCTAACGGGAAACAATTTGTCTTGATTGAGCAAACGTGCAATTAGCCAAAAGCAATCACGTCAGATTCTCTAGACAGACAATCTAATAACCTCAACTATAATTACAAGATCGACGATAACAATAAATGGGGTAAATTTGATTTTTGTTTACAGGAAATGAGTAATAGGTAAATCATCGTTGAATCGCCATTAAGAATTATTCAAATTGGCAATCAAACGTTTGTTTAAATACGTAATATCTAATAACTTTGTCTTTATCTTCTAACGAGAACTCCATTCATCGGACACACTTTAGAGATGAATTATTTTATTAAATACTCAAATCAACAGATTGTTTATTAAGATTATTTAAATTGCGCAGGTATTATTTCATGTTCAACGATGCGAAATCTCTGAATATACAACGTACAATTAACAATGTTGAAAGTGAATCTTCGGTGGGGCGTTGTTCTGAAACATCAAAGATTAAAGCATAACAGTTTAAAGCTTTCCTTTAAAAAGATGTGCGTGTTTAGACAAGATGTTTATTAGTATTACACCTTCCTTCCACATCGTAAGTACATTTTGTAAGTTTTGTAAGCTAAGCTTAAGATAGGAAATAATCAATTGATTTTAAAGAATATCTAAAGCAATTATGCATTTTTTCTCCTACATAAATGTAAAGTTTACTTTCATGAAACATAAAACTTCGTTATTATTTAATATGCAAATCAAACATTATTGTTCAGCGTAATTAAAGTTTTTGATTGAGGAAATATCATTTAATATGCAAACAATGAACACATAAACAAAAATAATGATTTTTTAAGTATTATGAAAAGGTCGTCATTGTGCAATAAGCGCGACAGAACTAGAATTTTGAAGGTCTTTAAATTAATCATTTTTCGTACTAAATAAAAACACTTAATTTATGTATCTTCTTCGCCGTCTAAATAAAATACAAGTTTTCCCTTGAATTAATAATTTTTTGGGATTTCTATACCATAGCAAAAAATTAATACTTATTTCCCAAATGGCAAATAAAAACAAAAACGTACAAAAACCAGAAAAACAAGAAACACTTAATTGGCCAATGACACATTGACTACATAAATAACATAACTAGAATACAATACTAAGCAAGAATTTTTTATAGATTTTTGCCTGAATCTAAACGATTCATTAGTTTTTAAACTTATTATATGTCGGTGTTTGAATCAAACCATGTACATTTTTTAAGGATTTAGTCTTTTCAAAGTATTATTGATAAACCCAAAATTATTACTTTACAGACATAAAGTAGTCTATTCAAATACGACTGAAGAACGAGATAGTAATCGTATTCTATAATCGATCTTCGTCATGAAGTCACTTTACAAACCCCTGTTAGAATTAGTAAATCTTTACTTCGGTATTTAAACTCCTTTTTTCCGCGCAATTTACCATCTACCATAAAAAACAAAACTGTTTTACTAGAGCGGTTAACAAACGAATAAAATTACATATACATAAAGTCAAACTAATAAAAAAATCAAACCGTTAGAATAACGAAAAAAAAAAGATAAATTGATTGGACATGATTTGGTAAATTTATAAAATTAGAAAGTAAGAAAATGAAACATTAAAATAAATAATCTGATGATGGTGTCCGTACGATCTGTAAGGCATGCGGGCAATAGCAACGCAAAAAATTCAGATATAGCCATATATGCAGTAATAATAGAAAATAGACTGGAGAAAAATCACATTAGAAACATCTATTCATCCTGTCGCTTGTGCCGCGTGCATTAACCCGAATCCAGTTTTAAATTTTATATTCGAGTGAATATATTATTTATTTTAGACATAAAAGTTTCACGATAAAACATATAAATGATTTTTTTAGGATGTATTTATTTAATACAATAAGTTCTTCGTCAGGCAGTATAAATTTATCTGACGAAGAACTTAGCTCAAGTTCGAAAGCTTGCTTGTAAATTGTATTAAATAAATACATCATTTACCCTAAAAAATCATTAATCGTATTTATTATTGATAGCATTAATCAAATTGGTTTACCTGTTTGTTATTTCATTTTATTTAGTTAAAGATAAGATTTAATTTAAAAAAAAATTAATAAATGTATATAAAAAATCGATAGTTTCAGTTTCTATAAAATAATTTTAAGATATTTAAATTTCACATTAATTATACCCCCTGAAACTAAACAATCGTACACTAATAGTCTGAAAATAAATATACACAATGTATACATAAAAGAAATAGTTTGTTTATAGAAAATCTTTAATAATTATAATTAAATGAAAGCCAACGTACTTTATGACTAACCAACCGACCATGTCACATTCATTGTTAATTTTCTTCGTAAAAGAAAAAACGCTTTCACGATTCAAAATATGTAAATTTCATATCTTCCGTTTGTAACTATTAAGCGATTTTTATTATGTATTTCTAAAAAAAATCTTAATTGGAAAAGTAGCGTAGTATTCTTATGTTTATTGTTTTAATACATATATGCAATTCTTTTTACAGATCACAATTCTGATAATAAATTTACTTCACTCATTTGCAATAACAAACAACCAACAATTTAAAAGGCATATAAATACATTATCAGACTGGGAAATAGGATTGCGTGAAGCAACATATTATGCTCTCGTTAGAGAACGACACATTCGACACCCACACTTAAAAGAATATTTATATTCCGCGCCCTTATTGGGACGTCAGGATACAGCGACACCGTTTGGCGATATAGCAATAATAGCTAGAGGTCAATTGTATTCGACACCTGGAGGTTTTGAATTTGTACAAGATCCATATCAAAATGATTGTGATGGGTGTCACAACGCACCTTTACAATGTGGCCGAGTTCCTTGTGATTACTGGACACCTCAAGATCATGAGCGGTTATTAGCCTTGTGGACGGTTAAAAGAATAAGACACCGCGACTCGCATTACGGATTTCGATATGATTTCGAATATAAAATTTCTCCTATGAGTTCCATAAATGGAAAACCTTTTATTACCAGAAATGGCAATTTTGACTATAGCTTAGATGGCCATAAATTTCTAGTTCAGAGAGATCCCGAAGGATTTAATTTAGACGACTCAAATCCGTACAAGCAAGTACACAATCCCTCACAATACGATTCAGATCAATGGACACCAAATTACCAAGAACCTAACCTCAACGCGTACCTGCCACCTCTCCTTCCACCAATTACCGAAGATTATTCAGATGAAGATTCACGAAGTCAACCGTATGGACCAAATGGTTATAAAGATGTATTTTATAAACCAGAAAGATACCCCACAACTAGTCCATCGACACCTTACACGAAAGATTTCAATGACGATTTATACAACAACGCAATTGGTACACTTACCTCCAGATTTACAACACCTTCGAGTACTATGAAAACGACAGATGAAGCTGAATTCTTATTTCCTAAACAAAAACCATCTAGTCAAACTAAGATCCCTTTCTTACCAACGAGACTAACTACGTTTAAAAAACCAACACAAACAAGAACGACAAAAATATATTATACTACAAACAAAAAAACTACAACCCCAACTTATTTTTCTGAAAGCACACGTTTTGTGCAATATTCAGAACCAGATCCGTTATACAAAAATACCATGTATACAACGCCCCCAACTAAATTTGCACCAACAATACCTCAAAAAATTTCCAAACCACCTACTTCGGACACCGGAGATAGTGACTACAACGCGGAACTGTTTGGAGATTATTCAACAAGTTCTAGAAGTACGAGCACAAACGTCACACCATCAACTAATGAGTACATGCTATTTGGAGAACAAGCCATAACCGTTGTATCTCCACCAACTATATCAATAAAAGATGACATTTTTTATACCACTAAGAAGCCTCCTATACTAGATCGATTTGGTACAGAACAAACGCAAACTAAACAGAAAACTACTCAAAACCGTTTCACAGACCAAACTACTTCTATGAAGTCTTCTATTAAAACCAGCGTAAAACCTACTCAACCAACTAAAACAACACAAAGAAAATTCTTTATAACGAAAAAACCTATCCAAGTACCCATATTCGTGTCTACAACGTCTTTTACTGATGTTCAAACCACTACATTGTTGCAAGAAATACTATCTGCCTCAACTACAATGACGAGCGTTTTTCCCGAAGAGAATCAAAGTACGTATGTAACATACACATCTAATAGTATCAATACCGATGAGACCACAACCACAAATTTATCGATTTCTACTGATACAAGTCCTATTACTAGCACCGAAATAAAAACAACAAATTCTTACGAAACAGAACAATATTTTGAAACTAGTACACAAGAAACAGAAACTTCTCGAGCTACAACTACTACTTCTCCCATCACCACCAGAAAAACTAAAACTACAGTTAAAACCACACGTAAACCTAATATAGTAACAACAAATACTAATTCGGAATCATCTGCAGGTGACGATAACGTGTTCCAATTAAATTTTTTTGGAACGTCTCCCAAAAAACCTACTTTAACCACTTACACAAAATCACCAACAACTTCGTCGGACGTAGACGATATCTTCGGTGGCACAATAAAAAACACAGAAAGTACTAAATTCAACAACACCGAAGAACATATGGAAAAAATTATATTTTCTAACTTTTATTTTCCTTCGTCGATGCAACAGCTTCGAGATGCGTCTTTGAATAGTTCCGAAAATGTGAATACTCCAGATATTCAAAATGGAACAATAGATCCTATCACTAGTCAAAGCTATATAACTTCAGTAAGTTTTGAAGTAAATAAAAAGAAAAG
Organism: Aquatica leii; assembly: GCA_035610365.1. Lineage (NCBI taxonomy): Eukaryota > Metazoa > Arthropoda > Insecta > Coleoptera > Lampyridae > Aquatica > Aquatica leii. Next base: position 50,650,437 of record CM069433.1, on the reverse strand, counting down.
TACATCAATGCAAGATTTCGAAGATATTAAATCGACAGGTAACACCGTAATTGATAATATGTCAGTGCCATTGCGTTATACAGATAACAAGCAACTTAGTGCGACTGCAACTACGAAGAATACTAAACTATTAGATTCGTTAACTATTTCCGTTCTTAATCATGCTAACTCTATTAATTACTTAAATAACGAACAAATTAAAAATAGTACGAGATCTAAACGAAACGTCAGAATCAACAGTAAGAAGATTCTCAAAGAAAAAAAGAGATTAAAAATTCGAAAAAGAAAATGAAACGAAAAATATTAAAAACATATACATAATACTACATTGAGCAGTAGATGCTCGAGGAATCCTGGTTTCAGAGCAATAAAGAAAAATATTTATAGTCGACTATAGACGTAGAACATTGAAATGCTTGTATATTATATAATATTTTAAATATATTTTTTTATTATCTTTTATCTTTTATTTAGGATAATCCAAATACAGTTCAAATTAAAGAAAAGTTATTAAAAAAATTAGAGAATTTATTTGTTCCTAAAGTCTATGTTCAAGCGTAAATTCATTAAATTAATGTTAACTGTTAGATAATGGATTTAATCAATAGAACATATCGATTCCAAAAAAAAATCATACAGAACTTTCAACTACATCATCATCTAGACAAAATTATGTCAAAAGCTTAACGTCACCTAGTTAATCCCAACGAGTGTTTGAAATCTGCACATTTTAAGAACACCTTCTAACAAGATAAAAACACGAAAAATCAACAATTGATTATATTTTAGTCCAAATAGATCAGAAAAAAATGATTCTAGATACCAGAGTGAAAAGAAGCTCATAAACACATAGCAATCACTATCTACTACTAAAAAGCATAGAAGAAAACAATTAAGAACAAGAAAAACATCGAATTCAAAACCATAAAATTAAAACACAAAGACGTAAGTAAACATAATATATATAACACAGTAACAGAACAAAGATTAAATGTACCCAAACACATATTGAAAACAGCAAAAGAAGCTTAAAGAAGTTTGTAAAACAATCATAACGTCAAACTTCATGGTTAAAAAAAAATTAAAAATAAAAAACAATGGAAATGTTATGAAGCGCACAAAATAAAAAGTTTAAAGATTTAGTAATGTCAGAAAGAAGAAGTAAATAATGAAACGTTTGCAACAAAAAGTGCTAAAATATTTAAGAAAAAAAAAAGTAACAGGATCACAACATATTACAGATAAAATGAAAAAATATTGACTAAAGAAAAATCAATGAAAAATGGAAAGTTTTATCTGGGAACGTTAGGTAAAGCGACTGTAACAGAGAAAACGATGAACAAGAACAAAAAGAAACCGCACATGAAAATATAACACTGACGAATTAGAAAAAGTAATTTAAAAATTTAAAAAAATGAGCAAAATAATTGATATTAACAATACGAAAATAACAATTTTGAAATACCCTTAAAAAACAAGAATTAAGAACAAAATTGTGCGACTTATTCAAAACACACAGTGCGTTAATTTGAAAACTTTGAAGAGGAAATATATTTACAACAAAAAACAACAAAAATTACATTCGACAATACGCAGGAGAAACCAAATTGACATGGTCAGTGGCACAATCTCACCTACCCATTCACCCCCGGTCACTCCAACTTTAAAAAACGTAAATTGCAACCCCTCACCCCTTATGACATCGTTGAAAAAGCCTTTAAAAATGCTATTCAGAAATACCAAAAAAAATGACATTCCACTTGACAGTTTTGAAATAATTAGCAAATAATGAAGTTTCAGGAGATGAAGTGAAATCTTATATGGAAAAGTAATTACAACAATTCGTTGCTGTAAGTCTTTTAGATCTGCTCCATAAATAGTAATCTAACGGTGTAAAATCAGGCGATAGCAATGACCATTCGACTGCTTCTCTACGACCAATCCATTTTCCTGGATAATGTTCATATAGCCACTGTTTAGTTTGCATGGCGTAACGCGGTAGAAAGATGCAAGTTTGCATCTAATTGCGACCCGCCATCTATTTGAATTTCCAAAATTTAAACAATCAACGGCTCTATTATGTATTCAAGCAAACTCACAAAAATCACCTGTATCGTCTCCTAGTTCTTGAAGAGTGTGCATTTTGTAAAGAAAAAACGTAAGTGCTTTTAAGACTTTCCGAATCAATTCAAGTGACCCTACCGTAAATTCTGCGACTTTGCGAAACGAAGTTGTTGGAAAATTTCAATTTGCACCCCTTCATCAAGAATTTTTAGCTGCTTTACCTAGACATTTTTATCAAGATGCCTTGCATTGAACGCAGTAGCCACCCGTAAAGCATATCATTTTTTTTTACTTGCGTTAAGATAAACTATTTCAACCCGTTCAGCAAATAAGCACGGGTTGACAATATCTCCCTAAACTTAATATTTGCTAATGATTTCAAAACTGTCAAGTGGAATGCCACTTTTTTGGTTTTTTGGTATTTCTGAATAGAATTTTTAAAGACCTTTTCAACAATGTATCATAAGTGAGGGGTTGCAATTTACATTTTTGAAGCTGGAGTAGCTGAGGGTGAAATGGTAGATGGGGGTGTGCCACTGACTATGTCCATTTAGCTTCCCCTTCGTATTGTCGATACGAGTTTTGTAATTTTTGAAATGATTTGCTGTTGTAAATATATGTATTCTCAACCCAAAGTTTTCACATTGACGTACTGTATATAGAGACAACAACAACTTTGTCGTCGAAAATATGTAGTCAGAACCAGTTAAAGTTAGAGGCGGTTTTATTTATATTAAACATAACCGAAATTAAAAAATGCACGATCAAAGTTAAAAAAGTGCATGTAGGATAAAAAAAAATAAGTAGTAATGCCACCAAACAAAGATAATCTAGAAAAAATCCATAGAAATACCGAAAAAAACATATGAAATGTTATAATAGATGACACATACTTACAGCAAGTAAACTCGACCGAATATTTAAAAACAGTACACAAAAGGCACAAAAACCACATTAAGTCATCCTCACTAGTTTTATAAAAAAAAGAGATTACGAGAAAACCAAAAATATAAGCATACCAAAGAGTGTTCAAACCAATTCTTATGTCTGCGAAACATGGGTACTAACAACACAACAAAAAGTAAAATACAAGCAGCTGAAATGAAATACCTGACAATTAGAAAAGAACACAGAAATAGAAATACAGAGATTAAATAAACACTAGAAGTACCAAGTGAATAGGTTTGCTGAGGTAAATAGGATCAAAAAGTGAGAGTTTGCCAAATAAACCACAAAACTTTAATATCATAATCAAAACCTTTCTGTTTGAGTTTGATTGCCTGCTTAACTTTTGGTTCCATAAAGGTTAGCAAATTTTTTTCACCGAGCAGTTGGTAGCACTAGAAATCACTGCATAAACAAAAGGACTGTAAGTCAGCTGCTTTCATTGGCGCATAAACTTTGAAAAGTACATACTCGTGTATAGGTCAGTTGGCATAATTAACTTCAACAGGTTAGCAACTAATGCACAATAAATGATTTTAGTTTATTTGTAAGCAAACTCAAAATAGAAAAATATTGTTTGCTCATTACACGTGTTTTCCGTTATGGGGAGAAAAGAATCCGAAGGTGGTGTTAATAGGATCAAGAGCTGGACATCAATACGATCAATATGTCTAAAGATTATAAACTTAATGTATAAAAAAAGGCATAATAGAGTTAAAAATGAGATTAATACGAGTCTAGTATACAAGCCGCGAAAAAAACTAAACTACTTACAAATTGGTGCTATAGAGATCTTAGCGTATTGGTAATTGGATTTGCAAATCCAATTACCAATATGCTAAGATCTCTATAGCACCAATTTGTTTATATTTTATACGTGAGCTCGTTAACCACGAGATGACGACAGCCACAACACTTTTATAAACTACTTACATCGCGCTGCAAACATAAATAAAAATGCAGACGTTAAAAACGAACGCCTTTCTACAGAACTAGAAGATATTCTAACCAGCAACATCATACACTACAACAAGACCAGTACCAAAAAGAATAAAAATTGCAAAGAAAAGATGCACATAACCGGAGAGATCATAGTAAGTCGTCAACCTCAATCAAGTTCCTGATTCTGGTAGTAGAGATTTGCTTCCATGTTATGTAGTCTACAAAGCCTTGAACAGGTATGACTTTTGGACTACTGGAATACAATCGGAATGGTTCGACAGATATTGTTTTGAGGATTAGATACATTTAATCGCCATACCATATTTGAAGAAGTTACCTGGCGAGAAGATAATGATTAGCAACAATCAATACAATAGTGCTCAGTGAACAATGTGATTCTCTGTACGGTAAAAAGATAGAGTTAAGTCCCTCCCATCAAATCCGCGCTAAACTGGAATATATTGTTTTTATTGGTTAAAATTTTCAAGTCAGTATTACAACAAACACCAGTATTTAATGACATACTTCAGTTTGACCTGAGTTTAATGGTCGACATTTTGGTGAATTTATTCACAGTTTTAAGTTTTTGTTATTTCCATTCATTTGACGAAATAGTATTTTTCAATACTTTGGAAGACATTTGTGTATATTCAGGTGCGTACTGAATTCTAATACTGATTCATTAAAGATTAATGTTAAAGTTACATTTTCTATTTTAGGTTATTCATTTATTTAATTATGGATCAAACTATGGCCCTGTCGCCACTGAAAAAACGAACAGTCCGGTATTTTTCGATTGATGACACGGAACGCATTCTAAATATGTTTAAAGTTAGTACCGAGAAACATCCCGATAAAGCTAAAACCCAAATTATCGAGTTTACTGCAAAAGCCGCAGGTAATATTAATTAAGTTATTAACATCTATATCGATTACAATTTTAGGTGCGTGTGTGTGTCTTGAGTGTTTTCAATATTATTCGTGAATATCAAGAAACACATGGCATTCAAGCACCAAAAGTGTATCGCAGACCACGATCAGTTTTGGACAACATCGAGGATGCAGCTAAAAATGCTATTCGACGTTTAATACATAGTTTTTTGAAAGAAATGAACCGCCAACTCTGAATAAAATGTTAGCGGCATTGCAGAAAACGAAAATCTACCTCAATTGAAAAGGACTACGATGAGTTTCCTAATTAAAGAAATTGGATTTCGGTGAGTGAACAAATTGTTAATTTATACATCTTTTAATGTGATTGTGGTTTTGCATTATAGATTCTCAAAAAGTTGACGCAAAAGTATTAAAGAAAAAAACGAGATCATTGCCTGGAGACAACGGTTTCCGAAAGTACAGAAAAGAGGGAAAGAAATTGTATTTTTTAGATGAAACCTGGATGAACGCTGGTCATACTGTAAGCAAAGTATGAAAAGACACAACAATCGTGACTCCGAGGCAGGCTTTCATCGAAAGATTAACGACAGGGATAAAAGACCCTTCCGGCAAAGGAAATTGTCTTATAATACTCCACATAGGATCTGAAGAAGGTTTTGTTAAGAATGGTTTGCTATGCTTCAAATCAATGAAAAATGGAGACTCATAAAGAAAATACTGGAGAAGTTTTCGAAAACTGGTTTTCAAAAATTCTAATCCGCTTGGCTGACAATTCTCTGATTGTGATGGATAATGCTTCTTATCATAGCAGGAAAACAGAAAAGATTTCAAACTCAGAAACGAAAAAAGCAGACATACAAGCTTGATTGGAAAGCAAGTCGATTGTTTACCTACCAGATATGGTAAAAGCTGAACTTCTGTTTCTTGTTAGAGAGGTTGTCATCATGCCAAAGTATGTAACTGATGAAATGGCAACAGAACAGGGTCATACTGTTTTGCGATTGCCTCTGTATCACTGCGAATTCAATCCTATTGAGTTGATATGAAGTCAACTATAAGGAGAAGTCGCAAGAAACAATACAACCTTTAAAATGAAAGACCATCACCAATTATTTCAGCAAGCTGTAAGCAATGTATCTGCAGAAAACTGGAAGAATGCTATTCGTCATGCAGAAGCTGAAGAAGAAATAATGTGGCAAACTGACATCGCAATGGAGATTATATTGGAACCGTTGATAATTCGTGTGGAGGATGACTCTTCTTCATTTGAATCATCCTAAATGTCTTTTTTTAATACAGAATGTTATTTAAACTCCCATAAAACATGTCATAATTTTAGTTCGTCAAATTTGTTAATATGCATATAAAAATTTAATGAAGCGCTTGTTTATACGCGTTTTACATGAACACATGAACTAGAAAGTTTTAATTTTGTACATTTATTGAAAATTATACGTTTTCCTATGTACTTTAATCGTTAATGCCTATATTATACATTACTCAATTTTTGAATTTTCGCTCTTTTACTAATTTGAGTCGTGTAAAGTTGTCTCTTCATACATTGGTTTAAATTATATTTTTCACGAGAAAATCCACCCACTTGACGCAACTCTTAGACGATGCATTTTTTTAAAACCATTTGATTTAAAAACACAATTTTCGGATCAAATAAATGCGGCGGTATACACATAAATGCTGATAAAGTGATGATGAAAAAAAAAAGACGTTTTCTCTGCCGATATCTAATAACCCTTACATCTCAAATAATTCAATTCAAGCATACATCTCAAATAGTCTGTTTCCTGTCAAAAAGGTTGACGTTAATATTGGTCAGTTAAACCAGAATGGGCACGAAGAAAACTTCTTACGAAAAAAAAAACTACTAGAGACTATTTAGGTTAAATGTACACTTTTCCTTGTGTGACAGATGAGTACGAGTTTACTTTCCAACAAATTGCTTGAAAAATAAATCCTCCAGAAAAATATAGAGGTCTTCTAAGATTTGAAGTTTAAAAAAATTTCAATAGATTTTGCTGTTACTTCTTAAACAAAAATTATTCTTTAAACCTAGAGTTCACATACAAAATTGTGTGATCCGTAACACACCACAATGGCAGATCAATAAGATGAGCAAACGAAAAAAAAATATGTGTGGGCAAGCAGTCGGCGTAAAGAATATTGCACATCAAGAATAATTAGCAAAGAAGGCATAGATTGTTGTTTTGATATGTCCAACAAAATTTTCTCTGTATTACTCTAGAGAAACACCGTTTTAAAGCTTATAAAAGTGATCCTATTCGCCCCATTTTACGGTACAATCGTTTTTGACTTATGCAAAATTAAAAAAAAATTGTAAAAAAATAAAAAAAGATAATCTAAACATGAAGTTTAAAACTTTATATATAGTTATTCACGCAGAACATTGTGGCCAAAATACATGAATTTAAAAGAGTTTCACTTTGGAGATATATAGGGGTCATTATGATGAAAATTAGGTAATATTTTGAAAAACTTCAAATTTCTTAAAAACGCTCAAGGCTCACACTTATTTTTATCGCAGAATGTGTGACATATGCAATCCTATATTTCATATTAAAAATATCCTATTGTATGTGACGACTATGGTTTTATTTTATGTTAGTTTATGTGATTTAAAATAGAGTTTTGCGCATGAGAGAGTGTGGTAGAAAGAGAAGAGTCGCAACAGGCAAAGAGAGTGGTTGCGATTTTTGATCGTAAGATTAAAAAAAAAGACGTAATCGTATACAAGGATTTTGGGTAAACATTAAGAAAACAAAAACCTTAGTGCTACTTACTACACGCAAAAATATTAAATTTCAATTACTAACGATACAAATAGTGATAACAAAAACAACGTGATTGGTTATCCACGAGCCCAATGGCATTTTTGTTCTAAAAAAATTAATGGAAAGTACGAATTGGATTTGTACATCATCAAATTGGGCAAATACCCTGTGAACGCGAATGAACAATAACAGTCCGCGCGGATCTTATGAAAAGGTTAATTATTAAGTATTACTTTATTTCTTTGTAGAATAAATGTATTCAATAATATTTTAAGGCGTCAGTTAAGATCAACGATATTTAGTATTTCATTATTATATTTTATGAATTGAATGTTTGTGTATGTTTCTATCTAACGTGTTTGGAAAAATACAAAATCTTTGCAAACTGTTAGGCAAGGACCAGTTGCGTTATGTACGCAACAAACATGCGGTCGCTACTATTATTTATCAGACAATTAATAAAAGAAGCGATAACTAACGACTAACGTATATTTATATTTACAAGTTTGTCAAATAACTTAAATTGTTTACAAGTGCGCCACAAAGGCTATAATTCAATTTACTTACAGGCTAGTTTCGGATAAATATAATAAAGTCAAAAAAAGGATATTGCCTATGCAACCACAATTGACACGAAACAACGTCTTCTTTTCCATATGTGCGTTTGTACAATTGCCAGATGCTGATACTTATGTACTATAATTACCCATAAGTGCGATCCAAATGACCATTGGTAGTAGTTAATTAGTCGACTGCATTCATGGGGACCAATTCTCGTATTTTCCAGTAGCCAAAATTAATTATTCGAATTCAAATCGGTACGAACCATACTATATAATTCCATCGAACCATGAATGCGCATTACATTCAAAGAAGATAACGGAGTCTACTAATTGTTGATGTCGATACAATTTTTTTGTTACAATTTTTTTACTACAAATTATTTTTTCTGTGACAACGTATTTCACTGGTTGTTGCATACGCAAGGAACACGGGATTACAAATTTTCTAATTAAAATTAAGGACGAAACAGTGTACATTTTTACATTTTTTTCTAACTGAAATTAATCATTCAATATTTACGAATACCCTGTAGAAAAAAAAATTTGCAAATAGCCGCGAGTAATAAAATTAAAGTAAAGAAAAGAAAAAACGTAACAAATGCAAATACAAAATGTTTCATTGAAATACGTACAAAGTACAAAAATTCTTGCTTTTAGGCTTTCGCGGCAGTCGTCCAAACTTGAAGTTTGATTTCCGAACTGGTTACCGCGTCGCTAATAAATTTGATTTCTTGACGTTTCGGTCATCATCCCTTTGCTTCTTCAGAAGATTTCTGTTTACGCTTGGGTTTAAGTATTTATACTAACTGCTCGTTCCTCTTCACTGCCCCGTAACCTTTTTGTTGGCAAAAGTGTAGAAGTTCGACAGCCCAAACTCAGAAAAAGCAACATCTAGGGCCGTCATCAACTTCTTCACGCTCACACTGGATAAACCATCTACGGATAAAAAGATCTCAAAAGCTATCAAAACATCATCGATGCCAACAGCGGAGCAAAGGAAGCTACACCAACGGATAGCAGAATCCTTCACCTCTACGGCCTTACTAAAATTCACAAACCAGAAATACCCCTTCGACCAATTGTCAATGCAACAGGTTCAAACAACAAGCTAGCGAAGTACCTGTGCAACAGTCTAGAGAAGTTCGCCGGAAAATCAGAACATCACATCAGAACTTAGAAGAACGCTGATTGGCTTGATACGCTTTTGCATCAACTTTACAGTGTTCACATTCAACGGATCCTATTATAAACAGACCCCCTTTGTAGTGTAGTCCCTGAGCAAACAAATCCTAGTGCACTTCAACAACCAACATCCAATTCGACATCAAGGTGAAAGACAACGGGAGCATACCATTTTTAGATGTCTTCGAAACCAAGAAGACCGAAGGTTCATTGGGTCACTGGGTGTACAGGCAACCAACACCCACGGACAGGTATCTAAATCTAAAAAGTGATGTGTGATCCAGAATTCTTGGAGGAGGAAATGAAACATCTACAACGCTGATACTTTTGGGGCTTTTCTAACACACTATATAATCTGAAAATAATTTAAAAAAAGTAACCACAATAGAATCCTGTATTTCCCAAAAGTAATTTTTTTTAAAGTTACGTATTTTGATCACAATATTCAGTACCATATAACGTGAATATGTATATAAAATTATACCGGAAACCTCACCTTTTATATTTTGTAAAAAAAAAAAATTTTTTTAAACATCATGTTAATCACAGAATTAGATGTAACTCAAATTTGGTAAAAAAAACTTTTGTAATTGCAATATTACTGCTTTAAAAAGCTATCAGAGTCTATTTATTAATAATTTTTAAGTTTTAAAACAGTTGAATCCTGAATTACATTATTAGTCATCTTACAATATTATAATCAAAAGCTTCCTAACCGCATGTTTTTGTTCGGGACTACACAATAAATTAAATAAGTATTATTTCAAATTGATCAATTTTTCATTATTTGTATTTCTTAAAAACTGTACTTACTTAGTTACTATAATCTTTGTATTTTTATGCTTTAAATAAAAATTGTAAACGTTACAACTACCAGTCCATTATTTCAACTAGTTGGATTAAAGTTTGAAAACAAGAAATGGAAAGACCCCAAATACCTAAACCTCGGACCTCTACAAATCCTTGCACTAAATGCCTTTTTCACAGCCAGAGATACACATTAAGTTTAATACTATCTTAAAGTGACAACACAGATTCCTTCCCTAAAGGGTTTTAGAAGAAGAATATAATGGAACTTGTTTTCACCTAAACCATTTCAAAACAACGGCCTGGTAAGTATTATAGGATTTCTCTATTAAGCCATTAAATAAAATGATTAAACTTGAGACATGTAATTATTTTAAACATTGTAATTTATGAGAACAGTGGTATTTATTTTAATTATCACACACAAATAAAGGTTTACTGTTAGTTAATAGCAATAAGTACATAGTAGTTAAGTAACAGTGACATCAAAGATGAATCAACAATACGAATTTATGGTATTGGTATTTATGTCTTATAAAATGCAAACAAAATCTTTTCTAGTATTCACAAACTTAAGTTTTGGTAAAGAAAAAATTAAAACATACCTGCTCCTTCTTTTGCATATTTATAATTAGGTTCTGCTTTTACAGGGACGAAACGTGAAAATGATTCAGGAAGAATTTCTGTGATTCTTTGGTAGTAAGATAATCTGAAAATTGAATAAAACTGTAAAGAAATATTGCTTACGTAATTAATTAATGTTATCATACCTCATACTCTTCATCATAGTTTCTCTAATAAATTTAGGTTTGGGATGTTCATTGTCTAATGTTAGACAACTTCCCCAATCTTCCCAAGACCATCGAAACTGAAAATTACTTAAATGATACGAAAACCAATTAACAAATCTATCAAAACACGAAACGTTCATAGAATCGATTCTCATGAATAAAATTTCTGTAGCTTGTGCCAGTACTTGTGGCATCGTTGAAGGCTGTAACTTACAAAGTTCTATTAATATTGAACCGTAAGCTATTTCCAAAAACCTTGGTGACGGCATATGAAATAACTCGGCAAAAATGACTTCAACTATACAATACTCCAAAGGTATTTTTAGTTTGTAAGGAAAATTTAATAAATGAGCGGCACAGTCTTTTCTTTCTAAATGATATAAGTCAATGATAGAATGTAAGTGTTCCTCAATTAAAAATCGTTCGATGGAATGTGCCCCAGGCATTAATGGTCCTTCTGGACAATCTGTGTAATCAAACATCCTAAAAACTACCCAAGGCATTGGGTACTGATAGGAATCATGATGAGGAGGAGGTAAAATAGTTGGTAAGCCATGTTGTAGAGCTTCACACAGTATTGAATCAAATGCTAAATATGGTCTTGGAATGTGTTTTTCTGCCCAATTATCCTGTTTTAATTTTCGAATTTGAGACCATAAACAATCCAAATATTCTTCTTGAGGATGTGGCATATCAATAGCCCAAACTCTTAAAGCATTATGATGTTTTTTGGCTCGTTTATTTAAGAATATTTCTATAGATACCAAAAGATGTTCTAAAGCATTTTCTTTTTTTTCGTACAACTCCCTACCAACCCAAGGTAAAGTACTTAAAATTGCAAAAACATACCAATCTCGACGCACTTGTGGTACATTATCTTCATTAGCAGCATCAATCATATTGTCTAATAATTGTAACAAAGAGGTAGCAGAGAGTACGTGACAATTAACCAAATCAGCTAAGAATCTCAAAGCGTACCTAGCAGCATCCCATTTACAACTTTTAAGAGAATCTTTAAATGTCCTAACCATATATTCAACAAATTCGCCTCCAAAATTATAGTTTTTAGCATTCAGTAATCCAACCAATGTAGTGTATATGGTACATTTCTCAGGCATTTTAATAGCACAATCAGTTAATATTCTTAAAATCTTATTTCGAAAAGTTCCTAAATCTGCTTCGAGTACACTTGCAAGTCCTTCCAAATTTGATTCTAACGATGAAGTGCTCTTTTCGCCAACTCGCAAAATAAGAGATTCTAATCTATCTTCAATTTCTTGATTTTCAGATACTCTGCGGCGTTTTCTATAGGCCCTATCTGAAAATTTAAGGTAAATTATTTTTCAAGAATTCTACAACATTAGCTATAAATTTGGGTTACCATATCCATCGTCCTCTTCGTGAACTCTTCGTCGACTCATTTTTTAAGTTTTATATGTTTATTAGAGTAAATAATTTAAACATAAATCGGCATTAAACAACTACTATGGCGTAGCAGTTACTGTCATTACTACCAGATTACTACCAACTTTTGAACTGCGAATTACCAACTTATGTATAGGATGTAGAATCAGTAGAATTCTATTAAAGCACCCTTATAAAGTAATAAAGGATTTTAAGAGCCTGTAATATTAATTTTAGATTAATACGTTTATATAATAAGTAACGTTTAAATAAAAGTGTAAGTTTGATATGATAAAACTTAAATGTACTACATATAATCAGTGTTGTAAATAGATAATTTTTAATTTATATAGATACAGATAAATTTTTTTTCTTGCAAGAATTATGTAGTATTAGATAATAGATAAACTATTTAAACTTTATATAGATAACAGATAATAGATGAAATAATCTAGGTAATAATAACGATAGATGGAGTTCATTTGAAGAACTACTATGGAATGTCGGAAATTACTGAAGAAAAACATACATATTGTAACTTGAATTTTACGAAACACTGGATTTTTATAAATTTTATTTAAATAAAAAATTATATATATACAGATACATTTAACTCATATATTTTAGATAGTATATAGATACATATAAATAGATAAAAAATATTAATCTAGATTAATTTATCTATATAAATTTATATAGATAATTTACAACACTGAGCATAATGTCACTAAGCGGAATATTATTACAACCATTTTTAAGTTTTATTAATTATTACAAAAAGTCTACTAATAATTTAGTACGTTAGCTAGTAGATGTAATTATTGTTAAACACACTATAATTATAACTGTAACTGTAAAAAAAATATAACACTTTAGCATTAACAATGTTTTCTTGAAGTCGCTTAGGCAATGACGTTATCAAATACTACAAAGAGTCTTCCATAATTTTTAGTTGTTTCTTGTTTTTTCAATAAATTTTACTTCTAGTTAATATTTACTATTTTTGGGTCTAAAAATAAATTAAGAAATATACAGTAACAAATCTGTATTATAGGACTTATAGGTTTGAAAATTTTGATACTTGTTTGATTATTCGGATAAACCCTTATTAGTACCTATGATAGAACCTAAAAATGATTGTAAAATAAAGAAATGCAAAAATTGATTAAAATACTTTGTAACCAAACACGCCTTAGTCCGTCTCTGGATAGCTTTGATCAGATAAGTTATACATGGGAACATAAACATAAACAATTTAGGATAATCTGAAAAATGTTAAGTAAATAGAATTTCACTTATTGCTACGTTCAGAACGACAAGTACACATAATGTCATGTAATTATGCTGACGGTTTGTCACCCTATGACGATAAGGGTATCCTGGGACTACCAGAAGTAATATTTTTTAGTAACCTGTACACACAGTTCTTTACTTTTAAGTTTTAGAAATTCGATACACCTGAAAAAGTTAGCGAAAAATGTAAATTACTTTCAGATTGGATTAAAGAATCTCAGCATGTTGTTGTTCATACTGGAGCGGGAATAAGCACTGTGGCTGGAATACCAGATTTTCGGTAATTGTTGATTTTTTTTATATACATTTATCAAAAATTGCGTTTAAAGGGGGCCTAATGGTGTATGGACATTAGAAAAGCAAGGCATGAAACCTAACATTAATATTTCATTTGATGATGCGATACCAACAAAAACTCATATGGCCTTAAAAACGTTGGTTGATGCTGGCTATGTAAAGTTTATTGTAAGTCAAAATATAGATGGGTTGCACTTGAAGTCTGGTTTAACTCGTCAGCGTATAGCTGAATTGCATGGTAATATGTTCACCGAACAATGCGGTACATGCAAAAGGTTTTATCTGTATAACGTCGACTGTACCTTAATTAAGCTTTTTTAGGCAATTTGTGAGAAAATTTGCTACAACAAGTGTTGGACAAAAGTTGTTAGGAAAAACATGTCCATCTTCTTTATTGGCTCGACGTGGATGTCGTGGAAAGATTCAAGACACTGTTTTAGACTGGGAGGCTAGCCTACCTGATGATGACTTAGTTATGGCTGATTATCATTCTAGGTACAGTTTTTTCTTTAATAATTACAATCAAATACCACTGGAATTGCAGTCAGAAATGTGTTAGATAGCATGGTCAGTTAAAAACACATTTTTAGAAAAAGTATTCTAGTTTTTGCTAGAACAAATTCATTTACATTTATTAACTTGTCTCACATTGTGCAAGTTTTTAATATTTTTCAAATATGCTTATGTTGTTCATACTTTTTTGAGAAAGTGTTAAGTTTTGCAATTAAAAACACTATTTTTGGTAATATTTCACATTTATACACTAGCAGTATGTCTACAATAGTTTCACCATTTTTTTTCCAGTTGCACATAAGTGAACTAATGTTTTTTGTCACGCGACTTTTGTGTATTAATTTTGTATTATTTTAGTGTTATCCATCCAATTTTTATTGCACCTAAAGCTTATTATCGAAATCGTTTTTTTTGTTTATCCTTATTTGAAATTTATGTGTGGTACATATGATGTGTCCCATTAGTAACCTCTACTAGGTCATATATGTCCCAGTAGGGATGTGGAAATCGAATTATTTTTTGTGCAAAAGTTTATTCAGAAGCCTTTACAATTTAGGTATGAAATGTTATCATGGTACGAACTTCAATTTCCTCTTTGTACATCTGAAGCATGCGATTCTTTCCTTGCATTGGTAAATGATATCTTCTTCCGTCAAATCGGTCAATAATGCTATCGAAAATTTTATGGTTGACTTCATTATATAATACGGAAGAATTTATGACTGCAGTTAACCCATGTAGCCACATACGTAATAGTTACGTACATTTTACGTGATAGAAATACGTAATATTACGTACTAAATACGTGCAAATGTCAGTCAATTTATGTAAAAACGTCACATTTACGTCTAAATTTATGTACATTTCACATGATAAATTTGCACATTATGTACGTATATGTGTACTGTAGATATTCACAAACTAATTTGATATACAGACTGAATATTTTTGAATATATAAATAACAATAAACTCTTTCTGGTGCACTTGACGCCAATTTAAATAAAAAATAAATTTAAAAAAAAAATACAAACACAGTGTTAAGTTCGACTGCTAAAGACACTCTGACAGGCGCAAATAAGTAAAAATCTTAGCGGCCAGCGAGAAATCACTGCCGATGACTGCAGCAAGTGTCCGAATTATAGAGATACGTCCGTATTATGACTTAAAAATAAGTATCCGGATTCTGGGTGTCTGGATTTAAATGTGTTCGGATTCTAGAGGTTACACTGTTTAGTATTTAACTTTTATGTAGTATTCGTCACTTTACTAGATTCATTTGTAAATTTACTGGTACAGTTACAGACTATTTAAAATGTTGCCTGTAAAACATCTACCTATCACGTACCTTTTTATAATGATTTTAGATACTTCATACGTTTTAATTATCTAATGTATTTTCTATGCTGACCACACTAGAACCGGCGCAAGGCAGGTCCAGTGCGTTCGCCGGAACCCGGTCTCGTGTTTTGAGAGACTCCATGGTCTACGAAAATTATCCAATCGCTAAATTTAAGTGTAAGTTTTATTGGCTTTGAATGAAAAATTTTTAACCACAAAAGTGTAGGTTTTCAATGTTTACTCAGGTCCAGGAAATTTTTTTTTATTACGCTAACTTTAATTTTGAAATTTCGTAATCGTTACGTACTAGACACGAAAAATGTTACGTGGGAGTTTGAAAATAAATCGTACGTGACAGTTAAGTATCATTTTGGAGTTATTACGTAAATTACGAATGAACACCAAAAATAAACGTAATCGTTACGTACGCTTGTCACTTGGGAAGTAGTTTATAAAAAACTTGTTGCCTTCATTCTCTAGATTTCCTATCAAAATCATAGAGTGCAGTTAGATAATCTGATAGTTCAACTCCTCCCATAAATTCGTAATCGGCAATAAAATTTGGGCATTGATTAAAAGATTAAAAAGACGCCAAGGTTAGAAACTAGAATGGAAGATACCGGTTAAATCGAACACTGAAATAGAACACATTAAAACACTGGTTATAACGACAAATATATTTATTTTTAACGAAAGAAAAAGAGGTTAAAAAAATGTAAGGAAGGCAGGATTATATATATATAGTAACAATGAATAGTTCCATATATATCACAGTTATAGCGTTGATACAGTTACCGTAGTACAGTATAACAAAATCAAGTAATATGTAATCTTAGACTTAAACGTCGATTTAATGTGAAGCTAGTGAATTCGTAACCCGAAACAAATCGCACTTAGCGTAAATTGAGACCGCACAAACAAAGATCTGCGTGCGTTAATTGTGATATCTATACATAAGTCGCACGTATTTTACGTTCGACAAATACACAAATTAATAGAAAGAAAAAAAGGTACTCACGTTTATCTAAGACATGCGAATAGCTATCTGCATGCTTCAATCATCCCCTACAAATCGCTAAGAAAAATAAAGTCATAATTAGATATACGATGGTATCACAATTAGGTTGCTTGTCGACAAACAATGAATCGTCGTAATCAAATGCGTCTAGTATCCGAGTGGTTTTCACTATTTTTACCGCAGGTGTGCCTTCAAGGTTATTCGAACATTACCTGAAATATAACGACTTACCACCAGATTATGTTTCAGAAGTGGTTTAATTAACTAATAGTCTCTTTTAGTACGTGCTGTAGTTATAGTTTTCAGCGGAAGATGATGGATTGACATGAATCACTCCAAATTAGCCAACACGTGGCGGTATCCCAAGTCGGTAACACAATTACGGGAAAATTAAAGTAAATCACAAAAATATGAATCAATGCTTACCTCAGGAAGGTTTTTACAAAAGCAGCGAAACTATCTGTCAAGAAGCAACCACTTGACAGCGCATCGCTCTGAATATAGCGAAAAGTGGGTGATACGGTACGAAAATCACACTAAAACACTTTAAACATAACAATTTGAATATCGTATTTTTACCAGTCTTCGTTGTTCAATTTACTTCCGATATTTCTTTTGAATGGCAGTTGCTAAGAATCCTGCCAAAAACTGGCTATGACACCTAATGTAACAATAATTTTGCGATCTCTTCTGTTAACAGCATTTATGGCTGGTAAGATTCTTCTATTTTTCATACATATGCCAGCTACAGCAAATAGCTTTTTTTTGTTAGATCAATAATCATGAATTGATGGCAGTTGGTTATACAAACATACAACCGATAACAATCATAATTTTGTCTGCATCCATCGCAGGAATTTTCTTTCATAATGTTGATGCGCTTATTGGTGTTTTCGAAAGAGTTGAAAAATATATCCAATTTTGAAGAATTACTGCTTATCTTTGCCAACAACATTGCATCTCGAATTCCCGGCATGGTTTTCTGCGGTTGGAAATGTGTGATGTTTTCTAACAAGGCCGGAGCTTAAAATATTTTTCTTGTTGTAATTAATTCATCAGGAAGACGGATAGGTTCGCCATTAACGAGTTCAGCTGCGGAAGTCCCAAGTAGAATTGAGTATTGTTGTTTTTTGTGACATTGAATCACTGCTTAAATTGTCGGTAGAAATGTTTTTTGCTTGTAGGTGGTAATCTGTTCGTAGGTTCTGTTTAGTACCCATAAGTTGATTAAATAACAAACATTTAAATTTTTGATCTTTTACGTTGTTACGCGTATAGGTGTTCCATCAAAGTGCGAGCAACGGTATCGGCTGCGATGTTTTTGATGGCGTGAGCTTTGATGAGACGACTTGTAGGTCGTAACATGTGGCGGAAAGTTTTTGGAACGAAAGGGGGAACAGGTGGTGTAGAGAGATTGCAGTAGACGGCTATATCGGTGTTCAGAAATGTCATTTGTTTAAGCAGCAGTGAAGTTCCGGGACGTAGATGAGTCTCCAAATCTTCGTCATGTATTTGTGCTTTGGCGGCGTTGGCAAAATGGATTAGAGGCGTTTCAATCTTGTTGACACGGATCGTGCATCTGCGACATTGTTTTATGTGCCAGAGATGAAGAATATTGGTGATAACTTGCGCCGTAGTGCTTTGTTATCATGTGTCACTTGGCAGTTGCACTATGGGAGTGATCATGTCCGGGTCGCCACTATGGCGTCATGTGCCAGGTTGGCAACATGAGCCTATTTGCATAATAAGTTTATCGTTTCTTTAGAAGCATTTAATATACTACAAAAGCATGCGTAAAACTACTTACTATCTATCTATAAGTCATTTACGAAAACTATTTATAGTAAAATTACAATGTCAGCAAACTTAGTTTTTATGTGGGGACCTATAATTTCAATAAATTTATCGAAAATAACAAACTCCATTACCGAAGGTTTGCATAAGCAAACACGTGAGTGGATCTTCTCATTTTGCGAGAGGTGTACCATAAACTCTCCTACACGTAATTGAGTTTCCAATTAATCGAGTGAGTAAGTTTGATCTGTACCAACAAAAAAATGAAGAATGAAAAGTTTTGTATAGTTCATGCAAGCAAAATCGTCATTTGATTTAACCAAAGTTTTTAATGTTGATTCTGTCTGTAATTATTCATAAACAATTTCAGACAAGAGATTACGAATGTCTTTTTTGACAGTTGCTACTTTTTAATTCAAAACATTGAGGCAATTCCAAATTATTTTTTAAGTATATTTTGGCGTGTAGAACAAACTTACTGATTATAAAGTATTAAGCTCCAATTTCGTCTTAAAGTTAACGAATCAAAGAGTTATGTGACAGATTTAAGAAATATGTAATTTTTCTTTTTCTTAATTGATCTTTTAAATTTAGATTTTAGTTGTGCGATAATTTTAAGTTCACCAGTTGTCACAGGTTTTTTCTATTCTTGAAATATCAGTCTACTTAATAGTTCTTTATTGATACGTTAATTGAAGTCACGTTATCAGAGAATTTGATTGCATTACTTAAGTCTAATATATTATGTGTATTTAAAATGCCCAATATATTAAAGTTACAAGAATTCAAAACCTGTTTTATGATAATGATGTTTTAGCGTTGCAGATTTAAGTATCGCATTGGGCACAACTTTACAAATTGTACCTAGCGGAAATTTGCCAACATTTACAAAGAAGTATGGTGGTCGCTTGGCTATAATAAATTTACAACCAACTAAGCACGTAAATATTTAAATAATTTCACATATTCTTCACTGTGTAAACATTTGCAGGACAAAAAGGCAGACCTTATTATTAATATGTATGCAGATGAAGTACTATCGAAACTAATGAAGTGCTTGGGTTTAGAAATTCCCGAATATAGCGAAGAACTTGATCCAACGAAGTCTAAGAATGATGACATTATTGAATGGAATTATTTAAGACCAAATATTAGTGATATGAAGGCAATGTATAATACTCATGTAAAGAAGTTCAAGCAGTTGAAGTTGGAGAAAAAGTTGAAACGGGAAAGTGACGATATTAAAACCGAAGACAAAAAGTTTAAAGAGGAAAAGTTCGTTAATGTTGAACTTGTTGAAAAAGCATAATTGGTTGATCTTGTTCAATAGTCTATTTTAATATGCACATTTCATAATTATTGTAAAATATTTTTTTATATATTATGAAAGACTGAATTTGTAAAACGTCTTGTAAATAACGCAACTTGTTATTATAATACATGCATGAAAGGTAACTAAAATTTAGTTTTATTTTTTACCTATTTTTGTATGTTGGAATCAAGTCAAAGATAAAGCAGAAACATTCTTAAGAAGCCGATAGTATGATCAGCAAAAGAAGATATTTCTGCAATTATATCCATTTCTTTCAATCGCGATTACACTTTTTAAGACATTTATAAAATAAGTTCCTTTTATAGAAGGCAAACTCCGTTTAATTTTAAACCTAATTTGTCTTATTAATCTTAACTGTATATAAACGTAAGCACGCGGGCAATTTACTGAGAAACAACGGGGTTTGAAATTGTACCATACAACAGTAGCATTAAATGAATAACTTGTTTGTTTATAATTAACAGACGAACCATTTCAAACAATAAATAATATAAGCAGTAAGCAAAAAAAAATAATCAAAAAAATGTATATCTAACATAGTCAATTTAAACGTGGCGCGAGTTTTAGTTGGGTACTTTTAAATCTGCGATATTGGTATCCGTGACATTCTTTTAATGTCGGTTTTTGGTAAAATCCAATGCTGAACGACATATAAATATCGTTAATTATATTAAGCATCGTCCTTAAAAATTTGTTTATTTGAATTATAAACTGAAAAACGAACATGGCAGATAAAGTAAGTACAATATTTTTTCTTCAGCGTAAAAATATACGTTAATTCTTTTAATTTCCATTACGACTAACCTACTCTAAAATCTAATTACAATTTTTAGGGAGACGAACTTGTTAAGAAGAAGAGGACTTTCAGGAAATTTACTTATAGGGGTGTGGATTTAGATCAACTCCTCGATATGCCGAAGTACGTGTTATAACCTCAAAGAAAAATCTATTTTAATATATACATTTTAGTGAACAACTTATGGAATTAATGCATGCTCGTGCCAGGAGGAGATTCAGTAGAGGTTTGAAGAGGAAGCCAATGGCTTTGGTTAAGAAATTACGTAAGGCGAAAAAGGAAGCGCCTCCAAATGAAAAGCCAGAAATCGTTAAAACTCATTTGAGGAACATGATTATTGTGCCAGAAATGGTAGGCTCGATTGTTGGTGTATATAATGGTAAAGCATTTAACCAAGTTGAAATCAAACCCGAGATGATTGGACATTATTTGGGTGAATTTTCTCTTACATACAAACCTGTAAAACATGGTAGACCTGGTATTGGTGCTACTCACAGTTCACGATTCATTCCTCTCAAATAAAATGTATTTACTTAAGTTATAGATCAATAAATTTCTTTGAGAGAAAGATTTTACTTTAAGCGTTTTGATTTCTGTGAAAGTGATAAATGTTAATTCATGTACAGCTAAGAACAAGCTGATTTGTTGATCTTATGATTGTAATTTGAATACATATAATTTTTTTGGCCAGCAGTCCTAAATGATTTGCATACTTGATGAAAATGTCAAATAAATGCGATAAGTTTTATGTATCAATACTTTTATAATTTATAGCATTCTTGGTTTGACATGGAATCAGTTGTCTTTTCGAATACATAAACATTTTATGACTAAATTTCAATGTAGTAATTTTTTACTAGACAGGTTCAAGATAATTTAGTTAATTATCTATGTAAGCTAGACATTAATAAAATAACAAAATAATTAAAATAAAATCTAATCAAAAGCACCACTTAGAACTAGTTCTATTGCCGCTTGCACATCACCAGAAGTTGTTTGTAGAGCTCTAATATTAATTGCTTCATTAACTAGTCCTATTTCGCGCATTTGTTGCAATTGGGGTTGTAATCTTCTAGTCATAGCTTCAAATGTTTCAGCCACAGTTGATGCCAATGGTGATGAATTAGCATTGGAGGAAGAATTTTGACTTTGAGAAGTGGCGAACGCTTGTTGCATTGCACTGTTGAACATTTCCGATGTAATGATGTTACTAGTTCCTCCTGTAGGAGTTGTTGTATTCGCAGGTGAACTTGGCAAAGCAAAAGTAGCATTAGTTGCATTGGCAATAGCTGCAGCTAATTGTGCTGTTGTTATTGCATTGTAAGATGAATTTCTGGTTAATGGCGTTGGATCTTGAGGTGATTCGTTAGGAGATTCCATGTCTTCATCCTCAGAAAGAGCTTCTAAAGAATATGAGTAACCAGAACTTGTACCTGCTTGAGTATGATGACCAGCTGTTGCTTCTTCATGAACGTATGATGCAATTCGATGAGCTGCTTCTATTAAAGTGGGATGTAATTCTGCGACTTTACGAACAGTATCTGGATCTGCCATTTGAATTATAAGTTCAGGATCACGTATCATTGCAATTGCAACTGGATCTTCCGATAGACCGGGTGTTGCAGATACTATATTATCAAGCACCTCTGGACGTGATAGTTTCTGTAAAGCAGCACGGTAGCCAGACGACAACGAAAATCCTCGAAATGCTACCACTAATTGTTGTACATCAGTTTCAGTCAATTTCCGTGCTTGTATATTTGTTGTTGAGACTTTTTTTTCTAAAACATGAACAGTAACTCCCGACTTAACTCCACACGAAGATAAAGAAGAATCATCATCTAAAATAACTCCGCAATACACCAATTCTATAATCAATCGTAATTAAGAAATAAAAACATTAACTACTATAACCTCAAATACCAATATTTTGTTTCCGAACGTTAATTTTCTTTGCAGCCTCGTTTTTAAAATCTCAACTTTGTCTTCTAAATTTACATTGTTCAATTTAATTCGCTGGTATTGATTAGGGTGCACCCTTACACCCAAAATAATATTATCACACATATTTAAAATTGACGTTTTTTTTATTGTGTATTATGACAATTACATTTCTTTTCCCGTTCAATAAAAATTCCACTTACCGTATTTTTGCAATAGTTAAATGATGTCCCAACTAAAACCTTTATAAAAAAAATGTAACATCAATTCTTACAAGAAGTAAAATTTACTTCTAAAATAAAATTATAAGTTAAAATTAGTAAAAATAAGAATTAGAAAACAATTTTTTTGTTTTAAATGTCAGTTTTATTTTAAAATTAATAGTTGATGAAAATAATTATCTTCATTTTTAAAAAAGATAATACAACTAATACAAATGTAAGCTCATTGAGTAGACTTGCTTTATAAAATTTTAAAATAAAAATGTATCAAATAGTAAGTATGCTGCTATCTAGTAGTGTAAATTTAAACTCTGAGGAATAATTTGAAAGAAGTATAAGTTTAATACTTTGCTAACGTAGCTTTCAGTTCGAACGTTATTAAACAGATGACTAATAAATTTTTTGAATTTGTACAGACGAATTTGAATAATAGTATATTATATATCAAGGTTGAGAAGTGCATCATTATAACCTAAGCGATAGATTATATCGCGAGACGCGAAGCGTCGAGGGATATAAATCGCGCAGGTTATAATGAACTTCTCAACCGTGTTATATATACAATTTTTTCCACTACTAGAATTATTAAAACCTTTCTACCTGTTAATAAATCAAATTTAAAATTCAAGATATTAATTTTAAATTAAAAATCAAGTCAGTAATTCTGACAGTTGTCATTAGATTAATAGAATTAATTTTGACGTAATTCTTAATTGTGATTTTAAACACAAAAATAAACAGATAACGTAAGTTTTTATTGCTAAAGTTGTTTAAATTGTTTAAAAACATTATTATTTTAAGCATTGATTATATCTAAAACATATTTAACTCAATACTATTCACATTTAATTAAGCGCGAACTTCAAATAACTTACTTTTTAAAATCAAATTAATTTATTAATTGAGCGATTTGAAAACTTAAATTAGCATTAAATAAAATCTCTTGCTCTTGGTACGCAGTTTGGTAAACTTTTTTTCTTTGAAACTGTTGTAGTATTATCAGAACATGTAAATATGTTCATTATTAACTACTAGTTAATAATGAAATATTATTTACCTGCGCTTAAAAAAGTACAACTTCACGGCCTTCTATTATACGTAATAATGCAAGCGTATACAACTAGTAGTGGAAAAAAGAATTTAAATATACGTATGCTTATAATAAAAATAAAAACAATAAAATGATTTATAATATTATTGTTAAATTTTTTAAATAATTCTTTATAAATAGGTACTTACTTAACTTGATGAAATGTTTTAAACATCGCAATAAATAATTATGTAAGAACACGAATTGGGTACTTTAACTGTATATGATAATAATATTTAGTGTCTGCTTTAACATTTTTTAATAAAAAATTATGTTTTAAAAAAACCTAAAATATTAACGCAACGTAATTTTGTTTACAATCGGAATAACTTGGTCATACATTTGACATTCATATATAAAATTGTAGTTGTATACATATATGTAGTATGTAACGTTTGGTATATTTTTGGTAAGTAAAATTTCATTGTACAAATGTAAGTAGCAAAAAGTTCTGATCAAAACCTGTGTCAAAACTATATTCAGTAAAAAAACAAGAAATTAAGTAATGTAGAAGGCGTCTTGATTTTTAATATATATATTCATTAAAACATTTACAAACTTGTACAAAACTTTAAAAACTAAAACATAAGCGATCAGGATCAAAACATAAAAAAGAACAGTATGAATTATAAACCACGAATGTGGCGGTAAAAACTTCTCTCTTCAACTTCCGTTTTCGCCAACTAAAACTAAATAGTATTTTCATCTTAAATAACAAGCCTACTGTCCTGATAATTACGATATTCCAGGATCATAACTATCTTACAACGATTTTAAAATAAATAACCACTTTTTTTGTTAACCTATGGTCCGTTAGACTTGGGAAAAAGTTTTCGATTATAACCTGAGTGAATATCATGATTTTTTATTACTACGCAATCATCAAGTTGGTAAATAGTTGGTTCTTTACGTTTACTGTCATAGGTCTTTTTATTTTGTTCTTGGACTTTATTCATGTTACTAACAGCATTACTTCTAATATTTGTCAAATCTCTTCTACAACAAACTCCTTTTCTAAGAATCATTAGCAATTGAATATAATTAGTTGTATCGTGGGTTTGCTAAACGAAAGAGCCTACATCGATATTATAGCTGTGATATTACTACAGCTCAATTTTGCAAACAAGATAGTCGAAAAAATGTCAACTAAAAAATTTACTTTGAAATTTTTGTGGGGATACATAATTTGTACAATCATATTTGAGAATTCGAAATTCGTAGATCATGTAAATTATGACAGTTTACAGCTGACATTTTCCGCGTGCGTTTTATTAATTACTAATTCATTTTATTATTATTATCAGTTTTTTTGAAGACTACTTTGTTGTTTTATTTGTGAAATACAGGTATGTATTTACAAATGTTAATAACATGTAATTTTAATGTAAGTTTTATGTTTGAAGATTATCATTATTATGGCTACAACTACGAAGAAAACTATTTATTCTGATGCTCAAAACATTATTAAAAATGTCATTTAGTTCTTTGATAGTCAAAAAGCTGCTGGTGAATGGGCATTCCCTTTGGACAAAACAATCAAACTTGCAGCGGCTGCTGTTGGGAAATCAGTGGCTATTATTTTAAGAATCAGAAAAGAAACTGCTGTAGCTGACGGTGATCTACTAGAATTACTTTCGAAAAAAAGAAGAAGCGTAGGGTGCAACAAAAAAGTAATGGATGAGTGCGATTTAGGATTTTTAAAAAGAATGTGCAAGAGGTTTACACTGTTGACAAGCAAGTGCCAACGTTAAAAATTTTAGAGAGTAAGATGCAAGACAAGATTAATTATACTAGCAAACAAGATATTATTTGAAAACATATTTTAAGAACGGGCTTCAAATTTGAAAAATGTAAAACCGACAAAAATTGCTCATGGAACGCATGGAACGTAGCTTGGCGTTCTCGTTATCTACAAAAGTTGAGAACAAACGCTGCTTTAAAAAAAAATAAAAAACCGATTACATATTTAGACGAAACTTTTATTTACCCATCTTATGGGGTGAGTAAGTGCTGGCAGTAAAAGTACTAACCAAGTGTTATAAAGCTGAACGTTTTGGTTAGCGGTACATTATTGTACACGCATGTGGTGCGTATGGATTTGTAAACAACGGTTTATTAGACTTATTAATTTTTAAATCTAAAAGCAAATCAGGAGATCAGCACGACGACATGAATCATCACAATTTTATGCAGTGGATTGAAAAACAGTTAATCCCAAATGTTCCTCCAAAAGGAATTGTTGTCGGTTGGTGTTTTAGTGCATAAACAAATTTATTTGATAAGTTTTTAGTACCTTGAATTTATTTATAATGTATAAAAATCATCATTTATAATTATTATATTGAATTACTAAATAAATTAATAAAAAGTTTATCGAAATTAAAATATCACTTTTATTAATTTAAAATTTAAAACCCCATCGCGTGCATATCTATGCGGTAAATTAAAAATATTTATTTTATGCAAAAAAAAATTAATTTTATTCAAAAATTTATTAAAAAAATGTTTTCCTTGTATTAAAAGTTTAAAAACGTGACGTTATCTCAACACCTTTATCATCGTGATTTACAATGATTTACCCACTACCTGTCCACTACGCATTGTGTCAAACGGCAGGAATCTTTCGGTAACACACGAATCGACTTTACAGTATCAATCAACATGACTGATAAGGCACAAAATTGCTAATCTAACTAAAAAACTATAACGTTATCGCTTTTTTGGTAACACAGTCTTAGTTCATAGTTATGATTAGTGTGCGGATTTCTGGTATTGAATTACTGTTTCCACTATAATTAATTAAGCAGTTAAAAATACATCTAGAAATAAATGAACCAATTAATTTTGTTTTCACCACATTCCTCTGATAAAACCTAAATGCGGAACGTATAAAAATTCATAATGAATTTGCAAAACTGACGTGTTCACAAAAAAATTATTGAAAACGATTTAAATAATTTTTGACTGTTTATAATCGATCATCTCTTATGATTTAATCAATAATAGAATTGTCAAAAAGATCAATCAATAATTCTACAAAATAACCAGAAGTATCAATTTATCAGTTCTTTAATTTAGACATATGTAAATTTTGACTACATAGAAATACCAAAATAAGTTTTTTGTATAGATTCTACATGACTATTACCATCTCTTATGTAGTTGCATTGTTTCAGGCGCCACTTAAAAAAAAATCGGGAAGAAAGTATAAAAACTGGCTAAAGAGGGCCAAAGAACGCCGGGATCGAGAAAATAAAAAAGTGAAATAATCTCTAAATTTATTTTAATTGAATATATGAAATGGAACTTTTCTTGATAAAAATATAATATATTTATAGATAGTAGTAATTACGAGAGCTCGAGTAACTGATTGCTTAAAGGCGTATGAATTAAACAACAGAAAACGTATCTCGCCCAACACACGTTGCATTGAAAGTATTGATCGACATATTAGGCTATTTCCTTTCTCAATTCTTGTTTTTTACTTAACTAAGTCACACTCGAGCCGAGAGACGTCCCGTCCCGTTGCGGATGTGTAAAAATGTCCTAGGGATGCACACAGTTGTGACAAAAAAACGACCCATGAATGTCCCTACAACGTACAAAACACCAAAATGGGATCACTTTGGGACATCCAGTGATCCGCAACATTATGTCCCAGGAACGTCCTTTGGAGATCTTTGTGTTGGTTGGGTGATTCATGGGAACCTGACATAAGTTTGGAAGAAGAGAAATATGAAAGTGATTAATAAAATTGTTTAAATAGGTACCTGTTCAATTAATTTTGATTTTAATTTAAGCATTAATTTGTGTTGGTAAAAATTGCAAAGCAAATAACTTAATCGTTCATTCAATAAAATATAAAACTTGAATAAATTTAAAATAAGCAATAGGAATTTTCTAAATCTTGAGTTATTTAAAACTGTTTCTGTAAAATTTAATATTGTAATACAATATTTCTTTTATAGATATGTTCCTTTCTGATTTTGCAAGAAAAAAAATAGTTACACTGGTTATCCAACAATATACATTTAAATTAAGTGCCTAAATACTTTTTTGGAATTGTACCTTACCAGCTGGTGTAACGCCATTATCCCCTCTCCAACTATCTTGTTTGCTGTGTGGACCTGTATATTAGTCGACGAATCTATAATTGTTATTGGTCTAACATTTTCTTTGTTGATTTTAACGACTATTTTTTCTTGTGTGAGTAAATATATTGTTGTTAAAAGTTGTGTTTTGCTAATTTTTTCCTTTAGTGATCGACAAATTTAAACAGGCTGTGTATTGAGTAATATATTTACTTGTTGTGTCGCCTTTTTAATTTAGTGTAGGATTAGCACACCGAGACTTGCGACCCGCTTGCCAAATCAAACTGAGTTAGTCGCTTACCATTAAGTTTCGAGAAAATTCTCGTAACAATACCAATTAGAATGTCACAATGTCGAACAATTCTTGTTTATTAGTGTATTTAATGTATATTAGTTTATATTTTAGAAGTACATATTAGTAATTTTAATTATAATTCAAGAATTTTTTAATAGACAATTAAAGCTTCTTCATCTGACAGGTTTAGTTAGAATCGTTGCATTTAGTAACCGCAGTATTGTAGATAGGCAACATGCAAATCTTATTCATAAAATACTTAGTTGTAAACACAAGATCATTCTTTTAACAATTTGAGATATGTACAAAATCAAACCAATACTATATATAAATCGTAAAATTATAATTTACATTCAAAAAATACGTATAATTTAAGTTAAATATTGAACATGCGGACGGAAATTAGTTACACAAATAATGAAAAGTCAAAAAACGCGGTACTAAAATTAAACAGTATATCATTCTTTGGTAACTTTATAATATATTGCAAAAGTGTTAAAATTTATCGTTGAAACAAAAGTTCATGCTCTTATTCATTTCAACGCACATAAAATATTTCTTTCGCTCTCGTTTATCTACAAAAGAAAGGTAATCAGCAAAATAGGTTGCTACAGTGAAGTTCTCGCTTCAACCTTCCTCTTTCTATAACTCTCTCGATCGCACTTGTAGTAAATTGCCTGTCATCATTCTAACATTGCAGAACACTTCATTTCGACGTCAAACTTTAGATTGAGCGAGTAAAAAACTTTTGTCTTTGTGCTTTTTCAACGTTTACTAACTCCTTTTATCATTGAGAACCATAATGAACGCATTACTAAAACCAAGTTGCAACTTTAAAAGTACCATTCATGAACAATCAAAATTAAAGTTGAAAAAGCTAATTTTAAGATTTGGAATGTAACCTACTTACTATTTAAACCGCGTATTCACAAATAAACTCAAATACCTACAGTACATATTTTAATACTACACAAACCTATACATACTTGTCTAAATTCATACTTTGTATTAAATCTGAAAAAATACAGCATTTAAATATCAATAATTGTATAAAAAAAAGTAAAAAAAAAACTACAAAGCCCGCATAACAATGACAAGTCTCCAAAGTGTGAAATATACATTTTAAACAGTTTTTTGGTAGTCATCACATTTTATCTGAAATATATATAAGCGTATAAATTTGTAAAAAAAGGTGAAAAATGCAATTTATTCATTTCAAATTCGTCAGAAACTTATTGAATACTATTCTGGCGACGACTTTGTTTGAAAAAGATAAGACTCATAACTTTAAAGGTTTGACTCAAATCTAAAAAGAATTATTAAAATATTCTTTGAACGTTTAATTTTACTTTACAATGTTACAGTGTAGCTCTGTATAAATACATTTATTAAATAATAAAACCTACATTTATCGTGACGCATTTATTATCAAATTTTTGATCAAATCTAATATTGCGGCAAAAACATGTGTTAATTAATACTATAAAATAAGTCTTAATAAAGTTTATGTAACTGATCTACATATTTACTTTATAGTACGTGAATGCGTGCATATCTACTTTAAATCAATTTACAGTTTTATTATTCTTATATGTGGACTAATTAATACTTAGTTGTAAAGATATTTGTTGACTACTGTAACTTCAAAATGTGTGTAATATTTTAGCACATTAGTTCTTAAAAGAAAACAAGTTACGCATTATTGCATTAGTGCATCTATTTTTGCAAAAGCTTGATGTTAACTGTGTAAACAATTTTAGAATGTACAGTCCAGTGACGGCTGGTGTATGTTCAGTTAGGGTGTGGTCTACACTACGTGTATTAACATTCCATCTTGTTGGCGGTGCGGAAGGTATTGTTTTCCTAATGACATTGCAAAAACAACTGTTCATTCTTATTTACACTAACACATCTTTGCAATATCAAATTGCATTGATGTGCATAACAGTGCACTTAGAATGCGTAAGACAAACCTTTCTTTTTTATGCTTTGTACACCTCAAGTTCTTCATGACATAACAGTTATCTCAATCTTGATCTTTTATTTCATTGTGGCCAACAACTAATATGACATCTAATATATAATTTTGTAGATGTTTGAAAGGATAGGTGCCGACTTGTGTAAAATGTTGTAGGCTCCTAAGACTTGCTAAGATCTGCTCTGGCAGAAATGAAAAGTGATAGTTGTTTCTCAAAATATCGTTTAAAATTATAACATAAGAATAAACATTAGTACAAATCGTACAATTAGTTATAATGTAGACATGTACCAAATAAACATTTTTCAACTCAGTTCATGTTCAGTGTATATGCCTAATTCTGTTGTTTCTTTAGAAAAACAATAAATAAATAGTAAAGAGAAACAACGTAGATCTTTCAGCAGTATATGTTAAAACAGATATTGTTAATACAACCCTAATTAGTTTGTAGAATATATCTTTCAATAACGTCAAAACAAACTTTTTTCCTATAGGCTTCTTGGTTAGGTTTTTCAATTATTAATCGTTCTGCAATTTGCAGAAAGTTTGCTGCAAAGAAAAAAGTTCTAGAAGCTAAACAAGGCACAACCTTATCAATAACCCCAAAAAACTGCTGTTTTAAATCTACCAGGTGGTGCACGTAAGGGGTGAACATAGGGATTTTACGTGTAAAATGAGTTTGATGCGATTTTCTCCTTTTCTGTTTATTTTACAGCAAAAGCTGTAGAGAGGCAAGTTGTTCAGAATTTTTTTATTTACAATTGTTATTAAGTTTTTGGTTTAACAGCAACTTTAAAATAAACTCCAAAATTTTTGATAAATTGTAGCAATAGCAATGACTTTTGTTTCTTTTGTATGTCTAATGTCGAAAAAATATTAATCTGTAATTTTTTTTGCAAAACGCTAACTATCAAATATGAATGTCTATATTACAATGCTGGAAATAGTTACAGAAAAATACAAGATTTATTTTCCATAAAATATAAAAATAAACCAACAAAAATAAACAATAGCAACAATTTCAAAACTTTTTGCGAAATTATGCAAGAAAAATCAAATTGTAATTGATACTTTATTTCCTCCATCTTTTTCACTGACGAAAGCACATTTACTTTAAATAACAAAACAAATACTGATACCTGGGCCAAAGAACATCCTCGTTTAAATGTATGCACGCACACTCAATATCCATAGAAAATTTGGGCTGGTTTTTTAACAACAGAATAATAGGATCATTTAAATCTACGGGAAATTGGAATACAAATAGTTATTTGGAACTTCTGCAAAATAATGTTAGTCCTGTATTGGAAGATGCTTTTCATCTAGATCAGGATATTTGGTTCCAACATGATGCGTGCCCGGTTCATTATGGGTTAAATGTGCAAGAATATTTAGATTTCGTTCCCGAATCGTTGGATTGGCCGGGGTGGTAAAATAAATTAAAAACAAAATGTATTCTAAAAGAATTTAGATTTGTTACGAGACGTTATGTTTGAAGAATGTGATCGAATTACTGCCAGACAATTCACCAATATTAGAACTTCGTTTTACAATAGACTTAGTTATTGCTTTGCTAAGAATGGTGGCTTATTTATATATTTATTGTAATGTCTTTAATTTTTGTAATTTGTTTAAAAAATATTGTTATAATTATTTTGTCATTCACTTCGTTATGACGTATTCTGATATTGCCTTTATTATCTACGTTCACAGATACATTAGCTATGCTCTTAAATTTTGTAACCAGTTTAGAAATTGTTGCTATTATTGGTATTGATTATTTTCATATTGTATGGAAAATAAATCCCATATTCTTTTGTAATTTATTATTAAATATGAAAAATAAATTTTGTTCTGCGAATAAAATAGTGTTTTGTTTAATTTTATTTTATTTACATTTAAATAGATTGACGTTTATAAACTTCAATCATTGACGTTTATATAGTATATTACACTACGAGGGCCGAAAGTTGAATCGGCAGGACCGAGATTTCAACTTTTGGCCCGCGTAGTGTATACGATTTTTCTTCATAGCCGGTCGAAACTACGTTATTAATTCAACTTTTTTTAACTTTAAATGTTGATAAGCATGTTTTTGATGGGGGCAGGCATCAAATACATTCGAAGAGTCAAGTCGTCATATTTTTTAAAAATAAGTTAATTCCATTTTATCAATGTTTATTTCCATTAGTTTAACAAATTATATTATTTATTATAAAATAAAACGATTTGTTGTAGCAACAGAATAAATAGTTCCTAGTTACGAGTATTAATACGCATGAGAAATTCTTTCCTCCCGGCGTTATAGAGGGCGCGCGTGTACTTCTCAAAAGGAGTAAATGTTCAACTTTCGTCCCTGCTATTAGGGACGAAAGTACGTACTTTCGACCGAGGTATGAAGAAAAATAATTTACGTAAAACAAGTCATGGCTATTGCTACAATTTAACAGAAATTTTGTAATTTATTTTTCAAAGTTGCGGCTAAACCAAAATCTTAATAACAAATGTAATTCGGAACGACTTGTCTCTCAACAGTTTTTGCAGTAAAATAAACAGGAGAGCAGGAAATCGCATAAAACTAATTTTACATGTTAAATCCCTATGTTCACCCCTTACGTGCACCACCCGGTATAGCTTTTTAAGTCATTATCTAGTTGTCGCGGAACATGTCGCTGACGAACGGAAAAATTTATTCATCTCAAGGTGTACGATTTCTAGGAACATTAACTATTATTATGAGTGCTAGGAGATCACAAAAAAATTATTATGAGTTCGAAAATTAGCTCGAACCTACGAACTCGGCGCCTATGCTTGGAAGTTCCTTTAAATACGGAATTTTTATACACATGTTGCTTTATTGCATTGTCTATTTCTCCTACAAAATCAATTAATCCTCTATATATTCCTACATTTAAACTATCGTTTCTTCAATCATTCATTCTTTGACGCAATCATTCAATTTTGATAATATAAATTTTTTTTGTAACTTGATCGTTAAAATCTTTAATTGATTTAGGGTACGCTGAATTTAACAATTGCCGGCAATCTATAGTTCGGTTAACTATCTGATTCTTTATATAAATTTGAGTTGATCCATGATTTTTAATTTTTGTTGATAAGTGTGATAATTCCGTAATTTCTGTTTTCATCCATTCCGTACTTAAATTATTGTTAAGAAAAAATAAACAGAGAAAACATAATAATGCACCGAATGTTTTACAACTGTACAATGATGTCGCTTTTATATATTGTTCCACTTTAAAAACACGTTTAAATTTTGTATTCTCTAAGGAGCACTCTTGAACTAAATTTATTTTCAATCTCAGATCCAGCTTTTTTCTTTATGATTTGCTTTTCAAAATTACTACTGCTTTGTTTAATAGCATTCACTGAAAAAAAAATACGGCAATTGTAAAATGTATGAGTATATGCGTATTAGCGGATCCAAAAAACGCAAGTACCTATAATCAACTCAAACGTCTCGCATACACAATAACATCGATAACACAGCCACAATTAATAAATCTGCAAGTGCAATACTATAGTCGTAATCACGAGAGACGTCTTATGATTATGACTCATATTTGATTGAATAAAAAATTTAAATAATACGGTAATTAACAGACCTTATCTTTCCGTTACCGCTTGACTGACTACGTTATTACTCGGAGTAAGTGTTTATATCCTTTCCAAGAAGGCTGATCTTTGTTTTAGAGAATTTAATACTGGTAGCCAAGATTTGCTGCCGTCTTCTCGGTTCATATTACATGGATGTTTTTCTATTTTCACAGCTTCGCGAATTAGTCTGGGAAAGTAGAAAGGAGTTCTAGCCAACATTTTAGTTTGATCAAAGTTTAGCGTGTGTCCTTGGTTCCACACGTGTTCTGCCACTGCTGATTTAGTAACTCTGCGGTGATTGCAGTCAGCCATATGTTCTTATATTCTAACTTCAATAGAGCGTCCCGTCTGGAACAAAAATTTTGTAAACTCCGGCATGTTTTAGAGCCCCTTGTTGGTCTTTAGCAGATGTAAACCAGATGTTCAGGGTATCTTTAGTCGTAAAAACAGTTTTAATATTATGTTTCTTTAGCACTCTGCTTATTTTGTCTGTCGAACCTATACAGTATGGTAAATAAGCGGTGCTAGTAGAAAGTGATAAGTCTTCTTTGACTTTTGGATTTATTGCTTTTTTTCATGCGTTTTGGATCTCTTTGAACCCGTATCCATTTTTTTGTAGAGACTCCAACAATGTTTCCTTTTCTTTTTGTAGATTTTCATTATCTGACACACGTATAGCTCTTTTAGCTAAAGTATTCTTCTGTACTGGATGATGGTAAGATTTGGCGTTTAAGTATCGATTAGTGTGCGTTTTCTTTCTATAAACGAAATGCCCCAATTTTCCGTTATTTTTTCTTATCATCAGTACATCAAGAAAGGCTAGACTGCTGTTATGTTCTAACTCTATAATAAATTTAATGCTATTATGAGCACAGTTAAGATGTTGAAAGAACTGATTTTGTTTATCTTTGCATTGAGACCATACAACAAACGTATCAAACATATCTGAACCAAGTTTTTGTTTTAACTCAACATTTTTCATAATTTCAATTTCAAAATATTCCATGTAAATGGCTATAACTGGAGAGAGCGGTGAGCCCATGGCCGCTCCTTCTAGTTCTTTAAACAAGTGATCGTTATAACTGAAATAAGTGTTTTTTAAGTTTGGGTAAAAATAGATGCTATCACTACGATACAAGCAAACAAGATTTACAAACAATCAAAAATGAATCAAACTAAGAAATTCGAGCGATTACATCCTTCACAGCTTAAGAAAACGTTAGACGACCATAAAGTAATTGTCAACCTAACAGATACGGTTTTGGATGCACACGCCACGCTTTAATATTAACAGACATGAGAGAAAAGCAGCTAAGCAGTTACGTGAGAATAAGGACATTTTAGTATTGTGAGCAGACAAAGGAAACGCTACAGTCGTTATAAACTTACAAGATTACAACGACAAAATGACGAACTTACTCTCGGAAGATTGCTACATAGGTCTACAGAAAAACCCTTTAAACTCCTTATGCACTAAGGTAAACTCCGCTATCAAAAACTCCACTACTATAGATGTTAACAAAAAACAAACCAATTGTTAGCACGTTATCTAGCTGCAAAAACTCTTGCCGTTAACAGGTAATACAGAAATTCACCTTAAAGATTCTATATACTTTGTAGAGAAATTAAAAACTTGCATATAACAAAAGAAGATATCCTAGTCAGCTTTGACGTGGTATCTCTTTTTACTAAAGTCCCGGTCGACAAAGTGTTGTTTTTGCTCAAGGAGAGAATTACTGAAAAAGAAGTTCTGCTTATTGAACTCTGTCTTAAAAACACTTTAAACAACCAGAAGGAGCGGCCATGGGTTCACCGCTCTCTCCAGTTATAACCAATATTTACATGGAATATTTTGAAACTGAAATTATGAAAAATGTTGAGTTAAAACAAAAACTTGGTTCAGATATGTTGATGATACGTTTGTTGTATGGTCTCATGGCAAAGATAAACAAAATCAGTTTTTTCATCTAAACTTTGCTCATAATAGCATTAAATTTACTATGGAGTTAGAATATAACAGCAGTTTAGCCTTTTTGATGTACTGGTGATAAGGAAAAATAACGAAAAATGGGGACATTCCGTTTATCATCCAGTATAAAAGAATACTGTTCTGCATTTTTAGCTGAAAGAGCTATACGTGTGTCAGATAACGAACATCTACAAAAGGAAAAGGAAACACTGTTGGAGTCTCTACAACAAAATGGATACGTTTTCACAGAGATCCAAAACGCATGGAAAAAAGCAATAAATCCAAATGTCAAAAAAGACTTATCAGCTCCTACTAGCACCGCTAATTTACCATACTGTATGGTTTCGACAGACAAAATAAGCAGGGTGCTAAAGAAACATAATATCAAAACTGTCTTTACGACGTCAGCTTGTTTGGGTTTACAAACAATACGGCAAAAGTTAAGTTCTACTTCTTGTTTTGGTTTTCAAGAAGAGATTAGGGACCAAGCCTAAGTCCGGGTGCTTAACTACGACGCGGTCTAAGTCGAAAGTCACTTATAATCATTACAATCCCTTCTTAAGTTTTTAATAAAAAGGAAATCCTTAGTGAATGTGATGATTACTGTACTGATAACTGTTATTTATAATATAGTATATGTATATTATATAGAGTTTTTTTAATCGCCTTAAATAAGTAATAAATTAGAAGAAAATATCAATTTTATTCAATTATACTTAGGTAACGAAAGTACGCTATCTGAGTAACAATACAAAAAATTATACTTCTTTTTGTCCATATCTAGGAAAATTTGTTGTATGCATCACGCATAACACAGAACTAAAGTTTATATATATAAAGTTTATATTATAGACTAGTTGGTGCAGGTATCGGCTCTATTGTATAAACCTGTATAGATAGACCTGACTTGTTACTTGTATTTTGTGCACCTTAATTATATTTTACTTAGGACGTAAAATCGCTAATAATATAGTTACTGTGATTTATTTTAACGTCCATATTAATAAAAATGTGTCACATTTAAAAAAAAAATTATATTAAATCTTGCGCGATCCCCTTGACTTTGTTCAAGAACTCCCAAATCAATTTTAATTTTCCACGGACTCCTTGAGTGATCCCGGGGATCTGTAGGCACCAAAAAAAGTTCATTGAAATTGTCAAAATGGAGAAAGCAGCCGCTATTGCTACAATTTTTTTTTCGGCGCTGCGTTCAGTTTCCTGTTCTAGAACAAAACAGTAAGGAAAGGACAGTAAAACGTTTCCGAAACGTGTAGAACATTTAAACCGATAATCGAAAAGATAAAATATTCAAATTCCAGATAATATAAAAAATAAAAAAAGAAAATTCGATTCAGTCTAATCAGTAAAAAAAAAGATTAAATATATAAGCGCAATGTAAGTGCTAAAAACGCGCCGGTGTTGAATAAATAAGAGTGTTAAATGATTAATTATCTTATTCGCGGACAGTATACGGTCACAGTGATGTATAAATTACTTATAAATGTTGTTTTATTAAATTGTTAGTTTGTTATTTTGATTAGCTTGTTGTATTGTGTTTTTAGTTTAATAAAAATTTGTTACATTTATAATAATCGTGTAAATAGTTGAAAATAAATTAAGTTTTAAATTCGTTACACTATGAATAAGTAAACTTTAGTTAACTGCTTCCTGTTTAACTATACCCATTATTGAGCATGTGTGTAAGAAACTTGAATTCTCTACTTATACATTGCATTGCGTAACAATAAGAAAGAAAGTTGCATTATGATAAGAAATTGCTAATAAAATGCAATATCTAAAAAATAATATAAAGCATAACAATGAAAAACTAATTTTGCATCATATATAATTAAATGAATTTTATTACTACGTAATTAGAAATAAGCTAAAAACAAAAGAACAAAAACCATGTAGGCGATTTTCTTGTTTATAAAGCTTTACGAAATTAATTAATTTAATTTTGCGTAAAATTTACGGTTTAGGTATTACATTAAAATAATACAAGGAGACTTAAACATAGTTACATTTATTCAATATTTGCGTATAGTGAACATTTAGTACACTTAATGAATTCATTAATTTGTAATGTTATGCAAACAAAATTTCCGTATGTAATTCAAAAGTAAATAATGAAAACACGGAAATTGAAAAATTAATACGTAAAAGTAAGTAATTCATAATAAAACTCATGTAGATTACCGACTACTTTAATAATAAAGGTAGAAATGAAGCTGATTAGAGATAAAATGGGTAGAAAAAAAAATACTGATTTTTTATGTTTTATAATGAATTCTGTTTAATATTTCATCTTCGATAACATTCTATGTGCAGTTGTAATTTTGTTTGAAGCACACGATAACATTGCTACTTGTTTTAAAAATTAATTTTTATTAGTATCGCGAAACGTGAGTTACGTAAAAACGATGTCCATGTCAAAAACCTATTAGGGTTTTATTCTAAAAAGTTTTTGAGCTCAAATTAGTTTTGCAAAAAAAAAACTTTTTAGTAGGCAGTAACCAAGAATAATAGTGTAGGGTAAATTGCTATTAATAAAAGGTAGAAATGAGAAAATGGAGAGAGGAATTGTTAAAGGCGTAAAGGTTCACTTAATTTGATATATGAAAGTCACGTTATAAGGTGGCTGCTCTACAATATGTCATCGAGTCCTTATTTTAGAAAGTGGTGAGGGTGTGACATATGAATATGGGGTTTCTTCATGACGTTTAAGAGCGGCAGGTCATTTTTATGAGACACTGGGGTTAGGTAATATCGTTTGTGAATAAGAACGCTTTAACGTTACTCTATGCAATGTATTGAAATCTTTATTGCGTAATCCAAAATTTAAACTCATTTATTTTAGTTTAATCTATTTTATAACACCGCACAAGTCTCTCCATCTACGTTGTTTCTATTCTAGAAGCGTCGAGCAAAAATTAATATATAATGTTTTTCTTTAAACAAGATTTTTTTATTTGAAACAAATGTAAATCAAAATAACGACGACAGCTAAATTTCGTATGCATTTCCTTTTTTGCGTTTAACGTCTTCATTGCTCGTTCGCGCAATATTTTATATAAGTTGAATCTAATGCACACTTAGTGGATTTAGCACATCACATTTTCAATAAAGATTTAAACGCCGTACCCATTTAAATATTTTTGTTTCTCATACTTTTTTAATGATGCCCTAAACTCATCTTTTTATTTTTATTGGGTAACAAACAAAGATAAATGTAGACGGAATTCTAATATACGTTCGTGTTTTTCATTATACGCTTTGAATTGGTTGTTTCTTTTATCAGGGTTGCTGTTCGTGCGTATAGGAAATAATAGCAGATACGCGTTTAAATAAATTTGTGTAAAGATTTTCGAAGTGTACGGGTTGTTTACTAAATGTGCTAACCGTTTTTCAAGACAAAATTAATGCGATATCAAGATACATTATTTCTTTCATAATAAATCATTAATAACTCGAGTACACAAAGTAGCTCATACCCCAAAAGTAATTAACGTACAATCTTGAACTTCTACTAAACATTTTTTATAAATATCCACTATGCAGTTGATTTTGTCGTATTTATTAGTTTAAATTAATAATCATTTTTAAATTGTAAACTGGGTCGCCTTTAATGACATCCTGTTCTTTAACCTAATTTATTTTTTATAGGGTTTTTGTATGCTGTTATGAACTTTTACAGACTTTGAAAATGAATGATACTGAAAGATAGATCAATTTGGCAATACTTAAGTAACATGTATTTAATTTCTTATAAAGATTTAATATAATTTTGTTTTAATAATGGAACGTTAAATTAAAAACTATAAATTGAACTGATCATATAGCATCTATCTGCATTACAACGATATACTTTTGTTTATGCAATTATCAAGTTTTATATATATGTATATTACTGTACAAAAGCATTAAACACATTTGTTCTACGACTATTATGTTATAGAACCCTTTGTATGTTTATTAGCGGTTAGGCAACGTTGTGGATTCCTTATGACCAACCTGATTTCCGTGCAGGTCAAAGTCATTTCTGCACAGGTCAATGTCATAGCGTACAAGATAATAAATTTTGAAAGAATAATTTAGAAAATTTGTAGAAATATTCTTTTAACCACAATTATAAAATTTAGAAAAAAGATCATTTAAAGCTGTGTAATGTTTCGACGGTACGTATAAAATAAAAAAAAGTAATTAAATTAATTTGTTTTATGTTATGTATTCAAAAGATGGTATTTAGTAACATTATTGCAATTATTGTGAATATATTTTAGAAAAACTAACTCAAAAGGTATCAAAATAAATCAAAATACTTATTGTGCAACTTTAGTATTAGCTTTAATTCTTTGTAGAGTTTATTAATGTTTATGTAATTTGTAAAAGACCTGTAGCCAGAGCTTTTCTGTGCGACTTTTTAAAGACGGCGTATTAGAATGCTACTTATTGTATTATATTATTTATATTCGTATGAGTGAGTTCATCTTAGCAATTTCGTCTACTACACATATCATCTTACAGGTCATTCACAAATTACGTGAACTTTAACATTGATTTATTTATTGAACTGCCTGACAATTCAGAAAAGATGAATTGTAATTTAGCATTCATCAAAAGTTCTAAGATACCAAAATGTGCATATTTTTACTCGGCATTACATTATACTCCTATAAAATTGCATATTCAAAAAATGATTCCTATAAACACTTTAAATTTACGTTATAATAAATAAAACAAGATAAATGGTATAAAACAATAAACGGATATAGTGTCAATGCTACAACACTAGAACAAATAATTTATACATAAAAAATTACAAATCAACTATACCCTTATCTTCATTTTTGTAATTCTTGTTTCTTTATAAAGTATAATTAATTTAAGGAACATGTTATGTTCCAATGGGGGAGGTGGAGAAAAAAAGAAAGAAAGAACAAATTACTTAAATTAATTACCAAGATGAAAGCAGGTCCCAAAAATAGACTCTGGGAGCTAAAAAATTTAAAGCGCTAATATTTAAAAGGTATCTCCGCGGCTACCGTAACCCGTAGCAAAATTTATCCGCGTTAAAGCAACATAACACCGCCCGTGGACCTTGACGTCAAGTTCATCACGACCGGTAATAAAAGTATCATTAAATTAGTTTACGACAGAAACGGTTATAGCTGCCAAATTTCTACCCTTGACAATGGCAATATTCTTTTATATTAACAAAAAAAAAATAAGTGTAGGTTACGTTAAATAATCATTATAGATTAACCATTACATTAAGGCGTCTGTTAAACATCGTGATTAACACTATTAACATTATAAAGAAAAGTGACGTTAAATATTATTAATCATAATTATTCAGATTCCAAAAGTTCATTAAATAGTTCAATTAAAATAAAAGTAATTGTAGTCGAATAGGTGTACCGGATGTACAAAGATAACGTTCGAAATACAAAAGCATTTACATACAACGTCCGCACTGTTTCCACTTAAATCGAAACGCCGCGTACGTAGCGAGAGCAGCAGTCCTGACCCCAAAGCGCGTGGACGAAATGAGCCAAAGTCTAGTGGTCTCCCGCGGTTCCAAATTTAATGATATTATAAATACCTCGATACTTCATTCCCCCAACCTTTAGCACAGCGCCAACGATCCACTGGGATCCTTTTACTCTGCGACTACGATTACCGCATCAGTTCAGCGATTCCAAAAGTGCGCAGTCCACCATCTTCAACAGAACTCGGAAGAAAATTCCAATAGACGTTTAAAAACCTAAAAGTAAAGACGAAAAGACGAAAGAGCTAAAATAGCTAATATTAGTTGATACGCCTCCATTTTCTTAACCACGTGAGAAATACTAACCTACTTTATGAGTTTTGCAGCAAAATACATCGATCTTTTATTGTATGCATCGAACGTTTAATCGGATTTGTTATTGATTGCTAAAATAAAGCGTCGTTGTAGTAGATATTAAACAATGAAAGAGAAACTTCATGTTTTCTACCCATCCGACGTTTCCACGTTCCTTACACAGCAAAACGACAAAATAAAATGAAGTTTGTACATGGCCGACTACTCTCGAGCGCCCTCTACGAGCGTGACTTGAAAATCACAACTCGAAGTCGAGTATTATCCATTTTTACGGTAAGTTGCCTAACTATCAGGCGGATTTTCGCTCAATTTCGAATTTACACGTTACAAACAAAATTTAAAAAAATATATTTGTTACCTTACCTTTTCTTGGTCTAAAAATAGAAAAAAAAAACACATACAAATCAATACATAAACGCAAATTCTCACCATCACTCAGCTCAGAAACTTAAAACG
Source organism: Aquatica leii (assembly GCA_035610365.1). NCBI lineage: Eukaryota > Metazoa > Arthropoda > Insecta > Coleoptera > Lampyridae > Aquatica > Aquatica leii. The sequence continues at coordinate 50,608,129 of CM069433.1, read as the reverse complement.
ATTTGCACATTATATAACCGTGCAATGATAATTTGTCACCAATATAAATTACAAGAAAAACCTTAAGGAAGCTTTTATACGAAACGGTTTTTGATAAAGAGCAAATTAAAAAATTTCTTTGACCAAAGATAAGACCTACTTTAACAAATGATTCAACTGTAAACAAAAACTTTGCTGTTTTACCTTTTCTTTCTAACATAAGTGACAAAATTGGAAAAATACTAAGAAAGCATAACATTAAAGTTGCTTATTATATTACCACAAAAATTAAAAATTTGTTAAATCCTGTTAAAGTTAAAACTCCTTACAATCCCTATGGAGTGTACCAAGTCGCATGCAACTGTAGCAAGGTATGTACTAGTAAAACTGGTAGAACTGTTGATACTATACTAAAGAACACTAAGGACATCTTTGGTTACACACAATAAAGAATCGAAAATAAAAAAAATTTAGAGAAACAATTCCAATTATTAAATTTCCCACTAATTTTAACAAAAGCAGTGGTAGCACAAGAAATGTATCGTAAATTATTTCATCAATAAATCCCGGAAGTAACGGCAACACACAATACATAGATTTAGATATAGGGTGTTTATAGCAAAGAAAATTAAATTGATAATGACAAATATCTATGATTCACAGCATGCGAAAAAAAAATTAATGGAAATACCTGAATGGCATTGAAACAATTGATGTAATTATGTAATTTAGAATAACAAGCAAAGTTTTCGTGAGAGACCTTTATGACACAAATGTAATTAAATAAGACTTACGCACAATTCAGTACTTGCCCGAAGAAAACGTTTTCCTCGTTGAGTCGATCTGGAATATTAATGAACAGAGCAAATCGTGTCAGCACAATGACTCACAAAAGCAAAAATCTACAAAACTGTTAATTAATGCTAAAACAAATTAGACATAAAAGCCGGTTATCAAATGCTGTTGCACACATTAAATAAAGGTTGATATCGCAGTCGATTGACTCTTAAGGAACAGTACATCAGAGAAAATTTCTTGTTGAGACTTCGTTATTAGTTTTAACGTAGGCCTTTCAAAATTATAATATTTCTATAAAAGTATTTGGTTGATATTAATTCCTCATTGGTGGAAAATACACCAAAACACGTGGACTAACACGTGTCGGGTCGTGCTAACAAATTAACATGGAAATAGAGTTCTAAAAAGGAAAAGGTAAATGTGAAGCTCGCTCGCAGCTGTCGATAAATCAATTTTCAGACTTTTTATATTTTTTTGCAGATTCCAGTGCTTCTCAGTGATCTCTACAATATATATAACACATTAACTGCAAGCAAACCCAGTTAAATCTCTTTTAAGTCAAATATAAGACTGAAGCATATTGTGGTACATCTAAAATTGGTATCAAAGCACGATAAATATTCGTTACTTGTTTTCTTGTTTGATTTGTGAGCATTATAAAACACTCTAATAACTATCTGCTCTTTGATTTCCGCTTTCTATTTTTTTTATCAAAGACACGTTCCTTTTAGACGTTCACCAACCGTAACATTACTTCTTTACTATATACGGAAACTTCTACAAACCGGTCCATGTACAACACATATCGCAAAACGACAAATGCAGTCAAATGAATTTTACACTAATAAGGACGAAGAAATGATGTCTACTGATAACGATTGGCAACCAGTAAAAAAAAACGAAAGCGTTTATCAAAATCCTTTACAGAGATAAACTTTCAATTTGAACATACAATCCAGATTACTCCATGAAACCGTTACGCACAGTTGTTTAAAGTACATAAAGTTAATCTTTAAGCGGCAAATCCAAATACAAACAAAACCAAAATACCACAATCGCCCTCGTTTTTTATATAAGCTGTAACAAATTATTCAAAAATATTGCAGAAGACGAGTAATATAAAACTAAAAGTTTGGCAAATAATGTAATTAAAATTTTATTACACATTTACAAGAAGAAGAAAAAAAATTATCATACGTAGCTGTAGAAATCCAGCAAAAACTTGAAGCGTAAAACATAGTTAAGGTAAGAAACAGAAAAACTAAAGAACCACTGCTAACTTTTTTCTATAGACCTTAAAAATGCAACAAAAATAAAGAGATCTACATAACAAAATTTTTACAAAATAAAAATGCCACATTTGAACCGCCCCGATAAAATACTGAAATACTGCAGTGAACAAAATGTCAGAGTTATAATCAGCATACTGCAATGTATTCGCCAAGTATGAGGCCAAGCATGACTCAAAAATCTGTCAAAAATGCAAAGGCACTCCTGCAACTTGTGCACCATGTTAAGGTTCCGATGCAGCAAGTTACAAAAAGTGCAAAATTATTGAAGATCTTCAAAATGTAGTTAAAAAACAAAAATCTCCAAACCCACAAACAATTTCTCACAAACATCAATCACAACCGCTGCGTTTGTTAGGTAACGCCTGAATGTTTACTTGACTTACGTGTGAGTATCTTAAGTTTATTATCTGTAGGACTTACATATTTCATTAACAACCGTGTTATCGATCCATTTAATTTAGTGCCTTTTTTTGTATCTTAAATTGGTTTTTGTTTTTTTGTTGAGTTGAACTTGTTGCTTTGGTTGTCAAAGCATTGCGTTTACGAACTTAAAGATAAGTTATTTTTTATCTACGATTACTTGTGTACGCTATAAACTTGAGTGCCGTAAAAAAATTTTCAGTTCTTAAAATGAATAGTACAGAAGTACTAATCTATATAATTATATAATGCCTAATAAGTATTAAGTTTAGTTTTAGTTTTTGATCGGTGGCGTTTGTAAAGGATCTTAATAGCCCTCTTCAATATTTAGATTTAGTTAATTATTATTATAAAGGTCATTAACCTCTTTCTGTAGTTTGAATTTTATATGTTTAGTTGTTTAGTTTTTTTATATTCGAATTCAATTTTTATTTGTGTTGGATGTACTCATTGAAGTTTTTGAGAATTACATTTTAGTCTATTTTTGATTCTACATTTATCTTTTCTTGTTTAAGTTATTTTTTTAGGTTTTGTGACTTTTGTCCTTATCAAAAGAGTCGCTGTTTCTGTATCGTTCATTTACTGTACATAGACAGCTAAGCAACAAAAACATAAAGTTTTCCCAAAAGGTTTCGACGACCTCTTAGCTTATATTTGACCCTAGCCGAAGTATTTATAGGGTTGTTATCTGCACCCGACTTTTAAGCCCTTTACAATGCATGCAAACAACTCTTAGAATTCTAGAAACTCAGGCACCAGAAAGTACAAATATTCCATTAAATGTTAAAAAATTAGTTGCAGAAAAAAAGCAAGCCAAAAAACAATGGCAAAAATTTTGTAATCCAGCAGATTAAACAGAATATAATAAACTGACTAATTACTTAAAATCAAAGTTAAAGGAAACAAGAAATGAATCTTTTAAAACTTATGTAAAAAGCAAATTTCAATACTACAAACCTCTGATGCGTAGCAAAATAAGTTCAAAATGATAGCGTAGAAAACTTTTTAAGAGCCACCAGGTAAAATTTTTTATGCTACCGTGAAAAAACAAGAGATTAAAATCAAAATATAAAATGTTTAAACAAGTTCAGTAATCAGCATCTCAATTACATTTTATTTTATCGAAATGATCGCAATATTTGTTTATCGTTCATGATCTATTATACATAGATTTGAATGTAATTACTTCGTTTTAATTTAGAAAATAACCATTAAGCTATAGCTACAGAAATCAGTATAGTTGACAATATAAGTAATGCAATGGCACTTTAGAAACGTGTGGATAAATTATTTATTGCAATATAATTGAAAGTTTCCGTTATATAATATTCATAGATGTCACGTTGTATCAGAGTTTTCAAGAAATTGTAATTCATATAAAAGTTCTGTTCCGTTTATGTTTCTTTTGTTTCGAATGTTTTCGGTTAAAAATTTTTCAAGTTTTTTTTTTACATAAATTATGTTAATCTTGTTCACGATACTCTTTAAAATTGTTAATATTACACATAAATAAAAAATTACCAAAAAAAATACGAGCTCAAGTCATTCATTTACAGATTTTGCTTTTATGTCACTTAAAATAATATTTTTTTTTACTGCTAGTCGTATAGGTTTTTATTATTACGTATAATAGTAGGTTGTGCAGTAGCATTTTTTTTAACCACACGTAATAAACTTATTTACATTTTATTTAAAATTCGCGCTTACTAAATATGAATATTACAGAATTAAAAATATTTTAGATGTATTAAATGCTTGAAGTAATAATCTTTCTAAATAATTTTAGTAATTCTAGCAAAAAAATTACGTTATCTGTTTATTTTTGTGTATGTACAAATCACAATTATGTCTGAACTAATTGTATTAACTTAGTGACAAATGTCAAAATTACAGAACAAAACACTCATTTAATTTTTAATTTGAAATTAATGTCTTAAATTTAAAATTTGATTTAGTAACAGTTAAAAATATTTTAATAATTCTAGTAGTGAAAAAATTATATATAGACTTTGCATCTTGTGATATAATCTGTCGCTTAGGTTACAATAATATACTTTTCACGACTACTATCAATGATTATTAAAATAATTTTTAATATCAAAAAGTAAAAATTCTTACTCTTGTGAATATGAATTCTGAAACATATGTTTTTTTTTGTATTTTACATTCCAGGTTACGCAAATATATAGAAACATCTTCATATCTTTTGAACCAAGCTTGTTACGAAAATAATAAAATGTGAATTAAAATAAATGGGTTATGCAAAATTCAAGCAAAGCTTCAAAATTTACGTTAAACCTGTGGGACTAGTAAGAAAATTAAAGGGCGTTATTCTTAGAAATTAAGTTTTACAAACTAACAAGGTAATATAAAAATTACGGATGAAGAGTCTGTGGTTTCAATACCATTGTTTTGTACTAAATACTGTTTTAATTTTTTTACAATAACAATTTTTTTTAGCAAGATAGTGACACTGTGTAAACAGATTGTTTTTATAAAATTATAATGTAATACAGAGTAAAAGTACATAAAAAAACTAGATTAACATAAGCATAAATTATAACGTACTAATATTAGGCACGTTCGGAAGAAACATCTTTGTATCTTGCAATTATCGATGAATGCCCAAAAATAATTGGCTTCTTCTGAAATGTTATGCAATTTAAAAAAGTGTTCGATGCTAATAAATACTGACTTTTTTAAGTTAATTTAAAGATGTTATTGCAAATTGAGTAATGTTATTATTTGACTTTATTTTTATATTCATACCTCCTTTATAACAATGCACAAGAAAATGTTCTATAGATTACTGTTGACGTTTCTTTCACATCAAAAGAAAACTATTAGCAAAGTTAAATTAAAGACTCTGATGTATTTTATACCATAAACTTAGTTTTTAAAAATTATATTTACATTTGATTACAAAAAGTTACTACTAAATACCAACGTTTGCAAACATAACCGAATTAAAAAGGCGCCAAAACAGCCGGAAACTATTCATTGCAGATAGAAAAATGTTTTGATTATTTGTTTTAAATCTAGAACTTACAATTTAGTGTCTCTGTTACGTAAATTTTTACCCGTAGCTTAAAGACAAACGGCTAGCTCAATACAATTTGGTAAAAAGACCGCAGCTGATTTTCGGTGTTCTGATTAGAAAGTAATTAAAAAGGCGTCAAAACGGCTGGAAACTATTCATTGCAGATACCTTTCAAATCTGTCGAGCACTGTAAGAGAACAAAGCACAAGCTATAACAACAAATATATTAATTTTTAACAAAAAATGAAAGAAGATAAAATAAAACGATGTAGAATTACACAGATACGAGTAATTGAAAGTTTGTTAATAAATATCACAGATAAGAACAACGTTGCATCTTTTAGATTGGACAATTCGTACATCTAATTATCGTATTACAATCCAAAAGTATAATTTAATAAGTACGCGTAGAATTAAAGCTTGAATCGATGCAAATCTAGTGATTTTTGAAATTAGAAGCAGAACGCACTTGTGATAAATTTAATTCGTAATGACACAAATAAATCTGCACACATTAGTCGTCATAACACATACATCTAAGTCGTACGTATTTACGTTTGACACATACATAAATTTATAGATAATAAAGAAATTGTACTCACAATTGTCTAGTCATGCTAATAGCTATTGGTATACTTGAATACTCTCCTAAAACTGCTAAACGTAAAAGGAAGAAAAAAAATTAGATATAAATTGATATCCCAAATAATTTGCTGTAATTCAATCAATAAGCTTTATGACCCCAAATGCCTCAAGCTTCCAAATGACTGTCACTTAAAACATCGCAGCTGTGTCTTCAAGTTAATCGCCCGTTACCCAAATACTTTGACTTGACCCCAAGTTACGCCTAGCAATCGGTGTAACTAACCAATGTTCCAAAACATATCCCCCCTCCCCGCAACATAATAATGGGACGTTGACACTAATTAAGAACAGAAATTTAGACATACGCCAAAGACAGAACCTTAAATTCCAAAACAAACTTAAATACAATAATACTCAATTCAAGATCCGTAATTAACAAAGCTTTTGCAAGCATCATTAATCTAATGTTTCTAAAAGTTGCATGAAACGGAGTTATACTTCTAAGAAACAAAAACTGCAACCAACAGAAACGAAGTATCAGAAGAGGTACTCATTTAAAATCGACAGTAATCAAAACGTTAGCACAGCAAGAAAAATTAACGTAGTCTTGCAGACCTTACCAAATAACAATCCCGACCAAACCAAAAGAAAAAAAGAGATAGGAAAGAGAGAAATTTAGACCACGGTCAAGTACAACGCCTTAAAAAACCAAAAAAAACAGCCTACTGTTATAACTCCCACCCTAAATATAAAGTTCAGATAACCAATCAAGAAAAAGACAAAAGTACTATAAGAAAACAAGAAGAAAAGGGTACCTAAACCCACGAGATTAGAAAATGACTACAGGCATCCTATATGAGCCTAAGGTTTCTTCGTTGAAGTGCCGAACGATTGTGTAGCGTCAAAGTTTAAACACACATCAAGTCCTTGCGACAAGATGGAAAAGGACGACGTTGGGCCTCCCAACGTTATTCTACAAAAGCGCACGTCACCGAAACCAGTACTCGCTTGACCACAATAGTTTTTCTCCCACCCAGAAAGGAATCTTATCTAAGACTAGAAGAAACAAAATTTAAGAAAACTCCCCACCCTGAGAGTAGAAAAAGGAAAACAAAAGGATCCCAAAATTTTGCACCAAAACCAAAATAACTGTAACCAAATTTGGCGCCTTTTGTGCAACTACAATATCCTAAGTGCCAGTCACAGAAAATTGGTCTTCTCTGCCAAGCTCCATTAAGACCGCCGGCCGGCTCCCAAACAGTATTATGCCTGCTTCAAAGTTTAAAGCTATCGGGTCAAAAACAATTAACCTTCCTGGATGTGTAGCCGTCAAGTTCCTACAACAAACGCCCCCTCCATACATGGTGAGACAAAATAAAAGAAAAGAAAGAAACACAGAAAGAGAAAAGGACAAAATGAAGTACAATATTGATGTACCCTACTGTTCAACCAACCGTTCGAAATACAGTAAGTAAACAAAAAAAAACAAAACGTCAATAGATAGTAGAAAGAACCCATTCATACTAGACTTGGGTACAGAAATAGTGCTGTTTAGTTGTTCAAAGACGGTATAACATCTTACCCAATAATAGAACCACAATAACAACAACCCACTACGGATAGCTCTTTTTAGACAAACAAACTCAAAGCTCTAAAGATACTAAATTTAGAAAAAGAAATCAAAATTATAAAAGGTCCGAACAAGACCACTAAGTACGCAAACTAAAACAACAAAAAAATATTATTAATAAAAAATCTGATTCTAGTCCACAAAAGTAATTTCACTCTAACTGAGCCAATGACTAGTTGCCACAAAAAAATTAATTCTTCACTATGAATTCATTTATCCACCATAGATAATAACAAAGACATACATCATATTTGCTAAACGGTTAATCGTATAAACTAAAAGAACAAAACGCTTACTTGGTATGGATCTTAATTAAATCAGAGTTCAAAGAGTCTTGATCTAGTTTAAGATTTTTAGCATGCCATATATCCACTGATTGATTAGTAGTCATGACCAACTCATATGTGCAAGCAGATTTAACCGTTTTAATAATAAAATGTTCCAAACACTTAAGTGCTAACTTGGCATTAAAATGCCTAGTGGAGTTAGAAAGCTTATAGTTACTCGTCACACCAAATCTTCAACTGTATATAGAATAAATCGACGACAAAGATTATATCTATTTAGCGTTTTCGTGTACGCTTTAAAAAGTTGTTTCAGAATGCGTACGAATAGTTTTATAATAAGACACTGAACGATAAACCTTAAGTTCCGAAATAAGAACTTCAAAAGAAGATGGATCGAAAAAAATTTCTAAAAGAACGTGTTCACGTCCGAAGAGTGCTAAAAAAGGAGTACAGTCAATGGTCTTGTATTTTGCAAAACGAATAGCGCAGCCAATCTTTGGGAGATTCAGCTCCCAATGCCGATGATTCTCTTTGATATATGAAGAAATCATGGTTTTTAAGGCACCATTAAACCGTTCGGCGAGATTAGCCATAAGATGATATTTAGCCGTAAAGAGTATAGTTGTTCTATTAGTGGCGTAAAATTTAACAAATTATTTACTACAAAGCTGGACACCATTGTCCGTAATAAGATACTGAAAAGCACCAAAAAAGAGAAAAACGTGCTCTTCGATGATTTTACAAATAGCGATTTGCAAGAGCCGAACGTAATGGAAAGAACAGGAAAAACTTAGTAAAATAATCAACGTTTAAAGATCGAGACAGAAGACCTACAATATCACAGCAAAAAACTTGACAAATATGTGATAACTTAGCACAAGAAGCGAATATTTCTACTTGTTCCGCCTTATGTGCAGCACACACACGACAACAACGAATATAACAAACGACATTTGCACGTAAGCAGGACCAGTAGTAATAGTGTATAACTATAAATGTAGTTTTTAAAAAACTACAGTATTTAATGGTAGAAGAATTGTGATGGTTACATCATACAAACATCAGAAAAATCAGAGGAGAAAGGAGTAACAACATGACGATAAAAAACATTTTCTTTCACCCACCATTTTATAAACTTATAAAAACCAACTAAGACACGTTTAAGAAGCTTATTATACTAACGATCTGTAGTCTGCAAATTAAGCATAAAGATAATCAAATTCTGCAAAGGATTTAATCACAGAAACAAATGATGATTGGTTGTTACCGTGAAACATAAGGACGGAACTTCTCTATAGCTCATAACAGCGCAGTAAGCTATCGATTGGATAACTAACAACCTTTTCACCATCTGCAGTCGTTTGTTTGAAGCATCAGTCTGTACCACAAAAAGAAGCAAAAAATCAGGACACAACAGAATCTGGGCCCCAACTAAACTGTTTTTAAGAGAATTAAAAGCGGTATGATGTTTTTTTGTCATAAAAAAGAAACATTTTACTAGTAAAAGTAGAAAATGAAGACGTAAGAAAAGAAAAACTAAAAATAAAGCAACGGGACCAAATAGTCATACTAATAAATCGTCTAACAGCAGTGACGTTTGAAGAAGTGAAAATGTTAAGTATTGCTGTTACCTTATACGAGTCTACCAATAGACCATTCCTGTTGATCAGGTATCTGAGGTACTTTAATTCAGATAAGCAGAAATTGCATTTTTTATAACGTAAGGTAAGTCTAGCAGAAATTAAACGTTTTAACACTTTTTATAATAAGTTAATATTCTTATTAAAACTAGGTGTTTAATGATAGTATCGTCTAAGTAAAAAAAACAGTATGGTTCTAAACACAGGTTATAACAACGAATATATTTATTTTTAACAAAGAAAGAAAGATGTTAAAATAAAACGGTGTAGAACTACACATATATCAGTAATTGAGAGTTCGTTTAAAAACATCACAAATAAGAATAATGTTACAGGCTCTTTAGATTGAGCAACAATTCGTACATTTATTTATTGTATTACAATTCCAAAATATAATTCAATAAGTAAGCGTAGAAAAAAACTTGAATTGAGTGATTTTTGCAATCAGAAGCAAAACGCACTTCTGATAAATGTAATCAGTGATGTCACAAATAATACTGCATGCATTAGTCGTAATAACACGTATATCTAAGTCGTACGTATTTACGTTCAAAAATTACAAGGAATGGTACTCACGATTGTTTAGTCATGTTAATAACTATTGGTATACCTAAATCGTCTCTTAAAAGTCATAAACGTAAAAAGAAAAAGAAAAATTAGATATAGATTGATATATAATAATTTTTATGACTCCGAATGCTTTTCCAAATGGTGTGTCCTCAAGTCAACCGTCCACAACCCAAATACTTCGACTTCACTACAAGTTACGTCTGGCAATTACTGTAAGTAACCAATCCCAATCGTACGTGATTCTAAATTATCAACTCGATGTACTTAATAGACTAGATATGCACAATTTGCAAAAAAGCCAGACACCTGGCGTTGACTCAAGTCGCTATAATAATTGCGGGAAAATTAAAACATGTCGCAAAATATAAGTTAATTCTTACCTCAGAAAAACCTTCACAAGCACCGCATATAAAGTTAAATTAATGCACCCATCAATAAGGTGGATGAAGGCGAATGTTTAAAAATTAAAGTCTCACTAGACACGAATATTAGGTTTCATGTATATTCTTTTTTACATCGAGCACAAATGACTGTTTTATTAATTAATATCTATATCCATGTCAAGAAAAAAACAAAACAAAAATTACGAAATTCATACAGTACGTACCATATATCAAAAGATTTCTAACATAATATTTTCTTTTAAGCATTTGCAGATTACTTTTTTTATGTTGCACGTTTTTTATGCAAATTTAGTTTTATAATTTTGATTAATTAACATTTTATAGTTATAGTAATTCTTTTTATTGCTGTGTCTCTATTTATCTTTCCTTGTTTATTAAAACGATTTAAGAGTTTGTTTTAACAACCAATATGCATAAAAGAAATTAAATTTAACCACTCAATGTAAAACTAAAAATGTAACAAACTTGTAATGCGAAAAAATTCTAATTTATGCAATAATGTTAGATACCTACAGATAACATATACATAAATATTTAGTACGTATCAAAATCAAAGCAAACCAAATTGAATAAAAAATTTACATGTAATAATTATTCCAACAATTTTTTTGGTTGACATGCAACTACTGGACAGTTACATGACGTAGGTAAAATAAAAAAATCAAATAAATATGCTTTTCCGAAATAAAAATGTCATTATTATTTATTTGTTTTGAGATTTATCCTTAAACTTTTTATAAAATTTATTTCATTAGTGTATTGTTAAAACGTTTGAACGCACAAAGAAATCTGGATTAGATAGCTATTGTAAACATCACTATAACATGCCGATCCATCAATATAGTTTTTGTAAAGCAGTAAAAACTACAAGTGATGTGGTAACTGATACTTAACCGATTGTTCTTATACGTTTATTTATAAACCTACAAAAGTAATTAATTATGTTTCTATTAAAAACATTTGAGTTATCTGAAAAGTTAGCCTCTAATAGAATTAATTTCTACTGTAATAAAAAGTTATTTACTAAAAGTAAAACAATATAGTAATAATATATTGTTGCGTGACTATAAAACCAACACATACATCAAATTTTTTTTAGAATGAAATTATTAGATGACTGTGTTAATTCTTATTTTTTAATTGCTTATTAAACAAAATCAATATGTTATGTGTGTTACTTTCTTTTAACAAAACAAAAAAAAAATAAATCGTGATACATTTAAAGGCTTTACATTCATATTATTTAATGTAATTACATGTAACTGTAAACGGGACTAAGATATACATAAACAATTTCTGATTATCATTAAAACTTTATTTTATTCTATTAGGTATTTGTAGTTTTTATAAAAAAATATAATACATAAATATTTTTTTTAATACAATAAATGTTATTTGAAGTATTCAATAAGAAATTATTAAATATGCTGTAAACTATAACTACAATAAATTGAATTAATAATTGTAATAACAAAAGTAAAAAATCTATAAAAGCGTTTTTACGGATGTCAAAAGCAATTGAAAAATTTTCTAGTTGAGAAATGCACGGCACACTTACTACTTTCTACGTGTAAGAATAGGTTTTTTTTGGAATGTCAGCCAAGAAATAGACGTAAGCAAAAGTAACACATTTTTAACGTAAATAGAAATATTTTTAACTTAATACGTGTCAAAATATTTTCTGCAAACGAAATAATAAAAGAGAAAACTTAATTTGCAATCAAAATTATTTATATTTACTCTTGTGTGTTTTACGTCAATTAATAATAATTATAATAAATAAAAACAAAACTTTTTTTTGTGTGTATCAATAATATCTTAAAATAAATGAAACAAGAAAACTGTCTTATTCATAATTCAAAAATTTATTTATGAAACAAAAATAATTGTTTTTTTAAATAAAATAATTATAACATTTTTAGGTGTACCTTTTAAACATAATTAATATCTAATTATGTTATACTTTCAATATTATTTTTTTGTGAACGTTTTCTTAACTTAAAGCTTATCAATGAGTATCTTAGCGTAGTTTAAATTAATCTTTCTGTTTATTTTCCTTGTTATAGTTTTTATATTCTTACCACTTCTAAATCCAATTCTAGTTTCCTCACTTTTCCGCAGTGCTGGATTTGAAATTGCTCGAATATTCTTAGATTTCGTGCTTTGTTTTGTTTTATTTGCTTGTTATATAATTCATCAACTTTCATACAAGTCTAAATGCGCAGCAATGCAATTGTTATTCTTCAGAATTCTTTACACGCATCACATCTGACCAGAGTGATTGCGAGAGGAGAATTCTAAGTATAGCCAAAGGATTGTTTCGATTTAACCATAAAAAACAAATATTTACATTTTTTACACATTTTTAAATTGCTGTCTATTTATTTGATTTTTTCTTGATCTTTGTTTAGCAATTTTAACTGTTTTACTCTTAAGTGTAACATATAAATTTTGTAATTTATTTGCGTTTAAATATGTAATATAAAAGTAACATAAATTATTATCAATATTAATAATTTCTATATGCACTTTGTGTTTAGTTGTTTTCTATAAAATACTAACATTTTAGTTACTTGGAAATAAGATGTCGTTTATTATAATAATAATTATTTTTGTATTGAGATTAGTAATTAAAAAAAATTGATTTTTAAATCTAGTGCGCAAGCAGTATTCATGTCACGTTTAGTTACAAAGTGTACAAGCGTAGAACGTGATCTATCGACAACTGTCCTTTGCAATGGTTTGAGGTGTCTAATAGTATTAGAAACGTTGTTTTGCTTAAATTGGTAACAATAATTTGATTTAATCGAAAAAACATGGTTTGAATTGTATTGTAAAAATTTTATTTACACAATGAATTCCACATTAATTTTAAAAACGTTAATTAACGCTTATAGATACGAACTTTTGTATTACAAAAAACTATTAACTTTTTTGAATAATGTTTTTAATTGTTACTTAACCAAGAACATTAAAAATTATTTTTAAATAAAAACTATATTAATGTTCAGGTGATATTTTTCGTGGTTTCCTGTATAGAACTATTAGAGAATACTACAATATATTTTCTATCAATAACATGAGAAAATCAAGATAAAACACCATTCACACGCAATCCATTGACAAATCAACGACGTGTTTGCTATATATTATATATGTATAGATTTAGTGTTTGTAATGAACTTGTTGTTCTAATGGGTCCTATTAGTAACAACAACGGCTAGGTAAAATGTTGACGAATGAGCGTAGCTAAAAAACTATAATAAAAAAAAACCTGGGCGCCACTCCGCTGTAAAGTTAGAATCTTCGGCTCGGAGAGATCAAAGGTTTGTATGATCTTCAGTTAAAAAGATTAGGAAAAAAATAAATTTTTTTGTGAGGGTATTAACGCTCACATCACAGCTCACGTGGTTTCCTCTATTTAATTATAAAAACTAATGTGCTTACAAAAACTCCGGAAAATATGCGAACTACTTTAAAAGACACATTCGTTTTGTTGACATTTTAGTTTCTATTTACGTTGCTATTTTGACTTTTTATATTACTCTTTGGTTTTATTTTTATTATTTTATTATTATTTGGTTTAAATTTTTGTGTTGTTTGTGTACAAATTTGTTCGTTTATAACAATTTGTTTTAATTTACTTTCACAACATTTAGTATGTGTTTTTTAAGTTAAAATTGTTTTTGTTTAATTTATAACACAAAATAATTTATTTATTGTATTTATAGTACAAAACCAGTAATAATTAATAATTAAGGTAACTTTTTGGATTAGAATTTTAATTTATGAAAAGTAGAACCCAAAAATTGTTTATCCCAAGGACGAAACATAATTTGTAATGTCATTAATTTTTTTGATAAATAACGAATAGCTTGTCAATGGATCTATCTAATTAAAAACGATTCTGTACTGTCTACTGCTGCAATAAGAAAATTCTTGAGTTTTTTAAAACTTAATGTGATTGAATCCATATGGGCTTTCGTAAAAAGTTGCATTGAATAATATCGCACGAAGTATTGATATTAAAAAATTTGTTCAAAATGCTTTTTCTGAATTAACAATTTAAGATTTACAAAAACAGTGCAATCATGTGTTACACAGTTGTGAAAAAATGTAGAAAGCAGATAATTTAGTTGATAAAGTTGTTGGAAACTTGACGTTTACAGTAAATAATGGTGATTCAAATGAGGATCGGTAAAAAACTGAAATAAGTAAACTTTTAGGTAACTACGATTAATCAATTATTGACTTTAATCATAATTTAACTATGTACCGAGCGGGTTGAAGTTTGGGCAAAACTTTCTTCGTGAACTCTTATTTTATGTTTTTGGGTAGTGCGTTAAGTAACGACCTACACAAACACTTAAGAACAAAACTTATTTTATTGTATTTTTTAAAATTCAATCAGTCATCAACGGATTACAGCGATAACACCACGGGTGTTTAAGATAATAGCACTTGGCCTATGACCTTGTGCTATTGCCAAGAAACACGCTTTCAACAATCTCTATGACAAATTATATCGGTATCAGCAATGCTCTAAGGGTATTATAGCTGATAATAAAGTTGGTGTTGCCTAAAAATCAAACATCCGTTACTGCTACAGTTTCAGTACATTAAATAATTAAATACCAAGTCTAGTAAATAAATTGAGAACAAAAATATCTCTTTACCAAGAATGTATTTTAATAAACAAATCAGACCCACTAGAAAACCAAACTTTTTTGCTTTTCAGTTACTCATTTTTATAAACACTGACAAACCATCCTTGTTACTTACTTACTACGGTGATTTTAGAAACAAAAGAAACAATTAAACAAAAACACAACCAAAAACGACAAAAAAAGTTGACCAAAAAATAAACCGAAAAAAATAATCGCGCAGAAAGTCGTGAGTTCGTAAGTAAATGAAATTTTTATAGTCTATTATGTATTTATTTTAACTGAATTTAAATCAATCTAACAATAGTGACACCATTCAGAGCCCCGCACCAATAAGCGTCTTACATTACTAACAAACAAATCAAATCTGTTACGGTAATTTTCATTACGTACGCCTTTGTTGTTACGGTTGAAATCTTCGTTAGGTACGCCTATGGATTTTTGACGTGAAATTAGATTCGAGTTTTGACACCCGCTAACTATCTTTTACGCGTGACTGTCATTTACGACGTGCTCTTCAACTTGGAAACTACTTGAAATGGCCGGCGGATTGATAAGTAAACATTTTCTACAATTATACACCATCATGGTGACCAATCTATAAGTGGAACACACTTAAAATTTGTTTGCGTCGTCACCGGGTAAGATTGGAAATATCATTTATTAAAACTTTGTTGTAATTTCCTGTATTTTGACAGCCATTCCGCCACGTGCGAATACTTATTCCTAATTGTTAATGCTTAATGAGGAGTCCATTTCGAATAACTACCTCGTCAAACAAATATTCTATGAGGCATACGACTTATGGCAAAAATCGAATGTATCGATGTTAACTAAGAACTGTCGAGATCCTACTCAGGCAGCAGATACCTGCGTAATCATAGAAAAGGGGTACCACAGCATATAACAACCGGTTTATATTCTTTATATTTGTTTGTATCTTAATTAATAATTGTTATAGATGTGTTTTCGTGAGACATTAGCTTGACACGGTTTGCGATTCAAATTGTTTGCAGGTTGTGTGTCGGGGACCGTACGTTTCTTCACACCAAAGGAGACACCTGTATTTATTGGTAAGTGATCTTATTTGTTTTATTTACGTGGTCAAACGGGTCACTCACGAGACTTTTGTTATTAATTCTATAATTATCACTATCGTTGTTTACGAGTTAAGTAATAAATTTTACTTATGCCAAGTTGTGCATGCTGTGTAATACCGATTGATAAACGTTGATGCTATATTAAGTTTATACGCGGTGTTAGGATAAGTTAACATTAGCGTAGTACGGTCTTATGTCTGTATTGGATTGTCAGTAATGCTATTATACTAACTTATGTAAACGTTATTTACTACAAACTATTCTTCGCTATAGATTCTTATGGTAGTTTACTTATGTACGGTGTGTTGCCTATACTACTGGCATTTTCTTTGTATTTAATAGCTATAATATTCTGTGATAAACCTCAGTGATTCTACATTAAAATTGTTATGTTGGTTAAATATTCTTTTATGACAATATACCTGTTTCCTATGGCTATCGTATTAACTAATTGTTTCTGACTACTCGAACAGCTGAGTAGAGGAATTACGAACTTAACAACTAGTTGCAAGTTTCTTCCCATTCTGTTGTGAGCAGGCAGACGTGACTTTCGGGGAAGCTCTGGCGCCCTTATATATCTCTTCAATTTATGTATCTAGGAACCCCCCCTCTCTCCGACGATTGAGAGTTGGCCGTGCAGGTTCGTAAAACCACCAAAACTTGTAACAAATTGGAGCCCAACTGTTTGGGGCCTCGATTATCTCATATCGAATTTCTCATTTCACTACATTGCTTTTAGCTATTTTCTTTAATTGTGATTAGCGTAGGATTAACTTATACTGTTGAATTTCTCTCGACTTAGTGTGTAGCAAATTGGCTACCTGACTTTTCGATTCTTTTTCTTTTGAATTTCTCATTCGTTATAATTCTTTCTGCTGTTTAGATTTTTTTTTCTCTAATTAGTATAGGATTACTAGCAGGAATAGGTAGTTTATATTGTTGACTTGCTATCGATTTAGTGTGTGCGATCATAAGTTCTTCTAGCTTTATTGATTCTTTTCTTAGTCTTACGTGGGTTCGATTTTACTTTGCTTTCTTTACTTAGTTGTTGCTACTAGACTGGACGTCTGAGTTACTTCATTAACTTTTACTTTTATTTTTCTTTAGTGCTGCAGTTTTGACTGTAGATTAGCACTTTGCTTACTTTTCTGTTAATCGGACCTTCGTTTTGATTTTTGGATTGACTCGACTACGTCGATTAATTTGTTTTCTTATTGGATTACATAGTTGGTAGTGATACGGCTTACTGTTATTTTGAGTTCTTGTTCGGCACGTGGTGGCAGTTTTTCGTCGTAATTGACTGCTTTGGTTAGTTCCTTGTTTACTTGTTTGTTTTAGCTATGTATTCTTCAGATGAAGAACCGCCATTTCTTACTTCTTCGGACTCTGATTCCGAAACGAATTTAGGTAATTGGAATGTTACTTTTTCGGGTGAAGATCCTTCTTTACTTATAGAATTTCTTATTCGTATCGACGAGTTGTGTTTGTCTCGTGGTGTTTCACAATATCAACTTTTTCTCTCAGCTTTTGAAATTTTATCTGGCAAAGCCCTTCTTGTTTTTAGGACGAATCGAAGTTCGTTACGTTCGTGGGATGATGTTGCTGCTTTGTTGAAGTCTGAGTTTTTACCTTTAGATTATGATGAGCGCTTGATGGATACTATTCGCAGTCGTACAATGGGAGCTAACGAAACCATTGGTACTTACGTTACCAATATGCGATACCTTTTTCTTCAGCTAGCTGAACCAGTCTCAGAGCAAATGCAGCTCAAGGTTATTCGCCGAAATCTAACGCCGTTCTATCAACTTCCTTTAGCGTTGATGGAAATCAAATCTAGCGCTGAATTAATATCTTTAGGCAAGCGTTTGGAGTCGAACATTCATTCTCGCGATTCTTTCCACTTCTCTACAACAGAGATTGGTGACAAAGTGTCAAAGTCATCTGTAGTCTTTGCTGATAAGATTTCTACTTCCGTCTCTTCTGCTACTTGCTCTCTTACTACTTCTCCTTCCAATACTTGTGTTCGTTGTCGTTCTCAAGGTGATAAGCCTTTACGTACTGTTCGTTCTCTTCTTTCTCTTCCTCCTAATTTCTTTTCAGTTTCTAGGATTATTAGGCCTACTACTGATCCTTGGTACTTAGGTATGATATCTAAAGTTACTGCTTCTCCTCGTCGTTTCTCTCGTTGGTGTGTTGTGAAAAATCTTTTATGTAAACGTGTACGCATTTCCTCTTCTGATCCTTGCGTTTGGAAGTTAGTTGTACCATCGGACCAGCGCAAACAACTGATTCAGGATCACCACATTACATCTAATTGGGATCACCTCAGTGTTAGGAGCACTTTGGAAGCTCTTCGATGTCATTTTTACTGGCCTCATATGAGACCTAAGGTTGCCGAGTTCATACGTCATTGTTCTTGTTTGAATTCGCGACGAAGCAAGCCTTTTAGGTCACGTCACATTTTGACAAGTAGAACGAAGCTTTCCAACACTGATGTCGCTACAAGGTCTACGCGTCTACATAAGGATCGTGCTATTTCTCCGGGTGTGAAGGCCGCTTCTATTGCTTTTGCATCTCCTTCTTCATTCGCTTCTAATTATTCTTTACTATCTCCTTCTTCTAATCGTTCTCTTCGCTTTCATCGGCGTCGCAAGCGTCGTAAGTGCTAGTTCGCTTTGGGCTTTTGACTTTCGACCTTTGCTATTCTTTTGGTTCTTTTCTTTCGGTTTTGGTGGTTCGAGTCTTTGGATACGTCGTCGGTATCTTGTTGGTTGTAGCTTGGATGCTACCCAATTGTTCCTCTCATTTTGCTGTCATCGATTTTCTTTTCTTTGCTTAAGTTTCTAGTACTTTTGTTTTGGTTTCTTTCTTCTCCATCTTACTTCAGGACAGACTACCTTTCCGTCTGTATATATTTATATCCGCTTAGTCGGCCTTTTTGGATTGGTACGTCATCTATAGAATTCTCTCTTCTACTTTTGGATTTGGTTTTTCTTTTCTTGAGTTTTCTATTCCGCTCGTCGGCATTAAAGTCTTGAAGTATACTTTCCAATTTGGGACAGCAATTGGTACGCTCTTGGTCTATGACTAACAGTGATATCTTTTCTCTTCTCTTTCTTTTTCTTTTTTTTATTATCTAGGGCGGTTGGTTGGGCACCGTAGGGTGGTCTCTCTTTTCATTCTTTTACGGGGTGAAGAATGAATCAGGCAGTTACATCAAGCCTTATCTTTCTCCGTCTTTCTCTATCTCTTATCTTTCCTATTTCTCATTTTTTTCTTTTCTTTCTCTTCTTAGGCTTAGGGATTTTCTATGTGACATCAATTCTTTTTCTTTTTGATCTGCTTATGGTTCACCTCTTGGGTGGTTAGTTGGACATAGAAATACCTAGTCTTATCTTTCTTGTCTCTTTTGTTTTTTTCTTTTATCTTAGTTTGTTGGTTGAACACTTTCTTTCTTTTTCTTTTAGTAACTTTCTTCTTTAGTGTTCACCGCAACTGTGTTTCTTTTTTTCTTTTCTTTCTCAGTTACTTTTCTTGCTGTATTGGATTTAGTGGGTTTTTGTTTTGTTGTTTTTGGTTTGAAGCTTGGGATAGACTGCAACGTCGCTTCTGGTACTCTGTACTTCCGCTTAGTCGGCATTTTTGATGTTGTTAGTCACTGTTAGGATATTTCTCTCCTTTGGGTTTCTTTTGCTCTTGGAATATTCTAATCCGTTCTTCGGCATTTAAGTTCCAGGTGACATTCTAACACAACAGGCACTGACTCACGACGTTCAATTGGCAAGTGAAGTTTTCTCTTCTTTATTTGGTTCTTACTTCTTGTTCTTTCTTTCTTTTGGTTTTGTTTTGGATTACGTGGTTTGGATTTCTTTTGGATTGGCACTCGTTTAGTGTTTAGCTTTTTGGTAACTTTGTTGGTGAGACTCTTGGATTACTGATTTTTTTCTCTGCCTTTTTGGTAGTACGACTTATGTCGACTTTTAATCAGAATCTTTTCTTTTGCTTGAGATCTCTTCGTTGGTTTTCTTTGCTTAGATCTTTAGGGTCTGTTTGGTTTTGTTGGTGGAAGAATCTCATATCGTCTGTTGACGACTTTTTGGAGCACAACTACCTTAGTTTTCTTTTTGACTTTTCTTCTAAATCCGCGTATCCCATTTCAACATCTAGATACTTTTTTTCCTTTTTACTTCTTTAGCTTAGTTAGCTTTGGGGACTTATATTTGGGGTTGGATTTGTATTCTTTCTTTCCTACTCCTTCTTTTTCTCTGGGGTTGCTTTAGTGTTGCCGATCAGTAAGATCTATGGGACTGCGTTGCTTTCTGGCTTTTTAGCGTAACGACTGTTGTCGACTCTCAACGAGTACCTGTGCTGATACTTCTATTCTGTTAGTTGAGTTTCTGGTTCTTTGGAGTATCATTCCGCTTCATGCGACTTTTGGGACACGTCTGGTTGGTGATGCTTAGTAAACCGAGAAAACCTCTTTCATCTACGTTTCTTCTGGGGTTGGGCGTTATTGTGTTTCGGGGTTGGTTTTGGATTTTAGGGTTCTGTCCTTGGCGTATGCCTAAATTTCTGTCTTCATTTTAGCTTTGTTCTCGTTATTCTCGCTCCACGCTTTTATCTTGCTGGGGGGGAATCTGTTACGGTAATTTTCATTACGTACGTCTTTGTTGTTACGGTTGAAATCTTCGTTAGGTACGCCTATGGATTTTTGACGTGAAATTAGATTCGAGTTTTGACACCCGCTAACTATCTTTTACGCGTGACTGTCATTTACGACGTGCTCTTCAACTTGGAAACTACTTGAAATGGCCGGCGGATTGATAAGTAAACATTTTCTACAATTATACACCATCATGGTGACCAATCTATAAGTGGAACACACTTAAAATTTGTTTGCGTCGTCACCGGGTAAGATTGGAAATATCATTTATTAAAACTTTGTTGTAATTTCCTGTATTTTGACAGCCATTCCGCCACGTGCGAATACTTATTCCTAATTGTTAATGCTTAATGAGGAGTCCATTTCGAATAACTACCTCGTCAAACAAATATTCTATGAGGCATACGACTTATGACAAAAATCGAATGTATCGATGTTAACTAAGAACTGTCGAGATCCTACTCAGGCAGCAGATACCTGCGTAATCATAGAAAAGGGGTACCACAGCATATAACAACCGGTTTATATTCTTTATATTTGTTTGTATCTTAATTAATAATTGTTATAGATGTGTTTTCGTGAGACATTAGCTTGACACGGTTTGCGATTCAAATTGTTTGCAGGTTGTGTGTCGGGGGAACGTACGTTTCTTCACACCAAAGGAGACACCTGTATTTATTGGTAAGTGATCTTATTTGTTTTATTTACGTGGTCAAACGGGTCACTCACGAGACTTTTGTTATTAATTCTATAATTATCACTATCGTTGTTTACGAGTTAAGTAATAAATTTTACTTATGCCAAGTTGTGCATGCTGTGTAATACCGATTGATAAACGTTGATGCTATATTAAGTTTATACGCGGTGTTAGGATAAGTTAACATTAGCGTAGTACGGTCTTATGTCTGTATTGGATTGTCAGTAATGCTATTATACTAACTTATGTAAACGTTATTTACTACAAACTATTCTTTGCTATAGATTCTTATGGTAGTTTACTTATGTACGGTGTGTTGCCTATACTACTGGCATTTTCTTTGTATTTAATAGCTATAATATTCTGTGATAAACCTCAGTGATTCTACATTAAAATTGTTATGTTGGTTAAATATTCTTTTATGACAATATACCTGTTTCCTATGGCTATCGTATTAACTAATTGTTTCTGACTACTCGAACAGCTGAGTAGAGGAATTACGAACTTAACAACTAGTTGCAAGTTTCTTCCCATTCTGTTGTGAGCAGGCAGACGTGACTTTCGGGGAAGCTCTGGCGCCCTTATATATCTCTTCAATTTATGTATCTAGGAACCCCCCCTCTCTCCGACGATTGAGAGTTGGCCGTGCAGGTTCGTAAAACCACTAAAACTTGTAACAAATTGTCGGTTTTTTCTGATCGGTACAAGTCGAATTGCATATTGTTCATCTGGTACATGCTACATTTTTATTATTTTTCTCGCTTTTGAACTAGCAAGCGTAAGGTTAATAATTTCATTGCGCCACACGGTTATAAACGTAGACGCATGTCCGTTATTTATTATGTCTAAATTGCCTTTTAAAATAAATTTTAAAAGTTTTTCACTTCTTGGATTTGTGTTTGTGTTTTCCCACAAGGTGTGCTGTGACTGTTAACCAGCCTATGGATTTCCTTCGGCGGCGGTGATCCTGTCTAGTCGTAGGGGAGGTTATCGGATTTGATAATGAACTCCCTCCGGTTGCCTTCCTCTACTACAGATATTTTAGCTGCCACTAGGTCTCTAGATCATAAATCCCACAATGGCATTAAGTTTAGAACATTTTTTACAATAACGCATGTGCGAGGGTTGTGCACAAGGTGGGCCGCAAGCAGCCATCTATCTGGATCGTTCAACCCTTTTATTGTCACGTTATAAGGACTGAGGGCCGGTGACGCTGCCCTACAGTTATGTATGTTTATTTGAACCACTTTCAGCATTAGATTTTCCATCAGCAAGTTATTTCTGGCTCTGGATTTTCATCCATTGCCTCGTGGACCACCCTTGTAGTATCTGGTTCTTTTCTGTCCTTTTTGGAGTCGGCCAGCGCTTAGAGAGTGATCCTTGAAAATCCAAGGTGCAATTAGTTGGTTGACGCTTCCACCTTCTCACAGGAGTCATTGTCCATAAACAGTACGTATTGGGTTCCTTTAGAATCTGATTTAGAGTTAACTACCCGCTACGTTTTGGTACTGATGTTGTTCTGTACCGATATTTTTTTCAATAGAGTGGCCGGTTTCAGTGCTGTTCCCGGGACCCAAGTGATAACCTTCTTAGGTGCAGAAAAATCTTTGAGATAGATAATCTCTATTTCCCTATCCTCCCCCAGTGGTTTCTTAATATTTGACGTGCCGACTAACCACTCTCTGGTTGCTTTGTCTGCGCACGTTATTTTCAGAAATCCCCCTTTATGGGTACATTTTTGAAAACGTGGAGAAGCTTGTCCCTTTTCCAATTCGTCAATCTATCCAAGTATCGAGGTTTTTACGACCTCAAATTTTTCAGAACTGAAGGTGTTTTCAGGGAACACTTTTGGTATAATTGCACGAACAATTTTCGTCAGAGTGTCCCTGAATGTCTTTTTTTGGGGTTCCTTCGACCCCTCGACTTCGCTTTACCGGTCGTTTTTGTGACAGCGGTGTGCTACTGCTAGAAAGGTTGCGTTTTTGCGCCCCTGTTCCGGCAGTTAGTATAGTTGCGTGCGCTGTCTGGTGTCGCTGTTAAGTTCCTGACGTGTCCGCCTTTGCTTCTTGTATAGCTGGGTTTCGCTTAAAGCGGAACCGGTTGCGTACGCTTTCGATTTTAGTTGTTTTTAAAGCTTTTGCTTTGCCGCCCCTAAAAGGTTTTTGGGCTTTTCGGATTCGCGCTCAGCGTCAGCCGTTATTTTTGAGTTCTGCTCAGTCTCCGGCTTTTATTTAAATTTTGGGTCGATGGTTCGATATATGTTCCCACGAATGCGGAGGAAAAGAATGTAAAAAAATACGGACGGAAGCCTATATACGACGGGGTTCGCCTGGTGCCCCTAGGTTCGAACCAGTGATAAATGGTCTTTTATTCAGTCACGCATCTATCGGCCTGGTCCTCTCCACCTTAGATTTAGGTTTTTGATGAGGTTGTCTCCTCTTGGTCCAGACAATTAAGTCAAGACCTCCCAGCACTGCTTGTTATCCCAGTATTGGCTCTTGCCACGACACTACTGCTTGAGCTGGAAAAGCTGGTTGGCGTGACAGTAGTATTGGAGTACGTAAGGATTTTAGGCCGCGACTCCAACACCTGCCAAGGTAAACAAGGTTGTCCCGGAACAGCTGATGAAGCTGCGTACCGTTACATCCTATATACTCTCTTATCCACCACCTGGAGACGTGCCCGATATGTAGCTCAACCCACAGGGGGCCGGGATATAGAAGTTGTTACATGCCAAAGTTAAAACAATGTCACTGCCTGAAATGAGGTAACACAAATGATGGGTGCCGCTGTTCGGTGGAGACGGGGTGGGTTATATTTTAAAATTCCGTGATAACTTGGAAACGAGACTGACATAAAATCGAAATAAAAAGGTAAAAACTCAAAATCGGTTAGGGCGCCAATCAAGGACACGATGATTATAGCTTCCGGGCCCCTGATAATCCAAAAGCTCATCCGGTTGGTTACAACCCCTGAACTTACCTCGAGTTGTAACTGGCTAAATTCTGAAATGTTCTTAAAAATTTTCGTACGCGGCAGCTAAATGAATAAAAGCTCTTTACAGTTTAACAATTTAACATTTATTGACTGAATATTAAAAATAAATAAAAAAAAATAATGAATATCAAACAAATTCGAATAAAAATAATAAAAGGAAATAATAATAAGCAAGACAAAAAAAAATTAACAAACTGAATACAAAATTAATATATATAAAAAAAAAAAATAATAATAACGTTAACTCGTTTTTCAATACAACACAATAAAAATAGAATTCAAGGCCTTGACCGCCTACTTAATCCGCAAACAACAATCAAAAATAATAAAATACAAAAGTCGTAAAATATACGTCCGAAACTTTGCTTCGAACTAAACGTTCAAACAAATTATAGGTTACATTTCGTTACATTATCTTTTATGCATGAATGAGATTTACTTTTACATACACAAAACAAAATTAATTAATTAAATCGAACTTCACGCAAACACCTTCAAGTGTTTCTTGAAATAATTAAAGTTAGCCGTAATTCAATCGGCTCAAATCAAAGCTTTTAAATCATATCGATCGCGGTTCACTTCACGGTAATAACAAATTCGATAAATACCTTTACTCAGATGAACTGTCGGCCACAGCGGTTCCAGAAGCTACGAATTTAGATTGAACCCGGGTCGGTCTAGGTGTTCTGTAGTCGAATACAAGCTCGGTAAGACCCCCAAACAATAGAATTCCGTCGGAAGATTTATTTCACTATTTAATTGAAATCCGCACAAAAGCGAAGACAGGATTTTTCACACAAAACATCGAAAATAAATCCAACTCGAACGTGAGTTTTATTATGGATACCATGAAGTTCCTTAAACCGTAAAATTACGAATTTGGGAAATTACTATTATTTCCCATCACACCACTCAATTTTCACGGCACTATTTGTTTAACTTCCGCGGTATTGCCTAACGGTAGGGTAAAACACCCCGAACACTTGACTACATTCCGGTACCCGGTATTCTTAATTGCGACAATAAGATCGATCCCCAAAAACAAAATTTTACTCCTTATATCACCTCGTAATCCCACTTAATTCACAAACTTGCGCCGTAAAATCTTTGTAAAAGATGCAACACTAAACCAAGTAAATTAACAAAGATGAAAACTATAATTGGCCAAGTGCGTCTTGTCACGTAGGCCTTCGAAAGAAAGAAAATGTTCTCACAGAAAACGCTTACTTCGCTAAATTTGTCAGGTGGTTTCAATCGCGTTCGTAAAAGAACTCAACATAAACAAAAATATAGATACCAAGAAAAATTGATCGAATTACATTCTAAAAGGAAGTCGTAAATTATATAGAGTTATTTTTCTAATGAAATAACCAGAGGTAAAAACACTACATCAAAATCAAAACCATGGAACTTTATGCATTCAAAAAAAAATACCAGTAATAATTGTGAAATAACTATAAAATACAAATAAACTTAAATCAAACGTAATAAAATACCGAGTGAAACGTTTTCGATGCTAACATCGAACTAATCAATCGAAACGAAAAACAGAAAACCGGAAATTCAGCCAGATGAATCTAATTACGGGGTCTTACATAAAAGATTCACTGCTAAAATCCAACGCAGGTTACAACAAATGACAATATTGTTCGTGTTGTGTCAATCAAAACACAAAACGGTGTAATTAAACGTTCTTTTTGTAAAGTGTTCATTACCAATAAATTAATAGTTTAATACAGTAATAATACAACTCAATTCTGAACAATTTATAAAAAATACTGTAGATACTAAGTAGTATCATAAAGTTTTATTGTAAGGCATGTCCTTCCAAAACGATTGGCATGTTAAGATTTATTTCTGTTAGGAATTATTTAAATGTACAATAAAATGTGTGCGCATCATAAGCATGAGCTTATAGATGCTTTTTAAGCAGGGGTAGCATCCCTTTCAAAAGTTATAAGTAAGACTAGTTGTAAGTTACTCGTACAGAACGTACCGCTTTTTTGTATATTAGCGGTCAATAAAAATGAACATTATCAAGTAGAAATAGAAGTACGTGGTCTCAATCTAAGACAAAAAGCCACCATAACCCTTGTAATTCTCAGGCAAAAAAACTTAAAATTCAGTGATATATGTATGAATCTATGTTCAATTTCGTTAACAATTAGATATATAAATAATTACAAAAAATTACTTACATAATAACAGTAAGGTAATGCTAATTAAATTGGATATTAAAAAATTACAAAGAAAGCAATAAAATTATTTATGCAACAAAAAATTCAACGGGAAAAGTGTTAATTTTTAAGTTTATTGCTATTATTTAACGAATATTTATGAATAAAAGAAATATGTTTATTTCATGTTTCACGTTTTACTTAGGAGTATTAAATTTTAATAAATTTAGAATTATAAAAAATGTCGAAAAACAATTTTATATAGTCTTGTAGTCAAATGACTTGAAACTGCTTAGTTACGAAGTATTTGCTAAATTTAGGTAAGAATGAATAAAATTAAGAATGAAACGATACATTTAATACATAATATACATAATACATAATATAATACATATGATAATATAAAATACAAAAACTACCACCTTAGTACCTTGTGTAATACCCATTATTATTAATATATTTCGCAAATTGCAAAATTCCGAAGTGATTCTCACGATGTTGTGCCATGTTGAAATAGTTCCTGCAAATTTCTTTCTCTTACTCAATTGAATCTAACGTCATTGCAACTGTTTACCATGGCAGCCCAAAGATTTTCAATCGGGTTAAGGTCAGGTGATTTTGGTGGCTATGGTAACAATTGAATTTCGGGGTGGTCATCAAATCATTTATTAACCATTCGGACTGTGTGTATACTGCAGTTATCTTGCACTAAAACTATGTTATCTATTTCTTCTTCAGGATAAATTGTCGTTACTGTAGGTAATAATACATCTTCTAATACTCGAATGTATTCACTTAAATTAAATTTAGGGGGGATAATCCTTGTAATTTCTCCTGGGCTATCTTTAGACATCGAACTCCAAAATGTTGCATTAATTCGTTCGCTGCTTTTATTTTGAAGAACGTTTTCAACATTATATCGCGTTCCATTTTGTCGCCATAGTTAAACAAGAGCATCCTGAGACGACGAAAATGTTTTTTTTGTCGGAAAATATAACATTTGACCAATCTCTATCTAGATTTTCTTGACAAAATGCTAATTGTGCAATGGCATGGTCAATTTTTCGGGCGGGTTGTAAATTATGTATGCCAATCTTATGCAACCGACGTTGGATAGTTTTTCTATTTCCGCGAAGCTGTGGAAATAGAAAAATATTCATGTAATATGAACCGAAAAGACGGTTTAAGACTCAGCAAATCTTGGCTACCAGTATTATATCCTATAAAACAAAGATCAACCTTCTTGAAAAGGACACAAACACTTACTCCGAGTAATAACGAAGTCAGTCAAGCAGTAACGGAAAGAATAGGTTCGTTAATCACACTAATCGCTATTGGTATAAATATCGTCATTTACACTTTCTCTTTCAGTGACATTTACCACTCTGAAGATGTAAGCTGCAAGGTCTTGCGAGACGTCAGTTTGTTTGGGTTTACGAACGACAATACGGCGAAAGCCAAGTTCTACTTCTTGTTTTGGCTCTCAAGAAGAGAGTAGGACTAAGCCTAAGTCTGGGTGTTTAACTACGACGCGGTCTTGAATTAAAGAAAAAGAATTGATGTTCAAGTATTCGATTTTGCGGCATCATTGACGACTAAATAATATGATTGTAACAAGGAACAAAAAAAGCTTGCGGATTAAAATCCAAATTTTTTTTGCAGACCATTATGCCTACCACGCATATTTGCCTTATTGTCGTCACCCTGACCCTTCTTTTTTTAACGCCGACAAAAGAAATTTTGTCAAACTTTCACCCGACACATCATCTATAGGACAAAATAATAAAAAATGTTCTTCTATACTAATTCCCGTGCTCTTTACATAAACAGATCTTATACAAACTGAAATTTGTTCTTGGTGACTAGAGTCAGGAGTGCAGTCTAATAATATGAAATAATATATTGCCTTTTTTGTTAGTTCTAAAATTTTGGATTTAATATTTTCACCGATCATTTACTTCATTTTGTATTTTATCTCAGAGATAGTTTTTGTGATCTTTTATTTGAGAGCGTTTTGTATGTTCTGACATAATCGGGTCGAATTTGGAAATCATTTCTATGCATTTTAAAAAGTTACCATTGTTTTTCTCAAATAACTTATTACTACTTCCACGAAAAGCTAAATTTTGCTAACCTAAAAACTGAATCACGTAGAAAATTCTTTCTATAACAACTTGCCAGTATTTAATTTCTCCGTTTATTACATTTTGAGTTTCAGAATCAATTATTTCATTTTTATTAAAACGGTTAGAAAGATCTAGCAATTTTAGAATATTTTCGATATGTAAATTGCTCTTTTCATGAATGTTAAAGTTTCGTACTGTTACATGCCAAAGTAAAACTAAGTCACTGCCTGAAATGAGGTAACATAAACGATGTTGTGCCACTAGCTCAATGGAGAAGCGGTGGGTTATATTTTAAAATTCCGTGATAACTTGGAAACGAGATTGACATAAAATCGAACTAAAACGGTAAAAGACTCAAAAAAAATCGGTTAGGGCGCCAATCAAGGTCACGATGATCGTAGCTTCCGGACCCCTGATTACCCGAAAGCTCATCTGGTTGGTTACAACCCCGGAACTTACCTTGAGTTGTAACTATTCTGAAATACACTTAAAAAAAAACAAAAATTACGTACGCGGCAGCTGAATGAATAAAAGCTCTTTACATTTTAACAATTTAACATTTATTGATTGAATAATTAACAAAAAAAAATTAATGAATATCAAACAAATTTGAATAAAAGAAAATCAATGAAATAATAAAAAGCAAGACAAAACAAAAAAAATGAACAATCTGAATACAAAATTAATATATAAAAGAAAAATAATACAAACAAAAAAAAATAGCGTTAACTCGTCTTTTTCAAATAAAACATAATAAAAATAAACTTCAAGGCCTTGACCGCATAAGTAATAAACAATTCAATTAAACTAAAAATAAACAAGTTATAAAATATACGTCCGAAACTTTACTTCGAACTAAACGATCAAACAAATTATAGTTTACAAATCGTTACATTATCTTTTATGTGTGAATACGATTTACTTTTACATACGCACAAAACAAAATTAATTAAATTGAACTTCACGCAAACACCTTTAAGTGTTACTTGAAATAATTAAATTTAACGTTAGTGGTAATTCAATCGGCTCAAATTCAAAGCTTTTACTTCATATCAATCGCGGTTCACTACACGGTAATACACAAAATCGATAAATACCTTTACTTAGATGAACTGTCGGCACAGCAGTTCCAGAAACTACGTAATTAGATTGAACTCCGATCGCTCCAATGTACCGTAGTTGGATACAAGCTCGGTGGGACCCCCAAACAATAGAATACCGGCGGAAGATTTATTTCACAATTTAATTTAAAGCCGCCCAACGGCGAAAATAGGATTTTTCCACATAACACATCGACATTAAATCCCTCGAACGTGATTGTTTATTTTTGGAAACCATGAAGTCTATTTAAACCGTAAATTACGAAATTTGGAAAATCAAACTTTTCCACCACTACACTTAATTTTCACGGTTCCATCTAACTTCCGCGGTAATACATAACGATAGGGTAAAAATACCCTAACCACTCAACTACATCTCAGTACCCGGTACTTCTTAATTGCGACCAACGATTCATTCCCAAAAACCAAACTTTACCACTTTTAAAACTTCGTATTCCCACTTAAGTTCATGTACTTGCGCCGTAAAATCTTTGTAAAAGATAGAACATTAAATGAACTAAATTAACAAAGATGAAAACTATAATTGGCCACGTGAATCTTGACACGTAGCCCCTCGACAGAAACATTTCTCACCAAAAATGCTTAGCTCGCTTAATTGCAGGTGGCTCGCAATTGCGCTTTATAAAAGAACTCAACATAAACAAAGTATAAATACCAAGAAAAATGGATTAAATGACATTCCAAAAGGAAGTCGTAAATTATATAGAATTGTTATTTTACTGAGATAAACAAGTAAAACACTAAATCAAAATCAAAACCACGGGACTTTATGTATTCAAAAAAAAAACAGTAATCATTGTAAAACAACTTGAAATACCAATAAACTTCAATCACACGCAATAAAATAACGAGCAAAACGTTCTTGATGCTAACATTGAATTAATCAAACGTACCAAAAACAAAAAAAAACAGAAAATTCGGCCAGCTGAATCTATTTACGGGGTCTGACATAAAAAGATTACTGCTGAAATCCCAAACGCAGGTTACAGTACATTGCAAGCTCAGACAGAAAAAAAAACGCTTGTTTGCTCGTTAGCTAGTTGCAAGCCAAATTTCAAGCTCAAACATGAAAAAATCAGATTTGTTTGAGTTCACACATTTCATGTTATCATGTTACGTATTACGTATTCAATTGAATAAATGCTACTATTGCGTACTCTCATTTGGAAAATATATTATTTTTGAGAAGTAATTCGGTTCCCTCGTCTCAAAGAATAAAAATAAACAAATAAAAAACAATGTAATAGCTAGCAATTTCTTACTGGTTTTATTATCATTATAAATTTTGTTTTGACAATGTTGTTTGTTGCTTTATCCTTTTTTTTACTTTTGAGTTTTGAGGCTTTTCGGCGCCTTCGTGCACTACACGACTTTGCCCTTATGTACGGTGCGGGACTTCTTATAATTAAGTTTTGTTTATTGTTAAAATACGGCTAAATTGAAATTGTAATTGTTTTCTGCATAGTTCTAATAAGTGAGTACGGTTTTATAAGGTGAAGCGACGATTAGTAGACAATAGAGATGGAACTCAAAGTAATGTAAAATTCTGATCGGGATTTGTATCCTCAGATCACTAATGAAAAAGTATGGAAATAAGTAACACAAAATTAAAGCTATACTTTTATCGCTATCGCGATACCATTCTAGACAAAGAAAGAGTAATGGTATTGCGATACATTTTTGCTCAAAGTATCGCTTATCGTATAGCGATACTTTAAAAAAGTAGCAGTCCGACCGCTGAGAACCAGTAATAAATGAAATAATAAGTAATTTTATCTTATTAAACAAACAAAAACATTAACAATCAAACAACAAGATGCATTAAATTTAAAATTCATTATGTTTGTTTTAATATTTTAGTTTTAATATTGAATAAAATACTTTACACCAAATAAACCTGGATTTATTCAATGTTACATATTCCACATTTCACTTCAATATTCGTATTACTTTTTAAGTTATTGATTTTTGAAATGATATGTACCTATCGTCCCATAGTGCGTCGGTGCGAAGTATTAAAAACTCACCAAAATTGTATTCTTCTGCAAAAGATAATTAAGCAATAATACATTTGCAAATGTGCACACAAATAACAACTACAGACTTACGTAGCACAATTAACTTATTGTATTGTATTAAATACAAATTGACATTGTATCTAACGAAAGTCATTAATTTAAAATGCGATTTTGATTGTCTGTCATTTAAACGTACCCTAAAAAATAAAATCATCCGAGCAGTACAATAATACCCATAATTGATTTTGTGTTAACGCAGAGTTTCATTTGAACTTTTCAAATACAGCTTTACAAATTAAATTTAAATTGATTTATACAAGAAATTTGTACTAAAATTAAAGTTCGCAACTTATTAAGCTATAAAAATAAAACGTAATTTTGTTCTAACAAAAAATTTAAATTTGAATACAATTTTTACGACAACCGATAAAAATATTTCAGATACCGATCGAAAATTGTAAGTATGAAAAAAGTTATTTAGGTTCAGATAGTTATTTATGTCCAATAAAGCGCTTAAGTGAAGCGAAAAGTAAAATGAATCGGAGTATGAAATATAAATGATACAGTGCATGTTTCCCCCTGTTTGAAAAAGTTTTAGACTTAAATCTGGCCTCGATGTAGAGGAGTTTTATAAAGTTAAAAAAAAATACTTTTTTAACTTTTATGCATTTAAACTCTTTAAAGAAAAAAAAATATAATATCTTGTTTTAGTCGTATTTTTAACTTTTAAACGAATGCATTTCGTAAATCAAAACATCGAACGGTTAAATTATAAATACTTATTGACGGAGAAATGAAATAGAACATAAACAAAGGTCAGTATTTGGTTTGTTTCTAGTTATTTTTTCCCTTAGGTGACTCTAGTTGTGTTGAACCAGGATTGAATACCAATGCAGATCCCTAAGGTCATTTATTTCATTTTTTGTTTTTCTATTGACATTTCATTATTGTAGCAAGTTCCCAAGTGTTTCGAGCAGCAACATCCTTTTATCTCGATTTCTGTATTTGCTTATTAAAATAATTTCATGTCATTGTTCGTATATAACTGTCACAAATAATGTTATCCAAATGAAATTCCGTTCTAACGATAAACGTACTTGTAACGTTTGTATTTAGAGTTATTGTATTTTCTCATTCGTATTGTACTATTATTATAGAATTTGATGCGTGTTGTAACAAAATCAATCGAATTTGAATAATGGCCTGTGATTGGAATAATATGTGTTTTGCTTCAAGAACCGCTGAAATTGACTTAAATGCAACATAATTATAAGTTTCACAAATCTATTAGTGAACTAATAACTTTAAGTTAGTATGCAGGCGATGCAAGCTTGGCAATTACTGTTCGTACAACTTCTTATTACGTTTCTCACAAACAGTTGTATATGTGTTTGTTTTATTATGCTTGTTGATGATTGAAACTAATTTAACACAATTCAATTCTACAATTATTTTAATTTCAATTTTCTGTCTTTGTACACCACCCACATTTACCTCAATTTGACATTATCACACCAAGTACTGCGACAACCACATGCCATCAACAGACTACATCAAAAAATACAAAAATAAATAAAATCTACATTAAGACTCAACAGATCATTAAAATTACTGAGACATTTACAAAAATGCATTACTTAAAGAACTTAAAACATTAAATTCAACATTGACCATCATGTCTGAAACTTTAAAAGATATTGCAAATAATCTAAAAATTTAATGTTAAATCATTAGTAATTTTATTGACATAGAATAATTAGTTTAGATTTATGTGTATATTCCAGTATTTTTAAAATATTTCATCTATACCTTTGCACTTGTATTGTGTAGAACAGCACAGGTCACATGGTTCCTACTTTTTCAGGATTGTATCTTAGTTACCTTGTACCTAATAAACATCAAAACCTCCCTTTTAAGACACCGTTGCATCTTTCAATGCAACTTCTAACACTCGAATTTGCAAGATTGTAACGGTTTTTTGGAGAACTTGGAACCGCGTTTGAATCTTCTAGTACCCATGATAAACAATCTCCATTATTATTAGGTATAATTGTGAAAAACAACATCAAAACCAGCGGACAGCTGTTTCGTTCTTTTAGAACTCGTCAGTGCTAGGATACACCGATGTGTTTTCAGAACCACACCGGCAGACAACCATAGTCTTTTATGCCGTGTAGACATTACCAAATGTTTTTGGAACGCCATCCTGTGGTAAAAATACTACGTATGATATATAGAAAACTATAATTTAGTACAAAAGGTAGAGAAGTTGTTACTGGATTTAATGACAGCGAAAGCCAATGAAGTAATGCTGTGAAAATCTAAACTAAAAAATAGGTAGGAACAATGTCGGTATAAATGTGAAAAACAACATTAGAACTAGCGGACAGCTGTTTCGGTTTTTTGGAACTTGTCAGCGCTAGGATGAGTTTTCACAACCATAAGGACAAACAACCGTAGCCTTTTATGTCGTGTAGACATTACCCACATATTTTAAATGTTTTTGGAACGCCATCCTGTGATAAAAATACCACGCATGATAAAAAACTATAAATTAGTACGGAAGGTAAAAAAGTTGTCATTAGATTTAATGACAGCAAAAATCAATGAAGAATCAATGTTCTATTGACAAGTAGCGCTGTCAAAATCCCAACTATAAAGTAGGTCGGAAACAATGTCAGTATAATTGTGAAAAATAACATCATAATGAAAGGTTAATAGAGAGAATGGAGAAAATTTACAAAAAAAAGAGGAGTAGGGTAAAAGCAAATGGAGAAGAGAGCGAAAAATTCGTTACAACGACAGGGTTGAGACAGGGATGCCCAGTGAGCTCAAGCCTGTTTGCAGTATATACGGGGGATTTGGAGGAAGATATGAGAGGACAACAGATAGGAGGGATAGTAGTAGGTAAAATGAAGGTGTGGTTGTTGGCGTATGCGAATGACATAGTGTTGGTTGTTAAGAAAAAAAATGAAATAAAGGAGACGATGAAAACGCTGGAAAAATAGATAAAAAAAAAAAATGGAAGTTAATTCAGAGAATTATAAAAATAATAGTATTTAGAAAACGAGGGGAAAAAAAGACAGAAGTGGAAATGGAGGGAGAAGAAAGTGCAGTAAGTGAAAGAATTCACATACCTGGGTTACACAATGAAGCAAGATAAAAAGGAGGGGAACACATAAAAGAAAGAAGGAGGAAAGGAAACAGGTTAATAAGACAAGTGTGGAGTGTGGGAGAAAGCTTGTTTGAGGTGGACATAAAAAAAAGCTGTTGTTTGAGAAGCTAATAAAAAGTGTGGTGATATATGGGGCGGAAATATGGGGGTTAAAATAGTATAAAAAGGTAGAAGAGATAGAAGAAAAATACTGGAAATGGGCTAGATAGGGAAACACCGGGATATATTATAAGAGAAGAAGTGCAGGCAGAAAATAAAAGTAGAGAAAGGGAAAGGGGAAAGGCAACAAAAATACGAGGAAGAACTGAGGGAATGAGCCGAGCGCAAAATACTACAAGAATGTTGGAAAGAGATAAAGGGAGGAAAAGTGTTGCCAAGTTCTAAAAGAACGAAACAACTGTCTGCTAGTTTTGATGTTGTTTTTTGCAATTACACCGACATTGTTTTTAACCTATTTTATAGTAGAAATTTTGACAGTTTTATTTGTCAATAGATCATTGACTTTCGCTGTCATTAAATCCAATGACAACTTTTCTATTGCATGAAATGTGTAGGACGACACTTAACGTTAGATTGTCCTAAAAAAATAAAAAACAAAGAAGTTCAGTGTGTTAACTGCAAAGGAAATTATTCAGCCAATTATAAAGGATGTATAATACATAAACAGTTGCAGAAACTTATACCCTCAACTAAGAAACAAATCAATACCCAATATAAATTGATATGTGCAATCTAACATGACTTACGCGTAAACTGTACACCAAGACCCCCAACAAGTACCAACAAACAACAAAAATCAAACGCATACATTCTCATCGAAACAACAAAATGGCGATTTAGCAAAACTAAAGAACATGATAAAAAAGCTTATTAGTTAAATGAGTACAATTATGAAACTAATCTCAACGCTAGTAAGTAAAATCTCTTAACGGCTAAAACACTAAAAATAGCTATATTCTATATAGTCTGCTTGTGTCAACACGCATATGAAGTAAAACATTCCTTATAAACTAACCGTTAGTGTCAGAAACGTACTTCACCCACAAAGGTTACTTGCAAATACCAAGACATAGAATATGTAGCATTAAAAATCACGACGGTGATGCACACAGAGAAATAGCAGTTACAATAAGCAATGACAGCAAATACCATGAACTACAAAGTTATAGCACAAAACATCTACAACAACAGTTGCAATACAAGATCATATAAAAAATGTAAACATATTATCAGTGTACTGGCCCTTAAAGTACAATAATAAAAAGGAAAGCTACGTAAACTCCTTCAATTCTATAGAAAATAAATTTATCACTGAAGGAGACTGGAATGCCAAAAATAAATTTTGGGGTTCAAAGACAACAACACCAAAAGGCAGACAGTTATACGCCTTAAAGGCAAATAATTTAACAGCAGTATCAACGAGAGAACTCACCTATTGGTGAACCCAAAAGAATAAATTATCTGACCTACTTGATTTTGGAATCACAAAAAGAATTAACGAAAAATAAATCAAAGCAGAATCTTGCTTTGATCTGTCATCAGACCATTTACCAGTTATAATCACACTGTATTCATACATTTTAGAACAACAAAAGCAGCCAACACTATATAGTAAGAAAACAAATTGGGAAACATACAAAACAACAGTAGACTAACTAATGAACTTGAATGTAACCTTAAATCTCCAGAAGAAGATATAGCAGTAGCCGATTTAACTAAAACAATTCAGAATGCAGCATAGACAGCAACGCTCTACCGCAACCGTGACACCTTTAAGGAATCATGCCTTATTATAATTTAAAAAAAAAATTCTCAGAAAAAAAAGCTCAAGAAAAAATGACAAACCACAAAAAGTGAAGATGACAAAAAGGAATTTAACGTAGAAACAACTTTTAAAACAAATCAAAAATTAATCAATTCAGGACTACCTCACTAATCTTTATCAAAGATAAACATGATTAATGGGCTTGGTGTAGCAATCAGAAAGCCGCAGCATTTGCAAATCACTTAGCAAACGGCATAAATGAATCGGAGCAAGAGCAAACGATACGAAAATTTATAAATGCACCATATCAAAAGAATTTTTCAATTAAGAACTTTAGTTTAGAAATCCAACATACAATACAACATATTATCAACGCTCCAGGTTTTGATTTAATAACTGATAAAGTGTTACAAAAACTTACAACTAAAGCAGTGGTTCCCAAAGTGATCCTAATGGTCCCTTAAAAGTCCCTGGGATTATTCAATGTCCGTAAAAAATTAAAATTGAATTGGGAGTTCTTGAACAACGTCAGTGGGGTCAAGCAATGTTTAATATAAAATTAAAAAATTGTGACACATTTTTATTAATATGAAAGCTAAAATAAACAACAATAAATAACTTAATAAAATTTTTTACGTTTTAAGTAAAATATAAATATAGACAAGTGCATAAAATACAAGTAATAACAGGTACCGTGGTGAGTCAAACTATCTATACAGGTTTATACAGGAACGCAATAGAACCGACACTTGCACCAACTAGCCTAATATATGAACTATAAAAGAGTCGTGCATCTAATCAACAATTTACTTGTGTGTTATGCGTGATGTGAAGTGCATACAACAAAGTTTCCTAGTGTTGGACAAAAAGAAGTATAATTTTTTGTATTGTTACGCAAATAGCGTACTTTCGTAACGTAAGCTTATTTGAATAAAATTGATATCTTTTTATAATTTAAATTTATTTAAGCAAAGTTATATATTTGTTTGAGTTGATTAAAAAAAATATATATCACAGTTATCAGTAGAGTAATCTCTTAACATACATTAAATAATTATATTTTATTAAAAACTTAAGAAAAGATTGTAAGTTTTTCTAACACAGATATGATTCTAAAGAATGTATTTATAATGATTCTCTAAAAGAAGTTAAACTTATTAGTTTTTATGATTTAATATAATGCACCCTAAAAGTATTGCTTACTGTTTTTCTATTTTTTGCCAAATTCGCGAATGTTTAGAATTACTGTATATTACTGTGTTATTATATTCTGTTAATTTATTTTTGAATTATTTATTTTTTTTTTAAATTTAATTAGTACACAATGAGTATCTACACAATATTTGGCATTTACTTGAAATTTTATGCTTTCTCTCAAATAAATTAATTTAAGAGAGCGTTACATTGCAGCATTCTATTTAAAAAAAATTATTATAATTAACAGTGGTTTGTTGCAAAGAAAAATTTTGATATGTACTATATATATATTTTTCTATATCTTTATGAACCTATTTTTAAAGATAACAGTATGAGAAAGTCAAAGCAAAAATGCAGACAATACAGTGTTGAACATATAAAATATTGTGTTATTCCGTCACTAGAAGACCACAGACACAGATGAATACATACTAATACATAAGCAACTTATTGAATTATCCACAAATGAAGAGTTGAAACCATGTTACAAAAACAGATCCCAATGTTATATCCAGCATTATGGGTTATTGCTGTTGAGTGATTTTCTGTTTTTCTAATTGGTAGAACGTGGATTCATTGTCGTTATGAGCCTCATCACAAAAAAAAAATCCGACTAAAAATGAGTACTCGTGAAGATTTGCAAGTGTTACTCACAAACATTGAGCCGGACATAAATACACTCATAACATCTCATCAGGTTCATCCAAGTCATTAATATTTTTTGTTTGTATTTAAAAAAAAAGTTATAATTTCAATAAATACTTCTTCAACAAAATGTTTTATTTATATTTTATTTTTACCTCACCATTTACTATTCAAGATATGAAAATTAAATTTGTAATTTTTTTATTATGTATTTATGTAGTTTTTTCACTTCCGTCCGTAGGCCAAAAGAATTTGGGAACCATTGAACTAAAGAATATAAAACTATACAGCAAATCTTCAGTGTAATACTGAAGCTAGGATATTTTCCCAGTCAATGGAAAGTAGCACAAATAGTTATGTATGTATAGTCTGGTAAAAATCCAAATGATGTGGCATTATACACTAATCTAATACCGATCAAATCTGGCGTACCATAAAGTAGCAGTTTGGGACTTACTATATATCTCGTATATACCGTAAACCATCCGATTACTAACAATACTACAACAACCACCTACGCATATGATACTGCAGTTCTAGCAGTGCATGCCGATAAAGTTACCGCAGCAACACACCTATAAGAAAATTTAAATAAGTTGAAAACTTGGCTAACTACGTGGAAAATAAAGGCAAACTAAATCGTTACATGTGACATTTATACTAAATAAAGACTGTCCTTTAGTTACACTAAATGGTAACCAGTTGATTCAAGCAGATAAAAGAGAATATTTTGGAATGCACATGGATAGAGGCTTGACCTGGAGGAAGCACATATTTATAAAAAGAAAGCAACTCGGCATCAAACTCCGGCAAATGTATTGATTGGTTGCTAGAAATTCACAGTTATCAATTGAATATAAACCGCTTTTATACAAAGTCATTTTAAAGCTTGTGTGAACATATGGGATTCAACTATGGGGCACAACTAGTAGCTGAACTTTTGAAATCCTTCAGCGCTTCCAGAACAAAGTTTTGAGAACGTTGGTTGAATGCCAACAGTTAAAGAAGAAATTAAGAGTTTAGTGAAAATTATAGTGCCAAAACTGTAGAGCATCTCAATGAGCTAGCTAGAAATTTATTTAAAAACACTGGTAAAATGAAGCGTCTGAACGTTTTAAGCCAAATGATTTAATAAACGGATTCAATTAGTTATATGTATGTAGAACTAGAACTAGTTTAAGTTACTTTACAAAGAAATCTTGGTTGGAAGCAACTCCTGCGTTCACTGTAGTATATCTAATATGGTATTGGTGTGATTATACAAATTAGTTATTGTTCAAAAGTTTGACAGTAAATTTTAGCGATTTTTACTTTCTTGTAACAATTTTTTTTACTCGGATTCAGATTTTTAATAAGAACAATTCTATAGATTTATTAATTTATACCGACAGACTAGGGTTTGTATTTAATTTATTTTGATAAATTATACGACCGAAAAGAAGTAAAATATAATTTAAATTTCTGTTGTGGTAGTTTTATCAATATGTAATTTTTAATTTGTTTTTTACTCATAAAAATACACATATTTCTTAATAAAAAAATTGTATACTAATATTCTTACTAAATACGGCGATACTATTAACATAATAATATTTAAAAATGCGCAACGTTTAATAATTTTTTTACTATGTATTTGTTAAATAAATTAATAAAACCTGGAGTGGAAACTTGTTCAACGCGGAAAATTGACCTAGTACTAGCACTAACATATAAAAATTTTTACAATATTCGAATACAGTTTTAAAGCAAAAAAATTTCCAAATTCCACATTAACCAAATACAAACGTACTTTGATTAGACATTTAAAAAACAATCAAAAAAATTTTTTTAGCAAAAACTTTTTTCTTATTGTTCTATAGTTCAACAATATAACAAAATGGCACTTTCGATAAATTCAAAAAATTATTTTCTTGTAAACTAATAGTATCTATATTATTTAATAAGTGCGTTTAGTACTAATGTGATTACTTATTTATTTTATTGATTTGCCTATTTTTAATTTCTACAAAAATCAAAAGATGGATTACAATTAGCGAATTCAAACAATGTTATAACAGTTCAATAGGCAAACGGGAACTTAGCAAACAAAAAGCTTGGACTAAGAAACAATTTATGCTGCATAAATAAAAAAAAATTAACGTGTTATTGATTTATGGCAGTATTAAAACTTATTGAAATAAAAAAGAAATGTAATACTTTTATGTTTTACTACCGTAAATAATGTAAAAAAAGATTTGTAAAACACTAAAATCAAAATTACTTTTCATTTTATATTAGCAATTTTTTATTAAACAAACTATAAATTTTATAATAAAAGTAAAAAATGAGAACTACTATATCGATTGCTTTGGTGAAACTACTTAAGTCTACTACTACTAGTCAAGCTTATGATATTCCGATATTATGGCTTATAACTTCTTTGCCGTTATTTCTCATTAAATTTTGCGCTTATCGTGTCATTTATACCAACAATT
Organism: Aquatica leii; assembly: GCA_035610365.1. Lineage (NCBI taxonomy): Eukaryota > Metazoa > Arthropoda > Insecta > Coleoptera > Lampyridae > Aquatica > Aquatica leii. The sequence continues at coordinate 50,566,665 of CM069433.1, read as the reverse complement.
TTACAAAGTGTTAATAAAAACTCTTGAATCGTCTTTATGATCGGTTTTTACTTTATTCTAAGTATTTTTAGTCAAAAATATCTTTTTTATAACTATGCTAAAGGAGAATACAAAATTTTTAGTTGATGTCAAATAAAAAATGAACATTTTATATTTAAACTAAATATTTTATAATGTAATGTTATATCAAACACATAAATATTTATAAAATTAATATTTACATTATACTGAAAATATAAAGTACAAAAACAAAAATTTTTAGTAAAAATGTAATCAAATTGGAGAATTTTTGTAATTGATTTTTAAAGTATACTGTATTGTAATAGAAGCTGGGTTTTAAATAAAACAATCCGCTTATAAAAGTAGATATTTAACTCTATTTGTAAATTTAAGCTTTAACTTTATGAACAAACCTTTAGTCTTTGTTTCATACACGATGCGGGTATTTGAACAACAAAATACTGTAAATTTCAAAAGCCACTTTATTTTGAAACGTTAAAGCTTCAATGCAAAATTAGCGAATAGTACTTCATACATTTGTAAATGTTCACTATCGTCAAAAGCTGTAATATTAGTTGGGTCAGCTTAGTGGCTTTTGAGGTTCATTTCGAATTTGCGATGTAAATTCTAAGAGGAATGGTCATATCTCGTAATCTAGTTTGATATTCGGCTCATTCCTGCATTTATATTTTCAAATGAGGTGATCACGTGCCCTAGTCATCGCATTACCGGAGCTGACCGGAATTGTGACCCTACCGTGTGCGTGGAGGCATGGCGTCATTAGCCCACTCGTTATTAAACTACCTTCTGCTAGCCGAATTCCGGTCTTCTCATATTATATTTAGTTTAAAATTAATCGCAATTTTGTTCACCGTCTTTTGACACTTGCAATTTTATCTACAAATATAATATTTAAAATTCTGACAAAAACGTCAGCGTACACTGCTGAAATTATTTAATTGAGCGTACAATTCAACTCATCCAAAATTAAATGTTACTTTTCCTCATAGAGTTGCAGTTAACTTTCCAAAATAACATAAATTTTCTCTCACGCAAGAACTTTTAAATTATGCATTCGTTGAAACATAGTGGTTTTGTATTTTTTTAAATAATCAAGTATTCTTACCAGTGTATATCGTACGGAAAATTACAAAGTTTAATTTAATTCAAAATGCATTCTTCCATATTTTAGTTATTCTTTATACTTCAAATTTACTTTTTTGTAAATATAATTTATTACGTTATTATTTAATATTTTTATAATAAAATTTTCAGTTTTATGATAATTAATGTTGACTTTTTTATAGTATATTGATTTTTTGAACTATTATTTTTCACCTTACGCATGGTATTTACTGTTAAATATACGTAATTATAATTTTAATAACAATTGATGGAATATTAAATTTATTGAAATATATTTTATTTTCTAATGTGCTGTGGCAATGTAAACGAAGTACAAATTAATTGCACTGATAATTAACATTCGTTGTCTACAATACGTCCAAAATTAATCGGCGTGTGTTAAAAATTTGCAATTTATAAGATCAATTTCAAAAAACTGGTGTAGTCATCACACGACTTTCTTATAAAGACTTTCTACATATTTTTTATTTTCAAATTGAAGAAAAACATCAGTAAAAGAATATAAGAAATTCAGAAAACTTAGGTTTATAATTATATTTGCTTAAAAGAAATAATAGTAAAAGTACTAAGTATTACACATTAGTATATATACACGTTTGTATTGACTTCTTAGCATAGTTTTTTGAAATTTTTTTCCTCGATTTTATTAAGATATAACCGAAATATGCCAAATTGAACTTATGTTGTCATATCGACTAACCTCCATATTTGTGGTCCTCGATATTGTTTTCCACTTTAGTAAATCAGTATAAATTGTGGTTTTTAACATATCTTGCTTTCCATTCGAGATATGAAATTTTTTTACAAAAAACCGTCGCAGACAGGATTTGAACTAAGATTATATTTGGAATTCATTTTAAATTATAAACGAAATATCTAATAAAATGTTCATGTTAAAAAAATTTTTATTTGAATAAATTGATAAAAAGAATTGTCTCTATAAGAAACTGTAAAAATAATTTAAATAGTTTAGTTAAATGTCCCTAAAATGAGCAATACCGCACGTTCAGTCAGATTCTAATAGTATTAATCGTATTTATACCTGTAAATATATCTTAAGATTATGGTTTTTTCTTTGTCGTATAAATACAAAAAGGTGATTACCATTACTTAGTTTTGTATGTATTTCTCAAATCATACGAAAAGGCTTTTAAATATTACTCTCAAATAAACGTTTTATAAAACCAAAATTTTCTTTATGTTTTTTGTGCAAATTAGAAAACAAACACTTTTTTCTAATTTTCAATAACAATTTATTAACATATTTTTACTAAACATAGGACATACTATATCGTCAAATTTTTAGGTAATAAATGTTTTGAATAAAAATGCCGAAATTATATTTGCAAAATTATTTAAAAAGTATTTATTACGTCTAAATTTTAACTATTAATGTAATTTATTAAAATGTGTGTTCTGATAATCACATTATTTTGGTATGTAAGATGTATAAACCTGGCTTATCAGACCCGGAGTAATGTTTGGTTATAAGAATATGCAGCGTTTGTTATTATAATTTATAAACAATTTTTCTTATATAATAATTAATAAGTAACAACGATACTTGTTTTTTGTTATAAAATAACTGTTTATTTTTTCAATTTCTTAATTTGAATGTTGGTCCGGTTTATGTAAACGTAGGTATTGTACCGGATATGCATTCTAGAGTTAAGCGGTTTAACAAATACCTTATTAATGATGTGTTGTCAATGAAAGTGCGGTAATGCTCATTTTAAAGACATTTAATAGTATTGATCGTATTGACATCTATAAATACACTTTGAGGTTATGGCTTTGTGTTTGTCGTATAAATACAAAAAAGGGATTATCATTATTAAATTGTATATGTGTTTATTAAAATCATACGAGGAGACTTAAATATTATTCTGAAACCAGCGTTTTATGAAACCACAACTGCTTTTATGTTTTTGTGCAAATTAATAAACAATTCTACCGGATATGCATCTGAGGCTTAAGCGGATTAATAAATACCTTACTTGTTAATGAGTTTCATAATTACCCTTTGTAAATATATCATCAGGTTATGGCCTTTTGTCGTATAAATATAAATTTTTCATTTACAAGATTGTAATATAAATTGGGAGTTCCTAGTGGTAACATCATTGTTTATGTGATTATAATATTTTGTGAATATGCCTAGAAGATTAGGACAAATGGATTCTACCTTAGAAATAAGAGGAAGTATTCTTGGGATGGCACAAGCAGGAATGTCACCTCGAACAATCTCACAACATGTTGACTTATCGGTAAGCATTTTTCTAAAATATATTTTTTACATTGCATTGCAACACAGTCAGCATGTATTAAATATCATCACTAACAATACTATTTTATAAGATATTGGAATCTATTAAATTGACATCAAATTTTTACATACATATATATTGTATAATGGCTTTTAATATAGTACTAATGATAAATGTAATCTAATACTAAGAACTTAACACTTTGTAAATTAAACAAATCTGGCGATGGATTGCGAAAGTTCAGCAAGTTGGTAATAGGCCACTTAAGCCTAGAATTACTTCTCGGCAAGAAGATGCGGATATACTCGGCTATACATTACAAAATCATTTTACAACTTGTCAAAAAATAAAAGAAACGCTGAATATTAATTGCTCTATTTCTACCATTCAGAGATGTTTACACGCTGCACGCATGCTGCAACTCGGTTGCGCTTTTGTCGCCAATATTTAAATTTGGATTGGAGTACTGTTATCTTTACAGATAAAAAAGTATTTTCTAGCACTGATCAATGTGCAACTACAGTGTGGAGGCCACAAAACACTCGTTACAACATAGAACATGTTTTGCCCAATAGGCAAAGTGGTAGAGTGACAGCTGGAGTGTGGGGATGAATATCTCAAGCGGGTCCAGGAGAGTTAGTGCAAGTGACACCATCTCGATTTACTTCAGAGCAACACCTGAATATTTTAGATAATATCTTGATACCTTCTGCGAGAAGAATATTTCCACAAGATGAGCTGGAAATTATTCAAGTAGTTCAGGATAATTCTCCTATTCATACAGCAGGAATGGTTAGGGACTGGATTGAAGATCAAAACAAAATTGAAATAATTGAATGGCCAGCGAGATCACCAGATTTGAACCCAATTAAAAGTATGTGGGGTGCAATGATCAGAAACTGGGATAGTGATATTCAATTTAGAACACCTGAAAACATTCACAATTAGTTTGGGAACGTTTTCGGGGATCACAGTTGTGTGAAAATTTAGTGAAACTCTATGCAGTCTAGATTAGAAGCATGCATACAAAATAATGGTTATTACACAAAGTATTAATTATTTCTATAGAACTTTTGTATTATTATTGTTTTTTATATGATAATATGTTTTTTTATTTAATTATATTATTAAAATAAACTACAGCATGAACTGTAATTATAAACGTATGCTTATTTATCTTATCTTATCACGTCTTAAAATATATTTTATTATTAACCCGGAGTTACCTGTGAAAAGCTTGTTTTATAATCAAAATTTAAGCAGAAAGGTTATTAGCACAATTAGGAGGTTAAGGTTTGGCCACGGTAGTTTTCCTTTCCATCTCCACAGACTGGGTATTAGTGAATCCAATGCTTGTGATGTATGCAACGTAGTGGCAGATATCGACCACATGTTTTTTAACTGTTTAAAATTTGAAGTCGAATGTAGAAACTTATATTTCAATATTCTGTTAGTAACTGGCTGCGGTCCTATTAATATGTTATATGTCTTACACGTTAATTGTAATGTTATCAATAGACTTATTATAAGGTTTTTATCAATAACGGGGCTATGCTTTTAATTAGGGTAACATAGATATGTGAATCTGTTTTATTGTATACTGTAAATATTATTGTAACATAAATGTAACAATAAAAAATTGGCTGCATGGACCTCGTCCTAATGCCAAAAAAAAAACTGTAATTATAAACGTATGCTCTTACACCGGAAAATTCTGTTGATAGCATCATTTATATTTAAACGAAATTAAAGTATAAAAGTTTCACTTTATTTATAAATAATTTTGCACATACAGCGAAATATTAATAGTGTTACGTCTTTATTTATTATTAACTAATTTATTTAAACGATTAAAACTACGTTTACTTATTATAGAAATATGTACACTTTTAAAATTAACCGAACTAATTAGATCTAATAATGTTTAATGAAAACACTTACACGAATTTATGTATAACCGTTGTATAACACTTAAGATTAGATAACGTCCTCGGATTTCACACTTGTTTACACTAATTATCAGATACACGATTATTCTCGATTTATTTATGTAGACAAACACGTGCTAACAATTTATTTTCACTTGCATAATCTTCTTAATACATTCGCATTCCAGCAATAACTGACCTACGATTTCCATCTTCGGCTTTTATAGACATCAGCGAATTCTTCTCGATCGTTCCTCACTTTTCGCTATATTTTCTAGAAACTAGATAACAGTTCTAGAAGGCTCTTGCATTTGCAAGTAATTTCTCGGACGTTTCACTGCCCCCTTCTTAGGACTGTTCTGTCCCAGAACAGGAGACTGGATGCGACACCGGTAAAAGGGATCGTGGCGATAGCGGCAGCTTTCTCCATTTCGGCAACTTCCTTGACCATAAAAGTAACAGTCAATGGACTTTTCCTGACCCAATACTCTCCTCGGTTGGTAACTACAGACCAACACTTGAACGCCTGTTCCTCGGAAGACGACCTCCAACATGTTTCGAACTGTCCTCCAATTCAATTGGTCTAAGCCACAACCAAGCTTGGGTACTGCCAATTTCTTAACATGATGGAACTCCATTTGTCTCTTGAGACTCCATAATGTTCGCCACAGATCTTTGTATAACGGCTTGACACGTGAGTATTTCTTGGTGACCAGATAGAAAACGAAGCGTCCGTCACCATGTAGTCCTAAAACCTTTCCGACTGCCGGTTGCTGTCTTCGTAATTCATCTAGCTGTCCAAACTTCTTTTTAAACACGACTGCAACCCCTTTGGACATGTCAAGCTTCTCGCTCACGCAATGTGCGATGGCGTAATCTTTTGTGTCTGGAACAGGTCTTGTTGTTCCTCGGTGGTAACTCCGAACCTAGCTTTTCCAGAACCTCCGTATAAGTTCATAAACTTTTCGAACTCCATTTCTTCGATTGGATTCCTGGTTCTGCTACTTATTACTCTGGTTCGGACCTGAACTTGCGGATTGTGGTTATCGCCAGCAAACGGGGCTAGACGATCGACGTGGACCACTTTTGGCTTGCCTCTGGGCGGTTTTCGGATGCGGTATATAACGTCGTTAATACGCTGCACGACTTCATAGGGGCCCTCCCATTGCCTTTGCAGCTTCGGCGACAAACCACGTCTCCTTTGAGGGTTATACAACCAAACCATATCGCCAGGTTGAAACCCACCATTTTGCGCCTTGACGTCATATCTTGTTTTCATCCTGTCGCTGGCAATTTGTGTGTTTTTACGAACCTCTTCATGTACTTCGTCTAGCCTCTTTGCCAGCTTGCTGACGTAATCTTCTCCAGCGACTTCTTCTTCCGGTCTTCGTCCAAATTGAAGATCGCATGGTAATCTTATCTCACGACCGAGCATGACACAAGATGGTGTTTGGCCTGTGCTTTCGTGAACGGATGATCGGTACGCCATTAAGAAGAGGTGCAAGTACTGATCCCAGTCTCTTTGATGTTCGGACACTACCTTGGCTAAGTACTTGCCCATTGTTCGATTCATCCGTTCAACCATGCCATCAGACTGAGGATGGAGAGGCGTTGTCCTAGTCTTTTTAATTCCTAACAGTCGGCAAACTTCTTGAAACAGCCCAGACTCAAAATTGCGGCCTTGATCGGAGTGTAATTCCAACGGAACTCCAAACCGGCAGAAAAACTCCTTTACTAATACGTCTGCGACTGTAGCTGCTTCCTGATTGGGTATGGCGTAAGCCTCCGTCCATTTCGTGAAATAATCCATCGCCACCAAGATGTATTTATTTCCCGAATCGGATTCTGGGAACGGCCCTGCGATGTCAATCGCTACTCTTTCCAAAGGGTTTCCTACGTTGTATTGTTTCATGGGTGCTTTGCGCTTTCTCGCTGGACCATTTCCTGAAGCGCAGACTATGCATTTACGGCACCATTTCATGACGTCCTCTTTGCAGTTCATCCAGTAGAATCGTTCTCGCACTTTACCCAACGTCTTCTTAATGCCAAAGTGTCCTCCTGATGTCCCATCGTGGAGATGCTTCAACACTTCGGTCACCCTGCTCTTCGGCACTACCAGCTGTAGTCTGTTTCCCGTGCCCTCGGCACTTTCTAGGGATCGCTTAAGAAGACCGTCTTCTACTATCAAGGAGTCCCACTGCGCCCAGTACGCTTTGATATTTTTGCCCAAAGCACTCACTTCTTCCCAGGTTGGTCGTCGGCCGCTTTCTTTCCAGTCCAGGAGTAGTCTTATTTCAGGATCGTCTTCTTGTTCGCGACGTAACTGCTCAGGTTCCCACTCATCATCAACCATAGCAGTTCTCCGGAGACATTCGACTTTTTCTTCCAGTCGCGAACAATGGCTGCAGTCCGCCGGACATGGTCTTCTGGACAAGGCATCAGCGTTTCGATGACTGCTTCCGGCACGGTGTTCTGTGTCATAGTCATACTCTTGCAGTCTCTCGATCCATCTTGCCACTTGTCCTTCTGGGTTACGGAACTGCAGAAGCCATTTTAAAGCGGCGTGGTCTGTTCTCAGTAAAACCTTTCGTCCATACAAATACTTGTAGAAATGTTCGATGGACTTAACGACTGCTAACAGCTCCCTCCTAGTGACGCAATAATTCCTTTCTGGCCTGGACAAAACCTTGCTAAAATACGCGATAACCTTTTCTTGTCCATCTTGAATCTGCGAAAGGACCGCGCCTATGGCCAGATTGCTTGCGTCGGTATCCAAAACAAACTTTCCATCTTCTCTTGGATAACTCAAAATCGGCGAAGTGACTAGGGCTTGTTTTAGTTGATTAAAAGAACTTTCGCAGTCTTCATTCCATCTAAATTCTGCTTTTTCTTCAGTTAATTTTGTTAATGGTTTGGCAATATTGGCAAATCCGGGGACAAATCTTCTATAATAAGTGCACAACCCAAGGAAACTTCGGACCTGATGTTTGTCGATCGGTCTTGGCCATGCTTGCACTGCTCGGATTTTGTCTGGGTCAGCCCTTACTCCATCTCTAGATACGACGTGGCCAAGGTATTGGACTTCCTTCTTAAATACGTGGCACTTCTTTGGGCTCAGTTTGAGGTTAGCCCCACGTAATCTCTGGAACACTTCCTTCAAGTTGTTCAAGTGCTCTTCAAACGACCTTCCAACCACGATCACGTCGTCCAGGTAAACCAAGCACGTCTTCCAAGACAATCCGCGCAAGATGGTCTCCATCAAACGCTCGAACGTTGCAGGAGCGTTACACAGGCCGAAGGGCATTACAGTGAACTGCCACAAACCAGTTCCGATCGTAAAAGCTGTTTTTTCACGATCCTTGGGTTCTAATTCTACCTGCCAGTATCCACTCTTTAAATCTAACGTAGAAAACCACTGGGATCCTGACAGGGTGTCTAGCGTATCGTCAATTCTGGGTAAAGGGTAGCTGTCCTTTTTGGTCACGTCGTTTAGCTGCCTGTAGTCTACGCAAAACCTCGTTGATCCATCCTTCTTCTTCACGAGTACCACTGGGGATGCCCATGGACTTCTCTCTCCATATCCGTAATTATTTGTTCGGCTTCTTCTCTTTTCGCCAAAGGAAGTCTGCGTGGATGTTGTCGTATCGGCCGAGCGTCTCCGGTATTAATTTTATGTTTCACCACGTTAGTTCTTCCTTTGGAGCCACTCTCCAGCGCGAACACATCTTGGTACTCTTGGATCAACACTTTAACTTTAGCCAGCTGGTCTTGGCTGAGGTTTTCGCATTTGGTGGTAAGAATTTCCAATAGATGTTGTGGACACTTCTTCGGCGACGTATCTTCGTTCGACTTCACGCATCTCACAATTTGTGATACTGGCGTGCATTGGCCTACCACGGTCTTCTTTTTCAACGTTACAGGATCTGAGTTGATGTTTAAGATCCTTACTGGCATCGTCTTCTTTACTCGTACTAAGGTTCTGGCAACCAGTAGTCCCTTTTCAACTAAGCCGCCTTCCATTGGTTCAATCGCGCGTATGTAGCCTTCCCGGAGATTTCCATCCAGGCGTGCCATCACTACACTTTCCGTCCTTGCAGGCAGAATCACGTCTTCACTCAACAAGACTCGCACGGCTGCCTTCTCTGACGAATGAAAAGGAATTTCTTCATTGTTGATCTTCAGGACATCGTTCTTCATATCCAAATGGAACCCATACATCTTTATCACGTCCATTCCCAGGATAACTTTTTCCGTGATGTCGGCTACTAGTACTTGATGGTCGAGTACTCCATTTCCCAAACCAATGGTTACTTTGACTTGTCCGTGAGTAGGTATTTCGTCGCCCGTCGCTGTTCGAAGTCGTACTGTTACTGGTGATGTCTTCTTGTTTCCCAATAAGATGTCAGGACGAATGATGGTCTTCGTCGCTCCCGTGTCAACCAGTAACTGGACGCTTCTTCCATTGATCTTGCCATCGAGATAAATGCTACGCAACTGCTCCCTAGGCGATGCCATTTGAATGGTAATCTCCGGGGCATGGCTCGTTGAGGTCGACTTTCGCCCCATTCGGTCGACCCGTTCTAGTTTTCCGGACGCTCTTCTGGTCTTCTTTTGGGCTTAGTACAACGGCGTCGTACGTGGCCCACTTCTCCGCAGTTCCAGCACGTCAGTTCTCTTCCTCGAGCTTCTCGTTCCCGAAGTACCCGTCGCACTATGTCTTCAATGCTTTCTTCTGTGTGCGAGAATACTTCTGCAGCACAACGGAGCTTATGGCTGCCTCGGTGCGACGCTTGTTTCGCCGCCTCGAACTCCAAAGCATGGGTTAATGCGTCATCCAACGTCTTCGGTCGAGCTAACCGGAGAGTCTGCTGTGTTTCGCTGTCTCGGAGGCCATCTACAAAAGTTTGAATAGCTAACTGCTCCAGGAAGGTATCTGGTGCTGTAGGATACGCAAGCCGTGTTAATCTAGCGATGTCAGCCTCAAACTCTTGAAGACTTTCAGCAGCTTTCTGAACCCGACTTTTAATTTGAGCTTGATAGACTTGTTGAAGATGGGCATCTCCATATCTCATTTCTAATCGTGATATTAAGAGTTCGTAATTTTCTTGCAGATGGTCCGGAACAGTTTGTAAAATTCCCAGCGCTTCTCCACGTAAGGACACTATTAAAGACGTCGCTTTCTGCTTGTTGCTCCAACCATTAGCAGTAGCTGCGGCTTCAAACTGCTTGTAGTAGGTTGACCATGGAACTTTACCATCAAAATTCGGAGGTACAACTTTGAATTTATGAGTGTTTTCTTCTCGATGGTCCATTATTAAATCTTCACTCGTGACGCTTCCTTCCCCGTGACAATTCATTTGGTTGATTCTTTCTTCAAGCAGTTTCATTCTATCCCCTACTGCTTCTATTTTGTCATTCATAGATTCGCAAATTTCTTCTTTTAAATTTAACATATCTGTTTGGGTTTCCTCTTGAACAATTTTTATTTGATTTTCTATGCTCGTTTGTATTTCTTCTTTTAAACGTCTAGAATTTTGCATCAATTTTTCTTCTATCTTTTGGGTATTTTCAAATAATTTTTCTTCAATTTTCTGAGAATTTTCGTAAAACTTTTCTTCCATTTTCTGGGAAGTTTCTTCCATTTTTCTATTCATCGATTCTTGACCGTTTTTTATTGATTCAAGAAATTCAAATAGCTTTGCATCCATTTTAACTGCTTGCGAACGCGTCACCGGCATAAATTTAAATATAACACGAAAGTTTAAGTTCACTACTTTTTAAAATACAGTTTTTATATAACACAAGATTTTAATAACTATCCACTTATTAATATTAAACCACTTGTGCCCGGAAACGAATTTAATCGCGATCACGCACTTGTTAAAAGAAAAAAACGTTTAATAAACACTATTTTATACTTTATAAATAAACACGCGTATCGCGCAATCAATTACGGAGCGATACTAAAATTCGCGAACGATACCCCACACCTGACACCAAATGTTACGTCTTTATTTATTATTAACTAATTTATTTAAACGATTAAAACTACGTTTACTTATTATAGAAATATGTACACTTTTAAAATTAACCGAACTAATTAGATCTAATAATATTTAATGAAAACACTTACACGAATTTATGTATAACCGTTGTATAACACTTAAGATTAGATAACGTCCTCGGATTTCACACTTGTTTACACTAATTATCAGATACACGATTGTTCTCGATTTATTTATGTAGACAAACACGTGCTAACAATTTATTTTCACTTGCATAATCTTCTTAATACATTCGCATTCCAGCAATAACTGACCTACGATTTCAATCTTCGGCTTTTATAGACATCAGCGAATTCTTCTCGATCGTTCCCCACTTTTCGCTATATTTTCTAGAAACTAGATAACAGTTCTAGAAGGCTCTTGCATTTGCAAGTAATTTCTCGGACGTTTCAATAGTATCTATGTAAAATTGTTTTTATAAAATCAGTAATTAGATTATTATTTACAATTTACCTTAATTTTATACGTTCAAAATTTTACTATCAATAAGTATGTATTTAAAATTATACAAAAAAATGTGTGTTTTTTTATTCGCATAAAAATATAAATACGGGAATTTTGTGTTTTCTGTAGCTGGCAATATTTTAGCGTTGCCAAACTTCAACGCCACATTACTCTTTCTCTAATGACAACAACTAACGGAAACGTGCAGGTAGATGAATTGATCTACCTGAACGTTTCTTAGGGACACACATTGTAACGTTGCGAGAATTCATTTTTGCTGCAACTTGCGGTGAAATTATGGACGGTGTATTTCTTGGTTTACATACGGTTCTCGTTGCTGGGTCTATGACCAAATTCGTGGTTCTTTTTTGTTCTGTTTGTTCTAGAATTTTGAATTTTATAGAGATTGCTTTTGTTATTTCTTTGCTGATAAATGCAAGTTCAATTCTGTTAATGTTTACACAGATTGCCTTCTCTTTTCTTTTAATTGAAAACATGTTGTTGTCATTTCGTTTCAGCACTTCAAAACGGCCATCGTGAGTGAGCTGCAATTACTTCTTCTTTGTGGTACTACGTACAAATACGTGACTACACGTCCGTAATTGAAAAAATATGCCTAGCAATCGTAATGACTGAGCATAAACTAATTCAGCACTCGTTGCTTTCAAATATTCTAAAAGCATTTCCAATTAAACTTTCGGTAATGCATCAACTCAATTAGTAGTAAATTGCGATATAAAATCTCATTATCTGAGTTATCTGAGAGACACTTTTTCTGGTTTATGTCGAAACGCTAATGTAAGCGGTCTATAATCCGCGAATTGTCTACCCTCGATACTGCGTATGAAACGCTTCACAGCCGCATAAGCAGCAAGTAGTTCACGATCATAAGTACTGTAATTGCACTGTGCCGGGATTAATTTCTGAGAATAGAACGATAGAGATTTTCATATCTCATCCTGCAACTGTTGCAAGATGGCACTAATTGCTTTGCCGCGAGCATCGACGCTAATGGTCAAAGAAGCATTTAATTCTGCATGTACCAATAATGTCGGAAATGATATGATGGTTGCTAATGAAGTTAATTTAATAGCTGCCTACAGTATAAATCTTCCAGAAAAGTTTAACATACCCAAAAATATATAAAAATCTCTAATAGTTTGCGGTAGAGGATATTCCTGGATTGCTTGAACTTTTTTGTGAGGTGGTTTTATGTGCTTTGAATTTATTGTATAGCCAAGAAAGTTGACAAGAGCTTTGCCAAAATTGGACTTTTCTGGATTTATTATTACACCATATTGTGTGAAACGCTTAAACAGTAATTCAAGGTGTGCCACATGTTGGCGTTTATTTTCAAAAAACACAATAACGTCATCGATGTATGGAAAACAGAAGTTTGAGCAGCATTTCTCAAACTAAATGACATGTAGGGATACTCGAACAATCCAAATGGAGTAGTGATGTCTGTCTTTTGGTGCTACCGAGATTTGATGGTAACCTTTTTCCAAATCAACAATTGAAATTTTTTTTCTATATAATAATTAAGAAAAATCTTTAATTTGTCGTACTGGGTAGTTGTCTGGTACTGTACGAGCGTTTAGTGTCTTGTAGTCTCCCCTTTTTTTTAACGACAAGATGCAATGGTAAACTGCACTCACTTGAAGACGGTCTTACAATTCCAGTACGGAGCAAATCATCATACTCCTTTTTTGCTGGTCTAAATTTGATGGGGACTAGCTTTCTCGGGCGATTTGAGACTGCTGGTTCTGGTGTCGTACAGATACACTGTTTGATGCTGTACCAGATGATGTCGATGTAACAATCTTTGGGTATTTTTGCAACAACTGCAGGAATACGTCATTTGTTTCGCCCATATAAGTTCGTATCGAGTACATGTTTGCAGCGCGCACTTCTCCTATACTAACTAAATTTGTCACAATGTTTACTAATCTATAGTAGCTTAAATCTATTATAAATCCGCACCGATTATTGCATAATTAATGTCTGCTATTAGAAAGTTACAAACAAACGCAAACCTAAATTTAAACATTTACTAACTAAACCATAAGTAAAATTACGCCCCATTTACCGCATAAGTAAATTTTTACTTCTTGGCAATTTGCAAGTCTTTTTGAAAACGCTGAAACGTCCGCACCCTTTCCCAGTAAATATTCCACTTTGTTGGTTTTATGCAAAACAAAAAGATGGCAATGTTCTGTTTGCCGGTCTACTGCCGCCTCGACAAATAGGTTGTTCAGTTTTTTTGAAAACTGCACTGTTCGCAGCATTTACGCGTCCTGTGTCAAATCTGCCGTGAATAAAACAGTATTTTGGATTATCTACTCGAGGTCGACTTTGAGAATTGGAACGTCTTCTGTAATTATAATAATAGTTACGGTTCGCTCCAACTGTGACGATATTACACGTCGCAACTGAATCTTGCGACCATGTTTCACCAACCTGGTCGGCAAGCCTGGCTGCGTCATCAAACGGCTGCGTAGTCACGGTTGCTAAAATTAATTGTGCGTACGCTGGCAAGCGACTTATCCAAATTGTACGGCATTGTTTTCTAACTGGTCCACCTAGATGACGTAGGAATTGACTGGGTTTCTGATCTCTGAATTTTTCGAATTTTAGCAACTGTCGTAAATTTTTCTTTTGTGACGGGGATAAACAATCACTTAGCTCTTTTTAATTTTAATATTTTTATTTTTAGGCGGAGGCTCCACCATAATATTTAGTACTTCTGAAACAAAACGCGAGTCTAAACTAACCGTAACTAAATAATATATTTTCTCATTGTCACTCTATTTAAAAAAAAAATGTTTTTCTACTTGCGCGGACTATGCTGCACGTTGTCGTTCGCCATTTTTTTTACTTTTGCGATATCATACTCAAATTACGTCGGGGTCACCACTGTAGTGTTTAAATCACTAACATAGAATACAAACTACATTATACGCAACAATAACATTTATTTACAAACTTAACAATAGGTACCTAACAGGTAAAAAATAAGAAGTTTGCGGTAAGACGTGTTTACGGGACAAAGGTTAAACAGCAAGTGGCTTGACTTTTTTCGCTTGAGATCGTGTTCTCATCTTACGGAATGTGGGGGAATTTTTTGTTTCCTGTAGCTGGCGATATTCCAGCGTTGCCAAACGTCAAACGTCGCAATAAACATTCAATGAGAAGTGTATAATAGCCGTGGTGAAACCATTGACGAGTAATCACAAGCTGAATAATGTACACAACATTGTAAGAGATAGAAAACGTATTTGTAAACAAATAGTACGCACTACTTGTTAAATGATTATATTGTTTGTTTACTTTGTGTTTTTCCAAAAATACTGCCGTTTTATATATTTTACATTTCTTTTTTAAGAAATGGGTCGTGTTTCTTGTGTATTTAAGGCAAGTGAAAAGGATGAGTTGTTTTTTTTTTATAGGTAAAACATTAAAGTTTGTTTTCTATTATTCAAAATTATTAATTGTAGATCTCCTTATATTGTTTGCTCAAAACATTTTAAAGCTAATTGTTTGACAAGAGTAGTTCTTGAAAACGGTTTAAAAGAGTTCAATTTCATATATTTCTGATCCATTCGTGGATTGCATAAGTAGTTATATTTATCATATCTAGATTAAATCGTGTAAATAAACACGTAACAAATTTAGTTTTAAAATTTGTTACACTAGTGTCAGGTGTGGGGTCGCGATTTTAATGTGTAAATATAAGTAATTTAATATTGCTCCCGTAATAGAAACGTTGTCTAATAAGTATGTGCTAGCATGTGTTTGTTTGTAGCAGTACATTAAACCTTTCTTTTTATCAGTACATTTAATAATAAAGAATTGGTCGTTATTTAAATATAGTGTTATGCAAGTATTGCATTTCAAAGTAATTGTCATTACATTTTTTATTCGTGTTTATAACTTAATGCCAGTAACTCGTTTGCAAACAAACTCGAGAAGTTTAAAAAAAGAAATGCGAACGAACATGGGTCAAGAAGAAACTTAAACAGATTTATTAAGTTGTAGTTAGTTCTAGATTTTTATCTTTTTTAGGAGGAGCAATAAAAACCACTCTAAACTGTTTTTATGGCTACGTTTCGTGCCTCTAGTGTGCACTTCTTCACGCCACTGAAAATTTATTTACGGTAAGTGAACAACATTACACAACTTATATAACAACTAACTGAATTTGTTAACAGGTACAGCATACAACAAAAAAACTTACAAGAAAAGGTTACGAGTGGTGGTAGTCCACTGGTCCAACAAGCATACCGTCTAATAAGTTACTTATTCTAGTTAACATAAAATTAAGTCAATGATTAAAAGAATTTAAATATATATACAAAGACAAACGACGGACATTATTATGTTGCATAACATGTATTCAGTAAATCGATCTTACCTAAAAAACACGTTTTTATTACTAACCATATTTTAAGTAACAAAAGTACCATTTTTTAAAAAACTGGTCATTACGTATTGTATTTTCTTATTTTAATTCCTTTTTGTTCCCATAAACTTTATGACTAATATTAGCAAAGCCTTTTGTTTTAGTTGGCTTGGAAAAAAACTGGTCTCGTTTAAATTGCAGATGTGTCCGGGCTTGTCGTGCAATTTTAAATCAGATATGCAAGTATTCAGGCGATCGTAAAAGCCGAAAGTGATTTGTAGCTGTTTTCCTAAATATTTTCAGTTGCTCAAGTTTTTTTTTGACTTAGTCTATTACGCTTACAAAAGTTTTTAAACCAATCTTTGCCGGATTTTCTTTTCTTAAACTGGGTATTAAGGTTGTTTTCTTGTACAAAAGTTTAAACTGTTGCTTGTATCACCGGTTTAGTAAAAGCAAACTCCCATTCTGCCAAAATGTTTATTTTCCTACTTAAATGTACTTCTATTTCTTTGGTTAGAGAAGTTTTTGTTTCTTGTTTACGAAGTGAACGAGTACGTATTCTTGAAATAGCAGATTTGTCAATTTTAAATTGTTTTGCTACATTTGTGATTTCTATTAACTTTAGGGCTGTTTTTATGTCTTTTTTGTTGTAGGGACGTTTTTTGGTAACGTAAACTTTCAGAGTTATCCTAAAACGTTTAAAAACTTTGTCTTATTTTTTAACTCGCAGGTGTCTTGTTTTTCCAGTTGTCATTCGCGACGTGCTTTCTTGGTTTGCCAAAAGCGCAAAACGCTAAATTCGTTATGGAAAATCATAACCGTATCTGTTATTTTAAAAACGCGATATTTGCCGGGTCTCTACGATCACGTACAGCGGCCCAACAAGAAAAGTTTGTAAATACAATTTAAAAGATCTTTTAAGCAAAATTCACCGAGTCAAATTCCAGTCAGCACATTACGTTTTATTGACGTCAAAATTACGTACTAGACGTCATTATGACGTGTCAATGTCGTCATGTGACGTCAGTGTGCTACTTGGGATGTGATATTTTTTTCGATGTTTCCGTTTTATTTAATATTCGTTACAGATTTCAATTGTATATATGCTTTATTTTTACACAACTTGAACCTATATGCAACGCACAGTTTTAAATGTTGCTTATAACAAGCGTTTACGGCTATTTTTTTAATATTAATTTTTTTACAGACAACGTAAAAAATGAGGTATTTGCACAGTTAAGTTTTTATTTGGATCGTTTACTAATCATCTAAAATAAAATTTAACGTTCATGAAAACTCTATTGTAAATCTAGTTTTGCGTATAAACAGAATTTTTTGTTTTATAAATATCGCATTTAATATAAAACTTTTGTAATGAATGCCATACTTAAAAAAATTTTTGTTGATTGTTAATAAATAAATGTTTACGATATATTATTAAACATCGGATTATTGTATTCTTTTATAAAATAAACAGAACATCCACCAAATATTTTATTATCTCTTCTAACGTAAATTCAGTAAACAAATCTGGTTGAATTGCTTTTTGAACAAATACTGTTTATAACCAATAACAACTATAAGTTAAAAAAAAACTCAGTAACGTATCAATAATAAAAAACCTTGTTTTAAATTTTAATAAAGAGTAAAAATTATGGTTGTTAAATATTTGTTACCATTTAATAAATATTTTTATTTTATTAATTTATTTATTAATTACTATCAGTTTTAATTGCAAATGAGAATTTTAATTAAAAAAATCAATACCAAGAACTGTTCGTCATCAAATTGTAAACTTTATAAACAATCTATAATTGTTCAAGTTAATTTATCTAAATTTTATTTTTTAAACTAATTAAATATCATATTTCAAAATACTATAAAACGCCAAAAAATTGTTGTATTGTGACGTTGTAATTGTTTTAATAACTTGTATTTAACAAAATAACTTTAGTTAATTTTTTCAAAATTTGTTATATTAATTTTTGGTAATCTTTTACTTGCATTAAGAGTTTATAAAAGTTATAGTCTTATATGTAAAAGGTTTTAAGCTTTGTTATGTACCCGTTGATTTGTATTTGTTGTAACTACCCGCTGTAATTATTTTTGTTTATATTCGTTGTTCAAATGGTTACAAATCTCTTTGGAGTTGTATGTGACAGTTATTTGTTTCCTTAATATAAATTATTTCGACTTTATTATGAACCGGTCTGGTATAAAAAACAAATACTTACACATCAAAGTAATTATTAAATGCGCAACAGTTTAAAATATTAATAAAAATTGTGTTGCAATTAATAACATCTCAGTAGTTAAGAAACAAACTTTGCATAAGGAATTTGTAACTTCTATGAAAACAGGATGTTGTAAATGAAGTTAGCGTTTAAGTTGGCAATTTGTAATAATATACCTTCAGCATAAACTTTGTAATAATTTCATGCTTGAATTTGTACAAATGTCTGACAAATATTAAGTAATTGTACATATCGCACTTTCTAATTAAATTAACCTACTAGGTATCAACAATTAGTGTTGTGCACTCATTGGTAGCAATAATTTTGAGTAAAAGATCATTTTATGCTGTATGCATAAAATGAAACGATGTCAATATTGAAAACTCTTATAAAACGTAATAGTAAGAAAAAGAAATACTTTCAGCTTGATTATAATCATAAATTAGTTTATACAACTTAACAAAAAGAAAACAAAAGTTATCTCGTTTGCCTCGCACAGATGAGACCCTACCTACAAACAGAATTTCAAAACATTTCCGTATTCGTTCGATCTTCAAGATTACTTTCTAAACGGAATGTAAATAATTACATAATCTAAATCGAGCAAAAGACGTTAAATCGTCTGCTCCCCAAGCGATGTATTGAGCCCACTACCTCCTCTGGTTCTACAAGCATCGGCAGAAATTGAAGATTGACGTTTTGTTGACTTTGTTATCGATCTGTGACGAGATATCGGAGGGTTGTTTCCACTTAAAGCATTTGGTTAAGTTTTCTTTCAAAGGTACAATAGAATGTAAATATAATTTGATATTTATTTTATCTGTTTAGTTGAGGTTATATTTTTTATTTACAAATGTTAATAATCAATTTAGAAATTTATAAAAAAAAGTATATTAAAAAAATGATTACGTCACAGTTTTAAAGTAAATTAAATAAAAGTTTAATTATAGTATTAAGCACAGAAAAACATTATACCGCAAATCACATTATAAAATTAAAAAAATACGAATTTGCATGTGTTAAAAAGAGTAAAAAGACATGGTATTTATAACATTGGACTGTTTTATAATACATTTATTGTATTTGTATTTTGTCAACTACTAGTATTAATTATTATTCAGTTTTAGCAGAAACTTAAATAATTTAACCGCAGTTGAGAAGTGGTTACGACCGTGTCAAAACAACAACTTATGGTAAAACAGCTCATTGATTAACTTCAAATGTCAATGAGATTTACATCTTTCTACATACATAAAAAATAATTCAGAAATTATTGACATTACTTAGTAACAATTGTTTTTTATAAAACGTGCAGTTTCATTTAATAAAAATATTTTTTAAGTAATTTCATCTTTGATTATACGAAAAACAAGTTAAATCTTTTAAGTATGAAATAGAAATTATTAAATGAAATGTTTTAGTTTTAAATTTAATTAAAGTTTTTTTCTAAAATTAAAAAAAATTACATTAAAATAGTAATATAGTAAAAAAATTTTTATATGTTTGACTTTTTGTTAGTAACAAACTTTTAAGAATTATTATTATTCCTTTACTGAATACAAACACGAATACACTTTATTCTACAAACTATTTAAATTATACATTGGATTTTCTTACATTAATTGCGCGCTTATTTTAGTACATCGAATAATGCAACTTAACTAGATCGAAAATAAACGTAATCATCGAATCAATATCCTCAACACTTCTCGATTTTACAAACAAAGTGTTAAATCGTACGAAAACATTACAAAACGTTAGAGCTTTGTCTAAACTTTAAAAATACATCCTTACTAGGTATAGTTATCATATCAGCTATATTATCTGATGACTTACATAGGTACTTATTTCTAACATATTATTTGTAACTAAATTTCTTAAAAAATGATTACTTACATCTATGTGTTTTGCATGTTTTTAGTTTTCAAATGATTTAGACATATAAATAGCACTTTTCTACTTTCTAATCACTCACAATGCCTTTAATGTTCACTGTTTCTTGTGCGGTAAGTGCTGCTGCGATATATTCACTTTCTGCTGTTGATAACGCTACGCACGTTTGCTTTTTGGAAATCCATGCCACTGGATTGTCAAAGTAAAACACGATTCTCCCACTGACACTTTTTCTGTCTATTCGATCTGAAGCCCAATTTGAGTCACAATAAACTATCACTGGTTCTTCATTTTCTGATTTTTTTTTGTTATTGCCATGCCCAAGTCTTTTGTTTCTTAAAGATATCTTAAAATTTTCTTACCCGCTTTCCAAACTTGTTTTGTTGAATTGTCTAATCTTCTGTTGAAAAGTGATACACTAAATGTAATATCCGGTCTAGTACTGGTGGATAAATACATTAAACATCTTATTAGTTTTCTATATAGAACATCAATCATTTCTTCTTCTGTGTGAATTTGAAATCCACTTTCCATTGGAGTACTTTGTCCTTTACTGTTTTCCATATTAAATAATTTTAACAACTTTTTTATCATTTTTGTTTTCTTAATAGTCATTACGGTTTTTGTCCTTGTAATTGCCATGCCTAAAAACTCTTTGATTTCACCTATATCTTTAACTTAAAATTTGTTTATCAATACTGCTGTTACTATTTCAATTGTTTTCGGGCGTTCCGTTAATAAAATATCATCTACGTATAGAAGTAACCAAACATCTTCGCCACAATACAAACAACAATCGTATTCCGATCTCTTCAATCCCATATTCATTATAAATTCGTTAAATCTGTTGTTCCATACCTTGGGAGTTTCCTTCGGTTCATATAATGCGCGATTTAGTTTTAAATAATTAACTTTCACCTCGAATCTTTCTGGTGGATATATATAAATGTCGGTCTCTAAAATTCCATTTGAAAAAGCTGTAGGAATATCTAACTGCTTGACTTTCCATTTATTTTGTACCGCATGAACTAATCGGAACCTTATAGTTGATATTCTAGCTACTGGTGCATATAAAGGTTCAAAAAAGTTTTCCTCCTCAAGTTGAAATCCTTTCGCTACTAATCTGGCTTTTTTACTTCCATCTTCTTTTGTTCGAAATACCGATTTTGTTTGAATAGGTTTTTTTATCTTCTGGAAAGTCTGACTCAATCCATGTTTGTTGCTTTTCACGTGAGTTTAATTTGTTTTTGATTGCGCTTTTCTATTCTTCCGACATGATAGCTTCGCTGTAGCTCTGTAGATCTTGATGTTTATTACAAATGAAACAATAAGCACTGAACAGTTCGTACTCATTTAAGTAAGATGGTTTCTTTATTTTCCTTCCTATTTTGGTAATGATTTCAATATCATTTTCATTATTCTCATGGACTTCTTCTTCACTTGTACTATCATTATTGTTTTGACCATTTTCTTCATTTACTGTTTCTTCAATGTTCATTTCAGTGTTATTTTTTGTTATTGCTATATGTTTACTTTCGCTTTCTGTTACTATCTGACATTTTCTATCAAATAATACATCATTTTCATCAAACATCACATCTCGTGAATTAATTATTTTATTATTTTCGTATTCTTATAGTCTGTAATCTCCGCCACAATATTCAACCATTATTATTATTGCTGCTTTTGCTTCTAGTTTACTTAATTTTGGCACGTATACTACTTAAGCTTTGCTTCCAAAAACTCTCAACTTCTTTAAGTCCTTACATCCATACCATCTCATTGCAGGAAATTCACTATTCTTAGCTCTATTAATTTCGTATGCTAAGCATCTCACAGCTTCGCCCCATAATTCTTTAGGTAAACTAGTTTCAACAAATTTTGTACGTACTTTGTCCATCAGAGTTCGATTCATTTTTTCTGAGCTTTCATTTTGTTGTGAACTATATGGAATGGTGTATTCTAGTAATATTCCTTTCATTTTGCAGTAGTTTTTCAAGAAACTTGATGAAAAATCACCTCCATTATCATACCTAATTTTCTTAGTGTAATCACCAAACTGCGTTTTTATTAATTTCACAAGATCTATTACGTATATTCTGTTCAGCTTCATTCTTATATTTATGTAATTTACTATCATAAAATAAGAATAGTCATCAATACCCACCTGAAAATGCTTGTGCTCTTCTGCAATACATGGAGTTATTGGTTCAGCTATGTCAATATGTATCAAATCTTCGATTTGTCTAGACGACTTCAGATAATGATAGAATGGCTGCCTTGTAGATTTATCTTTAACACAATCTTTACAACTATTATTACTAGTGGACAGTCGCTATAATTTTAGGTATTTACTATTTAAATGACCTAGTCTTCGATGCTATAAGTTATCTTTCATTATGTAGTATTACTAAATTCTGTTTACATATCGATCTGAAGCACAAATAAATTGTTTAACGTTTCGCCATTTACTCTAAAGTTATTTTCTATTACACCTGCTTTGTTTTTACAAAATACAACTTTTATTCCTTTTTTTTAATAATTGTGACACAGAGAGCAAATTATAAATCATACCTTTAACTATTAGGGCTTCAAGTGTAATTACCCTTCCTTGTGGCTACCATGTTTTCTACATTTGCTACTTGAATACTGACTTCATCATCTAACAGTTTTATATTACTTATCACTTACTAAATGTTTTGTGCACCCAGAATCCGAAGTAAACCAATTTTTGTTTTAATTAATGCCACACTATTCATTGCTACGAATGACACTCCTTGCGTTGCTTCATTAGCAGTTTCACTTGATTGAAAAGTGGTTAAGTAGATTGTTGACTCATTTATTTGGCTAGCTTCCGTCGCAGATGGTCGTGAGTGAGATTGCAAGTATTTAATTTTGTCAGGTAAATCGGTGCTCTGCGCCACCTTTGCTTGCGTGTAGAGAACAATTTTAAAAGGAACGAAAATGTGGATCATAAATAGAAAATAACCCAGAACCCACAACCCTAATTGTGCGTTGAGAAATAAAACGAGTAGTTTAGATTTATTCTGGACTAGCATTGTATGAACAGTTGATAAACAGAAAAGACAGATATCACAGCAAAATTCTGGATTAAACATTAGTAGTCGATGCATCTCTAAATTATTACTACATACAATACTATAATCTTGTAGCTACGCCACTGCTACTACAGTAGGCTTTACATTAAAATTACTTTACAATTATTGGTAATACGGTTTCGATATCACCAGATATCGTGTAAATTGCGCATATATTAAAAAGTTTTCTCATATAAATCAATTAAAGTTATTGCAGATCTGGATGTACGAGGCCCTACAGTGACATAATGGCGTAAAGAAATCACTAAATGCGAGAAAAAAAGCTAAACGGGTTTGCGTTAAAATATTGTTAATTATCAAAAGTTTTCACCGGACCGTATGACGTCAAACATGCGAGTAAGATTAAGCAATTCGGGTTTGTACAAACCCTTTTTTAAAACAAGATAAACGCCGGGTACCTTCCAATTTTCTCACATAAAAAATAGTAGTACAATATTAATTTAACTAGCAATTAATTAATCTTTAATTGAAAATTTTAATTTACGTAATATGAAACGACACTAAAAAATTTAATTGAGATAAAGTAGTAACGTTCTGACGTAGTCCGTGACCTCATAGCACGTTACAAATTAGCACTTTGAATGTTTATGTGTCAAAACAAACTTCAATTGCTTACAGCCAAATTCTACGCCGTTTGACTCGCCATAATAGAAATTTAAAAGTAATAAATACCTTAAAGTACGGTATTACTCAGAAATATCACAACACATTTAAGCAACAACTGGCGTTGCCATGCCTCAAGAAATCGAGCATAGACTGCGCCATATTACGGCTAAAAGCTTCACTAATCATTGAAAAATTTATCTTCACACGACTAACATTGCAAAAATGTTTAAACGACAATTAAAATGTCTTAAAATGACTTTTAAATTGTTATAACTGTATTAACTTTTACAAAAGATAGCTAACTGAAAATGATAAAGTTCAAAAATTTGTTACTTTTTGACGTCAAACTACTTATCGTTTTTCAAGCTATTTGCATTTTACAGCTTATGTAGTAACCGTTAACACATTTGCAAAATCTTTTACATATTTCTTGAATTTTAGATTTCATAAATTTAATATCACGACAGGATTTTACCAAAGCTTAAAAAACAGGTTGACTCAATTCTTACAGTTTTTTAATTTCTCTAAATGCAAGATGATCGCAATAAATACTTACTAAATCTGCAAATTTTAAATGTTTTGTAAAGACGTATATCAGTTTACCTACTAAGAAATATTAATTCTTTTAACAAAAAACAAAATACCTAGCATGAGAAATGCAGTAACTGCACTTGTTATTGGGGTACAATGAGTAATTAGTTCTTGATTTTAAATAAAGTTTATAAACAATCGCCGACTATGAGACACTTGTTATCGCTTGTTATGATTAGATAAATAAAAAATTCGAATTCATTCACATGATTCTTTTTTCTTTTATGCTAGGTAATTCAAACTGATTTTACTTTCGGTTACTCAAGCGTTTACCCTTTAGTTCGTAGTTATCATTTAATTCGTTGCTAGTTTTTGTTATCAAAATTATTATAGAGAAAAATGTTACGTTACATAATTTTCTGTACAATAAAAGCGGTTGAACATAAAATCACTGCCATCCATTGCTTAACTGTCTACATTTTCAAAATGGCGGCTCCTTAAAAACTTTGATCTTGATTTTCCCGAAAACTGCACGATATAATTATTCATTATGATTCTCATGAAAAAAATTTACAAGAATTCAAGATTTTTGGAAACTTTTTTTAATTTAAAAGTTATAAAAATTTAAAAACTGGTTGCGACGATAACTTATCTGCTTTCGTTTTAAACAGTCAAATTGCATTCGTCAGGAACAAAACAAATGATTACAAATAATTGTTGTTTTATTTAGTTTGTGATAGTTTCTCTGTAATAATGAACGGTTTAAGTACAATTGAATATGCTGATATGCATTTAGTATTTAGAGAAACTGAAAATATTGTAGAAGGGCGCAGAGGATTTACAGGAAAAGATTTTCAGAAAGGTGTCCCCACCACAGTAAGTTATTATCAGTGCATAATCGTTTAGTTGAAACTGCGGCGGTATTGAACCACATCGTGAAGGCAACAATACTACAAGGACACCAGTCTTTGAGAAAGAAATTTTAGATCGTGTAGATGATATTCCATTTATTAGTACTAGATGATTAAGAAGAACCATGAGGTGCGGTCATATGACCGTTTGGAGATTTTTGCACGAGCAACTATTACACCCGTTCCATCTGCAAAAGTAGAAGAATTATTCTCCGATGGTTATCCAGCTAGAGTAAACTACTGCCTTTGGTTACTTAGGCGACTTTGTGTCTAGCTAGTTTTACACAGTACAATACTTTTCACTATCGAAGTGACGTTCATAAGAGAAGGTATTTTTAATAAAGAATTTATTTTAATAGCCCCATTATGTGTAATAGGTAGTGAAGAATTCACTATTAATACAAACTACCCCAACAACATAAACAAGGCTTAAATAAAATTATGAGGCGAGCTATGTAGATGTGTTTTGAAATCTGTATTTTTAAAAAGCAATAAAAGTAACAACAATATTCAAATTTTATTTTTCTAAAAATTTGATTGTGTTGAAGTTTGATTGTTTAGTTCTTTATTTTATGACAATACTAATAACATTTTGACAATTTACGTGTATTTATTAAATTCTTTAAAACTTCATAGATGAAATATTATAAATTATTGAAGAAGTACCTGAAGTACTATGAATTATTAGTGAAGTACAGGAAGTGCTATGAATTATAAGTGAAGAATATGAAGTACTATGAATTATTGGTGACGTACATGAAGTACCATAAATTATTAGTGAAGTACACAAAGTACTATGAATTATTAGTGAAGTAGGTGAAGTATTACGAATTAAGATGAAGTATGAAGTATGGTGTACATGATTTTTTCCTGCGGTTAACCCCTCGCGAAATACATTGCAACGTTCTACGTATAATTGTATAAAATTCTCTCTCTTCCACTTGACCTATTCAACTCTTCCATCAAATGTGGCTATTTTTCTACAAGCTAGAAAGCTGATAAGTTTATCACCATTCCTAATGAAAAAACGTCACTTTTTTTGTGTTTTCTCTTTTCCAATAATTTGTTCTTTTTTTTGTAGGCTGGTGGTCAGAAACATTAGAGTAGTTGAGTTCAAAAGTTATAAAAAATAATAGTTGTATAACATGAATCTCAAGTTTCTTGTACCAACTTACCGTTTTACGTTAACTGAGATACTAGAATAAAACCTGATCATGTATTAGAGATAAATACATGTTTTTGTTAATATCTCCTTTATACATAAATACTTTTTATGGAAGCTATACATTTTTGAAAAGTTTTTTTCAAAGACTATTTAAGTAACCAAAAATACAAAATGGCTGCCATATGAAACACAAAAGATAACACTAATAACTTGAAAAGACAATTAAAGTTTCCTGATTACATCAAAATTTTATCTAAAAAAAGTGTCAAAACATGGTAAAAGTTTAAAAGAGGTCAGATTAGATGTTATCGAGTTATTAAAGATAAATAAAATCAGGAAATTTTGGTTTTTTCAAATTATTTAAAAATATAAAAAAGTTATAGAGAATTTAAAATAAGAATTGTCGCGAGTATTGAATTTTGAAAAACATTCCCCGTTTAACCGTTTTTGTACCTCTTCTAACAACCGTTATACCAATGGTGAGCATCAAAGTGTTGACACACGGTATATAGTTTTTTTTTTAATAACAATTTATGACACAGTTACAAGATAGTAACTATTACTATATGTCGTTATAATGAGATTAACCAATGAGATAGTAATATTTTGCCTAGAATGTCTAATTTAGTGTTAATTTTTAATTCATTAGTTAGCTACCCAGTATATTACAACGAATGTAAGGGTAAACATCCTTGCTCAAAAGGTACAACATAACTGTTAATGATTTATTTATTTACGCTTAAGTATACTGCTTTAGATAACAAGAAGTAATAAACTTTGTAGCTGGAAACTTAACTGGATTCCAATAATTTTGACTCGCCCTGTATATATTATTAGTAATAACAGTAACAATAAATGTATTTTAAGTAATTTTACATATGCTTTTCTTAAGCAATTGAAGAAATTGTTTACTGCCGATTTAAGATATCAAGAGGTATAGTACATAATGCTATATGTGCTTTATTTGTAACCCAAATATATACATTATAAGATACTTATGAGTTATGAGATAATAAATGGTCTAGATTTAAATTTTCTGCATACATAATTAAATCAAAACAGATAAAATTACATTTAATCTGTACATTTTATCAACAATATTAAAAGCACAATTTGCATAAATATTGTTATGAAAACAAACAATTTCAAATAAAACTTACTATATTTTGCATAGTATGTAATATAAATATCGTTGCAAAAATATTTTTAGGCCTTTATTTTAATAAAATAACGTATGTAATATATTAATGTACTTTGTACTTTAAAACTTGATACTGATAAAAATTTAAAGGTTCGGCGTTTAATGTAACTTATTTTTTCCACTACTAGTTGTATACGCTTGCATTATTACGTATAATAGAAGGCCGTGAAGTTGTACTTTTTTAAGCGCAGGTAAATAATATTTCTTTATTAACTAGTAGTTAATAATGAACATATTTACATTTTCTGATAATACTACAACAGTTTCAAAGAAAAAAAGTTTATGAAACTGGGTAACAAGAGCAAGAGATTTTATTTAATGCTAATTTAAGTTTTCAAATCGCTCAATTAATAAATTAATTTGATTTTAAAAAGTAAGTTATTTGAAGTTCGCGCTTAATTAAATATGATATTATTGAGTTAAATATGTTTTAGATATAATCAATGCTTAAAATAATAATGTTTTTAAATAATTTAAACAACTTTAGCAATAAAAACTTACGTTATCTGTTTATTTTTGTGTTTTAAATCACAATTAAGAATTACGTCAAAATTAATTCTATTAAACTAATGACAACTGTCAGAATTACTGACTTGATTTTTAATTTAAAATTAACATCTTAAATTTTAAATTTGATTTAGTAACAGGTAGAAAGGTTTTGATATTTTTAGTAGTGGAAAAAATTGTATATATAACACGGTTGAGAAGTTCATTATAACCTGCGCGATTTATATCCCTCGACGCTTCGCGTCTCGCGATATAATCTATCGCTTAGGTTATAATGATGCACTTCTCAACCTTGATATATAATATACTATTATCGTTACACAAATTTACATTTTGTTTATTAACGTAGTGCGATGTAAAAGTTTGTTAAAATTATGTAAACATATTCAAATTTAATAATAAATATAGTTTAAAAAATTTATTATTAAAACGTCGTATATGAGACGCTCTAGACACTGCTCTAATTGAAATAGTTATGTTTGAATTAAATGCATGTCAACTACAAGGGTTTCATAGAACTCTTGTGTTTGCCAGATATACGTAACTGTAAGTAAATAAACAGCAGTTTATATATATAAATGTAATATAACTATTACTGGCTACACTTGTAACAAGTCTCTACTGCTTCTGCCTCGGGTAGCTATAGTGGAGAAAATTAAATAACTCAACACCTCAACTTAATACATAAAATGTTCTTATCAAATGTAATTTAAAACTTAAACTTAGTTAATTAATTAAATACAACATTGCAGGGTTCCGTTTTACAAAAACAAACGTTCAGAGGTGTATATTTGTTTATTTATCCACCCAAGTTCAAGTCCATCAGTTCCGCTAACGGTTCTACAATCTCGCACCAGGTGGCAGAATCTAAAACAGCAAAATTGCATCTAATACCTGTTACACGCACGAATATCGTTTAATCCTATGTGTATTTCGGTAGTTTTACTGTAAATAAATGGTGATTAACGGGTGTACAAGGTTTTTGATTAGATTTTAATCGGCGAGCGTTGATCTTGCGTGTTTGGGCGATTACGGTATCGGTGACTGGCGTAATTAAAATACGGTAGTTGGATCTGGTTTACTGGTCTTAATCGATGCAAGGGACTCTCCTTGACAATTTTTAATTGAGTGGAACTTAATTGGTGAATGAATGTCATTATAGGGCCCAGTGGCGGCTCGGGGTGGTTCACATTGGGGGTGCATAATTTCAAAATTAAAAAGTATACCTAATACAAAAACCGACAAAAACGCGCACAGTTTGTTTTGAGGGAATAGTAAATATATATTACATTACACTACACAGTTTAATTACACCTGACGATAAACGAAGTCCATTTTACGTGTCTTTGACTTGCAGAATTGTTCTATCACTTTTTCATTAAAGTTTGGGATATCATTTATAAATTCTTTTTCACAAGATAACATAGTAAGGGCATTTAATCT
This sequence comes from Aquatica leii, assembly GCA_035610365.1. Taxonomy (NCBI): domain Eukaryota; kingdom Metazoa; phylum Arthropoda; class Insecta; order Coleoptera; family Lampyridae; genus Aquatica; species Aquatica leii. The sequence goes on along the minus strand of CM069433.1, from coordinate 50,536,803 downwards.
GTCTTCTTTCATTGTACTTCTGAGAAAAGTTTTTATTCTCTTCAGTCGTGAAAACTGGCGTTCCGCTTCGGACGTTGTCATTGGGATTGTAATGACAATTTTTAAAAGCTTAACAACTTCATTAAAGGTGCCGCTTAATCCATCCAGAAGAAGACCTAGTAGACCTACAGCACTGACTTCTATGTTTTGCCTAAATTCTTCTCGACAATATAGAACGGTTAAATCAGTTCGTAATCTGCTTTCATTGAGGTATGGATACAATTTTACTGCTTCTTTAAGGCAATCTTCTGGAAATTCTTTTTCAAAAGAGGGGAACTGTTTAAAAGAAATTAAGTTTGCTAATATTAAGTGCCCTGTAAACCGAAATCTAGTTTTTATATCTAACAAAATAATATCGCACACTTCAATAGCTTCCCTCCTTCTTTGGCTACCATCAGTTACTCTTCGCCGCTTTGATGGTCGAGGAGTCAGTTCTGTGTCATTTTGTTTAACCAACTGATTATCTGTGTCAGCAATTTCGGCTCGAATTTTTCCAATAACGCGTGCAAAATTATCTAAATTATGCTTGATTTTTAATGCATCTGTATTGACCTTTTGTAACTGATTAAACAATATATCCACATGTGGCATAATTTTATGGAAGAAAGTCAACCAATAGATAAAATTTTCCTCCTCTAAAATTTGCAAATTGGCACCAGCTTGTTGAATGGTAGTTTTCAATTTAGCCTCTCTCTCGATTTGTTCTAGAGCTTCAATTATTTCTTCTCGGTGCTCATATATTGTATTCACTGCCCTAGAATTGAAATTCCATCTTATTTTTGAAAAGCGAGGTAAACTTTTTCTCTGAAAGAATTCTTCCAATCTTGCAGCTCGTTGGGGTGAAGTGGAAAAAAAAGTACATAATCTCGTCAGATTGGCAAAAGAAATTCTGCATTCACTATTGCTCGACGTAGCATGTGACATAATTAGATTTGTCTGATGTGCATAACAATGTACAAAATTAGCCCTTGGATACTGATCTTGAACATGTCTTTGCACGCCGTTAATAGCACCACTCATGACTGCTGCCCCATCATAGCTCTGTGCAATTAGTTTTTCTGGGTCATCAACAAGCAAACTAATTTCGTTAAGGATGGAGGCAGATAAAGAATTAGCATCATGTCCACTAGGCAGAACAAATTTCCAAAATCTTTCAACCGGTCTGGGGTTCACAATATATCTTAAAACAACTACCAACTGAAACTGATTGGACACATCTGTGGTTTCATCAGCTATCACAGATATGTAGTCGCTTGCTTTAATTTCACTGGCAACTTGTTTATGATACACATTCAACATTGCATGAAGCAGCTCATTCTGTATCGTTTTTGATAATCCCTTAAAAACCGGAGCTAATTCGATGTGATCTCTGAGCGATTTATCCAATTCTGCCGTAAAATTGATCAATTCCCGAAAAATGCCCTTGTTATTCGACGTTTCGCGTTCATCATGGCCCCGAAGTGCCAATTCATACGCACCACAAAATCGAACGCAATTTATTATTAAATTTAACACATGCCTATTTTTTGTTACCTCTTCATTGTGTTTTTGAATTGCTTTTCTATAAGATGAATCTAAAACATTCTGAATGTTATTTTTTCCTAACATTCTTAGACTAAATATATTTTTCAAATGTCCTTCGGAATTTTCATGTTTAGTAATTTTAGCACTAAGATGAATTAAGTCTCTTATTCCGTTCTTTGACCAAGACGGTTCACCACCAAACAAAAGACACGTAAAACAAAACAAAGCATTTTTAATGTCACACCCACTAATCCAGTCATTTTTCTTATAAATATCCAATTTGAATTTTCTTATAACGTCTTTACCTTTAACAGATTGTTTATTTTCTAAACATAATTGAGGCATCGGCCGTTTAAGATTTTTTACTGCAATTTTTTCATCATACGTTAATCGCGAAAACGCATTATCCACTAAACTAGCGACAGAATTCATTGTATTTGCCTTCCGAGTGCCGTGAGCAAACTAAAACACTTGCTCAATCGCTATGTATATTGCAGCATTGAAAACGAGCAAAATACACCCCACCTCCAATGTAATTTTAAACGCTGTATTGAGCAACTGTCAGGTTTTGCTCCTCGATTCGATCTTCACTTCACTTCACTCTTCAGTAGACCAGCGCACGTTGTTACTGTTGTTACGCGCGGTCCGCAAACCATGAATACGTAATAATTAAACCAAAGAATAAATACTTTAGTGTATTTATTCTTTGATTAAACACTACCACAGTTAGCCGTCGTTTTGTTTGTTTTGTTTAAAATTCCAGGGGGTGCAATTGCTCACTTGCTCTCATTAAAAAGCCGCCACTGATAGGGCCAATTCAATGAAATACTCAAGGCCGTTGGATCAAGGTTGAATGCAATAAATTGCGATGACTGAAATAAATGCGCGTGAGCAAGCAAATTATTTTATAGTACTAAATTACTTTGAACACGTACCGGTAACAAACTTCAAAAAATCTCGTTACGTATTCGTTTATGTTGATTCATTGTTTTAATGAGAAAGTTATTCTAAGTCATCTGGACTTCGCCGACGAGCTTCAGTTAACCCTCAGAGGATTGGAATAACTTTCTATCGTACTCCCGGGAAGGATGCGCCCAACCGGACCAGTACGTAGAGGTTTACGCCATCGCCAACAGATAAACGAAGGCACAAACAGGTATAAACAATAAAAACTTACTGAATTGCAAACGCGATGTTGATGGATGTTTTAGATGAGGGGATGTTGGTGAAATTGAATTAACTCGGTGTAGCAGCAGATAAAACGTCAAAAATTAAAATAATCTAGGTACGAGCTGTTGTCAATGTTATTTCGGGTTTCAGGTATGTAAGCGATTATGGAAGCGGTTTTACCGGAGACGGGTCTCGGAAAACAAGTGCCGGAAACAGATCTCGGAAAACAGGTGTCGGAGACGAATCTCGGAGAACAGATGCCGGTGAAGCTGGTGCAGCGGATGTTATAGCCGATTTTTTCTCGCTTGACTGCGCCTAAAAAGGAGAACGCCGCGCGTTTTGTCCTGGAGTTGGTGAGATAAACTACAAACGGTTAAGGTTCCTGCGGACTAATTGCAGAATTGCTGACCAATTTTGTTGCAATTACAGGGCCGGATTTCGAATCATTACATGCTATAGACGACACGATTTTTATAACTGACAACAATTAGAAATTTTTGTATTGTTTTAAACATAAAAACTGTATTATAACCTAAGGTATTACGTCACATTTTTATTACGATTAACGTCAAAAAAATAAAAAAATATTGTAACAAACTCGAGCTTCTTTACAGATACTTTGTAAAAAGCGACAAAAACTAAAAAAAAATACGTTACGCATTCCAGAAAAAAGTAAAAAGTTGTAATAAATTAGTAATCGGAGAGTTTACAAAGAAAATTTTTGGAACCGATACGTGCAGATATAAAAATTACTGCCGGCGAAATGACTCACTTATTTTACTTCTACATTCGTAACAGTTTTACTACGCTTACGTTTTTAGGAGATCTAAGAACCTCGTTGTTAGCAACCGTTGCAGATACAGAACTAACTGCAGATATACTGATATTTAGTGCTGTAGTAATTAAAAAATTAATATATGTATGTATTACCTCAATTTAAATATTATGTAAAAAGGTACCTGGTGCTGTGCAAGAGGTATGAGATCGTGGTGGTCTATTGATATCTCAATAGACCACCACGATCTCGTTTAAGCTGAAAATACTTAATTAAAAAAGCAATGAACTTCTTTCCACGACTTTCTAAAAACTTCTTACGCATGATAATTAAACAAAAAACGCTGAATTGTTCTTTCTAGTACAGTTTTGTATTAAAAATAATTATAGAAAACAATGAACACTGTGACGTAAAAAACACAAATAATTTTGACAGATGCCATCAACGCTGCAACTGTAGTAAGCACACCAATAACTTGACAAAAAAAGTGTAATAAGACAATTCGGTATTTATTTAATTTTTACTATAAATAGGGTAGTATGAATTTTACGTCATTAATGACGTGCAACGAAAGCTAAATTGCGAGGACTATACACAGAAGCATAACTTGCTGTAAAAAATCAATTAAAATTATTTATAAAGCAAAAAAGGTAAGTGTTTATACATTTAAAAATACTTCGTAAATAACAAATATTGTTATTAGAAATAAAACTATAAGCTGACCAGGAAACATTAAAAATCTTCGGTAAAATAATAGTTGTTTCAATACATATTTACTTCTGCAGATGAAAAAGTTTTAACAAAGAATATTGTAGTTTGGAAAATTAAGTGAAAATTTTGGTTAAAACGCGAAATCATAACGGAAACGAACCACTTGCTGCTACTTTATTTTCGTAGAACAAGACAACCATGGTACTTCTGCCACCGATTTAGTGAATTCACAGAATCAAAATAATGAAGTTAACGAAGTAATTTCATGTTTCAATGCAGCGAAAAATTGAGGGCAGTAAAATGGCAGAACAATAAGGCTTGTAACTTTTCTAACTAGTGCCGCTTCTCTAAAAGATGTAACAACTGTACAAAGAACAAATAAAAACGGAAGTCAAAGCAGGATCTATTGTCCCACAGTAGTCCGAGTTATACAATTCTATAATGGGCGGAGTAGATAAATTCGACCAAAAGAAAGAGAGGTATGCCTTTGGAAGAAGGTAGGTAAAATAGTGGTTCAAATTTTTTATTTTCTGCTTGATTTGGGTATTGATGCTCTGAATATCAAGTGCAAATTTGTATACTAACCTGTTACAAAAATTTTCACCGGAAGTCTTTATAGAAGTTTACCATTCAGCAAATAACAAAATAAACCCAGCCTTTTGTTGTTTTTATGTTAAATTTTGAAAAATATTAAAAACAGTCGGGGGCGGTGGAAAGCAATCTTCCCGCCGGTTTTTTTGGTTTTTGTTTCGAAAAAAGAAATTTTTTGAACTTAAAATCACTTTTACACATAAAAACAAAAAAAATTTGTTAAACAATTCGAATGGAAATATTTTGCCCACCAAAAGGTTATTTCGATGAAAGTAACGATGTCTAAATGCTCATAGTTAGTCTTATTTTTAAATACGTAATGTTTTTGATATTTATGCAACAGAAGTACACAAATATCATGACAATACAGTTACATAAATACTGCTTTGTACAAGATTTACGTTGTTATTTATTGTGATAAACTAAAATATGTTTTTAATTATTGCTATATATGACATACCAACGTCACAACTTTGATATTAGACATGATCGGCAAAAGGAACTAAATGTTTTAATCATCAATAAAAACCAATTGACAATTTGTGTGTTTATAATCGTTAGATTATGTAGACCACTATTATTGTTAATAAGAACTTTATTTGTCAGCTTCGTTTAGTAACTTGCCAACTCAAAATTATACCATTTTATTTTCATTTAACTGATTGGGTTACAATGATTGTAAACAACTTAATTAGAATATTTAATTATAATAATGCACAAGTGAATACTTTTTATTTATTTTTTATTTAAAAAAAAGTAATACAATTTACGTAACCTTATAAAAATCTCAATATTTTTCCTTAAATATTCACAGAATGTGTTTCTGTCATGTGGGTTTTAGTTTATTTGGTGTGGAGATGTAAAATTTTTGGAATCTAAAAATGTTAGTGTTTTATTGATGTACTTAATCATTTTTATTTTTTATAACTACACAATTACCTTTATCTGCTTTTGTTATAATTAAATTGTTTGTAGAAATTTTATGTTTGACAGTTTTAATTATTTTTAACTGAGTTTTATTGACATGAGTTTGTTGAAACGATTTGAGATTGTGAGGTAATTTTAAATTGGGTAAAAACGTATTTATAAGAAACTAGTTTCATAGTGGCTTTGAAATTATTGAGTTGAATATTTAAATCAGCGATAGAACGGGCAAATTTTAAGCCGTTCTATTATTTGTTATGTTAAAATTTTCTTTTAGTTTAGATAAAGTTGTATTTATGTCATTGTAAAAACTCAATCTTCTTTTACGGCTTGTGTTACTGTGTTAATGTATTTAATTTTAAACAAACATTTAATTCAATCAACATTAACAAGTTAAAATATAATATAATAAACCTGTGCGTTTAGAATAAAGAAATACACGTAACACAAGTATAACTATAAAAAAAACAAATCTGTAATTTTTTTGTACTTTAATTATGCCGCATTATGGCTATCCATACGTAAATTAAATTCACATTAGTGCTTTTAGTAGTAATGCGCTTTAATAATGGTTAAGTGTACTATTTTGAATTATGAGAATAAAAGGCGCCCACGGCATTTTATGTACAAAATGCTACTAAAAAAACAAACAAAAAATTAATAAACAAATTAAAATCAATTATATTTAGTAACAGGTCAATATCTTAAAAATGAATATTTTTCTTGTTATAAACTGTGCGCAAAATATTTTTTTTAGTTAAAGAATCATTTTTACATGTACATTCATTTGTACAGTTAGGTCAATATAAATTGCACATTGCACAATTGGTTTGTTAGTTAGGTCGTTTAAAATAATAGTTAGGTTAGTCTTGAAAAAGTAAATTGAAAATGCTAATTTGTTCCTAGACGTTTAAAAGTACATATTTGTTTTAATACGTGCTAAACAAAATGTATACTGATAGAGACCAGACACAAACATAAATTTATTACAAAATACGCAAAGTGAAAATTGCCAGAACCAGCAATAATTAAAACGATAGCTGCTTTGACATTTGCTAACAACAATAAAGATATATAAATTACATATGTGAGTATAGTCTTGTACTTTACCAAAAAAGCACTTTGTAGAAGTCATACACATTTTTATAATAACAAAACAACCAAACTAATGTAAGATTAGCTTTTAAATAAAAGCAAAATATATAACATTTTTTACAAAATGTAAAAATCAATTAATGTTTTGTACAGAAAACTTCATTGTGGAAAAAAAATTAATTGTATCTTAAATAAAGCTATGTAAAGTTACACATAAATGTTCTGTCACAAAATATAAAAATTATGGTTGATTGGTGTAATATTTTAATTATTAAATTATTACATTAACTTAATATTATTAACATTTACCGATTTTTTATTTTTTGCTAGAGCTAAACTAGCTATACTACGTAAAGAAAAAATCGAATAATATAAAATAAAGCTGCTTCCTACTGATACATAAATTAACTATTATTAAGTTTTATCGCTGAAAAATTAAATTATATTAGCTTTTAAAACATATTAAAATACAGTGTTTTTAGCAAAAAATAAGGTAATTAAAAGATTTTATCGATACCTGATTTAATAGTAAATATAAATGTATAAACTTTATATTAATAAAAAAGTTTGTTAACGCAAGTCTAATCTACAATAGAAATTTATTTAGCAAGTGCTAGATAAAATTTGATTTGTTTAGAGTCTGAAAGTTAGTAAAACTCCATTACAAAAATTAGCAATTACAGAAAAAATGAAAAAAAAACTTTAGTTGAAGAAGTAAAATTTATTATGGTCAGTTGTATATTATTTTCCTACTTAGTTAGACTTAACACAATTTCTTTAGGATTCTCCTCTGAGGAGGAACATCAAAACACTTTAAGTATCTATAGAAGGCGACGTTTCGTGCAGCTAAGTGCGTATTTTTTTTGTTTTATTAAAAATTGTAGTTATTACATCGCAGGTAAAATTAACAATTGTTAAAAGTAAATAATATTACAATGAATATTTCATTTACAGTTATAGAACTAGAAACGTGGTGTGACTTGGACTGCACTTTGAAAACAATCATAAAAATAAATTAATTAAACATAAGAACAATTACAACTTGACTTAATATAAATTTTTCAAAATCAAGGTTAAATTCTGTTATGAAAATCATTTCCGCTATTATTCTTTTTTACTTTTCTACAAGGAAAGTATAGCAATCGCAATTTTTTTCCAAACAATTTTGTTTGCAGAATTTTACGTTTCAAGGTCTCCTAGATCAGAAAAATGTATTTTTGACAAAAAAATTTGGGTGTCTGTGTATGTGTGTGTGTGTGTGTGTTTGTGTGTAACAATGTAGGTACCCACAATAACTCTCAAACCAAAAACTCTAGTAACTTGAAATTTGGCATAGAGCTGGCTTTTCATATTCCGTCGAGTTCGATAAAGATACCGGAAATGGATGTATCCGTCAATTTTTTTACAGTAATAATTTTTTCTAACAATTTATTCAAATAAAAAAAAATTCTAACATTAACTGTTTATTAGATATTTGATTTGTAATTTAAAGCAAATTCCATATATATTCTAGGTTCGAATCCTGCCTGCGACGACTTTTTTTAGAAAAAAAATTTATATTTTGAAGAGAAAAATATAATAATAATAAAAACTTAAAACGTGAGGGCATTTAAATGTATTTTCTTAAATTATATAAGTTCTTATAAATGCCCCCACATTTTAAGTTGAATAAAAGTTATTTTTTACTTTTTAATCCACGGGAAAAACGTGGTTTTTTAAAAACATTTTTTATAAAGTATTTATTTTCTATTTTTTAGTTTTATGATAATTAATTTTAATAAAATTTTAAACAAACAGTTGCGGACAAACAATCAAACAAACAAACAAACAAACAAGAAAGCAAGCTAAGAAAAACGTGGTAATAACAATTTTTCTTTCTATTCTTTTGAGTTGGATGTTTTTCTTTAATTTGAAAATAAAAAATATGTAGAAATTCTTTATAGGAAAGTCGTGTGGTGACCACATCAGTTTTTTTATAATTTGATGTATCATCTAAAATTAAAGAGTTATTATAATTAAAATTGTGACCTGTTTCAACATAGTGTAGCGCTAACGCTAATTCACTTTTTTTCTTTTCCCAATTGTATTTGTGGTTTTTTTAACCGGTTAATTGTTTTTTGTTTTGTTTGTCCTACATAAAATTTACTGCAATTTTAACAGTCGATCTTATAGACAACACTATGCCGGTTAAAGATGTTAGTTTTATCTTTGATTTTTGTGTTTAGCATGTTGTAGATGTTATTTTTGTAGCTATGTATCCGGATAGCTATTTTTGATATAATCAAGAAAAATTTTTTTGAAACACAAAACGATACTGTATTGTAAGTAAGATAATCACTAATCACACATAAAGTTTTCACCTTAAGTAAACCGTCTTCTTTAAAATAAATTACAAATTACAAATTAAATTTTCTTTCAAGTTTCTCAAGTACTCAGATTGTTTTTTTGAAATAAAATGATGAGATTTTAAAGCTGTCCATTGTAATTTCAATTCATCTTTGAACGCTTCATGCACTAGACATAAAAATAAAAAACAAATGTTGTAGTCCTTCAAAGTTGGAAGTAAGAACAGTAGATTCTGTGAGTTTTAGATTTTTATCTCGCAGTCAACACGTTCGTTTTATAACCTGAACAATGGATTTTTTTTAAATCTCAAAATTTTGAGCAAAGTTTTCTTCTATTAAAAATGTGCTGCTTAGGTCGACTCGTAGCTGTATAAGTGTGTATAAGTTTTTAATTCTCAACAGTTAATACGCTAGAGTCGATTGAAATTAACGAAAAATGAGTAAAAAACACTCATATTTAGCACGATGCGATTATTCAAAGATATTGATTGAGCCAATTATCGTTACTTACACTTAGACTACTATCCCCTCAAGAATTCCGCGTTGATCATATAGATATCTTCAAACAGAAAAATTTTAAAGCAAAAGTTGATAAAGCTTAAAAATATCGATTTTGGGAAGTTTTTATTTAAATAGTCGACAACAAGCGCTTGTGAAAATCAAACTCGTGCAAATTTTGTTTTTTGGGACCCTAGGGAAAAGTTTCTCAAACATCTAAAATGGGTCGGCAACAATTTTTTTTTATTTTCAGACGATTTTATATAGAATGACTCAATTATATTTTTGAATAGATTGTGTTTTTATATTTATATTAGTACTCAATTCGTATGCAAAATAGTTTGTAAATTCATACTTTTGTTTTGTTTTATTGAATAATAATTCTATTTTGTGTAGTTATCTATTTTGCTTTGGCGTAGAATTTATTTTTATACATACTCTATTTGTAGTGTGGTTGCTTTTCTTTTCTACTGAAGTTACAGGTAGTTAATTGTAACCAAGCTTTGTTGATATAAAAACCCATAGATAACAGTTTTGATAATTTTTTTGTTATGTTATTAAAGCTCAATATTTAATAATACCTAAGTAAGTACCTAATATTAAAAGAAATTGACGTATAGATTATCAATATGTTTTTGCAGAATTATTTTGAAGAATCGTAAAAATTCAATTGAAAGATACTTAAATAATAAATTATTACAAAGAGTACGTTTTTTAAGACATAACATTATTACTTTCTTTTACTCATGGTGTATCCTCAAGGTCAAAATTTAAATAATCGTTTTTTTGCTACTAGAAGTTAACATACTTGGTAAAATAGTACATAATGTTTTTACGTTTTATGTTTGGTTTAGAGGGTTTGTGATGATCTTGAGTCTGTAAGTCAATTGTCAGCTTTTGGAATAATACATAAAGTGATTGAACGGTTATCAGAGCAATTAAGGCAGCATATAAAATAAGGATTCACAGGCTTGGTATGAAATCAAGCCAAGCTTTTAAAAAATCAAGTCAAGTTTTTATATAATCAAGTAAAGTTCAAGCTTTTACCAAGCTTTTGAGCTCTTGAAAATAATATAATTTTGATGTAAAATTTATACTCAAAATAAAGTTTAGTAAAGGCAATTTACACAAATCATTTCAGCAAACAGTTCAACTAAAGAAATCAAAACAAAAATTAAACTAGTTATCGAACTGAGCTCTATGAAAGCAAATTTTATAATTTATACTTTCTTACTACTTACACTGCAACGTTTCTTGTTTATTTAGTTAAAATTTTGTTTTGGTTACAACCGCAGATAAACGTAATTAAAAGTACAAAAGTATGTGATATAATTATTGTACTAACAATTTTTTGTGGATGGTGGATAATTAAAGAGAACCATAATTAACGCAATACATAAAATACCAATCTCACAGCATTTACTACATAGTTAAAATCCAAAATCAATCTTTACTTATTTAAATAGACAAAACCGGCCTAAAAACTGTTATTACGAATATCACTTTAGACTAAACCAGAATAAACTTTTATTTAATGCTACAAGAAAACATTTTCTTAAGTTTGTAATCGTTTATCAGAAACACGTTGTATCTTGGTTACCTCACAACTCGGGAATAATCAAAAGTCAAACAGAAAGGCGTCATCAAGTATACACATTGGTAATAAAAATTTAATATAATTTACATTAAAACCAATAAAAAACTTATATGCTTCTATTTGATTTTAAAAGACATCATTGGAATTTATATGCAGTAAAATAAAAACATATAACTATTTTACTGGTAATTTACATGTACTTATAAACAATTAAAAAAATTATTTAGTTGTTAACTAAACCAATAGAAACCATTACATAGTATATCTGAAATTCCAAATAAGAATAAGAAAATGATTTTCTATACGAAAATGCTTTCAAAGTTAAGTAAACTAAACACGCATGCGCCTACTTTTATTTTGTGTTTACAGTGCTCTATATTTAATAAATAGATATTTATTTCTGCATTCTAATTATTACTTATTATTTTAATAACAATTAGCTACTGTAATTATAATAAAAAAAATTATGGAAATGTGTTTAAAATTGATGTTTTAGACTCCAAAATGTATGCGTATGTTAAATTTATCGCTGATAATATAAAAAACGTCGTTTCTATGAACGATATTAATAAGCGTTGATATAAACAATATTAATTAATCCAAAAATATAAAGTGAAACATGAAGATGGACGATATAATAAACCTTGTGTTTTATGGATTGGCAGTAAGTAAATTAGGTTTACTTAATTTTTTGAGATCATAAATTAGTAACTGAACTTTAGTTTAGATACCCCAGAACAAATTGTCCAGTCAGTTAAAAAGTTTCGTGTTAAATTTGAAATTGCATTTAGAATCTTACTTGTGTGCTATTCCATAGCTTGCAAATACAGTATGTGCATTTTCAAATAAAAGTAGAACTTGTTCTATGTGCATTTACAAGTTGATTGTTATGTGCAATAGCTGTTTCAAATTCCAGATACAAAGATATAAAAGCAAATTAATTTTTTTTATTGGTTTGTATATGAAATTTATAACAGGAATTCAAACCTCGCAATGTGAATACTCTGACAGTATTTTGTGCTTATTACCCTGCCTACTACATGTGAATAAATCTAGTATTGCTATAACCATAAAATGTTTATTGTGTATTTCTTATTATCAAATTAATAATTAGATAGGTAAATAAAGGTTAATACGAATTTGGGTTTATTTATCAATTTTTTTATTACTACAGCTTACAGGCATGGATCACATCTGATTTGGTATAATAGATGACGCGTTGTTCCTTCAGTTAAGTTCGAAATTATGAGGTAACCTATCTTAATAGTCAGATAATTGTTTATATCGTGTATATTGTGACAGTGAGCTGCAACACGTGCGGGGTACGTGTTCCAAGGCCATAAACTACTTTTGCGAAAGGACCAAGAAAAAGTTTGAAAAAGCTTAAAAACTTGGAAAGGCTTGAAAACCAAGCCAAGTATCCACAAACATCAAATCAAGCTAAGCTACTTGGCTTAGTAAATATTTAATATAAAATTTCCAAACAGTAATGATAAAATTCAAGATATGAAAGCAATGTATTCTGTAGATTTTTTTGGGGCCATTGGTTGCGTTGAGAGAACTTGTAATAATAATAAATTTTGAAAGACCAAATGCGGAAGCAACCGCAAAAGGTAGATGATGCTAAACGCCCAAGTGGTTGCCGGATCCTGTTGTGAAATTTTTGATATTGTAATTCTTTAGCCAGGTTCTGCACATAACAGCATAACTTTCAACAGCAGCTCTGTGTGTATGCGTTTGCAAAATAATGATTTAAAAAGCCTTTTATTAAGAAAACCAAACTAAACATGTGTATACGCTCACTTTAATTCCAACAACTAGACCCCAAAATAGATATAATTCTGTATATATCAGAACAAGAAATGTTGTGAAGCGTACATTTAAGCCTTGAAAAGACAGATTTTGCTGCGTATCACATAGACGCTGAACAATATTTATATACTTTAAAATTGTTACCTAACGGTTCAAAATGTACTTGTGCGTACGATGTGGAGAGTTTTAGAACATCCGGCTTACAGTCTCAATTTATCACCGTGTGAATTTCAATTAGTTAGTTTTTTAGCACAGTCACTAAAAGAATAGCGGGTTAATTTGAACGTAAAGGTAGATATTGTTGTTAAAGAATGGTTTTGAAAAGAACCGAAATAGTTTGATTTATACATTAGTCTATCAAAAAAATTCATGCCTTACTATAAATAGACAATTTAAAAAATTAGTTGAACAGAAAATTATAAAAAATAGTTAATATGTCAAAAATACTGCAATGAATGTGTACTTTACGTTACAACAAAGAATAGTATATTAAAACACAAGTTACAGAATGAACGCGCTTTAAGCACGAGACCGGGTTTCATACACGAGCCGCGCAGCGGTGAGTTTATGAAGCGGTCGAGTGATTGAAACGTATTCTATGACGTGTGTTTTATACTATTTTCTCTATTTTGATACAATAATTAATATTTTTCGTATAATTTTAATTTTAAAACAACATTGGGAACACTTTGACATATTGAAATTTATGTGTTAACCTAAAATCATACGAAATTATCTCTTTATACCTTTATAAGTAAATAAATTTGAATTAATAACACGTGTTTATTTTATTTTGGCGTCAAAATTGGAATTTCAATTGTTCAATTCCAATAATTTTGATTTCTTTTTCATGTAACGTCAACTTACGATGCAGAGATACCGACTTTGAAAAAACTAACATTACTAAAATTCGTGTAAGAATTTGCTTATTCTTACACGGATTTTAGTGTAAGAATGGCTAATTCTCATATCGAAATAGAGAAAATTAATTAAGAAAAAAAATTGATTTGCTTAGAGTTAATATAATATTTTTTTAAATAGAAATTGTTTTTTTAACAAATCAAACTTTAAAATTTACAAAATTACAATAAACAACAAAAACGAAGTTTATTAAGTTTACTTACTAGGTAAGTGTACTTTCTAATTTAAATTATTGATTATGATTAAAATACTTTTTTATTGTTACATTTTAGCAATGTTAAATCTTGTTGGCATAATTGTAACTATATTTTTTAAAAGAATATATTACGACCTTAATTTATTTTTGCATGTAATTAGATGCATTACATTTAGGTATCAACTTCATGAATCAAGTGAAGCGTAAATAGCTTAGAGCGTCTTGTTAGGATATTCTAAAACATTCTTGTCCCAAAACCGGCAGTCGATGTTCGTTCTGAATTCCATTCATAAACAATTTAAGTTGTGTTATAGGTATTTAAAAATGCACAATTTAAGTCGTCCAACTATAGCTTTAATAAAAAGACAAATTAGTTATTAGAATATTGAATAAAACGTGTTTTGTTAGTTTAAAACAAACAAACACACTTATTGAAATAATATGTATTGAAAACCACAGGTTTGATAATCATAGTGAACCGCATTGTAAAAAGAATGTTAAGTGACATGAAACTAAAATTGAATTAGTTAATTTTTATCTCCAAAGGTGATTACTTATAAATAGGTTAAACTTGAAATTTAGCGGCGTGTATTATAATTCCAACACATTTAAGAATTACATACGCACTTACATATGAATAATTCGGTTATTATGATTTTAATAATAACAAAAACATATTGTTTGTCAGAACAAATTTATGATGATGCACGTGCTTATCATTTACTAAATATGCGAAAAAATAGAAGTAGCGATTTAGGTGAAAAGATGTTTTGAACAAATCTGTTTACAAATTATCTAAAAATGTATTTTCATTGCAAATGCATTATTTTTCAAGAGTAACCACTATTTTTTTTTAAATAAACAATCGCACATTAAAAAAGTGAACTAAAACGT
Source organism: Aquatica leii (assembly GCA_035610365.1). Lineage (NCBI taxonomy): Eukaryota > Metazoa > Arthropoda > Insecta > Coleoptera > Lampyridae > Aquatica > Aquatica leii. The sequence goes on along the minus strand of CM069433.1, from coordinate 50,521,711 downwards.
AACATCGTACGCTACTGTAGTTTAACCGCGGTCCAAGAGACGGGATTTTACATAAATACGTTCTTGCGTTGATCTTCCTTTTAGCTGGTTATTGTTTAAACATTTAAACTATCTAGAAAACAGCTTTAAAATCAGATTAAAATAATTACACAATAAATTAAGGCAACTTGTTCAAGTTACGCACTGACATTAAGAATAATTATTAAATAAGTACTTTGTTGTGCTGCCAACATCGCAAACGTCAATATGATAAAATCAAAACTAGAAATCCACATAAAACTAAGTGTTCAAAGTCAATTATTTATATTAGAACGAGTATGCCTCAAGTGGAAAAAATCTTGAAATTTCGTTAAAATTAAAATAAAAACGATGTTAAAGTTAATGTCAAATTTGACAGATTTAGTAATAAATGTAGTACCAACATCATATTTCTGATGTTTTTTTATTCTTTCAAAAAAGAATGTAATTTTACAAAACAACACAAAAAATATTGTTTGTTACTCTCGTCGAAAGGATCATAGCATAACCCACTCACATGCAACGCTCGACCGTGCGGTCTCGCGTCGCAATAACATTCGTTATGCTATGCCTTACTTTCGATCCTTGTTACGTAAACTATTATTACATTACTTTTATTTATACAATTTTTGGTTTATGTTTTTTTGTTTATTAAATTATTGTTTTGTTAGATATTGAAATACTGAAACGTTCTCAAATTCAAGAGCCTTCTCGAAGTTGTTATCCATCTTCTAGAACGTATACCGAAAGATATGGAACACTCGAGAAGGATTTCCAAATGTGTATAAATACCGAACAAACAAATCGTAGGTCAGTTATTTCCGTAATGCGAAGTCTGCAGTGTTAAGAAGATTATTCAAGTCTAAATAAATAAGTCGTTAACGCGCTTTATAGATAAATCTACGAAGTACGTAGTGTAATCAAGTGTGTGAAGCTCTCCGCGCACTTTATCTTATCTTTGTGTGATATAAATTAGTGTAAGTATTTTTATTAAATATTATTAGATTTAATTAGTTCGGTTAATTTAAAAGTGTATATATTTTTAGTATAAGTAAAAATATTTTTAGTAGTTTAAATAAATTAGTTTTAATAATAAAATTCGTTACAATACGTTTAATATTTTTTATTAATTTGATATAAATCTGTTTTGTTTATTTTGTATTCGTTTTAACTGTTATTGTTTTTCTTATCCATTGTATTTTCTACGGTTTTAGTATTTATTATTTTTATAATACTTAAATACGTTTATTTTACTCTTTAATTTTTTTTTACTTTATTTATTGATCTCTGTTTTATATAGCGTTATAAGTATTTTTTAGTAATATATAGTGTGTCCAAACTTTTGTTATTTGTTTTCTATACACATTTTACAGTATGTTATGTATTGTAACTAGGCTTGTAATTTTTTATGTTTTTTTTTATTTAGCTGTTATTAATTTATTATTTACACTTTTATTAACTAACTGTAGTAGCTTCGATTGGTACTTATTAGCGTTAGTGCTTAACTACCATATTCTTTGTCTCTTTCTACTTATATATTGTAATTTTTGTTTGTTGGTATTACTGTATTTATATGATATAGTAAAATAACTCAATGCTAAAGAGTGACTAATATTTACAGGCAATAGTAGTTTACGTAACAAGAGTCGAAAGTACGAAATAGCATAACGAACGTGCATGTGAGTGAGTTATGCTATGATTCTTTCGACGAGAGTAATGTACATTATTTTTTGTGTAGCCTTTTATAAAATTACATTATTTTTTGAAAAAATAAAAAAAATCAACAAAAATATAATGTTGATACTACATTTATTACTAAATCTGTCAAATTTGACATTAACTTTAACATCGTTTTTCTTCAATTTTAACTGAATTTCAAGGTTTTTAAAATTATTTTTCCACCTGTAGCATACTCGCTCTAATATTTTAATTGACTTTGAAGACTTACTTTTATGTGAATTCCTAGTTTTTATTTTGCCACCCTAAAGCTTTTTTCGTTCATTACGTAACTATACTAACGAACGAATATTGACGTTTACGATGTTGGCAACACAAAAAATCTATTAATTTAAATACAGTAGTTGGCGACCATAATATTTTTCTTTCTGCAAGCGTTACAAAAATTGAATTGAAAAGGTTAGTTAAAATAAGAGCACAACGTCGTGCAGAAAAAACTGTAAAAAATACCACTCAAATAGTAAATGGATATAGCAATGGTTTATCACAAGTTGTCCAAATATCTCTCCCAAGCTCCCAAACTATAAAGCGCTTAGAAAAGTAGATAAACACAATTTTGAATTTTAGAAAATAGATACATACCTATTCAACAGTGTAAAAGAATAATTGTATGCCATTATTATGCATGCCTATCTGGTATAAAAGTATTTGTTTTACAAGTTAATGTTGCACAGCCTGCAAATTTGGGTGATCTTATCATATCATAAATATACAGTCTATACGAATCTCAACCCGGTCGACAAAAAACCTTATTAACTGACAACGATCCCGGATAGAATAGAATAATAATTTTTGAGCAAAGATATTTGATATTTTGCAAGAGTCTGGGCAGTGGTATGCTAATAGAACATGTTTACATTGGCGCTTGCGTTGTTTTTACATATTTATGTAATACTAACCCAGAAATTTGGGGATGTCCAAGCAGTTTGATATGCACTGTTTCCAAATAAGCAGCTCGCCATATATAACCAGCTGTTTGAGAGAATCAAAGATCTCAGCTTTCATTTAAATTCGACCGCTATTGCTTGTGATTACAACGCTACATTTTTCCAAGCTATGATGGATTTGTTTCCAGGAGTCCGTATACACGGATGCTTTTTCCATTTTATTAAAAACATGAAAAAACATGTAAGGCAATTACAGTTAAGCAACATGTATAACAACAACCCGGATATATCCGTTACAGGCCAGAATGATAACTCGACTGGCCTTTGCGCTAATTCCGGATCTTGACCAAGCAATTAATGGCAAAATAATTGTTTGCATAACTTTAGACAATTTTAGATGGGTTTACAGATAGTTATTTAGGAAGAATAAACAGACGGAAAAATAGCGCCCGTTTTTATTTTCAGTTAACATGTAGAATCTTTACTTCACGCGTAAGTTAGCCATCAAACTGCAAACAGAATTAGGAATCAACAATCTCACACTATAGAAACTAATCAAGAGTCATAAAAAACTGCAAAAAAGACACGACAATTTTTATAAGAAATTTGTGGCAAGCAAAGCAGTTAAAAAAATACAGAAATGTCGATAAAAGGATTTTGAGACTAGTGCTCACAACTGTCAAATAAAACAATAAATAATGCATTATTTAATTGATTTGAATCTTCTTTATAATTTATTTAAACAATGTATATATTTGTGATATTAAAACCTTAATTAAAGTTGTTTTTTTTGTATTATAAATTAAAGTCTTCTTAATAATTGTTGTTTTTAGCGCCGAGTTGGTCGTCGTAGAATTAGCTTGCACCGAGTTGTCATGACGCCGAGTTGTCTTTTTCTATATTACTTTATTCTTATCACTTTAAAAGTGCAGGCATTGCTCCCACGAGATTACCTACCAAAAGGCATATGGGACGGATGGGGCGCAAAGACAACAAAAGAAAACTTTAAATAAAATATAGGCAGGTGAAAATTTTCCGGATGATTGGAGAGAAACAATAATATGCCCAGTCTACAAAGGAGAAGACAGAAGAGAAGTAAAAAACTATAGAAGTATAAGTGTAGCAACTGTGAGATATAAGATTTATATGTCAATTTTGCAAAAAAGACTGGAAAGAGAAATAGAGAAAACAAGATCTTACCAGATTGGCAGGCAGGACTTAGAAGAAGGAGAAGGGTATTAGATAATGTATACATATTGAAACATATAGTAAACAAAGAATCAAAAGTAAAGAAAGGGAAAGTTTTTGCGTTATTTTTGGAAATAAAAGCCGCGTTTGATAATGTAAATAGAAATAAATTATGGATTAAAGTGGTGTGGAAGTGGAAGTGGTAAGAACTAGGTAAGAGGAAGTTTAAATAAAGTGACTTATTTGGGTTATCGAATCAGATATGACAATAAAGATGAGGCTCATATAAAGTGATTAGCGAAGAAATGTAACATAATAGTAGGTCAGGTGTGGGGTATAGAAGAGAGGAGGTTTGGGAAACAAATAGAAGCAAGAAGATGGTTGTTTAACAAATTAAGAAAGAGTGTGATTGTGTACGGGGCGGAAATATGGGGATGAAAGGAATGGGAGGAATTAGAGAAAGTACAAGTAAAACACTGAAAATGGACGTTAGGATTAGAAAGGAAGCGATAAGAATACAGGCGGGAAAGAGAGCAATGTGTTACAAAGAACAAATGAAGAAAAGAGAATAATGTAAATTATCTCAAATGTGCTGGAGAGAGGTGAAAAATGAAAGAATTAATGAGAAATATACAAATGTAATGATAGACAATATTCTAAGGTACATAAAAGGCGAAAAAAAAAGAATCGTAGCAAGGTTTAGATGCGGAAATGAAGAGCAAGAGAATAAGTATTAGAAGGAAGATGCAGACTATGTAGGGAGGGGTGGTAAAATATAGAGCACATGCTAAAGGAATGCAGAAAACTAAGAGAAGAGAGATGAAGCTTGGAGATTTTGGGAGAAGGAAGAGAAGGAGTAGGATGGATGGAAAAGGTATTAAAAAGGAGAAAAAAATTACAAGTAGTGTAAACATGGATATTGAGATCTATTTGTATATAGAGAATTGGTTAGCGGTAGAGGGTTAAGGATTTTATTTGTTAAGTAGTAGCATAATTTTATGTTTAGCTACAAATATGAATTCTTTGTTAAAAAAAAAATTTATGACAAATACAGGCTATTAATTAGTTGATTACTTACCGCACATGGTATTTTGTCGCTGGCTGCTAAACCAAACAAACCGGCACCTCAACTCCTTTGTGACATTTTGTGAATAGACAAAATCCAATTTTTAAGAAAAGAAATTGTTAATATTTGCAATAGCCACATGTACTCTCTGAATCCACATGTGATAATGCCATCAAGATTTCAACATCGTTTTACGTTTGGGATACAATATTGAATGGAAGACTTCTTGCTATTCGTATAATAAAAAACCGTTTAACAAGTGCGTTTTATTTTGATTTTTAAGAGAATTAAAATAATGCAATTTTAGAAGATATTCCATTCCACAGTAGACAAAACATTTAGGATCAGCACCATGGCGCATTACGAAAACAATTATGCAAACAGGTGGATAGGAAGAAAAGGCCCTGTAACTTGTATAACAAGATTCAATCCATTGAATTTTTATTTTTAAAGCCATTAAAAATTTTACATTGTTAAAATCTAAACAAGGAAACATTTAATACAAGAATATTTGATGCAACAACAAATTCAAAACATGGATTTACGGAATGTTTGTAATTCGTTTGTGCGACGTGCTCAAAAATGTATTGAAACAGGTGGCCATGTTGAACATGTTTCGTAATACTTTTTTATTATTGTAACTTCTTATTTCTATTGTTTTGTCGATTTATTTCTGTTAAATTTCACTTTTTCTAAAATTTTTGATCATAAACGTGGTAAACTTTTAATTGACTATTTTATAACGATATATATTTATCAATAAAATTTTATTTTGAGAGTTCTCAAAACTTTCTCATAAGTTTTATTTTTATTTTATATTTTTTAATAAACACTACATGTTTCGACTTTTAGTCATCGTCATGCGTCTACTATAAAATTAATATGTATAAAAATGAATTATTTAAAAAAATAAATTTACTACATTAAAATTGAAAAATCAAACTTCAAATATTAAACTTTAAAAAATAAAAAGAATTATCAAAATCTGAAAAATAATATAAATTAAAATCAAATCAAAAAACAGTAAAAATAAAAATAAACTAAAATTTACTAATCAAATTAAATATTTGAAGTTTGACAATCATAAAAAATTACAAAATTATTCTAATAGTAGAAATATCCTAGGTTACAACAAAATAACGGAAATAAACAAAAACTAATTTAGAAAAAGTAAATTCTTTATTTTTTACACCTGTCTCTACTTAATCAAATTTTTTTTCTTTATATAGACCTTTTTTTTAATTTGAAAATTTATTAAAACATTTCCTAACATCTTTCTTGTTTAAAAAAATAATAACATTTTGTTTAAGTCATCATTTGCTAATCATATATTACATTCTCATCATTCATTTACTTCTAAAAAATAATTTCAAATTTTACATATTTGCAATAAAAGCTTGCAACAAAATTTTTTAGAAATATAAAAAATCATTAGAAATTACAATTTATTTCGCAATTTAATGAAGTTGTTAACTTTGATAATAATCTACTTCTTTTAAATTAGTTTTTGTTTGTTTCTATTATTTTATTGTAACCTAAGAAATGTCTATTATTAGGTTAATTTTGCAATTTTTTGTAATTGTCGAACTTCAAGTATTTAACTTGTTTAGTAAATTTTGGTAAGTTTATTTTTATTTTTACTGTTCATTTTTTAAATAAGATTCGATTTTATACATATTAATTTTATAGTATACGCCTGAGGATAACCAAAAGCCGAAACGTGAGGTGTTTATTAAAAAATAAAAATTAAGTTTATGAAAAGGTTTTGAGAACTTAAAAAATAAAATAATATAATACAAACACATTTAGAGTTTTTTAAAAGAATTAATAAAGAACATAAACTGTTTACCATTTTTCAACCTTTCTAAACATTATTAAAGTAACTATTAATCTATAATTAAACAAAAATTAAATAGATACAAAAATATAACAATAATTTTTAATATTTAACTATTAATTACGTATGAAATAAGTTAATAATTGTTGAAGCTAATATTAAAGCAATAGTTTAAGCGTGCACAAATAATACCTAATAATATTAATTTTCTAACAACATATTCCTTAAAGTTCTACATTTAGTAATACAAGATAAGACCATCACATACAAAAGTTATAAGCTATAATGACTAAAAATGTGTATAACAGAGGTACAATAAAACGCTATACCAGTAATCCGTTGGTGAGTGCAACTAATGTTGTATTACGATCCTATTCCACTTCGTGTTAGCTTCAGGACAGCTCCTGGGAATTTGGAATTCAGTATGAGAAGTTCACTAACTATGATCTTAAACGTGAAAGTTAAGTTCTCTAAACTTTGAAAATGAATAGCAACAACAAATCTTAGGACACAAACTCGAGTGGTTTTAACGCCAGTAGCATTCAAAGTATGTTTAGGTACATGACGCTTGCATACATGCAGAAACCATTATTTATTAATACAATAAACTTCTTTGCTTCTTATTATATGTAAAATATAAATAAAAATAAGTTAACCTAAATTATAAAATAGAAGAAAATAATGTCATGAAAATTCGTAGCGAAAACTGAATTTTGATTATATTTAATTTAATATTAAAATATAATATGAATTATTAAAATTTAATTAAGTAATTAAGTAAAAATACAAGAATAAATTTTAATTAAAGTTTTTACCTTTTTTTAATATTGTAATTTGTAATGTATTGTAGTTTTTTAATAAACAACTGTAAATACATGGTTAATTAGAGAATCATAATATACATACATCGTACAATTACTTTTATACTAAAACTTCAACTTAAACAAGTATAAAAAAAACAGAAAATGGAGATTATTTCAAATCAATGTTTTTAACTGTAATCTGTCTTTAAACGAAAAAGAAAATATTTACGGTTTAACTGAATTATTCTCTTTTATGGTTATTTTTAAGTGATATACATTAAAAATTATAAAAATTTAAAAAAGCAAAAACCTGCAATAATTGAAATTGTTGGAATACCATTTTAAGCAGATCTTGCTACTCAACAACCGACTTTAAAGAATATAGATTGCATAAATGTACAAAGTAACTTGTTTTACATTATTTTAATGTTAAAAATTTATAAATATGCAGACAAGTGAAGAAGAGTAAAGCAAAATATATAATTTTTGTAAGTTTTTTACCAGATCATTAAATCAAATTATTTGTGATTACTAAGATAATTATCTTAAAGTTTGTGCCAAATTATTCTGTAATGATTTCAAGTTATTGAATAATTTTTATATTGATAATAATTACCCATTTCAACATTTACAGAAAATCAAAATAATAAAATTTGAAGCAGTCTATAATTGTAATAATATTTTTGTTGTTTTTTGACTATAACAATCGTTATATTGGAGTAGTCAACTACACAAACTAGATAAACATAAATAAAAATTAACGTTACCAGTGCACATAAATACACGAATACGGTACACATACACATATTACATTCGATTATTTTCATAATACTTATTTAGTTTGATACTTAATTTTCTTAATAAATTTCTGCAAAATGTTTTTTGTGGTGCTCATGCAATGTTTCTCATTGTTATTTAGCAACCTCAACACTTTTTTCAACAAATAAGAAGAACCCTAAAATATAAAACTTTATGATACACAAGACTTAAAATTTAAATGGCTTGCTAATAAAAACATTCTTTTGTTTTCTAAAAAAAAAATGTAAACTTTTCTAAAACAGATTATAGTACTTGATCCATTCTACACATCTGATAATTATAATTTGGTTTTTAGATTTAAAACTTAATGTATAGAGTCTTTTGAAAATAAGCATAAGCTATCGTCGGCATACATAACATTTTTATTTAATAGACATAAAATTTGACATAAAAAATGCAAAACAAAATGTGTTTAAAGCAAAATTATTATTAAAGAAAAATGGCGTACAAAAAATCATAATCCGATGATAAAAACTTACACAAAAGACAAGAATTGGAAATTTCATATTTAAACAACTAAAAGGTATAAATGATAAAAAAAGTTATGATAAACATGAATCAATATTAAATATTTTTTTATTAGCACCAATAATGTAAAAACCATTAGTATGTATACAATATATTAAAAAAATATATGTAAGTCGTGAGGACATATATTTTTTCCAAATTATTAAATTGACAAAAACAGAACTAAGTTTCTTTGCTAAATCAGTTTTTTGTATTTTTGTTTATTGATGAAAAAGTAAAATGTTTTTGGAACTCTGCTATTTTAAATTAACTAAAAACTGCTTTAGTTTATACTAATGTTGTTTTATATTTCATATAAAATTCCTTTATACCACTCTCATTTTTTAAGAGTTTTCACTCAATTAAATTAATTAAAAATTGAAAAAAACTTTTTAAACAACGCTTGATAAACACGAAATTAAAGGTTAGAATATCTCATGTCAATATAAACGTAAAAAATGTAAATAAAAAATATAGTTTGCTGTCTGTGCTGTTCCCTTTTTCATTACGGTGCAACTTACTAAAATATTAGATTTACTCTAACTAAAGAAGTTTCAGGTCAAAAACAAATACGGGTAATTCTAAAAAAATATAAGATGCATAATTCAAAATCAGTCATTGGTCAAATTACACTAATTACAAGAAAAGGAGGAATAGAGCAAAATACGAAATCATACTTTTACAAAAAACACAAAACATGGAATGCATAAAACAGAAAGTAAAAATTATATCGATCTCACCCTAACCATTTAATAGAACATAACGTTGATAAAATCGAATCCAATTGTTGACGTTTTACAAAAGATATATTTACATTTTTAAAAACATTGCAAAAACGTCTTAATGGCCAAAATTACGTTGTAAAGTCAAAATTAGAAAAACATTCTAAAAATGTTTAAAAAATATTATTTATAATATTATTGAATAAATTATAATAATCCTCACAAAAGTTTCCATTTAATCAAAAATTTTTCTATTTTATGGATAGGATCCTTCGAAGGATCCCACACCGAATGATCCTATCCATAAAATAAAAAACCTTTGACTAATTATGCATGTACCTCTTTGTGTAAAAACGAAAAACAGAACAACTAATAATCCAAGATTTTAAAACTTTTTACACACAAAATAATGCTGCATCAATATCAGAAAAAATTACATACCAACATTAATTGGTTATTATGTACAAATCTCCCATTTGGCCAACCTCATATCAATTTGATAACCTTAAAACATTCTAAAGAATGGAAATCATGAAGTACATAGAATGAACATTTTAGTGTACCACTGCTGTAACAAATAATATTACACTTCAGCAAAATTTCTTGCAACGAAAAGCGTACCATTATAATAAATGCTGACATATAATAAAAGTATCTATTTGAGTTTCACTAGAACGCAAATTAGAAAACGATTGAACTGATACACTAACAATACATTACACAGCATAGCGAGTAATACTATGGAAATTGTTGATTCGTTGAAGCTTAAAATATACAGCAATTATAATATAGAAAATCGCCATCTTTTCACGCAGATACTGGTACTTTGCGCAAATGCGGTTATTAGGTACTTACTTCGAATTTGCAAGTAAGTTTTTAGAAAAACGAAAAGATTTAATATGTATTTATTAATAACAAGTAACACAATTTTATATAGTTGTGTTTTTGTTACAATATATAAAAGAAAAAAGTGTATAGGTAAAAGCCAGCAAAAGTATAATTTCTAATAAAGTAAAAACGTTTTTTATGTTACTAAAAAAAGGTTTTAGAAAACATTTTTAAAATATTTCAATATAAATGTTTAAATGAAATATTTTTAAATCGCAACAAAAACATTTTTTATTTTGACTATTTTAAAACGGTGTAACTTTTTTAAAACATAAAAAAACGTTTCCTTGCTGATTGGTTATAGTGAGATCTACAAATGCTAAAACTAATGGTTGTGTAAGCCGCTAAAATTAATATAAGAGTGGAGGCTTCCACGGTTGTAAAGTAAAAATCTATTTCGGGTTTTGACCGTGTCAATATTTACAACTTTAGCTACCACATTGACGTAGACTAAAACCGAAAAACGTTCTTATTACTTCTTATTATTATACAGTAAGTACAAATTAGTAAGCTATTGTTTTTTAAAGTAAAACATAAATAGATCTTTGATATTTTGCAATGTTTGTTTGTTACCTTTTTAACACGTATAGAAATTATTCAAAAATCTTTCAAAATTTATTTAACAAATATTGTAACTTTTATTTAAAATTCTTTGACATTGTATGTGTGGAAATCTATAAACAACGATACTGAAGATGTATGTACACCATTGTGAATTTTGAATGCTTTGACGCAAGTAACTAGGTGTCAGATAGTTTGTAACAATTGTATTAATTGAAATTGTTAGGATATTTAATAATTTCAATAGCTTCTCAAATCTTTCTTGATTTCCAGTCTTTTATTTTAGAAATTGTTTTAGATTTTGTAGTGGTGGTGCTCCCGTGCCGGATTGTCGACACTTGGACGGCCACGCTGCGGATCAAATAAAACAAGACTATGAAGTACTAAATCCTTTATTGGTGGAAATTGGGGTAATGCACGGTAGATCGCCGGTTAATTATGATCATAACCCCAACAGGACCCTCTTGCCAATATTATCAGTATTAAAGCACCGCACGACTGTATTGTCGAAGTTGCAAGAAGAAAACAAGAAATTTTCACTATTTTTCGCCTCGCCAAGGACGTTTAATACTGATAACGCAGTATCACAATTATAAATAACCACATTAAAATAGTTTCAAAGTATATACCATGAAAAGTGTCAAGTGCATGTTCGACAATGGCAGATTTAGTAGGCTGAAGTAAAAAAAGATGTCTGCTATGTTCTTTTAATCTCGTATCTATAGTTCTTCCAGTTTCCCCTTGCCACAGGTACATGGGACTTAGTACACTTTACAGGTATTGATATGTATTTTATCTTTTATAGAATTAACAAATTTTTAATTTTAGTTGAAGTGTTATAAGCAACTTTTATCTTATGTTTTCTTAATATTCTGCAAATTTTGTCACTTATGTTGGAAACAAAGAGTAGAATAACAAAGTTTTGGTTAGAGTTGAATAATCTAATCTAATTTGTTTTTTATTAAAATCATTTTTTATAAAAACTTTCTTAAGGTGTTCTAATTCTTCTGGTAATTTATCTTTGTAATTATTGTTGCACGATTATATAATATGCGAACAAAGTTTCTGAGCTGGATAATGGTGTTGGTTTTTGATAAATTGAATGTATTAAAGTACCATCTGGTTTTCTTTCTATCTTTACACCAAAAAAAAGTAAGGTACCATTAATTTATTTTTCAATACTAAATATTATGTTTGGATGTTGATTGTTAAGGTATTGTAAAAAAATTTGAAATTCATCTTCATTATGACACTAAATCGCAAAAATATCATCTACATATCCAAGCCATAATTTTAGTTTTTTAGACGCAGATTTTAAAGCTTCTTCTTCAAAATGTTCCATAAAATATAAAATAACAATAAATAGAGAAATTGGCGATCCCATTGCTACACCATCTATCTGCTTGTAGTATTCACCATTAAACAAAAAGAATGATGTCAAACAATGTTTAAACAACTTGATAGTATTAATATCAAACTGTCGTTGCAAAAGACGTAAAGTATTAACTATTGGTACTTTAGCGAACAATGAAGAAGCATCAAAACTAACCAGTAAATTTGAAAATAATTCCTGTTTACTAATTGTTTCAATAAAATGTTTCGTGTTCTTTATAAATGAACTGCTCAAGCCAATATAAAGTTTCAGTATAAAATTTAAATACTTAGGTAGTTCATAAGTTGCCGATCCAATACAGCTAACAATTGGTTGAAGAGGTGCAATTGAGTTATGTATTTTAGGTAATCCATAAAACCTTGAAATAAAAGGATCTCGTGGTGTTAGTTTATTAATGGTCTCAGTTGATAAATTACTTCCTTTTAATAATTTTGTAGTTAAATAATTTGAACTTGTGATTGTGATTTTGAAGTAGTTTTATGTATGATGTGGGATGTTAGTTGCTAGCTTTGTTAATCTTTTCTGTTTTATTCATTAAGACAGTAGTTTTTTTTTGTCTTTGGCACAATTATAATATTATTGTAGTTTGGTAGATCTTTTAATGAATTTAATGCCTTGGTGTTCAGAACTGGTAAGATTCTTCTGTAGAAGTTTGGCTTTAGTAGTATCCTAGTTTTTTTAAATCGAATCTTGGCTGATTCACGAACTGGAAGATTAGTAATACTAGCTTCAATATTACAAATAATTTCTTCAATAAGGATTTTTAAAGGAGCAACAGCAAAATCCAAACCTTTGGACAAACAGAACGAGCAGTATCGGATAGTGTATAAGATAGAGAACTATAGAACATAGAAGACATCTCCGTTTACTTCAGCCTACTAAGCCTGGCATTGCCGAACATGCACTTGACATTCTTAATGATATAAACTAAAACAATTTCTATAACAAAGAACTGGAAATCAAGACAGATTAAAGAAACTATTAAAATTATTAAATATCTTAACAATTCCAATAGAGACAGTGGTTATGAACTATCTGACACTTGGTTACCTGTTATTTCCTAACGTCTAGAGTTTTTATGGTGGTTTTCTTTTAGACCTTCGAGCAAATGCTGTAGCTAAATAAATTTGCGTCAATTATCTAATTCTCTTGCGATTTATTGTTTTTAGTTACCTTAGTTTTACAATTGTCAAATTTAATTTAATTTATACTGCCTGACGAAGAACTTAGCTAAAGTTTGAAAGCTTGTTGTAAATTGTATTAAATAAATACACCATTTACCCTAAAAATCATTAATACTTAAAATAGATTTTTTTCAGGCATTCGATATTTTATTAATAAATTCTAAATATTATTGTTTTTAGAAAAGAATCAAGTGAATTAAAACACAATATACTATTTGTTAAAAATCTGTTATTAAATATTCTGTCACCAATAATAGACCGTTTTCTTACATCTGGAAAACCACCAGTTGTTTCAAACTATTTGTTAAAACTAACGCATTACTTAACTAAAAATCTAATAACTAATCACATACTAATCATAAAACAATTTAAAGAGTACTTTAGATTTGTTATAAAAAAGATTACACTAAATAAAATCCTTGATTGTGTTAATTTTCTATTTTCTTTTCTTACGAAGGAAACGACTATTAATCATTTGTATTCTATTGCAACATTTAATGTATTGCTTTTGTAAAACATAATTAATAAAGTTTTAATAAAGTCGTTTGATCAAATCCCGATTAAACTTTATAGTACGGCTTAAAAGAACTTTACTCGATAGAAAGATGTTGTCGGGAACCAATTTTAAAATCCTATAAACTGTCGATGAAAATATGAACAAATTCTTTCCTTATAACTTGAATCCTTTTGTGTTTTTGATTCCCGGCAAAAGTTTTATAACCCAATTCAAAACAATAAATAAAAGTTTTTCTCGCTATAAAATGACGATATCTCAGGATACACAGTCCATTGCAGCGCTAGTTTGTTACAGATTTCTTAAAAACGTCTCGCAAGCGAGGCATTACGACCAAACTACAACTTTGAAAATGGGCTTAAAAGCAGATTATTTTGTTTTATTTTGGTAACACGAGCATTATGAAGGCGACTACAGCAAGTTTTACTAGTGAAATCGATTTGCGTCTCGCGAACTGCTATCGGTATTCAAGAAAGGTCATATCAGCTTTATAAAACTTGTCGGGTCATTTATATAAAAACTTTCGCAATAGTGAATGACGATGCGTCAAAAAGTTTATGCGATACGGAGGTAAATATTTTCAAAAATACGATAATAACTTGCTTATCATTATTATATATTTTTTGTGACACATAACAGCGCAAACAAAAAACCACGTGTTAACTTAATATTGCATAAAATCAAATAAAATAAAAATATTATTAATTTAATTAAAATGCACGCTTGTGCAATATTAAAACATACGTTTAATAATGTAAAACAAATTTTCATATTACAAATAAAATGTACAAAAAAGAAATAAATACTATAATAACAAGAGTCTATCAATTTTAAAAAAGTTGCACTACAACAAATGACAGTTCGTTTATTTATGGCATCACTCCAATAAGCTATTAAGTTTTGTGAAGAATAGATTTTTCAGAATTTTTATTGTTATATAAGTTACATTTTTTGCATCTAATTAAGATTTACGCTAATTAGATTTTCATCCACAGCTTTTCTAACGTCCGTATTTTTTTTAGTTTCTTATTAATTTATTATTTTAACCCGTTTTCTAGTTATTTTTGTTTATAGTTTGATCTGTTAATTGTTTTAAATTTAGTTTAACGTTTTAAGCAAAGAAAAATTTACTAGTAATCCTAGGCAAAATATTTCATTAGTACTATCAATGAGAATTAGTTCTTCATAGTTTCTTTTCAAGTTTTACAGACTCCCAAGTTATTGTATTACTTTATGTAAACTAAATAAGGAACTACAAACTACGTTAACAGAAACAGAATATTTTAATTACAAGGTAATATATCTCAAGTTCTTACACTAAAATAATGAATATGAATAATTTATAATGTTATATATTGATTATTATTAAAAACGATACATTACTTGTTTCCAAAACTAACATTTCCACCAAACTTAAATAAACACTATTATACCATTACAACTTTATCTATTTTTATATATAAGAATTGTTTTTACAGAATTAAGTACCACTCACTCACTAAATGCAATTTACATTTTATTTTGCAATCGGTTGTAAATAATTAAGTTGTCAATAAATTTCAAATCATAATCTTTAGGATAAACATTCTGAACCCAGATAACAAAAATATATAAAAAGTATTCAAAGGAAGCTAAGGTGAGTTAAGTTAAATTAAGAGTTAAGTAGACTGTGTTAGTCTAAATAAACAAGTGATTAACGTGTGTGCTAAAATAAATAAATAAAGTGTACGTGCTAGTGTTACGGCGTTGTAAGTGTAGGTGTTTTTAATATAAACAAATAACAATTCAGATAAACAGAAGTTATTTGCAAACATTATTTTTTAAGTGATAGTACCTAACATATAAATTAATGTGTTTTTCTTAAATACCGTGGCATCATATTAATGTTAGTTAAAAGTAGTTAAAAAGCAGTTAAGTTTTAATGTGTAAGTATAAGTAATTTAATATTACTCCCGTAATATAAAGATTGTGTAAACAAGTCATTAGTTTGTGCTTCGTGTGTGTTTACAAACTTAGTTCACTAACACATTTTAGCAGTGCATATTGTTTAATTATTTAATAATAAAGTATCGTCCGTTAGTAAAATTTAGTGCTATTAAACTTTTTATTTGTGTTATAATTTATGCCGCTAACGCGTTTACAAGTGAAAATGGACGCGAAACTATGTAACGACCCTGGTAGCACAAGTCTCGGCGTTAGATTTAAAACGTTATTAATTGAAACATAGTTAACATAAATTTTACTATAAGCTAAAATGCATTGGTGACAATAAATTGTACAGTTTAGGTAGTTTAATTTTCCTTGGGGTATAACAAATAATTGATTTATAATAAATGTATAAATTTCGGGATTCTGTTAAATGCGGTCTAATTCGGATCTAATCTAAAAAAAGTAATTTTATTAAACGACGGTTTGATCAGATGCAAATAGCGTGGTAGTAATCATTTGTGAAAACGGTGCTATAAATTAAGATAATTAACGTATACACTGGATAACTATAAAAAATACAAGTTAGGATAACTGGGAAATTATTCACGTCTGTTAATAAACGTTGATAATTTTGGTATAATAACTTAAGGTTTTCAGGTGGTTGCACGTGTGTTATCAATTGACTGGGTTTTAATTATAAGTTTACGGCGGGTTGACCACTGGTATCGATTAACAACTATGCTTTTTTACAAATGAAATATGGTGTAATTCAACTAGGTTATTAATGCAATTCGGGGTGTTGTGGACTAATTCTAATGGCAAACGGAAGTTTCCGGTAAGTTCAGGTAAGTATTTTGGAAATGAACCCAACAGCGGCTAAAAGCTAGTAAATATAAGAATATGGCAGATGCAACCCAGAGAACAATATCCTTAAGAATTACTTATATATAAGACAATATCACTCAAAGCAGCGAAAGTGTCTAGCGGGCATTTTTCCGTTAGACATCCTGGCCGAAGAAAGAACTAAAACTAGACAAGGGGTTCCCAAAGCGACAAGACAAGAAAACTAATTACAAAAATGGCAATTTAGATGAGAAAAATACCCCAATGCCGCCTGGATCCGGCTGCTTATCTCAAATCTATGCAACTGAATACGCAATAAACATGGAAACTTTTTTTAATTACCTATTTACAGAACACGGGTGTTTTGGGATGTACTTTACCGACATTCGTAAAAAGGACGATCCATCGTGTTTTCAATGTGAGGAAGAATTTGATTTTGCACAATACACAGTTTTTTAATGCAAGCATTAGCACAAAGAAAGGATAGTTCTAAACAAGAAACACTACACTAGAAAATAAAACCGCAGAGTCCGAAATAAATTCTTTTCTTACTTCAACCTTTAAGAAGAAAGAAACACTGTGGAGGAAATATTGTGGTAAAACTTAACGTTGTCAGTCCTACCTTAGTCAGTCAGCCATAAATCAACTTTAGTAGATTTATTTATATTAATTTATTCACTTTGTATTGTCCGTAGGAGAAGGAGGGAGGTCGTAGCTTCAACGTCCTTATTTTTTTAACCAAACACTTATTTACATTTTTACATTCTGTACTTATGTATATACACTTATTTATATTTACATTCCATTTTACGTAGCCCAAAATCTTTAAATCTGTATGTGAATGTTTGTCCTGCAGAGACAATCTCAAAAAATATCTTTATATTTATATATTTACACTTTGTGTAGGCAGAAAATAGCACTCGTAACAATTATAAAAGGATCTAAGGTGTTTTAGTTTGCCACTTAATTATGTTACTGGAGAATACTTTTCTACCCATTGTAAGGATCGAGGTTATGGTAGGAAGAATAAAACCGCAAGGTGTTGCCACCTACCATAACCGATCAAGTGCTGGGCCACTTGAGCTTGCCGAAGTAGGCCAACGCCCAAAAAAGAACCTTAATGAAGGGTTGAAAACGTGTATGTGCAAGTAAAAGTAAATTTGGTTCACGTTCAACAATTCCTACGCCAACCTGGCGCGAATGATTTCTTAATTCTTTTACAAGACTGTGGTTCGGCAAATAAGTCGTGTAAGTAGCAGATTTCAAAAGACGGTTTGACTTTAGAATGTCAGGGTACGAAAATAGGTTTTAGTTAGTCTCTTTACACGAATTTACGTTATCAGAATCGGTTTAATAAAGAGTTAGTCAAAAACAAAGCATTAAATCGCAAAAAACTAATCAGGTAAACAACAGGTATCAGGTAAAAAGTTCTACCAGGACTAGGTCGTGGAAGAGAGAGCCTCCAAAACTCACGTGTAATTTAAAATAGAAGAAAAAATTAGCGATAATTCTTAGCAAATGGAACAAATGCATTAATCTGATTAAAATTTAACTTTTAACGTTAGGTTAAAAAAAGTTATAGTTTGTTTAAATTCAATAATTTCGATATTTAAAACAATGTAGTTAATAAAAGAAAACAATTGGTTCAAATGATTACTTAGATTGCTTATACAGTAATACACAACAGAAAGTGATATCAAACTTGTAAATTTAAACAAAACAATTTAATAAATAACTTCAACTAAAATAAACGTTACAACAAATTAGTGTAGAATACCACATTAAAACTGTTCAAGATAAAATGCAAAACGGCATTTTAAAGTTAAGAGATGTTGTGGAAAACACAATAGAAGAAGGAGAAGATAAATTAGAACAAAAGTTAGAAACGAATTCAAAAACCATAGAAGACAAACTAGATCAAAAATTAGGAAAAACAATACAACTGCTTGAAGAGAAAATAAACCAAATGAATTGCCATGGTGAAGCAAACGTCTCAAGTGAATATTTAATAATAAACCATCGGAAAGAAACTACTAACAAGTTGTACCTCCAAATTTTAATAGAAAAAACTCTTTGCCTAATATACTACAAGCAATTTAAAGCCGCAGCTACAGTTCATGGTTAGAGCAACAAGCAGAATGCGACGGCTTTACTAGAAGCTTTATGTAAAAAAGCACTTGGAATTTTGCAGACTGTTCCTGACCATCTGCAAGAAAATTACAAACTTTTAATTTCACGTTTCGAGATGGAAATTGTCATCTTCAACGAGTGTATCAAACCCAAATAAAAAAACCGGCTTCATAAAGCTGAGAAAAGTCTTTAGAAGTTTGAGACTGATATTGTTAGATTGGCACGGCTTGGAGTATCCTACAGCACTAGATACTTTCTTGAAACAGTTGGCTATTTAAACTTTTGTAGATAGCCTCCGAGACAGCAAAACACAGAAGACTATCTAATTAGCTCGACCGAAGACGTTGGATGACGCTTTAACCCATGCGTTAGAGTTTAAGGCGTTCCACCAAGGTAGACGCTGTGATGCAGAAATACTCTCGCACACACAAGGAAGCATTAAAGAAATAGTGCGACGTGTAAAACGTAAAAAGACTAGAAAAGCATCTGGAAAGCTAGAGCAGATCGACCGAATGGAGCGTAAGTGGACTTCAACAAACCATGTCCCAGAAATGACTCTTTAAATGGCATTGCTTATAGAGCAATAACACAGTATTTATCCCGATGGCAAGATCAATGGAAGAATTGTTTAGTTACTAGTTGACACAAGAACGACGAAAACCATCATCACACATGTAACTACAATGTAACAGCGACGAACAAAGAAATATTTACTTACGGAAAAGTACAAGTGTCCATTGGTTTTAAAAATGGAGTACTCGACTATCAAGTACTAGTAACCGACATCATGGAAAAAGCTATATTGGGAATAGAAATTATAAAGAAATATGGGTTTCATTTGGATATAAAGAACGATGTTTTAAAAATCGACAGTAAAAAAATTCCTTTTCATTTGTCAGAGAAGGCAGCCGTACAAGTTTTATTAAGTGAAAACGTGATTCTGTTTGCTTGGACTGAAAGTATGGTGATGGCACGCTTGGTAAACTACAGGCAGTTTAACGACGTGACCAGAAAGTTTTCTATGTTGGATTTAAAGAGTGTTTCTTGGCAGGTAAAATTGGAACTCAAAAACCGTAAAAAGACGGTTTTTGCAATTAGATCTGGTTTGTGGCAGTTTACTGTAATGCCTCTTAACCTGTGGAAGACTCCTGCAACAATCGAGCGTTTGTTGGAGATCATTTTGCCAGGACTGTATTGAAAAAAGCGCTTGGTATACCTAAACGACGTAGTAGTAGTTAGAAGATCGTTTGAAAAACTTGTACAATCTGAAAGAAGTGTCCCAACGACTACATGGGGCAAATCTAAAAATTTTTACTAAGGACGGACAACGCTGTCTTAAAATGGTTATAGCAGTTTTTTAATCTGGAAAGACAAGAGACAAAATGAATTCAAAGACTGCAAAAGATTGACTATCATACAGAACATCGTGCCGGAAAGAGTCATCGGAACGCTGATGCCTTGTCTAGAAGATCATGTCCGGCAAACTGCAGTTATTGCTCGCGATTTGAAAACGCCACCAAAGAATTGTTATGGTAGATTACGAGTGGGAACCTGAACAATTGCGTCGCAAATAAGAAAACAAGAAAACGAAAAAGAAAACGTTTTTCTGTCTGTTTAGAGTTTTGTTAGAATTACATTTCGACCAAAGCCGCAACTTCGAGTCTACGCTGTTTCAAAAAGTTTACCGTTTGTTAGGAATTAAGAAAACTAGAATGACAATAGAAAAGTGCTTAGCCAAAGTAGTGTATGAACACCAAAGAGACTGAGATCAGTACTTGCACCTTTTTCTAATGGCATACCGATCATCTGTTTATGAAAACACAGGCTAAACACCGTCTTATATCATGTTCGATCGCGAAATACGACTGCCATGCAACCAAAAACCGGAAGTTGCTGTAGAAGACTACGTGAGCAAGCAGAAAAAACTAGACAAAATACATAAAACAACAGCAACAGGCAGTTGGAAAAGTTTTAAAACAACGTAATGACTATCTAATCAATAAGAAGTACTTACGTGCAAAACCGTTATACGAAAATTTGTGGCAAGCGTATCGAATCTCAAGAGAAAAATTGAGTTCTACAATATTAAGAAATTGCCGGTACCCAAACTTAGATCAATTGAATTGGATAACAGTTCAAAATATGTTACAAGTTGTCTTCCGAACAACAGACGTCCAAGTGTTGGTCTGCAGTTAACTTCGGGACAATAACCGAAGGATGTAGAACATTTTCGACCTGGACAACGAAAATATATAAAAGGTATTCAAAAAAAGCTGATATGAGTTTTTCAAGTTAAGGCGTAAGAAGAGTTGAGAAAACTTAGTCGGTTTAAATAAATAAATGATTAACGTGCGTGCTAAGATAAATAATTAAGTGCACGTGCTAGTGAAAAATAAATAAGGGGTTGTAACTGTACGTGTTTTTAATGTAAATAAATATTAGTTTAGATAAACAGAAGTTATCCGTGGACACTATTTTTCGAGTGATAGTAATATATAAATTAATTAAAGTGTTTTTCTTAAATACAGTTGCATGTTATTAGATAGTTAAAAGTAGTTAAACTTAAATCGTGCAAGTATATAGTTTATAAATGAATTAATTTTAAAAAGTCGTTACACTATTAACAAAAAGTAAAGCAAAGATAAATACTCAACACAAATATTTTCTTATGTTTCATTTTTGTTTTATAAACAATTGATTATAGTAAAAAAAGATTATAGAATAAGTCATGTGGTATATATAAAACATTAAGAATTTTATTATAGTCGGTAGCATCTATAACGCCGTTGACTAAAAACGATAAAACATTATGAATCCTTGTTTTAATAGTCGCCAAGAATAACCTAAAATCTCATTAAAATTTAATGACATAATAAACCATAAAATTAAATGAAACGATGTAACGGAATCAAAATAACACAAATTTCAAATCAAAACGTCAGAATCTTTGTAATTAGAAAAAGGTAAGAAGAAAATAATTTTCTTAGATAAAGTGTAACGGCAAACTAATACTATAAAGAGCATGATTATGTTTTGAACAAAACCAGCAAAATTTTGCATACGATTGATTAATTAATTAATTCATTACTAAAGTTTGTTGAAATTCTGAACACGTTTGGTCACTTTACAATCTGTTCACGCAACTTCTGTTATCCTCGTAGATGAGTTTCTACTAGACTTTCGCATTGAACAAATTACTTAATAGGTTAATATAGTACATTTCTTAAGACACGACAATTATTACGGGTTAAGACTAATAATTACTATTAAATCCTTTGTACTAAACGGTTTTATAAGTGCTTTCACCTTTGACTTTGGCTATTTCAAAGCTCTTATTCGACTACAAAAGACGATTTTAAGTCTTAAGAATTATAAAATCGCATTTTTAAAGTTAAATTGACTAAGAAATTACATTGCTGCTTTTACATATTTGTATTTATATCTAAGTGTTATAATTCTACCGCTATTTTATAATTTGAAGTGATGATTTTAAAGTGCTCTTAACAATATTTTACCAATTTATATAATAATTTAAATATGAAATCTGAGTACTGAATTTAAGTAAATTTTAATTTTCAACGTTTCTTGGTTGTATCAGTCTCTTAAAATTAATTGTCTTATTTCAAGAACTAAAATTCTTAAATATTTTTAAAGTAATAAAGCAGATTAATGGTTAATTATTTGATTAAAATTAAATTACACATCCGGTAAATTGAAAACTGCTTATTAAGGTTAATTATACAAAAAGTTAATCTTTCATTAAAGTCATACGCGAATAACGTTAAATGTATATTGGAATACATAAAAATAACAAAGAAATTACAATTTTAACGTATAAGATTAAATACAAAACTCAACGTCTTTTTCACAATTAATTATTAATTCTTTTAAAATCAGTTTTGTTCGTTTGTGTAAACAAACAACAGCATCTATAAAGCTTAAATAAAAATTATATCTTTCTTTTAAATATTATAAATTGAAAACAAATGTCAAAAGCAATAAAGGTAACGTTGTTGAGTTTAATAAAATTTGAAAATTAAATAAGTAATTAGAAACAAAGAAAAAGCAAAAAAATAAGTAATAAAAAAATATAATTAAAGATACAGCAAAATCTACCACAAATAATGTAAAAAGCTAAATCAGTTTTGAAATAATGAAAGAGTTGATTAAGTGCATTGATCTTTATATTTTATCTATACGTAGGTAACTGTAACAAATGAATAGTTGATTCGAAGTGCTTACTTGACCAAATTAAAGTAAAAAAATACACGATAAACGGACTAATTAGAAGTAAATTTAAGATTACTGATTTTTAGTGCCAAACTAAAAACATAATGTGGTCACAGAAATATACAGTATAGAAATCTGTATTACCAATCAATTATAGGTTAAAACCTTTAAAGATTAATTCTTAAATTATAAAATGGATCCATATTCAGCCTTATTGAAGTTGGGTTTAATAAAATGATGTAAATTGTCGTCAATACTCCCCAATTTAATATATGAAATTTGAAAATTAAAAGTCGTCTGATGTGACTAGTTACAATTGGTTTAATTTTTTAATGTTTAAAGATAATTTTTAGACCAGAAACTAGTTACATTGATAAGAAAAGTGATAAAAAATTAATTAACAAAAACTTAGCAAAAATTGAAATCTAAGGACTATTACTTAATATTTAATAGCAAGTGACATTTTGACTAATACATTAAATTAAAAAAAAAGAAATTTAAAATTAAATTAACGACACAAAATCGTCGGTCTACAAACTAGTAATGGCAGTAGAACAAAGGACAAATTGCTGTCGGTAACTTAAAGAACTATAAGAACAAACAGAGACAAGATTAATCGTAAAAGCGCAGGACCGGCTCATATTTTAATAGTAAATTAAAATTAATTTTGTCATTGATCAATAAACTCTCATAAAACTGACTAATATAACACATTCAAGAAATTAAAAAAATTCTAAAGCATTAATCAAAATGAAATTTTTAATTTGATCAAACTGGTAGTTGTTGTGGATTACATGTTCTGCGAAAGTGGATTTAATGTTATGCAAATTTGATCGATTAGGTAGTCGCGTGTTTAACGGCTTTTCAGTTTGGCCGATATAGGATTTACTGCAAGAGCAAATAAGTTGAAGACTCCATTTATCAAAAGATTATTAAATTGATCAATTTTGAGTGAAAAGATGCTGTTTAAATTAGGTAGGCTGGCGAAAGATAGCTTAATATCCGGGATTTTTTGATAACATTGAATATGTTTTAAAATTGAGGTAAGTATGACAGTAAGTAAAACTTTGGTTTCTTGTTTTGTAAAATAGAACATAAGCTAGTCTGAGAGGTGATATTATGTTTGAGTTTTAATTTGTTGTATAACTGATTAATAAGTTGATACGGAAAGTCAATCTTAAAAGTAATATGGAAAATGTTATGTAATTCTGTTAAAATCTATGTTATTCAAAGGAGTGTTGAAAAAGAGATTAAAAGAAGCTATTTTGTGTGAAAAAAGGTAGCCAGACGTACCTTCAGAATATAATAACACAGGGACACATATCGAATCGGAACCTAATTTCGGAATCGCTGACGATACTGAAATATAGCAAAACAGCAGCGGAATTTAAGAAACTACGGAAAAACTTTTCAGAGATGAAGCACACAAAATTTTTCTTTACAAAACCACAATCAAACACTCAAAATGCGCTATCAATCATGAATCTACAAAATTAAAAAAAAAACGCAAGACTAATAACAAGGCACTGTGACCTTAACAAACATATGCATAAAATACGACTGCAAAGTAGCCGTTTATGTCGCAAATGCTTGGAAGACGACGTGACTCCGCAGCATTTGCTGTGTAAATGCAAAGCATATTAAACGCAACTCAAAAGGATTTTCGGCAAACCAAAACTAACCAATGATGAGTTTAAAAAAGTCTCTTAGAATAAGCTTCTGGACTTTATTGACGACAGAACTACTTGAAAGCATCCTGAACTTGGTTAACATAGATTTAAGTAAACAAAAGTAAAAGAAAGTTAAAAATAGTTGATTAAAGATGCACGAAATTCAGCAAGCGTTGTCATCTGGTAGAAAATCCGATAACTACAAAAATGCACATGATTCGTTTTTTCAAGGGGTTCAAGGCGTGAGTAAATGGTTCTAAACACTGTCGAAAACAGTTGGTATAATATTAAATTTGTTTGTTTGTGTTTTGTGAACTTTATAGGTATGTAAATTTATGTATATTAAAAATCCAGGCAGCACATTACGTTTTATTGACGTCAAAATTACGTACGAGACGTCATTAAGACGTGTCCATGTCGTCATATGACGTCAGTGTGCTGCCTGGGAAGTAACTATGTATCTATAAGAATGTAAACGTATTATTGCATGGGTTTCCACATCACCCTAGAGATACCACACTCAACGCGTTAACTCATTTTTTTACATGATCGAGTTTATAAATGCCGTTAATTTTACTGAAACTTAATTTTACCATCCCCAATATATAATCAATAACTGTAACAAGTTCCTAATGCTTCTGCCTTGGGTAGCTACTGGAAAAAATTTAATAACTCAACACCCCAACTTAATACATGTAATGGTCTTATAAAAATGTAATTCACAACTTAAACTTAATTAATGAATTAAATATAACATTGCTGGCTTCCGTTTAAAAAAAATCGTTTGGAGATGTATATTTGTTTATTTATCCACCCAAGTTCAAGTCCATCAGTTCCGCTAACGGTGCTACAATCTCGCATCAGATGGCAGGATCTAAAACAGAAGATGGCGTCTAATAGCTGTTACACGCGCGAATGTCGTTTTATCCTATCTGAATTCCGGTAGTTTTACTGTAAATAAATGGTGATTAACGGGTGTACAGATATTGCAGGCAAGGAAGGTAGCTTTATTCTTTTTAATCAGCAAACGATGATCTTGCGTGTTTAGGCGATTACGGTATCGGTGACTGGCGTAATTAAAATACGGTAGCTGAACTTGGTTTACTGGTCTTAATCAATGCAGGGGACTCTCTTTGACAACTTTTAATTGAGTTAAACTTAATGTTGAATGAATGTAATTATAGGGCCAAATAAACAAAATACTTAAGGCTGTTGGATCAAGGTTGAATGCAATAAATTAGCGGTAGCAAACTTCCAAAAATATTGTTGCGTACTCGTTTATTGTAATTGATTGTTTTAATGAGTGATTTATCCCAAGTCATCTGGACTTCGCCGACGGGCTTCAGATAACCCTCAGAGGGTTGGAATAACTTCCTATCGTACTTCCGGGAGGGACACGCATAATCGGATCACTACGTAGGGGTTTACGCCACCGTCAACAAATAAACAAAGACACAGGTATAAACAATAAAAACTTACTGAATTGTGAACGTGATGTCGATGAATGATTTAGATGAGGAGATGCTGGTAAAATTGAATTAACTCGGTGTAGCAGCAGATAAGACGTCGAAAATTAGAATAATCTAGGTACGAACGGTTTTCAATGTTATTTGGGGTTTTAGGTATGTAAGCGATTATGGTGCGAGGATCTCGGAAGAGGATTTACTAGAGACGGGCCTCGGAAAACAGGTTCCGGAGACGGATCTCGAAGAACAGGTGCCGGAGACGAATCTCGGTGAACAGGTCCTGGAGTAGGTAGGGTAAACTCCAAACGGTTAAAGTTCCTGCCTACTAATTGCAGAATAGCTGATCAATTTTGTTGCAATTACAGGACCGAATATCGAATCATTACATAACTTAAAAAGTTAATTATAAACTTTTTAATCATGTAATTCTTATTGTATTCTCAATCTTTACTTCTGTTTAATACACGATAATGATACCATTAGCAACCAGAAAACACGTCAATGCTTTTGAAAAATTAACATAAACGTTTTATCGAGTGAATTGCAAAAAAATTGATTTAAAAAATAGAAGAGTTGTGCTACGACCATCCACGAATAAGAACAAATGTAAAAAATAAATATACTGCTAGCAGTGTAGACTATTTTTGAAACTGGTCTAATTAAGAAACAAGTTGATAAGAATACGAAAAATGAAAACGCATCCCACAAAACCTTTGTACTAACAATAAAAATCATATTTGTAACAAACTGCATTTTAAATTAGTACGGAAGGTAGAAAAGTTGTCATTAGATTTAATGACAGCTAAAGTCAATGATCTATTCACAAGTGACGCTGTCAAAATCCCAACTATAAAATAGGTTAGAAACAATGTCTGTATAATTGTGAAAATTGTGAAACTCCCAACTATAAAATAGGTTAGAAACAATGTCAGTATAATAGAGATGTCCAGGATGCTGTCAAACTGCACTTAATTTGCAATTTTATTTTTTTATACAGTTTAGTAATAAGACAAATCAACGTACTGTCGTTCTCTGTAATACAATAAACATTGACAGACCATTGTATGACCGAATTGACACTATCCTGAATTACCTCATTACCAAACTGTAGTATAGAAAAGAATAAAATCGGAAAGTAAGGGCAGTTTGACAGCATCTTGGACATCTCTATCATTTGTCAATAGATCATTGACTTTCGCTGTCATTAAATCCAATGACAACTTTTCTACTTTCCGTACTAATTTATAGTTTTCTATATTATCATACATGGTATTTTTACCACAAGATGGCGTTCCAAAAACATTTTAAATAAATTGTATTAATGTTTCATATATTGCAACTATTTTTATCTTAAAAACTTGCTACATACAAAAGAAATCACGTAATATAATAAAATACTTATTACTTCATAAAAACCATCAAAAATATCAAAAATGCTCATCTCGCGGATTCAAAAAAATACTTACAGTTCATAAAAAACACTTTTTAAAAAACTAATTTTGATATAAAAAAACAACCTTTGCAATGTCTATAGAAAAGTATTTTGAATACATAAAAACTACCCGTTTAATATATATTTGTTAAATAAACAGATTAATTACTCACTGAAAAAAATATACGCGTTTTAAAGTTAAGGCTGTCGTTTACCTAAAATCGTCCTATTCAAATTGCATGTGTTTCTAAAAACATTTTTTCTCTTCAGAGAATTGAGATATCAAAATTCCAAATACACTAATTGATTTGTTATTAAAATATCCGTCATAACTGTTTTTGAAATTTCGCATAAATTGACTTTTTCTTTAGATTTTTGCAATTAAAGTTCTTCGTATAATTAAATCTGAAATTGTGCGAGTTACGAGTACTTTAACGAAAAAGTAAAAAACAGTTATGGTTGGGATTTCAGCGTATTATGTTTTCCTGAAAAGATCAAAGTTTTATTGCTCCGATTTATTTAGTTATTTTGCATTTACAAAAATTATTAATTACGCCTATGAGGCAGGCAACCTTTTAAGCACGTTAAAAACTTCGTTTACGAAAAGAGCAGGTAAAAGTTTTATGGACTTTCGGCAAACGGTTCAAGAAGGAGTAACAATAGGATTAAAAATCAGACAATTCAACATGTTTTTTTTAAATTTTATTTTATTAAATAGTATCGTTTATGAAATTTTTATGTAAATTTTCTTCTACTCCACATCTTATACATAAAATTACTTATTTTGCTATTTACTATTTCTGTTTAGTTTTACGACTGTAATGTTTAATAGTAATGTTAATGTTTTAATATATAAGTAGCAAGTTTGCATTTTCTTTGTTACAAACGCACAATAAACAATACAATTTTGATCTTTTGTTTTACACTTTCGTTATTACCAATTCATTGAACAACAGCAACAATGCAACCCTAAAGTGGGGAAACGGAATGCAAGTTTTTATTTATCATTATTGTGTTGTTCTTTGATTATTTTGGTGCGAGTTCTGGTGCTATATTTAATTTTTTTTTTGATAACGATTTTTTGCTTACGATTTTGGATTACGATTTTGGATTACGATATAACGCTAGTTTAGTTTATTGTGGATTATTAGTGTACAATTTTGTTTACGTTTTTAATTTATTGTGACTGTGCTTCTGTGGATGTCAATATGGGTCATTATAACAAGCCAACAAACAAGACTTGTAACGCTAGACGCAAGAAAAATGCTGGAGCTAAAAATTTGAAGTTGTTTCGTGAAAGAAAAAGGCGAGTTTATAATATTTATCTTACGTTTTTTAGATTGCTTTCATATGTTTAAAAATAGCTAATATCACATTAAAATGAGTTGATTGTAGTCTGACGATTAAAACTGTGTTTATTTTGTATAAATTATGCCAATATTATGTTTTTTTATAGCAGGTTGGAAGATGAAGCACATTCATCAGTATGTTCCACCTCTACAGATACTTCAGTCGTGAATAATATTCAAGAACGCGTTGATGATGATCCATTAAAACTTTGCACTGAAACAAACGTAAACGACGATTTTGTAGAAGTAAAAAACATAACTGGAAGAAGAATTGTAGATTTAGCACATCTGCTTGGTGCATTAAAATCAATACAACATAAAGGATTTGATTGTTCTTTTTTTGACATGAATATAGTAGGCGAAAGGACGGTTGGATTTCAAAGTTTTATCAAAATGAAGTGCAGCGTTTGTAACTTAGTCAAATGCGTTTCTACTGAGAATATAGAAAGTGGAAGTTCTTATATCAATATAAACTCAGCTGCCGTAAACGCAACTATAACAATCGGTGCCGGCTATCGACAGCTTCAACAATTTTGCAGTGCATTAGACATTCCAGTAATGTCTAGTAGAACATTTGTAAAGCACGAAAATACAATATCAAAAAGCATTATTACACTTGCAGAAGAAGAAATGAAATTAGCCGGACAAGAGGAAGTAAGGATTGCCAGAGAAAAAGGAGACCTAGACAAAAATGGAAACGCCATAATAACAGTAACAGCCGATGGGGCATGGAGTAAACGCTCGTATAGAAGAAATTACAGTGCGTTGTCTGGAGTTGCTACGATTATAGGACTGGAAACAAAAAAAGTGCTGTACATTGGAATAAAAAACAGATACTGCATGATATGCGACGATTCTCGTTACAAAAACAGAGAAAAATCGCACACTTGTTACAAGAATTGGATCGGAAGTGCTACCGGGATGGAAGCAGCAGGCATTCTGGAGGGATTTAAAATATCAGTTCAGCAGCATGGTCTTGTATACGGAAGATTAGTGGGAGATGGAGATAGTAGCGTTTTTAGAAAAATTTGTGAAGCACTTCCATACGGCACAGACACCATCGTTGAGAAAGTAGAATGCACTAACCATATTTTACGAAATATGTGCCATAAAATAAGAGATTTGAAAAACAAAACAAAATTTAGAATAGCATACAGAAACCATATTGTTCAAAATGTAATGCGTTTTAGAAATGGTATTACGTGTGCAATTGCGTATAGACGTTCAAATCAAGAAACAATGCCAAAAATCAAAACTTCTTCAAAAAGACATTTTGAATTCTATACATCACATTCTGGGCGATCATAAGAATTGCGAACCTTATTTTTGTAGCAATAAAGAAGGAGATATAAACCTTGTCCCCGAATATCAACAGGATGGCATTTTCAATGAACTGCAATTAATAATGCAGAACGTTGCAAATCATTCAAATAGCTTAATACTTAATTTAAATAATAATGCAGTGGAATTATATAATTCTTACGTGGCAAAAGTAGTTGGAGGCAAAAGAATAAATTTTTCCAGGCGAGGATCGTATCAAACTAGATGTGCACTCGCAGTGACAGAATGTAATACAGACGGGCAGTATCTAAAAAAATGAATCAACTTGTGTACAGGGAAAATGCCAGGACATTATACTGAAAAATATTGTGCTCAGGAATTGCGAAGAATTGAAAATAGAAGAGCAAAGAGTGTATTGAAAACGAAGCGCAAACGAAGAGATAAAACTTTTACCGGACCTGATGATAATTATGGCTTTCAGTTATTATCAGACAGGCCAGATATTACCGAAGAAGAATACGAAAAAAGGAAAACTGAATTTTTACAACATTTGGTGACAGACGAAACGGCTTTAGAAGAAAATACCCGTGGACAGAGTAGATCGTTGTTGTGGAAAAATGAACGGTAAGCTATTTTTGGTATAAGAAAACCCAGAAAGTCTTTTTAAATATTAGTATTCAACAGTTTAAAATTTTAATAGATATAATTGATTTAATTGATTTGTTTAAAAAAAAACTTCTACAAAGTTTTATTTTAAGTGAAACATTTTTTTACAGGTTAAAACGTCTAACTGCGTCAACGTTTGGTAAAATTATTAATCTAAAGAAAACAACGCCGAGAAGTAAAGTAGTGGAGCAAATACTTTATAATTCTTTTATAGGGAATAAAGCTACACGCTACGGACACAACACAGAAATTATAGCAAAAGAAATTTTTGAAAAAGATTTTAACGTCAAAATCGATGAGTGTGGAATGTTTCTTGATTCCAATTTGAAGTATTTATCAGCGTCTCCTGATGGAATAATAAAAAGTAATGATTCTATAATAGAAATTAAATGTCCTTTTTCCTCGAGGCATCTAAGTGTTTATGATGCCGTATTGAACAAGAAAATTATGTTTTTAAAGATTAATAAAACAAGTAAGCAATTAGAATTAAAGAAAAATCATGCTTATTTTTATCAAGTTCAAGGACAATTGCAAATACTCAATAAACAATTTGCTTATTTTCTTGTATATACAACAAAAGATTATTTTGTTGAAGTAATTTATAGAGATCAACGCGTTTGGAATAATAACGTAGAAAAATTAAAAAAATTTTATTTAAATCATTTGTTGCCAGAAATAATTGATTCCAGAAAAGCAAGAGGTTTGCCTTTGCGAGCTAATATTTAATTTTTTAATAATATATAGGTATATGATCAATTACAAAATACAAATTGTAA
Source organism: Aquatica leii (assembly GCA_035610365.1). Lineage (NCBI taxonomy): Eukaryota > Metazoa > Arthropoda > Insecta > Coleoptera > Lampyridae > Aquatica > Aquatica leii. Next base: position 50,489,815 of record CM069433.1, on the reverse strand, counting down.
TTTTAATTAGAAAGTACCAACTATATTGTTCCTACATATAGAATTCTCAAATCAGAATTTATTAACATATATTATTCTATTTGTTTTTATTAAAATATATTTTTCTCCAAACAAGTTTACTTTTCACCTTACTGTTTTTTAAGTTAGTAATTTACAACCTGTCACGTAGGTATTAAAATCCCTATTTAAACAATCACAACCGAGCTTCTACCTGCATGCCATAAAGAAAAAACCGTAACTTATATTTCAAGAGACAGACTGGCGTCATTTATGAAAATACATTTTTGCAGAAACAGTACGTTATGATGGTTGCTTATTATTAAGGGGCTCTCTTAAAAATGATTTAGGTAAACGACAACCTTAAAACTCCTACCTTGACGAGGCTGTAAGTCGCGCGTGACGCATTCACCTGTAAAATAAAAACAAATAGAAATTAAGTTTACACTTATCGTGTTATTATTTGTTACTTAATAAAACTAAATCTAAAACTTTGATACATTAATAAAATCTATATATTATGTTCATACCTTCAGATTTTGCTGCACTTTAAATAGGCAATAACAATTGTTATGTTAAATATTTTGTGGTATAGTTTTCGTACTGTTGAAATTTCGCTTAGTGATAATGTTATTTTACGCATCGAAAGTCACTGAGAATACTTTTGCTTTGAACGTTAATGAAATAACCCGTGTGTTAACGTCATGTTCAAGTTTTACAAATGTAAACGGGATTTGTAGTGCATATTACTTCAGTTTTGGCTCTTTTTTAACTATGTTATAATCAGCACACTAAGAATAACCTACGACTCACTCTCTAAAGCGTTGAGCTGCTGCCTACTATACGTTACGGTCACCAAGACTTTGCTCAAAACGCCCGCAAGAAATATGCAGATAGTAATCGTAGAAACACTCTTCCTTACGTCAAAGGATTTAGTCCTTGTGATAATTCACGCCTTTAGCAACAATACTTAAGATTTTTAAGCAAAACTAGCGGCAAGAATACGTCATACGTAGTACCACAGCAAAAAAAGCGACTACGTACAAATTCTGTCAAAACAAAAATGTTAGCACCAAACAAATTAGTAAAGAGCTTGGTAAAATTAGTGCTACTTCAGTGAGAATAGTACTAAAAAGCCAATAATATCGTCCGTATTACATTGAACTGCAACCAAGGTTGACTATAGAGAATTTTTACTCGAAAAGAACTTTCTGTGTGGGAATGTTAAATAAACTTAATGAAGTGCCAGGCTTTACATCCACTGTTTGATTCACCGACGAAACTACCTTTCATAGTAATGGCCGAGTAAATCGTTGTAACTATTACTATGATCCTCATATTTTAAGAGTTTTGGATCATCAACATAGATAAATGGTCAATGTATGCAAAAGAATTTTGAATGATTTTATTATAGGTCCTTACTTCTTTGATGGTCATTTAAACGCCAACAGATATTTGGAGTTTTTAAAAAAATTTTTACCACATACAGTTACTAAAAAATATTTGGAAAAAACGAAAGGTATCAACATAATAGTGCGCTTAATCATTTTGCTAGAAATTTGCGTAATTATTTAAACGAACAATATTGTGATCCCATCGATCACGGTCGAGAAGGTCTTGGTCATGGCCGCCAAGATCTTCGGATTTTACTGTCATAGATTGCTTCTTATGGGGGTTTGTAAAAGATTACGTATTTGAAGAAGATACTACTACTCAAGAGGCAATAAAAAACAATAAAAGCGGGCAAAATTTTGAACACTTGTTAATTTTTTTTGTTGGTGTGTTAACAGAAAAAAGTACTATTGCAAATCGATAGACAATTAAAAACTACATTAGAAACAGTTAAAAACAATCAAGGGTACTCATACAAAATAAGTATTTAAGTACTTCTGACTTTCTTCTATGAATCTACAAAAACAAATTCTAAAATTTCAGAAAACTCATCAGTTTTGTGATCATTTTTTTCTGATGTTGCATTTTTAAAGAAATTACTCTTAAATGGCTACAATCAATTAAAAAAATCTGAAAAGTCTTTTTTATTTAAATTAAACCTTCATCGAACAGCATAAAAAAATTGATAAGTTGTTATTTAAAAAAATGCAACTTTATGCTGCTCAGCAAAAACTAAACACCCTGTAGAAACAAAATTATTTTTAAAACACAACTTTTTGATAGAAATGAGTACAGTTACAAACATTTTATGCTGACATTTATACAAAGATCTTTCAGATTAATTTGTAAACCAATACAAATTTTGCAGAACACTTTTTTGAATTTTATGCGATAATGGAGTTATGGAGAAAAGGCATAGGACACACTATACTAATTTTAAAATACGCTAAAAAAACAAATTTTTACGATAATTAGATACCGAACTGCAAGAAAAACACTACAAGATTATATGATCAAAGTGCTTATCTGTACCTATGTGATAAGTAAAAGAAAGTTGCAAACAAAAGATCCATTTCAAAATTTTGTGAATCTACATAATTTCCAAACAAGTGTTAATCCTTTACTAATACAACGTTTAGACTAAAATTTCCTATACGTTTATTCAAGCCAAGAAAAAGATTGAAGATCTTCTGTAATCAATATAACACAAACAATATTTAAAAAAATATTAACATTGTAAGCTATCTTACTTAGGTAAAATTAAATTGACGTTCAATTTTTAATAAAAAACTTTTTTTTAATGTATTTGAAAAGCAGTCAAATATTTTCAGTACTGTACAAAAAAATCTCTCTACTAATAAATAAAACAAAATTAAAAACTTATCGTTGTCACTTCTTGTGTCCAACAATCCCAGCTCCAATATTCAGACACTGTTTATTAGTCGCCCGAAACAAGCATTTTATTTACATTAAATAACTATATTTTTGGCAAAATCAAATAACATTTTAAAGAACGTCGCAAGAATGAGATTTATCACAAGCAAACCCACGGCTATCTATTTAAGCTCCAATTTCCCCTCTATATGATTACGACAATTTCGTTATCAGTATAGGTTCATCATGGCCAATCCAATTTTTTTGTTTATTTTATCGTGTTCAAACGTATAAGAATAAAGTACTAAAATTATTTAAAAAACCTCAAGGAAGACCCATTTTATATAGACATTTTTTGAGCCGAATATGTCAATTGAACGTTTAGATCAAAAAACTAAAAAAATATTCTAAAGAATCTAAGGTATCTATTAGAACTAAAAAAAAACGGTTGATTTAAATTAAAGATTCTAATACCTAAATTTAACATCTGTTTTTCAGAAAATTTAACAACGGAATTTGGTAAACTCGCCACGTTTCTATAAACACATATTCACTGTCGGTAACTTGATAAACCAATTTTGTCGTAAGCAAACGACCATTTCAACATCAAACCAGTATTGATTTAGTCAAAACACTTCAAATCGACTACGTTAATAACTCCTGATCCTATGTACACACTTTCACTGTTGGTTACTTGATATATGAATTTGACTAACTAAACTGCAGGTTTTAATTACAGGAACATCAATTTACTGTCGGTTGCTGGATATTTGATTTCCAAAACCAAAAATTATAAAAAAATTGACTACAGTAACAACAACAAGCGTTTTTGATGCAACAAAAAATTAAAAATTTGTCTACAAAAATGTTATAATTTTTTTAGTATAAATGTGTTGTCATTTCAAACTACTTTAACCTCAAAAAGTTTCAATAAAAATGTAACGCATTTAAATTAGTAACAAGAGAGACAGTCAATGACATCATATAAAACTTCATCAATCAAAATAATCATAATTTAGTACATTAATAAAATAAACAAGTAAGAATCTAGATTTACAAACAAATTTAATTAAAAAGTTCAACTTAAAGTTATAACAAAGTATTAAAATTTATGAAATCATTCAATCATTTTTACGTTATCTATAAATTTGTTTAAACTTTTTTACTAATATAATATGTTAAAAAGTGGGTTTTATTTAAAACCATCTTTATTATCAATACAAAATTATAAAAATATGGTAAGTATTTTACAGTTTGTCTCTTGTTATGTGTTTTTAACACCAACGTGTTGCTAATCAATACATTTTGCATAGCAAACGGCTGGTTCAAGATCAAAATGTCTCTAACATACAAGCGTTTTTTTTATAATAAAGTGTACTTCAAGCGAAGTTTTATTGTAGAACAATAAATTGATTTGAATTACGATTATATTTGAAACAAATAGCTCTTACTTATCATATTTTTTTGCTAATTTTAGAAATGAAAAGTAAAGAGATATAGTTAATTAAATATTTTACTGCATGATTGTTTTAGGTGTAATAAATCGCTTTATTGTCCAAACAATAACCAAGTGTAGAAAAATGTATTAACTAATAAAACATTTTATACTTTAAAACAGTCTGTCATTTGTTTGATATAATAAGTTTCAGTTTAATAACTTTCTGTTTAAACACAGAATAAGTAAATAATGTAATTAAATTATAAAAAAATATAGCGATATAGTAATTATAAAATAGAATAATATTACACTAATTTATTAACAAAAAGCAAAACCCGTTTATCAAAACTTAAAGGTGTAATTATTTTAATTAATGAATACGTAAAAACTCGTGGGAGTTATTATTATAGTATAATGAAATGTCAAAATTGTATCTTTTAATAAAGTAAATTAAACTTATTAATAAACAAGACAAATTAATTACAAATTTTTTATACAAAAATTCTGAGTATACAAATGTTTTTTATGATGTTAAAACTTATCAAATAATTTTTAATAACTGTGAATTTACAAAAAAATTAGAATAAAAATGCAAAATGTTTTTATATTTTAACAAAAAATTTCAAGGAATACTTAAAGTTTAGACAGCATATAATTAAAATCTATTTAAAACGATCACAACTGCAGTTGTCAAGACCAAAAAAAAATCTTATATTAAAAATAAAATTACAATTAATCAACAATGATAACAACAAGAATAATATAAAACTTATGAAAAAAAATCGATAGTTACTTTCTGAAAGAAAAAAAAATTGCTTATCTTAAGCGGCGTTTTACCCTATATTTATAAAAAATGAATATACGCAACATAAATTAGGCGTAGTATAACATATAATTAAACTGCATTTGTGCAACAAATGCATACGTAAATGTATAAAAAATTTACATATAAGTAAAATAAAAAGAATATTTGCCACTAGAACACCGCAGAAACACGGACCAAAATATTTGAAACAAAAAGAACGGCGCGCACCATTACATTACAAACAATTACAGACAACACACTAAATAATATAAGAAAAAGTAATAATATCCAAAAAAATGTAAAACAAAAAGTGTGATAAAACAGATACGTGCGCGTAGTAGATATTGGAATGAACGCGTGTCTACAATAAATCAAAATAAGAGTAAACTTAAGCAGAAAGCAAAAACCAGCATCTTCCAGATCGTCATAACGGCCGTCCAAGAGATGAAAAAATAGTTGTCAGTCAACTTTTGGATAAAAATAAGCCTTTGGTTTTTGAAAAGACGAAGCAAAACTACAGTGCAAAAAGTTACTGAAAGGTTGGTTTTTCAAAAAATTATTGAATGAAACCGTTGGAAAAAATAACTTTAAAAAATCAGTTCACTAAAAAAGATACTAACAAAAACAAAGACATTCGTCAACCAGCAGCGGTAAAACATTACAATGTAAAAATTGATTAGGTATATTTATCAAATAGAAAAATAACTGTTGACTTCAATACAAATTAGATTAGGTATATATTTTAAACTAAGTTGAATTCAAAATAAAAATTGCTAATTGTTTAATAAACTACATTAAAAACAACAAGAAGAGATCACAAAATGTTTTATTGCTGTTTCAAGAAGTAGCAAAATCAGAAATGTTGGGTGTAATAGACGCACTCAAATCCAGTTATAAACATTGTAAAATTTGTGTGTAATAACACATATGTATACTGAGTGGCCAGATAAGAATGCAAAACTATTACTCGTAGAAATTTGAAATAAAAAATTATATAACTAAAGTGGCAAAAAAATTCGGGAAATTATTTTCAGGTTTCCAAGATGAAGAAATATATGCTTGTTAAAGCTAAGCTTTATTCGAGTAATTTTTTGACGTATCTATTAAAATGAAGTGGTGCGAATTATTTAATGTTTTGTAAATAAACAACTGTAACTAATCAACGACAGAACGGATTTTAACAAGCTCGGTGTCGTTGGGAAACGCATTTATTTCTCTATCACACCCATATGTCTGATTTTTAGTGATGCCGCTAGAGTGTGTTTTTTGATATAATAACAGAAAATTGAAAAATTAACTGCAATATGATTTTTTTCCATAAAAATGTAGTAAAATGATACCTTACTAGACTAGTGAAAACCGTATTTTGACATCTTATTCCTACTTAAAATAAGGACGCTATTACACCGGTATTTATTCCTGTTTGTTTGTCTTTTTTCAAAAATCAATAATGAATTTTCATAAATTTATAATTTTTAAATAGTAATTATTCTTAGTTAAAAAAATTAAAAAAAAAACGTGTAGGGGCATAATAATCAATGGATATGGTATGCAAGTGCAAAGTAAGCAGAATGTAAAGAGTAGGCCATGGTGGAAAAACAAATGCCTAAAATAGTATAGTAGTTGTAGTAATAGTAAGTAAACCCTTAAAACTATTAAAATGCCTTATTACAAACAATAAAATTATTGATATGATTGTGGTATGTTTTGAATGTCTTCAAAATGCGGCATTGGCTTATGAGTATACAGAGCTCGATATCCAATAACAAACAATATTGTTAATGTCTTAGCATTTGTGGAATTGATTTTCACGTTAGTACAAGAACAATGTCGTGTTGGGTATATTACGTGCTACTATTCTAAGTATTTTAAAGAAGATGGGTAAGTTTTTATGTGACTAAAAATACTATTTCAACAATTAATGTTAATAACTTCTGAATGTTTTATGTGGTTGTATCGTTGGGAATAAAACCACAGCGTTTGTTTTTTAATGTTTTATTAACAACATTTTTGTAAACTTAACCTGTTTAGGACTAATTAAGTAAACAAGTTAAGTTTAATTTTGTGAATAAAACATTAAAAAACAACACTGTGGTTTTATTCTAACGAGAAGTTATACTTGACTTGTTTCACAATGCGTTTGTTATTTCAAATTTTTAGACTGCATCTATATCATATGGTTTTACATGAAACTTTAAATGACAAACATTTCAACTGACGGACAGATTATTGTCATTGAATGTTGGGCATGATTAGAGATAATTTTTATCCAAAACTCTTTGGACGAATAACGTCACATTTAGAAGTGATGGAAAAGTTAATTCTAAAAAAGGCACGATGTTAAGTGTATTAGACTAATAAATAGTATGTATTATATGTCTGGTTAAAATTGAAATAATAGTAATTTAGGGTACAAGGGTTGAAAGTTGAAAGACATAGCATAACAAACGTTAATGCGAGGCAACATCGCACGGCCAAGCGTTGCATGTGAGTGAGTTATGCTATAATACTTTTGACGAGAGTAACGTACATTATCTTTTGTGTTGATTTTTGAAAAATTACATTCTTTATTGAAAAAATAAAAAAACACCAGAAATGTAATGTTGGTACTACATTTATTACTAAATTTTTTCAATTGTAATTGAATTTCAAGGTTTTTAAATGACTTTTCCAACTGTCGCATACACGTTCTAATATAATAATTGGGTTTGAACACTTAGTTTTATGTAAATTTCTAGTTTTCATTTTGTCAATCTAGAACTTTTTTCCCCATTACGTAACTACAATAATGAACGAATATCGACGTTTACAATGTTGGCAGCACAAAAAGGTTCTTTAATTTGTATTTTTTTTAAATAAACATTAGATTATAAATCTAATGTCATGCCATTATTTATAAATTGAATACATTCTATTTAAGCAGTCAGATACTTTAAAATATGTACAGTTAATTAAATTAAATAATTTTTAAACAGTGATATTTACCATTGAAATAAGAATAGGAAACTATCTTGTTCTAAATGTTCAATTTCATTATTTTAAAACAAAAACGTTTTATCTATTCTAAGAAATATATTTACTAAAAATTTACCTTAATTTCAGAAACATTTTTTGTGTGTAATATTTGCAGTTTTTTTGACTCGAGTTAAAATATTAACATATGTTTTGATGTGTTAACTGAAATCATTTTAATATTATCTTTGTACGTTAAAAACATGTCATAAAATAGAAACAAAATTTATTGCGTTTTTGATATTTTATGTTTTAAAAATATATACAAAAAACCGTTAAAATGCACATGTGAGTTTAAAATTAAATCGGTTACTTATGTTTTCCATTAACTTTATAGATCAAAAACAAACACACGTTTACCTACTTTTGTTTTTTGCGTTCCTTACTAAGCTTGATTTAAAAAAGCAAATTTTAGTTTAAAACAGCCATCTTCTATAAACGGTTTTGAAAGTTAGCTTGTTAGTTATGCAATGTTGATAACAAAATTTAGATGTAACAATCTTAGTGTTTTTATTCCTTAAAATATATCATTTGCAAAAGGTATATGCAAAAGATAAAAACTTTAAATTTAATTCGGTTTGTGCAGCATTAATTTATTTATTAATTGTTTATAATTATAAAATTAAATGTTGTTTGTTTGTGTATATATGTTGTTAATTGTAATTGTAAAACTTATTGTTATTAGGTATAATTGACCAGAACTAACAGCCAGCAGCAGATACCTACCACGCGCGGGTAAAATTATAAAAGCGATAACAGCGCAGAAAAACCATAAATAAATAGTAGCATAAGAAATGACAAATATATACGGTTTATTTAATAAAGATAAAGGTTATGAAATTAAATTTTGTAAAGACAGTTATTAAAATCAGGTTTTATTACGGCAGCGTACAAATCTAAAATGAATTCCAAGTTAAAAAGCACACGTTGAAAGAAAGCTTCAGTGTTAGAATTGGGGGATGTCCTGCCCTCGCAAGGGCGCACCTTGCCCAAAATTGGGGTATGCTCTAAGTTGAACATACTCTGAGCATACTTTAAAGTTTACATTGCCCTCAAATTATTAAATTTTGCTAAATGTTAATTAACTTTTTTCCAAGTGAGAAATCATAATGACGATTAACGATAAGTTTTGAGTGTGTTTAAATGTTTTGAATAAAAATGCCGAAATTATATTTGCAAAATTATTTAAAAAGTATTTGTTACGTCTAAATTTTAACTATTAATGTAATTTATTGAAATGTGTGTTCTGATAATCACATTATTTTGGTATGTAAGATGTATAAACCTAGCTTATCAGACCCGGAGTAATGTTTGGTTATAAGAATATGCAGCGTTTGTTATTATAATTTATAAACAATTTTTCTTATATAATAATTAATAAGTAACAACGAAACTTAATATAAAATCTTAAGCTTTCGCGGTTGTTATGTTTAAAATTATAAGCGACTTTCGGCTTAGACCGCGTCGTAGCAAAACACCCAGACTTAGGCTTGGTCATAGTCACTGGTAAATGTCAGTGACATTTACCACTCTGAAGATGCAAGCTGCAATGTCTTGCGAAACGTCAGTTTGTTTGGGTTCACGAACGACAATACGGCAAAGGCCAAGTTCTACTTCTTGTTTTGGCTCTCAAGAAGAGACTATGACCAAGCTTAAGTCTGGGTGTTTTACTACGACTTCTAAACATATAACAAATCTCTCCAAGAATGTGGATTCAACAACAAGTTTCTGAAAAGAACCATGACAGGAATTGCGAATGACGGGGCATCCAATATTACTGGAAGACACTCGATTTTGTTTTGATTTTATAAATGTTTTTGTGGTGCTAACATTGCTAATTAAATGTTGTAAAAAGGATGCTGTAGCCGCTGCGGGAATGTGATTTTTGAATAACATGATTTCTAAACAATATTGTAATTGTTTTGTAAAAAATAAATTTTGGTTACAACAATAATACTTAACGAAAAAAATCTCGCGAACTCTACCTCTAGAGCTAAACTTTGTGACGAAATGGCAAATACCCCCTTCCGTCAAATTTTCTTCTTGCAAAAAAATTGGGCATACTTTGCCTTTGACACAAATTCCAGCATTGACAACAATTATTAGTTTTAGGTGCAAATTGACCTATAACTCAGAGCAAATGGAAAACAAGAAACCGTATAAGTAATTTTTACACAACAATTCAATATTGTTCATTTAAATGTTAAGTGATTGTTTAAATCCGGTAGAGGTAACATGAACTTATAAATTAACATACAAAATAGTTTATGATAGTTGTCTCAGTAAGCTAATATAAAGAATCTGACCTGTAGCGTTTCTTAAGATGATGTAGTGTCGTTACTCGATAAGGTGTTGTATACAGCTTGAAGGTGTAGATATTGGTAGTTGTATCCAAGGTGTTTGTAATCATCTAGTTCATTACTACATTCCTTAATTTTTGCTGGTGAGAACGTAGACTAAATTATCATTACATCAAATAATTAAAACATTTTCCAAATTGGAAGAGAACACATTTCAGTAAGCAAAGACAATAAAGATACGAAAAAAAACCAGTAAAAAGAAATAATAGATTAATATGTTACGCCATTTAGTCCACCTACCAAAGGTTCTTATTAACCAAACACAAATTCTTGGTACAACCGTAACGCAATTAAACTCTTTCGTTAGTAAGTCTAAAAAGAAACAAATTGAAATCAAACGTAGAATTTGCAGAAATATCTTATCTAAACAACCACTCAAATTAAACATGTCCTAAAAAAATTTTGCCTTTGTGGTTTTGCATCAAGAATCTCAGATGTAAAGAGAACGTAGAAAGTAGAATTACCCTCTCAAGGCGTAATTTTTCCCACTAACGTACGCAGTTTGGCGGTTAAATACGGTATTGCAAACTAGACACAATCCATAAAAACTATTTATAGAAGAACTTGATATATTAGAAAAACAATGCAGATACTAACTAAAAATGTAATTTAAGTTGCCTATCTGTCTATCAATCTAATTGATTTAATGCAACGTTTATATTACAAATGTTAACTTTTTTTAAATTATTTAAATTAAATTAATTAATTTATTTAAATTAGTTAAAATTAGTATTTTGATTTGTATTACTATTGAATATAAAAAATATGTAATAATATCATTAATCAAATAATAAAAATAAACATAAAACATTCGTGTAATAGCGAAGGCTTCCACGGCCGGAATCTATACTAACATTAGAATGTCTTCCGGGTTTGGACCGTGTCATAGTTGCAACCGGAGCTGCCAACGTTTCGCCCACTTTCGTAAGGGGCTTCATCAGGGCGTGAGATAAATCGCAAAACTCAAACAAGCAATCGAAATCTAACTAAGAACTTCTCAAAAGTTAGGTTATCCACTTGTAAAACAAGCCATAACCTAAACTATGAAAAGGTAAGAAAGAAAACGATAACCTGAAAAAGCAAACGAAAATCTAACAAAGAACCACTACCGAGTTAGGTAATCAACTTGTGAACCAAGCCAGATTCTAAACTCCGTAGAAGTGACTTAAGAAGAAATGGTCTCCGTATTTAAAGGAAAAGGATCGTCACGGATGATTAAGCTCGACTGATTAAGCTGATTGGGTTACGGTTGCTAGGGGGCGTGTTTTTGATAAATGACTAATAACTACACTCAGAACTCCGTCATCTTACTAGAACCTTAGTGAACAATGGTTATGTAAAGCGAGATATTCATAGAGTTATTAATCGTCGTTTACATCCACGTACTCGATTACCTAAGGACATTTCTACTCCCGAATCCAACCCGAAATTGGCCTTTTTACCCTACATTCACAAGGTTACAGATCAAATAGGGAAACTCCTTCGTAAGAATGGTATTAAACCCATATTCAACTCGACAGGCAAAATCTCTCAGATTCTTCCTTCTCCCAAAGACAAATTTCCTACACTTTCATCTTAAGGTGTATACCAAATTCCCTGTTCTTGTGGTTTAGTCTACATTGGTGAAACCGGTCGTTCCGTCATTACTCGCATTTCAGAACATGATCGTTGTATAAGGAAAAGGTATACTTCCAAGTCTGCGGTCGCTGAACATCATTTTACTACAGGTCACAAGATAGATTTTGATAATGTTTCGTTGATTGCCAAATCTCCATTCTTTTTCAACAGGAAATTCCGAGAAAGCATAGAAATCATCAAACACCCCAATAACTTCAATCGCGATCATGGTTTTGAACTATCCCCTCTTTGGTTCCCGGTTATTAGTCATTTATCAGGGTCGAGCTTAATCATCCGTGACGATCCTTTTCCTTTAAATACGGAGACCATTTCTTCTTAAGTCACTTCTACGGAGTTTAGAATCTGGCTTGGTTCACAAGTTGATTACCTAACTCGGTAGTGGTTCTTTGTTAGATTTTCGTTTGCTTTTTCAGGTTATCGTTTTCTTTCTTACCTTTTCATAGTTTAGGTTATGGCTTGTTTTACAAGTGGATAACCTAACTTTTGAGAAGTTTTTAGTTAGATTTCGATTGCTTGTTTGAGTTTTGCGATTTATCTCACGCCCTGATGAAGCCCCTTACGAAAGTGGGCGAAACGTTGGCAGCTCCGGTTGCAACTATGACACGGTCCAAACCCGGAAGACATTCTAATGTTAGTATAAAACATTCGTTTTTAGATAATATGTTATGTTAAAAATATGTCTGTGTGATTTCCGTACTGTATGAATTCTGCCTCAAATGTACTTCTTACATACACAACGCCATTTTGTTCTTGCGACACTTTCCATTTTGAATAGAACGAAAATCAGACGCATCAAGTCCGGAAATTTCTCGATTATTTAAACATCATAAATCATGCACGCTGATTTGGTGTACTAAATGGCGATTTAAAATGTGTTTGTGTTGTTGAATTCATCGGGGTAAGAATGTTTTGCAATACGTTAATTACAGGGTATTAGTAAATTACTACAATTATAAGTGTATTGGAAGGCCCACTTACTAAATTATCAATATTAATCTGGGAAAAACTCAGCGCATCTGGTTTTTTCTCATAGATGGTATGAACCAAGGGAATTTATTTGTGATAATGGTGTATGTACGTGATTGTTTCTATCAGAAAATTTTTGTAAATTCTAGAAAAAGGGTCGCTAGTTAGTCGATACTTTCAAAGAAAAAAATAAATTGTAAGTATTGTATTTCCTATTCTAACTTTCTTTTATCTACGTTGTCAGTCGTTTGCACGCACGAATGCACGTACGTATCAGGTTGTCACAATTAACTATAAAACATTGGTTCTCTTAATCATCGAATTATTGCTTATTTGTGTTATATTTACTAATGTAAATTTGTTATTTTGGAATGTAATAACTAAGCCGACAAGTTTAACTTAATGTACGACGTGTTGCTTAACCGAAAGGGGCTTGCATTAACAATTATTGTCTCTGATCTTTACCTGCGTACTAGAAATTAATCACATCTTTGTAAATCTACTTGCGATCCGCTTGCCGAATCATACTGAGATAGTCGCCAGCAATTACGAAAAAATCTTCTCAGTTAATAAATATAAGGCACACACTAGACAACTATTTTGTTACATACACAGTAAAATTTAGATGTGTCTTCAATAAATTGTATTTCAAAAAATTACACAAAGCTTTCTCTACAATATATCATTAGATTTTTATTTAAATTAATAAAAACTACATATCTTCGGGATTCAGTTAAATAAATGTAATGTTATTTAATACTTTTTACCATCCATCAACAAAGTTTGAAGAAGGATAAATTGCGATGCAACTAATTAACCTACCTAGACGTTAAAACATAAATTGCAAGTTGTTTAAGACGCAAAAAACTTAATTAACCGTTACCAGCAAGTTTAGTAAAATAGTTTCCACTTCTTTGAGTTGCTATTTTTATGACAGTGAGTAAACAAAACCAAAAATTTAATTTGAAAATTACTTTTCTTAGATTTCACAAACCATCAACTTTCTAAATTAAAAATGTAACCTAATTACTTTGTTTTTTAATTTAAATTTTTTAACTAAATTTATATTAGATAAAATGTGCGTTTTATTAAATAAAAATTAAGTTTACAATCAAAAATTGCATTTAAATAATGTTCTTTTTTTGTATCCATTTTATTTATGAATTAAAAAAATTTACTTTAGTTTGCTATTATTAAGAACAATATTTTTTTAATATAAATAAAAATCGCATTATAATCAAAACTAATTTGAGTAAAATTAAAACAAGAGTATTTTTAAACAATAATGCTTCTAACTTTGTTGTACCAGTGGCTAAACACTAGTAGATATTTTTAATAAACTTTGCGGTCACGCAGAAGTGTTGCATATAATTTAACTTTAATTTATTTCAATAAAAAATTTAAAAATTATTTAAGAGATAAACATAATTCAAAGTCTCAAATAAAATTAAATTGTTGATTGTGTATTTATTTTTTGTATATAACCAATAAAACAAATGTAAGTACCTATTAGTATTTATTATTAAAAAAGCAATTCAAGCAAACAACGCATACTTCTAAATCAATTCGTAATTTCTTCAGTTACCGCTTTTTAAATTTAATTAAATTTAATATAAACTTTTGTTTATTAAAAATTTTAATAAATTAATGCACATTATTTAAAGTACATGAAGTAAATTATTTAATTTGTTTTTTTTTACATGAAAAGTGTTTATAGACTAATTATTATTATCATTAACAATGGGATCTTGGTTATTAGAAAAAGTACAAATTTAGATATATATAATACATTTTCTACAAACATAATTTTCAGGATAACTTAGTTGTTCCAGTAGACAAATCATTTTTAACATTTAAATGTTATAGTTAGAAGATCTATAAGTTCCTGCAATGTCAATTGTTACTGCAATTTTGTTTATTTATATTAGTCTTCTACTTCTTTACTTTTGTCTCTGCCAAAATAGTTTAGCAAAAACGGTAGTTCAAATTTTTAGAAGGGAAGTTGTAATTTGAAGATTAATTAATCAGTAATAATGATAGCTTTGATATGCTGTTATGGAACATTCCGTGTATCATGAGAATTTCAGTAAAACCGCTAAATCACTATCTTCAACACAGTTATCTTTATTTATGGCTACATTTAGAAGTTTTATGAAGAATTTAATAAAACACGGTTTATTCACAAACATTTTTAAATCTTAAAAAATATCCAAAGAAACAAAAAGTTTTGGTTTAAAAAATACCAAAAAGTTTAATACATTTTGATAAATAAAGCAGTTGAAAACAGGCTTTCATATGATTATAAGCGACTTTCGGCTTAAACCCAGACTTAGGCTTGATCCTAGTCTCTTCTTGAGAGCCAAAACAAGAAGTAGAACTTGGCCTTTGTCGTATTGTCGTTCGTGAACTCAAGAAAACTGATGTTTCGCAAGACATTGCAGCTTGCATCTTCAGAGTGGTAAATGTTACTTAAAGAAAAAGTGTAAATGACGATATTTATACGAATAGCGATTAGCGTGATTAACGGACCTTATCTTTCCGTTACCGCTTGACTGACTTCGTTATTACTTGGAGTAAGTGTTTGTGTTCTTTCCAAGTAGGTTGATCTTTGTCTTAGAGGATATAATACTGGTAGCCAAGATTTGCTGAGTCTTAAACTGTCTTCTCGGTTCATGTTACATGGATGTTTTTCTATTTCCACAGCTTCGCGGATCAGTCTAAGAAGGTAGAAAAGAGTTTTAGCCAACACTTTAGTTTGATTAAAGTTCAGCGTGTGCCTTTGGTTCCACACGTGTTCTGTCACTGCTGATTTAGTAACTCTGCGGTGTTTGCAGTCAGCCATATGTTCTTTTACTCTAATTTCAATAGAGTGTCTCGTATGTTCTATATAACTTGATCTAAAGGAACGAGGAATTTTGTAAACTCCGACATGTTTTAGAGCCCCTTGTTTGTTCACGAACGACAATACGGCAAAAACCAAATTCTACTTCTTGTTTTGATTCCCAGGAAGAGACTAGGACCGAGCCTAAGTCTGGGCTTTAACTACGACGCGGTCTAAGCCGAAAGTCGCTTATAATCATAAACATAACAACCGCTAAAGCTTAAGATTGTGTAGGCTTTCATAGTTACATTTATTGTATCCAATTTTATTTTAGTTTTATACTGACATTGTTCCTAACCTATTTTATAGTTGGGATTTTGACAGCGTCAGTTGTCAATAGATCATTGACTTTGCTGTCATTAAATCCAATGACAACTTTTCTACCCTCCGTACTAATTTATAGTTTTTCCTATATTATCCTATGTGGTATTTTTACCACAAGATGGCATTCTAAAAACATTTTAAATTCAAATATTTTATTACACTTTTTGACAATACAGTTTTATCCTTCGAAAACCAGTAATCAAAGGATCTGAATGTAACAACAATCTTTCCAACAAATCTTGATTAGTAAGTTATTTTGTTTGTATTCGTTATGTTCCGTATTACCGTCGACAACAAGTTTTAATCAATCAAAATATTTTTTACCCCGATTAACAATTTTCCAGTAGCAAACAATAGATTTGCACTCCCCTATTACTTTATTCTCTAAATTAACAGTGTTAATATTTTCAGCGTAATTTTTGATATATGTGACAAAACTCCAAACCTAAAAAAACATGATTAAAAACGAGTATATACATAAAGCGCCTAAAATAGAACAAAAAATATTAAATACTCAGCCAGTAACTATATGAATATGTGTTTTAATTTTTATTCTACGCAGGTTTATAAAGGTCTAAAGAATAAATTACAATATACTTTAAAGATGGCATCATGTAGCATGTCAGTTAAAAATTGCTCAAACTTCAAAATTGTTGAAAAAATACGAAAAACAAACCGTCATTTAGTATATAATACATATCAAAATATTTAGTAATAGAAAATAAAAAATATAAAAACATAAAATACAAACATTCTACTTAGGTATTCATTTTAGCAAATCAACACACAAAAACATGTTTTAGAGAAACACTCACAAATAACTGTAAGCATATTTATAACAAACCGACAACGTTAATGACGTATTGATTTATTCACCTTCAATGGACAAAAAGGAATAAATGTGCATCTTAATTACCAGATTATTGATAGATTCAAAAACGATGACAGTCACTTACTGTATTAACAATAAAAAATATGCAAAATTAAAAGATTATTTTTTAGGATTTATGACCTATATCTGTCCCAATGTGTGCCGTGTGTCAATTATTAAAACCTAGAAATTATAAACGTCGCAGAATATTTTTCAAAAAATTTAAAGCTAATTCTGATTTTGCATGTTAAATACTGTAGTCTGACAAAACGCAAAATGGTTGTTATAGGTCAACATCATCGCTGCCTGAAAGCAGCGCAACATCAAATTAATAAACCCCGTTGTTTTTAATGATACACTGAGAACAGGTTGCATAAAGCATTGTTAACGATATAGTTAACTCCGTGATCATGTTGTTAAATGTTGTCATTAATCGTCAAGTAAAAAAATAATCGTTTTACTTAGGACATTGTCAAATCGTTAAAGCAGAGAAGCCAAACACACATTATAAGTTAGTATAATGTAATATGACATATAATATAAACTTGTTGCGAGTTTCATATGATTTCAATGTAAATATTTTTGACTTCTGCAAATCACATAAAATTTATACACAAAATTACTGTCTTCAATTTTACTATTATAAAATGTAGGTTTTTGTTAAAAACTTGACCAATATATAATCACTCATCTAAAAATTTAGTCAAATCTCTCATCTTTATCAAATGTTCTTTCACTCTCCCCAAAATCATTCATTGTGATGAAGAATCACTGTCTTTCTCATGTTTAAAGTTTTCTTTGCTTTAGGCTTGTGACATAAATGTTTCGATAATTTTGGAATTTTGTTCTTTGCGCTTTACGCTGCCTTTAAACTGTTTGTTTTTTTATTTTTTTGGACTGTTCGTCATGATTCTTGATTTTATTTTTTTTCTTTAGTATTGTGCTTTAAGATATGATCTTACATTTTTAGAGTTTTAAAGTTTATCAACAAGTGATAAGGCACCATTTCCATTTAAACTGACACTAATTTGTTGTGCCGGTGCACTAGTTAACGGTTTCTAGTTTTAACTTGACAATTAAAGATTTATGTTTTGTCGCAATACCATCCTGCACAAAAACGTTTTGTTATTAAATTTTTAGTTCGTAGCGCTTTTCTATTTGCCAAACGGTTACATGAATCATAATATTCAGGTAGTTTTTAATTGTCATCTACATTCACGAACTCAAGTACCTAAGAACATTGATAATTTCGATTCTAATCTGAAATTGGTATTTTTACTTGACATTCATGTCACAGATCAAATAAGAAAATTTTTTTAAGAATGGTACTAAACCTATATTTAACTCGACAGTTAAAATTTCTCAGTTTCTTTCTTTTCCTAAAGACAAATTTCCTACACTTTCATTTTAAAGTCTATACTTAATTTCTTGTTTATGCAGTTTAGGCTACAATAGTGAAACCGGTAGTTTTGTCATCACACGCTATCAGAATATGATTGCTGTATAAGGAAAGCCCCTTTCTAATTCTCCGGGCTGAACATAATTTTATTACAGGTAATAATATATATTTTTCAATGATTGCAAAATCTCCATTCTTTTTCAATACGAAAATCTGAGAGAAAACAGAAATCATCAAACACGCCAATAACTTCAATAGTGACCATGGTTTTGAACTATCCACTCAACCAATCGCAACAATACTTTTTTATGTACGGAGACTCCTTTTTGTTAAATCATTTCTATATTGTTTTAAATATAACTTGGCTTTCAACTTGTTTACACAACTTTGTGGTTCTTTGTAGTAGTTTGCTTTTTCAAGTTCATCGTTTCTTTCTTTTTAGAGATTAGAATCTGGCTTGGTTTACAAGTTGATTACCTAACTCTTTAGAAGTTTTTAGTAAGATTTTGGTTGCTAGTTTGACTGCTTTTTCACGCTCTTGATGAAGCATCTTACGAAAGTGAGCAAACGTCAGAAACTTCAATTACAATCACACGGTCCAAACCTGGAAGACGTTTTTATCTTATTTGTACTTCAAAATTTTTGATTCTACAGGTTTACACACCCCGTGTAGTTTTTAAAATACATCATTTCCAGTTACCATGGCATCGTCATTTTACCTAAACAAATCTTATTAAATAATTTTTAATGAACATAGATTCCATACAATATAATTGGAAAAATATTTAGATGTCTAAAAATGTTAGCTTTATTATAAATGCAAATCAGATTCGCAAAATATATTTGTTTTTGGTGCGAATAAAACAATCTAGTCAAATTGGAGACTTCTATTTTGAATAGTTGGCCAAGCTGACAATACCTGTAGGAGATAAAATATTTTAAGTAAAAACCTTGTGGTGACAAACAAACTTTTTTGCAATTATTTTAAAGGTTACAAAAACTTTATTTATAGCAATTATTGCCTTATTTATCTGTTAACTATAATGTTTATAATGTTTGATGTCATAAAAATTCAAATGTTTAAACCCAATTATGTAAATTAAAATATTATGTAAACTAAAAATAACTATATCTTCTGAAATTCTTTTCATACTTTAAAACGACTAATAGAAACAAGAAAGTACGACACCTAACATGTATGTGACCTTTTGTGGCTGAACGATAATATTTTGTATACTACAAGAGTAACGCTAAAGTCAGACATAATGTCTAGACAAAAACCAATTAAATTATATGCAATCGTTTTAACAAAATTATTTTTACATTACAACTAATTACGCAAATTTAAAATTTAATTTGCATTAACAAACTTGAAATATTTCGTTACAAATTTTATTTAAAAGTATATTAAGTCTGCACAGATGGTAGTCCGTTTTAATACATTTTTTATTGTACAATAAATTATATTGTTTAAATTAAGTAATTACTACATTGTTAAATTTGGATTTGCAATTCTCATAAAAATTAATTTAACATATAACTTACAATATATCTACACGACAGTTTCAAAATGATATTTGATAATTGTATGAAAATTGTTGTCAATAATAATTAAAATTATAAGTATTCGTTACTTTTCAGTCTTAAATTGATATAAAGGCAGATGACTATTTCAACAACTCAAATTCATAAACTTATTTTTTATTGAATTAATTATATTAATTTTTGGATAATAAAAGTGACTAGATTGATAGTTAATAATTCTATTGAATGCAATGGGTTTCGTGTACCAATCTGTTAAGATCTTATCCATGTTATTTTCTCTAATTATTTTTTTTATTTCAACTGTAAATTTTAGATTTATGGCTATTAAAAATGTAAAAAATGTCTAAAATTTTTATATTCTGGGATATCGTTTACGCAACACAACAAAAATGTAAGGTGGAATAAAAGTTAATTTTGTATACAGGGTATACACTCTTAATCAATTCGCGAATTTAAACAGCGTAACATACGGTACCGCCAGTGTTCCCTTCTTAGCAAGCAGATGTTTGCATGAGTTAACTTATAAAAATGAGGAAGAATACCCCAATTCCAGTTATATCGTTATACTTTTTTTTATAGAAAAGTAATAATGAAACGCAGTCGTTAGGTTTCTTATGGCATTTTCAATTCGATCTATTAAGTTACAAAATTCAAATTACCCGAACAGATAAATAAAATGCTTATCCTTTCCGCGTTCGTTCAAATTTACGATCCCTTATGAGTCATTGGGCCAGCCATAATAGTGGTCAAGGTACTTTTTCAGAATTATGAATTCTGTCTGGTCGTAATCTAGTACGGAATGTGTTCCTTGTCTTCGAGTGCAACTTAGGGATACTAACTACTTAATGGCTGACATACCAAATTACCATTTAATTACTTCTAAACCAGCGTTTCTCAAAGTGTGCGGAGTGTTGTTTGGGGCTCCGCGAACAAATACGTAAAAAAAATTAATAGTCATGCGTAAGCTTAAAAAAAATATTCCTACATTTGTGCAATTGACATGGTAAATTGTATGTTGAACGAAAAGTCGGCTAAACAACTGTCCATAATACCATTTTTAAATGATACCTACAGTATTTCGCCGCATAAAAAATTTCTTAGATAACATAAAATCTTCTCGTCTAATGTTTTTGAATTTTGTTAACAAATGGACGAATCCATTGGTGTAGCAGGACTAGCAGGACTAGCAGTATTGTTAGTATTTGTACGGTATCAATACGAGCATGTTATAGAAGAGGATTTACTTATTTGTAAGCTGTTAGAAAGTAATATCACAGGTGCAGAAATTTTAAATGTTATTAACAACTATTTTTGCAAAAATGAATTACAATGGGAGTATTGCATCAATGTTTGGACTGATGGAGCAAAATCGATGGTGGGAAAAACTGCAGGACTTGTTGCAAGAATCAAAGAAATTGCTAAAAATTGTAGTAGTCACTGTATAATTCACCGCTAAGCTGTCAAAAATTTACCGTTTGCTCTTAAAACTGCTCTTGACGAGTCAGTGAAAATAATTAACTTTATAAAATCTTGACCTTTAAATATGCGGTTATTTAAGATGTAGTCTAATGATATGGGTAGCCTGCATACATCTTTACTATTTCACACAAAAATACGATGGTTATCTCGGGCTAAAATTTTACTTAGATTGTTTGAGATGCGAAATAAAGTGCGTTCTTTTTCTTTTCTTGGAGCATCGCTTTAATTTGGAAACTCAGCAAAGTGATAAAATGTAGTTATTTAGACTTACCTATTTAACGGAAATATTTTCTAACCAAAATAGAAAAAAATATCACTGTGTTTAAAGCAAATGGCAAAATTAGTAACGTAAAAAGTCAGAACTTTATCTGTTTTCCAACATTAAAAAAATTTTGTGAAGAGTTGGAAACATTTGAGCAACCTAAAAAACTATGAAATGAAATTATTGAGCATATTACACACCTATGTAGTTCTGTAACAGAGTACTTTGCAAATGAATGGAGTAATACTCTAAAAAACTATTTTTAGATAAAAAATCCATTTGCTGTTGGAGAAAAACCCAATGGTTTTTCATCACATGAGTATGAAAAATCCATAACGTCCTCTTAAATACCTACTTAAAAATAGATTTATTTTCATATTTTTAGATTAAGATGGTAACAAGTTTTCTATTTCTTTTTAAGCATTTTTTTTTAACGTGTTTGAGCAATTGTTGCACGGTCATCATTGTGATTGTAATATATCAATTTTAAAAAGTAAATAATTAAACTTCAAACTGTTTATTGTTATAAAGTACTAGATACACTTGTGATAGAAAAAAGTGTCTGTTCACTTTGTTTTTATTTTATATAAAGTGAAAAATAAAATCGTGTATGCACTACTGGCGTTATTGGATCATTACGCCCATCAAGCAACATACATCCATCGGGCTGCACCACGTTGCTCTCCAGGCGTAATCATCGTAATAACGCCATTTGTGCATCACTACATATTAAATCAGCCATATTACTTATTATAGAGATCAATTCATATTACCTTAGATTTTCTAACACAGAAAAAAAAATAATTAGCAGTGCATCTTATCTATTTTTTACATTACATTTGAGATGTCATTCAGCATCCAAGTTTTGCTTATAACTTAAAATATTGTTTTGTGGTATGTTTTTGTAAATGTTACGTTTCTTGCTAAAATGTTTTAAAATGAAAAATTATACATGAGTAGCAGTCAGTTTGTAAAAATAACCAATAAGAATTTTTTACTCCTTTACCTAAAACCGCTAAGGTGGTCAATTTGACTCCTTGTAGAATTATTGTAATAATGAATATTTTAAAATTTCATACGTTATTCGTGTGGTTTTGATTACTTATAAATTGAATATCAGCTACTTTATAAGTAGTGACTGGGTCAGTTCCGAACAAGTTCGTATATGTTGCTTGCAGAAAGACGAGCACGTAATTGTTTGTGAGCTATTGGTACATATATAAATGCAACGCTGCAGAAGTTTAGTGCAGTATGTTATATACTTGTGCCGAGAACGTTTAAAAATTCTTATTGACAAATAAAATTTATCAAGATGTGGAATTCGCGTGGACTATTCTAACAGACATTACAGTACAAACTGGAAAAATTGTCAGAAGGTAACAGGGATGCTGGTGAACATCTATTTGTAGTGGTAGAATCTGATGGATATATTCCCAGTAAAAATCATGAGACATCTGTATTTAATGAATATAACGATTCTCGTATATCCGATACTGGTAAAGCCAATCTTAGTCCTGAACAACAACTGTAAGGGGTAGAAAAAACAAAAAACCGCTAGAAATTGTGCGTCTCTAGAAACAGAAAGCAAACAAACTGCAAAAAGTGGGGATGTGTGGACAGTTATACAATGTAATAAGCATAATAGACGTACACAACAACGGATTATAATTCGTGATACTCCTGTGACTGTAACAGACTCCCCACTTAGTGCATTCCATTTAATCATAGACAATTATATTCTAAAACATATTTAAAACTGCACTGTAACCGAGGCCAAGAGACAGCTAGAAGATTGGACCATATCTGTTCCAGAACTTAAAGCTTACATGGCCATTTTACTTACTCGTGCTTTAGAAGTTGATAGCTTATGGCAAACATAAGTCTCAAAGGTATGGAGACCTACTTTCCCCTAACATACTTATAAGGTTTTTAAAAATTGACATTCGATCCACTAGAAGGTAGCATTTGAAGAGTGAAACATTTTGTTTAGTATTAGAAGCGTGGGACAGCTTGATATCCAATTTCAGAAGCTTCTACACACCTAGGGAAAACATCATTCATGAACAGCTATTGCAGTCAAAAGCAAGATGTCGTTTCACTCAATACATGGGGAACAAACCAGATGAGTTTGGTATAAAGTTTTTTTTTGGCTGCTGATTCAAGTTCTAAATATGTATAAATCTTTACCTAGGGAAGGATGATGCGTAGCCTGTAAATCAACGTCTTGCTGAGCACGTTGTCCTAAAATTAATGGTACCGTATTTGAATCGAGGCAGGAATGTTACTACTGACAATTTTTTAACGAGCATGTTGTTGGCAAAACAGCTGGCAAAAAATACTACGTTAGGGCGGAACTATATTCAACAACCGTTTTAGCAATTGATAAGCGTATTATTACTAACTACCAAGCCAGACCAAATGAAAATGTACACTTCACTCCAGTGTAGTACTCAAAGTAGTAGTGGATAACGCAACAAAGAAAAAAACAGAAACGATACTATACTGACTTCCAGAAAAATTGCAACACCTAGAACTTGTTGAACAATTTTATTGAAATTTTTAGGAAACGTCTATTTGCATAAAACAAAGTGATGATTAAAATTTGAATAAAACCTAGCCAGTAGTTTTTTTCTGTAATTTTCATAGCAACATAGCAGTGGTCGGACCGATACTTTTTAAAATATATATACATATATATACATATATACTTTGTCTAGAATAGTATCGCGATAGCGATAATAGTCTCGCTTTAATTTTGCGTTACTTATTGCGATACTTTTTCATTAGTGATCTGAGGAGAGAAATCTCGATATGAATTTTACATTACTTTGAGTTGCTACTTTATTGTTAAGGTGCAGTTATACTTACCAATCGTCGCTCCACCCTATGATAAAACCGTACTTACTTATTTAAAACTGCACAGAAAAAAAATACAATTTCAATTTAGCCGTACATATTTTAATAGTAAACAAAAATTAATTAAAGTCTCTTTTTTAAAACTGTGTTATCTCCAAGGTATTTAGATTTAAAACAAAATTTAAATAAAGATTTAAATTATACGGATTTTTAAAACAGTTGCATTTATCAGTTAGCACAAACGTTATATTTTTTCTAAAAACAAATACATATGTTTTGTAAGTACTTTCTTATATAAAGTTTAAAAGAATGTTAGCGAAAAGCAAAATTACACCTTAATTGCACTACTTAAGGAATCAAAAGCTAGTTGCTATTCTGTTATATTTTATTGTCTGGCTGTTGGATTATGGTTCGGTTGTGACAGGCATTAAAAAACGATAAATATACAGTTTGTAAGTACATCTAGAGTCGATAAAGATAAAACTATTTTTTTGCAACGTGACTTTTGGGTGGTTGTGAGGATTTTCTTAAAAGTTGTTTACTGCAAATGAAAAACTTATAGATATGGTTTCAGACTTTACATTAAACCGAACATTAAAAAAATTTGCGCAAATAAGTCTCAATATTACACATCACACTAATATACCAACAATTAACAATAAAGATCGTTTTTGAAAATTCTTTTTTCAGTTTTTCATAAAATTTACTTACTATTTTCTTAAAATTAAAAGTTTTGATAACAGTTATTTAGTTAATTAATTAGTTGAATAAGTATACTTAGGCTCCGTCAAACTAATTTCTATTTGTAAAGGCTCCACGCTTAAAAAAGTTTGAGAAACGCTGTTCTAAACCATTTGCTAATTGCGGAGTAGATTATTGCTGGTCATTTAATTTTCGCGATCGGAAAACACGGAACTTTAGAATCTTAAGGCGTATGTGTGTTTATTTGAATGTCTTGCTTCTAAAGCAATACATATTGAACTAACGACTGAGTTAACATCCAAAATTTTTTTAGCCTCCCAAAAACGATTTATGGCTGGCAGGGAAAAGGTACAAAATATTTATTCAGATTACGCAACAACTTTTAATGGTGCACAAACCGAGATATAGAAATTTGTTAATTGTATAAAAAACGATTTACAGAGTAAAATGTATCAGCAAGAGATTAAATCGCATTTTATTCCAAGTAGAGCGACCCATATGGGAGGAATTTGGGAGACGAGTGTAAAAAACTTAAAACACCACTTGAAGTTATTGGTAGGCAATGCATCGTTAACTTTTGAAGAGTTTAATACTGTAGTAATGCAAATTAAAGCATGTCTAAATTCCCGTCTCATGTCGCCATTATCGCGTGATCCCAAAAATCTTCTTTCTCTGACACCAGGACGCTTCTTAATCAGTCAGTTTGATGGTATTACCAACACCAAATTTGTTTAATCAAAACAATAACCATTTATCACATCTCCAATAAGTTCAAAAATTGATCCAGGATTTCTAAAAACGCTGGTCAAAGGAATACATTTCCGAATTGCAAGAAAGAAATAGAAGTACAAAGGCTCACAACTAATCAAAGTAAGAATCTTCGTGGTAATCAAATAAGATAATCTTTCACTTATTAAGTACAGTCTGGCAATGTCATATAAGTCTACCCAGGAAGTGATAATGTGGTGCGTGTAGTATCCGTTACAACAAATTGAAGCGTTTATAAACGACTTGTGGCAAAATTATGTGAGCTGCTTATTTAGTGCAATTAAATGTTTTGTCTATAACTCATAAATAATAAGTAATGTTAGAGATATATTAAATCGAAACTAGCACAGCGTTCCAAGGGCGACCGCATGTTGACGCCTCAAGTAAATTTTCATGTACTCCATAAGCATAATAATACTTTAGTTTAGTTGAAATTGTATACTCAATAATAGCTTAGCTAATCCTGACTGACACATAAGTCAGACTTATGCTTGATTACGTTTACTAATTTGGTATTTAGTTTCCATGAATTTGTGGATAATGTAGAAAAATCTATTCAGGTGCAAAAACATTTAATATATTGCAACTAGTACGTAAGCTGTGGTAACCAATCATAAAGAAACCATAAATTTCTTTTTAAGGAAAAACCTTTATCAGTCCCTGTAGAAAACCGAAATGCGTAAGATGTAAATTTAAGGCGGATTCCCGCTCGTACGCAGATGTATGAGCTGTAAAAGTACGTGTAGCTACGTAGCGTAGAAAGTCGTGGAAATGCGTCGATATACCAAACGACAAATGCACCATTCCCGCTCGTTCGCAGTGGGCAGTAACTTTCCGTATTGTATTGTGTTTATGTTTTGCCGTTGACACGTTAATTTGAGGTTAAAGTGACAAGTGAATAAATGAGTTATTTTCTAAAAACTGCTGTAAATTCATTAGGTGAATACAAATCAAATTGTGATTTATATAATGTGCTCGATATTATTCAATTTCAGATTTGATTTTACATAATGTCCAAGAATGTAAAGCTTAAGTTGCTTTTATTAGCAGCTACAAGCCATCAACTGGGGCTGTTGCTTCCAAAAAAAAGAAACTGCAGGAGATGGCAAGTGCGACCTGTAAATACATACAGGAAGAAAACAGGGAGATATTTAAATACATTTAAGGTGATGACGTGTGAAGATCCGGAAGAGTTTTTTAAATATACTCGCCTGTATGTTGACGAATTTGTCACACTTACCAACATAGTGAAGGACCGATTAGTAAAAAGGAGTTGTTTAACAACAATTACAGTCGAAGAACAATTAGCAATTACATTAAGGTATTAATTTTCTTATAGTCTATTCTTTTAGTATCTTACGATAATTTTAGTTATTTGTCGCAAGGATCGCAGATGTGCGAAGTTGCAAGGTCGTACCTTCGAGGACGGGCAACTGTTTGCAGAATAATTCGAAGGACTTGCAATGCTTTGTGGGAAGTACTCTACGAAAAATACTTACAACCTCCAACACCTGAAAGATGGGCACATATTAAATCTGAATTCAACAACAGGTTTGAGATACTGTATTAGAAAATACTTGTTTATAATTCTCATTTTTAACATTATATAGGTGGAATGTACCCAACTGTCTTGGTGCCATTGATGGAAAGCATATTGCTATCCAAAGTCCATATAAATCAGGAACAAAGTTCTACAATTATAAACATTTCTATAGCATAATTCTTATGGCTGTATGTGATGCCGATTATAAATTTACTTTGGTTGACATTGGAGCTCAAGGTAGGTCAGACAAATTTGAACCATATATCAATAATAGTGTTTTTTTACGTAGGCATTTGTGGAGATAGTGGAGTTTTTAGAAACTCCAAGTTCGGAGCAGCAATATTGGATGACACCATCAATACTCCCAAAACCGATGTACTACCTGGGACTGACAAATCATTACCGTGCTTTTTTGTGGCAGATGAAGCATTTCCCTTACGGAAAAACTTAATGCGTCCTTATCCTCGAAAAATTGCAAATAAGGAACAATTAATTTTTAATTATAGGTTAAGTAGAGGACGCCGCATGATAGAAAATACCTTTGGTATTTTAGCATCCAGGTGGCGAATCCTACGTAAACCAATAATTGCACATCCCAAAACAGTTGACTCCATTATTAAAGCAACCGTAGTGCTTCACAATTTTTTAAGGACGGTTAGAGCAAATGACAGCTACCTTTACAATATTGTTGATAATGAAAACCAGTCAGGAGAGGTACATAATTATATTGTGTGTATACAATTTAGTTGTGAACAATATCAAATCATTCCTAGTTTGCGTTATGGCTTTATCCTGATGAGCATTGGTTGTTGTCCTGGAAAGTAACATATTTTCACTATACATTCAGATAAACACAATACTCACAAACCTACTTCCTTATAATTAACACTTTATCTAAAAATCTCGTTAGTTCTTCCTTGTCCCACGTCCGTCTTCCTCCTTCTGAACCAGATGGCATGTTCCGTTTCGTTCGAGTGTACCGGTCACGCAGCTTCTTCCATGTACTTACACAACTTCCCACTGTAAAAAATTACCATTTCATTTAATATTACTTACAGGGTTGTTAAAATCCATTAACAATATTTCAAATACCGCTAAAAAATACTTACTGTCACTTCCTACTTCTTCTGCTATTGCCTGCCAGGCCTTTGCTTTTCTGTCCCTACTTCTAAACTGGACACAATTGCTGTCCCATACTTCTGGCCTATTATGTACAGCCTCAATCAAATTAAATTCGTCTACGCTGCCCATAACAGAATTTATTAAAGCAAAACAACACGTGCACTTATTACAGTGACCTATAATGTGACTTTATTAAAGTCACTGTAGCACTTATCAGCTGATTGCGCGCGAATACGCCGTAGTTCTACAGCCAAAGTTGAATTACTACCGACTTTTACGTTGCGGCGACACACAGACAACTACTGCTACCTGCGTCGTGTCGTTTCCCGCGCGACGAAGAACGGCAGCATCTAAATACACAGGATTTGACTTTCTACGCCAACGAGTTTCTGCGTCATCGTCATTCTGCGTACGAGCGGGAATCCGCCTTTAGTTTAAATTTCTACCTACATTAAATTATTATAGTGTTACCTAATAACTAGAGAGAGTAGGAATATGTATTTTCATGATGTGCATTTTTTCAATCTTTCGTAGTTTTAAAGCATATTTACATGTATGTGCATTTTTGAACTACAAGTGGCATGTTTAATGTAATGAATGCATATTTTATGATTTTCTAAAATTTACTTATAAATGTTAAATTTATCAAAAATTAATATAAAAATCATATTCAACCCTTGAAAATAAAACAACACAAGTTGGTTTTAAAAGAAGGTTTTTCTTTTCTTTTTGGTATTAAAACAAGTTTTAGGTAAAGTATTAAATGGGTTCTATTGTTTAAAACTTAATCTTATCTATCTGTTAATCGTAAATCTTATTCCATGTGATTAAACAAAAACCTATTTCCAAGTACTTATGTTATACTAAAGAATATTTTAACTTAAAAGGTAGGATTTTGTTAATTTTGGAGGAGTTTTTATACTTTCATTACACAAAAAATGTAAAAAAACTTAGTAAAATAGAATTTTTAAATTACAAACACCGTAAGACAATTAGGTGAGTGGTTGAACTGTTTTAGCAAATTCGATACCAGAGCTGTGTAAAGTGAAGTCGTGTCTAGTATAGAAATTTGGTTTTCATTGTTCATTTTTTGTAATTGTCACAATGCCAAAAGCAAGATCTAGTCAAAAAGATCTTATGATAAAATAGACAAAGGAAATTGAAGAATTGACAATTAGTGGTGATAAAGTAATCTGCACTGTTTGTAGCAAATCGGTAAGTACCTACCTATATAGATAAAACTAGTACATGTTCCGTTTTTTTTTGATTGGTTTTAGGTTTGCTAACATTTTTATCATATATATTCAATTGTTTATAAATAAGACAATTATTCGGTATTACTAGAAAAATACATGTCATCATAGAACGTATTAACAAGTAATTGCACTTGTCTACAATTTCAAAATGTTAAATTTCATTTTTTTATTCTTCTAGATAAGTAGTGATAAGAAATTTAAAATCACACAACACGTATCAACTCAAATACACAAGGAGAACCTAATAAAATTTGGTGCTGAAAAACAAATCCTGTTGACAACATATGCGTCGACTTCCAATACATCTTCAAAACCCAGCGACTTCAATGCAGAATTATGTGAAGTTTTAATAAGTGCAAACATTCCTTAAAAAAAAACGTAAATTCAAAGTTTCGTGCATTCCTGGAAAATCATATTAGTAGACCAATACCAAGTGAAGCGCTTTTAAGAACAAAATAGGTTTCTATTAATTATGCAAGGTTGTTCAATCGAATAAAAACTAAAATAGGTGACAATTTGATATGGTTTACGGTAGATGAGACAACCGACGCAAAATGTTGGTATATAGCTAACATACTAATTAGAACACTAAATAATGAATGCACTTCTGGTCCGTATCTCATAGCTGTAAGAGTTGCCAAAAACACATAACGTAACAATTGCAAAATTTGTGAATGATAGCCTAAATAATTTTTGATAATGGTAACTGACGCAGCAAGTTACATGAAAAAGGCATATATATCATTAGAATCATTTTATGAAAACTTAATTCACATTACATGTTTAGCACATGGTTTAAATAAAGTGGCATAATGTATAAAGATGAATATATTAAAGTCAATTAATTGATTGACAATAAAAAAAAGGTATTTTTGAAAGCTCCTCTTAGAGTGCAACACTACAGAAATCTACCTTTTCCGCCCCAACCTATTCCAACACGCTGGGGAACTTGACTAACGGCAATAAGCTACTACAGTAAAAATTTTTTGATGTCAAATATTTTGATGAAAAACCATCTAGGCCTATTGCAAAAATCAATAATTTAAGCAAAAATCAGAAACTAAAAATGACTTAACTTATATTGCATCTCATTTTATGTCAATTGTACCTGCAATAACAAAACTTGAAAAAAAAATTAGCTTTATGCAAACCTATTCAATTAATCGAGAAGTTAAAAACTCACTTAAACAAAGTTCCAGGTACTATAGGACAAAAAGTATTGAAAAAATTTAGTGAAGTGTTGGAAAAAATGAATTGTACCAAATAATCAAAGGTGTGAATAATGTTTTGTTAAGGTTAAAAGTGATTTTCAAACTAATTGGACACCAATAATGATATCAAAATTAAAAGTTGTTCCGATTACATCGTTTGACGTAGAAACATCGTTCTCTGATTATAAACATTTTCTATCTAATCGTCGACACAATTTTACAATGGAAAATGTAGAAAAACATTTGATAATATATTTTAATAATAGAAACATGTGAATAGATTTTAATTACTGTAGGTAAAATATAGGGTAGGATGTTACAATATAATTAATTGTAATTAATAAATAAGTTTTATTGAATTTAATATACAACAAATAAAATAAAAATTATGAGCATGTTTTTACTTTTTAGTGCATATGTTAAGAAATTTTTCACTACTTTTGCACTGCATAATATACGCATATAATCGCGTTTTTTAATGCATTTTTCTATCCAATAAAAATATTTTAATTTATCTAACCAGTACAAGATAATTCACGAAGTTTATAACAAACAAACTATAAATACGCAACAGTATATTTTACCAAACAAGGTAAAAGTTTTAGTGATTTACCAATATTTACTAAACTAAACTTGTGATTTATTATAAATTTTGTTTATTTAATTTATTTATAATATTAATTTAAAAAAAACATGAAAACATATATGTAATTGTTTAAAAAAAAAAATTTACTAAAGATATTAATTAGGCCAAGAACAGAGTTATGTCAAGAGTTATACAGTTATTATTTAAGTTGTATTTGCTATAGAATTTAATAAATACAACTTGCTTCAATTGAAAATACTAAACTTTTTATTTATTGTGATAAAACAAAACAAAGTGTAGGATGTATTCTTTATATTGCTATATTGTTTCAATAAAGACTTCAATACAGTGGTAGTTAAGTAAAAGGCAATCACAATGTTGCCTATAAGAGTTGAAAATAAAACAGACGTATAATATAAGATATCATAAAACCAATAAAACTGTCCTCTCGAGGGAGAAAAGCAACAGTTCAAGATAGTAATGTTAATTCGATTTATGAAGAGGGAACAAATTCAACGTATCTACTTTTTTGGTCGGATGTAGTGTATCACAAAACGTGTTATGAGGATGCGGAGGCGGTCATTGGCAAGCAGCACCGCGACGTCGTAGAGTGAAATGCTCTGAGAAGAGACAAACTACAACAAATAAGTTGCAGTAGGATTAGCAAATAGCAAATAACTTTAAATAGAAAGCCGTTTGTCTAACTAACGTGTGAGCTTAAGATAAAAGCTATTTGCTGCATTAAATTTATTGGCATATTAGCTAAGCCGTATCGGTTTTTAGAAGCCTCGCACATTTATTTTGCGTAGTAATCATCGAGTTAATTTTAACACTACATATTATTTTATCATTTTTAAATTATAAAGTTTTGGCATAAGAATCGTTCTTAACTTAATAAAAAAAGGGTAAAATTTTAAATTTCTGAGTTAAATTAAAAATTAATTTCTTTTGAAAAAGGCAACTGTAATTTATATTCTTTTATAAGTATTAATTTAAAACTTTGAAACAGTTTCAAAAATAATAAATATTAGTCAAATTTTATTTTCTTTTTTATTAAACTTAATAGGTATACTTTATCTTTTAAGTATTACTTTACAACCTTACATTTTTATTACTTTTAAGCAAACTTCTAAAATAATTGTAATGGTATAAAGTTTAATCTTGAAAATAAAACAATAAAAATTTTATAAACCATTATTTAAGAATTATTTATGTTTATATTCTAATTACAAGTATATATTAATATTCGCCCTTTTACTTTTCAGCGTCTATAATTAATTAAGTTTTAATGTTAGTCGACATGTTTTTTGCCATCTTAATGTATCGTTCTTCATTAAAACTTTATTACCCATATATTTTTTCTTTTTTTGCATTTTTACTGACATAAAAGTAACAATTTTTTTATTACTTAATTTATTTGTTTTTTAACCACGGTTTGATTTATAATTTAACAATTAACAACAACAAAACTACAAAAAACAATTTCGAAAAGTATTGTAATTAATTAATTTTAAACTGTTATTTATCCGTAAATTTTATTAAAACAGCAATTTACTTATAAAGTAATTGAAAATTAATGTTAATTTGCGTATTACCTTTTTATATGCGAAAGTGTATCTCAATACATAACTTACTAAATTGTGGCCGCTTGTTCGCAATATCAACAAAATCGCAAAATCTCGTTCTGAAAGTAAAGTTGTTCCATAAAGTCTTATCAAGTTTCCGGCTGTCCCTGGATATCTTTACCGGTACAGAGGGGATTCGGTACGTTCACGCTATAAATAAAATTACGTTTAGTATTTTCTACCCCTCGAACTTGCAATTCAATCACTGAATTTTGATTTCGAATATATCATAAAAGCCCTTGTGGCGTTAAAGATATTTAAATATTACATTTTATGGTCAATCGTTTTTTTGATAAAATCTTTTTCGATGCGGATTTTTTTACAAAAAGTTTAATACCTTAATAGTACCTACTCGAGATTTTAAATTTGCCGTGTAGGTATTGGAAACACATTATTCAATTTTCTACTAAGCGTAGAGAAAATTTAATCAAGTTTACGATAGTTTACAAACATTTCTTATATTAGTTTCAGGATAACGACAAAGTCTTAAAACCAGGTAGAAAATTACCATGTTCATGTATATCTAGTAAACAGAAAAATGGTCTAAGTTAAAATAATAATATTTCTGATGGTTAATACTTTTGTTTTCTATTGTAATATGTATTATACGCTTTCAACTTAATTGAAAACATGATACATGCACACTTACACAGTTCAAACCTAGTTCCAAAAAAGTTTTCATTGCACTTAGTTTAACTTTCAATATAATTAATATAAAAGATATAATTTAAATTGAAAACATTTAATATTGAATCATTCTAGAACACTAAGAATGTTTAAGGTGACTTAAGAAATTAACAGAAAAAGTCTAGTTAAGATAAAGCAAAAGTACAAAACAAAAACTCAATAAACTAAGTATAATTTGCCAAAATTAAATAAATAATGAGTGTATATTAAATGATTTTACGCGCGTGCTGAAAAAATAAATAAAAACGATTGCTTAACTTAACTTTATAGCACAAAATGTTAAAATTGAGATACATGTCAACAGCTGCTTTTAGTTAAAATAAAAAAATTCAACACAAAAAGCTTTTTAGCTATGAATTTGTAATTATGATGAGCGCTTAATTAATATTATTTGCAATATTGTAGCTAAGAATTCCACCAGTATAAAAAGTTATCACTGCAATATCTTTTTTTTTCAGATATCAAAACCGGTCTCAGAGCAAATACAGTTCTAATCTGACGGGGTTCTATTAACTTCCGTTAGCGTTGATTAAAATTATATCTATTGCTCAGTTAATTCTTTTAGCTTTCCAACACCAGA
Organism: Aquatica leii; assembly: GCA_035610365.1. NCBI lineage: Eukaryota > Metazoa > Arthropoda > Insecta > Coleoptera > Lampyridae > Aquatica > Aquatica leii. Next base: position 50,455,136 of record CM069433.1, on the reverse strand, counting down.
GATCAGTGAGACAGTTTAATAACCATAAGTGGTTTATTGCGAGTAAGATTTGTACTTCAGCATTTTCTATTAATCCAGTTGCTTGATTCTTTACTTCATTCTGCTGTATTAATTTCTACTTCAAATACTTGCGTTTGTGGTCGTTTTCAAAATGATAAGATAAGTTCTGTTCGTTCTCTTACTTACTTTTGGGTTTTACATTCTGCTTGTTGGCATTTAAATCTTTTAGTAAAGTTTTTAATTTGAAGACAGCCTTAGATACATTTGTTCTTTGACTAACTAATATATTTTTTCTTCTCTTTTTTTTATATTCAGAGCGGTTGAATGGACATCGTAGAGTAGTCCCTTTTGTCGTTTCTTCTAAGAGGAAAATAGCAAATCTAGTCTTATCTTTCTCCCTTTTTCTCTTTACCTATATTTTCTACTTTTCATTTTTTTTAATTTGTGGGTTTTTTATGTGCCCGCCTTTTTTTATTGATCTTCTTTAAGGTTTGCTCTTTTGGGTGGTTGGTTGGTCACTATTTTTGTTTTTTTTACGGAGAGAAAAACAAATCAGGCAATAACATCAAGCCTTATCTTTTTCCGTCTGCATCTTTTCAGTTTGTTTTGTATATTTTACTCTTTGTTTTTTTTATTGCACTTTTAAGTTTTCTTTCTTTTAGGGCGATTGTCTGTTCTGTTTCGGTTAGATTTTTTTTATGTTTCTTTTGTTCTTGAAATATTTTAATTCGTTCTTCGGCTTTTTGATTCCATTGTGACACTTCAGCATGACAAACAAAAACTAACAATGTTTAGTTGGCAAGTGATAATTTTTATTCTTTCTTATTTACGTTTACTTTTTTTTCTTTCAGTTTTGTGTTATATACGGTTTAAATTTTACTTTGATTAGTAAACTCATGTAGTGTTCAGTTTAGTAATTTGTGGTTGTGACTTTTGATTGTTAATTGGTTTCTTTACTTTTTAGGTAGTCCGACTTGGGTCGTCTTTTTAATCAGAATCCTTTTTCTTGAGATTCTTTTGTTGTTTATGTTTTTCCTAAATCTTTAGGGTCTGCATGATTTTTTTGTGCAAGCATTTCATACGGTTTGTAGAAGACTTGTTGGCATAATTGTCTTAGTTTTTCTTCTTAGCTATTCTTTTTTTAAATCTACATATCAACATTCAAGATCTGCTAGATATCTATACCTGGTTTTTTTCTTTTTGTTTTTTAACTTTTATTAGTTTTAAGGATTATATTCAAGATTGGTTTTGTCATTGTGGGGTGGAGTTTATAAAATTTTAGGGTTATATCTTTGATTCTGATTTAAACTTCTTTCTTTCCTATACCTTTTCTTTTTCTCTTGGTTTGTTTTGGATTGTCGTTCGGTAATGTCTAAGGAACTGCGTTGATTTTTCTTGTTTTTTTAGAATTATGACTACTGTGAAATGTATAGCAAGTGACTTTTCTTAATACCTTTTTCTGTAAATTGAAATTGCTTTGGTTCTTTGGACAGATCTGATTGGTAATATTTAATAAACAGAGAAATCTTTTTTTACGTTTTTTTTGGGTTGGATGTATAGAATTTGGTTTGGATATGATTAAATTTTTGTTTTTTATTTTAGCTACATCCCAAGTTTTCATGTTGCTGGAGGGAATTGTTAAATTACAAAAAGCTTTTGGTAGTTTTCGTTTTGCATAATTTTTTCTCAGTTTAAACTCTGTTGAAACATTAATTTTACTCCCTTTTCCAGATAGCAGGAATTAACGAAGTTCTTAGTGAAACTTTTAACTTAAGAGTTTTGGAACATCCGCATATTTGATGGGTGATAAAACAAGTATAAATTCAATAGTTAAATGTAAAAGAATCGACAAGAATTGTATTACTGTAGTAACATGCACCGTGTACATAAGTGTGTTGATAAAAGTAAGTGTAAACTGTGCTTGTTTTTGTTTTGTGTACAATCATAAGTAGTAAGTAATTAAAACATTGTTGTAAAAAAAGTTGATCATGTATATAATACAAGAGCGTGGTTCCCTTGTTCAATAATGGGTTTTATTTTTTAGAAAGAAAAGTACCATACATTTTTGTATCGTCGGTTATTGTGTTTTACTTTGGAGTACTAACTTAGCTAATTCTTAGCTGTGTGAAACTTACAATTTTACTTTGTGGGTTAAAAATGGATTTACATGACATTAAAATGTGTGCAAAACTGGACTCTGCAAAAATTTGCAATTAAGAATTTGTTACGTGTCACTAAAAGTGTATACTTAAGTGTGTACCAGACAAACGGTTAAAACAGTTTTAATTAAACAGAAAGTTTCACCTAAAACACATGCTAAAAAGAAAATTCAGTTTTAAGAGCAAATTGTGCTGCCAATCAGAGAATAGTTAGGTTACTGAAATCTAGAGTACTGTCATTGTTTGTAGTTTGTAAGTCACCGAGGGATAAGTGAATTAAGTTGCTTGCAATTTTTATACGGCGAACAAACAACAACACAAACTAAGTTTTTTAGTTTTTGCATGGATTCTCCTGATGACATAGTGACACACATAGCAAAAATAGAAAATCTGGTGCTGCGGATGCAAAATTTAAACATTAACCAAATAAATTCTTGCTCATGCTAAAACTGATAGATATTTTACCAAATGAATTCGAAGGTTTAAAACGTGGTAGACTAGAAAAAAAAATTATCTACAAACATAGAAAACAACGTTAGCAACAACAAAAAAAGGAAAAGAATACTTGCGTTAATCGTTTAAATGTTTAGGTAAAAAATAAAAGTTTCTTTAGATTGGTTAGTGAAAAAACTGACGGTAGTTAGAAAAAATAAAAATACTACAAAAACAATGCTCAAAGTAAAATTTTTAAATGTTACAACTGCAATGAGACAAATCACATTAAAAGTAAATGACTTTTACTAAAACAAAAGAAAAATTTTGTAGGAATGAACAAAAATGAATGAGAATGTTTTTGTTGCTGAAATTTTAAATGTAGAATGTTATAATAATGTTTGGATTTTGGATTCTGATGCAACCAACTATTTAACGTTTTACAAAGAGTGGTTTGCCGATTTAAAATATTTTACAAAGTTAAACTGTTAAATTGTGACTGATCTACAATGAACACAATTAAAAAACAAACAATAAATTTTAGAGGAGTTGTTGACGGTAAAGTGTAATGGGAGACGTTCTGTATGTTTCTAATCTTGTAAAAATCGTTTCTCACAATTAATTGTTTTACAAAAACAATTGAAACTATAGTCTACAAAATTTGAATCACTGACTAAACGGAAATAAAGCTTGTGATATTCGGTATGGCAAACTGTACAAGATGCTGTTCCAAATTAAAATATCAAGATTGCAAATTTTTGTAAGCCAAACTTAGCTTTGAAACAAAATTTGCAAGGTTAGCATGACTGGTTGGAGCGCTAGAATAAACAACACCTCCAGCGGATTGTTAAAATGTATATAATCAATTCTAGTGCTAACAACAACTTCTGTGAGGCATGTGCTGAAAGAAAATGTTGTAGAAGTACTTTTATGACACTCACTCAACGAAGTAATGAAGGTGCGGTAATGCAAGTGGATTTGTGTAGACCTATGAAATACGAGTTTTAGTTTTTTAGTAATTACATATTTTGAAGTCATTTAGTCTTAAGTTTGTTGTCAATTCTTACATTTTAAATAAAAATAGGTCTGCAAAACGTAAAAATCAAACTGTTTTGGATTTTGCATGTACAATCATTCTATCAAAAAGACTGACAAAATTGCTAAGACAGAGCTGTCAATTCTTCAGTGTATTCCCTTATTTGCACTGAAACTAACACAAAAGATACAAAATCTGTATACAAACTGACGACTGAAAAGAAACCAAATCTATTGTTGCGTATCTTTAGCGGAAGGTGCTATGTTAGCAATCTTAGAAATATAAGAAAAAAAATGGGATCTAATAGAAAAAACTTGATATTTTTGTTTGTAATTCTAAATACATTGATGGTTATCGCATTTGCAACAAAGATATTGACATTCGAAGAGCATTATTAAGTGATTTACTGAAGACAAAATTACCTAAACATTACAAAGTAATGGTAACAAAAGTTATGGAGCCAAAAAGTTATTACGTTGGTTATGTAATTGCAACACAGTCAGCAGTAGAAGATTTAATTTGACGTTTACTGGAACTATAATCAAATTGCAAAAAATATTGAATCGATATATCGTTGACATTTAAGTAAAACTGTTATAGTTGTCAAAAACTACAATTTGATACTACTACAACAGTATTAAATGTTGCTTAGAATGAACGTCGAAACTTGGAACAATTTGATGTAAAATCTCCTTTATTAGACGGAGTACCTACTAAAAGAAGAGATGTTACGTAGAACAACCAGAAAGGTTTAATAATTCTATTTCTTAGGTGTGTAAACTTAATTTTTTTAAGTTTGTACTGCTTGGCACAATCTCTTAGATGTTAGAATGATAAATTCAAAATGGTGTTGATTAAATTTGGTCTTAAAGTAAACCAAACTGACACTTGTTTATTTTAACCAAATTCAACTTGTAAGTTGTTATAATTGGTAATTTATGTACATGACGGGCTAGTTGCTGCGATGAAAAACAAAGAATTAAAGAAATAATTTAAAATAACAATAAAACTAGTTGATTATTTTCTAAGCATACAAATAACATTAAAGTGAGGGATTACTTGTTATAAATTAAGAGAATATTATCAGAGAGGTGCTTTTTGTCTTAGAGTAGTCTCGTGAAAAACATTGGAAATCGGTTGTGCTTATTGTTAAATATCTTCAAAGAACAATTTTTTTGAACATATTTAATCCAGAAAGAATAACAAGTTTTATAAATATTTTATTTTATTTGTGAGTTGTTAAAGTTGAGTAAAGTATTAATCCAACTTGCAGTATAGAACAAGTTGCTGGCAAAACAAATTGTGCAAAATATTTTTGAAAATTTAACTGGAATGGTAGGAATAATAATCTTAAATTTTTTTTGTTATTTAGCTGTTAAAAAAATAAAGCAAAAGAGGTGTTGAAATAAAATGTCATTTTAAAAAAAATTGTGTGTGTCAGCTCCGACGCACGACTGGAGTTTACTCCTTAAGTTCGATAGTCTAACCAGACGCAAAAAGGGTTTATTTAACTTAAAAAAGATTGATACTGTATGAACGTAAAAAATAACTTTTCGAAAGAAAATTTTATGAAAACATTATTATAATGAAAAAATATTGTCGATTTTTCTGATAATATTATCGAATTATTGACTAGAATTGTTAATATTTAAAAATTATTTATAAAATAAATCATAATAACCTGGTAGAATTTATAGACATCGAATTTTTGGTTAGGTTAGAAATTTTCTATTTTATGTGGATGCGCTCGATAATTCATATTGGGTTAATTATTATCTAATTTTATGTGTTGTTCTCAAATATATATTTATATGAACTACATCGATAATTATTAAAATATTTAATAAATACAAATTGCACATGCTCATACATATAATACATGAATTATAACGCAGCCACGTGTTTGTTAGATGTTCCGGCAATATCATCTATACCTCTTTCTGCCATAGTTATTTGAAAATACTTTTATCGAAACTATCGAAACGAAACTATCGTTCATAAACCAAAAATTATTTAAATGTAATATAAATTTGTTATACAATGCAACTCAAACAAAGAATGTCTGTGCATTGCAAATTATATTCGGTAAAATAAACAGTGATAAGAGTAAATAGAAGCAATGACGTTACTGATAGTCAGCACTTTCAGTTCACTTAGAAAGTTGCGCGACATAGGATGCGCACCAAAAACGTAACGAGGTCATTCATCGATAGATTTTACTGCTCAGATTTTTCTCGTACCGGGCTCCTTATATATGCAAATCGATTCTTAAGGAGTAAACTCCAAAAATGAGAGTAACTAACGGTAACGTATTAGTATGCAAGCAGAACAAATAAATAAATTTTTTGTATATATGTATAATAAAAAAAAATACACGGTTTAAAAAATTATTAAATGTTAAAACAATAATACACAATACTTAAAAAAAAGTAAAAGTGCGGGTCAGTAAAAAGTTTTAAAATATAATAGATTTTGCTATTGCCAGTACCTATAAAGTTTTATTATATACTGTACATTTTATAAACTTATAACTTAGTGGACTTAATTTTACAGTTTTTAATAAGTGTAATCAGTTTGATTAATTACAGTATGTAATAATTACCTACTTAAGCCTCAAATCTATTATACATATGTATACATATGTGAATGGTTTAAAATTTAATATAGTTGATGGGTTTGTAATTATTGTAAGCTACACTGCATCACTTAGCAGTGACTTTGTAGATTAATATGGTATGGCTTGTAGATATGTAAACTAAAATTATTAAAAACTAATCTGTTACAATTTAGCTGTAAACCAAAAAGAAAAACCATTAAAACATTGACTAATAAATAAGCATAGCAAGTAATTTCGTTTAATATCGTATTATAAAAATAATTTCTTTTAAGAACAATAAATTTAAAACATTACGTTGCGAGCTGGTAGTCAAAATAGTTTAGAAACATTTTTTACAAATTTAATTTAAAACTAAAATTTATTCTTACTTTTACACAATGATTGAAAAAGATTATTTAAACTGCTATATTCAATGAATATAGTTTAAAAAATAGGACCGCATTGACGCTATGCAACAACTTAAAAATTTAAAACCTAATAAAAAATTTAGATATAAATTATTCTCTGATTTAAACTTATTTTATGTTTCTTTAAAGTTTTGTTGTTTATTTTTATCATTAAATTCTATTAGAATTTAAAGTTTTGTAGAACCTTGACCATATCTTATAATGCATCTAGCGGCTATGATATTTATTCTCACATTTGTAATCACTTATAGTTAGACTTATAGCTATAATGCTGCAAACTTAAAAACTAGATGCAACAGTAGTATCTTAACTTAATCAAAACATTGGCACAAGTACACTACCCCAAATTTATTATCCTTACTAATCCTAAATAATCTTTTTGTGGGCCAGTTTCACTCTGAACTAAACTAATCACAACACTGAGTAACTCCTTTGCAAGGCAGTTTTGCCATAATCTGGACCAAGCTAGCGATTGTTTTAGCATAAGACTTTGCATCTAAGGATTTGTTTGATGTTTTTGTAATGTACGTTTTTGGTTTTAAAGCCTCAATTACATTATCGTGTACAATTTTGCTTACATTTTGCGCTATGTAAGAACGATTCTTGAAAAACAATCGATGAACTTTACCTTTACCTTTTGCGCCGCGCAAACGTTACAGCGTTTTATGTGTTTACTAACATTACTTCTCATTCCAAGCCACTAATATTTATTTTAAATTTTTGCAATTATCTTGAAAGTACTATTATGGCTCGCAGCTAAAAGATCATTTTCTTTAAGTATTTCTACACTGAAAGAAAAAATTTGTAGTTTGTAACTAAAAGTTTAGATATATATTACATAAAAATTGTGACTACTGAACAGTTTGCTGCCATACCAAAACCTATTTTGCTATTTTAGTGTAGGAGATTTCAACAATGGTTTAGTTAAATATGATTAAACAGATTTTGTAACAAGTAACCACACTGTTGAGTAACATCAAGCAATCTGTTTTGTTAATTTTTGTTAATAGCAACAGAAATTTAGTATATCTGAGAAATTCAATACGTGCAAGAAAAGAACGCATATATGCTTATCAAAAAACAATAACACATAATGATACGCACTGCGCAGCAAATCCTGCCTCAGTTCGGGAAATCTCAAAAACGAACTTTCATTTTTTATCATATCAACACTAAAATGTTGTATCAGTGTGATTTGGGAAAAACTAAACTTACTTTATTATAGGCATATTTGTGTACCTAATTTTACCTATTACAATTTTTTTTTATTTAACGTGCTGCCATTGCACATGACGAATATAGAATTTTGTTATTATTCATAACATACGTGGGCTCGTTAACCACGAGATGGCGACAGCCACAACACTTTTATATGTTATTATTCATGTTTCACATTCTTGTATAAATAACTAAACTAATCTTGAAAACTTGATAAATTAATTGAGTTGAATTTTACTAATTCATTTAGTAAACTTAGGCTAGTTTTACACCCAATAACTAAATATTTTTTCTTACGTAACTGTTGATTAAAAAACAACAAAAACATTTAGCAATATTACCTAAACAATCTTCAACTAAATATGCTTTGTCTACACAACCTAACAAGTTTTGGAATTCTAACAAAACTTTATTTTCCAGCAACAAAAGTTTATTTAAAAGTGATGTAACAAAAGTAGTTGGGTAAAACATTTTTCTCAGTGTAACTGCTGCTGCTTTGGCACTACTAGTTTTCAAACATCCGACGGCGGAGCAAAAGCAGAAAATTTTGTGTAAACACGCTATAAACTCGATCGTTCTAAATAGACTAAACATTATAGTTATGAGGAAATGCTATCACTTTTTCACGCATTTATAGTATTTACATAATATTGTACAATTTTAGAACTTAGAACGATTTTTACTTAGGAACAGTTATAGGCAAGGCATCTAGAACTACATTATCCAAACTTTTTCTATGCCTGATATTGAAATCATACTGTTTGAAAAGTTGTTTTTTGCATTCTGTTGAGTCAAAACTATGAGTGGTGATTAGTAATGACGATGAAGCGGGTTTCTTCCACTTACGGACAAAACTTTTCATAGCCCTATTGCAACACATTCTTTTTCTGTAACCGGTTAGTGACGTTCTGCTTTTTTTTAATAAATTACTTGTGTAAATGATTACATTTTTATGATTTAAAATTGCACCAAGACCAAAATCTAAAGCATTCGTTTGAAAAACAAATGGTAACGCAAAATTTGTACAAGAGCCAAAATCAACTTCTCCTTAATGCATTTGAACGATAGTTGACATTCCAGCGACCAAGTAAACAAAACTTTTTTTTAAGCTAAATTCAAAACTAGAGCAGTGAGAGACAAAAAATAGGTATAAAACGTCGATAATTGTCTTAACTTCTGTCAGTGATGTAGATACTGGAATACTCAATACAGCAGCGACTGATAAAGGAATGTTTACATATTTTTTTAAGGTTATGTTCTCATAAAACCAATTTAAAGTGATATGTACACGTTTGTATTAAAATCCTAGCATGCTATAGTTTTTTTTTTAATTATTCTCCTCAATTTCATAAAGATCATATCGACTAACCTTGATATTTATGCGCTTTGATATTACTTATCTCTTTAGTAAATCAGTAAAAAAAATCGTCGCAGACAGGATTCGAAACTATATTATATGAATTCATTTTAAATTACAAATTAAATATCTGATAAACTGTTAATGTTAGAAATTTTTTAATTTGAATAAATTGTTAGGAGAGTTATCTCTATAAGAAACTGTCAAAATAATTCGAATAGTTTACATACGTACAAAATTATATAAAAAAAACTGTTAAAAAAGGCGGATACATCCACTTGTGGTTTCTTTATCAAGCCAATCTTTTAACAAAACAGAGAGAATATAAAAAGCCAGCTCCGTACCAAATTTTATGTTACTAGCACTTTTGGTTTGAGAGTTATTGTGAGTACATCCAAAGATAATTTAAATAAGATGTAGCACTCCGTATATAAACAAGTCTAAAAAATATAGAAAAAAATTGTTATTTTTTAACGTATTTCGTTTTCCTTTTAAGATATGGAAATTTAAAAAAAAAATTGTCGCAAGCAGGATTCAAACCTGGGATTATATATGGAATTCACTTTAAATTATAAATCAAATACCTAATAAACTGTTGTTACAACCCTATTAAATTCTTATAACACAACTGGGTGCCTAGCTAGCTACAGCGGTGGTGGGGACGGGTTTACTAGTTTACTTACTTTAATGAGGGTATCGAAAAGTTCAAAAGTCCAAGTCGGTATAAGCGCCACCCGGAAGAAAGACAAAGCAGTGTGGTTTTAGGGTTACAAGGACTAGAATTAAGGTTGGGATCTTCCGGGACCCCCAAAATCAATTACAACCCTTTACGTTAATCTTAAACTCTCTATGACCCAATAGTAACAATTCAAATCTGGATTTATTACTGTTCAAAATCTTGCTTCAATAATAATCTCGTTTCTTAGTGCACAAATAAAACTAAACAACTGCTTCGGAACACACACAAGCTTTACAATTTTTTTTCCTGAAATAGAAAACACAAGAACAAAATCCAAGAGAAACACATAAGGTATCGACTATCTCTATATTGAACACAAAACCATAAACAATTATAAGTACAAAAATAATTTTTAATTAAAATAAGTTACAAAATTGCGTTGATTGCAATTACAAAGTCTAATTTGTTACTTTAAAAATGGGTCCCAAAATAACTTATCGGCCTTCTAAATTACAAAAAAAAAAGAAAAAAAAAATACTTAAATGAACAAAATTTTTTGATGGGAGAAATAATCACCATGAAATAAACATACAAAATCTTACAGGTAAATAAAATTTACAACACCTTAAGTACATAAATTTGCTGGGATGCCTGTGTGTGGATTATTTTCGTCGGCAGCTGTATTTTCCCAAATTGGAATTCCAAAATGAAATTGAGATAATCTTTTTACAAATTTACTTTTTGTTTGACCACCAAAAGAAATCTAGATAATTCTCAGTATTGCAATAATTTATTGTTCAGGAAAGTTTCTTATGGCCCACTATTACATTAATTCTTCACACGATTTACTTATCCGAAAAGAAAGCAGGAAATCTTATTGACGGAATTAGGAAGGAATGCGATTGTCTGTTCTTTTAATTAATTTATCCGCTACGATAGCGTATTGGTTAACCGTATTCGACATTTCAAACTTTACTCAAAACGGGTCACCACGGTATTTTTAACGCACGTACAAAGAGCCCAAACGGCTGCTTTTTTATCCAGAATTAACTGTTTGTTTTGAGTACATTCCCAAATTCACTCTACAATTTTGTACGTCGCCGTTACACGAACAAACCTCTCAACTTCCACTCTGAGGGACGCTTACTATTCCGTAATTTTTTTTCCAACTAACTAACTCCACTACCTGCTTGCTTAATAGCTCTTACTTCACTCTCTTAAAAAAAATATTCAACAATCATATTGAAACTAATCCCTACTTCCGAAATTAATAATTAATTTCCCCCTAATAAAAATCAAATTCAAATTGTCAAATCAAAAGCAAGCTCAACTACACGAAGCCAATAAGAAAAAAAACGCCGATTATACATTTTCAATCAAATAAAACTAAAATAAAGTCAATAGGTGCTTAAGCTGTAACCAAAATACGAAGATTGTCAACTTAACAATCTCCCACGGACACACAATAACAATTCTCCGAAATTTAACATTGAATAAACAAAGAGGCAATTAAGCTACTAAAAATGTATCAAATTTTTTATGACAGAAATAAAAAATACGATTTAGAACGTAATTAAAATAGCTATTACATAATTTCAAGAAACGAACACAATAAATGCATTGACCTTTAAAGTGTAAAATATGACCGATTTCAAAGAATAATAATAAAAAAAATATGTATTCTTAAATGAATACAAAGGACAGTAAATTAGCGACCGAAACAACTCAAAATAATTTGATAGCTTGGCCTTATGGCAAAACAAAACAAGAATAAATAAAACATCATAACCCACAGGTAAACTTATTGCAACGCGAAAATTACTACTAAAAAAAAAACAAACGTAGATTACACTGTTAATGTTAGAAAAAAAATTATTTGAATAAATTGTTAGGAAGAGTTAACTCTATAAGGAGCTGTAAAAATAATTCGAATAATTTACATACGCACAAAATTGTAGAAGAAAAACTGTTAACAATGGCGGATACAACTACTTCCGATTTCTTTATCAGACCTATTTTTTGATAAAACCAAGAGAATATAAAAAATTTATCGCGTGGTAAAAAGCTTAGTTTAAAATACAGATATAAAGAACGTATCAGTATTAGTTTGGTGTAGTGACATCTATCGTACGACTGCGGTAATGTTGCCGCTACGTACAAAGGTTCAAATTTGATAGAACCGAGTGAATATGAAAAGCCAGCTGTATACCAAATTTCAAGTTATTTGGACTTGTGTTCGAGAGTTATCGTAGGTACATCGTTACACACGGACACACACACAAACACCCAAAATTTTCTTGTGAAAAATACATTTTTCTAACTATGCGATAAAAATTTTTTGAAAAAAAAATTTTATTGTTATACTTTTCTTATAGATAAGTAAAAATCTGTTTACAATTGCTAACAGTTTCCCACGCTGGCAAACCTTCAACGGCAGTTATTTGCTCCACTAACAGAGTCTTATTTGGTTAAAATGTCCAATTACTACTACGCAAATCAGGTACTACTCCAATTTTTTGCTAAAAATCGATTTCTAAAATCAAAGGCTGTGTGAAAGGTACAATTAAAAAATCCTTACACTTTCTAAAATGTTCCATCTACGACTTCTCCTGAGTTAATAGACCCCAAAAAGATATATCAAAAACAGTTAATTTTAGATAGGGTCGCTCAACACTATACTATTTTTATATAAATATATACCATTATAATCTACACGAGGCATTATAAATTCCAAAATATATTTTTTTAGGTCTTCTAATTGAAATAAGTTGTACAAACTTTTCGAATCAATAAAATTAGTAACTTAGTCTACTATATTTTGCGACAGTTTTCCGATTGCTTACACTTGCCACAATTTGGTAGAGTATTTTCCGGGTTTTCACAACTACAACAATGTAATTGCTGAGACTTACAAGGAGATCTTGTTGGATGACAGATTTTCTACAATTCCAACAGACAATGGTGAACTATTTATATTACTAACATTATTTCAGCAGCGGAAGCTACAATTTGTTCTGGACAATAAACATATTTTCCCTACGTTGGAAATTATTTATCGTAAGTTTACTCGATTCTAGTTTACGACCTATTTGGAGTAATTTTGTCAAAAGAAGAAACATTAGACGTGAAAACAATTCATGCATAGCGGCAAGATATAATCTAATCGATTCAATAGAACCCATAGTACGTGCTTTAATTTCTTTTAAAAACATAGTAGTAACTCACTAGTTGAAATATTTCTTTCAACAACTTAACATCAAGTCAACCCGTTAACAAATGTCTTATAGAACAGAAGTGAATTTTCCAACAATAAATCTGATGTGTACGCAATAACAAAATTTATAATAAAGTAGTTATTTATTTAACGAGTTCCTGTGTAAATTAAGCGTTTTTTTCACAAGATGGCATTTATAAATCTGAGTAAAACAAGAGTTTTAAAAGTCATCAAAGGAAAAAACACTCAATGTAGACAGGAACGAGTTGAATACAACATTCTATTGCTCAAACAGAGACTACGAGGTCTCCAAAGTCTCAAAATATCTCAAAAATAGTTTGAAGTTTTTGCGGCAAGTGCTAAATTACTGTCAAAGATGGTTTACAAAAGCAAAAAATTAAAATTTATCACAGTTAAGAACAATAAGCAAATATAAAATTTTAATAAAACAATTTAAAAAATTTTGGTATTTTAGGAAGTGAATAAGTTTTAATAAAATGCAACAACTTTGCAATATATCTGAGTTAAAATGTAATTCAACTTTAGTGTTTCTTTACAATTGTGTAAATTGTCACAGTGTTATTACAAAAATCTTGTTTTTTTCTTTTTGTTTCTATATTTGTGTTTAAGCTATTGCTTATTCTTTGAGATTGCTACGTTTATCGTTTTTGCACCCATTTATTGATGGGTTTTATTTTACATCTTTTTCTTAAGTTTTTATTCTATTTTTTAATGTGCAATATTTTATTAGGCTTTGGAAAATTTTTATATTTGTGGTTCCAAAACCGTTTTGTTTTTTTTCTGATTTTGATTTTCTTTATGCTGCATCTGCTGTCACAGTATGTGTTGTGTGTTCTAGATTTTGTCTGGATAAATAGCATTATGGTAACAAAACATTTTTGAACCATATTTTATAAAGCAACTATCATAACTTTCTCATAAAATTCACAACATTAAATATTCGAATATTATTAAGAAATACCTTGTATAGTGTTCTTCATGCAGGGACGCAACTAACGTTGCTAGAGGTAATTAGGATGCAGCTGGCACTTTTCGTTACATACAGTAAGAAATGTTGTAAATATTTGTTCAAAATTAATTTTTGTAATCATTAGCTTTTATTTACTACACGCTAAATGCAATTATGGGAATGGACCGGTTATTTTTTAGTTATTTGTGTAACTAGAGCAAAAATTCACAGATATGGCAAATCTTGCAACTATCGGAAGGTGTTGAAAACAAACACAATATTACATACGTAATATAATAAACAAGTTTTATTGCGATTTTCAAAAATAAGAATGCACACATAAATAATAAAATGATTAAAAAACAGAAATAACTAGTGTTCTAGGTGCATATTAAACGAGAATAGAGTCGTATGATAATTCACCAATTGCTTGTATTAAACATTTGTTCATAAAAAGGCTGAGAATTGATTCTCATAACTTCTTCATCGCTGGAAGATGATGAATCAGCAACACCAATGACATATGGAGCATTTTTTGTGATAACTAATGATGAGCGAGACCGCTTATTATCAAGAACTAACATTATACCATGTAAATAGAACGGCCTCATAATTAGTATTAAAAACTCCAAACACTTCCAGCTGTTGTTTTCCATTTATAATTTTAGTAGTATGTAATAGTTTATTGCGAATTGATTGCAAACTGGAGCGTATATCTTTTATAAAAATTTTTTTAGAGAAGCAAAAAAATAAGTATTTTGGGTTAATCTTTTCGTATCGTTAACAAAATGATCAATAAGCGGTTACAAACTCGTGGTTTTCTTCCATCAATAGTCCATTGTTGGCACTAACATTAAGACGCGATGTTTTGGTTGTAAAGCTTTAATGTCGTGAATGGCCATATTTATTTATTTTCTCAAACCTAAGCTTTGTTTAGGCAACATGTATTAGGAAATATTTGGGTTGTGTTAGTAACGCTTAGGTTCTTTTTTCCAAGCGATGTACTGTAAGAAACACAACGTAAGTAACAAAATCTCAAAACATCAAACTTCATTTGACACAATATATTTTCAAGACAAAAAATCACCTTCGCAAAGCTCAAATAGTCATATTGCGCTCACAAGCATGTTATGCAAGAAAAGGTCGAACAAATTGAGCTTTACGTTCACTGACTGCCATTTTCTTCTGGCTTAGATATAGTTAAAAGCATTCCGATAAATGTAAAATTTAAAATTTTTTCTGGACACAATGAACTTTAAAGCGAAAATGGAACTTTCAGAAATGTTGCTAGACTTTGATTAAATACGGTCGCATTAAATAAACAATTTATATTGCGTGATCTCTGACAATTGTTTCACTACATTCTAATTAGTTGACACGCGTTTTTAAAATAAAACAAAATGATTACTGGACCTTACCAGAGTTTTATAACGGTTCACAATTCAACAGTTTCTAAGATGACACGATTCAAGCTACGTTGCCACATATGTATGACATAGTCAACAAAATTTTACAATAAAAAATTTAAAACGTTATATAATTATAATTTATAATGCACTCAAATAAAAGTAAATATTTACATAGTTGTATTTTGTTGATTAAACACTTAAAGCATTCGATTTTTTGCGTTTTACTTTTGTATTTTTATGTTTACGAAAAATTGTTTGCTCAAGGTCGACAAGTTTTACTGATCCCTTGTAAATTGCTTTATTGTATTTTCGTAACCTTCGTCTAATACGCACTTTTCTTTATGCCACTAAGTTGTGTTTCCAGCAAGTAGGTACTTGGATTTAACGTAAGTAAATTTTTTTATTATAACATTAAATCTCATTTTAATTGTATAATTTTCTATGTTTGCAGTTTTTAATTTGAGTTTACTCAAGTTTAGATCAAAACATTTTTTTAGTTTGAAATAGTAATTTAACTCTATAAATAACATTATAATAATGCTAATCCATTAAATTCGTTGTCTTAAAATAAACAAATTTCAGTACCTACTTAATATATCCAATTTAATAACTAGATTATTACAGAAATTTTAAATATTGCTTCTATTCAACAACAAATTATCAGTTTCAAGCTATTGTATGTAATAAACTGCCGATGAAAAGTAAAAAATCCAGATATTGAAAATTTAGAAGAACCAAAAAAAAAATAAACCATAGGTAAGTTGCAATTACCAATTTTAGAAAGAAATTTTGATTTTTTTTATAGCGATACGAAAAAACGAAAATTTACGAAGTTGTTTTAGGTAAGCTGTAAATATACTTTAAAATTAATATATTTAGTATTCATTTTTGTTAAAGTTGCTATTGAACGCCGATTCCAATAAGTGCAAGACACAAATATTCGAAAATCTTATCACTGATGTTCATAGCAACCGCTGTGCCGAAGATAAATTATTACTGTTTAGTTAGTTTTATGTATTATTGTTTTTTGTATGATAATTATTGATTTATTTTTAATTTAATTAATTATAATTTTTGTTTTTATTTTTATCTAATTTATTGCTGAAAATAATAATTTTAATACATGTAAAAGATTTGTCAATATTTTTTGTAGACAATAAAGAATAAATACGTTACTAAATTATTATACAATTTATTACTAACAGCTAATCTATTTAATATAAAATAAAGATTGATTTTGAATCTAGATAATCTAGAACAATTGTTGGTGATCAATGTATGACAATAAAGAATAGAAGTTGGTTCTCACTGTTAAACTGATACACGTCACCAATGTAGAACAAATGTCGGTTACCAATGCAAAACTAATATAGGTTATCAATGTACAATAGTTGTCAATTTTCAATATAAAATAGATTTTGGTTTACAATGTATAACCTAGATAGGTCACCAACGTAGAAAACACATTAGTCATCAAGCTAAGACCAATATTGGTTGCTAATGTAGAATACAGATTGTTGTCAATATATATATATACTATATATAAAAGTGTTACATTTTAATGTTGCACCAATATTGATAGCCTTTCTTGACCTAATTTGGTTGTGGTACTAGGGATCCTTTCAGATGTAAAAGTTTCGAAGTGGAGATTTCACGTTTGGAAATGTGCATCCACAGTTTAAAAACTGTTTTTTAACAGTTTGTCCCGTTTGCGATTCTTTATTGATTTCTTGATTTCTTTGCGACATGAATTAATCGACATGCATTTTTATTACATTCTCTAGGTGTTCTTAGCGTAATCTTTTGGCGCAAAAAAAGTAAAACTAATCTTATAAGCGACCCGTCAATTGTTAAAGACAGAAAAGAAAATATTAAATTTGCTCTCTCCGTTTACAACAAAAATACAAACCAAAAACCTCGTTAAACAATAGAATTAAATTTAAATAGTTATTCTCAATTTTCTCGCGTTAGACAGTATCTCAGTTCATCGTATCTCTCCTACAATAATCAAATAAAAAACTTACAAACGCATATCCAAATAAATTTAACTAATCTCTGACCTTTCAAAAGAAAAACTCCCGTATGCAACTTTTTTCGTTTTTGCACCGCGTCAGGGTTTTTAAAACCTTCGTTTAAAATTCTGCTCTTTCTTTGTAAGCAATTTTAACCTTATATCCTAAAACGTTTTTTTTCTGATTAGGCAATTTCACGAACGCTCTCAGTACCATATCTGCCAATTGGCGTTTCCTTGTTTTACTAAATCTGTTAAAAGCGGCGTTGTTCCCCGTTCTACCTTTAAGATGTTTACGTTTTGTTATTGGGCGGCGCTGCATGCTACAAATAGAATAAAAATTTACCAATGCTATTATTTTTTCCTATTAATATTAAACAAATGCGCTACTGATTATAAAAATGCATTAAAGAGATGAACTTTACTTTAACATGATTCTTTTCTCTAATCTTAACAAATTTATAACGCTAATAATATTAATAATCATTACAATTGCCTGACTGTTGAAACGATTTCAACATTCATGATTTACTCAAATTTTATTTTACATACTTTTGTTTTATGCTGAAAGCTTTACAGTAAAATAATTTATGACTCAAACTAGTAATTACTGATAGTTTTTATTATAAAACTTTATAAACCAGATTTATTAAATTACTATTTCGTTTACGTATTTTAAAATTTCAACATAAATTATTGGTTTAGTCGAACATATGTTTAGGTCTAGTTGATTTTGGTGACCACTGCAGTTTTTTTGCGGGTAAGGGTACCTTCGTCAGTGTGGTAATATCTGAAGTTGTTTTTCTTGTAAACCATCCTGCATCGAAACCGCCACAATGTTTGTATTAAGATGATTTGCTTAATTTTCTTAGATTTATTCCGACAGCGGGAAAGCAAATCAACGTACAAGGACACCTACAAGCTATGGTAAATTTTTGCTAGTAGATTATCCTGTGACTCCCATTCCGCTTCAGTGATAAGAATGTTTCTTTTTCGGACACAAGTGTTTACTTCTGCTGCGTTTTATAACGTTTTCACACTGTCGGACCGTCGCCCTCATGGTTCACGTGGGTTGAATTATGTTCTCAGACAATCAGCCTGACGCTATATTACTGTATTTATGAATAGCGATGTCGTTATCTAGCCAAATCGTTATTTTTGTAAAATCGGTATGCTGTATAACTTATAACGGTTCCACTCATATCGACTCTCGTTATCCATTCTCGTTATTTTGAACCATAACGATTATGATATAACGGTGGAATTTTGGTAGCTGTTATAAACATAACGATTGTGATGTATAGTTGAGGGTTTTTTTTGTATGAAAAAATGAATTTTGGAGATGTTTTGCACGTTGCATTATACGAGAAACTGGAAAATGCAATCAGAAAAAGGGTCTTCAGTTTTACCGTGTATTTAAAAAAGTAAGGTTAGAAACGTATTCTTTCATACAGGCAAAGGAGCATTTAACGCGAAAACAGCGACCTGTTTTAAGTAACTAGGTAAACAAAATGTATATAAAATATGTAAGTTATGTAACGGTGTGTTTTGCAACTCAGTCTTATTTCAAATTAATACAAGATGCTGATACTTTTACGTATTAATTAAAGCCATTATTCAATAGAAAAATAGTGCTATCGAGAAATGATGTGCGTCACTTAATAGATGTCGTAGCAAACATTTGAATTTTATTTCGTACCAGGTAGTTTTAGTCTGGATTTTTTCTATTTCAAAATCTACCGGCCAGATGTTTTACGACGGCACGGCGCATGCCCTATATCCTATTTACTCTTATACGTTCGGCGGTCGTATAGCACTCTTTGTTTTTTAAAAGTGATACTTTTTTCCAAGATAAGGATTGCGAGATAGTGGGCGACATATAATTAAAATACCGATACAGCAAATTTATTTTACCAGTGATTGTTATGACGATCGTTATCTTCGATCATTAAAATATGATAGCGATTCGTCGCTAAGTATAACGAGAGTGTTACAACATCAGGCTACATAAAGTAAACCCAATGAAAATAATAAATAAACTAGTACCCTAAAATGTTGCAAGATAGAGGAAAGTTGCACATACACATTTTTGTAGAAGACAAAATTTACTATAAAAAAAGTTCGCGGAAGGATATAATTACCTTCTATAGTTTAGAAGATACAAGTATACAAAGTTACACGATATTGTCTCACGTTACATTAAAATACTGTAACTCTTAGACTATTAGATATAATTATACCCTTCCGCAGACTTTTTTGGAGTACATTTTGTGCTCTATAAATATGTTTATGTACAATTTTCATCTATATTGTACCGTTTTTGCAGTGTACAAGGCGGAAGCTCCTGCGGATCTGATTCTGCAATTACTATAATTATTTTTTAGCTCTGCTGGGTGAAATTAAGACTTATTATATTTTTAAAACATAAAACAAATCATAAGAAATATCTTGTTTAATAATAATAAACATTACATCCAAAAAAGACAAAAAATGAAGTAAAATTGGGCAGCACCGCAAGGTCCAGATTTGTTTCATCTGAGCGTTTCATCGTTTCGTTACACAAGCTTTCGAATCAAGCTCCCTATAAGTGTTTTCAACACAAAAATGACTACAAAATCAGAAATAACTAATTACACTTCATAATACATTCTAATTATGTACACAACAGTTTGATAGTTTATATCTCGATAACCCCTTTCCCGATTAATCATTACATCAACGTGTATCTTATTTCAATCTGCGTAGCATGCGCCTTAAAAAAATTAATAAACAATCATACTGTATGATTTACTTTAAAACAATTTAAATTTTCTAGACTAAAAAAATAATTTCTTGTGTAAAATAACGTAAATATTTCCATGTTCACCAGGTGTTCTTATTTACTATAAAACATTCGTAGTAGAACAATTTCTATTTTAGCTGTGATTGTGCAACAACGCAAAATATGTTTTAATAAAACTACAATAACATACGGCACCCAAAAACGAATTTTATTATTAATAATAAGTTTTTGATTTGCTTGGTCTTTATGTAAATTTATTGATATTGCATATAAAAAATCAAAAACGTATTCTATAGATGCACAATAAAACTTTTGAGTTACTTCTATAGATACGTGTACAACACAGTTCCAACAAAAGCAAATGTACATTTAGGTATACAATTCCTATACGATTTTTATCAGTAACACATTTTATAGTATGATTTTTTTTTTAAATTATTTTGACGCCGTTTAGTATTTAAATTTATTTTTAAAACATTGAAATTTGTTAAATACTAAATACGGTTTATTTCTGTATTTTATACATAAAGTCACTGAAATTTGATAAATGTAAAAGTATAAATTTTAATTAAAATAAAAAAGTACTTAATACAATTGTATTACTTACGTTCTGTTCTTCCTCTTCATAAGCTTTCTCATTTCAAAGTAGATTTGTGTCATTCTTACCAATCTCCATTTGAAAGGTGGCAATTTGTCCTTCGTTAAAACTAAAATTTCTTTCTTAATTAAATTGCTTGCTAGTGTTTTTCTTTTATTTTACTTTAAATTTAAAAAACACGATCTTGTGTAAAACGTAAAAAAGTAGTACTTTTATTTATTCAATTTATTGTCATGTAAAATAAAGTTTAAGTATAGTAAGTGATAAAAAGTAACAACAACAAAATTATCGTGAACATAAAATTTGTTAAAAAACAAAAATAAAATGAGATGACTGAAGAAATATTTGTATTATTCTAAATTTAATAAACTAAAACAACATTTAAAAGCACATGTAAAAAACTATGAAGTTGCAAGTTGACAGTAAATGTCACAATTGATAACTTAAAAAATGTATCTGAATAAAACACAGCGTAGTATTCCTAACTGTACTATGCAGGTGCAAAAAGTTATAGTTATATTCCATTTTGGTGTTAGATTCATATGTAAAATCTAAGAATAAACGCCATCTATATAGCCAACTATACTGTATCTTATATATTACTGTTATATTCTTACGTTGTCAAAAATTATGAAACACCGAATGTGGAAGAAAGTAGCATGTTTAATGCAACTAACATTAAAATTTACCATTTTTTAGAACGTTTTCCTAGTTTCCGTGGGTTGAGCTTTTTATTTTCCAAGTGATGGATAAAGGGGCAAGTACAGTGTCATGGTTTGCAACATCACAAGTTGAGCCAGGACAATCTTATTTATTTTCAAAGTGTTGAAATCGCGGTTTAAAACCTGTACGTACTTCAATACTGCGGTTATGCAAACTAGTTTTCTCAGCTCAAACTGTGTTGTTTATATTTTGTTCTTGCTTGTGGGACTATTATAAACTAAATAAATAAATCAAAACTATTAAATATAACAGACACTGAAACTGGAGACTGTGAAACAAAGGAATCGCTCAAGAAACTTTCAAATGCTGCTAAAAGAAAGTTTTGTTAAGAAAAACTTTAACAGCAAAGGAGAGCTAAGAAACCTGAGACATTACAAAAAAAAACCGCCCTTTAACACCAAAAATGTCAAGCCAAAGAATCAAGGGCACACAACGCAACTGATCAAAAATCAGTACTTCAACTAAAGAAGAAGATTGTCAACCAAAAAAAATAGCGCTCACTTTTTATGTTACGACTGTGTTTGATAAATTGCAATAATTCCACAATGATATTTAGGTGTAGTCTTAAGCAAAAAGCAGGCGGCTTTACTAAGACTAGTTTAAGCTCTGGATACATTAACCGTAAAAAAATCGGTTTCCAGACTCTTTACTAAAATTAGCTGATGCAAAACCTAGAAAAAAACTTTGTCAGATGAGAAACTTAAGATCGTTGTTGTTCTAAAACCAATTAAAGCCATGGTGTAAATTTGGGGACCTATTGTTGAACTGGTAGGTAAGGTACTTAAGCGCTTAAAAGTTTAAAATCTACAGCTTTTAATAAAAACCCGAAGTGTTGAGAATTATAAAAAAGAATAAGTAAAAGCTTATGCAAACAATTACAGAATTTGACTGCAGACGTTTGTAGAAAAAAAAGTGGCAAAAGCAAAAGAGACGCAGATCGACAAAGTATTGAACCAACGACGTCAACAGGGAAGACAGTCTAGCTGTAATGCAAGTGTTTTCATGGTTTTACAGATAAATTTATATTACTGTAAAGCATCTTCGGTTGTCCTACAGAATTGTGTAAGAATGAACAATGTCAATATTGTACTGATACAAGAACCTTAAGTTTATACACAGACTGTCAAAGGACTAAGCATGGGTATTGTCATTAGGAACAAATTATTCTAAGAGGTGCATTTTAGCAAAGAATGGTCACTATTTACTACCAATGTAAGAAATTAGCACAACAGAACTAATAGTAGCAAAGACAAATACGAACAAAGAAGATAATATATGACACCCTATTATAGCCTTTGGAATATCTTCCATATGATCGACCAAAACGACCACCAATACGAAAAAGTGTGTAATTGGTGCAGTTTCGCGGACTAAACAAAATACAACCGGTGCTCAGTCGGTCACAGTAGATTATATTACATTGGAGAAGCATTAGAAACCATAGAAAAAACACTTTCTGTTAATTATTATTAGTAATAAACTAAAGCTTGTAAATAGAAGAAACGAGCCTACCTTTGTCACAGATACAAGAAGGGAAGTAATTGACAATAATCCAGCCCACCACATGTGTGCAATAAAATAAGAAAGTGGTATGTGTAAACTCAATCATTTTTTGACCATATGTACACAAAATTTAAATTAAAATTACTACAGAAAAAAGTGAAGACAGAGAAATCTAAGAATTTCTTTAGAAAAAGACTTAAGCGAAGATTGGACAAATGCCCTTTAATGCTTAGAACCTTAGTAGAAATTAAAATTATGAATGACATCATCAAAGCATCTATCATGAACGCTTACGAAAATAAAAAAAGGAAAGCAGTTGAATTGGTGGAATCAGAATATTTAATTATCTACGTTTAGTGTTAGAATTAAAAGCTTTGGCGTACGAGTTAAAATACAACTGGTGGGAGAACACTTGTGCTAGAGTAAGATATCATACTCAAAATTTTTGATTAGATAAACGAAAACTACACTTCAACAAGTTTTATCGGGTAATTATACCGACAAAAGAAAAAGAGGTAAACAGACAACAGCCAAAAAAGCAGCAAACAATCATCTGGTGTAGAAATGGTTCCAAAACTGCACAAAATACTAGAATGATAATTGCTGGCAGCAGATTAGGGAGTATTTTAGCGTAAACCTGGGTTGTCTAACAACCGTCTCTGTTAAAAAAATTATTACATAATTTTATCAAAATAAGAGGCTTCAAATCGTTACCGATAACCAATTTTGATTAAGAACTTTAGACTCAGTGGCAATACGCTCTAGAGCAGTTAAAGATTGTGTAAACTTACTAGTCTGTTTAGCTGAGCACAACAGAATTACTCTATAATGAATGAAAAGACATCAAAGAAACGAAGGAAACAAAAAAACATCAGAGGCAAAAAAAAATTATCTAATAGGGCTTGATTCAAACTGAGGTCTAGCATATAAAACTATCAGAAGGGAGATTAGAAACTTGTTAAAGCAAAAACATATCTTACACTGGTTGAGAGTTTCTACACTAAGACAGTCGAGAGTGCTTATCACGAAAGCATTAAGACATTAATTTAGTTTTAATTAAATGTTTCACTAATTTAAAAAAGAACGTTAGGTCTGCTAGTTCTTCATTGGGCGCCTCACCGGATATGGTGGGTGCCGAGGAAATAAAATACCCGGGTGTAACGAGAACATTTATTTTCAATTGAATACTTCTAATTTTAATTAACCTTTTTTTATTCACTGTATTTGCGAATCCTCTTGCGCAATTCATTTACGTATTGCACATGCGTTTGTAGCCTTTTTCTAAGTCATCAACCATTTTGAGCGCGGCATTTGCCGCAGAAAAGGACGTTTTGCGTCTTGTGGCGCTAGAGGTAAGTTTCTTTGTTCTTTACGCTTGATGTGTAAAGTTGATATATGCGTTTTAGTTTTTCTGGTAAAAGTTTTTTTTTCGAAACCACACTTTTTGTTACGACGTTTTTTACAATTACGTTTCTGCAATGCTAAATTCTGTACGTTCATTTTTGTTTATTGATGCGAAAATCTGTTTTGGATACATTCGTGCAATTACGTTTTCTTTGATTTTAATTTATGGAGTGCGAATTTATTATAAACATTTGATTTAGTCACAACGTCGTCTTTCCAAAGAATTTTCACATGGTTCACAATTTCTATGGTTTAAAATCAATAATTATTCATTTGTTATGTTTAAAGTAATTTGATTTGGATTGTGGCGATTTAAAAAATATCATACATTTACGGTTACGATATTATGTTAATGAATCGGTACCAATAAAAAAATTAATCAAAATAAATTACCGAAATTAGCTCATACGCATTTTAAAAACTACGTCATCAACATGAATCAGATAAACCCAAAGATAAACCGCACCCATGAAAGTGCAATTGTGCGACGACGTAACGATTATCAGGTATCGGCATTCGTTTGAACTTTAAAATTTGATAGTTACGATAGAATACCTAGAATCCTAATCATAAATTTGTAAATTTTGTCTCATTGTTCTATATGTTAGCTGTGTTTTCTTTGTATATAAATAAATTTAAGTAAGCTAGTCTGTGTTTTGAAGTACAATTTGTGATTTGAAATTTTTTATACGTTACCCATAGTGAGCGACTGAATATAAATAAGCCAAAACGCCTGGCAATCGCGGCTTATAATACATAGGCCAAATACTTCCTAATACTCATGTCGATATAATGTCAAATTCCCTGAAAAAATTACCATAGGTGAGTAGAGTAAGACACTCAAAATCTCATCCTGATAAGTTAAAGAGAAACAGAGTTACCATGGATTAGTATCAAATAAAATTGCGAGTGATAGAGAAGAAAAGAAAAAACACCACTTCACATACTATGCATATGTCAAACTTTTCTAAGCACTAGATATTTACATTTTGAGGCTAAGTATATAGAACCGATAGTAATAGAACAAACTCAGAAGTCTGACTCTGATACTTATTGAGAAAGTAGAACTTGTGAGTTGAAACTCTATGGAGCACAACAAACTTAGAGCTTAGGTGCAAAAGCTATTAAGAACCTAAAAATTATGATCCGGTTAAAAATGGTTACTTAAATTACTAACACTACATGTTGAACAAAAGTCAAATGCAAATAGTATAATTGCGATTTTAAGCTATTTACATTTTTTTACTTAAAAGTTTTACTAAGCATTGCTAATAATGGAATAAATGAATAAAAAACAGGTGTGGTCACCACACGAATTTCCTATAAGGAATGCTGAAGGAATATCTACATATTTCTTTTAAGTTTATATTGTTATAAAACCACCTCGAAGTAATATGTACACGTTTGTATTGACTTCTAATACATTTACTTATTAGAATGCCTTCAATCTTGATTCTTAAAAAACATTAAATTTATAAGTAAAACGTATCCTCTTTAATTATTATGCTTTTAATTGTTTTTTCAGTGCTTAAACAATCATAGCTATTTGTGGAAAAATTTTAATGTTGTACATAGGTTTTTAACTTTACAAGTTTTCTATTATTTTGTTCTATAAGTTAAAAAATGTCAAACCATATTTATTTTGCATATATAAAAAAGTATTTGCTTATTGAAATTTCAAACTAAAATAGTTCGAATAATTTACATACGTACAAAATTATATAAGGAAAACTGTTAAAAATGGCGGATGCACCCACTTCCGATTTCTTTATCAGACCTATCTTTTGACAGAACCGAGAGCATATATATAAAACCAGCTCCATACCAAATTTCAAGTTACGAGGACTTTGGTTCCAGAGTTATCGTGGTTACATCGTTACACACAGACACCCAAAATTTTTTTATCAAAAAAAATACATTTTTCTGATTCAGGGGACCTTGAAACGTAAAATTATGCAAAAAAATTTTTTTGAAAAAAAATTGGGATCGCTATGTTTTTGTTATAGGAAGGTAAAAATAACAGAATTTAGTACTAAAAAATTTAGTATTATTATTACGCAAACACAATATGTAATACTAATTATTAGATGAATAGTTTCCAAAAATTATAATTTTCTGAATTTTTGTTTTTATTTAAAACATTAATTAACAATAATAAACATTAATTAAGATTTAAATTCATTTAAACAAATGCGTATTTACAAATAAGTTATATTTGATTTTGAAACATTTTGGTTTTTTGTCATATTTCATTTCAAATAGATAAAAACAAAGTAAAACATTCATAAGTGTACTTCTAATTCTAATTATCCAAGTGTAATTGTAATGGAACACCAAAGAACATTTATTCACGCTCAATTACATAGTATTGTAAAGGTCAATAAGATAAATACCAATGTTCATAATCAATTGCGGCAGAGGATGCTTAAGAGCGAATGAAGAAAACACAGCTCGTAAAATGTAATAGATCCTCATAGGCTTAATACGACCTCTTAACTCGAGTTGGCGAGGGCTATACTGGCCATGCAATAGACTATTAAACCCAACGAAGCTAGCTTATGGCTTGGCGAAGGCGCTATGTCATCCAACCCTAAACCACCCTCAAAACCTCGGGACGTATTCCGCGGATAGACGTGCCGGATCTACGCTATTGTTTTATGAGTTAGGGAAGTGACGTGTTCTCAAAATGATTGGGTTTGTGTAAGCACGAAGCGAGAAGCAGATTGCGAATCTAAGCGTCATATCGATTCGATTTGCAAGATGTTTTAGTTTAATTTACATTATTTATGTTTGCTTTCGTTTTGTTGTTCGAGAATTATTAACCGTCTTAGCTATTGTTTTTGCTTAATAAACGCCATAATTTAAACGCCGTTCTTGAAACTCAGATGCAGAACCGTAATTTATCAAAACTATACGAGTCTTAAATACATACAGCGATAACGTTGGACAGGATAAGAGAAAACATTACAATGTAAACAAGAACACTTCATCCTTGGCTTTCAAGTACATTAAGGACTGACATAAAAAATGAGACAATTTTTTTACATATTATGGTAAGATGTTTAATAAAATAGAAACTTTTATACACAGGCTTTTCTCCATGTCTTTTATGATCTCAATTTACTGTAAGATGATTGTAAAAAATGTCAATCATAAGTTACGTGCAGTTTACTACAATACATAAAACTTTATTATAACGTTGTACTGTAGCGATTTTAATGAATTAAAAATTGTATATAACTTGCAAGAAAATAAAAATATTAAACTTTTTCATTTCTCAAGTACCAATTAATGTTAAGCTGACTTATATCAAACTTTAACAAATGTGAATTTTGCATTAACTGCTAAAAAATGTACTTATGTTTTTATTATACGTAAATTTTTTTTCAGTTTAAAACCCTAATTTAAACTGAAATTTATGTTTATTGTATTAATTAACATTTTTTAATGTAATGCTTTTGTTTTGTTTTTTACTAAAACATATAAATCAGTTTTTTTTAATATTTTTTTATGCATGTTCTATTGTGGTAAGAAAAACGTTTTAACTTTTTGGTTTCAGATTTTACATGCTCTTACCGATTAGTTGTTAAAATATAACTAATGATTGAAAAATTAACTTAAAAAGTGAGTTCTAAAGTATTATAACAAAAAAATCAATGGTACTAACGAACGGAACAGAATATTTTAAGTAACATGAAATCAAGTGCGTGTTGAGGTGATAAGAATAATTAAAAATTTTTGCGTGTTACTAAACCGTTTGATATATAAATTATACTAATTAAGTCAAATTTGGTTTTTTATATAATAATCAACAAACTATGTTGTGTTGTTAATTATATTTTATACACACTTTTAATTATATTCATCAATCAGTTTAGTACAGAAATATAACACAATTATACAACTAAAGAAGTTTTCTTTCACTTTACTAATGTATTTTGTATTAATTTAAAATAAAAACGCAAATGATGTTTATAATTTATAAGAATATAAAATTTTACGTTTGAACTTTTTATGCATAAATTACGTTTTAATTTTAATCGATTCTAGTGTGTTTGTTCATATACCAACATTTGCAAAGTTTACTATTAGCAAAAACTTTTAGTTTTTGACTATTAAATGTATAAAACTCCGTTTAATTTGCGTTAGTAAACCAATAAAGTGCAATCGATAAGTTTGTTTTAAGTTTCAAAGATATCCACAGCAACAAAAGTTTACCTTATATGCAATATTGTATGTATACGGCAGTTATGCAAGAGAGAATATCATCGTAATAGTGTAACGTGTGAAAACATTGTACAGTCTAAAATATTTGGAGTATGAAGTAATATAAATAAAATAAAAAAAAACAAAGAACCAATGACGAAATAACAATTTATATAATCTAATATAGTTTTAGTGTGAGGATGATCCTTATTTATTAACTGAACCAAAACATGTCATTTTTTTGTTAATTAATTAAAAACGTTTTATTGGATTGGTTCTATATTTTTCTGATTACATCCAATGCAATAGTCGATTTATAGAATTGTTTTTC
Organism: Aquatica leii; assembly: GCA_035610365.1. Taxonomy (NCBI): domain Eukaryota; kingdom Metazoa; phylum Arthropoda; class Insecta; order Coleoptera; family Lampyridae; genus Aquatica; species Aquatica leii. Next base: position 50,426,080 of record CM069433.1, on the reverse strand, counting down.
AAATCAGTAAAAATAAGAGTTTTTTAGTTTTTATTGTTATTTAATTACCAAAATATTTTATCAACAGTAAAATTACAAGAGCATTATTTATCAAATAAATTTTAGTTTGTAACAGAATACTTCTGTAAATCAGTAATTTTCAAAATATTATAATGATTATTATATTTTCTTTTAGACACATTTTATGTCAACATTGGTTGTAAGATAATTCTTATTCTATTATTTAGAATTTAGACTTTTAACGTTATCAAAAAAATTATTAACTAGAATGATGTAGATGGCTAAGGACACAACGTGTAATAATTGTGTTCAAGCAATTAACAAAATTCACACTTCTAAAAATACTCTGTAAGAAGAAAATTACAATAAAGAGCAAGATAATAATGCAACTATGAAAATAAGAAAAGCAAAAATAAACAATTTACGTTTAGCGTATAACAAAGAAAAAAAATTAGTGTGGTCACCACGCGACTTTCCTATAAGGAATGATGTAAGAATGTCTACATATTTTCAAAGGTTATGTTGTCATAAAACCACTTTGAAGTGATATGTAGACGTTTGTATTGACTTCCAAGCATGCTATAATTTTTTTGAAATTTTTCTCCTCGATTTCATTAAGATATAATCAAAATATGGCAAATTGAGCTTATGTTGTCATATCGAATAACCCTCATATTTGTGTGCTTCAATATTACTTTCGCTTCAGTTAAAATTATTATTTTAGCGTAACTTGCTTTCCCTTCAAGATATAGAATTTTTTCTCGCAGGCAAGTTTCGAACCTACATTATATTAGTGAATTCATTTTAAATAAATTGTTAGAAAGAATTATCTCTATAAAAAACTTAGAAATAATTCGAATTATTTACATACGTACAAAATTTATATAAGAAACACTGTTAAAAATCGCGGATACACTCAATTTTTGTTTTTTTTATCAGACCTATCTTTTAATAAAACCAAGACAATATGAATAGCCAGCTCTATACCAAATTTCAAGTTACTAGGACTTATGGTTCAAGAGTTATCGTGGGTACATCCAAAGATAATGTAAGGAAGATGCAGCACTCTCTGTATAGACAAGTCAAAAGAATATAGAGAAACATTGTTATTTTTAACGTATCTTGCTTCCCCTTCATAATTATGTCATTTTTTTCTAAAAAAAAGTGTTTATCAGAACCATCTTTTGATGGAACCCAGAGAATGTGAAAAGCCAGCTCCATACCAAATTTCAAGTTAAAAAGACTTTTGGTCGAGAGATATTGAGGGTACATCGTTACACACAGACACACACATACACACACACACACAGCATACACAGACACCCAAAATTTTGTTGTCAAAATACATTTTTGACCTTGAATCGTAACATTATGCAAAAAAAATTTTGAAAAAAATTTGTGATCGCTATACTTTTCTAATAGAAAAGTAAAAAAGGTTAAGGAGGCTACTAAAAATGGACCCGGAAATGATGACATATATAAACCATCTTTGTGGTACTACGACTTTTCTATTTAATGATGCACAAGATGTTCGTGGTGGTAGAAATACTATGGACAATACGGTAAGTAAATACTACATTAATTCATGCGTAATTTTTTTATTGTTTTGTAAAGTAAAATATGGTACAAAAATTCAACAAAAAGTACAGCAAATTATGCCATATTTGTTGTGCGAACTACTTCATTTTGCCAGTCAACTTTTCAGCAAGCCAAAACAACAATATTGACATTTTCCATTTTTCTTAAGTATATAGTAGTATAAAAAATTCTAAACCTATTGGCGAATATTCCAAACGTGTTTTTAACAATACGTCTTGTTCTTGATAAGCGGTAGTTAAAAACCATACGTTTATAATCCAATAACATTTTATTGAATGGCTTTAGGAAGTTTGGCTTTAATGGAAATGCTTCGTCTTCAATAAAAGCAAATAGTAGTATTGTAGTACTAGATGGTGGCTTCTTGTCGGGTGGTAAATGTAAATCACCGTTAAGTAATCTTTCATAAAACTTAGTATTGTTGATTACGCTTCCATCTGAAATGGCTCCATTGGTTTCGACATCGCACATAATAAATTCGTAATTCAAATTTACGTCTGCCATTAACACTATGCTATAAAATTTCTTATAATTTCAAAATAAAGATCCGTTGTCTGGTAGTGGTATTATGCGTACGTGCTTGTCATCCTCAGCTCCGAGACAACGAGGAAATTGCCATCTGGTTTGAAAACCCTCGGCAATATGTCTCCATTCAGCTTCTGTTGCTGGCATCTAAAGCAATACATTAAATCAGTTTACGTCGCAATCTAATACCTAGTATCTACTAAATGTTTATCTTTTTGCAGGAAGATTCATCGTCTAGCGCAGACGATTATGCACATGCACAATCCCAATGAGGAAAGTACAAGTCAGTTTGAAGAGTCACGCCTTATTAATAAAAAATAGTTTACAATTAATTCCCCAACACACAAAGTCACGCTTTATTAATAAAAAATAGTTTACAATTAATTCCCCAACACACAAATACAAAACCCTTAGTTACTCTATCGAGCATCGTTGGTTCTTTCCGCCCGAGTAAACGACCGGTCGTCATTTTTACTTTGACATCGTTCACTACATAACCTATGTCTGCGTGAATTAAAAACTAATTTCTTAAAACATCTACGTGTTGTGACACGATGTATATTGAAAATATCTATAATTAATTACTTTAGTCAACGCAGGCGCAATTTGCTACCCCCCAAATCTGGGTTTCCTTGTCTGTGCAAGTTTAAAATCTATGTTGGAAAAGTTCCAATAGGAAGCATTGAATCTACGAACTCTGCGATACAAGGGCAGATACAATTGATATTTCTATTCTATTTACAGTGATGCTATCAAATTATCTCTATTCGTTATTGATTCAAATTTTAATCTAAGTTATCCTTCTAACGTTAATTGAAGTACAATTGTTGTTAACGATTTGGCTTCTTTCCTCAATTTATCCAGCTTAACAAACCTTAAAAATTTTATATAAGCTTCGGGCTTTCTGTGCTGATCTAGCAGGATAAATATCTGCAAAAAGAGATCTGACGCTCATTAAAATAAAATCACTTAAACTTCCCTTCTCTCTGATAGGTATTGTTTTAATCTTACAGTGAGTTAGCCGTGCAGGGTTCGTAAATTACTAGAAGCTTGTAAAGAACCCATCCAGCAGCTCTATTCATATGACAAATAAAAAAATGGCTGATTGATTGACGAAGAACGATGATACGAAAGATGATATGCACACTGCATTTAGTAAGCATATTGCAGCAGAATTAAGTACTATAGCACCCGAAATGCTACCATTTGTTAAAAAAATTATTAACGATACCCTATTTAAAGCCCAAATGCATTCCCTTAATAAAATATCCGCTATAATAACTCAGCCGTTGCCACAAGGTCGATTATGGTCCGTACAGCAGCAGCAGCAGCCAGATCAGTTTGTAAATCTATGGGTGGTACAATGTGTTTCAACAACAGAATTAAGTCTGGCAGGAAGTTCAACGGCTAGTTATTTTTCGCAGTATTCAGATATATAACATGTTATACGATTACATATTTGTAAGCTGTAATAAATAAAAAAAATGTACTTGTCACTATGCACTAAACTTTATGTAATTCTGCAGTACTGTTATTATTGCTTTACAGGTTTCGGGTATTATAACGCTTAAACTAAGAGCTGATATGGCAGAAGGAAATTTAAGACTTTGATATGAACTTCTAGTAGCCAAAAATTTGAGAGTTGCACATAGCTTCTCATGTGGTGATATAACTTTCCTCGCGTTGGTCTTGCTTTTTTATAAATGGTGTTACTAACTGCACCAACTCTCGATATGCATTCTCACTCATTATTAATAAGTTTGACCAATTCGAAGGTTCAAAATAAAGTTCCTTTAATAATTTTAAATGCGAAAGTTTATTTCTTTTCAGTAGCCAATTTTTACTCTATTTACTTCTCTTTTTTCGTGTTTTTTTAGTGCTATAGACACCGTGCAAATTCATAAAGCACGTTCTATTATTTGAATGAAAAGAGAAAACTCTTAGCAAACAAAAATACTACAAATTTTTGTTTGTGTTATGCATAAATTGCTCAATAGACTTCATCGTTGATTGATTGTAGTTGACATTTGTCATACACCGTTTATTTACATGTCAAAGTTTCAAATCTATTGAGTATATAGAACTAACGTACAAACGAACAAATCATGTTAAAGTTTAATTTAAACCACCGTATCTATAAACAACCAAATTATTAATCCGATTAATAATTTTTTTGTTTAATTATAACGAATATAATGAAAACAACTGTTTTTATTAAATACATAATAATTTTGTAAGTTAGCGTTTTGATTAGATTAGGTAATTTCGGTTTTTAACCAGCAATTAGATTTTAACCATCTAAGATCCCAATTAAAAAACAAAAAAGTAAAAAAAAACAATTTTTTCTATTACATTAAAAGAAGCTTTACTGAAAACAATGACATTACACAAAAAAATATTAAAAAAAATTAAAAACTTAAAACTATACTCTGATAAACTCTAATATATTTAGATCCGTAATATTACGACCGTCGTTACTTTAGGCATAAGATAAAAAGGTATAGTTGTTTAGATATATTCCATAACGAAATAAAATTACACATCTTGATTCGCGCCGTAACTTTTTTTCTTTATCATCTCTTTTCTTTTTACAAACTACGCACACACGAGTACCATTAGTTTTTTATTGGTAGATGGTACGCAATCTGGAAAATAACGTTCTATAACACGAAGAGGGTTTGAAACTGATCGACGTCAACCCTTCAAAAATGTGACATCTTTTTCGTAAGTTTCAAAAATTATTTCAATAACTTCCATGTGATACTCCAAATGTGATAATTTTCCTCCATATTTTTCATATAACACGTATAATTTCCATAACGCGAATTCCACAAGGTGAAACAATATTTTTTGTAGTAATGCTTTTCGCGTTTCTTGATCACCGAGTAGTCAAAAAGATGCTGATGCTCGATGTACTCCTGTCATTGTGTTATTGTAATCTATTTATGGTTTCTGATTCATTTCTAGTCGTATATACCGTTGTGTCGCAGGTGTGGACAGTACATAGGAAGCAAACATTTCTTTTGTGTCAGTTAAAAACCATTAACTTACCTCGCTGATAAGCTAAAATTTCACCTTTTTATATCTTGTAAAAATGCATCGATGTCAAAATAAAGAACAAAAAACATCAACTTTGAAAATGTAATTGATGCTGCATTATTGAGATCTAAGTTATCCTATGTTACAACAACAGTTTATTAATTATTTTTTAGCAAGATTAGGAAGTAAAAAAACAAAAATCTCAATTGTGTCAATATCCGGGTGAAAAAATTGTACTAGCGCTATTAATGTACTCGTTTGAGTGCGCACTTGTTCGGGTATTTATTTGCCTTTATTATAAACACAAATTAGAAAATTTTATAATTCAAAATTGTAGATAAAATTTTGTATTCAGTTATTTAGAAATTTTCTTTGTTCGTTCAAAATTCCAGTGGTAATTTATGTTTCCCTTCTGAGATATAACTGTAATTATTTATATAATAATATATTTTAGCAGTTTGTTTATTTTAAGTTTGTTTAAAAGTTCTTTGTTTTAAGTACATTCTCAGTACACTTGCACTAATTTTCTTTGTGTTCTTTTTATCATATTACATTTAAAATTTAATCATGCGGTTTATTTTTATAATTTCTTAGACAGTTATGATTCAGGTCGCTACAAATAATTTTTACGACCGTAATGATATCATTAAATAATTTGTCAATTTGACAGTTCACACAGAAGCAAGAGCCGTTTACCAACACTACCTTTGTGACGTTATTTAATTTATTGCACTTTGTTGTGGTATTGTTTTCTTTCATGGAGTTTTGGAACACAGCCTTTAGAAAATGGTAGTCGATAAAGTTAATATATATAAGTGAGTTTGGTGAGGCAAGACAGTTAGTCAGTTAGTTAGTTGGAAGTCGTTCGAAATGACTTAAGTATCGAGATGTAGTTTGTCGGGTGGTAAATTCGCCCTCTTAAGAAGAATTACCGCGGAAGTCATTAACAATAGAACAGTAAATAGTTCGTTCAAGGGAAAAACTTTCCTATTTCGTATAGAAATTACGGCTTATTGAATTTCACTGGATACCGGTTTGGTTTCGCATTAACGTATCGTGGGTTTGTGCGTAAGTTTGTGTTTTGCAATCCAATTTTCGCCTTGGTGGCGGTTTATTGAAAATCTTCCGACGATATATTTTTCATATGGTTGTGGTACTCTATCGAAGTTCCGGACGACGTCAACTGACCTAAAGCTAACCAGGAGTTTGCTTACGAACAAATTATCAAGGTATTTATTGTTTACCCAGTAAGTTCAGTGATTGAAAAGCTTTGAAATTAATTATAAGAATTCATTGATAGTTATTAAATATTTCGATGATTCAAAGCATTAATGGTGTTCATGTGTGCTAAATTTAATTTTAATTAATGTTATTAAACGACAAAACTAAAAGACGTAATGTAACTAACGTCTAAAGCGTGTTAAGTAAAAGCAAGATAGAAAGATAATTATATATTTGCGTACCATAGTTTTAAGCATGTCAAGTTTGTTTTATACAATTACGGAATTCATTTAATTATGTTATGTATTTTATTTTTTTATTATGCGTAGTTTTGTTTATTTTCTTATTGTTTTTTTTAGTGTAATCATGTTGTTCTTATTCAGTTTTGTTTTAATCTAAGATTTTATTTGCGTCAAATTGATTTAACGTTTTAATTTTATTTCAATTATGAAATAAACGTTAAATTGTTAAATGTAACAAAGCTTTTATTCAGTCGGCCTTTGCGTATGTAAATTTTAGATTATTACAGATTTTTCGTGTGGTACACTCTTAAGGTTAGTCCTATTTGAGTGTAGACATTTGAAACGGACTCGTGGTTAGCAAGGGCTTCTAGTCCATTAAGCTTTACACTTTCCTGGCGCTCTTTGATTTTTGACTTTTCATTGTGTTTTCTGTTGAGGTTTCCGAACAATCACAGAGTTTTTAAATATATAACCTACTTTGTCTTCATTTGGCACCCAATATCCTAAACTGGATCAACATGTCCCACGATCCGGGACGAGCGGCCGCACAAATTCTCACATCGCATGGCGGGTTCCGTTGTTATCTGAAACGCATCAGGGTTTAGATGACGGCCAATGCCTGTCGTGTGGTGTTCCTGATACTCCGTCACATAGGATTCTCGCTTGTCGGGAGTTCGATGATGACCGGCGTACCCTAAGAACCAGAGTAAACCTGTTTCCTGATTCCCCCGTGTTCATCCTTAGACTAGTGTCCAACGTTAACGAACTCATTGTATTTGCTAGAAGAAACCAGAGTCAAACGTAAAACCAGAGTATAACTTAATTTATTTTTGCATGGCATTTTGATTTATATATACAGTGAGCTACGACAAAGTAGAGTATTTATTTAGCTATTTAATTGCAAGGGGGCTTATTATTTTAGAGTATTTTATTTTGATTATTTTTAGTTTTACTAACATTTTCAGTTTTTTTAGCCGTAGCTGACTTGACTAACTGGCCTCATCCTGTTGTCCATTACAATGACGTTTCCTTTTTCCGCCTACTTAGTTTCTAGTCTAAGAAGCGTGGATAACCCGAACCTGTAACATATCCCATCCAACTCGTCTAAACAGACGATCCTTTATCTAGAAATTTATATCTTAAATCGTTTAATCCTCTATGTGACGAACTAAAACCAAGCATTTTCAGGTGGTTGCTGGATCTATTTTCTCCTCCTCCTCCTCCACCTCCTCACTTAGCACCGGCAATAACTTTGTTCATGTTACTTTATTTTAGGCAAGTGTTATTTTTCTAGTCTTTGGCACGTAACAACTGTAACGTAAGTTAATTTTTTCTAAAGAGCCGCATAAGCAGTATACGAGCGTTACAAAAAACAAACAAATAATTACATTATGTGTTATTAAAAATTCTAAAACATGCATAATAGTAATTTTTCTCAATAATAGTTTTCCGAATACAAAATTTGAACAAAATGCTGCATAACGTTGTTTAAAATACCTAAATAGCCTTCAGTCTTAAGACGATCTTTAATCACCCAACAAACGCCTGGGCCTTGCAAACCCACCCAAGTCCATACATTTACCGACAAGTGTCCGCTACACTTTTTGAAACTTGTGTAATTAACTCCATAATGATTTTTTAGATGTCGCAACACTTTTATAAGTGTGCCATTTGAACTTTTAAAAGTTTTTTCGTCGGTAAAAACAACACGATTCTAAAAATCCAGCGGTTTATCGACGTAACGTCTTAAAATTCCAGACGCTTTCTTTATTGTTTTTGCTAAGAATTTCTTTTGACTCATTATCATTCCAGCGTCTTTCAGTGTTGTCTGTGCATCACGGAAACTCGACGTCGGTTTGAGCATTTTGGAAAGTTCTAAAAAGATAAATTAAAAACTACAATTACTCTTACAATAATTAAGAGTGGCGCTAATTCACATTTACAATTTCATATAATAAATAATAGACCGCGCAATTAAAATTTTAAGACTATAACAGTAACTAAAAACAGTAAATGAATATAAAAGTAAAATATTTTTTTAATTGACATTTATATTATAGTAAAACAGAATATGGAAGTCCTTTGTTTATATACGAAAACATTTCGTATAAAAATAAAGTGCAATTTACTGTTCTAAATCATTCAAAAATAAAAATATATTAATGTTTTAATTTTTGCGGATAAACAATTTGACTTCTGGTATTGTCAATATTTATTATTTGTCTAGTTTGAATTTCTTGAATAGCGTCGCAAAAGGTCACAAATGATTGTCGATCGCATTTGCTAAGAAACCTAGTTTACACCGCTAACTATTTCAATCGACTAAAGTGTCCCGTTTTTTGTTTAATTGAGTGTATATAAAAAATTACTCAAAACTATTTAAAAAAAAATGTATATAATATAGATAATTTTTTTTAGAAATTAGTATAAAACAAAACGCACATTAAAAAGAGTTTTTTTAATTTAATTTCTCAAATAGTTACAATTCTAATATTTTTTATAAGCTTTAATTGACCAGATGGCATCAATATTTACCGATTTAAACACAAAATACCTAAAATTAATTAAACACGGTATTATTTTAAATGTAAATGCTTATAAAAGTGTTAAAATTGGTCACAACGGAAACGCTAAAAAACGGAGATTTTACTAAGAGGAAAACTTCATGCATAATTTAACGATGTAAATAAAGTTTAGAGTAACGAATGAAACACAACGAACATTAACATAAATTTTAATTAATAGTAAAGAACTTCAAGCTTACTAGTGTATAAATACTTAGAAAATAAAATAAAATGTCCGGTTAAATAATATTACAGAATACATAAAAGCAACTTAGACAGTAACTTTAATTTTTTTAATGCTACTTTTTGCACTTAAATTGCTTATTTATGTTGCAAATAGATAACATATTTGAAATAGCTTATAATACTGTTTCATTATTATCAATGACAGTACTCTTACAGTCAATTGCGTTTATAATTCATCTACAACTAACATAATTACAAAGCGGGAATACAGTGTAAACAAATTATTTTAGTTTATTCTTATTACCGAATATGATTATTTAAACGTGTTGAGAACTAATAAAAAGTTATTTGTGGAAAGTAGTGTGATGTTTTAGTTTAATAACTGTGGTTTACGTAATTTCAAGTATTTGTTTATTTACCTTGTGTGTTTTTGTAGTAAGTTAAGTTTAAACATGAATTATTACTAAGATAAGTTAATATTAAATAATATAATAATAAATTATTATTATCAACATTTATACTTTTATTTAAAAAAAATCAAAGTCTTAGACACGTAGTAAAAACTATAGACATATATGTAGATATAAAAACACCTCAGCAAAATTACATTTGAATTTTGGTATAGAAGAAAGTCAAGTTAAGGTACCGTTTGCTGTTAAGTACTTAATTAAATAATTATACCAATTTCGACAATGCAATAATAAGATAATAAGTTACAGTACAGTGTTATAGTGTTATAACAAATGCGTTAACTGCTAACTACAAAATCTAAACTAACGTTAACTTTTAAAATAAGAACGTAACACATATACACCTACACAAAATCATAAATATATAAACTAAATGTAAAAAATAAACTGTTTCAAAATGTATCTATATTTGGTTTAACTATATTAGAAATGGTAATAATTTACGACATCAATAAAACTTTATTAGGTATTTGTATCAACGGTAATTTGTCAATAGGTATTCGTGTTAAAATATATGTGTACTAAAGTTTCAAAATTATTTTAGTGAAAGTATATTCATAAAACCGTATTAGTACAGTAATAAACGTCTTTTATGGTTATTCAGATACTGTAACACTATTTGCTTATTAAAAGTTTTACAGGTAATATCACTAAAATCAAAGCAACACTTTTTATTAAAGTATTAAAGTATAATTATGATAAACAGTTGCAAAAAAAATAATGAATAAAATTTTAATCAAAAAAGTTAGTTATCCAATTACAAAGTAATAAATAGACGCACGATTTATTCTACTCCTTTGGCTAACGGTTGATATATTTTGTAACGCGACATAATCTGTATGTATTATTTTTTATCAAATTTTATAAAAATCATTTTTTAATTTACATTTACAAAATAATTTTTAACATTTTAATGATAATAGAGAATAAGAACAGTTTGAAGAAAATTAGTTAATGGTCAATAAATGTAAATAATATATTTGCGATTAACAATATTTAAAAAACATTTTAATATTTTTAATTTAGTCAAATTTAAATAAATAATAAATTTAACTTAAGTTGAAATAGAATTAGATTACTTGACAATACATATTTATTTATAAATTTTTAAATCCGTTTTTTTGTCTCTTGTCTGCATTCATTTGAATTTCTTCTTCAGTTGTTGTTTAAAAAACAACTTTTTAAAACAATACATTAGGTATATTTTTCTATATTTGTTTGTTTTTTGTAATATATTTCGTCATGACTGATGTCAATTTAAGATGATTAAATATTGTTATTTCTTTGACCTTTTATTTCTTTTAGTTAAATAGTGTTTTGTCAATTTAAATATTTATATTTTAAAATGTTTCTTTATTGTTTTAAGCTTGTTTATTTTTTTTGTCATTTTTGTGTTTTCGTCATAGCATATTTCTATTGTTTTTTTAAAATTTGGTTTGATCAAAATTAGGAAAAACAATACTAAATGCAGCACGACTCTGCTTGATACAATTAAAGAAATTGTCAAGTTACTTTATAACAAAAAACAAAGAAATGATGAAAAAAAAAAAAATTAAAACAGACTATACAGAAACAAAATAATATGTCCGCAAAATTACGTTAAAAATTGACCGCAAACACGACTGTGAGTGAAAAATTGCCCACACGCCAGTTTAAATTTTTCCTGATTGAAATTAAAATCGTTACAATTAGAACTAAAGATTTAGCAAATTTTGAATTACGCGGGTGTAAAATCTACTTACAATGTTAAACACCTTTATAGATATTTACAGTTACATTTGAAATTAGATTGTTTTGTGAAAATATACATGTTTGTACGATTTTGTACGACGTCTACATTTACAGTAAACTATAAAACGATTACTTTAAAATTTTTGGTTTCTTTGTTAATTTTGTAACTAATTTTTGTACAGAGATGTCTGCTAAAGACAACGTAGTTTCTAACGATACGAAATCTTGTAAAGTAATAATTGTTAAAATTGCGTGTGAACTTTTACCCACATCGTAGATCCTCATCAAATTCAGGACGATGCGAACGATGTTAATCTATTAAGCGGCTACGCTAGCTCTGGAACAACATTCTTCTTGAGATTCGTTTCCGGAAACCTGATCCTAAAATATATTTTGAAAACCGTTTTCTGTTTTTTTGTAAATGATTTTAGTTTTTTTGACGACCGCTGTTACCTGGACCGTTTGAATGACCTGGAAATTTGTTAATCACGACTGGTTTGTTATTCACCTAGATCTGCTTCATTAATTCATTGTCGATTCATTTAAACTATTATCGCTGTCTCGCACATCGTGTTCAATAAGCGTTGAATTTGAGTAGTCGCGTATCTGCTTATTTTTGTCGGTATTGCTATAACTGTCTTAATATTTGTAGGACTAAGCAAACTTCTGGTCTAAGTGTCGACAACGGTTATTCCGACTACCTTAGTTACATAAAGGTCTTTTCCTAAAACTACCAATGTTTGCAAAGTTGGGTAATCTCGGTCGAAGGGTTTGTGTAGCTTTTAATTTTATTTTGGTATGCAAACGAGAAGTTTATGTAACTGGACAAGCTATAAAATAAACATGTCATTATCAAGCACTATTAAAATTACCTGTTTAAATTTTGTCGTCTTTATTCATTTTCATTTCATTCAATTTAACACTAGCGATCTTAAATTTTTACTTAAACGGTTCTCTTAATTTTACTAGTAGTCCGATCAACGTCTACTTAATTAGGTTGTTCACAACAGCACCCCGCACCTGCCTGTAAAGCTTTTTAATTATCGGTGACTTAATTAATTCCTAAAAGGATTGTTTAATTAAAAAACACGGGAGGTCAAAGTTTGTCATTGAGTTTTAATATTCGTTAATGCTCATCTGTGTGTTTCCTGGTTTTTAATTTCATCTTTTTTAGCCAGTTCACGTAGAGTGCAAATGGTCTAATAAAGCTTGAAAATTACTCCAAATATTAAAGTAGTAAGTTGATACGTCTTAATGCCTTAAGTGTCGTTTTACATTTATTAACAATTAAAAAACATAAAGATTTTGCAACATCTACGGTTGTCAAACCTTCCATTTCAACAAGTTGTAAAGTGGGAATATAAGTAGCAGTAGTAATAGTACACAAGAAACAAAAACATTTAATGTTGTAGAGGTACAATCTGAAACACAAAAATTATGTGAATACTTCCTAGCTTACCTATTTCACCAAATGATAACCGCAACGTTATAATTAAAACTTAAATTAAATTAAAGCTGTACAATTTATCATGCATAAGAATTTATGAAAAATTCGTTCATTTTGTTCTAATTTGTGGCCAGTTAGTGTAGTAAGTGCAAAAAGAGAAAAATCACGAGTCTCAACTGGGTTGTTCTTTATTACAGTAATAGAAATTAGTAATTTGTTACGAGAACATCCCAATCTCTGCTCCGCAATTTCAGTGATAAACAATACATGTAAAGCTGAGTCTAATACAGCGCGAGTTATAAAATGATTTTTAAAAAATGTTCTTATCCGTATCAAAGTCGTATTTAACAAAATAGTATGCAAAACATTTAGTATAAAACAGCTGAATGCTGCTTATTCCAAGCAACTTTAGAAGTTGAATTTATTTCTACGGGCTTAATTTGACTATTGGTAGGTATCTGATTAGATATCGTTCTGATTCATCGATTATTTTCAATATGATTAAGATTATTTAATTAGAATCAAAGTGTACGGTGCCTACAATTAAAAGTACAATTAAAAAAAATATGTTTACGTAAACAATTGGCGCAAAGATGATGGTTTTTAATGTTTTATATAGGTATTTTTATTTTTATTTTTTACAGAAAATGCAAGTAGGTAATTTCGTACGGGCGTTATAAAGAACTGCAAGTAAACTATGATGTTTAAAGATTTTAATTTTAAGTGTGACGTGGTCAAAACATTGTAATTAAAAACTAGAAAATTCTAAATTTTGAGCACGAGTTTAAAGAAAATTAAAGATGTCTTGTACCAAAAAAATATCTTGTTTTTTTTTAATTACGTTCAATTTCAACTCTTATAGTATCACCTAATTTTGAAATTAAATAATAGAAATAGACTTTGTCAGATATATTTTGATTAGTAATTTTGTCTAAAAATGTAAATTGAATTTATCGCAAAATTAAAACAAAAATTCAACATTTTTACCTGCACTGTACTATAAGTAATTGTAATAATTTGCCACAATAAAGACAAATTAATTGTTTTTTGCATTAAAAGCGCTTAGATCAAAATTCTTTTGTACCTTGATGCATAATTGTTCTCCAAGTTTATGATTAAATTAAATTCATCTGATTCTATGCAATTTTTTAAATATCTGAATTTTTGTGGATTATTTGCTAAAGATTTATTGTTTTTTACAATAGTAATAAAATCTGCTCTAAAATCAGGATAATTGATTAATTTTCCGTCAAAATTTTAATTGTGGCAATTCACAATCTATAGAAAATTAATAGAATATGTATGATTTACTTTACTAACTGTTGTAACAAAATAGTATTTTGCATTGACCTGATCTATTGATTTAAGTTTATTAATTTGGATGTTTTTTTGAATTTAAGAATTGTGTACAACGTTTAATGCGGTGTATAAACGATGATTTTGATAATATAGGCATTCATCTAAATTTAAATTTATTAATGAACTACGAAAAAGCGATGAAACAATGTATCATATGACAATTGCAATAAATGTGTCTGTTTCAAACTGATATGAAATTTTACGAAAATAACAATTTTACACACGTGTTTAATTCTTTGTTTACCGTTTTCTTTAAAATATGAAAGTAAGCAAGGAAAACTCACCTAAGCCTCAACCAATAAGGATGACAATACCTTAATTTTTCTTAGCATTAGCGTTTTATCTTACACGTTTACAAGTTCCACGTGAAGAAAAGACAAATCGCATGTATATTTAAATTTTTTAAAAGATTCTAAAGCCTGTTTGACACGATCATATATACATAATTCTATATACAAATTTTATGTACATACTGATACAGGCAAATATGTTTAAGATTGATTTTATGTGTATAAAAATGAAACATGCTCTATTTTTATAGACATTAAATTTGTATTCCTGCCTTGGTAATTAATACTGTATGTGGAATTATGTGTATAATTATGTATGGTGTCAAACAGACTTAAACAATTGACATATCTTGTAGTATTCTAATTTACATCTTTTTATTCTTAATTGGATTCTTAATTTTTTGATTAATTTGTTAAATATTGATTTTTGGTTATGTTTTTATTGCCATTTTGGAACATATATTATAAAGACTTTATACAACATGCTACATACAAAAATTAAATATAACTGTAATGATTGCAACAAATGTTACATAAAGCAAACAAAACAAAAAATCGTCTAAAAAACCATCTATACGACCGCAAAATCAAAAAACCTGAAACAACTGTACATAAATACAGGCTACAATTTTGATATGTTGAACTCTACGATCTTAGATATTAATGTATTTTGATAAATGGTTAATAATAGAAATGATTTTTATTATTAAATACAACAATAATTTTATTACCAATGATAACAACTTAAGCAGCATTTACCAAGTGTTTGTTTACAAAATTTGATTGAGATTAATAAAATTAAAAAATAAAATCATTTAGAGCATGTTAATGTACTGTGTAGATGCCTTCTGTTTTCTACTTTTATAATTCTTACGCATTTTTAAAGTGAATAGTTGTTGTTTAATTGAATTTTACTTGTCTGACTTGTTAAAACCAACTGCTCTTTTTAGACCTGTTTTATATTAGTTTTTAATCTAAATAAGATAACTATAGTTAGACAGTATCAAACTCAATCTTTTCGAGGATGTATTGCTTAATAAAAACATACAAGCCTGGTAAAGTAATGCGCCCCATCGTTTCAGGTATCAACGCTCCTACATATCTTATAACAAAGTTTTTATCAAAAAGTTTAACATGTTGCAGTATCAACAGCCTCATTTTAGTGTGAAAAACTCCTACAAACTTATTGAAAAGATAAAAGACGTAAAGCTAATTTAAAATGAACTACTAATTTTGCTTGACGTCAGTTTTTTGTATCCAAGTGTCTCTACTAATATAACTTTAGAATATTTAAAAGTTATTGGAACGAAGTATGTAGAAAATTCTCGACACAGATAACAGAAATATATAAAGCGTATACAATAAGAACTGAAATCAGTCGGAATTTAAGAAGATTGTCGCTTTTAAATAAATCAGTAACGTGTGTGCTGAGATAATAGATAAAGTGCGAGTAAAAAATAAATATAACGGCGTATGAGAGTACGTGCTTTTAATGTAAACAAATACCGGTTTGGGTAAACGGAAGTTATTTGGGGACATTATTTTTCGAGTGAATAATATTAAATTAGTGTAAGTGTTTTTCATAAATATCGTTAGATTTAATTAGTCACGTGTTGTTCTAATCGTGTAAATATTTGTTTATAAATAAATTAATTTTAAAAATTGTTACAATATATTTTACAAAGCTAATTTTGACAACTACAAACAGAAAATTTCATAAAATTAACAAAGCTATACGGACCAGTCATATTTTCAAATTAACGGTAACATCTACCAACAAGAACATGGATAGACAATGAGCAACTACTTATTTCCATTTATAGCTAACTTTCATGAGTAAACTTAAAACAAATTTAAAACAAAACATATTAATTACTTCCCAAAAATTTGGCTGAGATATGTTGATGACATCTTTGCAGTTATCGATACAAATAATTGCAGTCCTCAAGAATTTGTTCAAATACTAAATTCAAAATTTGAGACTTTGCAGTTTACTCATGAAACGGAAACAAAAGCAAAATTACCATTTCTTGACACTTTCGTAACTAAAAAGTGCAACAAAATAGATATTGAATTTTATTGTAAAGACACCAACACTATGAGGGTTATTACTAATTATTCAAACCACACTATATAGCATAAATTAGCGTCTTTTTATTTTTTGGTTCATAGACTATTGAATTTTCCATTGTCAAGCCAACATTTTAAAGAAGAATTAAAGTATATTAATCAAATTGCAACGCAAAATGACTTTCCACAATCAACAATTAGGAATATAGACAGAAAGCAAAAACATAAACTTATTATTAAAAACGCAATTACATTGGCAAATATTGATGACAAGACAGAAATAATGTTTGTCAAATTACTAAAATATCCTGCATAGACAAAAGCCTAAAATTTTTTTTTAATAATTCGACTACACAGTTGTTACAACTACTGACAACAATTTATATAATCTTTTAGACAATCCAAAAGATCTTTTAGATATGTGCAATAAATCGGGAATATATAAAGTAATTGTAAAGATTGCAATCGAATTTATATAAGGCAAACCAAAAAGTCTTTTAACACCAATTTTAAAAATCACTTAGCTCATGGTAAATATAAATGAATAAGTAAATCTGGTGTTGACTTAAATATCTTTAAAAATAACCATAACGTTGATAACTTAGTTAAAAAAATAGACTCGTATGAAAGTTTCAAAATCTTTAAGAACAAAAACATAATCTTGAATAATGATGACTACGAACTGATGGGTTTTTTAAAATTATTTGACCTTATAGAACTAGGAACGCGTAACAAAGTGTTTCAAACGCAAAGTATAAATTAGTTTTACAGTTAAGTTTAGTGTCAGATAGATGATGATGATAATAACTTAGCTGTCGAAATACGTGTTCATGCTAATTTAATTATAATATGCAGATAGTGGATTTTTGTAATAATTTTTAGTAAGTACTTATTAATACTAAAACATCTTGTTAGACTACGCAGTTAAACTAAAATATTAACTAAACTTTTGCATTTTTTTAAATTTATATGTTTCTACAATTTTTTCTGCAAGAGAAAAACGTAACATTCACAAACATGCAAAAAATGGTAAATGTCTCTAGGCGCTTGTTTGTTATTTTTTAACGTATTCTGCTTTCCCTTAAAAAAATGGAACTTTTTTCTAAAAAAAACTGTCGCATGCAGGATTCGAACTTAAGATTATATGTATATGGAATTCACTTTAAAATGTAAATAAAATATCTAATAAACTGTTAATGTTAGTAAAAAATTTTATTTAAATAAATTGTTAGGAGGAATAAACGCTATAATTATAAGCAACTTTCGGCTTAGACCGCGTCGTAGTAAAACACCCAGACTTAGGCTTGGTCATAGTCTCTTCTTGAGAGCCAAAACAAGAAGTAGAACTTGGCCTTTGCCGTATTGTAGTTCGTGAACCCAAACAAACTGACGTTTTGCAAGACATTGCAGCTTGCATCTTCAGAGTGGTAAATGTCACTGACACTTACATTATATGTATATGGAATTCACTTTAAATTGTAAATAAAATATCTAATAAACTGTTAATGTTAGTAAAAAATTTTATTTAAATAAATTGTTAGGAGGAATCAACTCTGTGATTATAAGCGACTTTCGGCTTAGACCGCGTCGTAGTAAAAAACCCAGACTTAGGCTTGGTCATAGTCTCTTCTTGAGAGCCAAAACAAGAAGTAGAACTTGGCCTTTGCCGTATTGTCGTTCGTGAACCCAAACAAACTGACGTTTTGCAAGGCATTGCAGCTTGCATCTTCAGAGTGGTAAATGTCACTGACACTTACATTATATGTATATGGAATTCACTTTAAATTGTAAATAAAATATCTAATAAACTGTTAATGTTAGTAAAAAATTTTATTTAAATAAATTGTTAGGAGGAATCAACTCTATGATTATAAGCGACTTTCGACTTAGACCGCGTCGTAGTAAAACACCCAGACTTAGGCTTGGTCATAGTCTCTTCTTGAGAGCCAAAACAAGAAGTAGATCTTGGCCTTTGCCGTATTGTCGTTCGTGAACCTAAACAAACTGACGTTTCGCAAGACATTGCAGCTTGCATCTTCAGAGTGGTAAATGTCACTGACAGTCAGTGACATTTACCACTCTGAAGATGCACATGACGATGCAGAAGCGCCAGAAATCGTATATGTGCGGTCTCACAGAAAAAATTCTAAATTATCTCTATGAAATTAATGTTTTTTATATGTCTATATAATCATGTAACATTAAAATAAACAATGATCTTTCAAAAATTGTTTTAATCACTAAAGAAAGCAAAACGAACAAAATCCGTATTATTGATACGCAAAACGTATAAAATCTACATCTTGGAAACAAAATGAATAAAATTCATTAAGACTGTTTTTCAAAAAAAAATGATGCACGAAGCAGTCATCCTACCTGCAAAATAGAGAAGCACATTTATTGCAATAACTAGTATTTACCTAATTTTACTAGTTTCTTAAATCTGTAATATGAGTTATTAAGTTTTTAATTTAAATTAACTTTATAACTCATCTTGAAACTATATCAATTGTGTTTATGTGTATACTTGTAATTTATATAGTTTTAAATTTTATTATAATAATAGTAGTTCTAAAATACTTAATACAAGCATGTTTAACTTATAAAGAGTTTATATAGTGTTATAAGATAATGTTAGTTTAATAAAAAAAATATTTAGTTTTAAAATCAATTAAATTAAATTGAATATAGTACAAAATACGTAAAAAAGAGGTCATATACCTACATAAAAAATATAGTAAATTCTAAATTTAATTGAAAATTATATTTACTTAACAATATTAAGCGAGTGCAAAACAAGCAATGTATAAAAACGCCAATCTATGTGCAAACTATTTTTTTTTGTTGACATACCCGTCACTGGGGTTGATAGGATAGATGACGCTCAATTACTCAAAGGCGGAAAATATATTTTAAAGTCGACGTATCCGATATGCGTCAGTTGGTTGAATTCCGACAGTTCCAGGTGCCAATTCTGCATGAATTTCGCTTGATCAGCTATACACCTTCCCACGTCCTAATTTCCTTACTTGAATCAATCTAAAAAGTATTAATTTTAGAAGAGAAAAAACGTTGCAAATGATTTAATGTTTCTCAATAAATTGAATAAAACTTCCAGACGTAGTTTTAATAATAACAAATTTATACTATAATTTTATAGTTGTAAAAATGCTATTAAAAATTATCGTGAGGCTTTATTTTTTCGTAAAAGAATAAATTAACTTGGTTTATTAAATTGTGTTCAACGCAACATTAAAAATCTCGCTAAAATGAATATCTTCAGCAAAAATCTTTAGGATATAAAAACACTAAAGATTGAACATCAAAAGACCTTTTCTTTTTATAAACTTTTATCTATCTACAAAACTGCAAAACATTTACATACCGAAAGAAACCCTTTTACATTTCATTGTTTGTAAAAAGAGCTTTTAAGGGCGTTAATGCAAAAAAATGTATTTAAACATAAAAATAATTTGTAATGTAAACATCAGCACAAAAAAACACTTACAAAGTAATATTAACAAAATGAATTATAATAATTAGTTTATATAACTTTGCTTTTACGTGCTAACTTATTCTCATATACAAAACAAAAAATATAATTTTTTATTAGGTTAAATATTTTAAACTTAAAATATTTTGTAATTGCTTATAGAAATACTAATTATTGTTATAAAAAACCTATTTATAATTAGTACAGATTTATATAACATTTGACTTGATGTTAAAATACTTAATTAATCTGTTAGTAATTTTTTAACTGTTTATTGATAGCCGAAATTCTAACGCGTTAGATATATAAACATGTTTTTTCATAAAATTTTGATACCTATTTCAATAAGTACATGCCATTTTAATTACGCTTAGTAGCTTTAACTATGCAAATAAATGTAAGACTTATTGTTTTTTGACGACAATAACAATTGAATCGAAATAAGATGTATGTTTGTAACCGGTATATTATCGCTGCTTTATTGTCGAGTTCAAAAATCATATTCGTTTGCATTGCGAGTTATTACATTATGAACCTACGTTTAAAAATATAAAAATGGTAAATATGATGACATTTTTTAATATTAAGATTATTATTATTAATTATAGGTATGTACGTATGTCAATAAGTTATTTTTCATATAATTTCTATTTAATGTTTTTTATTTTTTACAATAGTCTGAATTAAGTAATGATAATTGACTTGCTAGCATAAGCTAAAGTTTGATTTTCTGGATGTCTTTAAAACTTTGTGTAATGTATTTGAAATTACAAGCATACATAGTTTTCAAAGTGTGCAACGCTTTGCTACTTTAAACTTTGACTTTTTTGAATCCAAGTTGTTAAAACGAAAGTTTTAATCTAATAACAAAGTTGATTTTTATAGAAAGTAACGCGTACATAAATATAACGCGTTAGAAGGTAAGGTAATTATAGATATTCTAAACAAATATTAATAACTGTAAATAAAAATTTATGAATTACATATATAAAAATAATGTGTTTATCACATTTACAATTGAAAATATAATTTTTGCTACTTGGTGATTCTCGCACAACATAAAAATCATTAATCATACAAATACAATAAAATAACGCTGGCTCTTTTCCAAATTGATTCCGCATATATGTACCGTACATGTACTGCACCACACAGTTATTTGTTAGTAATGGTTGATTTCTCACGTACACTTTAGAAATGCTTGATATGCTGTTCACACACTAGCGATACGTTTGTGAGATGAAGTTCAGATTTTACTTCCATCGTTGCGTTATTCCTAAATTACTAAAAATTATGTTATATAATTCCATAATTAACAATAAAGTTAATCTGTACCAGATCTAAATAAAGCATAAGGAATATTTTAAAAAGTATTTTTAAACTTTCTAATTATACATTTTTTACTGAAAAAGTAGGTTGTAACTAAGGTAAATTAAAAAAAAGTCAGTGCTGTAAAAATACGAAAAAAATTTATAAAGAAAAGACAGCACGTTACTTTAAGTTTACACATGAGAAATTGGCGAAAGTTCAATTTTATTCTTTGTAGAATTTCGCAAAAATGTACAAAAGTAAATCATTCAAATGTATACTTTTTATTGCATGACAGAATATTTATTTTACATTTATTTAATTTCTTGGTTTGTAAAATTAAACATTATGTTTTGGTTTTTTAAACAATTCAATGAAAAAATAATTAAAATAAATATATTAGATTTAACAATGTATTATAACACAATAAAAATTTTAATTTTTGGTAGTATATTAATTTGCCGTTATAGCTTAGATTTACCTAAACAAACGTTTAAGTATTTTATAGAAAATTTTTCATTGTTAAAATTTTAATGCAATCAAAATTATCTAAGATTTACAAATTTACTATGGACATAAATAATTTTTATTTTTTTCAACATTTATGTAGCAAATAAAAAAGAAATCTAATACACATCTTGGAGTATCTGTACCTCACAGCCATACGGTATTAACTCCACATTTTTGCCAATCATTTTTTTTTGTATGCTTCTTATTTAATTTTTCCCGCTTTTACCAATGATGTACAGTATTAACTTGTATTTCCCACGATTTCAATATTACGTAGCCATAAACTGAATTAAGAATTGAGCCAGACTGTATTAAGAGCACTTAAAGGCTTTTGGTTTTAGTATAGTCCTATGCCTATTGGTATTAAGCAATCATAATACCGTTTGGTCCGGTGTTGAGATTGGTATTAAGTCCGTAAACATATGACTTAATACTAAACCATGTGCCTACGTTTTGTAAAAGTACGTTAAGTTTGTTATATAAGAAAGTTGGCTATTTGTGTAAAATGAGATTGACAAGAATAGAAAAGTTGCTAGCTTTAGCAGTAATCAAGGGTTAAAACTCGTCTGGGACACAACCTAAACCGATGTGTCTAACGTGGATTTGGGTAAATACAATATTAATTAGTTAAAATTACTATTTGTAATTACTATATTTTAAATAGAACTCTCTTCGGTCCAGATTAAAATTCAAGAAAACAAAGTTTTCTCACTCATTACTTATGCATTTGATTTTGGTAGAATTAGGTAAATTATAGTTATTAGTACAGTATCTAATTACTCATTTCAATTTTCTTTGCCATTGAAAACTTCAGTTCCGGTTGAATATGACCACTCGTTTGACATCAATAATGATAATCAAGAAAATTGAATTAAAGTGAAAATTGATTGTTGATGATAATACCAACAATGACCGTAAAGATCAGTCTGTTGAGAAAACTTTACTTAATATCAATTAAAAAAATTAAGGCAAACAAGAAACATTTTAATTACCCATTGTAACGGATGGTGTGATTATAGGACAACTTTTTTCTAAATTAATTAGCTTAGAATTAATATCTACAATGAATTTCACCGACAATAAAATTACGAATGACAATGATGAATATGATTCAAATTATGCGCCGTATGAGAATAACTTTGACTGAGACAATAGGTATTCTAAGACAGATGACCAAGAAATTCAATACAGAATGCAGAAAACATAGACTTAGAAATTGAAGGAGGCACCCATACACCAGTTGTAAAGATAGTAAAAACAAGAAAAGACTTAACGCAGTAAAAAAAATTATATCAAAAGAGATAAAAAATTCGGTTTAGGATATATTGCAAACACAGGTAAAATGATGAAAAGTAAATAAATTCGACTAACTTGTACAAATAAGATATGCAGAAAAAAATAATCTGAAAAAATATCTAAGTTTGAAATTCTAACAATTCTAATGATCACAAACAACAGCTTATACTTTTTTGTATTAAAGAAATACCGGTAGAACGCACACAAACCAGAACTAGTTCACTTTTAGGCAAAAGAAAGATAAACATAAAGCATTTTTTCACCATCAAGGGTACAAGCATTGATGTTTGTCAAACATTTTCTCAATACGCGTTGTACTAGTACTCGAAAAATGACAAGCAGGTGGTATTTCCAAAGTAGATTAAAGTAGCAAGATGAACCGGCCAATAAAATATCTAATGACACAAAAAATTCTATTCAAGAACACAATTAAGCAATTTCCTTGTGTAAAATCACACTATTCAAGAAACAAGACACAACGAAAATTCTTAGGAAACCATCTCAATCTCTCTCGCATGTACTACTTGTTTTATAAAGAATGTGAACAAGAAAGTATGTTTCAATATGATATTTCCAAGGAATGGTTCTACACAGATATATTTAACAGTAAATTTAACTTATCATTTAAACTGTCATTAAACAATACATGTGATTTATCCGACAAGTAAACTATCAAATTAAAGAATATTAATCCTCCAGAAGAACGGTCTAATAACAAGTGATATATGACAAACATTTGCTTGATGCTCAAAATAGATACAAACTGAAAAGTGTACAGAAGAGTCACGGGAAAAATCAAATGTGAAAGTTGTTATGGTAGACCAATACTATTGCTTTATAATACTCAAAGCTTTGGTATTTTAATTATACAGTTTATGACGCTACATCAAAAAAATCGGAATGTTGTATGTGGGATAATTTCCTTGCCAGTTGTGGAGGAAACAAAATGCCATCCTGAATTCTCAGATATATCCTCAGTTTAAATAACTCTATAAAGAAAGTTATTATTTGGAGTTACAATTGCTCTTCTCAGAATCGAAATATTGTTATAAATATGTGTTATTTTTATGCTTTCCATTTGAAACCGTCATTACAAATAATAACACATAGGTATCTTCTAAGAGGAGACACTCATATAGAGGTTAATGCTGTACACTCATACATTGAGAAAGAAATGAAGAAATTAGCCCAACTGTGTAGCTCCAAATCAAATCTTTAGGTAAAGACAAATGGAACAAGAGGATTTTGCCACTCTCTTTTTTTCCAACAGAATCAAAAACAAGAAGGACAAATTTCCTTATATCTAAAGTTGTGTGCAATTTCAAAGTTCATCCTCACAAGTCCTGTATTTCACAACTGATTTTAGAGATTCCAAGAGATAAATTTTAACTAAAAAAGATGCATAAATGAAAGCGGTCTTCTAGATTTACAACTACTAAAGGTAACTCTTCATTCAATTAGTACAAAAAAAATACAATTATTGCAAAAATTATTTAAGTGGGTGCTCAAGAGGTTTCACGAGTTTTTTAAAAATAGTAATGACGATTCAATTGATCGATAATTAATTCTGTAGAGATAAGACTATTTGTATTAATAAAATATTATCTGCCTTCTTCAAAAGTTTATTGTTTTTATTATTTTATTAGATGATAGTATTAAGTATTAATAATATTCGAGAACTATTTGAATTTAAGTTTTCATACTAATTTATATTACAAAATTAATTTTGTCAGAGGCCAACGATATTAATTTCAAATTTATCATTAATTTTTGCTAAAGTCATTATACAAATTAAATGTGTTGTCTTAGATAAACATAAATATTTATTTCTACCTATGTCAAAAAAGTTAATTCACTATATGTGGTTTGAAAATTACGAAACTTTTTTCCATCTTTAATACTGTACTGAGCGAGTATTTGGAAATTTTCCAGGTTCCGTTGCCGGTTAGTGCGCACAAGCCTTTAAAAGCAATTATTTTCGCTAACACATAATTTTTGTCCAAAAAAATACTGCAATCTATTTTTTACAATATTCTAAGAATGAAAAACTAATTGTTTACAGTCATTGGATATCACAATGCAATAATGCAAAAATTCGTTTTCTCAAATTGAGGACGTTGGTGCAAAAAGGGGATAAGTCAACATTTTACCAAAATTGAGTTATGTATGCTGTTTGAGTATAATGCAAATTGGCTATCGTTTGGTGCAATAATAAAGCAAATCGGACGATTAATAACAAACTTGAAACTACTTTTGACATATCCCATAACGCGTCTTTGATGCAAGAAGGGGATAAGTCAACAAAACTTATCCCGTTCTTGCGCCAATCTATGTTGCCTATTACCGACGAGATCGCCAACAAGTCGCAGCTTGCTTCCGTACTACTGCTGAACATTATTGAAGTCAGTAATTTAGTTCCTTTTGTACGCATAGGTTGTGTCGTGATTTAATTTGTTCTCTCGCCGGCTTTTATAAAATGTCGGGGCAAAAATCTGAGCCGTTTCAAGATTCAGGAAGTGAATATGAAGTGAACTCAAACGAAAGTGATACTTCAGTGAGCACGAATACATCTAGTAAAGACGAAGAAAAAAAGGATGCCAGCAGTAAATGCAGCGGAAGAAAGAAAAGGAGACAATTTTAAAAGTGGAAAAGAAACATTGCAAAAACTAAACGTGCAAGAGGTGAAGAATATATAGGATCTAGAGGGCAAAGAGTTCCTGCTAGAAAACAGAATAGTAGTTGTGGTTGCAAGAAAACATGTTCTTTAAACATAACAACAGCAGACCGCAAGAATATATTTACTTCATTTAATAAAATAGGCGAGAAAGAAAAACAAGACTCGTACTTAGCCAGTTCAGTGACTGTTTCAACTAAACGCCAGTCTCGTCCCCGTCACGAAAACCCAAAGTTACGCCAATTTACGTTTAAACATAAGGTAAATAAAGTATGATATACTTGTACATTTGTAATAAAACCTCATTTTGTTCCAGATCAAATTACCCGACTCTGAACAAAGAGTCTGTAAAATGGCTATATGTAATCTGCATGGAATTGGAAAGAAGCGGCTGGAACGTATTTGTACACACTTAACTGCAAATATTACACCTCCAAGAGATTTGCGCAGAAAACATTCTAAAGGCCAAACGCACTTCCTGAAAATATAGTTCAGCAAGTAAGTGATCACATCAGATCATTTCCACACAGAGTGTCCCATTATAGCCGCAAAAAATCTGAGAGGTGTTATCTATCTGCAGATTTGAATATAAAGTTAATGCATTCACTGTATCTTAAAAAGTATGATGGCCTATGCTTTGACCGTATTCAAAGAGGTGAAAAAATTAAGCTTCTTGTGTCCTATGACTATTACTACAGATATTTTAAGGAAAAATTCAATTATAGTTTTGGCAGAGCTAGATCGGATACCTGTAAAAAATGTGATTTCCTAGAAAACAAGATGAAATCTACATTAGACGAAGAAGAAAAAAAAGTAATAAAGACAAAGAAGGAACTCAATTAAAAAAAATCTGAATGTTTTTATAAAGATTTAAAAGAGCGTTGAGAGGAAGCAAAAGAAAATAGAGAAATTGAAGTACTTTGCATCGATTTTCAACAGAATTTGCCCTTACCAAAAGTACCTTCTACAGATGCATTCTACTTAAGACAGTTGTGGATGTACAATTTTTGCGTACACTCAGGGAAATATCAACTTTCTCATTTTTATATGTATGCAGAAACTATAGCAAAAAAGGGAGCTAATGAAGTCATAAGTTTCCTACAGCATTACATAACGAACATTTTGGATAAGAACATAAAGAATTTGTATTTATTCTCTGATAACTGTTGCGCACAAAATAAGAACAACACTATTGTCCGGTATCTTGCTGCGTTGTGTAAAACAAGAAGATTTGACTTTATAGTGCATCGTTTTCCAGAACCCGGTCATAGCTTCTTACCGTGCGACAGGTCATTTGGGATAATTGAAAAGAAAAACCGTGTTGTTGAAAGAATTTTTTTACCACAAGAGTATAAAAACTTGGTAAAATCCTGTTCAAGAAAATTTTCAGTAGATGTTTTTCAGGAAATGATTCTAAATTACGTCACCAGTGTAAAATCGTTTTCTCTAACAATGCCAAAAAATATCGATAAACAGAAATTTTCCATTAGTTCATACCGAATTTTTTGTTACTCTAAATATTCCTAAGATATAAAATGTTCTGTTTCTGCAAGTGGATCTTTGTTTTTAAAGTTTACGTTACTAAAATTTAATCAACCAATTACTTTTGATGTAATTAAAGTTTGTTACGTTGCTCCATTGCCATTGAAAGATGTCAAATACAAAAATGTGATGCTACTGGCTTCTGAATACGTCGCAAAAGCAAACATGTCTTTTTATAATGCTCTTAGAAGTTCTAATCAACCTCCGGAAGTTTCTTTATCAACCACAGAAGAAAGTGACATTAGTTCCGAATGACTTATGTACAACGTATTTTCGAGTTATATGACTTGATTTTAATTTTTTTTGTTGTTCATGACGTTTACTTAACTGTTATTCAATAAAAAAATGTTTAAAAAAATGTGAATTTTATTTTTAATTTGGCTTTTCTAAAGAATTTACATAATCTGACTTATCCCCTTTTTGCGCCAACGTCTTCAATTGTGTATGCAATGTCAACTCTGATAAAGGTCACTACTCAAAACATAAAATTTGTGGCACTGATGCGAACTGTAATTTTAGTTTTTGTTTGTTTTGTTTAGTACTACACAACTGAAGTTTAAATTAATTCTGTTATTTATTAAAAATATTATACATAATATCACAATGAATGTATCATTAATTCTAATAATGCATGTTTTATTTATAAAAAAAAAATATTTATTTTATGTTTTGTGTTTAATAATAAACACTACGTTTTGTTTTAGCGAATTATCGGAATAATAAATCTAGTTTGGGTGTATACTTTATTAATAATACAACTTATCGCGGCGCTTAACAGTTTCTGCGTTAAAAAAACGGCGCATCTGGTGCCAAAAGGGATTTCCTCACAAACGTGCCGGAAAACGCCGACCTAACTGTCTTATTTTGCAACACTTACGGTACAGAATATTAATTTATGTAATGAGCGTTGAAAGCAAGACATAACATAACGAACGTTAACGCGACGCGAGGCCGTACAGCCAAAGGTTGCATGTGAGTAAGTTATGCTATGAAACTTTTGATAAGAGTAACGTACATGATTTTTGTGTTGCTTTTTGTGAAATTACATTTTTTCTAAACAAAAAAAAATTGAAATCACCAGAAATAAAATGTACTAAATCTGTCAACATTAACATTGTTTTTTTCAATTTTATCTAAATTTTAAGATTTTTTAAATGATTTTTTTACCTGTCGCCTTATCGCTCTAATACAATAATTGGTTTTGAACAGTTTGTTTTACGTAAATCTCTATTTTTCGTTTTGCTACTCTAGAGTTTTTTTGCCCATTACATAACTGCATTAACGAACGAATATTTTCGATATATTTTTACAGTTGTCTAGGCATTGATGCTACAAGAACACTAATTGTCTCCTAAGCAGTTTCAATGGCGGCAATTAATTATTTGCGGTCTGTGGCTATGAAATTGGTCCCTTGTTGTTCCCAGATGATACAAGCAATTTGACCATTATATTAAAGGGCTTTTTTCTAGCCACGGTATCACGTTCAAGTTATTTTACTGTACTTAGTTATTCACCAACCTGGATGTAAAAAGATCATTATCCGTAAAGAATAAACATAATTAATAATAACAGTTGAAACGAATATAATGATTACTCACGCGTTTTTCTTTTAAATTATTACGTTTTTTGCATTTTGTCTTTCTTACTAGTTTTCTAATTTATTGTATTCGGTTATAAAAAATAACAATTTTTATTTTTTTACGGTATATTTAGACAAACTATTTTTTTAAAATTCATAATACAGAAAATCTCTTGCTTTAAACGCATTTCTTTATTTTAAAACAAAGTACTACACTGAAACTTTATTTGCATTTTTTTTAATTTGGTTGTTTGACAATATAAAGTTTATTTAGATGATTTTACTGTTATTAGGTGTATTTAAAATGTTTTTTTAATTGTTGAATCGTGTCGTCTGTAATTTTTTTGTGTGTTTTACTGATTTTAATTTACATAAAACTAAGTGTTCAAAGTCAATTATTATATTGGAACACGTATGCGACAGATGAGAAAATTATTTAAAAAAACTTGAAATTGAGTTAAAATTTAAAATTTTACGTAATGTTAAATTTGACCGATTTAGATATAAATATACAAATGTAGATACATTATACTTCTGGTGATTTCAAATTTTAAGGTGTCCCGTTTTTTTGTTTAGTTGAGTGTATGTGAAAGGTTTGATTTGTTTTCTAATAATATATGTACATAATTAAGTGAGGCAGAGTTGAGGGAAGACACAGTGAAAGATGACACTAACGACGAAAATATAAATAATGGTTCTAATAATAAAGATGCAAATCTTGTAAAGTTTAAGTGACGTCTTAAGTATATCAGTTACTACAGTTTTGTGGTAAATGAGGCTTACAGAAGGATATTACATATGGTAACAATATTGAGCCTCTAGATGTTTACAAAACAATAATTAACAAAGAAGTCAAAAACTTGATGCTTGTGGAAATAGGTATGCAGCTCAACTGCTAGTCACAAAAAATTGTTTTGAGTTTTACGTGTTTTCCGATGGTTTTTTAGTGAAACAAGTTTTGCTTAAAATATGTAATTTCACTATTACTTTAAGAGTGTTTTTAGTTATAGGTATTCTACATTTTTTTTCTATAAAAAGCTATTAAAAAATTGATGTAATATAATGTATATATTACTTTTCTCTTGTCGTTTTCCAACGAATTACAACAGAGTCGTTTTAATGCTAAGATACTGGCATTTTGCAAACACTGAAGAACAAGACGGGACTAGAACTTACAAAAGAAAACTTTTGTTTGATATGTTAATGAACATGACGAAAGAGTTATACAAACTTGAGAACATTGTAGTTAACAAAACAATAATACCGAAGTAGACTTTTTGTTCGCCTGTGCAACCCTTCAAAAACAATCAGGTATGGAATCAAATTATGCAGTATGCACACCTGAGAAATTTACATATAATATAAGTATATATAATAAAAAGAGTAAAAAGAGACTTAGATTTGCTATTATCAACAGATGTTCACCTAACAAAAGCTCTTCTTGAAGAAGACTGACTAATAATAACTGATAACTACTATACAAGCCTTGACATGTTTTTTTGATTTTATACAATAAAAAAATAAATTTGTTAGGTACTATTAAAAATTACAGAAAAGATTTGGATAAACATGTTGTTAATACCAACCTGTGAAAAGGAGAAATATGTAGTTAGCAACAAGAATACGTGATTTTTCTAAAGTAGAATGACAAACAAGACGTTCAATGCTTTGTACTTGCTGTGGAGATAAAATGGTATCCAGCACCACAGTAATCAACTGTCACATTATTTTTAAGTTTTTTACTGCTAAAAATCTTACGCTACTTTATTATACATAGCCACTTGTAAAAGATCTCTTAAATCTCAACAACTCTAACAAAGCGATGTAGCGGCTCCACCAAAGAAGCCTAAGATATCTATTCACAAATTACAAATAAGAGATGACAAAGATGCCCCTTAACAAAAATCAATGCAAATGCAAAACCTAAACATACTGCTCCATACTCAATGCACACTGACTACTTTGTTATAAGTCTCACTATTTGCAAAGAAACATTCTTTACTTCTAAGAATAATTTTACAACAATGACATTTTAAACTAATTTTTAAGTATTCCCAAAATTAAAAAAAGTTTTAAATGCGATAAAATTATCAAGTAGTTGATAAAGATTTTTAACCGTTTGTCTGAGCATTTACGAACAAAAATACGTAAATATTACATGTTGATTTGCAGAGAAAAAATGGAAACATCGATTTTATTAATAAATTGTACCTAAATAAGTAAAAAAAAACACACGCAACAAATTAATTATTTGTTTTGTAGTATTGTGTAATAAAATGACATTTTATAATTTTTATAAAATAATAGATTAAATTAAAATTTTATTAAAATTATTTTACTGCAAACAGTTGTTGAAGTTCAATTTTATATAAAAAAAATTAATAATTTAAATTTTCATTTTTTTTTGACAGAAAACTGATATGATTTATCTAGATTTATTTTTTTATAGTTTGATATTTTATACGCTGTAAATAACGAATCTCAAACAGTTCGCTGTATAAAAGAAGGTTTTGAGAAGCAAAAAGAATAGAATTGAAAACATGTTATATGAATTATGTTGTGTCATTTTATTTTTTACATGAATGTATAAAAAACGAAAAAATGGTTGTCAACAATGGCAGATAAAAGTTTATTTGTTGTTTAAATAAATAACTGTATTTGTAGTTCCATTGTTAAAGTTTAAATTAAAAATTTTGATCTACGTTTTGACAAAAGCACTACATTCGAAGCAATTTAGAATAAAAATAAGTAAACTATAAATGTTAGTAAATAGTAGTGACAAGGTTTTATCTATTTGTGATGTTTAAAATAGGGACAAAATTAAACGTTGTTCGAAAACCTAAAGATAAAAGATGCGTCAGACGTTAACTACCTTTAAATTTTATGCATTCTGAAGAAAATTGCTATTATGTATTGTAATACCTTTATTAACACTTCAACAAGTCTTGATAAAACTTCTAAAGTTTTCCGATTGGTTGTTATCAATTTTAAGCTAACGGCACTTACAAGAACTTTAATTAACTTTAATTACTACAAAAAAATCGATCAAACATTTTATAACTCCAATGCTTTTCTTTGCGTTGTAATGGTACCTATATTAATAACTTGGGCAATAAATTTATCGCAACCTGGTCTACATTAAAGTTTAAAATTTATTTTTACGATAATAATTTAGAAAGTGTTGAATAAATTAATTAAGTAAAGATAAATAGTAGAACGGAAAGAGTAAACGGACTCATCTCAATAAATTGCAGAAGCTACGCTAGTCCTCCGGTTAGTTTATTTTCGGTAAACTTTCTAAAATACATCATTTTACCCTAAAAACGATTTCAAATCTGATACTGTTCAAGTAAATAAGAGTTATGTATATTGCTATATAAATTTTCGTATAAGCGAGCTAAAGTAAAGGATTCACTTCGAGCGTACACATACACACACAACGTATATAAAGATTTACACACATACATATACACTAGCTCAAAGAGATCAGGGTCAAAGACAACAATAGACAATTTCCCGACTGCAGAAGGGGTCGTTTTGATTTTCTTTTTCTCAAGCGACCGTGTCTCGTATTACGTTGTTTGAATTTACAATGATTTGATCTCTATGACTCCTGTGGCCACAATGCGTTGTTCTCTGTTGTCTTTAATTTGACTCTCTCGCAACTCACAAAAGACGCCAAGCTTTAGAAATATAAGACTATTTGTATGCAGTACGCATGCAATCGGAAGCACAACCTGCAACATCGACACAGAAAACAATAAAACTTCAGAAAGTTTTATGATTTTTTAATGATATCTTTTATTATCTAATAGAATGACGAGGTCACACGAACTGTATAAACGCTTTTATGTAATTAACTAATCCTCTAAAGAAACATTTAAAATAATTATATTTATAAAAACTGGGAAACAATTTGAACTACTTTTTATAATAATTAATCTACTTACAACTTTACATTTTTAAACAAAGTTTATTTGTGTTTATTTAGTTAATGCGTATATTCTGTAGCTAATGTAATGCAATAAGTAGGTACTTTTTAACAAAAACATAAATAATTGCTATATTATTATATTTATACTATATTTATTATAAAAAATTTTGCTTAATGTTAGAAATTTTTAATAAAATATAATTGTTCTTCAGACTTATAAAAATTATTTATTGTTCTTATAGTTAATATATTTCAAGCGCTTGTGGATTAGAAAACGACCTCAAATTTTGATGAAGTTAAGTAATAATCAGTTTTATTTATTTACATAATGTACGTTTTCAAATTATAACATTTAGGTTTTACACAAAAATACAAATTATTTAACTGTTTTTAAAATTTATCAAAAAGTATTTTTAAAATATAGCACATACCGTTTGTGTGTTGCAAATCTTAAGTCTATGAGTAAGCTCGCGTGTCATAACAGATCCTGAATTAATAATACAAACAATTATCCTACTTATCAGTACAAATAAATATAAATAAAACAGTTGAAATTAAATTAGTTTAATGCAATGTCTAAAACAAAAATTATATATGTCTTGTAAAACAAAAATTTGTTACCGACAAAATTATTAATATAATATAAATTTGTACGACTTTTTGCTGCTTTTTGAATCTTTTAGTT
This sequence comes from Aquatica leii, assembly GCA_035610365.1. Lineage (NCBI taxonomy): Eukaryota > Metazoa > Arthropoda > Insecta > Coleoptera > Lampyridae > Aquatica > Aquatica leii. Next base: position 50,392,319 of record CM069433.1, on the reverse strand, counting down.
TAGAGGTAAAAACCAGAACCGGACCAGATGGTTTATTTCCAATGCAATCTAAATTTTCTAATTTTAGCAAATTTGGCAAAAGTGAGCTCACCCGCTGCTACATTATTTTCTTTTATTTATAAAAAATCAAAAATGTTATTTTTAGAAATCTTCAAATGGCACACTGATTAGTTAGTTCTAAAGTAACTTTATGACATGACATTGATAACGTTACTATACTTTATTGTTGTTTTTATGTTTTTACAATTTATTTATGTTTTTGTTAACAATTTTATTCTTTCTATGAAACTGATTATTAATTTTGTTTAGTACACCGTAGTGTATTTTCTGAAATCTGCACTTAAAACGGAATATAATTTTTTACAAAAACTAAAATTCGTGTTCATCTATTTTTTCACCTTACTAATTTATGTTGTGTATTCAGTCTTGCTTCTTTGATGGTTTCTACGTTCTCATTGCGGTTTTTCATTTGTTTTGTATATATTACATAGTCTATTAGCTGTAAATAGCTATGGAAGTGGTAAACGTTATAAGTCAGTTTTACAGCCGCGCATTTCAAAATAGTTTTGAATGAGTTTAACCCCAATGTTCTTTATGTTGTGGTTTTATCCCGCAGTTTATTTCAAACTGTTTTGAAATATGCGGGTGTAAAATCGACTTACAACCCACATAACACAAAAAGGTCCATTACATATGCAATGAATGTGATGTTCATGGATTATGGAGGTTTAATGTACATCCACAATAAACATTATGGATCTCATATGGAGTAACAATGGATGTGACATTTCGTCAAATATGACTTCCACTGTATATCCACGGTACCTCCATTTCTATTCCAGAAGGTATAGATTATGGAGTTGCAATGGACGTGTTATTTCATCAGATATAACCTCTATTGCATATCCACTGTCTTCCAAATATACTCTTGTATGTAGATTAAAATATTTATTTTAGATATTGGTACTTAGGTTAAAATAAACTAAAAAAAAATATTGTATTTACTGTTTACTTTTTGATTATAAAATATATATAGAAATATAAAAATAATGTCAGTGTCTGTCTTGAAGTTTCTCTAAATTGATCGTTTCCTGAAAAAAATAAAAAATGTACAATAACTATTCTAGAAAGCAATTGTATAATCACAAAGGGCGCTCACAGTAAAAATAATTCATAAACTTTAATACCTCTATAGTAGTTTGTATATAAATGTTTATATCACTAACGAAAAACGCTAAATCACTAACCTTGCGAACTACCATAATGTGATCACAATGCTTTATGGGTAAGAAATGGCGGCGTTGCCGATAATATTCAAATTTCCTATATAATCATGAATTGAAACTTGTCTGTAATGTTAGTGATATAAAGATAGTTAATTCAGATGAAAAAATGTGATTCATCACACATTCATAAACTGTTTTCCGAGTCTTCGCAAACCTTTACAGGTCCTTGGTGGGTCTTCTGCTGACCTCTCGTTTCACAATTCTTACTCGGATTATGTGGTTTAAAAGATCCATGTAAATACATTTTAATGTATATACGTTCATGGATGTGCACGTATGTATATACTGTGGAGCTGTAATGTACATTACTTGATGGATATTCATCAATGTATGTCGAATGGATAAGTATGTATGTTTATTGTATCTCGTGTACTATGTGGGAACGTTTTCCACTTTTATAGCTATTTACAGTTATTGTTCATACATAGTACTTTATAATATGAGATGGCTCTGCTATCAATTGTTTGTTGTTTGTTTTGAAAGTGTATTGTATCTCTTGTTCATAAAACGCGTTTCCTATTTTTAACTCGTTCTCGATGCTGAACTGAAGGAATTTGTCCCCATTTGTATTTCTTTTCTATTCATTGTAAAGTTCTATTTTTTAATCATTTTTCTTAATTATTTTATACTTTGGCATTATAGTCTCTTAATAATAGTTTTTGTTTGGTTTTCTATACTTGTCTAGAGTATCTTGTAACTCGTCGTAGTAACTTTTCATTATCTTTTTTTCTGTACTTTGTACTGGAGCATATATTTGTATTATACCTAGTTTTGTTTCTAAATCTATTTTTATTGCTCTCGTTCTTGACCTCACTTGGTTCCCTTTTGTTACTCTTTTGTTTATTTCTTTTGATATTATTATTCACACTCCTTCTTTAGATTTCGTTTTTTTTGTATTTCCTAAATAGTATAATATGTACCCATCTTTTAATTGTTTGCGTCTTTGACCTTGTTTTTTTGTTTTGCTTATTCCTAAAATCTACTTGTTTTTCTTTAAATTTATCTACTAGTTTTTCCTCTTTTTCATTTATGGTTGTTATGTCGTATGTTGCTACTGTTATTTGATTTGTCTTAAAGTTTTTTTCTATTTTACTCTATGTTTTAATTCTTCTTCTTTGTGTATATGTGCTTTTTGTATTATTTTTGTTATCGTGTCCATTGGCTTTATAACTTTTATCTGTTCTAACGGAATCAAGTTTATTTGGTTCTTTTCTCCTTACTGTCACTGTTCTTAAATTACTTCTTGTTTTTTCTATAATCTTGTCCATATTCATTACCGATGTCATCTTTTTTCTTATTCAGTTTTTGGATCGTGATGTATTGGGTCTTGTTTTTTTCGAGTATTTGTGTTGTAAGTTTGAGTCTAGATTTTCATTTTTTGCGATTTTTGTACTGTTTCTGATTCTTTCTAATTTTTTTGTTGTTTCTTATCTTGTGCTTCTATCTTCTTTTTTGTTTCTTGTGAGGATGGTTGGCTGAAAGTTTTCTATGCTTCTTATTTTTTCCTCTGTTTTTGCTTTTATTTTTGTTTTTTCTATCCGTACATCTTGTAAAGTATATTTTTTCCGTTTATTTTAATTTATTTTCTTTTATGTATGCTAGTTCTTCTTTCTTCCTCATCTCTGTCATCTTACAAGTGTTTTTTTGTTTGTTTGTTCTTTTTTTGTTAATGCTTTAGCAAATTATTAAAACTTCTTAGCATTGTTTACTATTGTTCTCTTTTTATTCATTAATACTAGTTTTATCAAAATTGATCTATTTTTGCCTTTTTCGAATCTTCCTAGTTTTCGTATTTTCTGTATTTGTGTTTCCATGTTAATAGCAACTTCTATTTCTCTCAGTCTTTGTCTAATTCTTTCTTTTGTCTTCAACTCAAGTTGTTTTTCTGCTTCTTGAACTCCGTAGATTACCATTTTCCTTCTTTCTATTTTCTTTATTAGTATTTCTATCCTTTACATTGTTGAGTTGTCCTCCTTTAATTCCATTTTAATCTTTGTGATTTTTTTAATTTCTTTTTGGATGTCATCTATTTAAGTTTTTTAATGATAATTGTACAACAGTTTAGTTATAAATATCATATTGTACTAAAATATATAAAAAAACAACAAGAAATATGCAAAAATTTTTTTTAATGTAAACTAAAAATTTTAAATAAAACTGTACCCCAGAAAGCATGTAAACTTACAGCAAGTTTGCTTTTAGCTTGCTTTTTCTTTGTCAAGTTTACAAATCTTGCTGCAAGTTTACAGCATCATTGGTAATATTGACAACACGCGTGAGAAATTAAAATAGTTTGCTGCAAACTTGCACTAAACTCTCTTTCTCTTTTGTAAATTTGCAGTACGCCGACGTAAACCCATAAACACTGGTGCATGACTCGCCATTTTTCTGTTAGTCATTTACATTGTGTTTCTATTCTACCACGTTATTAGTTAATATTCGTGCACTTATTGGTTTGTATACTTTATACTTATTCGATTAAAATTTTTAAATAATTTGCGAACGCTAGTAACCGAATTTGAGACTGTAATAAAAAATACAGTGACGGAATAAAGAAAGTATAATAAAAAGTAAAAATAATAATTTGACCACGGCAAGCAATCGTAAGCACAGACCTCTGGGTATGGGTTTGAATGGAAATAATTACAAAGATGTGAACTCCTTAAATTTATTAATTATAACTTAATATACTATTTACATCAAAGAACAATATTTGAATTAAACATATTAGAAATAAAACAGGATTTAAAATAAAATATTAGGGCGCCAACCACCTATTGGTGATGAATACAAAGCGTAAAATCTTATATCTAATTATTAATTATTGATATTAAATGCAAATGTCGTAAACGTTTGATTTGTTATGAGTGAAAAGTTTTAATAACACAATTTAATTATTTGAAGATAAAATGCAGTATCTTAATTTTAGTTGACTCACCATGTTCAATATAACGTTATCGGATATCTTCTATTTTTAGCACATACTTGCTTGACGTGATAAGATTCTTCAACAGGAATATAACCAAAGCATAATAAACTTCAATAACTGATAATCCATTAATTAAACGACAAATCCAAAAATGAAAGATCCAGTTAGAAACGAAATACCAGAAAATAAAAAGATCCAATAAAAAGAAAGACCCTAAATATAAATAATTAGAATGGTTTTTTAAATGACATGATGTACTCACGCTGCGTAGCAACGGCCTTCAAAATAAATTCCTTTGTCGTAACTATTGCGCAACATTGCGAAGTCACTAAAAATGTTGAATTCAATAGAAAAATTATATCAAAATAAAGGTAAACTCACCAATAATTAGATGGAATAAATAAAAATTAAATTACATGGGTTTTTACGCCATAATCAAGAAAATGTGACTTCCCCGTATCATTACGACACGCACGCCAAGATTGTTCAAACGGAAATGCCAGTTTTTAAGCTACAACTCAGGTAGATTTAAAACAACGCGACGTTGCTACTGTTGCCAAACTGAATAAATTTACGTGCAATATTAGTTGCAAAAAATAAATGAATGTAAAATTGAATTTTAATGTAATGAATTCAAACGGGACGTTACAAGACCATTAATGTATGTTGTGTATTGTGTAATATTAATATTTTAATTATTTAAAGTTTTGCATGCTTTTAGCTAATTTAACATTACCATCAAATCAGCAATTAAGGTTATTCTTAAATATATTTTGTGCTACAGGTCAACAAATAGAATTAAAACATACGGATAATACTTAATGAAGTTGTGATTATTTTGTAGAAACAAGTCTTTATTTAATTACAATATCAATAAACAAAATAATTTTTTGTTTTTCTTAGTAGTTTTTTCAAAGTAGAGTGTTATTATTAAAAAATTTACGAATTTCCATCACAAGCAACGTTAATATGTATGTAAGTAAGTTTTGCGATTACATATTTTAATAACATTTTTACAAATTTTGAATTTTGCCATGACAATGGACTGACATTTCTGCAAATTCAAATCTTGTCATGGCAAGACGTAACAATATTGCTACAAGTTTGTCGAAACGAAGTCGTCAGAAGCTTGTTATTGCTTCCTTAGTCAACTTTTAGCAAATTTGCTGCAAGCTTCTTTACTTGTCATGACAATATTGCTGCAAGTTTGTCGAGACAAGATTATCGCACGGTTGTTATTGCTTTCTTAGTCAACTTTGAGCAAACTTGCTGCAAGTCTCCAAATTTGGCATGACAATATTGCTGCAAGTTTTATAGTTATCACGATAAGTTTGCTGCAATATTGACACAAGTAAACATTGCTGTTTGGGGTGTAATCTTACAAAACAAAATGACAGAGAAATAGAATTGTTGAAATTTTTCTAATTAAAAGCACACTAAACTAACTGCTGTAACATGTTTATATATAAGTTATTGTAGATACTATTATCGAATTGCCAAACTGCAGATAGAAGCAAGCACCTCCCTCAAATAGTTTTAATAAAAGTTTTGAATTAATGGTTTGATGAACTCTTTAAAATTATTGTTTTATTTCATTTCATTTGAACGTGTTGTTACCTTTTATAAGTATTTTTTATTTGTACATAATTTGTTATTCAAGTACTGTACTTACGTCCTCCTTTAATATTGACTTAATGACTAGATTGTAGAAAGTTCTTCACTAGGAGAGGCAATTAAACCACTTAAGATTTTACTCTAGCGACGTTTCGTGCAACAAGGCGTGCGTAGAAAAACAACTTTCTACGTTGTTTGTACCTAAAATGTATTAACTTCGTTTTTTTATCAGGCCCATCTTTTGAGAAGCGAGAGAATATCAAAAACCAGTTTTGTACGAAATTTCAAGTTACTAGGATTTTTGGTTCGAGAGTTATCGTAGGTACATCGTTACACACACACACACACACACACACACACGCACACACACAGATACATACGCAGATACACACACAGACGTCCATTTTTTTTATTCGGGAGACCTTAAAAGGTAAAATTCTGCAAAAAAAAAATTGCGATTCCTATACTTTCTTTATAAGAAAGTAAAAATTTAGTATTTGCGTTTTGTTTTATAAAATTGTAAACATTTAATTACTTACAGTTTGTAGTTACCTATAAGTACAAAGCAATGTTTAAAAAACTAAAGCTAAAGTAAGTACAATAAATATAAAACAAAGAAAGTGTTTCACTAATGGATAAAATAAGTTTAGTATTTTAGATACAATACAAAGAAGATTTAATTAATATAAAGTTAAACTTTACTTATTACCAACAATAAATTAGTATAGATTCGTAAATTTTTAGAACAAAACGTTTCATTATAAACATAAAAATTGTTAATAATTTGTTGACAATTCCAACTATAAAAGAACAGAAATACATTTTATTAATTAAACCACAGTATGAAAATATTGAAACTAAAATTCAAACATTCATTACTCGCTTGTGTAAATGTTATTGTAATTACAATTTATATTTAGATTTGTAAAATATTTTACTATTGATCAGCAAATGTTTCAGAAGCTTACTAAATACACATTAAAAGTTTAACAAATGTGCGACGCCAAGTTTTTGATTACTGTTTAAACTATACGAGCATTGATTTACAATACAATACTTAAATGTTATTGTTATAACAGTAATATATTGAAACAAAAACAGATAACTAATATTGTAACATTAAAAAATCAAACGCATGTACATTAGTAACTGAAAACGCAGGAAATTGTCAGAGATGTTAATATTTCAACGTCTGAATAAAATTCTGAACGAGTTACATCAACTCAACCTAATGTAAATTGACAAAGAATTGTAGTAGGCTTATGTTACGTATGTCGAATAACATCTCATAAATAGAAAAGAAACAAAATTGCAAGACATAAACATAATATAACAAGATGATATAATTCATATTTGTCTAAATATCAATTAGTAATTAAGAAAAAAATATATTTAAATTTACTTTCCGCTACAAAAAAAGTTTTTTATAAACTTTTTTTTTTAACAAAAATAAAAAAAATTGAGATATAATTTTTTAAGTTTAAACCTAATTGTTGTTTAGGTTTTATTGATTTATATATATTGTTTTTGTATTTATTACTATGAATAAGATTTAAAATTGAAAAAAAAATTAGTAAAGTTTTTGAGCTTAATAAATACTCTGTTCAATTTGTTTTTTAAGCAAAGTAACAGATTACAAAGAATGTTTCACTAAATTTTTAATAATAAAGAAATAAATAACATTATGTACGTTATGTATTAATAATTCTAAAATATTTTTAAACAATTTATTTATGGTGTACAAATAATTTTTTTAAACATATAGTAAAAACTACACCTACTTATTTTGTTTATTTAATACATTGTTATACAATATGCTATTACATAACCACACAATTAATTAAAGCAAAACTTTTATTATATTTTACGTTACAAAAACATAAATTTTACACAGAACAACAGATTAGATATTATGGAATTTTTTTATTTTATATTAATAACTAAAATTAAAACATAAAAAATTTATCAAACATAAACTACATTAAATTTTAAAGCAAGTTAGTTATAAGTTTAAAACCACAAGGGACGTATTGATCTTTCTGAAAACGTTCATATTTCATGTTACATACTCTTATACTCACAAACAACTAAAATGAGTTTTGTTGAACAAGCTTTATTGATGTCTATGAGTACGATAAGTATTTTATAGTAATAGTGTATATAAAATAAGCATTTCTGCAATGCAGTGGATTTTGTATAAATTTAACGAAAAAGTATGCATGAGTTTATTGATATAGCATTTGCGATTATATCGAAAAACTATTTCTCAGATACACGTTAGAAAATAAATATATACATAAGTTGAAGTAACAATTTTACGCAAGTTTAAAAAAAATCAAAAAGCAAATAAGCTTTTTATTCACTCTTTAACCCCTTGACGTATACAAAATGATTTACGATCCAAAAAAATGGGAAATTTTGAAGTAGAATTTAATGCTAATTTTGTATACTGTGCCAGAACATTTGCATAATACTTATAAAAATGCCATAAACTTTATTTATTGACATTAAATAATTATAAGAAAGTACATATTGTACATATTAATAACGTTATTGTTAGTATATAAAAAACCAAAATTTCTAAATTTATATTGTTATATAAAATAATGTTTACTAGTAAAATTTAAAATTGAAACATTGTAGTACAATTTAAAATATAATTTCCTATTAAATTCAGTTAATTTGTTTAATTAATGTTTTAAAATTAAATTTATTTTATTTAGTGATACCTTTAGATAAAAAATTACTAAATTTATTAAAAATTCTAATTATATTTACAAAAAAATTTAATTATTGTGTATCTAAATGCGTATTTTATTAATAAAATTTTTGTATTTAGCAATATAGATAAGTTAAATAAATAATAACAAACTTATTTTTCTAATTTTTTTTCAGATCTGTAAGTTTTTATTTTATCAGCATTAAATATACGCATAAAATATTTACTATATGACTGAAAAATAAATTTCGCATTAAATAACATTCAAGTCATCAACACGACCGCCTGATTAACAGCTTCAAGCAACGCAGCATTTTATAATCGACATTAAACGTCTTCTAAGCAATTAGTTCTATCAAAATTAATTGCGGTAATTGTAAAAGCATCACAGTGCTTATTAAAAACTAATTATTATTATAATTGGTACTAGACCACTAAACAAAAAAATTCGTATTTACCTAAGAATAATATTTTTTTTATAAATATGAAATATTGATTTAGTTTAAAAACAAAGTAACATAGTGCCCTGTTTTCATAATTCCTTTTTGAGTTAAAACTTATTGACTAAAAATAGGAAATGTAAGGTGTGCAAGACATCTATTTCATTAATAACAAATAAAAGTTTTTAATAAGAATTTAACAACTCAAGAAATATACCGTCAATTCTAAATTTTTCTTTAAAAAATTACAAATTTTGTAGCAATTTTGATTCGTGCGATGTTTTTTAAGTAAATGTCAATTAGCAAAAATGAAAAAAATTGTTTTTGGATACAATTATACATCTGAAGATTTACTTAAACAATACCTAAACAAATAAAAATAAAATCAAAATGTATTAGATTTATCGTTGAACAAAATCAAAAACTATTAAAGTAATAGGCCATCACTAATGATTTTTTTAAATGATAGACGTTATATTTATCGAAGTTTGTAACTAATGAAAAATTACATTCGATTCAAATAATAAAAAAAATCTTAAATTGTTAGAAAAGACTAACCACAATTAAATTTAATCATAATGTTATGTTAAAAAGTGGTATGTTAAAATTTTTCGAGTATAAAATTTGTTCTCGACACGCCCACTTTTTGTGGTTGATTTTCCAATTTTAAAAGCGCAATTTAATTTATCTTCTGGTAACGTTTTATGTAACTCAGACCTCCGTTTAGCGGTGTCTACGTCCAACAAGGCTTTCATTAAGTTGTTTCACGCAATTCCATGTGAATATGCAATCGAATTTTTTGTCTATCTGAACGAAAGCTTATTTGGGGTATGTGGTTGTAATTTTCTTTGTATATTAGCGGGTCTTGACACCTCCACCTGTGTCCCTTATCTGTGGAGCTGATAAACACCTGTTACAGTTGAATAATTTCTATGATGTCACTTCGATGAAGTTCAAAGGGTTGAATTAAATCTTATTGGAGGAAATAATTATCCAAGTTGCAAAGTTAATTCAAGGAAAGCTCGTATAAATTAAAGGGAGGATTTACTTGTGATAACGCCGTACGTACGTTTCCTTTTGTTTAGATTTCTACGGAGTCTTAGGTAATACTGGCACCAAATTAGCTAATCTAATACTAGATGAAACATAACTATAAGTATTACATTTTATTCTTTAATTCTTAATAGTTTGGTGGTCAGTCGACCATACGTACATACTAAGTTGTAATTACATTTAATGTTAAAATCTTTTCTTTGTGTCATATTATTATCTAGTGCGCTTTGATTCTCTAGACATTTGATTTTCGTCGTTGTAATTTAATTTAAGAATGTAAAATTACTTCTTTTTTAAGTGTAAAATTTAGACCGACGTGTTGCCCAGTCAATGGCGTAACTTAAACTTACCCTGTGATATCAACCCATGTACTAGTGTTAGGCAAAGCTGATATAATTATACTTATGTACCTTCTTTGTCTACTTTATCTACTCTATGTGATTAAATAAATTTATTAACTGTGTTATTACTTCTGTCATGTTATTTGTTCTTTCTCAGCTGTAGGTAGATTTAAACGGTGTTTCCCTAATTTAGTCCTTCATCGTTTTGGCGCCTTTTTAGATTTAGTTTTCGAGAACAACTGTGTTAGCCGTAGACTTCTGTTTTGTTACAAGTAAACCAGCGTAACAATAACTTGATAAGAAACCACTAAAATTTTGTCAAACAATAAAAAAAAATATTAAAAATGTATACGAATAGAAGAAAAACAAAACAAAAAACAAGAAATGTTTATAAAGTGTTGGACGTTTTAAAAGAAGAATGCTTGGAAGAATTGTTTGGTGTTGGTGAATACAACAATCGTAGAACTGTAATTATTATCATCAAAAAGTGATAACAAGGTTTTGCAAAACCGATGGTGTTGTTTACATAAACCGAAAGTTATTCAAACCTATAAGTAAAGACAAAGATAAGCAATTGGCAGTTCTTTAATGTGTGATTAAAAATCCCAACATAAGTCAAAGAATTATCGCTAACAAAAAAGATATAAATAAAATTATGGTTATCACTCATATATTCAGATGCAGCGTATGTTGATCTAGTAGTCGTAGTAGAGCGGTGAGTCGGAACCCTGCGCCACTTTTTCTTATTAGTAGAAAACTAAGTTTTAGGACAAAGAAAGAGCCCTCAAACACGTAACACAACCACATGTTAAAAAACAAGAGTATATTGTAACAAAAATATTCCTAAGCTTTCTTATGACTAGTAGCACACATAAAAAAAGTTTAAAATGGATTACAAATCACAAAAGTCACAGATATCGCAAATCTTGCAACTATTGGAAGGTGTTGAAAACAAACACAATATTTCCTACTTAATATAATGAAGTAAGTTTATCACGATTTTCTAAAATTTTTTGTTAGTTTAGACACGGTTGAAAGCATTCGGATAAATGTGAAAGTTTTTCTAGACACAATCAATTTTAAAGCTAAAGTAGAATTTTCAGAAATTTAGCTAAACTTTGATTGAATAGTCTAATTAGTGGACGTGCATTTAAAAAAACAACAAAACAACAACTGGATTTTATAGCAGTTCACAGTTCAACAGCTTGTAAGATTATGACACGAGCTACGTTGCCATATTCTTTCAGATGTAAAAGTTGCCAAGTGGAGATTTCACTTTTGGAAATGTGCAACCACAGTTTAAAAACTGCATTTTTTTCAACAATTTGTCTTGTTTACGAATCCCGGTCATACATAAAAAAGACTTACAGCAGACTAAACTTGCAATAAAAACATTTCGCAACGCGAAATAATTGCCATGCCTATTTATTAAATTTTCTTGGTGTTCTTAGCGTGATCTTTTGGCGCAAAAGAAGTGAAACAAATGTTATAAGCGACACGTCAATTGCCAAAGACAAAGAAAAGAAAATATTAAACAAAAAACCTGGTTTAAACGATAGGGTTAAATTTAAACAATTATTTTCAATTTTTTCACGTTAAACGGTATCTCAATTTATCGCATCTCTTGTACAATAATCAAATAAAAAACTTACAAACGCATATCCAAATAAATTTAACTAATTTCTGACTTTTGTATATAGCGCCTAATCCTCAAATTGAAGATCACGTATTGCGGTACGTCGAGTCTTGACTGGACGCAAGTTGGCAACCACGTAACAACTTGTCACTAACTAATAGCTTTATAGAAAACGTACACTCAAAGAAAAATAATAATAATAAATGTACATGAAAGAAACCAGTCCGACAGTAATCTTCTTTCGCGAGTACGAAAAGAAACCGCATCCTTCAGTAACTTTTCTTAGGATAAGTGGAAAAAATGTAATGAGTAAATAACTTTTTCAAGTAAAAATTTGAACATAAATTACCGGTTTAGTAGAACATGTGTGTTTCGGTCGAGTTGCTTTTGGTGACCCCCGCGGATTTTTTGCGGCTAAGGGTAGTTTTGCCGGTGTAGTATTACACCAGCTATCTAGAGCTGTTTTTTTTGTAAATCTTGCCTGTATCGAAACCGCCACAATTTTTGTATTAAAATGATTTGTTTAATACCTTAAAATAACCAATAAACTATTACCCTAAAACGGTGCACGATAGAAAAAAGTTGCACAAAAATACTTTTATAGAGGACAAAATTTACTATAAAAAAGTCCGCGGAAGAGTACAATTACCTTTAATAATTAAGAAGATACGAGTGTGCAAGGTTGCACAAAAATGTCTCACATTACATTAAAATTCTGTATTTCTTAAACTATTAGATATTAATTATACACTCTCGTGGACTTTTATGTAAATTTTGTGCTGAATAAATTGTTTATGTGCAATTTTCATCTATATTGTACATTTTTTGCAGCGTACAAGGCGGAAGCTCGCGCGGATCTAATTCTATAATTACTATAATTATTTTTTAGCACTTTTGAGTGAAATTAAAACTTATTAAGACTTATTATATTTTTAAAACATAAAACGAATCATAAGGAATATCTTGTTTAACAATAATAAACGCTACATCCAAAAAAGACAAAAAAATTAAGTGAAATTGGACACCACCGCAAGTTCCAGATTTGTTTTATCGTTTCGTTACACGAACCTTGAAATCAAGCATCCTATAACTGTTTTCAACACTAAAAGAATAACAGGCGTAACCAAGCTGAGAGCTAAAGAATAAGAAACGTATAGCATTTAAACCCACGTGTGAACCAAAGTCCTCAAAAACTTTTAATATATCAAAGTTTATTTTTTCCATTTATTCTATAATTGCTCAAAAAGGGGTTAATTATATTATATTATTTATTTTTATTTTTATATAGAGTCATCTTCAGGCGTATTCTATAAAATCAAAAAATATAAAATCGAATCTTAATTAAATATAAACTTACATTGGAATAGAAAAATCAAACTTCAAATATTATATTTTATAATATTTGAAGTTTGATTTTTCTATTCTATTTTATAATATTTGAAGTTTGATTTTTCTATTCCAATGTAAGTTTATATTTAATTAAGATTCGATTTTATATTTTTTGATTTTATAGAATACGCCTGAAGATGACTCTGTCGAAACATGTAGCGTTAATTAAAATATAAAAATTAAAAATATAAAGGGGAAGGTTTAGTGAATCTATATAAAAATAAAAATAAATAATATAATTTAATATATCAGTTTCTACTAAAAATCACGAGAAAACCTTTTAGGTGTAAACATCTAGGGTATTTCTTTCTAAAAAAAATTAAATAAAGCGAATGTTTGTAGAAAAAAATCATTACTTACCAAATGATATTTTAACCTGACACCCAAAATAAATAACGGTAAAACCGAGAATAAAGTGCAATGCATTCTCTTACGGCAAAAAATTATTATAAAAGTAAAAAAAAATTGACCGCATACACGAATGTAAGTAAAAACACACTATGTAATAGCGAAGGCTTCCACGGCCGGAATCTATACTAACATTAGAATGTCTTCCGGGTTTGGACCGTGTCATAGTTGCAACCGAAGCTTGTTTGAGTTTTGCGATTTATCTGACGCCCTGATGAAGCCCCTTACGAAAGTGGGCAAAACGTTGGCAGCTTCGGTTGCAACTATGACACGGTCCAAACCCGGAAGACATTCTAATGTTAGTAAAAACACACTAACTTGAATTTTACCAAAATAAAATTTAACATATTGCAGTGCAAATCACATTTTTAAATTTCTTTTGGAGATTAGTTTTGAAAATATTCGCCTATTATATTACCAAAACTTTTAAAAGGTTTTATTTTAATTGATCGGTTGCTTATTAGTGTTGAATTTTATACTAGTGCAATTATGTTAATGTTTTAAAGACGCACAGTACGCGATTTCCCACTGCATGCAGCGATCTCTGACTGCCGCGATCCTGCGATATGGTTGTACAAAGTTATCGTGTAATCTACACGATTCGCATTAGTTAGGTAAAAAAAATTAAGTTTAGAAAATAAACGAAATTGCTGGTAGAAAAAGTAAAAAAAATATGCGTATTTGTATGAAACCTGTTTTACATTACTTTTTGCGTTCAAGTTTTTATGAACTAGAACTACTCAAAGAAATACATTTAGTGAAAACAGACAGAAATAGGTTATTATCTGTTTCTTATCAAAACTTTAAAAATATCAGCTATTCCGACTTGTAAATGGAATCAAGAAAACTGTTAAAATTACGAAAATTTATTGCAAACAGAGTATGGTTACTCAAAAAAAATAAAATGAAGTTAAAAGCTTGTGAATTTTTAGGAAAGGAATTTGCTATAGTTAGATGCGGAGTCATTTAAAAACTATGTGAAAATGAGTAAAAAAGGGTTTGAAACTTTATTTTACATTCTTTTGTAGAAGATACAATTAAAAAACAAGACACAATTTCGTAGATCAGTTTCTTGATAATATTTGTACGGTTTCTTGCAACGGGAAATACTTTTAAAAGTTTGTCTTAAAGTACACGAATATTAATAAGTACGATATTAACTATTATTCCTGAAGTTTGTGAAGCAATTTATAATACACTAAAAATCGGTATTTAAAGGTAACATTCATATTTTCAGCATTATTTAGCATATTTCTAAATTAAAAATTTATAAAGAAAAGAAGATTGCAAATATATAGCAAATGATTTTAATACGTAGGGCAATATACAATTGGTGCTATAGATGGAAAGCATATAATATTTAGAGCATCGAAATCATTCAGTTCACATTATTATAATTATAAAGTATTATCTTACTAGCAATAGCAGATGCAATCTTTAAATATTTGTATATATACGTAGGAACTAACGGAAGGGTTAGTGACGGACGTGTTTTTGATGGGTGTGATTTAAATGTAGCTTTAAACATTTAAACATTAAACTTTCCTCATGATGAACCGCTACCTGAGATGGAGGAGCCAACTGTACCATATGTTTTACTAGCAGATGCAGCTTTTGCTATTTAATTATCAATCGGACCGAGGTCGACGTGTAATTAAAAATCAATCTAAATCAAGACCAAATAGTATTAATTACACAAGCTTGCTGTGTACTTCACAACTTTTTTAAGAAAATATGAATTCTACAAATACTAGAGCATGTGAACAAATATATTTAGAAACCGAATTACATTCTACCGTGTTTACAAAAAACCGTGTTAATAATGCAGTACTTCGAGATACGTTTAAACCTTATTTTAACACAGTTGGTTCTTTAGAATTGCAATAAAACATGGCATAACATTATAACGATTTATTAATCTTCATTTTTTTTCAAAGTTATATACACTCTTCTTCTCGATCCTGAGCATCTTCTATTGTTCGTAAGATTTGTGGCATACATTATTTATATATATTTTCAGTGTTAATTTTGTCCATTTCGGTAGCAAAATAATGAATAAAGGATTGTAGATCAAAATGCATATAGGTTTTAGATTGTTATTTTTGTTTCATTATGTTATCGATAGCATTAACCATAACCGATGCTACAAAATCTGAACCTGATTCCTTCCTTATACGCTTTGCTTTCCTTGTTCGGCTTGTTCTAAAATAGAATTAAACTTTTGTAGTTACTTTTTACATAATTTGGCATTTCTACAGGGTCAGCAGTTACTTCCTTACGATAATAACAGGTTCTATAGCACACATGTTTGAACCTTTATCTTTTTTGATATAAAGTATTAAAAACATAAGATGCTCATACGGTTTCTTGTCATCGAAAGTACCATTACCACTAGGCAACTTGCTTTTGACGTTTTTTATAATGTTTGCAAAGCTGTGTCCATAAGTTATTAATTTTTTTTTCATTTTATCAGTACTAAAGTGTTTTTTGTAGGTACTGGTCAACTTGTCGTTTATCACTTGTAATGTTTTACTTCTTAGTAAATTGTTGTGGTAATTCGGAGAATCGACCTAGCTTTAAAACATTAAGAAATATTAAATGATATTTTAAACTAAAAATTCATGATCGTACTTTATACATAACCGATTGCAATTCATAATGTTACGTATCTATTTATTAAAAACTAATTTATTTATAACGACTAAAAATACGTTTACTTAATCTAGAAATATGTACACTTTTAAATTAACCGAACTAATGAAATCTAATAATATTTAATAAAAACACTTACACTATAATTTATGTATAACCGTTGTATAATACTATCACTAACACGAGATAAGATAACGTCCTCGGATACACTATTTATCACGTTCACGATTATTCTCGATTTATTTATGTAGACACACGCGCGTGCTAATCACTTATTTATCTTCACTTGATTAATCTTCTTAATACTGCATGCATTCACATTCCAGCAATAACTGACCTACGATTTCTTTCTTACGTATTTATAGACATCGGAGAATCCTTCTCGAGCGTTCCTTACTTTTCGCTATATCTTCTAGAAACTAGATAACAGCTTCTAGAAGGCTCTTGCATTTGCAAGTAATTTCTCGGACGTTTCAATAACATGCAGCAACGCCGCGAGTAACTTCTTGAGGTCTCTTTTTTTTAATATTATTGTTACTTGTCTGCATCCTTAAAGAATAAACTTAAATTACTATTGCAACGAAATTGGAATAGTATATTAAAATACAAGTTACAGAATAAACGCAGTAGAGTGCTTGAAACCTATTCTATGACGTGTGTTTTATACTATTTTTTCTATTTTGTATAATTTTAATTTTAAAACAACATTAGAAAACTTTTGTATTTTATTGAATTGGCAACACTTACACTTTGACATATTGAAGTTTATGTGTTAACCTAAAATTCCATACGAAATGATTTTTTTATACTTTATAAGTAAATAACTTTGAATTAATACATCTTTATTTTATCTTAATATCAACATTTGAATTTCAATTGTTAAGTTGCAGTAATTTTGATTTATTTTTCATGTAACGTCAACTTACGTTGCAGAAAAACCAACTTAAAAAAAACTAACATTACTAAAATTCTCGTCAGAATTTGCTAATTCTTACACGGATGTTAGTGTGAGAATTGCTAATTCTTATGTCAAAATAATGAATAATCATTAAAAATTTATTTTATACTTATATAAATTCATACAATTATGACTAAAAGCAACGTCAAATCAATTACAGATAAGCTATCGAAAATTGTTAGTAAACGTTCAAGCTTATTTGACCATCATTTACAACAAAATAAAAAACTATCCAATTGAAAAATTTTAGGTATTGGAAGCTTACATAGGTACAGAGCAGATTTTGAAAATTTTCAATATCAAATTCTTGAATACAACACGTTTTTAAAACACGAAGAACAATTACATGAAAATCAATTGTAGCAACCTTTTGACGAAATTATTGCGTACAACTATCTTTATCTTTTATTATGTGCAGATATACAAAAAATGTACCGGTAGTTAATAGTTCAAAAAGAAGATAGAGCTGTGCAACATATTCTTTGACGCACTTCACCTAATGGGAACGTACAAGAGTTCGAACTCAATACTGTTACATATTATGGTCTTACTACTTCTGCATACTTGGCAATACGCTTATTACATTTTTTTGTTCACGATGATGGTGCGCGATATCTAGATGCGTCTTGTGTCATAAATTTACAAAATCAAATAACTATTTGCTTAAAGGTGGAGGTTTTCAACTTAGAAAATGGGTTAGCAGTCATCCAGAAGCTTTAGCCTACTCGATGGTCATATAAAATTACAATTAGATTTTTCTGGCAAAGAAAATTGTTTAAAAGTTTTAGAATTGACTTGGAATCCAAACTCTGATTTTTTTTTTCGAGTGGTGCCTTTTGACGATAAAACTACAAAACAAAATTTGTTATCGTATATCGCCCAAATTTTTGACTCGCTTGGATCTTTGGCACCCGTTGTTTTTTCTATGAAAGTTCTACTTTTATACTTGTGGTTAGCTCAAGTTTGTTGGCACCATGTGATTCTACCGGCATTAAAAAAATTGCTATTGTTTACAGAGAACGTTTCTTTGAGCTTTGAGCGCCGCAGTGTTAATAGCTAATTTAGTCGAATCAGCAGTGAATGCTTATCTTGCCATTTTCTATTGATACTGTCTACTTATTTTCAGATTCAGAGATTTTGAAAACCTTTGCGTGTACAGAAAAAACTTCAAATTGTATTTGGCCTTACAAACAAATCCTGCTGACCTTCCTTGACGAGGACTAGCTGTATCTCAATTTGTTAGTCCGGATATCAAAATATTTTGGTTTAATGGTTCTTCGTTTTTAAACAAAAAAATTTTAAAATGGTCACTTCTTTTTCAAATGATAATTAATCATTCTTCTTTGCTTTCTGAAATGAAAGGAGACTTCAATTGTTCAGTTACAAAACATAAAACCTCAAATCACTTATTAGACAAAATAAATAATGCATTGAGTTTTTTAAGCTTGGATTGTGTTTTTGTAGATAAGACGTTTCATTCACAATTCATATCTTCGAGAATTAGAAAGTTTCACATCTTTTACAAAAATGACTCAAAGTAATTATTTTCTTTATAAAATAAAACAAATCTAAAATAAAACAAACCCAAGTTGCAACATAGCATCGTTATATCGTTTTATTGATTTTTTTAGTTTCCTTAGGGTGAGCGGAAGATTACGTTGCTTTGCTTAACATGAAGCATCTAAGCACCATTCATTGCTATCTAAACATGCTCATCTCTCAAAATTAATATGTTTTTATTATCATCAATTGTCATTACATTATGTTCCTAACACTGTTCATGCTCTTATTAGAACAAAGTTCTAGATTTCATCGCTTTACGGTTTGCTTCAAATGCATACGAGAATGTCTACCCTATTATAAATTTTGTGGTATTACTCTACAATCTTTAATGGCTGATCTACCTTTTTCTAAAGTCTCTGTCTCTCGCTCTTTTTCACAAGTAAGTCTAAACTACGTCGGACCCTTTTGTGTGTGGTTACTAAATGTTATGTTTATTGTTTGTTTTATAACTAAAGCGGTAAATCTTGGGTTTGTTGAGCACTGATGTTTTTTAGCGGCACTTAATAGATTTGTAGGTAGACGGAGTTTATCTTCAGTTATTTACTTTGATAATGGGCGTAACTTTGTAGAAGCTTGTAAGCACATAACGGAAGTTTACAAATTTTTAGTTCTTCATGTCATAAAAGATTGTGATTTTCTATATACACGCCAAGTAAAATGGCAATTTACTCCTCTATATGGCCCTCATCTTGGAGGTCTGTGAAAAGCAGCTATCAAGTTTGTAAAAATTTTTCTTTATCGCATGTTAGGTTTTTAACAGTCGTCCCTTGTGTGCCTTATCTGAAAATCCCTCGGAGTCGTGTGATTATCTCAGCCCTGGCCAATTTCTAACAGCTTCACCTTTACTTTTTCTAACAAAACATCCTTTTCCTGAAACACGCAACCTGCGTAACTGTTAGCTAAAGCAAAATCAGAATTTTTAATTATTTTGGAATCTGATTCAACGCAATAAGTGGACGTCTAACACGTCTGATTCAAATGTTGGAAGTATCGCGTTACTGAGAAATGTTGCTGATACCACTCTTGGCCTGTGCGGATTACTTGTAAGTAATTTGAATGTTACTTACTTTGCGTTCACCAGTGTAACCTTACTTACAAACACTGTTAACCGCCGAAAACATTACGCGATTGCTGCCTGCTGCAGCAACCGTGACTTTGTGATTTGATTTTATTGAAAATCGTGAAAGAATCTTACATTTTGAACAAAGAACGTTTTTTGTTAGCTAAATAAAAATAATTGTTACATTTCCACAAAATAACAGTTTTTTAAAGTAATAACTTCGTTTTTTAATTATTTAGTACTATCTTTATACTAATAACAGTAGTTGTGTGGTCAACGTATTACTAATGTTTCGTCGGATAGTATCATTTGTTATAAGATTTTTATTAGTGTACAGTAATTATTTAGTCTCCTCAACTAAAATTTAATAAGTAACAATTAAAACAACTTATAAACGTTACATCCAGTTACATATTTGCAACCTGTTGAAGCGTCGACATATGTCTACAGCATGATTTTATAAACAAATTAAGTTTCTTCTGCGTTTGGTTTAATATTTTTGTTATAGTCTCAAAATTATATTGTTTCTTAAATATTTTATTTTACGAATAAAATTTATTTTAATTTAAAACTACTATTGGTATTTTATATTTACGTATTCATAACATTTGTATGAAGTTAGCAGTAATGTCTTCAAATACATGTAAAATCTGAAAACATGACATATTTTTTTTGGGTATTTCAGTTCCGGGTTGAACATTAAAGTTTCATCTCTTGAGATTTGATACATATAAGTAGAACATCTTGGTTCAGTGTTGCATACAGCATTTTATTTTGTAAGTTTTAGTTTCCAGCTTCTAGTGTATGTAGCAAAAATGTAAAATATTTATAAATGTATATATTTCTAAATTTGCAAACATTTTAAACGATAATTTTATAAAAGATTTTATGACAATAAGAAAATCGATAAAAAGGGTTACAGTTTAAAGTTTGAATAGTACGGTTGACCGGTGAAAGGCATTTACCGTTAATTGGCCAATCAGCGGGGTAGCTTGATAATGTTAATTAGCCACTTACCCTTAGTTTAGTTAAAGCTTTTATTATACTTAGTCCAGATGGAGCAATTTCCGACAAACCTCGTTGAGTTGTTTCTAAAAAGTGCTTATGAGATAGGGAAAGGAAATTTAAGAAACGTGCAAGGAATCTTAACTTTTATCTGTAAAGTTAAATGTAACTCAAGTCTTGCGTTATAATTAACTTTATTTTTAAATAACTTTTTTAATAAATTAAAAACTGTTTGATGTTTATTCTATTTTGTTTACGTTTTTTTGATAGATCATTAGTAACGACAAATTTTGCTTATTAAAGTATTACGCTTGAATGGGATTGCATGCCTATTTAACTTTGTTTTAATTACATTTTAACAACAACAAAACAACATTGTGCAAAAACTAACAGTTATTGTAACAGTTTTGTTTTGTAAAGTAATTCAAACGTAAAATTATTTATGTTTTTAAATCAATTAAGAAATACATTTGTTTTTAGTATTAAACTACTGTAAATGATCTTTAAGTACTATTTTGTAGCGTAGCTTACTTAGTCTTGATATAGCATTTCTGTAACCGAAAACTAAAAGACGGGAATTGAACTATGTTGTTTCATAGAATTATAATTAGACGTTGATACTTTTGTAAATCTCTCTCAAACGTTTATTGCAATAGAACAGTAGTAATGTTAAGGTTAATTGTTTAATTGAGTTTCAATGTTCTTTGAACTGTAATGTAAAACTAATTGAAAAAGAATTAACACATTGGTTTACAATCATTTACAAAAATAATTACAAACAAAGCTAATTTAATGTTTTTTGCTTTTCTAAATATTGCTTTCTTAAATAAATGTTTAATTAAAATACTTTTTAAATAATATAGACTTTCACTGTTTGTGGCTTTGTACGTACCTGTTAGATTCTGTTTTGTACTTTTTTGTTTTATTTATTCGTGTAAGAACGCACGCAAATACTTATAAATTAGTATGTAGTTATTATATCCGTTACATAATAAGCGTACCCTAATCTTAATAATGTATAAAGATTTCATGTCAAATAAAATTTCTTTGAAAATGTTGTTAACGTCAATAAAGACTTTAAGTCTAACACGCACAAAAGTGTTTTGTTTAAATGTTTCTTTTTCTATACACAATAAGTTTATTATAATTGCGACAAAAGTGTACCTATCGTATCGCTAAAATTAGAAGCGTCAAATTTTTGGTACACACAAATCTTCAAAATTTGATTTTTATGTATTAGTTTATAATCGATCAACTATTCAAAAAAATAAGCAAAATTATTGAGTTATAAGTATAATTGCACTACAGCAGTCAACTAGACTAGCTTTACTGTGTTTACGTTTTATGTTTTTTTGCAGATTTCGCCTGGTTCCGTGCTGTTTAACTTTGTAGAAGTGTTCGTTAACTATTTTAGCTTTTTCGTCTTAACTGTGTTTTTCTTAAATCATCTCTTCAATTTTGTCAAAAAAGTACAAAAATTTTTCTTAATAAGTCTTTTGTTTTTTTCTTTTGGCTAAAACGTTAATTTTTTCACTATCCAAGTAAACTGCTATTAACTCAATGAAACATTTTATTTGGAATTAGAATTAACAAAGTATGTAAAACGTATTATCTGATAAATGTCACAATTATACATATACATAATCAGTTTTTAATATTTAAAATATTTATTAAGAACTAACTTGAATAGAGAAGAACCGCTGCGAAGAAACCAATTTTGTTTCGAATGTCAGTACACCAGCTAACCAAGAAACGTTTGAACTTTTCATACGGCGTTTATTTATTCAACATGTTGTTACAAACTCTTTTTCATCTTTGTGTTTTATATATTTTTTTATATTATATTCATCGTTTTATATGAATTCATTTTTTGTTAAATTAAAGATAAACCATTACAGTTAATGTACATTGTTTACAGATGATGTTTTTAGTTAGAATTTATTTCGCATGATCGTCAAATTCCGAATTTATCCGACGCGCACCTCACAGTTCTTTAGTCGTGAAATGATCTCTACCAATGTTAATATCCTTATTACTACACAATTTTCTATTCTGGATAATTCCCGTGTTGTTGTTATCACACAAGCTGAGCTTTTGTCACACGTCGCAGTGGACATCTTTAGAGCCCGTAATAAACTAATTGATTGCGCTGTAAAATTTTTCTTTTATAGACCTGCTTTCGATCGATAAAACTGCTTTCCAAATCTGCAGTAAAGGAAAATTATGTAGAATCTCGGTTAATATTAAAAGGATTTTTAATTATTTAAATGAATTCTTTAATTTTTTGCTGATAGTAATTAGAAACATTTCCAAAATTTTCAAACATAATTTGATGATAATACGGGTTCCGTCACCGCTGATTTCCAAAGTTGTTTAAAACGAATACATCTTTGATATTCCTTAATACGAATTTCCACGTTTCTACTCATCTTTCCTATGCATGCACGACCCTTTTGTCCATAATTTTCCGTTTAATTCTTCATTGAATGCATACATCTTTCCATCTCTTTTTTTCTAATTCCTGATTTGCTAAGTGTTTTAGTATGCATACGTTATCCATCGCCCTACTTTGCATTTAAAAACTAACTTGTCTATCTGGTAATATTTGTTTTTCTTTTATTTTCTTTTTTAATTTTTTTTCCAGCACCATAGCATAAATTTTGTATGCAAACACACTTGCTCCTCTGTATTTTTTTTTCTCTAAGCCTTAGAAATTTACTCAACCTAAACTCAATGATTTAGTACGAGATTTTGGCCTTCTCAAGTAGGCTGTTGAGCATTTTACTAAAAAGTCTTCTTTGAGACATAATCTTACACCGGGTTAAAAAAATTATGTAGATAAAAGCTTAGCAAATGTAAACTGTCTGAAAGTCTGAATTGCATTCAAGTGTGATGATAGTCACATTCAGATGAAAAGAACAGCAGAGCATCTTTAGTAAACCCATTTTCATTGCCAATCCAAACCATAATTCAGCAACACCCTTTAACAACCTCTTTATGATTTTACTATTTTTGTTAGTCCACAAGTAATTTGGCATGTGAGTGATATAAAAATAACTTTGATCTGTATAAAAAATCGAACAACCTTGATCTTCATAAATAAAATGCAGTTTTAAATACTTTATTTTTTTAATCCTGATATAATATGATTCCAGCAATATTTTTCAATTGTCCTCAATTTTCTGCTATATGAGAACACATACTTTTTAGTTATAAATATTATTATGCAAATAGAAGTACATACCTAAATCTCCGATCTTTAATTAATTTTTGAGTAGATAGTTGACTCACTCCCAACGTTAAAATCCATTTTCTGCATGCATTTCATAATGCCTATAAACAATAAAGATTTGCTTTAGAAACAATCAACCAGTTTTGTAAATACGATACTATTTGTGTTTAATAAATTGAAAACACATCTGCAAGAGCTATTTTTGGGTGGGTCAGGAAAGTAATACTTTACAACATAATGTTATAAACTTGAATAACAAAAATTTTTAAATGGTCAAAAACAATTACTTAACTTCAACACTAAAATATGCTTTTCATAGAAGGCGTTTGCTTCTCCTTAAGATAAGAATCATGGATAAGTGTCCTTATAGCATGTTTTTTCTTCCTAGCTCGTATTTTTTTTCTTTGGCCGTTTCTTCTTTAGAGTCAATAAAAAAGTTGTTTCATCAACAGCGGTTTTAAATTTCTTTACAATCGTTTTGTGCATCTTTTTAGATATGCAAGTTGCTGTCATGACTTGCTGTTTGTAGTTGGTGATCAAAATGTAAGATTCTTAATTATTTTAAATACTTACACTCTGTTTTCCTCTTTATAAAAGCTATAACATCGGCGATAATTCTACGTGATTGGCTATGTATCACTTTGCCTTTTTTGCCAAAGGATTCGGGCGTTGCCAAATCTACCGTGTGGCCCATCTGTTTTAGGGTCAGTCTGTAAAAGGTTTATTAATTGTGCAATTTAAGCCGGATTTTTTTTGTTTAATTATAGAGCTTGACAAACTACACATTTTCAGCAAAAATTGCATAGCTGACATAAAATCCAAGGTCTACTATGACAGTTTTAAGAAGCAAAATTTTAACAAATTGTATAAGCGATTTTTTTAGAATAAATGTGAGCAGGCCACTAGATTGAGCACTCCTCAAACGGGCCTGTACGAAATTTTATAAAAAATTTTTAAGTAATAACGATTTGGTAGAAGAATTAAAAATGCACACTAAGTATTTATTTCGACTAATTTATTTTCAAAAATTCATAGTTTGGTATGGAAAAGAATTGAATTGCTCATAATGTCAAACAAATAAAGTCTAAACCAATATTAAAACGTGTTTGTACTTAATACAAATTAAATTATTAATCATTATAAGTATTCCACTTACTGGTCTATTGTCTATCTGGATGTCTGATGCTGAATTCTGCCGCAGCTTCTGCTGCCAAGCGCACGTAGTCGCGAAGACAAAAAATGTCTTTTTTTTGGATAATGATTAATACTTTAATTTCTATCAAGTACAAATAAGTTCTAATATCGGTTAAGACTTTATTTATTTCACATTATAAACACTTTTCCATAGCAAACTATAAATTTTTGAAAACAAATTAGTACTTTTAATTTTTCTACAAAATTGTTATAACTTAAAAATGTTTGATAAAATTTTGTACAGGCCCGTTTTGAAAGGTGCTCAATCTAGTAGCGTGCAAAGATTTATTTAAAAAAACGCTAATATGATTTGCTTCTCGAAATTGTCATAGCAGGCCTTAAATTTTTTTTAAAGTTAATCAAACTTTATAAATAAAAAAAAATCTGACCTAAATCGCACAATTAATAAACTTTTTACAGACTGACCCCAAAACAAATGGGTCACACTGTATGTTAGTAATAACTCTGTAACAATTATCGATTAGTTAGTTCTATTAAGTAATTCAATTAATAATAAATAACAATGCTGCTGCAGCGCTAATATATGTATATGTGTTTAAATAATAGATCAATATTAAAAAAAACATGAAAACTTTAAGGTTAAAATGCAAATTTGTCTATGATTTTTTTATCATGTGTACCTACTTACCATTTATCAAAGCAAATACTTTACTTACAGAATTGCCTTCAAAAAGACACTTTAGCACTAAAAAAAATTTAAAAACTTAAGCAAATAACACTAATTCTACAACAAAAACCATGACAATCGATCAGTACACCTTTTATTTCGTACGAATTAATTCGTTGTGTCAATTTTGTTTAATGCGCATATTACACAGGTCCTTTTCAAATTACACGAATTCTACACAATAACGTTTTTCGATTTTATTATATGTTGTATTATTTGATTTTTCCTAAATTAATCTTAACTCAAAATAGTTTCTTGGCTTTAAGTTTACAGTAAATCGATTTATTTTTTAAACGTTTATTATTTTTATTATTAATATTTTATATTTTCGTTATTATTGTTACCATTTGTTTTTGACATTTTTTAGAATAGATATTTGCCGGTAACATTCTTAAAAATTATATCCTCGTAGTTTTTTATATAATAATTATTAAAAACGTCTTTAATTAATTAAATCTAAAAATATTTTTTAGAAACAACATTGTTATGCAGATAAACAGTGGTTAAATAAAAATAAACAATAAACAAATGCAATCAGTAAAGTATAAACAAAAAAAACTATGTTTAATTTTTGTAATACATTTTATTAATAACTTTTTTTATTCTCATTATGGGTTATAAATTTAATCCAGATAATATTAAATTCTTTCAGTAACTATAAACAAAACGTTTAATGTTAAAAATATGGATGCACTCTTACGTAAAAGTAATAAATTTAATAAAAATTTAAACGTAGAAGTACTTTTTAACACTTTTCAGTAAATGCTGATCGTATCACGATTTTTTTTAGGGAGATATAAGCTCTTTTCAGATTTGTGATCAATCATAGTAGACTACGGTTCATTTTACTACAAAGCTATAAAAGTAAAATTGTATCCAATAAATTGCAAAGAAATAGAAAACTCGAAGGATCGCAACATTATACTTGTGTTGATTTCCGTTTTACTTTCAAAGTCATAATTCTTGCATTATTGTTATTTCATTGTAAGCACACCTGTGTAATTTTTATATTAATATTATTTGTTTGCAATTGTAAATACAAAGCTTTTGTGTACACAAATGTATTTAAAAATCAGTTTTTTATGAAAATTGTTTTTTTACGATTGTTTAAATCAAATATGTAATATTTAGAATTGTATTGTGCATTGTAAAAATTTCAAAATAGGTAATTTAAACCGCAAGTTAGATAGAAATCTGATTTTAATACTAAAATTTCTTTATATGCACCAATAAATATCTCACTTTAGTGTCATAAAAGTTGACGACAATGGTTAGAGGGAGAATTTTATAAGACAGAAGTTCGAGGCTTGGAAACAAAACGAGAAACGAAAAAGGATAAAAGAAACACGGGGTCGAACTGTAAATTCGGGTCGGAAAAGGAATTTTATTGGGGTTGAGAACAGATCACCGATCCCAAAGTTTGTTTTTCAAGTCCAGTTATGTTTTTATGAAACATTCATTCTTGAAAGTGCTTTACGTGACAGGAAATTACGACGAAGAAGGGTTCCAGAAATAAGACGACTAATGTGTTTGGTTTATGTTAATAATACGACATCAAATAAAATGTTTCTAGAGAAAAGCCGTA
Source organism: Aquatica leii (assembly GCA_035610365.1). Taxonomy (NCBI): domain Eukaryota; kingdom Metazoa; phylum Arthropoda; class Insecta; order Coleoptera; family Lampyridae; genus Aquatica; species Aquatica leii. Next base: position 50,364,567 of record CM069433.1, on the reverse strand, counting down.
AACAAAAACATATAAATGACGGGAAAATATGTTTTCCAATGTTTATATATATGCAGAGTCATACATCTTGTTTCTCGAAAATAAATTTAAATCAGACGACAATTATTTCCCATAATAAAAAACATGTATAAGATTGATAATAAATAAAAGTTACACGTTTATTAATGTAAAAAAACAAAAATATTTAAGTGTTAATGAGTTAAGTATTGCTAATAGTAGTTATATTGCAAATAAATGTCAAAAAAGCAGTTGAAATGTGAAATGTGGATTCAGTGGCAGTTTGAAAAATGTAAGATTTTATCTATTTGTTCATTTCTACAAAAGATTAGTTTTACGAAATCCTAAACGCATTTGCAGAGGACGGATAATAAGAAACGGGATAAAATGTAAAATAATGGTGGTTGCAGAAAGCGTAACGATAGATAACCGTAAAACTATGCTGTAAATGTGAGCAAGCTTTGTTTAAAGTATTTCTATGAACTACGTTTTAATAATTTTACAATTTTACATGTTAAAAATTATTTAAAATTTGGTAAAAATAAATTTAATATAAAAAAACTTTAATTGATGTAAACTTTTTTTGTTTTTTAAATTATCTTTAAACTTTATTTCAACTTTATTGCAACTTAAATCTTAACTAACTTTGCAATACAGCAAACGTGCTGACTATTGGTTTTACCGATTTTGTGTTTTTCTTTCACGAAATAAAATTTTCTTAATTCTTTTACTCACATAAGCTTTTTTGTTTTATTTAAGTGATTACAGTAATTTATTTTTGTGTTAACAAGTATGATTTATTAATATATAAAATAATTAAACATTTGCTTTTTTTAATTTATATCAATTAAATTAAATATTAATAACAAATTAAAAAACAAAGCTATTACATTATTTTTGTACTGAAGTGATAAAAATGTTTTCGTTATATTTAAATAAAAATTACTTGTTTTGCTTTATTTTTAGAAAACAATTTATATTTTTCAAAAATGTTTTGAATTAATTAAATTAGTTATAATTTATAAAACTAGAAAGAAGTATACTTAGTTACAATTTGTTATAAAAATTTAATTATTTTTTTGCGTTTTATAAGTTTACATCAATTTTAAGTACTCTTAAATTTGTTAAAGTTAAGTTTGTTGTCTTATTTTCTAAATAATAAAAACATTTTTGTAAAATTAAACTAATAAACTACAAACATAATTTTTACTTTTAAACTTTTGCTTTGTGGTAATTTTTTGTATATTATTTTGTATATTTGTACCTATAATATTCGTAACGTTTATTAAAAATTAATTGTTGTGCTTGCAGTTAATTAAATGTTAATTTATGATTAAAACAAATGTGTAAAACTACCTTTAAAACAAATATTTTTTAAGTTATTTTTTAATTAATTTTTTTGTTAATTACACGTTTATTAAGCAGACAGCAAATAAGTGGCGTCTAGCGTCAAATTAGTGCCAAATCAACCGCCGCATATCTGGTATGGGCTTATTTACAACGACAAAAACCAATTTCTTTGTCGGAGTTAAAGTATATTTGAATTGTCTAGAATATTGTAACGAATTTTATTATTATTAAAACTAATTTATTTTTACTACAAATATGTACACGTTTAAACTAACCGAACTAATTAAATCTAAAGATATTTTATAAAAACACTTACACTATAATTTATATCGCACTATCACTTACACGAAGATAAAGTCCGCGGAAAACTTCTATTTATCTAAACACCGAAACTAGTTTATATTAAAGTCACGTACTCCGTATCTTTATCGCACACGCGTTAATCACTTATTTATTTCAACTTGAATAATCTTCTTAACGTCTTCGAATTACGGAAATAACTAACTTCTGATTTGTTTGGACCATATTTATACACTTTTGCAAAACGTTCGCGATTGTTCCACATCCTTCAGTGAACGTTCTGAAAAATGGATAAAACTTCGAGAAGGCTCTTAAATTTAAAAACGTTTCACTGCCCCCTCCTTAGGACTGTTTTGGCAACTTCCTTGACCATAAAAGTAACAGCCAATGGACTTTTTCTGACATGATATTCTTCTTTGTTGGTAACTGCAGACCAACACTTGGACGCCTGTTCCTCGGAAGACGACCTCCAACATGTTTTGAACTGTCCTCCAATTCAGTTGATCTAAGCCACAACCAAGCTTAGGTACTGCCAATTTCTTCACATGGTGGAACTCCATTTTTCTCTTGAGATTCCATAATGTTCGCCACAGATTTTTATATAACGGCTTGGTACGTGAGTATTTCTTGGTGAGCAAATAGAGAACGAAGCGTCTGTCACCACATAGTCCTAAAACTTTTCCGACTGCCGGTTGCTGTCTTCGTAATTCATCTAGCTGCCCAAACTTCTTTTTAAACAGAAATGCAATCCCTCTGGACATATCAAGATCCTCGCTAACGCAATGTGCAATGGCTTAATCTTTTTGTGTCTGGAACAGGTCTTTTTGTTCTTCGGTGGTAACTCCGAACCTAGCTTTTCCAGAACCTCCGTATAAGTTCATAAACTTTTCGAATTCCATTCCTTCGATTTGATTCCTGGTTCTGCTGTTTATTACCCTGTTCGGAACTGAACTTGCGTATTGCGGTTATCGCTAGCAAACGAGGCTAGACGATCGACGTGGACTACTTTTGGCTTGCTTTTGGGCGGATTTTGGATGCGATATATAACGTCATTAATACGCTGCACGACTTCATAAGGGCCCTCCCATTGCCTTTGCAGCTTCGGCAACAGACCACGTCTCCTTTGGGAATTATACAACCAGACCATGTCGCCAGGTTGAAACCCACCATTTTGTGCCTTGACGTCATATCTAGTCTTCATCCTGTCGCTGGCAATTTGTGTGTTTTTAAAGACCTCCTCATGTACTTCGTCTAACCTCTTGGTCAACTTGCTGACGTAATATTCTCCAGCAACTTCTTTTTCCGGTCTTTGTCCGAATTGGAGGTCGCATGGCAGATGTATTTCGCGACCGAGCATTACACAAGATGGTGTTTGGCCCAAGCTGAAGTTAATGAAAAAATAATAGTAATTTAGCTAAAAACCTATCACAAGACACGTACAAGCAGGAAAAGGTGTTAAATTTTTTTAAACAAATTCTATCTATGTTATATTTATGTGTACTAAAAATAGTACAGTGGGCTTTTGAGATCTCTACATCACACACATTTTTGAAAAAGCGGTGCAGTTGTTTTTTTTGTTACAGATTTATTGTTAAATGCATATAGTACTAAAAGCGCAATGGTATTATGTATATAAGTACAGCATAAAATCAAGAACTGTTTGTGTTGTGGAAACTGCAGAAACAGTTTCGATCTTTAGTGGTGCAGAGAGCAACGTTACATTTGTTGCATTTTCTTGTGGTTCTCATGTGACACAACTTGCATCGAAGCTAACTGCTCGTTGCTACTGCAAAGTGCCCTACAGGATCTTGTACCACACTTTCGGGAACGGTTGCTGGAAGTTGCTTCGATGGAGCAGGGGTTTTTTTCTGCGTCAGTCGAAGATATGTTCTGGCAATTTGGCGGCTAAACTCCAATAAATCCATTGACTCTTCATTTGCTAAACGATGCAAAATTCATGCATTTACCACAATTGTGTTTACCATTTGGGTGAACAAAACCTAATACCACTTTTTCTCTTTTATGGAGATTCTGTACACATTTGTATTTTGATCATGCCGATCAACTCCACCCATGCCATCGTTATAGCTACCAAGCAATCTTGGTCTTGCAATTGATATTTTCGCTTTAGCTTGTGCTGAATACCTACTTACAGGTTTTGTGGGTTGGATATTGTCAAAGTTTGTTATTGCGCAAACCACACTATTGTTCTTCCACGACACGCACAATATCTCGTTTGCTACATCAAAACGCGAATCCGTAGCCCCACGTTCTTTTTTTGCCATTTCCTTCTTTGAAACCAATGGGCATCGATTGGTGCGATTTTCGCGAACTGTCTCAGTTGCTCAAAAGCCAAGTTGTCTTAGTTGGGTCAATAAATCGATACTTGAAAAAAAATTCTCAAAGAAAACGCGGTGCTCTTCTGGATTGTCTACAACTTTTAGAAGGTTGAGAACAACACGTGTACCTAATGGGCCATCTCCATTACTTAACGCGTTTTTGCCACAGTAAGTATCAAACTTGTAGCAGTATCCATCTGTACTACACAACATTCAGTTTTTATATCCGAATCTAATCGGTTTAGCGCGAATGAACTGCTTACAAGAGTGACGGCCGAAATATTTCACCATAGATTCGTCAATAGACAAATCCTAATGAAGTATTCCAAACTGAATGAATGATTTGTTTAGCAAATTCATAAGAGGTCGAAGTTTGAACATTTTATCGTTTGAAGTTGAGGCGTTTGAGTAGTCGTGAAAATGTAGATAACGTTTGATTTCTAGAAATCTGTTACGTGACATGGCCTTTGAAACACACGGTACTGCAAGGTCTTCATCTGTTGACCAGTAAAGCCGTTGTCGCGGAAGGGTGTGATATCCGGTAAATAAGTATACCTAGAAATGCCTTCAGAGATGACTCGTCTAAACAAAACTGATGGAAATTTTTTTGATGCGCATAACTAAATGATTCCGAAATTATAAGTTTTCTGACATCGTCATTGAACAGTCGTTCAAAAATTGTCACCGGTGTTTTACCTTAGAATTCTGCTTTCAGTTCGGCCACTCTAGCTTGTACACTTATCGGATTTAGTGTTCCCCACGAATATTTTGGAGCTCGTTTGGACCACTTAGAAGCTACCTTCTTCGACCCCATTTGAACTTCTTGAATATCAGAATCGTCTGCATCAGTTGTACCAACTGTAGTCTGTTTCCTGTGCCGTCGACACTTTCTAGGGATCGCTTCAGAAGACCATCTTCTACTATCAAAGAGTCCCACTGCGCCCAGTACACTTTGATGTTTCTGCCCAAAGCACTTACTTCTCCCCAGGTTGGTCGTCGGCCGTTTTCTTTCCAGTCCAGGAGTAGTCTTATTTTAGGATCGTTTTCTTGTTCGCGACGTAACTGCTCAGGTTCCCACTCATCATCAACCATCATTCAACCTTTTCTTGCAGTCGCCAACAATAGATGCAGTCCGCTGGACACAGTTTTCTGGACAAGGCATCAGCGTTCCGATGACTGCTTCCGGCACGGTGTTCTGTGTCATAGTCATACTCTCGATCCATCTTGCCACTTGTCTTTCCGTATTACGGAACTGTAGTAGCCATTTTAAAGCGGCGTGGTCAGTAAAAATTTTTGTCCATACATATATTTGTAGAAATGTTCGATGGACCTGACGACTGCTAACAGCTCCCTCTTAGTCACGCAATAATTTCTTTCTGATCTGGACAAAACCTTGCTAAAATACGCGATAACTTTTTCTTGTCCATCTTGCACCTGCGAAAGGACGCCTATGGCCAGATTGCTTGCGTCGGTATCCAAAACAAATTTTCCATTTTCTCTTGGATAACGCAGAATCGGCGAAGTGACTAGGGTCTGTTTTAGTTGATGGAAAAAATTTTCTCAGTATTTATTCCATCTAAATTCTGCTCTTTCTTCCGTCAATTTTGTCAAAGGTTTGGCAATATTAGCAAATCCGGGTTCAAATCGTCTATAATAGGTGCACAACCCAAGGAAACTTCAGACCTGATGTTTGTCGATTGGTCTTGGCCATGCCTGCACTGCTCGGATTTTGTCTGGGTCAGCCTTTACTCTATCTCTAGATACGACGTGGCCAAGGTATTACACTTCCTTATTAAATACGTGGCATTTCTTTGGGCTCAGTTCATTTTGAGGTTAGGCCCACGTAGTCGCTGGAACACTTCCTTCAAGTTGTTCAAGTGTTTTTCAAATGACCTTCCAACCACGATCACGTCGTCCAGGTAAACCAAGCACGTCTTTCAAGGTAATCCGCGCAAGATGGTCTCCATCAAAAGCTCGAACGTTGCAGGAGCGTTACACAGACCGAAGGGCATCATTTTTTGGTCACGTCGTTTAGCTGTCTGTAGTCTACGCAAAACCTCGTTGATCCATCCTTCTTCTCTACGAATATCAATGAGGATGCCTATGGGCTACTTGATGGTTCAATTACGCTTTCTCTCTTTTTGCCAAATGAAGTCTGCGTGGATGTTGTCGTATCCACCGAGCGTCTCCGATATTAGTTTTATGTTTTACCACGTTAGTTCTTCCTTTGGAACCACTCTCCAGCGCAAACACATCTTGATACTCTTGGATCAACACTTTAACTTTAGGTAGCTGCTGTTGGCTGAGGTTTTGGCAATTAGTAGTTAGAATGTCCAATAGATGTTGTAGAACTTCTTCGTTAGACTTTACGCATCTCACAATTTGTGATACTGGCGCGCATTGGCCTACCACGGTCTTCTTTTTTAACGTTACAGGATCTGAGTTGATGTTTAAGATCCTTACCGGCATCGTGTTTTTACTCGTACTAAAGTTCTGCCAACGAGTAGTCCTTTTTCAACTAAGCCGCCCTCTATTGGTTCAATCGCGTGTATGTAACTTTCCCGGAGATTTCCATCCAGGCGTGCCATCACCACACTTTCAATCCTTGCAGGCAAAGTCACGTTTTCACTCAATAAAACTCGCACAACTGCCTTCTCTGACGAATAAAAAGGAACTTCTTTATTTTGGATCTTCAGGACATCGTTCTTCATATTCAAATGGAACCCATACTTCTTTATCACGTCCATTCCCAGGATAACTTCTTCCATGATGTCGGCTACTAGTACTTGATAGTCGAGTACTCCATTTCCCAAACCAATGGTTACTTTGACTTATCGGTAAATAGGTATTTCTTCGAAGTTGTACTGTTACTGGTGATGTCCTCTTGTTTTCCAATAAAATGTCAGAACAAAGAATGATCTTCGTCACTCCCGTGTCAACCAGTAACTGAACGCTTCTTCCATTAATCTTGCTATCGCTTTAAATGCTATGCAATTGCTCCCTAGGGGATGCCATTTGAATGGTAATCTTCGGAGCCTGACTAGATGAAATTACTTTTTGCCGCCGTAGATGGCCTATTTCACCGCAGTTCAAAGTTGTCACTCCTCGTTCCCGAAGTATTCGTCGCGCTATCTCTTCTATGCTTTCCAGTGTTTGCACGGGTACTTCTGCAGCACATGTATGAATTTTGCCTAATTGTAAATGTTATCTACGCGTTGAACATTGTTGGTTATCATATTTCAGTTTTTAACGTTAACGAAACAGCACGTATGCTAACGTCATGCCCAGTGATTTCTACATTTTAAGTATGTGGAACATGTTTGCTATTAGTGAGTATATTAATTGCGATTTTGATGTGTTTTTGTGAGAGATTTGCTGGGATAATAAGAATCCATTTTTATTTTACGACGCAATTAAATTTCTCTTTTATTATTATAGCAAGTTTTTTTATCTACACTTGTTTGTTACTTTAGAAAATTTTAATAATTGATAAATAAGGCATTTACGAAATACAGGAACTAAACCGTATTAGTTTAATATCAAACATGTCAGCCAACCAACATTTGCATATCTTTTGCTAGGACAAATTATTACGAAGTATTGGTGGCACACCGGTTAATATAACGTAAACGATTTCAAGAAGTTTAGCGCACTTTGGTTTTAATTATCGTATAAAAATTTTAGCATATTATTTGTGATAGCCTCATTGTATATGTATTAGCTTAATTTTTAGAAGGTTTAAGGGGATGTTTTGGATATGTTATTAGCTAATTGCATATTAGGAACGATGAGTAATTACTATGGTTTTTATACAGTGGAATCTTGATAAGTCAAACTTCGTTAAGAGGTAATCCACAGTAAGATGAAAAAATTTGCTATTTCCTTCAGCTGAAGCTCTAAATACGTTAGTAAAATGCAATAACACTTTACTTGAAATTTTCCGAACTCATAGCAGTAAAATCTAAAAGGAATGTTTGATGTTGTACGTTAAAAGATGCAATCATATCAAGGGTTATGTGTTCGGTTCATTGTTTGAACTTGAGAAAAAGATTGATCTAAAATCTGCAAATTCCTTAAACCAAAAAAAGATTTTTTGTAGTTGTTTGACTGTTTACTTAACTAATAATAGTATGTACATATTTTGTTTCAATAAATACCGTTTGCAAAGATTGGAATAGCAAACTGCTCCAAGAAAGTACCTGGCGCTGTAGGATACGCAAGCTGTGTTAGTCTGGCGATGTCAGCCTCAAACTCTTGAAGACTTTTGGCAGCTTTTTGAACCCGACTTTTAATTTGAGCTTGATAGACTTGTTGAAGATGAGCATCTCTATATCTCGTTTCTAATCGTGAAATTAAGATTTCGTAATTTTCTTGTAGGTGGCCAGGAACAGCTTGCAAGATTTCAAGAGCTTCTCCGCGTAAGGACACAATTAAAGAGGTCGCTTTCTGCTTGTTGCTCCAACCATTAGCTGTAGCTACGGCTTCAAACTGCTTGTAATAGGTTGACCATGAAACTTTACCATCAAAATTCGGAGGTACAACTTTGAACTTGTGAGTGGTTTCTTCCCGATAGTCCATGATTAAATCTTTACTCGTGACGCTTCCGTCACCGTGACAATTCATTTGAGTCATTCTTTCTTCAAGCAGTTGTATTGTTTCTCGGAATTTTTTCTCTAGTTTGTTTTTTATGGTTCTTGAATTTTCTTTTAACTTTTGTTCTAATTTGTCTTCTATTTTGTTATTCACAGATTCGCAAATTTCTTCTTTTAAATTTAACATATCTGTTTGGGTTTCCTCTTGAACAATTTTAATTTGGTTTGCTATTCTCGTTTGTATATCTTCTTTTAAACTTCTAGAATTTTCCAACAATTGTGCTTCTATTTTTCTAGAATTTTCTTCCATTTTCAGCGAATTCGTACAACTTTTCTTCCATATTTCGAGAATTTTCGGACAGTTTTTCTTCAATTTTCTCAGAATTTTCGCCAATTTTCCTATTATTTTCTTCCATATTTTTATTCATCGATTCGAGAATTTCAAATATTTTTGAATCCATTTTAACTGCTTGCAACCGAGTCACCGGCATAAATTTAACCACGAATAGTTTAAATACACTACTTTAACGAAATGGAACAGCTACGATTAAACGCGAACTGAAGTTTTATTTATTTACGCAATCAATGTTTTTATTACGGGAGCGATATTACTTAATGATATTTACACTAAAATTCCCAAACGCTTTATTCTATTCGATACTCCGCACTGACGCCACTTGTAACAAATTTTATTATTATTAGAACTAATTTATTTATACTACAAATATGTACACGTTTAACCGAACTAATTAAATCTAAAGATATTTAATAGAAACACTTACACTATAATTTATATCGCACTATCACTTACATGAAGATAAAGTCTGCGGATAACTTCTATTTATCTAAACACCGAAACTTGTTTATATTAAAGTAACGTACTCCGTATCTTTATCGCACACACGTTAATCACTTATTTATTTCAACTTTAATAATCGTCTTAACACTGCCGTCTTCGAATTTCGGAAATAACTGACTTCTGATTTGTTTGAATCATATTTATACACTTTCGCGAAACGTTCGCGATTGTTCCACGTCCTTCGATGAACGTTCCGGAAAATGGATAAAACTGCGAGAAGACTCTTGAATTTGAGAACGTTTCAATATGTGTTTCCTTTTTTTAAATTTGGTTTGTACAATCTAAAATTTTACATAAACGATTAAAATATTTAACTGCTAAGAGCTCATATCGATGTAATCTTTCTTTTGTTAAAATTTGCTATTGTAACGCTATGTAAATAAATTTTACAAAAATTTCGTTATTGTTTTCATGCGTTTATTTTAAGATAAAATACCAAAAAAATTATAAGTACTACTTATAGGTATTTAAAATTAAATATCATCGTCATCACTTATGTCTCATTCTGTTATTATAACGGGTCGTACTTTGTCGATAACTTTTACGGAACAATCGTTAATTAATGTATTGTTCAAAGAATACAATTCTTTAACATCTTTTAGTAAAGTGCTTTATTCCATTGTTTAATAATTTAATCACTTATTCGATATTGTCTGGTTTTACTGTAATATGTTCGTTCGTAATATGTTCTTTGAGTTGATATAAAGTAACATCTACAAATTTTTATAAAAGAATTTTTTCTATTTTAATCACTGACATATTTCAGTTTTCAACGAAGTATTACTGACGCTCTTTTATTTTTTTTAAGTAATAAGAAGCATTAATTAGAATAATTATTATAAACAATTTTAAAAATTGTTTTTGTTTACTTTTTTTTGAATCCAGTCTTAAAAACTGAACTTATATTGCTCTGATAATTTTTATGAAAATTTGAAAAAAATCGTCTTGAAACTTATGTTTAATTTTTGAAGTAACGACAATAAATCTTTTACTATTAAGTGTTTTAGTAAGTTTGTAAAACATTTTGGCCAAACACTTCTGAAGCTTAAAATTTATACACCGCACTCCAGCAAACAAATACTCCGGAAAAGATGCAAACTAAATTTATAAACTTGTGGTAATAATTAACAATTAAAAAATTGCGGCAAATTTTATTTTTAACTTGTTTTTGCGTTTACAAATTATTGTGTTATTAATGTTCTATTTTTTGTTTTTATTCATCTATATTGAATATTTTTTTATTCTTACAAATGTGCATTTAGTTAAACAATAAGTCAAATACACTTATTTTAATTAAATGCAAACTTACATTAACATTATAACAGTTTAAAAAATATCACGTATTTTTATGTTGCCGCTTAAAACAGTATGGCCAGTAAATCAAAGAAGACCGTTCATGCCGAAGCACGAAACATTACTGCAACCGTCGTACAGTTCTTCGATAAACAAAAAGCTGTTGGTGTGTAGCCATTTAGATTTAAGGTTCATAAAACAAATAAGATACATTTGTGATTACTTATACAATGTTATTAAATAAGAAATGTTGTTATTAAGAGTGAAGCTTTACCAGCTGAACATAAAATTTAAAATTCTTCAACGAAACACAGAAGTGGTGGTTCTGACAAAATTATTTTAGACAATGCTCATTTGAACACCTCAAATAAAATGAAATACGTTTAAATACTTGTATATATAATATTTTTAAAATATTATATTATATAAATAAGAATTGCACAAATTTTGCAGCAGAATAGTTCAACTGTAAGAGTCTATTGTTTTTTTGTAATAAAATTTATGTTATTTGTTATAATGTACAGTAGAACTTTGTTTATTTGAGGTAATCACGGGGAAGGATTGTACAGATAAATAAAAATTATGGCTAATCGAGACATTTTGTTTAACGATTTATGTGTTTGCTACATCGTTACATATGTATATACATGTGTATACATTGACATAATAGTACGGTATAATGGCTTATAATATGCAGTAATCAACCGGCCCGGCCTTTAAAAATATTTTTTTGACATTAGTTCTAATTTTCCTCAAATTTATGATGTCGTGGAAGTCCAAATTTTCTTGTTTGTAGAAGTTTAAGAAAACAACTTCTTCCATTGTTTGACTTGTTTAAGTTTTTTTTCTTTAGCCCCAATACTGTCACTCTCATATTCTTTTAAACTAGCTGGTTGTGAGTTACTTGTGCTGCCATAACAAGCTGCTATGTTACTGTTACTTAAGGGTTCATATCTGCTTTCATTAGCGTTTTTTGTAGCCAATACATAATAACGTTATCAACGATATCAATTTTTGGACTTGATGTTGCCAGCTTAAGACAAACTTTTATATATCTATCTTCTATATTTATTTACTTTGTCATCATAATCTTGATCTAAATTTTTCGCCTATGAAAATTTTAATGTATTTGTAGGTACCAATTCCCAAGCTTGACATCGTAGAAGAATGGCATCCTTTATGGTCCACATATAATATTACATTAAAACAATTTTTTAGTAAAAGACATTTTTTGGTCAAAAGAAACGGGCAAAAATCTTTTTGCACTTTTGCTTCAAGCTAAAAATCACGCCTTGATTCATTGACTGTACTTAAAAAGTCTCGTTAAGTGATAAATAGTACACAAAAATTTGATGATCTTTTGTTTTTAGGGTAGATTCTAAAGAGTGTAATGGGGTATTATCAAGTAAAAGAACAGTTTTTTTAAGTATTCGTTTTTTATTCTGAAATTTTGATACAGATGATACAAAAACGTTGAAATACTATTCACAAAAAAATATTCGGTTTTATCCAAGCGTTTTTGTGGTTGTAATAGTCACGTGAAAAACATTTCATTTCTGTACTTTTAAAAGATCTTGGTTTCTTAGCTATCCCAATTGCATCAGTCGCTTTTTGGCAGATTGGTGTCCAAGAGCTAATTTATCAGATTGGTCAAGGGATAGCTCTAATTTTTAAAGTAACTAATTATATTCTTTATTGAACAATGTTGCCGCAGTAAAGTTTTTACTTAGAAATTTGCTATGAATGTCCAATTGTCTTATGCCGCAACAATCTTTGAACCTAAAAACTAGCCTTATGAAGCGTTAATTTTTTTCTCAATTTTTAAGTTTTTATGAAACTATTTTGTTTTTTCACAAATCCATGGTCTAAAAGCGGATTTTCTTCAGTAATATTTTGTTTAAACCTTTTAAAAAGAGCAGACTCCATGTCAGCTAAGGATAATTTTTTTATAGTTTTACTCGCAGCTAATAGCTCTAAGCACAAGCTATGATTCAGTCACACATGGTCTGTTCACCTACGCCAAATTCATCGGCAAGCTTTTTTTATACACTCATTGTTGACCACTCGGAACGACTATTTATAGCAAACAAGACAAATTCGTGAGCATTTGTTTAGAACAATAACACTGTGATAAGATCAAAGTTGTTTAAATCGTTTTGTTTCGTATCGTAATATTATAACGATATTATTGTTAATTTCGGATATAATACATATTTGGTCATTATAATCTTTTACATAATAATTATGTCATAAACGATATTCAAATATGTACACAAATATAATTTACATGTTTATATACAATGCAATAAAATAAAATAATGACAATTTTTGATAATCAAATCTTAAAGCTGTTAATGACATAACGAAAAAACAAAAAATTCTACAATATTCACAAATGCTTACCTTAACAAGGTTTAAGAGTTTTTTACAACGTGTGCATTTAACAAACGGCACAATTGAAAAGAAAGAACAAGTGCGTGCGTATAACGTATTTTCGGCATTTACGAGATTGCTATTGAACATAAAATTTCCAGATATGTATTATTAAAAATTTTACGTATGGGTTCGAGAACAATTAAATTTAAAATTAGGCGTTACAGTATTTATTTTATTTTTATGAAAAAATCAACCTAAGCAAAAAAAAAACAGAAAAACTCACATGTTTATCTAAAAGTAAAGATGTTAATGAAAATGAATTGGTTCAAGATGACTGTGATGATGAAAGTACATCTACCAAATCACTAATTGACATTGAGACTGGTAAATCTCCATACAGTGGAAACAGATAAACCCCGTTTCGAACAAATGGAATCTGAAGAGAGGAATAATTTCCCAATTTGAAAACTAATAAATCAGAATAAAAATCACGGAATGGTGGAGTTTTAGTATATCAAAATAAAGATATTTTTATTGGTTTTATTAATTTAAAGATACAGCAATAAAACTAAGTACAGATATGCCGGCGTTGTCAAATCCATTAATGAAAAAAACGGTGAAATTAATGTGGCAGGTTTCATACGGTGGATGAGGAAACACACGACTTTGTGATGACGCATGACACAAGTAACTGATATGGAAATAATGTTAGAGATTTTGCCGACACCCACAGTAAAATTAGAAGGTCGAAAGATGATGCATACTTTTCCAAATTCTACAGGTGTATTTGAAAAATAAATATAGTTGGGACGGTGGATCTTTGCACCTGTATGTAAACGTTAGTTTAATTTTAGACAAATGTTTAATTTAAAAAAAATTGAATAACTTAGCTTGTATTTCTTTGTTAGGGGTAAGGGCATATACCGCGCATAATGTCCAAATTGGAGCGGGAATTCCATTTAAAATAACGGTGGTTACTAGGTTCTACATCCATTAACAGATTGGTAACATCAAGAATTTGATAATCCAATTTAAGTTGTCATTATTAGTAAAAACGGAAGAAGGGAGAAAAAAAAGGATCTAAAAGATGCACGAAACACAGAATCAATAATTGTAAAAAGAAATAAAAATTATAACCTCACAATTGGAGATCCTTAAACACAGATATTCGTTTAATTTACAAAAGGGAATAGAGGCACTGATAAATACAAATTAAAATTACACCAAAACATGATATTTTCGACTTCCAAAGATCGGGATCACGTCCACTTGCGTGTTAATTCGATCACCCTCTTAGAAGAATTCTCACGGTTATCGGCGACGAAACGAACAAAATTATTTTTTGAAACCAATAAGGAATGCTAAAATTTAATTAAACGACTTCAGGATTTGCTACCCCATTTACATAGATGTAGTTATTTCGAAAAAACAACAAAGGACTGTACTCTAATGCAAGCATTAGAAAGTAAATATGTTTTGCATATGATTTTATAATAAAAGAATAAATTAAAACATTCATGTATAGCATCACGACTATCAAGCACGGATTTAAACATTTAGAGTATCAAAATAATGCATTCACATGCTACCAAATTTGAAATATTCAAACTAAATAAATTTGTTTCATGACTTGATAAAAAAGGGCAATGACTAACTTTAAAAGAAACACCGTTTCAATGTATCTAATAAATGTTTCACTAATAAACTTATTAAATACAAAAAATATTAAGTTTTAGCTTTTGAATAACTACGCATTAAGTTTTACAAATATAACTATAAAATATTTGTGTAGCGTACAATAAAAAATACCAAACAAAAACAGTTTAAGATTTCTATTAATGCTGCGTATATCAAAGATCAGCTACTTTAGTAAAATTATTAATCTTTACTAATTGATAAAAAAATTCAATAAAAACAAATTTGTAAGAAGCTTAAACGAGATTGAATTTTTTTTCTTAATTTGTAACATAAAAAAGTAATTACAAATATTTCACAGTTTACAAAATAATGAATTTGACGCAACAAAATTATACAACAAGCAATATAAATTAACAACACACGGATTTATTATTTCTTATAAAATAAAAAAAAAACACAATTTAATTAAAGTGGTGATGCTATTGTGATAAAATACACAAAACTAAAAAAAAGTTTGTAATGTATTTCGTTTTGTTCCTTTGTTGATTTGATTTTAATGCATTTGTAATAATTGACCTAAAACAAATTTGAAAATACACATAAAGAACATTCAATTAAGCAAATATTTATCAAAAGACACTAGACGATGAAATTAAATAAGACTGGATTGCATAAAAATCAATTCCATCGTTGTAAAAGTTATAAGTATACTGTTCATGAAATGTGATATTATTTTGTAATGTTTACAATAATAAAAATTAATTTCAAATTTCAAATCAAGTCAGTGATTGTGACAGTTGTCATTAGTTTAATAAAATTAATTTTGATTTTTAATTACTATTCATAACACAAAAATAAATAGACAACTTAAGTTTTTTTTGCTAAACTTACTAAACTTGTTTAAAAACATTATTACTTTAAGCATTGATTATTTATCTAATATATATTTAATATAGTTAGAATTCACATTTGGTTAATCACTAACTTCAAATAACTTTTTTACATAAAACATATTTAAAATCAAATTAATTTTATTAATGAACAAATTAAATTTCTTAAATAGCATTAAATAAAATCTCTTGCCCCTGGTAAACAGTTTTGTTAGTTTTTTTAAAGCGTTATAAAAGTATTCGAAAATGTAAATATGTTCATTATTATTCAGTAGTTAATAATGAAATATTATTTAACTGCTAATGTAATAGTTAAGGCTTCCACGGCCGGAATCTATACTTACATTAGAATGTCTTCCGGGTTTAGACCGTGTCTTATTTGCAACCGAAGCTGCCAACGTTTCGCCCACTTTCGTAAGGGGCTTCATCAGGGCGTGAGATAAATCGCAAAACTCAAACAAGCAATCGAAATCTAACTAAGAACTTCTCAAAAGTTAGGTTATCCACTTGTAAAACAAGCCATAACCTAAACTATGAAAAGGTAAGAAAGAAAACGATAACCTGAAAAAGCAAACGAAAATCTAACAAAGAAACACTACCGAGTTAGGTAATCAACTTGTGAACCAAGCCAGATTCTAAACTCCGTAGAAGTGACTTAAGAAGAAATAGTCTCCGTATTTAAAGGAAAAAGATCGTCACGGATGATTAAGCTCGATCCTGATTGGGTTACGGTTGCTAGGGGCGTGTTTTTGATAAATGACTAATAACCGGGAACCAAAGAGGGATAGTTCGAAACCATAATCGCGATTGAAGTTATTGGGGTGTTTGATGATTTCTATGCTTTCCCGGAATTTCCTGTTGAAAAAGAATGGAGATTTGGCAATCAACGAAACATTATCAAAATCTATCTTGTGACCTGTAGTAAAATGATGTTCAGCGACCGCAGACTTGGAAGTATACCTTTTCCTTATACAACGATCATGTTCTGAAATGCGAGTAATGACGGAACGACCGGTTTCACCAATGTAGACTAAACCACAAGAACAGGGAATTTGGTATACACCTTGAGATGAAAGTGTAGGAAATTTGTCTTTGGGAGAAGGAAGAATCTGAGAGATTTTACCTGTCGAGTTGAATATGGGTTTAATACCATTCTTACGAAGGAGTTTCCCTATTTGATCTGTAACCTTGTGAATGTAGGGTAAAAAGGCCAATTTCTGGTTGGATTCGGGAGTAGAAGTGTCCTTAGGTAATCGAGTACGTGGATGTAAACGACGATTAATAACTCTATGAATATCTCGCATTGCATAACCATTGTTCAGTAAGGTTCTAGTAAGATGACGGAGTTCCGAGTCTAGATTCTCAGGTTGACAAATAGAAAAGGCACGATGGACCAAAGATTCAATAACAGAACGTTTCTGTGCAGGATGATGATGAGACGAAGCATGAAGGTATCTGTCCGTATGGGTGGGTTTGCGATAAAAGAATGGCCTAGAAGTCCGTCGGGCTTACGAGTCACAAGAACGTCCAGAAATGGAAGAGAACCATTACTTTCGATTTCCATAGTAAATTTGATATCTAAGTGTTGATTGTTAAGATGATCCAGAAACTTAGACAATTCAAGATGACCATGAGACCAAACAATAAACGTGTCGTCAACATACCTAAACCACACTTTAGGTTTTAATATTGATGATTCCAAAGCAACCGTTTCAAAGGATTCCATAAAAATGTTAGCTACAACAGGTGATAGAGGAGAACCCATAGCAGCACCAGAAACTTGTTCGTAAAACTTATGATCAAATTGGAAGTAAGTAGAGGATAGACACTTTTCAATAAGAGGAACCAAACTCAAGTCCTTGCCATGTTGAGATAGAATCTGTTTGATGATAATAAGCGAATCCTTAATAGGAACTTTAGTAAAAAGTGAAGTAACATCAAAGCTCACGAGAAGATCTTGGGGTTCAAGTTTTATAGTTTCTAGACGTTGAATAAAATGCTGAGAGTTGAGGATGTGAGAAGAGGTTTTACCTGTAAACTCGCAAAGAATGTTGGACAAGAACTTGGCTAGCTTGTAAGTAGGAGATTGAATAGTACTAACGATAGGTCGAAAAGGAATACCTTGTTTGTGAATTTTGGGAAGTCCGTATAGACGAGGTGGTTTAGAATCTGATGGAGTAAGTCGACGTTTAGTTTCAGGAGGTAGATTGGAAGATTTGATGATTTGGCTAACCTCGCGTTCAATCCTCGAAGTGGGGTTATGGGTTAGAAGAGCGTAAGTTTCCTCAGACAACATAGAATTGATTTTCGTAACATAATCAATTTGGTTCAAAACTACGGTGGCGTTGCCTTTGTCGGCTGGAAGAACAATAATATTAGGGTTCTTACGAAGACTTTTTAGAGCTGACTCTTCCGACTTAGAAATGTTGGATTTAGGAATTTTAGATGATTCAAGGATTTTGCTAGTGTTAATACGAATGGGATCTGAGATGTGGCGAGGAAGATGTCTTATAGAAGACTCAACAGCACATAGAATATCTTCTTTAGGAATAACCCCACTTCGAGGATTGAACGCGAGGTTAGCCAAATCACCAAATCTTCCAATCTACCTCCTGAAACTAAACGTCGACTTACCCCATCAGATTCTAAACCACCTCGTCTATACGGACTTCCCAAAATTCACAAACAAGGTATTCCTTTTCGACCTATCGTTAGTACTATTCAATCTCCTACTTACAAGCTAGCCAAGTTCTTGTCCAACATTCTTTGCGAGTTTACAGGTAAAACCTCTTCTCACATCCTCAACTCTCAGCATTTTATTCAACGTCTAGAAACTATAAAACTTGAACCCCAAGATCTTCTCGTGAGCTTTGATGTTACTTCACTTTTTACTAAAGTTCCTATTAAGGATTCGCTTATTATCATCAAACAGATTCTATCTCAACATGGCAAGGACTTGAGTTTGGTTCCTCTTATTGAAAAGTGTCTATCCTCTACTTACTTCCAATTTGATCATAAGTTTTACGAACAAGTTTCTGGTGCTGCTATGGGTTCTCCTCTATCACCTGTTGTAGCTAACATTTTTATGGAATCCTTTGAAACGGTTGCTTTGGAATCATCAATATTAAAACCTAAAGTGTGGTTTAGGTATGTTGACGACACGTTTATTGTTTGGTCTCATGGTCATCTTGAATTGTCTAAGTTTCTGGATCATCTTAACAATCAACACTTAGATATCAAATTTACTATGGAAATCGAAAGTAATGGTTCTCTTCCATTTCTGGACGTTCTTGTGACTCGTAAGCCCGACGGACTTCTAGGCCATTCTTTTTATCGCAAACCCACCCATACGGACAGATACCTTCATGCTTCGTCTCATCATCATCCTGCACAGAAACGTTCTGTTATTGAATCTTTGGTCCATCGTGCCTTTTCTATTTGTCAACCTGAGAATCTAGACTCGGAACTCCGTCATCTTACTAGAACCTTACTGAACAATGGTTATGCAATGCGAGATATTCATAGAGTTATTAATCGTCGTTTACATCCACGTACTCGATTACCTAAGGACACTTCTACTCCCGAATCCAACCAGAAATCGGCCTGTTTACCCTACATTCACAAGGTTACAGATCAAATAGGGAAACTCCTTCGTAAGAATGGTATTAAACCCATATTCAACTCGACAGGTAAAATCTCTCAGATTCTTCCTTCTCCCAAAGACAAATTTCCTACACTTTCATCTCAAGGTGTATACCAAATTCCCTGTTCTTGTGGTTTAGTCTACATTGGTGAAACCGGTCGTTCCGTCATTACTCGCATTTCAGAACATGATCGTTGTATAAGGAAAAGGTATACTTCCAAGTCTGCGGTCGCTGAACATCATTTTACTACAGGTCACAAGATAGATTTTGATAATGTTTCGTTGATTGCCAAATCTCCATTCTTTTTCAACAGGAAATTCCGGGAAAGCATAGAAATCATCAAACACCCCAATAACTTCAATCGCGATTATGGTTTCGAACTATCCCCTCTTTGGTTCCCGGTTATTAGTCATTTATCAAAAACACGCCCCCTAGCAACCGTAACCCAATCAGGATCGAGCTTAATCATCCGTGACGATCTTTTCCTTTAAATACGGAGACTATTTCTTCTTAAGTCACTTCTACGGAGTTTAGAATCTGGCTTGGTTCACAAGTTGATTACCTAACTCGGTAGTGTTTCTTTGTTAGATTTTCGTTTGCTTTTTCAGGTTATCGTTTTCTTTCTTACCTTTTCATAGTTTAGGTTATGGCTTGTTTTACAAGTGGATAACCTAACTTTTGAGAAGTTCTTAGTTAGATTTCGATTGCTTGTTTGAGTTTTGCGATTTATCTCACGCCCTGATGAAGCCCCTTACGAAAGTGGGCGAAACGTTGGCAGCTTCGGTTGCAAATAAGACACGGTCTAAACCCGGAACACATTCTAATGTAAGTATTATTTAACTGCGCTTAAAAAAGTAGAAAAAAAAATATTATTTGAACATTTTTTCAATAATTATATTATTATTTAAAGAAGCATATTATAAAAAATTATCCAGGTATTATCATTTTTAAAATAAGGAATATGCGTTTAATTATATCAGTCCTTATCAATAAATAAAACTAGTAAAATAATGTAACAATTAAATTTCATACACAAGATATTAATAATAAATAAAATTTGAATAAAAGATTTAGTAAATTCTATCTCATTAATAAATTGTTATTAAAAACATTTTTATGTTTTGGGTTGATTATTAAATAATCTTTACAATTTACTTAAATCTTTCTTAGAATTTAATATATGATGTATATCACTTATTGTATCAAAAACAAAATTAAAATTTTATATTATATCTAAAAAATCCCTTTGATGTTGTTACAAATATATTATTACAGTAATTTTTAAAATTTAAAAACTATTTTCAATAATAAGCAATTTACGTGTAATGCTTGTACAGTATAAAAACGTTTTATTTTTGTTTTGTAAATTTTACTGTTATCTAAATTAAACGTATAATATTTACAAGTTTGTGTGTTGTTTATACGAATAGTAAACAACTATTATTAAGTTAATTAATTTCTACGCATTTCTAGTAGGTAATTAAATTTAATTTAGAAACTACAAAATAAACAAACATAAAATTTTATTGTACTATAATCTGTGAGGTATAACAACGAATATTTTCCGTAACAGTATCAAATAATTTAAGTAAATTTAAATGCAACTATTTATTTAAATTATCTTTTGGTTATTAAGCTTTTATATATACTTACAGGTATTGTTATTACTTACTTGTTAAAGTTAAAGATAAATTTTTAAATTGAATTAATCTGAATTCTTCCAAACTTTTACTCAAATTTAATCATTACTTAGAAACACAGGTGTAAAAAATGTTATAAATACATTTTGTAAAAGTTAGAGCACAGCTTATTGCGCAATACTCATAATCTATTGTAAATAAACCTGTAGAATTTGTTAAATCACTTTGTTACTAAAAATTATTAATTATAAAAAAAGACAAATATCAATTTTGATTTAATATAATTTTTTTTATTTCTGTCAATTGGTATGCACAGTATTAGTGGCAATTTACCGTAGACTAAAAAATAATAACAGTTTGTAATGACACATAAAATTGTTAGTCAAATTGGAAAAACAATTTATTGTTAAAATATGCAAACATTTTTGTAAGACAGCATGGAATTTATATTTTTACTTTTTTGGTATATATTTCATACCCATTTTTGTTGGCAATTTTGCATTTAGTGTTGTAACTGTCATTTCTTGTCGGATAACGTTTATCATTTCCATAACTGCAAAGTAAACACATGGAACTTAATGCTTAGGAGAGTTTTCTAAATCAATAGCCATCCAATCGATTTATATTGAAAATCAAATGTAAAATCAATCGATGGCTATAAGAAAATCCGCTGAGGTATGCATCTTTACGTTTCTTCGTTAGGTTTAATTTTTTTTTGTCGTTTCTAACATTTATGACCGTGTCTACTAAAACAAATGTTCAACAGGTTTATTAATTTTTAGTCGATTAAAATCTTGTTGTTTTTTGGATTAAGGTCGTCGTAAACACCTTTAGCAAGTTTGTAAAGTTTGTTGATTTTGTGACCGTCAATAGGTCTAGCGTATTATTAATAGAAAAGTTAATAAAAATTCGTTAATAGATTCTGTCGATGCACTATTTATCTAGAGGATTAGAAGTCTAGCGCACGTCTTGTTTTAGATTTGGTTGTAACCTAATCGCTTATAATTTGCACATTAAAGATTGAGTGATTTGCACTAATTTCTTTAACCACGCCACTTTCCGTTACCAGAACTGTCGCTGTTTTTACTTTATTTTGGGTTAATTTTTGATTTGAATCACAAAAATTATCTTATTAGGCAATTATTTACTATATGATTTTCAATTAAATTTTTTTAAATAAAATAGTTTTAATTTAGAAAAAACATGTATTTGCAGTTTTCGGTAAGTACGTAATAAAAGTATTTTAGTAACGACTCGCTTCTACGTATTACAACTACGTTATGCCTTAAATTGAATTGAAAGGTTTATCTAACAGAAACACTTGAACACCTACATACGCTAATTAATACAATGCTCACAATAAGTAAACAATACGGGTGGTCACTAAACATAAAATATATGTTCATAATAAAAACAACTTAAAACAACTATGGAATATATGCAAAAAATCAACCTATTAACATTGGAACCGGAGAAAGAGCAATTTGAACCTTTTTGAACTTTAAAATGTTTTAACTTTGTGTTTCTATAAGTTTGCATCATTTTTTGATATTAGCATTTTAAAATAATTTTTAAAATAAGGTTTATTTTCCGACTTTAAATTCTAGAAAAGGTTAATTTGGCCACAAGTGGCGTTTTTAGGTATTTACATTCAGTGGTGGTTTGTTAGGTGTATACATTTTATAATGTAATACCCTGTATATTCATTACACTAAAATTAGATTTTTATTTTCGACGACTTCTAGGGAGTTTAGTTTTACTTCATTTCCCGTCAAGATGTCAAATCCTCAACTAGTTAATATCGTGTTTGTGATGGATTAACTATTTAATCTTCTAACATCGGCGTTTATGGAAATTAAAATCAATGTATTATCCATCGATGAGAGGTTAATATCGACCAAATACCTTCATAGAACAATTATAATTTTAAAAGGCTTTCGTTCAAACTAAAAACGAAGTCTCGACAAGAAATTTTTACTAATGTGTGCAACAAGATTCAATAATCGGGTTTTTATGTCTAGTTTCTTTTAGCACTAATTAACAATTTTGTAGATTTTTGCTTTCGTGAGTCATTGTGTTGGCACGATTTGCTATTCATAAATATTCCAGATGGACTCAACGAAGAAAGCGTTTTCTTTGGGCAAGTACTGGATTGTAGGTAAATCTTATTTAATTATTTTGTCGCTGTCAGAAAAACATCTCGCAAAATTTTGCTTGTTTTAACTTACGCAATTACAATAATTCAATACCATTTAGGTATTTTTATTAATTATTTTGTGTATCGCATGCTGTGAACCATAGATATTTGTCATGTATTTTTTTGCTATCGACCCCCTATGTGTAAACCTATGTATTGTGTGTTACCAATATTTCCGGCATTTAGTGATTAAATAATGTATTACAAAACTTCTGATGTTCGTTGTTAATAATCTACTTTAATAAATTAAAGTTGTTATACATATTTATCTTTTTCTTTCTTGGTTACACGAATACCAATTTCACAAGGATTACGAACCTGATTTCGTTACAACCTTGGACCTTCTGTCTTGATCAAAACAATAGTTTTACTTAGGAAGAACTGGTGTCTTTTAAATTCTATTTTTTTAACCTCCCCTATATGCGACTAGTGTGAGTTGGCCGTGCAAGGTTGGTAAGACCTATAGCTTGTAACAGGTTCTAGTGTTAAAAGCGAGAAAGAATACAAATAATTTGGCACAACTATTAACGAAGACTATACTTACTCTGAAAAAATACGAATTAGAATTGAACAAAAAAAAGGCACATTTGTAATATAAAGTTTGTCTTTCACATCCGACATATGACATTTTAACTAAAAAACCATTAATAAAGTGTTACGGATGGCCAACATTATTCTATAAGATGGAAGTTTGAATACTGAAAAAGATTAATGTAAAGAAACTGGAGTCATTTCGGATAAAAATATATTAAAGAAAGCTGAGGTTATCATGTGTAAATAAAGCAACTAACATGAAAGTAATGAGAAAAATAAAATTAAAAAAAAACAATTTAGACAATTAAACGAAGAGAAAAACTACTTCAAATTATTATGGAGGGAAAAATAAGAAGAAAAAAATAATAGAAAAAAAAACTTTATAGTTGAAAAACTTAAAGAAGGTTTGGTTACATTAGCAATCAACTTTTTAGATCTGCAATCTTAATAATAAAAATTGTTTTGATAATTACTAACATTTAGATTGAAGACGGCACAAAAAAATATTTTTCGTTGGGTTCTGAAAGTTTACGTCATACTGTTTATCTAAAATCCCTTGAATAAAGGGTATGGGGTAAGCATCTTTGATTGTGATTTTGTTTACCTGACGGAAATCGATGCAGAAACGGTATTTAACAGTGGGTTTTTTTGTTAACATCATCGGCGAATTTCAAGAGTTTTGAAATGGCTCAATTATTTCTTCTTTTAACATGTGATTGACTTCTGTATCAATCACATCTTGCATTGCCTGATCGTGGTAATAGTAACGTTGTTTTAGTGGTTCAACTCTTGGCCTTATAAGAATTCGGTGAGTATTTTTAAGAATTTGTTAAAAGCAAAAAAACCCTGTTCTGTAACGCTTCTAATGCCATCTACACCTTTACGCCTTAAATGTTACTGGTGAAATATGGTATCGATTTGGCGTTGAAAACACAAACGCTTTCGGATACGTAAATTACTGTATTATTATGTTGTAAAAATACTCATCCAATTAATACCTCCGTGGGGAGGTGTTCTAAGGACTGACATTCCAGCATTAGGAATTGTAATCCTACTTTTATTGCATAATTACCCGTAGTTCTAGCTGTCTTTCTATTTGTTAAATGCACTTGGGTTGGTTTATTTGCTGTTGGATTCTGGGATTAATCGGTTCTCGTGGCGCCAGTATCTATAAGCGCGTAAAACTTATTTTGGTATACGGTGATGAGCATAAATAAACGGGTATCCATTGTAGCGACTGCTGGTACGACGGTTTACTTTTTCGGGAAAAATTGCTTGAAAGATTGTACCCATGTTACTCACTCCTGTGAGTTCTCTGAACTACAAACGAAAAGTTATTTGTAAAATTCTCTCTTCGATTAAACCGTTTCTGTGCGAGTTCAAAATTCTGTCTTACTGTACTTTTCGAACAGATTGGTTTTTGCTCTAAACACTTCAATCTTTTTTACGACCTCTAAAAGATCAAACACTTCGTCACCGGACGATGAACTTAAAGAATTAAATACCAATTTTGAGTAATTTTCTATCACACAAATACGGCATAAAAATTTAAAAAGAAATGTCTTTGAAACTTTTGAAAAGAACTGTATAAACAACTTAAGAAAAATAATTATAAAAACACAATATAACCACGACACGCCACAATAAACGAAAAACGAGGTTAGAAAACGAAATCTGACGTTAGACGACCAAAAAACGTTTAACAGAGGATTATATACTAATTCTTCAATTACATTCGTTTCTAGGACATATTATGCATTCTCTAAAATTTAAATATTTAATGTAGAGTAAAAGCGGGATACATGCCAACTGAATATAGATGCCCCAAAGCTTAAATACAATTCGTTTAGCGACATCTGCTGCCTGTAATTCCATTTATGTAAGCAAAAGTTAATGAGTGACCCTTTACAGTGTTAGATGCCCCAAGTTTCTTTTTACTTTATGGTATGATTAAGTATAGTCTATGTAACATGTAAACCGTATCGGAATTGGACATTATCTAAGGTAGGGCACCTATAAATGAAAGTATATTTACAAATGATCAAATGCTCTATAAAATTTTGAGAGGCATCTACGCCTTATAAAAAAGATAGAAGCCACGCTCATATGTGATATATAGCCGCTGTAATCAGGATACAAAAATAGTATTGTTTGACTATTTAGCTAATTTTAAAGTTTGGCAAAATTAATGACCCCTTCTTTTAGGAAGTTGGATGAAAGCAACTATTTTAGTAATTTACGACGTTTCGTGTTCAGGATGAACACTTCATCAGGCTCGCTCACACTGAGTTAAGTAATTTTTTTTTGTTTTGATATGATTAAAATATTTATTTTTTATTTTAATTATATCAAAAATTACTTGACTCAGTGTGAGCGAGCCCGATGAAGTGTTCATCCTGAACACGAAACGTCGCAAATTACTGAAGTAGTTGCTTTCATCCAACCTTCTAAAAGAAGGGGTCATTAATTTGACCAAACTTTAAAATTAATCGTTTATCAGGAGGCGAACCGTTCTATTTAGCTAATATTTCAATAATTTTTTCAGCCAAAATGCCTCGAAAATATATTAGAAAAGAAAATGTCGTACCAAGGGCAACTAACTTGGCTTGAACAAGAATTAGTGAGCGCAATAAATAGCGTACAAACTGGAGAAATAGGTATGGATGAAACCAGTAGGGCATTCAAGATACCCTTACGCTTAGCCAACGATTTAAATGTAACAATAAATTAAAATTAAGTTTAGGCATAAGCCTGGCATTAAGTTTGGATAATGAAAAGCTACTTACATACAAAGGTTAGAAAAAGTTGGTTTTGCGCCAAGTCGGTATCTTTTTCCGATAAGCAACTCAAAAATACATGATAAAGAATAACAATAGACAAATTGAAAGACAGTATATTCGCAAAATAATTGGAGAAGCTTGGGAAAAAACTGCTACTATTCGTAGTGGCGTGTCCGGGTTTTCGGCATGCAGAATTCATTTATTCAATAAAAACGCAATTTCCAAACATTTTTTTACAAATTTCAGACAATGCGTTCAATAAAATTTTAGAAAAATATGTAGACATCACCACAAAACAAAATAATATGTAAATGGCCACTCAAGAATACCAAATATTAGATGAGCTGCCCGTCGACTTTTTCGATCAGTCAGAAAATTATGGATGACAGTAATATTACTATTATTGAGGCTGCAGACCACAGCCTATGAACAACTTGCCAAATTTTATAGAACAAGAAATTTTAACTGAAAATGCTTTGTCGCTAACAGAAAAACTAACTTCTTCTAAATTTCTTCACGAAATCATGCCAGTTCCAAATATTTCATTAACAATATATAATTATTTACATCAAAAACTGCAGAAGAAAACGATTGCGCCTGTGTAGAATGTTTAGAAAATTATTATCAAACTACGGAGTCTGTTCGTTAGATTCAATATACAGGGTAAAGCAATTGGCTACATTATACATGTACAGTATGTAGCATTTATGACAGCGCGTTTGTAAGCAAGTACTTCGGTTAATTGTTCCCCTTTAATTGCATACGTACAAACAAAATTTAATGGGATAGATTTTGCTATTGTATTGCAATGTCTTCAATCGCCAATAATTACCATAATCTTTGTTGTATATTAAAATGTAAACTCGAAATTATTTGATAGTAGTTTAATTTTCATGGTCTTTACTAACATAACACATAATAATTATTAAGATTTCCTTTTTTACGTCAAAATTTGTGTTTAGTTTAATACAATGAAGCGATTTGTAAAAAGATAAAACTTCAAATTAATTAATTTATTTTATTTCTTTCTATTAGAGGAATAACATCAAAAATAAAATTTTCACCGTTAAGAAATTAAAAACAATCTTAGGATGGCATATTTCAATAAAAAGAATATAAGTGAAGAAGTATATTTAATAATTAAAGATATAATAAAATTAAACAAGATACACATACTAAAATATATTACAACAATTTATGAAACTAATATTTTGGCATTGAATTCACTAAATTATTGCAAATATCGGTTCCTCTGAATTGTTCCCAAACTTGAACCACATGTTCGATTAATCTTGGTGCATTGCGAATGTTCACGTTTCCGATGTTGTCTCCCAAGTTCCATCGTCGAACCATGATACTCCAAAGATTCTCTATTGGGTTTAAATCAGGGGATTTTGCTGGCCAATCAAGGTTTGTTATCTCTGGATGATTTTCGAACCAATTTTTAACTATCCTTGATCGGTGAACGGAGCTGTTATCCTGCACAAATACTATAGGATGTGGCTCAGGGTAGAGGATTCGCACAGAAGGAAGCATTACGTTTTCTAATATATCAACGTAATCCAATCCAGTCATACGACCATTTATTTTTATTAATTCACCCGGACCAGTTGATGCCATCCAACCCCCCCAATACGCTACTGAAATTCTACCACTTTGTTAAATACAAATTTTGACGTTAAAAAGGAAATCTTAATATTTATTATGTGTTATGTTAGTGACCATGAAAATTAAACTACTATCAAATAATTTTGAGTTTGCATTTTAATATACAACAAAGATTATGGTAATTATTGGTGATTAAAGATATTCCAATACAATAGCAAAATCTATCCCATTAAATTTTGTTTGTACGTATGCAATTAAAGGAGAACAATTAACCGAAGTACTTGCTTACAAACGCGCTGTTATAAAAGCTACATACTGTACCATGTATGACAACAGTTGTAATGACTATTACACAGATTTAGTTTTATATTTGTACTTAGGTATTGAAAAGTACTTATTTTTATTGTCAAATTTACATTAATCTAGTAATCAAATTAATATGACCTATTCAACATGTTCTTTTAGGTATGTTAAGTAAGATATATAGGGCATGTATCTCTTATTGGGACATTCATACTCTATACTAGCGCAAAAATCTTATACTTATGTGACCAAAAGAGTGTAGAGTTTAACTTAGAAACCTTAAGTATACAAGAAATTTTCCTTAAAAGCAATTCTAATTTTTTATAGCCAGTTAAGTTTAGGTGGAGCATAGATCCCACATTTACCCTACATATACTAGTTTTTGAACAGTTCTTATAGTTTACATTAGTTCAGTATTTTTTGTGCATAACGTTATAAAAATAGTTGTGATTAATTTTTTATAAATCAATGCACTATTTAACACACAGAACTAAAATTAGATGTTTACAAAATTAAAGTTAGACATTATTGTACCGTATGATATTATTGTTGAATGTTCTGTTGTTTACATTTTTAATATCATAGGGTAAATTCACATACTGCAACGTACACAATATTGAAAAATCGAGTCTTCTATTTGTTAAATCTTGATAACACAATTGCTGTTTATTAAAATGTGTGAAATTACTTTATAAAGTAAAAAAGGAATATTTTTCTCTATTATATGTAAAGAAGATAAAATGAGTAATTTATATTTGTTAATTTAATCTTTAAACCGTTTGCAAGCATAAATTTTATGTACTTTATACTAAATTCTGAGTTACAATCTTAACTAAAAAAGCATGATAACGTTACATCTCTTTGACTATCCGTATGTAAATTTATTTTGCATCTTTTTTAAGTTCTTCCATAAAACATCAGGCTTACTTTTAGACATTTTCGTTTGAATAATTTTTAGCAAACCTAAACTGAAAATCGCTTCGAGAAAAAAACAAATAAACATTTTTTAATTTCTATAACATACCTTGTAATAAATTGCGATATAAATATAGTAAGCTACAAAATAGCGTAAGTTTTTTAACATGAGTTGTAAAGAGAAAGTAATTTCTTGTACTATTAGCAATCATAAGTGATTTTTGTAAGATAAAAATAGTTGGTAGTTGCTTGGAATGTGTAGAAAAATTAAAAAATAAAATAAACTTTATGAAGATAATAATATTAAGCAAAAAACTATAGAAGTAGGTTTATTACTTTTGCTTCATTTATAATCGACAAAGCGTTGCAAAATCGAGGATGTTTATTTCAACTCTCGGAATTGGACTCGAACCGATTATCATACGGCGGTTTTCCGCCTTATGCGTGTTTATCCCAAATCTAACTTTTATGTTTTTCCCTCATACACCCTAGTTTTAAGCTTTGTAGTCTAAAACTGTACACTTGCTTGGTAATTCCATTAAAGCTAAAGCAATAAACGATAACTTTATTTCTTTGTAATTTATATAAACATTAACTTGAAATGATTACGTGCGTGCTACTATCCAAATTGATAATGGATGCAACTACACTTTATTGTAATTTGCTTTGTTTAATTTTGTAATACTTCTAACACTATTAATATTTATAGCAAAAAAATTAAGTTTATTTTTCTGTAAAAAAAATTATAATAAGTTACAATGATAAATTACTAATTTTTATAAAGCAATTTTAAATTTTGATCATAAAAATGAACGTTATTAAATTTGCAACAACTTGTCTGACAGAATAAACAGGCTGTAAGAAGTGTTATTTGGTTACAAAATTTTTTAAATTTAAATTTTACAAATGCAATTTTTTAAATTGCCAGATTTTCAAAATTGCAACATGTATGTTGTTTATAACAAATGTAATTTAAAATAGTTATATTAATGCACTTTTTTAATTCTAAATTTACAGTATTTTAAATCAAATGATTATTTAATTTTAAATTAACACAGTGCATTTCAAAAATTCTTCACTAAGAAGAAGCAACATAAAAATTGTGAAATTCACAAATTATATATTTAAAAACCATATATATGTTATTATTATTTACACATAATACTGTAGTACAACAAAGGTTTTCGATTTATTAGTAACTTAACTTTATACATTTGTTACGAAGTACTAGTAATTGGACCTGGCTATAGTAATATAGCAAAGGCTTACACAACCGGAGTTGATACTACTAAGATAAAAAGAAGTTGTCAACGTTTTGTCCACTTTTGTAAGAAGTTTTAGCAGAATTTGAAAAAAATCGAAGAATTCCAACAAGCAATCTGATTAAAAACTTTTAAACAGTTTAGTAATCAACTTGCAAACCAAATCAAGTTCTAAACCTGTGGTAAAATGATGTTCGGCAAGAGACTTGGAAACATGCTTTTTCTTATACAACGATCATGTTCTGAAATGCGTGTGATCGGTGTGATGACGAAACGACCAGTTTCACCAATGCAAACTAAACCACATGAATAAGGATTTGGAATACACCTTAAGATGAAAGTATACGAAATTTGTCAGGAGAAAAACAAATCTGAAAGATTTTACTTTTTAAGTTGAATATTTGCTTGATACCATTTTTACGAAAAAGAGGTCCATTATTTTCGATTTTTATGGAAAATTTGATATCTGGGCGTTGGTTGTTAACCTTCCGATTACCATTGGGGTCTTTTTTAACCCCTGACGTGTTGTTTTTGTTGTCTTTTCTTAAGTTTTTTTTTACAACTGTCCCAATATTTTTTTAGCTGAGTTTCTTTCAACAATGTTTAATAATATATAACAAATTTTTTAATTGTTATTTGTTTTGCGACGTAAAAAAAATATTGTCGTTGGGGTCATATTTGACCCCACTTGGTAACCGACGTTCTAAAAAGTAATTCTAATAGTTTGTCTACATTTGTCATCTAATCTGCTTGTTTCAACGTGTTATTTGTCTGAATCATGATTACTACTATTCCGTCTTCAGTCATTACATTCGGTGAGTTTGTTCGAATCAGTTGAAAAGTATGTTTGGCTGTGTTATTACATTTGATTGGAAATAGTTGTTGTTGAATTATGGCTAGAAAATATTTGTCTCAGCGTGAAGTGGAAGAAATAGCTTGCAATATTAATTTACTGAATGAAATTGAAGATGAAATTTTGTCTGACGATAGTGATGCCGAATTTGAAGAAGTAAGTGTACCTGATGTAAACCCGATTGAAAATTCGGAAGACGATGACAGTGATGATAATTCGCCCAATGATAAAGATATACTGGTGGGTAAAGATGGTCCCATATGGAAAAAAGATAAGCCTCATGTTAGAAGACGAAATCAGCGAAATATTCTAAAAACACCGCCAGGATTAACAAAATTCAGTGAACATATTTCAACATACCTAGATGCTTTCCATTTATTTATCTCGAAAGACATTATGAACGTAATACTTAGAGAAACAAACATTCGAGCTAGAAGAATTGTAGGCGATACATGGAAGCCAGTAGATGCCGATGAGTTACATGCATATTTTGGATTACTGCTTCTAGCTTGTGGTTTGAAAGCACGCCAAGAACCAATATTGGAGCTGTGGAGTACGAAATACATGTCTCTCCATAGACCAATTTTTTGTGCTGCAATGTCTCGTTATCGAAGGAGAGACCTTTTGAAATACATTCGGTTTGACGATATGAACACCCAAGAAGAACGACGGGCAACAGATAAATTAGCAGCTATTCGTAACATTCACGATATTCTCGCTGCAAATTGCAAAAAATCGAATAACCGTAATGTTGAAGTATGTATTGATGAACAACTTGTTCCTTTCCGTGGAAAATGTCTCTTTCGAGTGTATATGAAGTCGAAGCCAGATAAATACGGAATTAAAATCTGGACTTTATGCGATGTTAGTAATAGATATTACTGGAATTTCCAAATATATACTAGAATGGTAGACAACGCTTCAGAACGGGAAACACAATTTTATCGTTTTATGCACGAGTAAAAATTTTGATTTCTAGGGAAGCGGGTAGTTTTGGATTTGGTTGAGGGTATGAGAGAGGGTTATGGTATTACGGCAGATAATTTTTTACGTCTATGTCTTTGGCGAAGAAGCTACTGCAGCAATCAAAAACTTTGACCGGAACAATTTGTAATACACGTAGAGAAATACCAAAAGAATTTTTGCCAAAAAAAATCGAGCAGAATACTCAAGCAAAATTCTATATGGAGAATACACAATTTTAGTATCTTGCGTACCTAAAAAATATAAAAGCGTTATGCTACTTTCAACGCAACACCAAGATTTGGAATTGTCCGGAGAAGACCTCAGTTACAAACCGCAAGTTATCTTGGACTATATTAGCTGCAAAGGCGTTGTGGACAGCGTCGATAAAATGGTGAAGGAATACTCATGCAGAAGAAATACAAAACGTTGGCCTCTTGATCTATTTTTTAATTTCATTGATATTGCTGTCACGAATGCATTTATTCTATACACTACGAAATTTGGAAATTTTGAAAAAGGGAAAACATCCCGAAAGAAAGATATTATTTTTGCAAAAACTTGGGTTTGAATTAGTAATCCTACATATCAAAAAACGTACACTTGAAAGATTACCAAGACATGTGCAGAATGCAATAGCCATGGTTTTGGCAGACACAAAACCAGAGGAAGTGGGACCGCAAGACAAAACTATCGCTCGCCCAAAAACAGGTCGTTGTAAGATATGTCCAAGAGCAAATGACAAAAAATGTTCGGAAACATGTGAAAAGTGCAAACTCTTTGTATGTAAACAACATTGCCAGAAAAAAACTACAATTATATGTAATAGTTGTTGCCCTCACTAATTTATGTTTACATTTTATTTTTATATTTTTATTAGTTTATATGAAATTTAATGTTAATTTAAAATATTAATAAAGGTTACCATTAGAAATTAATCGGTTTTTCTTTACAAAACAAGAAAAAAAACTTGGTAATCGGCGCCTCAAAAATTGCTTGGTAATCCGAAGGTTAAGATGATCAGGAAACCTAGACAATTTGAGTAAGAAAGAAAACGATAAACTTGAAAAAGTTTTAAGTTTATCGTTTTCTTTCTTACCTTTTAGAGTTTAGAATCTGGCTTTGTTCACAAGTTGATTACTTAACTTTTGAGAAGTTTCTAGTTAGATTTTGGTTGCTTGTTTGAGTTCATCGATTTCTCTCACGCCCTGACGAAGCTCCTTACGAAAGTGGGCGAAACGTTGGGAAATTCGGTTACAACAATGACACGGTCCAAACCCAGAAGACGTTTTTATCTTGTATAGACTCCGGCCGTGGAAGCTTTCGCTATTACAATATGCACATAGTTTATAAAATAAATCACACACACATGTTACTGTAATGTGGGTTGCTATTTAAATTTCATAAAAGAGTGAAGCAGAAATTTGTTTTTAGTTTGGAACCCACTTAAGCTGGAATCACAAAAAAACTCAAAAAGAAAGTATTTAAGAGAAAAACTATATAAATACGTAGATTAAAACTGAGTTGTAAACTCAATGTAACATATTGGTTAAATACCGTTAAGCTAAATTAAAACTGCAAGGCATTGTACGCATTAAAACAAATATAATAAGAAATAAAATACACTACATAATAAACATTCCGTAACAATAAATTCATAAATTTTAATAATACTGTCCTGATTTAATCTGATGAATTTGACGTCAATATTTTTATTAAACAAAAATGTAAAACTGTACAATTCGTCTTTAAAATAAATCAAACAAGCAATAAATCGTAAGGGTTGTTAATTGAAAGTACTAATAATTGTACAAAAACCACAAGTCAAAACTTTATTTTGTTTAAAATTAATGCCTTTAAACATTCAAGTTAACGAAACGTAAAATTTTAGTTATAAAGCCCTTCAGAAGATGTTGCCTAAAAATTTTAATTGTAGTGCAGAAGATTTCTAACCGTTGTAAAGCGAAATGGCACAATACGGCACAAAGTTGGCACTTAACACAATAAATTCTTTAAAACTTTAATTATACTTGGGTACAAATAAATTGTCAAAATCGTGAAACATACTACAGAAAATTGCATTAACTTAAAACTTCACTGCACTCATTACAACCCTACGGATACCACTAACCACGTAGTAGAGGCTGAATATTACCGTAACTACTTTTTTGCAAAAGGTAACTCCGATTGAACAAATAATTATTCTAGAAATAAAATTAAACGACAAATGTAGATTTGCTAACATCAATAAACAATATAATAATAATAAATAAATAACTTTTCGCTAATTTACCTTTCGTAAGTAAACGGGTACCCAAACGCGGTCACGAGTCACGTACGATATAATTATTTTTGACCGGAAATAAAAAAAATCGGCAACCGTGGCTTACGTAAGCAATGGCGCGAATATCGTAACAAATCAAGTGTAGTGACATGCAACAAACGTGGGGATGCGACATCCACTCAAACAAGGTAAAAAAAACCTGCTTTAAACTAAGAGTAAATAAATGCTTGATGCAATAAAATCTACGTAATCGTAAAAAAAACGTGAAGCAATGTTACTGCTGTAGAATAAAAATACAATGTCTTATTACAAATGAGTTGGCAGCGAACGTGCATTAACGACGATATAACAATTGCGTTCGATTTGTAATCTTCCTAGGCGTAATAGTAAAATAGAAATTTATTTGACCTTAACGTCGATTTGAAAAAATTGGCCGTCAATAAAATTCTTATTAAAAAAATAATAAATGGCCTCGTGGTCGCTATTCATTAATTCCCAATTAAATGGGTTACTCTTGCTTTCTTCCACAACAGTAACTAGGGATTAGTAAGAGTAAAATAACATAATGGTTTGAGATCCAGATTAATTCAGAAGGCAGTAATTTATAAACCCAAAATTTGCCATAAAAGGAGAACCATGTGTTTGCGGGTAAATTAGTTACATCTAGGTTAGTACAAGATGAGTTGACTTACGAATGTCAAGTAAGAGGAATAGGTTCTGGTACCGTTGAAGAGGTGCGGAAATCATTAGCCAAAGCTATTCAAATAGAAAATGAAGGAACCACTTTCCCAACTCCTTTCGTATCTTTATACATTTGAAGATGACATGCTACCTTTTTCGAACGAAGATTGAACTGATTGTAACTGGAATTGCTGCATTGACTACATTCAAAAGCAATAAGCATTAAAAAATGAAGACTACGTTGAATCATCTACTTGGTCGTCTGCAGCGTTCGAAACCGCAAAATGACGATGAGATTAAAGAACTCTCGAAAGTTTTAGGAAAATTATTAGCACTGATGACCGACTTAGATAATAAATGCAAAGAAATAGAGAAGCAACCGCAAATGATGCCTGCTAAGCTTAGTATTCTTGAAAAACGTATTCTAGCTTAGAACAAGAGTTTAGTGATGGTGACGAAGAAGAAAATGAGGTTACTCCTCCAGTTTTTGATAGGACATCAGTTTCACAGACTTCAGCGCCAGTTCATGCAAAATTGACGCCAGTATATAAGTGGGGTTTGCAATTTTTTTGTAATTGATTTATTTACCTGACGAGCTCTAATTTGGTTTCGTTCTGTTCAAGTAAACTGTTGGGATGACTTGGTAGAATACAGTACCGTGCTCATACGGAGAATATAAATGTTAATAACAATAATACTAAATTTAACAAAAAAAGTGAATCTTTGATAATTGGAATTGATTAAACAGCGGTCAAACACAAAAGAATAGAAAAAAACCAATGAAATTACAAACAAAATGATAATGCATGTACAGTGAAAAACAATGCAAACGCGCACGGCTTTGGCAAACGACTTCCCTGATAGTACAATACGGAACAAGCCAAACTAAATTCGCTTCACGACAGAAAAGAAAATGGCTACCACTAAAACAGAAAATAATTTACAATTATGAAGATTACTACTATAACTAACTTAAGCAAGAAACAAACATAATCGGCATTAAAACTAAATGAAAATTTGTACAATGCGTAGTTTTAAGATCTTTAAAATAAAAATTCCTTACCAGGTAAGTGAACAAAAATCAATGGCATTTCAAAATGTAAAGAAAACCTCTTTGATTTAGGAAACTTATTTGATAAATAATTAGGCTGATGTATAATCAAAAAGTAAATGGAAGACACAAGTAATAATACACTAAGAACTTATGTACAATAAACGAAAAGAATAAGTACTTTGCTTTAATCAGAAATTAAAACGTAATATCGCATCTTTATAACGTTTTTTAAGCAGACAAAACAAAATCAACCTAAATGATTCAAGTGCATACGTACTAAATATGTACTTAATAAATCATAATGTACAATTAAGATGAATTTAATAACGCGCAAAATAATTTTAATAACTTAATGCAAAATTACTTAAATGGACTTAAAGAAAACAAAATTAATAAAACAAATTCAAATATCGGGTCTTTCGCACAAGATTACTCACAAAATCAAATATCGGTAACACAGTATTCCGGGAGTGCTTACAAACTAACCCCGTTTTCCTTTATAAACAAACAAAAATTGAAAGTTAAACGTAAACATAAGTTATAATGCAATCTAAGTTTTATAAACACCAAGGAAATGCTAAATCGTCAAAAATCAATAAACATATTTTTTAGCAACGTAAAACCATAAATTAATTAAACTCAAAATTTAAAAAAATACTAAATAATAAAAATAATTTGAAATACGTCAAACCTATTAACTAACACCATTCAAAACTTGACTAAATGCAAACGTCAAATTAAAACGATCGGAGATACGAAAGTTTCTCACAAAGTACGCAAGATAATTTAACCAAGTTACAATGTTATATATTGATAATTTTGTTACTTCTTGCACGTTTAAGCCAATAAAAGTATACCTGTTGTTATTTCAATTATCGTGTTCATTGTTTTTGTAGAGCTGTCGCTGCTGATTAACGGCCGCTGTTGTGAATTAATTCTTTGTTGTAGTCTAGTTACTCAGAGACACCTAACAATTCAATAAACTAAAATTTAAGTACAATCGCTTTTAACTTATTCAAAATGCGGGTATCAAATATATGCACACATTGCAATTTAAATGTACGTATCGTTTAATTGTAATAAAAAGTCTACTGCAAGTGATTAAATCAAAAATTTAATGTAATTGATGTTGTTTACGTTTTGACCAAAATAAACCCAAGTTTTAAGTTGAAATATTGAAAAATAAATATTGAAACGTAAAAATACATTTAAAAAGTAAGTGTAGTAGTAAGTGCATAAATACCTTAAAAACGATGTCTTTTTTATCTTTAAACCAAGTATTTTTTTATCGACTAAGCAACCAACATTTTAGTATTACATTTTCTATAAACTTAAAAATGATGATTATGTAAATACGTTTTAGTTTTTTTCGAACTTCTAAACCATTTAGGTTGTCGTAAATCCACTTATACCGTTAAATATTAACTTATCTCGTGCTTAAAAACGAAATAAGTGAATTTAAACTAATTGTTTTGTGTTTGAAATAAGAATCTTTTGATGTAAGAAAAATACTGATGAAACTTTATTAGTTACTATGGTAACGGTTTGTCGAAAAAAGGACGCAATTAAATAAATGTATTGTGTTTTTCTACGTAGGTAAACGTCGTTCGTTTTATTGATAACATTGTTTTTTATGATTTTATTTTTTTGTTGCTTTAAATTGAAGTACAGATATAATTAAATTTTAAATTGGTTTGATAAAGTTACACGTGTTGCTCACAAAACCGTGTCTTAGTAACTAATAAAAATGTTTGTTTTTAAAGTAAAAATTTAAAACTATATGATTTTTATAAAATTGTAATTTTTTAAATTTATCTGTAAGTTTTAATAAAACAAAAAACTTAAATAATGCTACGTTATAGCTTACTTACACTGCAAACGGTATTTAGAAGATAACCTTAAAACAATATTGTTTTACAATTACGTTCATTACGTATCATTTTTAACATAAAGGGTTTGTTTTAAAAAAGAAATAAACTATTGAATAAGACATAATAAAAGGTAAAATATACATTACTTTTATTAGATTTGTAATCGATACCGTATTGTTAATATACTACATAAACCTACAAAAGCTGTCCACGCTTAGTTTTTTCACTATTTGAAATCCTTACTGTAACGTTCTAATTTTGTTTGATGTAAGTGACGTTAATGGTTACAATTTTCTGCATAATATCAAACTTTTATGAATACCAAATTTTTTTTGTAATCAAATAACAATAAAATAAAACAAAAGCATTAAATAAAAATATAATCAAAAGCAAAGTCTATTCAGCTAAAGTTTTAGTTAAATAAAGTAAAAAAATCGTGTCTTAAAAATTTACAATACATTAATTTTAAATTGTTTAGATTAATTACTTAAATAGATAAAAAACGTTTTTTTTGTGCAATATAGGTAACATTATACAGAACTTGGTATATTGATTATTGCCAAACAGTAGTTATGTTCATTAATTTCTAAAGTTATGATGTTGTGTAACATATTGTTGCAAAACTTAATTTATTTAAACTAGTTATACGATTATAAATGCAACTAATTTTACTAAAACTAAAACAACACAACAACCTAAGAAAAATTATAACTAATTTATAAACTAACACTAAAATTTATATAAGCACTGTAACTGTAGATTAAAATAAACACTGCAGTAAAATAATCTGGAATCACTTTTATTTATTTGTACGACACGCGCGTGAAAATATTTAACATGCGTTTATTTATGTAACACCGGTAAATTATTTTTTTAAGCTAATTCAAATCGATTCTCTTAGTTTATTTACCTTTTATATTTTTGTTTTCTTAAACACGTATGTACGATTCTTTTTTTCTTTTGAATTTATGTGATGCGTTTTACGATTACGATTCCTTAAATTTCCGTTCAATGTACAATTACAATTTGTACAAATTCAATATGATTACCTATGCGTTACGTTTTAAAGTTAAATTAGTTTGTTGAGTTTTGAATTTGAAAACTATAACACACTACGTTTATGTTATACGATAGTTCTGGTTATAGATTTTTACTAATAAGGGATCAATCAGATTACGAATATGAAAAAATTACATTGTGCATTGAAAAAAATTGCTCAATATTACGTCAAAATTAATTAGATCGTGACCGCACCCAAAGTGCAATTGTCCAACGCAAAGTGATAAAGTAACCATCAAACTTTTATTGTTCTTAACCTTGTACATAAATTTCTTACTATATATTATTATGATGAATATGTTATGAATTTTTAAATTCTAATATTTATCCTAACCTTATTATAAAAAATATTATGGCGTCCATATTTTAATTTAAGTTTTTTGTTTTTAAATTGAAATACATAATTTGAAGATCTGATAGATCAACAATTGTTTTATTGTTCATTTTTTACATTTTATATTTTTGTATGTTAATTAGTAGCACAAAAAAACATTAAACTTTTATTAAACATTATTAGACAATAACCAAATTGACAAATTTGTGTACTAGTTAGGAAAGTTCTAGTTTCTGAAAACTTTTTCGCTTGGAGTGCAATGCGATTGTAACGCTGTACATTTATTTATTATTATCTTTTATAGTTAACAAAAAATAAGTTGATATTAATTTTTTTCTCTTGGCGATAAACAACAAAAATGTTTTTGAAGAACTTTTTTACGCACAACTTGAGAGTAATTGTTTCTGAAGTAACGCTAACGTAGTTTCCGTTATTTAAAAATAGAAACTTACAATTTTTTAAATTTACATACATTTTAGACATTTATATTGACATACGTTATTCTAACGTTTAATTTGGTTGAGACTATCCACGTGTTTATAAAGCGATGTTTTGAAATTTATGTTTATCTTTAATTAACTTAATTTATGACAAAAAATTCTTTAAAGAGTTGTTACACTGGTTTTCGTGTAACCAAAAAAAATAAGCAACGGCTAACAAAGTTTTCCCGGAGAGGGAGTCGCAAGCTTTGTGATGCTAAATTATAAATTAAATCTAAAGAAAAAGCGCCAAGACGATGAAAGATTAAATTAGGGAGATATTTTCTAACTCTACCCGTAGCTGGAAAAGTACAAATAATACCAGAAGTAATAACACAAAATATATATTTATTTTATCACAGACGATAGCTCTAAAGAGGACAAAGAAGGTACATAAATATAATTACGTAAATTTTTCAAACATACATGGGTCGTACCAAATATAAATTGCGCCTTATACTGGGCAACACGCCTTAGAGCACACTGACCTTGTCGGTCTAAACTTTTACATTCGAAGAAGGAATAACTTTATATTCGCAAATTTAAAATTGCAAAAGTATATGACAATAAAAAACAGTCTTAACAACGCAACACGCACTGCATACAACTTTGTGAAGCATAAAATGATCTTAGTATCAATTGTGTAAACCTACCATGCACGTACGGTCAACAGCCAATATGACCACCAAAATATAAATTGTATAATTGTTACAAGCTTTTGGTATTACGAACCTGCACGGCCAACTCGCAATAATCGGAGAGAGGGGAGGTCCACACTAAATATAGAAAAGATGTTGCAAGGCGCCAGAGCTTCCCAAAGTAATTCTCTGTCTTGCTCAGGACAGTACGGTATAAACCTTGTAACACTATGTTAAGTTCGTAATTCCTCTACTCAGCTGTCCGAGTAGTCAAAAGTAATTAATAGTTAGCGATAATCACAGGAGCCGGAAAGATAAAAAAAGAAAAATTAACAAGTATAATCGATTTAATAGTTTAACGTTGGATATAATCGAAGATATGAGATTTAAAGTTAGCAGGTAGAATTAATACCTATCACAGTTTGCATTAATAATTAGAAGAAATTTTGATTAAAGAGTACATAAAATTTTCTAGATTATATCACAATTCTCCTACATAAATGCCTGTCGTATCGGCAACACACATCACAGAAAAAGATTATATCGAATAGAGCAGCATACAAAGTCACCGAATAACTAAATGTCCCTCACAGCATGCGATACAAGTATGACATGATTAAAATTACCTTATTGGTATATAAGCAATAACGCAGTTACAATCATTAACATTTAAATATAAGTCTGTGTACAACTTTGGTGATCTCGATATAAAAAAATCAAATAAATAACTCACCTAATAAAGTTTCCACTTACACGTCGAAAACGTTTTCTCGTCAGTGGCCTGTAATCAATTGTGAAACACAAATCGGATCATAATCGAGTTCACACAGAACAAAAGCTACAAAAGATAGTATTAAGAAATAATTAAATGGCATATAAAAACCCGTTGTATCGTGTACTGCAAGAAATAGTCTTTAACACAAGTGACTGATAACACATTCGATTTCTTCATTAATCATATCATTGAACAAGATATAGAACGATGTAAGTAACAATTCAAGACAGGTGGCTGAAACACATTCGAC
Source organism: Aquatica leii (assembly GCA_035610365.1). Taxonomy (NCBI): domain Eukaryota; kingdom Metazoa; phylum Arthropoda; class Insecta; order Coleoptera; family Lampyridae; genus Aquatica; species Aquatica leii. The sequence continues at coordinate 50,322,809 of CM069433.1, read as the reverse complement.
TTCAAATTTTCAAATCAACATCCCCGACACAACGTGCGACTGGACCTCGATGTTGCTTAAGTAGCAAGCCCTCACGACAGCTGATAGGCTCGGTAGATTTATTCTTAATAGTAGTTATGCATCCCAATTGTTGATTTAATTCCAAAATGGTAGACAACGTGGTCGGAACCGGCCCGTGCCGAACTAATCGTAAAACCTTCTACGTCGATTTATAAATTTATGTTCATCACACGTGATGTTCTTAAAAATTTAAGAATCAATTCGAAAACTTCGACACCGGACCGTTACTGTGGTTTACACGAATCGAATGACAGTCACGAGAAAGGATCGGTAGGGGGCGTCCCAACCATAAACTAATTTCAAGTCAAAAATACATAGGCGTACCTACTGAAAATTTCGTCCGTAACAACACAAGCGTACGTAAAGAAAATCCGACCGTAACAAAATTAGAAATTGTTAGGTTTTATCTAGTAGAGGATTAGCTAATTCCGTACTTGTGTTACCTAAAACGTAATATTAAATCTAACACAAAACGGACATGCAGCGTTAACACAAATACATTTCCTTTTCCAAACATCTAATTATTTGAGATAGCAAATGCGCAGCGTTTCTTTTCGACTTAACGTAGCAGTTTATGTTAGCAGCTCCTCTCAAAAGAAATCGTAATTTTAAAGATTTCTAACCCCTTGACGGTGTGAATAGTTGAGTTATAGTAACGTGACGTCATGGAAATTTTTCCCAAGTATGCCACCTGTTCGTTATCTTCACTGACAACTAACAAATTACCCCGACTAAGCTTCCACTAAGTAGCCACAAAATTAATTCCCATATTCACGTGAAATAACCTAATGGTGAAAGCCTCGTTGAGCGTAGAGATACCGCTAAGAACGGTACTACATCAGTCTATAGTTTGAGTCGAAAGGTTTATAGTTGTTTATTAAAAGTTTAGGTAATTCTAACTGCTTGCCATAACTAATTAACTGAGCCAATGTAGAGATCTGTGCTAATTTTTAAACAGACTGGTAGTACGGAATTAAATTTTGTCAAATTGTCTTAAGTTTCGTTTCCTCAAAAGCCGGCAGAGATAATCGCTAAAAGAGACTTTGCATGATTGTCACATATATGTCGATCGATTGTTATTGTTCCAATCGGAATCTTATCTTATAGCCGATCATCGTAATCAGGTGGTAATGATTTTGATTTTAATAAAGTAACTACGTCTTGCCAAAAACGCAAATAATCTTAATTTACCCTAAATAAACACAATATTTTTTCAGTCAGAATTTTAGCAGCAGAATTAAACTAGTTAGTTGAAGTTACAACACGTTACAAACACAACTCATCAACCCGCATCACGAATTCGGTAAGTAAGAACAAACCTTTACCGTCCGAAAATAGTGACTTTAACGAAACCTGTTTAGGACTAGACGAAGGCAAATATTAAAAAAAATTAACGTAGTTTTGGTAGCTTTCTTCTCTTTAGCCATGAACTCATTACGTTGAGTTTATAACGTAAATCCAACAACGACGGTGTATGTGTACCCACAAGGTACTGGCTTCTTTGAAATTAGAAGAAGGAAAGTTAGCATCTTTGCTTAGTAACGTTTGTAGTTCGGCAATAGCTTATTCGGCAACTGTTTTATTATCCGCAAACAATGAAAGATTAGTACCGACAGGAAAAGATGTTTCTTTTTCTAATGGTAAAATACCACGCAACGCACCCCGTATTGTAGAAACAACCACTGTAGAATCAAACGCATGAGAGAGTAATTTGTATTGAAATACCTGTTTCCTAAACCCATTCACTTTTAAACGTCAAGTAGCTATCTTAGTAACAAGATTTCCTAAAAAATGTAAAAGAAAAGGAAAAAGAGAGAAACTTAATAGTAACACAGCTCCGATCACGTTTTCGAAAAAGTACGACAGAATCATAGAGAGAACTAAACTAATCGTAAAGCAAAACTGTACAACTAAACCAAATCAAAATAACAATAAGTTCAAATTGTAGTGACGGTATTCTATCGCATTCAATATCACTAATTAGCAATCTAATAAGAAGAAAGAGTTAATCGACGCAGTCGAGTTAATTAAAAAAAAATCAAAGCACAACAGCCAACGTACTAACACGAAGAAATAAAAGTTAATGTAATAATTCCAAAGTCAGGTTTTGAAACCACACAAAAGAAGCGAAACAAAACTTCGAGTACATCGAACCCAACTAAAGACAATCAATATGTAGAAAAGTCAATAAAAATAGAACGAATTTTAATTGCACACACGAAATCAAGCCCTAGATAAGTTGGTGTCAGATTACCAGAATTATCTCGTAACTTAAAAACGCAGCGACTAACTCAGTTTGATTCGAAGTTTGGGTAGTAAGCTTTGAGGTGCTAAACTATAGAACAAGTTAAAAAGGCGCAAAATGATGAAATGTTAGGATGGGATACACCGTTTAAATCTAACAAAAGCTGTAATAGAACAAATAACACAACAGAAGTTGTAACAACAAGTATATTTATTTTATCATAGACAAAAAAAAATCGTTAAAAAGAAAAAATTAATTTACATAGGTGCGATCAAACGTAGGTCAATATCAGACACAATAGCGTTTGAAGTAAGCCCCTTTCAGTTGTAAATTATAACACAAATATGCAAATCTCAATGATTCAGAGAACCAGAGCGCATCATCTAATAATAGGTGACACACAGAAAAACAATTGCATAGTTAATAGTGATAACACACTACGTACGTCTAGTCGTACGTGCAATTGACTGACAACGTAAATGCAAAGAATTAAAATAATAATTATAGTACTTACAGTTTAGTTTTACTTCGACGCTTGCAAATAGCTAGCAACACTTTCCTAGAATTTCCTAAAGTTAGTTGAAATTTAATAAACACGTACATACGATGTTATCACAAGTACATTTCCCTTGGTTCATACGATTAATAAAAACAAATTAAATGCGCCGTGTTTTCCGCAAATTAATTATATTGTTGCATTAAGTGAATTTTCCAATACGGTTAGAATTTGATTAAATACTTGATATCTTCAACGCAAGTGACGTGACGTCATCATGAACTTTTTTCTCCATAAATGAAACGTTTTACACTATCCACATCGATAGAACACGTTGTTCAAGAAACCCGCTAATGACAATTACGAAAGAATTAAATTAAATCACAAAAACAATACTTACCTTAACAAAAACTTTAACGAAAGTAGTAAAAATACTTGCGGATGCGTGTAAATAATTAAAAAAACACCCGCGTTGGGCGTACGTTAGAGGATGTCCAACCTATTTTACCGTCACTGGATAAATGATTTTTCATTCATCAAACTACAATGTCAAAACTGTTCGACATCACAGCAGTCCCCCCTTTTAATTTAGCGAAAGTGGGCATTCTAAGTATAAATTTTATACGGTGCAAACATCATACCAAAACACTTTTAACATACCAGTGTGTTCATTAGGCCAACGGACTTTTGGTTGGCAAAGTATTAAGGCTCATTCAATCTATAAATTTTTTATTTTAATTTTAATTTGACGATTTTGGCATTTCCAAATAGTCATGAACTTTTATTTTTGATTTAACTCACCTCTTCTTCGCTAAACACCAAGCAATAACATTGTTTATGTTTGCATTAATTTCACAAATCGCATTCTTGCCGGTAACAAACTACGTTTTAAAGTAACCCATACAGGAAACCCCAGAGTTAGACAACGGGGCCAGACCTGGGCCAGTACTGGAAAACCTAAGTTTGGCGTACCTGTATTGACCCAGACTTGGCCCAGGACTGGGTAGCTCAGCCTCGGTCATTCCATGAGGACCCAAGCTTGGGCCTAGACTGGTTGACCCAGTTTCGGCCATGCAAATTATTAGCCAAGCTTGGCCCAAGCTTGTATAACCCACTCTTGGCCATTCCATGAGAATCTAAGTTTGGCCTAAGTCTGCATAACTCAGCCTTGGCCATTCCATGGGGACCCAAGCTTGGTCCTACACTGGTTGACCGATCCTCGGCCATGCCAATTCTTACCCAAGCTTGGCCCAAGCTTGCATAACCCATCCTTGGGTATTCCATGGAAACCCAAGCTTGGGCCAAGACTGGTTGGCCCAGCTTCGGCCATGCAAATTATTAGCCAAGCTTGGCCCAAGCTTGTATAACCCATCCTTGGCCATTCCATGAGAATCCAAGTTTGGCCCAAGCCTGGATAACCCAGCCTTCCTATTCCATAGGGACCTAAGCTTAGTTTAAGACTGGTTGACCCAGCCTTGGCCAAGGCTGGATTATCCAAGAAAATAGCAATAATAATTTTTTTTTCAATGTTAAAAATTTTTAAAAATTGGTTAATAAGTTGAGTTATGATAATATCGAAAGTGTAGAATTGAAACTTGAGCCGTTCGGTTAAGTATGGCGAGATTCGGGTATTTTCGTTTAGCGCAGCCGCCATCCTTGTTTACATTATCTGTTAGTTAAATGTTAAAATTTTTCTGATTGCTAGAGTAGTAAAGGTGATGAATCAAATCTCCGAGATTCAGTTATACAGTCATTGAATGTTAGTACGTTTTAACTAGAAGGAAAAAACCTTCAAATATAATTTCTTTTGTTTATTCCGCAATTATCACGAGACGAGGCTACTAAAAGTAATTATGTCTGATTCTTAGCTTAGAGTTTAAAGATGGCGTGCGTTAAATAAACTAAAAAAGTTTTGAATAAGAAAACTAATTTAGATGTTAACCGGCAACGTTTAAATAATCAAAGTGTAAACATCAGCTGTGTGAGTGACGTTAATGACCCTAGTGATACAGAAAACCAAAAAATATCAAACAAAAGGTGTCAAAATGAGTTGAACTTGAATGTGAACTAGTGATGAAGAATAATAACTGTACTAGCTAAATGTTAATATAATTTTAGACGAGATCTAAATAGTAATTAAAAAACTTTATGTAATTTAAATAGTACATAATAGAAGTAATAACAACAAAGTGTAAATACGTTCATACAATTATTTATTCCATTGTTTTATTAATGCTTAATTCTTGGCATTTAATTTTGAGCTAGTTTTAGCAATTAAGCGTGGCCCAGTACTGGCAACTAAGCATGGCCCAGGTCTGGCAACTGAGCATGGCCCAGGTCTGGCAACTGAGCATGACCCATGTCTAGCAACTGAGCATGGCCCAGGCCTGGCGACCAGGACTGGGCCATGATTATCATTCCAGACTTTTTCCAAAGCTGGCCCAAGCCTGGCCTATAGGCTTGGCCCAGGCTTGTACAGACTTGGGCCAAGCCTAGCCCTATGGTACTTTCCTCTATGGGAAGTGCGTATTCTACGGCGCAAGAATTGCAGCAATTTTTCTTGCTCAAGAATTGCAAGCGAGAAAAATTTCAAATGCAAGAATTTGTGTATTACACGACACAAGAATTGCAACTGCAATTTCAGTAACTTTTTTGTTACACTACCAATCACAAACTATTTAAAAAAAATGAATATATCAAGTCAGAATTATTACAGTCATATTATTCGCAAAAGAAAAGTAGTAGCTTTATGCATATGGATATTTATTTATATATCTAATTTCAATTAACACAAACTATACATTCAGCACGAACTGCACATACAGATCTGCAGGAGTCAAACATTTCAGAACAAATCAATCATCTGCTTTTGTTTAATTTGATTCTGTTGGCACCTATAATATAACTACAAAATTCACCTAATAATTAGGCACAGGAAAAATTGCGTGCAAAAAAAAGCACCTGTTCCAATTCATATGAAAGAAGTTCATGCGCAATTTCTGTATTATACAACGCAAGTTTTGTATGCAATTCTTGCGCAAGAAAAATTGCTGCACTTCTTGAGACGTCTAATACGGGCTGTAATTATTGTGTTTTTACTTAGTCAGTTTGGTAAATTATTCTTTATCCTAGAAAATATTTTGACATGTGTGTGCAAAACAGCAAAAGTATAAATACTACATTAATCTTTTGTACACAGTAAACACAAAAAAACGTTTCAACAAAAAGTAGAAAACGAACAAAGTTATTGCTTTAAAAAATATTTTTTTAAAGTAATAAAACTGAACTATGCAAAGTAACTTATTGTAAGAATTTAAATATACAAATTAATATTTATAATTAAATTAATTAATATAAAAATTAAATAATTGCATAATTTATTAATTTTGGTTAAATGTCTCTTGCTAATAATGAATATACTCAAATAAGGTAGTAAGCTCATAAGTCAGTGTCGCAACAGTTGTTACCTGCATTTAGCCAGTAGGCTATAGACAGCTAAAACGAAAAATTTTAATTAATTTAATTATCACATTATACTTTAAGTAAATAAAACAAATATTTAATTTACCTGAGATTTAAATAAAATAAAGTGTACATTTTATATATAACCATTATAATTAGATATCCAGCTTTCATGGTCCTACTATTAAACAACAAAACACACAAACAACGTTTATACGTATTATACAAGTATATGTTTCTACACAATCACATAAAAATAAATAATTACAAATTTTTACGGTGAAAAAAAATAATTTACTTAAACAGTTTTCTAAATTTAATTTAGCAAAAATGTTGCCACAGCAGCTATGTTATACAAGCGAATAAATTGTGGTATCTAACCAATTTGTGTTATGACGTATTTACGCAATGTAGCAAAGCAATTGTACAAATTAACTGAATTAAATTGTATACATTTTGTTGATTACATTTTTATTCACAGGTAGTCAATCTTTTTTCTGATGTATTACTAAGATTTTCATTTTGAAACTTGCGTATTGTTTACTTGTAAAACTTAAACAATTACATTTAAACTATTTGCACCCAACAGCACTACAAATTTAAGTTTTGTTTTCAGTAATGATTAGGTAGTTGTGTACAAGCGCAATCTAATTCTAAGTATAGCACACAAACTAATTACAGCAGTAATGATTTGTTTATTACTGTTATATTGTTAATTAAATTTGGGTGTCATGCTTAACAAAAACGTATTAAGGAAACGTATATTTGGAGAACATATATAAAAATAATGATTATATGTTTTAGAAAAAAAATCAAATTTGTATGGAAGAAAACAGATCAAGTTTTGTAATAGGCTTATAGTACTATAAAATTCATAAATACGGTATAATTTAAAGCCGATTTCTTGTTTCTTTTGTATTAAACAATAATTTTCAATTAAGGAGAGTTTCAATCGTAATTGTTATTTATACAAATAAACTTTACTAAAACACTTTAAACGCTTTAATGTGTCTAATAAATGTTTTAAAAGAAAATATTTTATGTATAAATGCATAGCTTAAAACGAAACTAAAAACCTTTCGAAAACCCTAAACAGAATAAATTGTTAAAGTAACTTACAATAATATATTTAGTAAAAAAACTTACACATAAGTGTTATTTGTGCCAATAATGCAAATTGTGTGTGGGAATAAATAATAATAAAAAAACTTGAAATAAATTATTATACAAATTATAGATGTCAAAGATGTTGTTTTGAAAACGTCGTAAAACGTGAACAGAAAGGTTTTAGCGTTAGATTAAATGTTTAAAACGCTTAGTTTAATTTGTGTTAGCACATATTTTTAGACAATAATAACATTCAATTTAAAATATTTGGAATAAATTTAATTAAAATGGAATATGTTTATACAACGATTTTAATGATTGTATATTACTTTATTGACTGTACATTGCTACTGTTAATATAACAAAAATTACAAACAAAAGTTATTAATATCATAATAATAATAATAAATATTTTAAAAAGCAGAAAACATACAATGTTGGTTGTTAATATTATCACATATTAAACCAAGTACAAACACTATGTTCACTTTGGCATTTGCCGTAAATTATAAAATCTTTATTTATTTGTACACTTTTACGCTACATAATCAACATACGCTTTAATAACTTTTTTGTTATTCTTAAAAATGGAATTATTATAATTTATTATTAATAGTAACAATTTATTTTGTAAAAATTATGTGATCAATTTCTTTTACTAAGACCGGGAGGGGGGGGGCGGCGTGGTAAGATGACAATACTAAGAGAAAATCACAATACAAAGAAAAGAAATTTATTTGGAAGTTTAATACGTATCAATACAAACATGTTTATGACTCGCTAGAATGTTAATCGTATCAAAAGTACAAAAATACAATTGAATTTTTCAGAAATAACCAAAAAATAATATTTGATCCTCTTTATCAAACGATGACTAATTCGCGTTTTCCATTGACAGCATGGCTTCGTGATCTTTGGCACCGCTATCATAATCATATATCAAAAAAGCATTTTAAGTTGTTCAATTGGTTCAGTTGTTTTTAAAGGCACGAATTCACTGTCATCAAAAATCACATAGCTAAAAAACTTAATGCCACAAGCATTGAAGCCGCTAATGGCATTATTTATATTGGCTGCTCTGCAGGAAGCTTCTTCAAACATGAGATTTATATGTTTGTCAGTTATTAGAGTTATTGATTAAAAAAACATTACTTATTTAATTGTAAAATATTTTAAAAGACGTGTGTAGGAAAAAACACATTTAGCAAAATTTCATTTTCTGAGCAAAAGTTGATTCCTGGAATATAAAAATTGTGATTATCAACTAGTCACAATACAGAATCATCAATAGATGGTTTTGTGTAATGCGCAAAGTGTTTTCAGTAAGTACCTACCATCAGAACCGGGAAGACAACTTTTTAGCAATACGGGTGAAATCTGAAATAAAAATACGTATTCACCACAAGCATTCATTTTACACACCAAACTTGTATTTTGATCTCTCTCGGCTGCCACTATTTTTGTAACTCGTCGTTGGTCTTTTAGATTGATGAGTTTTGATAATTTTGGTACAGTTGAAAGACCAGATTCGTCCGAATTTTAGATGTGGTCTGCTTTAAACTTGTATTTAGTTCTAACTTCTTCAAAAATTTTAAAACATTTTGTGGCAGAAATTTTGTTAAATCTTTGTAGCCGTGCAATGCTTTACCCCAATGGGAGGAAGCAATTCACACCCAATAAACATTCATAATAGCTACACAACAATGCGAGTTACGTAATAGACACGGTCTGCTGGTCGGTGGAAAAAACGGACGTCTACAAGCGCTCTAAGAGTACTTATAATTAATAATTGTCTGTATAATCTTCCATCCACTTTGGTTTAATGTTTTGTTTATTCATTGTGTTTTAGCAGTATTTTGGATGTGGTTTTTTCATTTTGTTTTAGGTTTACTACATTCACCCTTCTTCACTATGAGCCTCCATTAGAATCAGACATCCTTGAAATTTGAAACGTCTGTTTGAGAGACAAAGGTGGTTACTAAATTTCAAGTTACTAGAACTTTTGGTTGGAAAATTATCATGGGTACATCGTTACAAACGCACATACACGCACGCACGCGCGCACGCACGCACGGAAGCACGCACGCACGCACACACACACACACAACTAAACACACACAATTTTTAGCAAAATAAATCGTTAATTACGAACTTGTACTCTCATAAGGTTGTTGACACCACGAATACAAGTAAATTGTTCTAAGAAGTCAAATTTTCTTGTCAGCAATTTGCTGACACCAAAAATAAAAATTAATACAAACTAATGTTATTGGATAACGCGTAGTTAAATTATTGTGGTTAAATGAAGTTGCTATTATGCATATTCTTTTCAGTTACACTAGATAATACTTCCTCTATTAGATAAAACGCAAACGTCTGACCGTCGTTAAAAATTGTTTGTTACTCGCGTAAATAATTGCACATTCTACCTAATTGCTTTTGCTGCTGCAATCGATTTTGCAGTTTTTGTCTATTATTTACGAAGGTTTTGTATACTTCACCTTTTACATAGCTCCAGAAAAATGTCTAAAAGTTTAATTTCTGGCTTACGGGCTGACCGAGGTCTAGTGCGGTTTTTTTCAATCCAACGACCCGTAATAATCATATTTAAGAAATTGTAAACGTGGGGACTTACATGCGCAGATGGTCTATCGTTCATAAACCACATTGTTTGTAATGTCTTATTAAAATTCATTACTTTTAAAATTCAATTTTTGCATTCGCTCATTTTATGCTAATGCTAATCTTGCATTTAAATTAATTTAGTTTGGCAACGTTGCGTTGCATTGCTTTTGACAATCCACTTTTGTTTGATACTTTCGTTTTTAACCACGTTAGGTTTGCTACGTTTTATGTTATGAGAGGAAGGCAATTTTCTTAATGATGGCGTCAAAACGTATACAAATTAATTTTTCTTCTTTCTAACTAATTAATGTAATTTCGTAATGTGACGCAATACTTTAACAAAGGATTAATTCAAAGCCGTTGTATATTTTAACGGTCTTTACCTTTATCTTTGTCTTTATATTTATTAGTCTTCATCTTGACTTTTCCAATTTACATCCATCTTTAATTCCGTTGTGATATTTTTATTTGTGATTTTATGGAATTTCGATTTTATTTTGTTCTAGAAGAAAGCTTAACACTTGAGTGAAGAATGTACTATTAATAGATCTCATTTGGTGAGTCAGCTTTGGATTTATTAACTGCATTATTTAATGATTACGCCTTAAAACTCAAATTAATTAAAATGTGCCTTATTCAATTATCAAAACTTATTAAAATACATATTTTGCAACGTTATACTTTTAGATTTATTATCAGTTAATAGTTAGCTATAAGATGTTTAATTTAAAGGTGGTTAGCGCCCAAATACTGTTGTTTCTCTTTTCTGTAAATAGTTGGTATAGTAATTTTATAATTACAAATAAATTATAAGAAATAAACTTCTGTGTACCGTTGTTTCATTCAAACTTACATCCAGAGGTCTGTGTTCCGACAGCTGTCGTGGTAAAAATATTTTTTTCCAATACATAATAATTGTAAATAGTTTTTTACATTTCTATTTTACATTACATGTTTTGCAAACTTCAAGGTGCAAGTACTTAAGTTCTTGCGTAAAAGTTCCTTGTAAAAGTACAAGTGAATTAAACTATTTCTTAAAATACCCGCTCAAACATTAATAGAAAACCGCCACTGAAAATTACATTGTCGAATTATATGAGGGTTTTCTTTATTCCAAACATGTGTGATGTGAAAATTCAGGACTCCATTTCGTGTAAAACAACACTCATGTAAAAACAATATTTTAGCACTAAATTCAAAGTCAAAATCTTGTTGTTGCAACCACCCACACAACTCAAGTCGCGGTTCAAAATCAACGTCGGTTAACTGTGGGACTCGTTGAACATGGTAAGAGTACAAAGAATAATTCCTTAAAAAATGATGTACTGCGCGACCTACTTCTCTAATGCTACTGCTTGTTCGATTTTATACAATTTGCAATATCTGCACATAAATTGGAAAACGCAAGTATTAACGTTTTGATATTAATGAATATCTTCTTTTGTTGCTAATCCATAGAGTGGTTTTTCTTGACTATAGTCTTTGTAGGTAAGAAAAACACTTCCAGTTTCTGTAAGTCCTTGCACACATGCTAAAATAAAGTTTATTGAATTGTCTATTAGGATATCGCTTAACCCACTATCTACGTGGGGTGTGGAAGTTGTAATTACACTGGTCGTACATTAAAACGGTATCACAGTATTCTGAAGTTGTACATAATAAAGAAAATTTAAATTAAATATTTTAAAGTACGAGTGCGTTTACACAAATCATTTAATATCAACTAAAGATATCCGGTAAACAATCGAGACAGAAATAAATCAGATTGTCGAACTCAGTTCTAAGATAGTCGAAATTTACGTTTAATTATCTGAAGTTTTGTTTTTTTACAACCGAGAATAAACGTGATCGTGCACACAAAGTACATTTTCTTAAGGTCAGCCAGTAATAATGCTAAGAAATAAACATTACTATCTGCTTTAATCAATTTATTAACATTTGATTATGTAGATGAGGAAAAATTAAGAACAATAATTAACACAATATATTAATACATTTTACGGATTTTACAGCATTTACCCATCACTTAAACATAGTTACAATCAACAAACGATTTTCATTTGTTTAAAGAGTTAGGACTAGCCTGAAAACTTTAATTGCAAATAACTCAAAACTAGGCTACTTTAGACTAAATAACTAGAGGACTAAATTTTCTTTTAATGTCACAAGAAAACTGTTCCTTGAGTTTGTAGTATTTGAGATACATCCTGTATAATAATTATTGTATATGACCATGCTACCACACAATCGCATGTTACGCACAACTAAAAAATCTTAGAGTAACTTTTATTTTATTATTTATTATAGATAACATAAGATATTTTAATTTATTCCAACACTTTCACAAAAGCAAAATATTCTTTTACTTTTTTAACACCTAAACCTTCCATAAATTAACTATGTTTTACAAGATTTAAACCTTTTGTCAACACGTCTGCTATCGTCTTATTAGTACTTAAATATTTAATTTGACCAAAATTGTTAGAGACTACCTCGCATAGGAAATTATCACAAACATCGATATGTTTGGTTCTCTTGTGAAACATAAGATTAATACACCTTGATTATCATTAAATAGCGTTATGCAACTCAGATTACTTAATTTTAATTCATTAAACACATTTTTTAAATAAATTGCTTCTTTTTGAAGCCTCTGATATTCTAAAGTATTCTGACTCAATACTACAATATCCGGTATAAGATTTTCTATCTACTATTTTAGATGCTCATTCAGCATCAACATAATCTTCTAGTTGTACATTACCCGTTTTTCTAAAACATTAGCCATACTCTTTTGTGCCTCTTAAGTAACGTAAAATGCGTTTGACACATTTCCAATGTATTGAATTAGCTTAAATAGCTCACAGAAAAAGAAATGTCTGGTACACCTCTACCTTTATCAAAATTTGTTTAACTCTAACTTTAACGATTTAATTTTCTTATTATTATTAGAAAAAATAATAAAATCGTCGATCTATAAAGCAATTGTGGTTTTTAAAGAACCTTCATTTTTAATAAAAAAACATGGGTCAAATCAGTTTTATTATAACTCAAATTGCTTAAAACGTTTTCTACTCTTTGACACTACATGTTCGAATACTAGTTTAATCCATAAATAGCCTTTTTAAGTTTTAAAACTTTGCATTCATAGTTCATTACTTTTAAACACTCAAGAGTTTTTATACAAAAATCCTTCCTTAAAAAGTCATTCAGAAATGCAGTTGTTACATCCTGTTGTACAATATCAAATTTATACTCAATCAAAAGAACAAACATTTTTAAAGTAAAGTGTTTTCCCACTGGTAAAAAAGTTGCCTCAAAATCAACACGTGGTTTTTGTAAGAAACCTTTTGCAACTAACCTTGCACGGTAACAAACATTATTGTTATTGTCGTATTTTTTATACCCATATTAACATTTTACAACTGTAGGTCCGTCGGATTTTTTGATAAGCTTCTAAGCTTCATTTTCTTCTAACAAAGTAAGTTCTTTATTAATAACTTATAGCCAATTGTCGCCATTTGGTATACTTAAAGCATTTGTGATGCTGATTGGAACTGCATCATCAATCCTTCCGTTTGTGCAAATGCACTACATACGTTACGTAATTTTCATAAATTTTGGTTTTTATCCTTTTCTCTTCTGACAATTTTGCGTTGTTCAAATGATCCTGTGAAATTACTGTCATTTGAACTATTTATTTATCAAAAAACTTATTTTTTAATGCTTTATCACTTATGGGTTTCTTTATCCCTATAAGAAGCACCAAATCTTTTCTAGTTTCTTTTCATTAATTATAAAATTTTTGCTTGTTATTACTATTTTTTTTTTGGATCAAATAGTCTGTATCCTTTTATATTTTCGCTATACCTTACTGAAAAGAATGCCCTAGACTTTTTGTTAAACTTGAATATTTTCTCAGTGAGGATATGTGTTCTAACCTCACTACCAAAAATTGTCTTATGTCTTATATCTGGCTTTTACTTGATCAAACTGCAAATAGTAATTTATCGAAATCTGTTATTAACAACTTATTACGCAAATACACTGCAGTATTGACTGTTTTGAGCCACAAAGTTTCGTCGAGAGCCGCATCGAACAATATGTATCTTCTTTTCTCAACAAGCGTTCAATTTATTCTTTCGCTCATTCCATTTTGTTGTATATAAGAGTTAATTTCTTACGGCACTACTCCATTTTTAACTAAAAAAATATTAAAACACTTTCAAACAACATTTTTCGCCAATATCACTTCACAAATTTTGATCTTTTTATCTGTTTGTGTTTCTACTTCACAATCTTTGAATTTTTTATAAATTTATATATTGTGCATTTTTTAAATTTCTACATTTTGTAAACGATTATTGCATTCTAAGCCTGTTACGATTTATTTAGTTTTGATCTGATCTAAATAGCGATAACGCCTGCGACATATTTCACGTAGCACCGCTGTAACCATCAATAAATTGTACAGCGGTTCCTAAAAATTAAGTTTGCAAATATTGTCTATCACATCTGCTGTTGCAATCAAAGCATTATTTTTGTTGTAAATATTGCACCGATTCTTATTAAACATTATAGTAAAAAAAAACAGCAATAAAAGTTGCTCATTCGGAAGTACAAAACATTTTTCGTAATGTCATCAATTTCTTCAATAAACAGAAAAAGAAAATTATGCTAAAGACAACAATAAACAACCCGTAACGTATACTTAGATGTAGTCTACATTCACTCGTCATATGGAGTTACAAGTGTTGGCAGTCCGCAAAAGAACCAGGTGCTTATAAATGTGATCGAACTAGACAACGACATATTTTAGTGCATCGAGGTGTATTTATGGACTTGTAGGCAACGGTTTTCTAATTTTTAAATTGCAAATTAAGTCTGGTGACTATCATGACGATATGAATCATACAAATTTTATGCAATAGCTGGAAAAGCAACTTATTTCAAATCCAAAACAGAATTATTAATTTTAATCAAGCAGTAACAGACATAAAAAAGTTATTTTGTTGATAATTTACTAAGTGAGCATGGACATACTGTTGTTCGATTGCCTCTTTACCTTTGTAATTTAATTGATATGCAGTCTCGTAAAAAGAAAAATAGCAATAAATAATGTGACACAACTAGAACTTGATATGAAAAATTTGGTTTAAAATGCATTTTCTGAAATTACAAATGAAGACTGGTAAAAACAGTGTAATCATCGTGAAGCAATGTGGAAAGCAGATTGTTTAGTTCATAAGGTTGTGGAAAATTTGACGTTTACAGTAAATAATACTGATTCAGATGAGGACGATTGTAGTTATTAAAGTTGTAATTAATGATTAGATTACAATGAGATATTCGTACAGTGATCGAGATTGTTCATGTTTTATACAAACATTTTTTTTTAATTACAATTTATGTAACCAATTATGCACTCGACTACTACTCATTTGCTAGTTCCTTAATTTTAAAAACTGCTTTAAATATTAGCGCCAAAATACTTTTTAGTCAGACTATACTTTGTACGATACGAACTTCTCCAGACACGTCTACCCATGGCTCTTGTAAGCTTGATCAAAAAAACATTAAATGTGGTAAAAGTTAGCATAAGTTAAATAATTCTGTAACAATTGCTTAGAATTTTTAATTGTTGGGTTATTATTACTACGTTAAATCCCAAAAAACCTTTGAGTTATATTGAATTTTATATTAAAATAATTTAAAGCAAATAAAAATGAGTGTATCTTTTTATTTAAAATAGAACATTAGAAAAACGTTTTTTTAAATCAATTATGTTAAATTTGTAATTTTAGATACACAAATAATAATTTTAAAACAACTAGGTATTTAATAATTAAAAAATGTACTTAACGTCAAAGTCTTGATACACAATATTAACGCCAATCTTTAGTCACCTGTAAACTACAAGAATAATAAAAAAACTATAAACAAAATAAAATTTTCATTTTTAATTGAAAAGTGTTAAATTATATTTTATTATAATTTTATATTAATTAGTATGCAGTTAACAACTTCACATTGTTTTATAATAAATCTGTCAATAACTATTTTAAAATTGACTATGTTGAAAGTTATATAAAATTAACGTTTAAAAATGCATATAAAATATAATAATATTCAATACTTAGTTTTGCATAGGTACTTTTAAAACATAAAGTTTAATTGTTATAGTAATTAAAATGTCTTTTTATATGAACCTAAAAGCCTACGTTAAACGATATGTAAAATTTATAAAGATTCTAAATAATATTCAAAGTACATATTTGATTGACACTATAATTAAACTTTTGGTTATTACAAAACTTTTCCTAATTTTAGTGGAATGTCCATACAGCTCAGGAACAACATAAATTGATGCAACTTCTCCAAAACTTTCTAAACTACCATCTATTCATTAAATGTAAAATACATGCAATATATTATGTAAATTTAATGTAATTTAAATTTAAAGTTACACTGTAAATACGGTTATAACATAGTTTATTGTTTTAAACCATTTTAAAATTTACATCCTTAGTTTGGAATTTAATTATGATATATAAATTAACCGTGCAATATAACATGCAAAATCAACTATTAATAAACTCTGCAATGTAACTTTATGAACTAGTTAAACTGTAAATAATTGTTTGCAAATTAACAAATTTCAAGTGACAATAACTACCAATTGGAAGTTGTTTCATCAAAAAGCGGTTTTATTATAACTCAAAAAAATTAGATTACACATACAAATCGAAAAATTTTGCTATTTTTTATTTCTTGTGTAGTTTGTACTTCAATATGTAATGTCTCAGGTTTTAGTTTAAAAAACTTAATTTTTTTAGGTATTTACTTGTAACTTAAATGTTGGTTTGTAGCTTGATCACTTTTATTTCTTTTTTCTTTAGTGTTCACTGCAACTATGCTTCTTTCCTCTTTTTTTCTCAGTTACTTCTCTTACGTGATTGGGATTAGTGGGTTTTTGTTTTTTTGTGCTTGGGTTGAAAGTTGGAATAGACTACAACGTCGCATTTTTAATATTGTCGGTCACTGTGAGAGTATTTTTTTCTTTAGGTTTCTTTTGCTCTTGAAATATTCTAATCCGTTTTTCGGCATTTACGTTCTAATGCGACATTCCAACACGACGAACACTAACTCACAATGTTCGATTTCTTATCTACTTTTAATTTTTTATTGTTCTCTTTCATTTTCTTTCTTTTGGTTTTGTTTTAGATTACGCGGTTTGGATTTTTCTTGGATTGGTGCATTCAGTTATTGTTTGGCTTTTTGGAATTTTGTAGTTATGACTTTTAAATTTCAGCTTTGCCTTTTAGGTAGTCTGACTTGTGTCAACTCTAATCAGAACTTTTACGCCGTTTGTAGGTTTTTTTTGTGTCAGATTTTAATTAAGTTTTATGCAATACTGGTACGGAACTTTCGATTTTAAGTTTTAGTATTTTGGTGGTTATGTCGATTGTAAGGAGACCGTACGTACATGTTAGGTTGTTAACAGAAACAATTATAAAATTGTTTTGTTGGGCCACATATTATTATACGGTGCGCGAGAATGAAATTCTCTACACCTTTGATTTGAATGTAAAAGTTAGACTGACTAGGTCACTTTGCTGTACGGCGAGTTGCCCAGTCGAGGGCATAGTTTATATTTTATTTGTGATACCGACCTACATCTAGTGTTTAATAAAATTTATATAAATTTACTTATGTACCTTTTTCTTCTTCTTCAAACTACCGTCTGTGATAAAATAAATATTCTTCTTATTTGTTCTTTTTCAGCTCCGGGTAGATTTAAACGAAGTTTCTTATCTTAGTCTTTTATTGTTTTGGCGCTTTTTTAAATTATTTTTTAATCTAACTTTACAAAGCCTACGACTCTATTGCCGAAACAACTGAGTTAGTCGTCCATCTCTTTTAGTTACAAGACAAACTACATAACACTATAACTTCTATAGTACAAGTACGTTCTATTTGCAGTATTATATGTATGTGTTTTAACAAAATGTGTGTTATAATTAGCGAACTGTAGCATCACGTGGTGTTTCTACCTATGCTGTAATTTCTACAAAGAAACGAATGACAGAAACATTACAACAAGGCAAACCTTAGTACTCCACAAAAAAAACGTACGCGTCATTGCAAGAAGTTTGTTGATGTAGATGATCATGTAAAGAATGTTGTTAAGAGAATAATTTATCAAATGCATTTTCAATGTAAGTAAATTTATATGATACTTAACATCAACGTGCTTAGTACGTTTATGAAATTCCGGATTTTTAATCAATCGTATAGCACTTTGATTATCTATTAACAATAGAGGTTTTTCTAAAACATTCACCTCTAAATCATTAATTAAGCTTTTCATCCACATTAATTCTTTAACTGTTTCGCATACAGTTACATAAACAGATTCTGTGGTGAACAATGCTACCGATCTTTGTTTGCGAGGACTCCACGTGATTGGCGTCGCACCGAACATTATTATGCATCCCATTGTTGACCTTTCTGCAGCTTTATCTGCCGCAAAATTGGCCTTGCTAAAAGCTGTAAAATTTAAACTTTAATTAACTTCAAACGCAATACCGTGATTGACAGTTCTTGTAACATATTTTAAAACGCTTTTCACCGCATTCCAATGTTCTTTCCTTAGTGATTCAGCATATTGACTTACTGAGTTGACTGGATAAGCAATATCTGACTTTGAAACCATTGCTAGATACAATTGACTTCTAACTGTTTCGTTGTAGGGAACGTTTATTGGATCAGATTAGTCTCCTTGACGTTCTAAGTTTAAATCGTGATGTTGATCAGCTGGTACAGCCATTGCATTGGCTTTATCCATATTAACTTGCTTAATTATTTTTTGTGCGTATTGATTTTGATTTAGTAAGATTGAACCATTTGGTAAATATTTGAATTCCATACCTAAAAACAGATTTAGTTTGTTGGTAGTTATCTCCATCTCTTCCTTCAGGTGGGAAAATAATTCTTCAGTTTTCTCTTCGTTTATCGACGCTACTAACCCATCGTCGATGTCTATTGCCAATATTAACGTATTTCCACCCTCGTTGTTAACAAATACATATGCCACAACTGCAAACTGTTTTTAGTTTTACTGACGTTTGCGTTTTCTTCACTAGTTGTTTTCAGAAATTTTGTACTAAATTTTATTTTATATAAGTTTTCTTTTCGTTCTCTCACTGCAAGAACGCCTACTTTTTTCACTAGACTGTCCATTGCCGACGCAACTGAATACAAATTGCACTTCAGGTCTGTCACATACAGCACATCTTGAATACTACAACTTTTCTATTTAGTTCCATCGTAGACTTCGACTTCTATATTTCTTTTTTCAATAGCCGGAATTGTTGTCTCATCTCTTATTTTAACTTTGATTGGTAAAGTTATTGGTTCGTAGTTTTTAAACCATTCTTTTTGCCTGACATGTGCTGGCTTGCATCTAAATCAAGACACCACACATTTTCTTGCAAGTTGTGCTCTGCGGCTACCAAAGCTACTCTAATTAGCACCACTTTCTTTTCGTTCTTTCTCTTGTGATCACTTTTTCTTTCTCTATTTATCTTGGATTTGCTTCTACACTCACGTTTCCAATGCGGTACTTTGCCACATTTAAAGCATTTTCCCGGTTTTCATTTACTTCCCTGAAAACATTTTACTGCAAAGGCGCTAGTGCTTTCTTGAACTTGAATGTTTACCCTAGCCTCTTCGGTTATTAACCTTGAATTAGTTAACGTTCTTTGATCATCACTAGCTGATTCCTAAGCCGCTACAAAGTGTTGATAACAAGGGGGAAGTGTCATTAATATTTTTGTCATGATCATACTATCGGGAATGTTGTCACCTAGTAAATTCAATTGGTGGACAAGATCCTTTAACTTGGATAAGTGTGTTGTCATGTCATCTACGGTTTGCCGTTGCGCCTGTTGCGATTAAACCCGGTTTTGCAAACGAACCATCGACGACCGTTATCAAGTCCTTGTTGGATATCAGCACTTTTACTTGAGATTACCAAACACCCCAATTTCCAACTCCTTTTGTTTAATTACTCTTGAAAGTTTTGACTCCATTTTGTTTTTGTCTTTGACTAACTTTACAAAACAAACACACCTTTCAGACACTAAACAATTAACACTAGATAGATAATTGTTTTCTTTCACCGTGCAGTGAGCTCATAATCTTTTATTAAAGCGATCTGTCAAGTTACTAAAAACCTAATTAGGTATGCTCACTTAATCTCAATGATCAGTAACGTAACAATGAACTAAGTGTGTCGATTAAACAGGTTGTCTAACACAACTATTGCATAATTTACATAATCCAAGTACCATTATATTAGATAATGCTTATACTAAAAAATTACCAACTGCATCTTGGAATAAAGAAGAAATAAAAATATTTTAATAAAACATCATTTGCAGTTTACCAAGAATATGCTAAAGAATGAATTACTCTTTATAGTTGCAAAAACAAAGAGTAAAAGGGTTCTAAACGGTCGCTTTAGATGCGTTGCAAGCCAGAGAATTCGCTTTCCCGTTGAAAGTATAAGAGCTAGGAATAGTTTTATGCAATTTTAGGTGAATTTTGAAAGTACATGGTAAACGTACCTTCGATTATTTACAAAAAGTGGCACAAGTGCGCCCTAGAAATGTGTCTTTAGTTTATAAATACATAGTTTTTATATCAAAAATGAATATTATTATTGAAACATTTGTTTCAGTTTTTTTAAGTTTCTAGCTCTTACGCTTTTAAGAAAAAAGCTTGTAAAAGCTTGCGACGCATTAAAGCGGCCGTTTCAAAACCTCCTTAACGTAATCTTGCGGTCACCGTAAAAAAAGTAATAATAAGTAGAATGTAATTTAAAAATTATATTTACCCAATTGTAGAGACTTTTGGCAACATGTCACGTGAGTGGAATACTTGTTTAAATAATTAATAATATATATTTTGAATTTTGATTGAAAACTTACCGCAAAACTATAAATATTGACGTCTTTTTAAGATAGTAGTTCCATTAGATTAAAGTGAACTAAATGAATTTTATTTAAATTACATAATGTATTTTATTTTTAATGATATCTATTTTTTATTTAAGAAATATATCAATTTATTGTTTTCATACAAGCTTTAATTTTACTTCTACTTTTCAAACGTGATCTACTTTTTATCTACTCGTTTTCGTGTACGTAGAGATTTCTCCAGTTAGTATATTATGCCTCATTGTATATATTACGTACTATGTAAAAACACAAAACGTTTGATTTATTTAAACCAAAATTCGAGTTAGTCACGAATTTTTAGCATTTATAAGATGGAAAGGCAAATGAAAGACGACTTCGAATTTTAAAAGTCTGAGATAGATTCGTACTATTGCACGTAAGTAAAACTAAATTCACCAACTATTAGATGTAGTATTTTAGTTGAATTAATACTAACGACTAACAATTTTTGACGTTTCTGTACTGTAAAAAGTTCATGATTATATATGAACTTATTCAGTCTTTTTGGACCTCGTAACGTAAATAGTAAGTGTGTAAAGTTGTGACAAATATTTGATAAAAATAAACAATTACAAAATCATATAGTACTACTAGTTTTTATTAACAATGTATTGTTTGCTATAGTTTCATTAGAGATAGTAGTTTACAACGGGTACAATTTCACATGTAAAAAAGCAAATAAAACCTTGCACCGTTTTGTAAAAAAATACACAAAATCACAACTTTTTGATTTGAAATGAAAAAAAACGTTTTGTATATAGTATAAAAGGTACGTTAAAACATAAACGTATTCATCAAAAAGACGGGGTGTTTTATATTTAATTTAAATAAGATGCATATTGGTTTTAATTAATACTACAAACATTTTAATTATATATAGTATCAAGTTATAGATCAAAATTACTTGAGTAGATAAGTACCTACATACACATTACTACTTATTAAAAATTATGTTCTTAATCTTTTTTTGTTATTATAAACAATTAATTATTTTTTCTATTTAACATAATATAAACTTAAAGTGATATGTTTTAGATTTTATTGTAAACAGAACTGTTAAACCAAAGGCAAATGTACGTATATAAGGATGCTGACCGAGTGACAAAGAATCCCAGAGAGACGTTGAAATAGCACTAAATAAACTACATTATCACATCTCTATCTTGCTGTGTTGACTTAGAACAATGAAAAAGTACGCCTGAGGACAAAAAAGTCTTTTTTATGTCACTAAATCTAACACATACAATTCTAAAAGAATATTTTTTAAGTTAAAACAACTTTATTTTTCTAACTTTATAATATAAACATTAATAATGATTACCTAAATTTAGATTGTTTAAAATGTGCGTGGTAATTATTCAAACAATACGTTTAACTAATTTATTCATTATTTAGCATTTTTACTTAAAAATGTATAAGAAAGCTTTAATTAGAATTACAAAATTTTTTAAATACCAATTAAAATATTTAAAAATTGTTGTGTTGCTAAGAAAGTTTCTTATTTCGTATAATTAGACTGTTAAATGTATAAGGAAAATGCAGTAAATTCTAAAATTGTGACACCGCAAAGAAGTAATAATCATTATCGTTATAACTTCTGTAGATATTCAATATTATGCAAACTTCAACACTTGGCTCGCACCTGCTCCTTGCATAACAATCCATATATATCATGTTTTATGTCACCAAAAGATAATAATATAAAACCACACCAATATTAGAATTAAGAACTGTATTAAACGATTTTTAAATATATGAAAAAAAAAATTGTTAAGTTTAAAAAACAACTCGGTAGTTTTAGCAACAAATACATTTATATTATTAAAAAAATGTATTTAAGTAAACACGCACTATATGTTGTTTTATTGTTGCATAAATTAATTAACCTCTCCACAGATACTTTAGAGACTTGGTGGTGCAACCTATGTATATTGATCAAACGCGTATCCTCAACAACAACTTAAAGCACGTCAATACATAACATCTACAACAAGCACTTAAAGTCATCAATCTACGTTTACACCCTTGAGTCCTAATCAAACAGGAAACAATAACATTTGTTTAGTAGGTTTTTTGTAGGATCTTATTATATTACTTAAAATTTAACTTTTCTGATTATTTATTGTAATAACTGTGGGTATGCATATATCTATTTAAATGTTTATAAACCAAAAAATAATTTAATTAAAAAATAAATATAACTATACTCTGTTTTCTTTTAATTACGAAGAGCAAGTTAAATTTGGCGCAACAAATACGAATACAGGATTGGGTATTGACAAGCCAAGTTTACATAGAAAACATGCTTAATACTTCCTACACTAATCGCATTTGTAAACAATTTTATTTTGCTTGCGTGTTTTATTGATTACCCCTGATTGAAAAATCAAAACTAAACTGAAAGTTGTATACAGGGTGAGCAAAACATGTAGGAAATACAATAACAATAAATAATAGACATAAAATAAAGGCGATTGTTTAAATAAACTTATATCTTAACAAGCACAGATAAAAAGTTATTAGGTCTTCAAAGTTAGAAAAAAAAATAACTTTTTTATTAATAACTTCTAAACTAATTAAATGTAATTGACTATTTTTTGTAGTTGTTAATGAGTATTTAAGAACAAAGAAACTGTGAAAATTTAATAGAAATTAAATAAACAGAAGATAGATTTTTAGAGTACTTCTACT
Organism: Aquatica leii; assembly: GCA_035610365.1. Classification (NCBI taxonomy): domain Eukaryota; kingdom Metazoa; phylum Arthropoda; class Insecta; order Coleoptera; family Lampyridae; genus Aquatica; species Aquatica leii. Next base: position 50,299,099 of record CM069433.1, on the reverse strand, counting down.
GTTAAATTCTCTGAAACTTTTTAATCGTGAATTTCTTTTTCGTTTCAAAATTGTGTTTGATAGGAAATTTCATTTGTAAACGTTTTGTCTCTTATAAAGTTTTGATTAATCGTATGATTTTGCTTTAAATAAAAAAAAAGAAATTCGTCTTGTACTGTCATTAAGATGATCGTTTGTCTAATTCAATATTCTTTCTTCCAAAAAAAGAATAACATCTCTTTGACGATTGAAGTATTGAGTTAGTTTTTTGAAACATAAACCATGATCATAGCAGTTAATTCTGAATTTGAAAAATTATTTATGGTAAAATTTGAAATAACAACCTTAGTTTTACAGACTCTGTAACCTTTATTTAATGAGACGTTGTTATTTCATTTGTCAAATTTTGTATACATTATGCTACATGGTATACGTAAGTATGCAGTAAGTTTATTAAAAAAAAGTTTTTTGACTTTATATTTTTTAAGTAAAACGATGCGTTGAATCAAAACTTTACAAGAGACAAAAAAAATTGCCAAAAAATTTAACAGAGGAGGTACTCTAAAAATCCATCTTCTGCATATTTCATTTTCAATAAATTTTTACAGTTTTTTTGTTTTTAAGTACTCAGTAACAACTACAAAAATTGTCGATTACATTTAATAATAAGTTTTTATCTGTGCATGCTAAGATAGAAGTTTATATAAACAATCGTCTTTATTTCATGCCTATTATTTATAGTTATTATACTTCCCACATATTCTGACTTTATATAGTTTGTGAATATGGATTCAATATCTGCAACTAGTAAGTTTAATTCAATAAACATTTTAAATCTGTCGTTTAAATTATGTAATTTTTTAAATGTAATATTTACTTCTTGTTAAAACATAGAGTATACCTAAGAAAAAATATTTAACAATTTTATTACTTTGCCGGTTTAATTAAATTTAATTTTTTTGAAAATTTATTGAAATACTAGAAAATCTTGTTTTTCTAACTGTTAAGTAACATAATATAAACCAAATTTGAATTAAATTAAGAAAAAATATTTGCATCGTGTTCGAGTTTAGCATCTTTAAAATTTAACAAGAATACCTGTAATCATTTGCACTGACATTCGTCGATCTTCTTCAATAAATTATTGACACATTTGCGTCGATCATCGGCAATAACAGATTGTTATTCTGATCATTATACTCGCATGGTATTTTTCTAGAATTTTGTATCTACGTCTAATTGTTTTTATAGTCTCGTTTTTAAATAACTAGTAGAACATGGTATAACCTTTATTTATGTCTACTGTAATATGTTTTTAATATAAAATAAGTAATTTCTAATTGTCGTCAATATTAGATTTAAAATTGTTTTATCATATATGTAATTCTTTAAAAAAATTAATACATAATAAACACTTTTTTCTATAAAATATTTTTTTAAAGTACCACAAATATGTATGTATATACAACGTAAACCGTAAAAAAGTTATTTATTAAAAACTCGTTCAGAAAATTCACGACATACGCTTAAGAAATTATTCAACATGTTTATGCATACTTCACCTAAATTCCTACTAAAATACTGTACTATGTAAAATATGTAATAAATTAAAACTGCATACGTTCAACGAATTTAGTAAACAAACGTTTTATTTTATGGAAACACTTAAATATACAGATTCTATTGTAGTAATACTGCATATTTTGTAGTTTAAATTTAAATAAATCATTTTTTAAGAAACGTTTTATGTGTATTCGTTACAAAATACATGAAAATAAATATTTGTTGGGCGTAGTACTTATGTATCAGTTTAGAATAAAACATATTAAAAGAAAAAATCTTTTACTAAGTAATACATACAAAAAACACTATGGTATTACATTACCTAAAGCAACATTTAGCATCGTTAATATATAAAAATTAAGATTTATTTGCTACATTTTATTATTTACGTTTAATTTTTAACGCTATTACATGTTAATGACTGCAAATAAAATTACAATTCAAAAAGTTATATACCAACTTTGATATATTAATGTTTTAAACAGAAAAAAATATGTAATAGACTTAATACATTGCCCTAAATCGTTTTTCAAAACAAAATTGTGATTTAGATAATCAAGCAAATTGATGATAAAAACGAAATTAGTAATTTTATTGTTAAATTCTAATAATATAAGTAAATCCTTTAGTAGTAAGAGAGGTCAAGGAAACTACTGCATGTGCTTTTTTAAGCCGACATTCGTAGAAATCGCGTTTCGCTTCATTAGGCCAACAGGTAGGTACTTATTAGAAGAAAAACAACATAGTAGAAGAAGCAGTGACAATGGCAAAAATATTAAACTATCATTACTTTTTTTAAATAACATACACTACTAAATCGCAAATGAACAATAACTTTCGGAAAACAAGAAACAAGTAGTAGAAATATGGTTTTAGCAGAATTGGGCACCCCCTCATTTTGGAATTGAGGTACGAAAATATCTGAATCAAACCTTTTCTGGCAGAAGGATAATGCGCAAGGAAACTATTGAATAGCTAGCTAGATTTTTCGATATGGTCGTAAGGCAATTTGGCGCGGCCGGTGTGGCGCAGCTGTTTTGGCACGGCTGATTTGACGCAAAAGATCAGTTCGGTGCGGCCGGTTTGGCAAATGCATATTTTTTATTTATTAAAGTATATAAATGAGATTAGTGTTTGTATTTGTAGGTACGAGATAAAACAGAAATTTAAAAATTTTATTTTTGCAATAAATCTAGAAGAACGCATACTTATAATTAAAAGCGTATACAAAAAAAATGTTTAGAATATTTACACAAATGCATACTTAGTTAAATGTAGGTATACAAAAAAATACACAAAGCACGTAGTCAAAAACTTTTATCAAGATTATAAACGACTTTCGCCTTAAAACACCCAGACTTAGACTTGGTCATAGTCTCTTCTTGAGAGTCCAGTGACATTTACCACTCTGAAGATGCAAGCTGCAATGTCTTGCGAAACGTCAGTTTGTTTGGGTTCACAAACGACAATACGGCAAAGGCCAAGTTCTACTTCTTGTTTTGGGTCTCAAGAAGAGACTATGACTAAGCCTAAGTCTGGGTGTTTTACTACGACGCGGTCTAAACCGAAACTCGTTTATAATCTTAAACATAACAACCGCGAAAGCTTAAGATTTTATAACATTTATCAAATTTATAGAAGTACAAAATGTGCGTAGTCAATACTAATAAAAAATGACACACTCAATTTAGTTTCAGCTTAAAATTATGACAATTCCTCTAAAAATCAAGGATATTTCGGTTTTGAAAGTCTGTTACTAACCGAAATTATTTTCATCAGCTTTGAAAAACTTTTTTGTAAAGGCTTCATATTGCTACGTTGAATATGCGAGGTTGCTTTATATTTTCTCTTCTTTCTGGTCTGCCAACATAGTTATATTCAAAACAATTTATAATCACTTACAGTTCATTTGGTAAATCTGCCGACGGATGATCAATTGCCTCATCTAAGTGATTACGTGAAACATATGCCAAACTCAAAATCATTGCGGCTTGCAAGATATAGTTCGCTTCGCTGTTATACCTTTGTCTAAATTCAAGATCACTTAATATAATAGTTGACTGCGTATTTGGTGCCAGTTCTTGCATCATCTTTATAAAAGAAATGTACGTCCGCCTAGACTTGTTAGACAGCAGACTATAAAACAACGCTCTAATAACTTTCACTAGAACAACGTAGACTTGCGCAAACAAAGGTTGGGCAGATTTGAAAGTTTTACTTACGTATACTGTGTGTGTGTTTTCCAAAAATTTATAAATAAATAATAATATTAATAATTAGAAACACAAAAAAAAAGATAATTGTTTAGGAGTGTAAGGCAAAACTCTATAGAAATTCGATAACAGATTATGTTACCTTATGTTTTGTCTTGTTCCATAAATGAAAATCCTGCCTTCAATGGGACTACTATGTGCTAGAAACTAAAGATGTAGGTGCGGGTAGGGGTGCATTAGTTTGATCCCGTTGCCTTCTGACAATGTTTTTTCAACGAAGCAAGTTTGGGCATGCCAACATGAGTGGACTGTGTCAAACTACGCGCAGAACGGTTGATAACCTGGATTGTTGGTTTCTGATGTTTTTTAATTCTTCTACACTCAGTGTACTCAGGAGTGTATATTGTTTGTTTAACTTTAACGTCCGTCGTTTTTCTTTGTATATAGATTTAAATTTTAATTTTACTGACTTAATTGTATGTTAACTAGAATAAGCAATTATATCAGACAGTATGCTTGTTAGACCAGTGGACTGTTTCTACTCATAACATTTTCTTTGGCCTGAAGAAGTGCACACTAGAGGCACGAAACGTAGCCATAAAAACAGTTTAGAGTGATTTTTATTGCCCCTCCTAAGGAAGACAAAATCTAGTAATAATTACTAATTTTTATGTTTATTATGCTATGTTTCACCTTCCACGACAGGAACGAACATAAATTGCACTGCCATTACCAAGTTCAGAAGCGTCCAAATACCCTAAAATCCAACAACTGGCAGTCTTAAGTACTAAAACGAATCTTGGTATTTCAGTTTTGCACATCATGTTAAATTCATAAGCAAATGTCGTCTAAGACGCGCATAAAGTATGAAAAATTTTTTCTTTGGACTCAGCACCTGAGACAATGTCGTCAACATGTATGTCTTCCTTAAGTATTTGTGTCGCTTTGGAATATTTACTTTTTTCATCAAAAGACAATTGCAACAAGAAAGGATGCAAACACTATTCCAAAAGTGACTGTTTGCAAAGCAAAAGTTTTAATTGGAAAATCAAAAAAATTTCTCCAAACAATCTGCGGAAAACATTGATTATCAGAATAGATAAAAACTTGTCTGTACATTTTGAAAATGTTTGCAATAAACGCAAACGTAAAATTGCACACAATATTGCTAAGCTGGATTGTAAAACAGGTACCGCTAAAAGACAATGGTTAAGAGAAATATTATCAACTCGTTTTGAGGAGGCATCAAATACTACCCGAATTTTAGAGGTAGTACTTTCAAACTTGTACACTGCGTGATGAGGAATAGTGTACTTTGATGTCTTGTTAGTCGGTTTTATAAACCTAATTTTAAATATCTTTCCATAAACTGACAATACCATATAGCTATTTTAGGTTGTCTTACAAAACGACGTTCTTGAGAAGACAATTAATTAAAAGCTAATCGTCAATTATTTTATTTAATTTTAAAATCTTTACAAAAAGGTAGCCCGATAATATATCTACCAAGCGAGTCCTTATAATGAGTTTCAACAAAATGACATTGGTAAAATAACTCTTAAGATCTTCCTGAACAGTAACAAAAGGGTTCTTCTAATTCCCAGAATTTTTGCATGACGGTAGTCAAATTTTGACCACATTGATATGACTTAAATAAATCATGATGCTATTTTTTTATTATTGGTAGGTGTATAGCGGTACAAAGAAGATAGAGATAGAGAACTAATTAAAACCAAACCGAAAACTATTGATATTACTGCAGGAAGCGCCTTGTTTTCTAACAGTCCGTCAAAAGGACCCAGAACATCAAATAAAGGGTTAGCACGTTTCATATAATCAAACCTTACTTTCAGTTCATTATCGGCTTCAAATTTTATTTTTAATTTATGATCGAAACGGGAAACTTCTCTTCTCTTTTAGAAAGCTAAAGTGGAATAAAATTTTAAGCTTTTGCTATTATTTTGTTTAAATATAACTGATTTTTGGCTTAGACTTGTTCCTAGTCTTTCTTTGAGAGCCAAAACAAGAAGTAGAACTTGGTTTTTGTCGTATTGTCGTTCGTGAACCCAAACAAACTGACGTTTTGCAAGACATTGCAGCTTGCATCTTGAGAGTGGTAAATGTCAGTGACATTATCAGGTATGCAGGCTTCGATATTTTCTAAACAAAATACTAAACCATTTTTTATAAAATCGCTGACTGTTCCGTTTTCATAACGTGTTAAAGTTGAAGCCAAAATTGACTTCTTAAGGTATTAGACAAATAGTAAATTTTTCAGAATGAGCTACACCCATTGTTCCCGTTGTTAAATTTATGGGGAGGTTCAAATTTGTAGAAATTTCAAAACTACTTTAAACTCATACATACAAATAGACAAACATTTGTTACCTACAACAAATTATTTACTCTCTCAAATGTCGGGTAATATAGCAGCGTTTAGTAGAACAATTATTACATGGCATTCCGGGAGTGTCCGTGTTTTTACACGACAATAAAGTTACGCGCCCTTCTGCAGAGGTACATTTATAAATACTAGACAATGTTATAAGTAAATTAATAGAACATAATTTAAAAATTAATTTAGAAAAAAGCGTATTTTTAAATGACGAAATAAGATATTGGGGATTTAAAATTAATAAATATGTTATTTTAAAAGTAAAACATAAAATAGATGCTGTTACAAAAGCACATACCCCACAAAACAAAACTAAGGTTACATCGTTTATAGGCTTATTAATTATTATCGAAGATTTATTGCAAACACAAGTTCAATATTAATACCTTCAAATAATTTATTAAGTAGCCAATATCAGTTTAAGTGGGCAAAAGAATGTCAAAAGTTTTTTGATACAGCAAAAAGAATAATAATTTCTAAAATGTTTGTTGTCATTTTGATCCAAATTTAAAACTAATTTTAGCTACTGATAGAGTCACTTTATGAAGTTGGTGCGATTTTCCTACATATTTTTTCGGATGGTGCAGAACGACCGATTCAATTTGCGTTTCAAACCTTAACTGTCACACAACAAAAATAATCCCAAATCGATAAGGAAGCTTACAGTTTAATTTTTGGTGTATACAAATTTTACAATTACTTGTGCGCAAAACGTTTTACTTTAATTATAAATAAAAAATAAAAAAATGGCACATTCTAGTACTAATGTAAGCCCTTTAAAATTAATGTTTGGGAGAGAGCTTAGGTCTCGAATTGATTTAATTAAACCGGAAACAGAAGAAAATCGAAATGCGATCATGTCAAACGTTAAAGAAATTAAATGAGGTACTAGGGTAGCAGCAAGAGACTATTTTCATAAAAAATGGAAATTTGGAATAGTTATTAAAAAATTATGTTTACTACACAACAATATTAAATTAGATCACGGACCAATTTGGAGACGACACCTTAATCAGTTAAGGGTTATAGGAGCCAATACGCCTAAAGAGAGACTATTTCCTACATATCAGTATGAAAACGTAACAGAAAAACATATTGTAACGATTATTAAAACTAATTTATTTATACTAAAAATATGATCACGTTTATATTTAACCAAAACTAATTAAATCTAAGGATATTTAATAAAAGCACTTAGACTAATTTATACAGCACTATCACTTGAAAGATAATCTCCGCGGATAACTACTATTTATTTAAACACTGACGCTTGTTTACATTAAAGTCACGCACGATTTCATTTTGTCGTGTTTATCTCGACACGCGTTAATCACTTATTTATTTAAACTTGAATAATCTTCTTAACACTGCCGACTTCGAATTACTGAAATAACTGACCAATGGTTCATTTGTATCGCTTTTATATATTTTAGTCATCCTTCGAGAATTTTCTACATTCTTTTGTAAACGTTCTAGACGTGGATAAAAAAGAAACGTGAACGCTCTCAAAATTCACAAAAATTTCGCCAATGTTTCAATATTTATAATAATACGCACGTAACCATTTCGAGTACCACAAATGAAAATATACAGTCAAATAGTTCAGAAAATAAAAACAAAATGCCTGAAGGTACGCTTACTAAAATGTACTTATTTTGCGAAAATCGACAAGAATTCGCAATCCTGCTGTATGAATGAGTTTCTAATCTTTGTTACAATTTTATGTTACAATTTTATACTACAATAAATGTATTTTTGTTAAGAATTGTTACATTCTAACTTAGTTATCTGTTATTATATTAGTGTTACATGTTAATTTAATTAACTTATTTGTCAGAAATTAAGTTACGGTAAGGAAGAAAATGTTATATTTTAGTAATTCAAAATACATGTATCAAATAATGTACCGACCTTTGCGCGAAGAACACAAAAGAGCAATGCTTGAAAATGGCAATATATACGTTTTTGGATAAAAGTTAGTGGTAATAAAATTTAAGTTTACCACGACATGCACAACAAGATGTATGTTTAGTAACGTGCTATTCCGATTAATAAACAATAACTTGGCCTGTTTCAAGCCAAGTTAAAAATTGAGTAATAACAGGAAAAACAAAACTATTGAGATAGTTCCGTTGAGAGTTTGACAACATACTACTATCACGATTCGTAAACAAATTTGTAAAATTAAAAATATTAATCTAACACCTAATAAAAACGTGTACACTTAGCGTCATTTTATTGGTTCTAAGTATTCTAATATAGTACGTTGTCTAATATTTGCTAGAAGGCAACACCATTTATTGCTATTTATCTAACTTAAAATATTTTTCTACAGTTTAAATGTGGATGACGTTTGGTCATTACTGATATAATTTGGAATAATAAACAATTTGTTTGCATAATGATTTGTTTACAATAAAAATCACTTATTAAATAAAGATTACTCTTCTAATAAAAATTAAATATGAACTAAATACAAATGTATAATTCTAGAACAAGTATCAAATATAAATTTGACAAACAAAAAAGTGAAAATTTAATTCAAAGAGTATTTATATATTAAACGTGTAATTTTAGTAAAAGCTAAATATTTCAAAGTTGAAAGGTGAATTTATTTATAGTTACATTTAACAAAAAAACAGAAATTCCATTTAAATCTAAAAAATGAGCTATTTTTATGTTACTATAAACATAATTGAAGTTCTAGTAGATTTGTTTGCATCCAGCAAATATTGCTGTCATCAAATAACGCCAATAATAATACTGTCAGCAGTATTTTTAGTGATTGAGTATTATTTAATAAAAATAGAGATACAGCGTTTATTTAGGAAACAATAATATCTCTGAATAACGTCAACAATACGGTTGTTACAGCTTGGATATCATCACACTTCTATAATATCTGCAATCTTGCACAAATGAATTTTGGTTGTTAAGATTAGTGATAATATAATTAAACACGATATGCTTAAAAAATAATTTAATAAATAGCTTAAAAATTTACATTCATTACTATAGAAAACAAATTAGAGGATACATTCGGTTTGTACTTAAGCTTAAAATAAGACTTAATTTTAAATTAAAAGAAATCATATATGTTGAGGTTGTTTTAGTTAACTATCTTTTTAATAAAACTTCACATTTGATTATTTAACACAAGCCAAGATGATTCAATCAGAGCATGTCAATGCCGAATGCAGTGCGAGCTATCGGGGGCGTTCTTACAGATGCTTTATTCCAGCGCTCTTTTAGTCACACTTTAAGGGGGAGTTGTCAGGTTTAAGTTGAATCGATTTGTTGATGAGATTTCGCTACATTTGGAAATTAATAAAGTAAGATGCGGTAATAAATAGATAAAGACAGCGCATTGCATACGTATTCACAATTCACATGTCAAAACATCTTTCTTTGATAAATTTTGATGTGTTTACATAACAATCAACTCATATATCGCGAGATTTAATCTTGCAACTTGCAACCAAATATAATATTACAAATTACTATTTAGCAATTGCAGTTTGCAGTTCGTATACTATATCTTGGTTTGTCATATACAAATATGTTCTTTTTCTAAGAGTTTATCTGGAACCTTACGTTTTGGAAAATAAGTAAAAATAAAAGCAGTGTTAAAAAGTTTATAGAAATCGCTTATTTTAATAGATTCTATTTTTATACATTTGATTTACAATTACGAATGTTTTATCATTTTTCTAATAGTGTTTGGAAACATTGCTTTTTTCTACAGGTTTCATAGGTTGCAAAATCCACATTCGGTAGGAATATTTGCTGCATCATTCTATGATACATTTTCTTTAATTTGTTTACATTCTTATCGTCTGTATTCCAACGAAGGTTAAGAGTAGTAACCTTGAAGTCAGGTGTACGAAAAAATAAGTTAACTCAGCATAGTATACGTAATTTATCTTTCGTAAATATACAAAGGTATTGATAATTACAAGTTGTGATTATTGCAATATCGTAATGTGTTGAAACCTTAACTTACGTCAGTTCTTATGTAGAATAGTTTTAGACCTAATATACTCTGCCTATAGGGTTTTTCTCAAACAAAGCTAAATTGCTAAATGGTATTTCAAGCAATTGCAATAATTCAGAATGTTTATAAACTTCTAATCTTTGCTAATTTTGAATACTTGCTTATACGTTTTGATTTACACATTTAGGCAAAAAAGGCGAAAACCGTTGTCGCGTTTCCTCGCAAACTGTAAAAATTTCTTCTTCTTCAAGTTTACTAATAATCCCACAAACAAAATTAAAACTACAAAACTGATACAGATTATAAAAGGTAGATTCATACAGGATTGTCCCCAAAATTTCACAACAATTTGTAATAGGTAAAAGATACCCGCAACTACATAAAATACCCAAATTTTGCGGAATTCTACTACAATTGGCTACGTCGGTGTTTCACATTATTTTTTTAAACATGTACTCAAAACAATTAAAACTATCTTTTTAAAAGACGCCATCTGTTTCAAAACATCTGAATTTCATAAAATCTCGCGTTCCATTTTTAATACATGTTGTTAAAAGAAAATAACTACAATTATTTTTTAAAATCTATTAGAATTTGTTACTATTTGATATAATCAGAAACAAATGCAATCTAATCAATCTAATTAATCATACGTTTGATGAGACATGGAACCCTGATGGCTCGCGATGGCTCCGCTTTTCCCCAGTCTAAGGAAGTCTGCTTCTTTCGTGATCATTATCTTAACAATGGAAGCATTTATGTTCTTCCATTTTTTTCGGCAGCTCAACATTTACGGTATCAGAGCAATGCACGTGCTATCTGCAAAATAAATTTTTGGACGCCAACTGAACTAGCCACCTAAACTAAATATATAAAAAGAAACACCACAAACGACGGCAGTCTGTTCAGTAAAAAAACACAAAAGAAAAATGCGTATTAAACAAAAGTTTGGTATATTTGGCTGGTGGGGTGGAGTTGCAATACTATAAAACATACACAAAAATATTATATGCACGTGTTAGATGTCCTAGACACTATCACATAATTTGTAGCTGGCAGTAATAAAAAAGAAAAAACCTTATGATATGCGACAATTTATCGATTGAATTGATTTAATCTTATTCAAACGAAGAAAAAAAATAGAGATACAAAAAGATACAGGGTACTCTCGGTTTTAATAACTCACTATACTTACTACAGATACTTCGTATCTGTAACACATATTCAGAGAGGCGAACGACTTAACCTAACAAAAAATCTTACACGTAAAATAAATTACTAAGTTAATTAAAGTTATTCCCGGCCTAGGTATTACTTTTGGCTACGCAGAAGGAGCTCATTATACTAGCTTAAGAATACGAGCATACATTGTGCTCTTAAAATAAAACGACCCCTCGCCTACTCTTTACTGCGGAGATCTACTACTGATTTTTAAAACAACAGTGGTTATTGTTTCGACAGTCTCACAGTAAATTTGACTATGTCCCTATTTAATAAATATAATATTAAGTTGTCTTAGATAACAGTAACGGGTATCGGATCAGTCCGCACGCTTAAGCCAGGTAATTCTTTGGTGAAGGTGTGCACACAAAAAAAGGAAAAGATCAATACTTGGGGCATTGGCAAGACACGTCCATCTACCCCTTCTAACTGGTGGATTTCTTTAGTGTTGGGCTAGCATGGAACGCTACCCGCTAGAATTTATTAATGAAATTTATTTTATAATTTTAAGTTAAGTTTTTTTTTCTTTACCACAATTGTAATTATGGGCAATTACAGCTATTAAAATTTTAAATTTTTATATGTGATCTATAGCATTTTCACGTCGCAAATATACCTACTCTTTTGTTTCTTAATCTCATAATTTTAATCCTAATCTAAAGATAACCCTGGAAATGCCTTACAAAAAACCCGCCAAAATATTAATACATTTTTAATGCTGTAATAGCGGCAACCAACGCTTCACTCAAAAGTACTGCCTGAAACTTTTAAAATGTTACATCAGGAGTTCCGGGGTCAAGTCAGACATGTCGTTGCTTACACATTGTCCACTTCCTTACAATAAATGCAGTATGAGTAGCTATTCTTGCAAATTCCGTGAAGGTAGATAGCAAAGCAGCTGTGCTTTAACAATGCTTGAGTCAAGTGATAGTTTAGCTCTCCGTGGTTTCTCTCTACTCACGGCCCAATATTGGGGATCAATCGCCATGTACACTTATTCTTATTGCCGCTTTGCCATCTTGCTTGCTTTCAAAGTATATGTCGTCTTACATTGTTTCTATTGTCAGTGCCTTTCCGAAATATGTGCCTCTCGTTCGCAAGAAAGTCTCAAGGAATAGTTCCAGCTAGTATTTGAGCAGCTTCCGTAGCGATCGTTCTGTAGCTCATAATGATTCTAACACATCTTCTTCTTTGTTCTCTCTGGATTAATCTCCGGTATTTCCCTATCTGTATTGCTTCAGATCATATGGGCGCAGCGTAAATAATGCTTGATGTTACTACCGTGGACACTAATCATCGCTTTGTCTTGGTTGGGCTGTCTACGTTCGGCATGATCCTAGAGATGGCCGGTGCTGTATTGCTAGCTTTGATGACTGCCATCTCCACATGGTGCCCGTAATTCAGATATTTGTCCATGTAGACGCCAAGGTATCCGATATAGTTTTGTGGTAGGATGGTGCAATAGTGGACTAGAAGTGAGATGGGGCTCATCCGGTGTCTGCCTGAAAAGACTACAGTTTCTGTTTTATTTGGTGATAGCTCTAGCTCGTGATCCGTGACCCAATTGTCTATCTGAGCTATCGCCGTGTTAGTCATTACCGCGAGATCCTTTTCTGTTCTGGCACTGGTCATTAGTACGATGTCGTCTGCGAAAGCATCGATTTGTGCAGCTGTACTTAGGTCTAGTCTCAGAAGTCCGTCAAATGCTGTGACCTATAGGGTAAGCCCTAAAACCAAGCCTTGCAGTACCTCGCAAGTCTCCTGGATTGTTTTCAGACTATCGGGCCCTTGTATCTTCAATATCCTATTGTCTATATAGCTCTCTATGATGTTGACACATGTGGGTCAACATTTTTGTGCTTAATGGTTTTTATAATAATTGGTTACGCCAGCTAGTTAAACGAATTCTTGACGTCTTACGTGAGCAAGGCGCAAAGTTTTTTTGTTCTCCAGGTTTCTGCGCGGGTGGTTCTGGCCCATAGGTCTACCTTCTCTAGGGCATCCATAGTAGATTTGCCACGCGTAGACTCATAATTGCTCCTACTGCCATTTCTATGCTGGTTCTCAGTCTCCCGAGGATGACACTGCTGCGCTTTGATTTAGTTTTGAACCGAGATTTCTATAATCTATAATTTATTTTCAAAACATTTTATGTAATAATGTAATTAAATTCCACCGTTCAAGTGTAAAAAGTATCATTGTTAATAGATACCAGCGGTCAACCCGTCATAAATTTGTAATTAAAACTCAGATAACTTGATAGCAGTACACGTGCAGTACCTAGAAGCTTTAATTAACTGTACCAAAGTCATTGACTTTTATGAATGCAAGACAAATTTACCAGAATAATTTCCTAGCACTCCTAAACTGTAATTTTTGTATTTATCCGGTGTATACGATAATTAACCTAATTTTTACCACTGTTGTTAACAAGAATTTCTGCCACGTCATTTGCACATTACCGAATTACATTCAGGAAAAATACGTTGTGTAACTTGTTTTAGCAAAAAAAAAGCCGCAAGCCGCGTTCACGTATCTACACAAAAAAATTTGACGTTTAGGTTACTTAATACTTAGGCAGGATTTAGTTAGATCCCGGTATTAATGCTTTTATTATAAATAATAAGTTATTAATTATATACAAAGTAAAATAAAACTACCTAAACTGTACAATTTATTGTAAAAAATACTTCTTAGTTTATAGAATAAATTGATGTTAATTGCTAACGCTATAAATCCAACGTTTGATGACTTTAGCTACCGGGGATCGTTACAAAACAACCCAAAAATACCAAACTGATGAGATAGCAGTTAGGCATGGTCATCAAATTTCAACACTTTCGTCATATAACTGTATTTTTAACACCAACAGAAACATGGGGAATAACAGAAACGGATTATAACAAACATATTGGACGAGATGGTTATGGAATCAAATAGTAAACTAATATAAATGTGGAAGGAACTATATAGTGTTACACCAGAGGTTTAGCATAATATTGTTCTTCATACTGACAAAGAAATTAGAAAGTAGTCTACAGTACAGTAAAATGTAGCACGTCATTTATTAAAAATATTTAGTACATAAACAGTTGTTGTTTAGAGACTGTAATAAATCACGTAATTAAGCTGATTAAATCGATTGTGTATACTATATGGACTACTAACTAACTACACAAGAATAATGTGTTCGACTTGCAACGTTTGGTTCTTTGGATAGCTTATAGATACTCATAGAAAAAGTATAGTGTATAATTTGTAAGGAATTTGCATTGCCAACTTGTATGAATGTCATACTCGTTAGTAATGACTACCACTTTTAACTCGTTATATAATATAATATTGTGGTTTGATACATGTACTAATTATAGGAAGATTTTTAAGACGTTACAAAAACCGTACACTTTTGTAACAATATATTTGTTTCAACACTAAGCATTTAAGTGTTTAAGTTTTGCGTACTTTTCTAAAACAGAATTTACACGCTCAGTTGGTTCCTTTAACATATTACTAATCTAACGCTTTATTTTTTTTTGTTTTACAACGTTTGCGTTGTTTTTGTCAAATATCACTCTTTGTTTGTAATATTGGACACTAAAAACATTAGTGGAATTTACTTGATTTAAAAATTTAACACAAACTAATTTATTAAGAGTATTTATTATAATTAACACAAAATGTTTAACACACTACAAAAATTAAATAAAACAAGCCCTTAGATAAGACACGCTACGTGACAATCTGAAATTCGAGCAGGCGTCGGGCCCAGTACTATAAATGCCAGGATAGTAAGTTAAAATAAAAATTAACTAATTTATGCTCTTTTTGTAATTAGTGAAAAAATATATAACCAAACATGTCAATATATCGTTATAAATAACAAAAAAAAAGTATTACAGAAAAAGAACGTAATCAAATTACGTAGTTACTTACATCCGTAAAAATTTAGACGTTAAGATAAAACTAATTAAATAAAATGTGGATACAGAAAAGACAATTTCTGCTACAGTTGGAAGCAGTTAATCAATCAAACTATAGAAATAAATCAAATAAAACTAATTTTTAAGCGTTGTTTAAGATGTTCATTTTAATTGTCATTGTTACACTTATTGTCAAAAAAAGGGAATTATAGAATAAATTTTTATTGATAAAATTTCTTTTTTTATGATTCTAATATATTCTTTTTTATTTTTACATAACATAAATTCTTACAAAAATTAATTAATTTTTTGTTTTTGTATATTATCTAAATTGTAGGTAAATAAATCGTTTACATCTTTAGCTAAATTAATAAGCAATTATAATCTTAGCTAATATATAAATTTTAATTTGATAAAGTAGGGTAAACACAAATCCCAGCTGTGCATGACGCGGTTGTGTTTTGTCATTACTAAAAACAAATTACAATAATTACTACAGAAAAGTAGATAACTGCAAAAAAATATCAAATTTGGTTACTCCCAGGTGCTGTATAAAAAAATACGTTAAGTTTGATTAAATTATTTAATCAAAAAATGAAAACCTTAATCCTTGCTATTATTCTGAGTTAAAAGCATTTACGATAATAATTATTTACGCTTACGACTGTCTTTAATTGATTTCCAATACAACTTTGTTATTTAGTGTAAAATTTCTGGTTTAATTAAAACTTTAAAAGAATAAATGCGAAGTTTGTTTAATAATACTAGCTGCTAATAAATTTAGTTAGACAACAAATTATCTTTTTTTTGTAACTTTTAATTTAAAACTACAAAAAACTGTGCGATAAATAGTACCATAAATAATGAAACAGTCTTCTATAGAAAGAATATTAAGTTTAGAAAAGCAATTTTATCGGCTACTTCTTTTGTTTCATTAAAACATGCGCATCTAATTACTGGTAATTCGGCAGCCGCAAAATTCAACCATTTTCCTCATTACATCAAAGATTCATCTCTACTTTAACCAAATTTGACTCTATGAATTAATAATGCTTTTATCTCGCTTAAATTACTGCAATTTCTTCAAGATTCGTTGCAAAACAAAGTAAAAAGCCAGTCAAGTGCTTGCATTATGATTATAATGTCCCTAGATTTTAACACCTCAAAGAATATTTAAAAAAAATTAAGTAGTTGCTTCTTTTTTAAACTTAAACAACGTTTAACGTTTAGATAAAATCATTTGCAACAATGCTATAATATAATGTATTTGTTTAACATTTTTAATTATAGAATTATATTTAGAAGAGGTGGTAGATGTAGTCTTTAATAAAAGTTGAGATTTTATTAGGGTAACTTACAGAAATTAAGTATAAATAACACCAGTCACGCAGACTATAAAAGTAATGTAATAAAATTAGGCTTTCCTGGCACGGCAGGAGTAAGAATTAACAGTTACGAGTTCATGAGTTGATGTCGTACCTAATGTAAAGAGATAAGAATTGGGCATTTTGCGACATTTGATTATTTTTCTATAGGATTCCTTTGCTTTTATTTTTTTTTAAATTATTTATTGCATTTGTAATTACGTTTTTCTTGATTTTTCTTTTTATAGTATATATAGAATACATAATTCAATATATGAATATTTGTTTTGGTTATTATATTACTTTGTAAACATAATTAAAATATAATTTTATTAGTTAAAATAAAATTTTTTTTTTACTGTTCGTTTATCAAAATTTTATTATATTACAACTATTAATATGGCCGCTAAAGCTTGTTACTATTGCAAGCAAAAAATTTATTATTTTCGTTGTTGTTAATTAATAAATATGGTGATATACTGTTTTGGTGTTGTATTTCTCATTAAGTTATAATTAATTATTTACCACAAACTTGTTAAGCAATGAAATTTTAATACAACCACTAAATACATAAATGAATAAACAATAAAACAAAATAATTATAATAACATTACAATAAACTAAAAACTTAAAAAAATAAGTTGATTCAGTTATGTTCTTAAAAATTTGTCACTAAACATGCAATAAAAATGTAAATCAAAAAAACAAAAACTTGTTATTATTATTTTATAAAAATTTTTGTTGTTGTGGCAGCAATCAGTAACCGGCAATTCTCACTTTCCATTCCCATTTGGGAAGTGATTTTAAAGTAATTTTTTAATAAACATCAAAATTGATCATGAACTAATAAGTATAAATTAAAAAAAAAAAAAAAACTTTGTGTCTCGGTAAGCTATCGTTGCTATCGGCAGTAATAGAATTTTTCTACTTCACTTGTAATCTGTTATTAATTTATCGTTTATTTAAGTTTGAAATTAATTTTTTTTCTAAATTTTTAGAAAAAAATACCTTTACCCCAAAGTATATTGTGATACGTTGCAAACATTAATTGTACTAATTTATAATGATTTAACAAATTAATTTTTTTGTTTTTTATTAATGTATGTTTATTGATTTTTTCTAAAACATAAGATTTGTTACTTGTCTTTAACAAAACGTTTTGTTTTCAAAATTTATTGCGTACCGTCCGCTGCGAGTATGTTAATTTAGTAAGAACTTTACATGTTCAATAGTAAGTACTTTTCTTTTACTAAGTTTTACGACGTTGTTTTACCATTACGTTTTTAGCGATTAGAATGATTTTCAAATAGAGTGTTATGTTAAAAAGTTTGTATGTTAAAATTTTTCGAGTATAAAATTTGTTCTAGACACGCCTACTTTTCGTGGTTGACTGTCAAATTTTAAAAACGCGATTTTATTTTTCTTCCGGTAACGTTTTGTGCAACACAGAGCGGTGTCTACGTCCAACAAGGCTTTTATCGTTAAGGTATTTCACGCAATTCCACGTAAATATTGCGGTCAAATTTTATGTTTACTTGAATGAAAGCTTATTCGGGGTAAGTCGTTAGATTTTCTTTGTATTGAGGGCTTAAATTGATTCTATAGCAAGTTTCCACGCCTCCGCTTGTGTCCCTTATCTGTAGCGCTGATAAACAGCTTATACAATTGGAAATTTTTTGTGATGTCACGTCGCTGAAGTTCAAGGGGTTGAATACAATCTTATTGGAGGAAATAATTACCCAAGTTGCAAAGTGAATTAAAGAGACGCTCGGCACATTCGCTTATTTTAATGATTGTATGAATTAAAGACAAGATACTTGTGATAACGCCATATGTACGTTTTTGTGTTTTCAGCATCTCTTTAACTACATTTTGTGATAAAATAAACATATATTCTGTGTTATCACTTCTGTCGTGTTATTTGTTTTTTTTCAACTGCGAGTAGCCGTCGCTTTTTTTTTTGTTACACGAAAATCAGCGATTTTTTTACTAAAGTGTTTAGATCGTGTTTTTTGCTACTAAATTGCTCGCAAGTGTGGCGACTACCGCTATTTTTTTTATTTTGCTAATTTAAAGTTATTTCAGCAAGTTGGCTAAGGTTGAAAGCTTTTTCCTGGCACATAGTTTTAGAAAGTTGGATTAGTGACTTTAAGGGCTACATTCAAAAAATAATTTTGGCATTGATCAATTGTCTATAAGTGTATAGTTTATTTTTCTATGTTACTTATGTACTTTACGTTTAGTGTTGTTAATTGTATTATTTTTGCAACTCTGTTACTTACGTATCTACATTTTTTATACGAAGTTTTTTGCTTTCTTACTTATATTAAAGTTTTACCTTTATTACTTATTTAAGGCTTTCAACTTCTATTAAATTTGAGTATTATTGTTTACGTGCATGACTTCAACTTAAGAGTATTACATTCTACACTAAAAAAATTCAAGTTCAAAGATAAGTGATATTTTACTTATAACACTTTGAACAAACACGTCTCGTTATTGAAAACTTAATTGCATGTAACTATTGCAACTATTATGTATTTGTTAATGTTTAATCGGTTTTGTCTCTGACTTACTAGTTTTATTTATTACAAAATATACAACCGATTTCTTACATCCTCTAATTTTTAAATTGTTACTTTTCTTCACCACTTAATTTCTTTGACAGTGGGTTTATATGCACCTTTGGTGTCCGCAAACCAAAGATTATACGGGTACGCTTGTATGTTAATTTGGTAGGAACTTTCTAAGTGTTTAATTGCAAATACTTTTTTTTAATTAGTTTCACGTCGTTATTTTACTATTTATTACGTTTTTAGCGATAATAATGAGTTTTAAATACAGATTCCTTTAGTAAAAGATTTAGGTAATTTTTTTTGCTACTGCTCACAAGTATGGAGACCAGCGCTATTTTTTATTTCGTTAACTGAAGGTCATTTCAGTAAGTTGGTAACGGTGCAAAGCTTTCCCTCACACGCATATGCGTATTAAAGACTACACCGATACCATTACATTGCTGCAATAAGTGTAAAGTGAAGCAAAGATTGTGAAACAGAGATATTAAAATCGCATAAGTTCATGTCTTAATTTCCCAATATCGTTTATGCGCACACGCAAAATATTTTGTTGTTATTGGTTGGTGTTTCGCGTCATTTACATGCAGTTTACACTAACGGCGTCCATCTTGCATCGAAGTGATTGTTATACTTTGTAGACCATTATCAGGCTTAATTTAGGACCACCTACATGAAATCAACGAATTATACAGAACATTTAATTCAAAAATAAAAAGTTGATAAGACAAGGGATTAATTATTTTAACTCTACCCCACATTGGAATGGATTTTCTCATATGCCTATAATTTGTTTGTCATTTATATAATTATAATAAACTTTTAGAATATAATGAAACAATGTAAGATACGAATGTAATGGTTTTAATTTTTTTAAATATATAATTTCATTGAAATAATTCGTTTATTTTGTATTATTCTAATTCTATAACATGTATGATCTTACAAGTTTTCTATTAAGAAATTACTTATAATAACCACTTAAGTTTGTAAATCCTCCTTATTTAGTATTACGCAGAATGAATAATATTTTCTCTGATACAAGTGCTTTCTTCAATAATTTTTACATAAAATCAAATCGTTTACAAACTTTGGAAATTAACATATTAAGGTGTGGAGTAGGTATAATTTCTTATTTTCCAAAAAAGTCACAACAGAAAATATAACCTAAAATACATTTAAAAAACCACTTTTTTAATTCATGAAAATAGCCAATCAACGTTCAAGTTTTTACATTTGCGCTTTCAATGCATTGAGTATTAAGAGACAGACTTATGCAAGATGTATATAGCTCCGTTTCAAGATGTTTGCTTCACTAATTGTCATACATGCTCGGTATAGTCTTTAATACGTATATGCTCACACGTAACTTCGGAAAGTTGAATTGATTATTTTAGGGGCTACGCTTAAACGAGAATTTATGCTTCGATCAGCTTTTAATAACTGTATAGTTTTTTTATGTTACTTATGTACTTTACGCTTTTAGTGATGTTAATTGTATTACTTTTTGCAACTGTGGTACTTACTTATCTACATTTTTTATATTAAGCTTTTTGCTTTGTTAGTTATCTTAAATTTTCAGCTTCATTATTTATATTAAGCCTTTAGTTTTATTACTTGTATTAAACATTTAGCTAATTTTAGTATGTTTACACGGAGAGAAATCTGCAATTACTAGTTATGAATAGTATGTTCATAAATTACACATTTAATAAAATTTATAAAATATGAATTATATTATGATGTTATGCGTAATACGCATACAACATTCCTAAGTGTGCAATTTGTATGCGTTACGTATATTCATGTATTATGAATATGGTTTATAAATGTAATATAGTTATGAATTGTTTTCATATTTTACTAGTTATCACTATAGTTATAATTTTATCTTAAGTTATGAACAAACCTTCTTATATTATGATACATCAGCAAAACCAGCAGAACGTTTCACACGCAGATAGTGTGTGCATTGCATCATCTAAAGAAGTGATTTTATCAACTGATAAAAAGGTAAGCAAAACGTAATAAAATTGTCATATATGTATTTCTTTTTTTTGAGTTCTAATGTTTGTATATTAATTATTTTCTACAAATATACATAAGATACAAATATTAGTACTTATAACACATTCACATACAAATTTATTATTCTTGCGTAAGCTAGTAGGTAACGAAATATATTACATTATAAAGTATGTATTTGTATGAAGTGTACCAAATTAATTTGCCGTTTATCTCAATTTTACATTATATATTGTGCGTATTTCCATTTCTTAAAATTAATATTAAAAACGTTAATAAATACTAACAATCCAAAGTAGGTACATATGTTCTGTTTTGTATTTAAAATGATAAGTTTCTCCGGTATCAGCTACTGTCAAAAATGTTTACATAAATTAGAATTTTACAACACGTTCTAGTCATTTATGCATATATGTCTAAGGTAATCAAATCCCTATCGCGAAACGATTCAAGGAATTATATTCCGGTACCCGTATTTATTACCACAAAAACATACAGTTGTCAAAGTAGTTATAGTATCCAAAGTAATCAAATAACGATAAATAAGTAAAGAATACAAAAAGTATAAGTAAGGAATAGTAACGATTACTCAAAAGTAACAAAATTCACCATCACTTTAACTTGAATTAGAATTAGATATACAAGCTGTTCAAAGTTATCTGTTTATTATTGCTATTTTGATTAATATTAAAGCTACGAATTAGATTAAATTGAAAGTTGAAACACTTTTGATCACTTTCTGTTTATTTACATTTTCTAATACACATACTTCTTATTTCTAGATTTGCGTCGCTATAATTTAACTAAAGTTTTGCAAAGAGTTGTAAAACCTAAAGGCCATAAGAAAATAGAAAATATGGTATGGAAAGTTAGCATTGGAGATACATGGAAGTTTTTTAGTTCTGAAGTGAGAACAGTGGCAGATATGTGTAGTAAGGATAACGATAATCTAGTTTGCTTTGGTAACGGATAATATTACGTATTTATACAATAATCTTCTATAAACTTTTGATGCCTACTTTAAAATAATGGATTTGATAAACGTTGTAATAGCAGCTTCCACGGCCGGAGTATACTAAGATAAGAACGTCTTCCGGGTTTGGACCGTGTCAATGTTATAACCAAAGTTGCCAACGTTTTGCCCACTTTCGTAAGGGGCCTCATCGTCAGGGCGTCAGAGAAATCGAAGAACTCAAAGAAGCAACCGAAATCTAACTAAACACTTCTCAAAAATTAGGTAATCAACTTGTGAACCAAGCCAGATTCTAAACTCAGAAAAGGTAAGAAAGAAAACGATAAACTTGAAAAAGCAAACGAAAATCTAACAAAGAACCACTACAGAGTTAGGTAATTAACTTGTGAACCAAGCCAGATTCTAGAATCCTAACTTGGTTCCTTGTTAGATTTTCGTTTGCTTTTCCAAGTTTATCGTTTTCTTTCTTACTTCGGTTACAACATTGACACGGTCCAAACCCGGAAGACGTTCTTATCTTAGTATTGATAAACGTTGCTGCCTATATGATAAGTAAACCTATTACAAAAATTATTTGTATTCATGTTCTTCAACTTCAATATTAAAAATCGTTTTTGTTAAATTATCTTGACTGCAATAGAAGAGAAGGTTTGTGGTTAGCAACTTGTAAAATTGTTTTTTTAAACTGTTGCTCAAGTTCCGTTTCAGTTTTGTTTATATTATTTACGTTTTATTTATTTGAATAATGTTTTATTTTTTATAATAATCTGTATTATTATATGATATTATGTGTTATTAGTTATGTATTAGTTCTTGTGTTATGTGTTGTATTTAAATTATTTAGTTGTAAAAGTATAGTGGTGTACTTATAGTTGCATTAAAATTGTGTAATCATCGTAAAAAAAATAAACATTTTTTGAAACTCGAAATATATGTTTTACTAATTTATAAAATAAAGTCCTCGCAATTTAACTTTCGATGCACGTCATTAATGACGTAAAATTCATACCACCCTATTTATAGCTAAAATTAAATAAATACCGAATTGTCTTATAGAATTCTTTTTTGTCACGTTGTTGGTGTGCTTACTACAGTTGCAGCGTTGTTGACATCTGTCAAATATAATTTGTGTTTTTTATGTCAAAGTGCTCATTGTTTTTTATAATTATTTTTGATACAAAACTGTACTATTTTGAGCTTGAACGAGATGATGGTGGTACATTGATATCAGTAAATGCTGTGCGAGAGGTACCCTTTTACATAATATTTAAATTGTGGTAATACATACATATATTCTACAGCGATTTCTGTAAGTACAGCGGTTGCTAACAACGAGGTTCTTAGATCTCCTTAAAACGTAAGCGTAGTACACCAGTTACGAATGTAGAAACATTTAATGAAAACGTAATTCGCAATGTAATATTAAGAATGTACGAAAACAGTAAGTTTACATGATAATACCGACAACATGGTTGAATAACTACGTCACTGACGTTAATGACGTGCATCGAAAGTAAAATTGCGAGGACTATATATAGGAAAAATATCTTGTGATTATTTCGTATAAGAAGAGTAAAATTAACTCCGAAATTATGATTAATATTCATAATTGTTAATACACTATTCTGAATATCATTTAATAATCAATACTTTTTTTATCACATATTATGATTGGCTGCTTAAAAAGTTATTCTTTATTTAATTAGAGTTTATGAATATTAATCATAAAAAATATAATCATAAAAAAATGTGATTATTAAGCATACATAATGAAAATACTTCGTTACTGGATGTGAATTATAATCATAAGAGATGTGACTTAAATCACATATTACAATTACCTGGTTAAAATTTTATTCTTAATATGATCATTGTTTGTGAGTATTATTCATAAAGATATAATTATTACGCATATATATATAGAAATCGTTTACTTCATAACTTATGAATTATAATCATCATCGATGCTAACATGACTATTCACAAATTATACCGATGGTTTATGAATTTATGAATAGCTAGTAGTAGTTGTTTTTGATGCTTAAATTACGCATAAGTTGTGCGTCTTACGATGTAACGTTTACATTTTTTCGATTGAACACTTCTGACTTAATTTAACATTTTTGGAGTCCTTGCGTGCGCAAATCGCTGATGCACATTACTCATGCGTGATTCGTAGCCATATTGTTTTATCTTCATATTCCGCTGAACTGCCAAAGGAAGCGGACGTTCCTGCATAACGCGCAGAAAATTTCCTCATATTAAATTTGAACTGTGGAAATCTGCTTTTGTAGTATGCAATGAAAATACCCGCTTTTGTCGCAGTATTTTCGCTTTCGTCGCTTTATTTTTTTGCCTTTGGTTATTTAAAGAAACCCGTAATCTAAAGGGGTAAGTGATTTCTTTGTTCTGTACACGTGTTGTGTAACCTTTCGATTTTGCGTTTTAGTTTTTTTGTACGCACGAACTGAAAGTTTTTTTAACTATGAGTTACGATATGCTCTGGTTGATACGTTCGATTTGATTTGTTTGGATACGTACAATTTCAATGGTTTTACGTTACGTTTTTGAATACGAATATTACGATTTATGTACGATACGATTATGGAAAATTTCTGATACGTACGTTCCCCCTATACGTTTATGAAGTTATGATTAATGATCATCGAGCTAAGGTGATAGGATAAATCAAATTATACGAAAACAATAGAAAGTAAATTCCGGAAGATTTCCAAGTATTGCGTAATTCATTTAAGTCACATGATGACCACGCCCATGCGCTGAAGTTACGAACAGCAACAAGTAATTAACCTTCAATAACACGTATGTACCTAAACAACTTAATTAAGTGTTAGTTTTAAGTTTTGTTTATTAGTTGGTTTCAATATTTAACCGTTATAAATTTAATATAAAAAATATTGTGGCGCCCAAATTATATTTCAAATTAGAATTGTAAATATTAGTGTACGAGTAGAATACCCCGTCCTGATTATAATTAGAAATATTTCTCATCGCTCTAATGTTTGTGTGTTGTTTATATTTAATAAAATCATAGAGCTAGCAAGGTGCATTATTATTATTTAAATTATGTTACATATTTGGCACGATTATAGTGTATCCGTTGTTTTTTACGTTACAACGAATGATATCTGAAAACATTTCTCTCCGTGTACAATCATTATTAATAATTTGCATTTAGTCGAGTACAATAACTAAGCCTTCAGTTTGTATTAAATTTCAGCATTATTGTTTACGTGCATGACTTTAATCTATCCAGTAATCTTAGTAATTTTTTGTATTCAAAGCCGTTGGTGGCTATTTTAAATCAGCAAATGCAAACTTGTATTTCTCAAAAATTATCAAAGTAACTCAGAGTATTACATGCTACACTAAAAAGCTCCAAGTTCAGGAATAAGTTTTATGTTACTTATAGTAATTTAAGCAAACAAGTTCTGCTGTCTAAAACTTAATAACATCTAATTATTGCAACTGTATGTATTTGTTAATGTTTGATCACTTTTATATTTGATTTACTAAGTTTTATTTATTAAAAAATATACAACAGATTTGTTACCTTTTCTTGTAATCAAATTGATTACTTTTTTTCTGTACCTAATTTCTTTGACAGTGGTTTCATATGTACTTTTGCTTGCTATCACCAGAACCCGCTGTGAAAAAGCTTGGTAATAGACTAATTACGAAAATACATCTAAATGCTAATTAGTTAAGTCAATAAACACATTTTACAATACGTATTTCTTTTTATAACAATATTTCTTGCCAGTTTATCTGAGAACGTATTGTCGTCTAATGCTTTTCACATAACTGATTGCGCCATACGTTTTTTGCATTTTTGTTTGGTTCATTGCTTTCAAATTCTATTTCTCACTCGTGCAGAATTTTTCAATGGGCAACCATGACTATTGTCGAGTTACTTAGTCTCAAGTCATTCTTCAAGAAATAATGAAATAAGTTTCCGGGGTTCACGCCCGCTATTTTACGTTAAAAATGTGAAGATTTAATAAAATTACTTAAAAAACAATTTTTGATTTTGTAATATTACGTTTTCGACAATTTACTTAAAACCTCGCTATAGTGTTCATCTCTACAACTACCTTAATTTTTGGCAATAAACATATTAAGGGTTTTAAACCACCAGAAAATCTGCCAATCAAGAACATTATGCAAAACTTAAAATATTTTTACAACCACCGTTTAAAACATCGTTAAATTTGCTTAAAAATTTTGCCTTAATCCTAGTAAAGTTACAACTAAAAAATTATTAAATACTGACAATTATGTGAGTTAATCCAATTTAAAGGAGTTTTGTTTTTTTTAAAGATGATTTTATTCTCTGTTTTATTGAAATTATGTCAATAATTTAAAGTCTTTTGGTTGGCAAAAACTAAAAGTCCGATTTATGCTAGAACCCTTCCTGGCGCTTTTACCGAGTATTGACTCATCTTAAAGTTTTTGCGATTCCAAATATTTAAAAAATTTTATTTTTAAATGTAACCTGCTTTCTTTTCCACTGACCATCGTGCAAAAAAAATGTTACTATTTAATAGGCAGTTTTTCCTCAATTTTTTTGCACGTAACAAATAAGCAAGTTAAAAGAAAAATTACCTGTATAGAAAACTTACAAACAGTTAAATTACTAATAAAAATAACCACAAAATAACAATTTTATAGATGGTTTTTGTTGATTATAAGAATTTAATACCATCAAGATTAACGCAGTATTAGAAGCAACGCAAAACGCTACAAAAAACTTAAACAAAATTTAATGTAGATATACAGGGTGTCCCACGACATAGGCCGTTAATCGATGTACAAAAAAGTGGTCGTAAAAAAATTTGAAAATTTGTCAATTGTGGAAAGTCAACATGCTTATTTTAACTACGATATTTTGAAGGTTTTTGTACTTTCGGTTATACTAGAAGTAAATAGATCATAATGTTTTGATTTTAAATTAAGCTCTCTGTATATTACACACAATATTCTGAACAGTTTTTATTTATAATGTTTTATACATAACTAACCGTTAAAAATTTTTACAAGTTTTCACCAAAAAATGACCGTTGCAGTCTCTAATATAATTGTCAATACTGTTGTAACAGCAACTTATTTTGCAATAAAACTTCGCAATACTGTGAACAAAATTATGATTTAAATACGCAAAACACGCACTTTAACTCTGAACACAGGGTGCTTTAGAAAATATAGAAACTGTTGTAAATACTAAGTTTGTTATATAACTGTTGAGATTTAATTGAATTAAAAATTCAACAACGTATCCAACAACTAACTTAGTGACAATGTGAAAATCTTTATTTTTACTTTCCTATAAAAAAAGTATAGCAATTGCAATTTTTTTCCAAAAATTGTTTTTTTGCCTAATTTAAGGTCTCCTGAATTAAAAAAATGTTTTTTTGACAAAAAAATGTGGGTGTCTGTGGCGTTTCATATTCTCTGGATTCTCTCAAAAGAATTCTTAAGAATTCATTTAATTAAAAATTTTTTCTACCATTAACAGTTTATTAGATATTCGATTTATAATTTAACATGAATTTTATATATAATCATAGGTTCGAATGCTGCCTGCAACAATTTTTTTTAGAAAAAAATTCTATATCTTAGAGGGAAAGCAAGATACGCTTAAAATAACAATTTTTACCTATATTCTTTTGACTTGTTTATACAAGATGCTGCATCATCCTTATAAGGAATTAATTACTTTATGTTTAGATGTATCCACGATAACTCTTAAAGCAAAACTTCTAGTAACTTGAAATTTAGTACGGAGCTGGCTTTTCATATTTTTTTAGAAAAAAATTCTATATTTTGAAGAAAAAGCAAGATACGTTAAAATAATAACTTTTACTGAAGGGAAAGCAATATTGAGGCGCACAAAAATTTGTCATGTTTTGGTTATATCTTATTGAAATCAAGGAGAAAATTTAAAATAATTATAAGATGCTAGGAAGTCAATACAAACGTGTAAATATTTCTTCAAAATGGTTTTATGACGACATTTCTTATTTCTTATAGGAAAGTCGTGTGGTGACCACACCAGTTGTTTTTTTAATAGAAACCCACTTTTATTATAGTAAATTTATGTTTAACAAAGAAATAACTAAGACTTTTTGTTTACATGTCTATACCTACACCGTTTTTATTTTATTTGAGGAAACAATATTTTTGGATGCTAGTATGTATTTGGTTGCACAAAAACGGAGATCAGCACTTCAAAGGCCCGAGGATTTGTATCGCTCCAACAGTGTGAGTTGAAGATGCCATTTTTTGTAAATACGGTACGTGCATGGTTTAAGACAACGACGGAAAGAAGCACAAGAAAAAAAAATTCAAAATTCCGCCTTAAAATTATTTTTTAATACTAAATTAACAAGACATTTATAAAATACAATACAATCACTTCTGATAAAAATTTTACAATTCTGCTAATTAAATAAAATACAAATGAATAATATAATATTGGAAATCGAATAAACATTTGTTATAATGTTTTATTAAACGCAATTAATTTTTGGTTATCTAATTTAAACTGCAATATGGTATAAATAAATTTGGTATTGTTATCTCGTACATAATAAATTACACATTAATGAAGCTATAGATTAAAGTAAACACTTTTTTAACTAGTCGTGTTATAAATTTGTAAAATAATATTATAAAAACAAAATATAACGTACACTTTAATAAAAGAAAAAGTATCAGTTTCTGTAGATATTAAGTAAATTGTATTTTAACTAAAACAAGCTGAACAAAAAATTCAATCTCATCTCTAAAATAAAGCCACGTGCAGTTTTAAAGAATTTCGTTTCTCGCAATATGAAATTAAATTAGGAAATGTATAAAATTTTATGTGAAAATCTCCAGACGCCAACGATCGACAGTAAATATGAAATAAGGAAATAAATTTTCACTTTATCTAAGAAACTTGCATTTTCATTTTCTATATAGAACTATACTTCTTTAATCGATGATACCTGCAGAAAATACGTATTAAATAAAAACTAAATTTTAAAATTTACGATTATAAAACTTTGAAAATATGATCATCTATATAATAAGTTATGATGTAACTCTTTATATTTGCTGAAACGCGCACTGTACGTCGTGCAACGGGCAGAAATATGAAAACTATTTTATTCCACTCTATTTTCTCTACAATTTTGAAGTATCTAGCATAAAATAAGTGCAGAAGCTGAAGTGAATAATACACGTTACACGAACATAAAAACTTCGACACTCGCATTATATGGCGTTAGAAATAACGTAGAAGCTATGACAATATAGTTTCAGAAGATGTTTTCTTCTTTTGGCAAAAAGAACAAGTTTCTAAATTAGAAATAAAATTGCATTTACCGTATAAAACTTTTTGCATAAAAGTTATGCACTCACAATTTAAGTAAACCTTCAACTTTCTAAATGAGAATGCATCGTAGCTTATACATATAGGTACCTAACACAAAATCAAACTTTACGACTTTCTTTACTAAACGATTCATTTTTGATTATGCTTTTTTTAATTAAAAAATAGCAATAAAGTGACATCCAACAAATGTAAAAATTATGTTTATTATTTGTTTAATATTCATAATTAGTAATCTTTTTATTGTTGCGTTTATATTTACTTGTATTGTGAAAATTTTTCTTTATTTTTTATTATTGTTATAATGGCAATAGAAAAATATCCGCTAAAAACAAATGTAAAATAGAATAACTTGACTTTACGGTTTATAAAAGTAATATCTTTTAGATTAGGTTGTAGGAATACAATTGTATTAGCAAAATAAATGTCATAGTAGGTATACCTACTAAAATCTTTATGTTTGAGAATATCACTCTCAAAAAATGCAGAACACATTTCCACTGTCTACTCTTCGTAATTCTTTTATTACTACTACCATCTCCACTGCTAAAACTAATAATTAAAAAAAATATTACAAACACCAGCACAACCATTACCACTAACAAAACCTTTACCGTTACCACTAGTGCATTAATTTAATTGTCTTTTGTACCTTCACAAACCTGTGAACGTAGATTCTCCTCCAGCATGTAATTACGTACCTTAATTAAAATTATTAAGCATATATAACACAAAAGCAAAATTAGTTTAAATTTACAAACACGTTGCAGTTATTCGTTTGTCAATTTTTTTACAATTTTTTTTTTATTATGATTTGATTTTCGACAATTTTTTCTCAGTATCTTTAAATTATCAGTTTTATGAAATCCATACTATTATTACATACGTATTTCTTGCTCGTCTACAAAGTGAGCAATCATCTAAGTATTTTTTTTTATTTTGGTTTGTTTTTGTAACGTTTTTAATTTTGTTTTTTTAACATAAAGTTCAAAATTGAACGTATTGACGTAAGTTTGACATTTTTTTGGTGTTGTCGCTATTACAAACACAGTTTATTCTTGTTCCTGATTTGCAACTAGATTATTTAGAAGCACCGTCACTTTATTGTTACAAATTTTTAGTTTTAAGATTGTGGTTATTTTAAGTATTTTTTTTTCGGTTAGACATTAGTTTCTAGGTTATCGCTAACATACGTTGACTTTCCTATTTCTGTTTTATAAATCAGCAACAACTAATAGTACGTGGTGTAAAGTAAAAGCATACGCTTCATTACCTTTGTATACATTGTGACATTGAAATTGCAACAACAAGAATGTTAGAAATTTTTTGACCAAATTTAGCAAGAAGGTTTAACTACTTGGAAGTAGTAAATAATTAAAATATCAAAGGAAAAAAAAGCACAACGACAAACACAATTTTTATTCATTAATTTCTTGGCCCATCCCTACCACTTTTTGTAGCATCGATTCCAGTAGGTGGTCGGTTTCTTTTTCACTTATTGTATCTCAAGCAACTTGCAATTCATGCCGGAGAACTTTCTGTGTCTGTGGAAGATGTTTTTTCAGTGTACTACTCATAATGTCCCGTGCGTGTTTTGTTTAATAGACGAAAGGTTGAGAGATCTAGGTGGATTCTCTTTACTCACTCATTCATTCCTTGTGTGTTTAAAATCCTCCGTCTCTTCTCCACATAGCTTCTTGGTTTTGTTCCCTTCCCCACTTAGATATTCTGAAACTTCTTTTATCTTTGGCCATCTTTCTTACTTTTTCTCCTACTTCTACTGCCTCTTTCCTTGATTTTTCTTCTTCTTCTCCCGCGTACCCGTTTCTTGCATAATATTCTTCTCTGCATTCGATTCTTTCCTTCAGCTCTTTCTCGTATTTTATAGCTCTTTTTCCTGTCTCTACTCTTATTTTTTTTGCCTGCACTTCTTTTCTTATAATATACCCCAATGTTTCTTTATCTAGTCCTAATACTTATTTTCAGTATTTTTATTTTTTAAGTGGGGCGCCAACCCGACCACCCTGCGCTCTACTGCACTCGCACTCTGCTACTCCACAACAGAATTTGCGTGCCCAGTTTGGGAGCGGTCATCTCATGCCAAAAAACTCGACCCGGTGCTCAACGAGAGCTGTCGCTACTTCACGGGATGCCTGAAACCGACACCCATCAACAGCCTCTACCTATTAGCCGGTATTGCTCCACCAGACATAAGAAGAAATGTAGCGAGTAGGCGGGAAAAACTGAGGCAACTAGAGGACCCCAGACATCCATTGTACGGCCATACCAACGTCGACAAACGCCTAAAATCCCGAAAAACCTTCATACCCGAGAAATCCCTGGACTCAACAGCTAAAGCAGCGAGGTTGGATTCATGGCGCGAACGCGTTAAAAACACCGACGCAATCGACGGTACCAGCCTAGAAGTGGGAGAACACCTATCCGCTGGCGGTGATCTGGACTGGACTACGTGGAAAAGCCTAAACCGCCTACGCACTAGAACTGGCAGATCCAAAGTCAACATGACCAAGTGGGGGTACTCTAGCGACAGCGATTTATGCGACTGCGGGGAAAGACAGACCATGGAACATCTTCCGATCTGCCGACTCCTCGACGAAAAATGCACTATGGAGGACCTCACCGCAGCTACCGACAGGGCCATAGCCTGTGCGCGCCACTGGAAGGACATATGAAACTTTTGGTTTAAGGACTCGAGAAGAAGAAGAAGTATTTTTCTTGTATCCTTTCGACTTCTTTATACTCCTTCCACCACCATATTTCCGCCCCATATATTACCACAACTTTATTAGCTTCTTAAATAGTAAGATTTTATTTCTATATCAACCCCAAACAACTTTTCCCTCATACTCCTTGTCATACACTTGTCCTATTAACATGTTTTCTTTCCTCACTCTTTTCTTTATGTGTTCCCCCTCTTTATTATCTTGCTTCATCGTATAACCCAGTTATGTGAATTCCTTCACTTGTTGCTCTTCCTTCTCCCTCCATTTCCACCCCTCTCTTTTAAATATCATTATTTTTGTTTTCTCCGTATTTACTTCCATTTCTTTTTTTTCATGTATTTTTCAGCGTCTTCATCATCTTCTTCACATCCTTTTCCTCTTTAGCCACCAACACTATGTCATCCGCATACGCCAAAGACCACATTTTCATTTTTCCTGCTGCTATCCCTCCTATATGTTATCCACTCATTGTCTCTTTCAAATCCCCCGTACATACTGCAAGCAGGATTGGGCTCAGTGACCATCCTTGTATCAACCCTCTCCTTATAAGAAATTTTTCACTTTTCTCTCCATTCACTTTTACCCTCCTCCTCGTTTCTTCGTTCTTTCTAATAATCTTTCATTTATTTTTTTTCTCCTCATGTATTCCCAAATCTACGAACAGTGCTACCATTTTTTCCCTTTTCTCTCTAGCTTTCTATCCGCCAAGTGTTTCAATATATATATGTAGTCTATCACTCTTCTTCTTTTCTGAATCAAGCTTGTCCGTACCAAACTCCTTTTTTCTATTTCAGGGCTACAAGAAAAACTACAGAATTCCTTGTAGCACTGTCGCATATAATTTGTATGCCGTGCTTAATAATGTCGCCCATCTGTATTTCTCCACTTTCTTTCTGTCTCCTTTTTTGTGCATCGGGCATATTATTCCTTCTCTCCATCTCTCCGGGAATCCTCCCCTTTCCATATTTTATTTACTGTTTCGTCATCGTTTTTCTTCATTTTTTCCCCGTATACCCAATCTTTGCCTTGTATCCCATTTTCTCCTGTCGCTTTTCCTTTTTTTACCTTCTTCATTGCCACTATTACTTCGTCTTCGTTTATTCTATCTCCATCTTCGACTTTCCGTCTTACTACTACTTCTTTTCTTAGCCTTTCTTCTCCTTCCTGATTTTGTTCTTCGTCGCCTCTTCCCCAGCAGACTCCTAAAATATCTCTCCCATTCTTTTATTTGTATTCCTTTAGTCTTCCTTTTTCTCCTCCTTTTTTTCTTTAGGTATTTCCCTACATTTTCTTTAGTTTTGTTTCTCTGATCTGATCCTCTTGTTTTTTTTTTTCCTTCTTTCTCTCGCTTGTTTTTATTTTTTTACTGCTTTTTTATATTCATCTTTTTATGTCTTCTTTTTTTCCACTGTCTTAATGTTATTTTTGCCTTTTTCTTTGCCTCTTTGCATTCTCTATCCCACCATTTCTTTCATCCTGTTTTCTCTTCCTTTCACTTACTAAATTTGACTTTCTCTGTTGCTTTCTCCATCATTTCTCTCGTTTCCTCTACACTATCTTGCAATCTATTCTTGACTCAACCGTTTTCTTCTTATTTTCGTCATTATTTCCTCCTTTGCTCTCCTTTTACTCTTGTTTTTTTCTGCATGTTGCACCACTCACCCAAATTTCTGCACCAAATTTTTTTCCTACCACTCCCATTCTATTTCTTCTATCCATGTCTCCTGTAATCCCATTACATCCTGTTCCTTAATGTACTTACAAAAATCCTGTTGCTTGTTCTTTATTTTCGCTACATTCCAAAACAATATTCTTAGCTCACTCGTCTCCACCTGTGTTTCTTTTTTTTATTTCTTTATTCCTCTTTCTTGGTCTTTTTTCTTTCCATTACTCATTATTCCTCAACTTTGCTACTTTGTCATCATTCTTTCCTTTTTTGCCACTCCTTTTCCTTTTAGTTTTTTGCTCTTTGACTACCCATTTTCTCTCCCTCCTATTTCTTTGCTTAGCTCATTATTCCTTGCATATTTTTTTCCATCTGTTAATAATCTTTCTTATTAATTCTTTTAGTTCCTCTATCTCTTTCTGTTTTTTCTCTTTCTTCTTTCTATTATTAAGTTGTTTCTTCTGTTTTTTTGTTATCTTTTTAATGTCCGGTAATTTTATTGTTTTCTTCCTTTTACTATCTATTTGTTATCTGCCTTTTTCTTCTTCTTCCCTCTCTCTTTTATTCATTCCATTTATCCTTCCGTAATTGATTTTCTTTCTTTTCTTGTTTAAATCGTCCCGTTTGTAGTGATTTCGTTTTAATTTCGTATTAAATTTAATAATTTCTATCAATGTAAGAGGTTATCTTTTATTACTGACTTTTTTTATTGTACTGTTTATTCAATTTCCCGTTTAAACTATTTTTGTAATTATCTTTGTTAAGTTGTAATTTTAATACTTTTACTACTTGCTGCTTTTATATTTAAAGAATTTGATTGATGAAGTGAATCATAAATTGACAAATGACGTATGATGCTTCCAAAATGATAGTGTGTTTATAAGAACTCTTACCGTTTACCTTACGTTAAGAAGTAACTTGTAGATCTGTGATACTTGCAATGTGTAAATTTAGAGTAGGTTTTCCGAGAGATTTTATTTCAAATGATTTTTTTAAACGACAGCTTTACAAATTTATTTTAACATTAGATTTTTCTGTATATTTTAAAAATTAGGTACGACAAATATACCGTTTTATTTGGAACACGTCGTACACGTACTACGAACTAATCAGTACTGATCCGCAGGCTTTAACAGCGCGAGCCCTTTAGCACGTTATTTCTGCATATGACAATTTTGTATTGGGGGTCGCAACGTCACGTCTCAATGTTATACTACATACAATAAATACCTATTTAATTTACGTTGTTTTGGACGACTTTCGGATATTAAGGGACAACTGGCAAAGTTAACTATTTAAACTGCAAATAATAAAGTATAGATCCGACGTTTGGGAAAATCTAAATAAAATGAGATACTTTATTTTTACTTAGATTATTTATTGAATAGAAACTTTTTGATGTTAATATACAACTATATAAGTTCTATAAATTTAATCAATATTTATATTTCTTTTGTAGTTGTATGTAAATCTTAAACAAAAACCATTAGGTTACTGATTTAACTAAACAAAATTTATAAATACATTTAGATGTAAAAAATGTAAATTATTTTTTTACAAATTAAATAAATTAAGTAAACAATAAATTAAAGATAAAAATATTTTTGATAATATATTTAATATAAACCGCAGATGTATACCATATGTGTACGCTATAATATATAATAATCTTGTTTACAAAATTATAACGTTCTGAAAGTAGCTACACACAACATGTGTACGAATAACAGCCTATTAAAATTGTAACTTTACCTTATTTACTTTATTCAATATTTGATTCAAAAACATCCAATTTACATATACATTTGCTGAGTTAACAAAAAATAATAATTCATTTAATAGCAATTTTTTACAATTAGACAAAAACGTTATTAAAAAATCTAAAAATGATTTAATTAATATTATGTCATTGTAAATATAAGAAAAATATTTAAAAAGTTTGTTAAAAATTATATGTTGGAGATGTTTATATATAAAATAATATACAAATTAAAATGCTATCAATTAATATTTAATCTACATAACTAATTCTGAAACAAAAGCATTTCGAGTTAAAATTTATACTGTTGTTCTTTGTCTCAAGTTAAATACTATCTTTTTACTTACCTATTTTATATATTAAACTTTTAATTTTAAAATTATTTTTTGTCGTCTATAAGTAATTCTAATTTTAAATAATAATTTAAATCTTAATTTTTTATCTATTGATATTTTTTGTAACTATAAATTATTAGTAGTTTTAATTTTAAATTTATTCATTCAAGTGTTTTTCTTGCAGCCATTACAATTAAATTTTATTAATGGTCTGTTTATTTAAATGTCATTTAGAAAACTTTTTTGCTGACTTGCCATGTGAACGTTTTTGAGCTTAGGCTTTGGCTTATTGTTTTTGGGTTCTAGGTAATGCAGTAGTCAGTGAATTGGGAGTTTGAGGATGTTTTTCCCTAAGTTGCTTTAACCGTTTGCTAAAATTGTAGAAACTTACTTAGCTGGTGTTATGTTAAGAATATTTTGGTGTGATTTTTGTACTTTATAAATTCTGTCTCGGAAGTACATTTTGCATACAAAACGTCATATGTTCTCGCGACATGTGTGGTTACCTTTTTAATCGACAATTTTGATTTCGTACAGAACGAGTAAGCTCGTGGATTTATCCATTATTAAATATCTTTAATTATCTACGTCGTTTTGATGTACCAGACGGCGGTTTAGGATGCGTTTGTGTTAAGGAATTCATAGGGGTAAGAATGACAATTTGATTTTTTTTTGTCATTAGTAACTTTGGCTGTCTATGTCCTATCAATGTTGAGATGACACCTGTTTGTTTACTTAGGGACACTTTCTATGATGACGCTACAATTTACAAAGGATTAAAAATTGGGTTCAACCTACCTTAATTAAGGACATCAAAACCATTGGTTAATTGCTACAATTATAAATGAATTGAAAGACCCACTTACCAAAATATCAGTATTAATTTGGGAAATCTGCCGTTTTTTAGAAATTACATAAACCTAAAAAATGTATTTAGGATAGTGATAACTGCGCAAATTGTAAGTATTGTAGGTATTTCCTATTTATTTATTTTTTTGTTGTCAGTTGTTTACACAAAGGACTGTATTACTAAACGCTGCGCTCTGTTTTGCTTAATCACAAGATAATTAATATTTGTGTTATATTTACCAATGTAAATTTGTTCCTTTGGAAATGTAAAAGTTAGATCAACAAGTTGTATTTTATGTACGACGTGTTACCCAACCTATCGCATCAACAATTACTGTTTGTAATATATACCTACATACTCTTAATTGATAGCATCTATGTAATTTTACATCGCTTCCAATTGTTTTGGCGTTTTTTGTAACGTTTACATTTTTTTCGTTTGAATACGTCTGATTTTCGTTAACATTTTTGTATTCACTGTTGATATAAATCCTTTTGCGCAAGCATTTCACGCATGGCACATGCGTATGAGCCTTCTTCTTAAGTACGAAGTGATCCTCCATCTTACGCTTAGAAATGAAGTAGTGAGCGGACATTTTTTGCGTGCTGCAAAAAGTGGAATTACCACTTATTTAATTTGTGTTTGTGAATTTTTGCCCCAAATGGTGAAAATTATTTAAGCTGGCGTTCGTTGTAGCCCGCATTTGTTCGTAGCACCGCATTCGTTAGTAGCAATTGCATTTTGTTGTATTTACGAAAATTAGAATAAAAACCCGTAAATTAGAAGGGGTAAGTCATTTTTGTTTTGATTCGAATTGGTAATTCATCGCAATTTACGTTTTAGTTTTTTTCTTTGTTCCGGATTTTTGGTTTCGTTCTTATACGATGTTTTTGAGTATGAAAATCTTATGAATACGATTTCTATATTTATACGTCTACGATTATGGAAACTACGATCTACGATTATCAATTTTATTGATTTCAAAGGCAAGATATCAATCAAATCTTCGTGAAAGATACGATTTATGGAAATTGCATTATATTGCATCATTCAATGAGTCATGACCACACCTTAATAGAAGCTGCGCGATTCG
This sequence comes from Aquatica leii, assembly GCA_035610365.1. Lineage (NCBI taxonomy): Eukaryota > Metazoa > Arthropoda > Insecta > Coleoptera > Lampyridae > Aquatica > Aquatica leii. The sequence continues at coordinate 50,261,036 of CM069433.1, read as the reverse complement.
TAAGTGATAAAATTAAACCTTGAAGAACACGTATGTACATAATCTGTAATTATTAGTTTTAAGTTTTGTTTTGGTTTCAATATTTAACCATTCATATATAAAAAATATTGTGGCGTCCAACTTATAAAATTTTTGTATTTATCAAATTCAAAATTAGTAATATTAAGTAACGTAAGAATTCCCACGACTCTAATTAATTAAATATAAAAATGCTCATTGCTCTTATGTAATTTGTGTTTAATGTGTTTTAAATAAATATTTTTGTGAGCTGGCTGGTGCATTCATTTATTTGTATGTTACATATTTGGCACCGATTATTTGTGTGATGTTACATATTTTGGCGACCCATCGTGTAGGCTAGAGAAAATTCTAACGTTACTAAAATTTTGATTTGATTTGTTTGTATTTTTATGTATTATGTATTATGATAAGTTTATATTTTGTGTATTATAACTATGTTAATGTGTTATGTAAGGTTTATCACTTGTCCGATGAAGGTAAAATACGATTCAACTTAAGTTACGAAACGATTCGAATTAATACGTTTGATATGATTGATCTTGACTTTGTTTCTGATTTTGTTTTTTTACATTGTTGTACGATTGGGTTTGTGATTTTGAATTGTTTTCTGTGTACGAATTCAACATTTTGTTTTGATATTTTGAATTTTTGAAAATGGAACCAAATCATTTGAAGAGTAATGAAATTATTTTTGAACTTTTGTGTCGTGGTTTACAACCACAGGATAATCAAATGTTACGTAGAGCTCAATTGCGTGGACAATTACGTAAGGAACGTAATGAATCTTCTGTTTCGTTTATTCAACCTTATGATGATTACGAAAAGAATGTTTCTCAAATAGAGGAATCTTTAACTGATCTTTGGGACTTGCTGAATTCTGAAAATGTTACTTCTTTGGTTTGTACTCGTGTTAATACTCGTCTTTTGCATTTAGAAAATAGAATTAATCTATTGAAACCTTCTGGTAAAGAACAAATTTCGAAGAAAAATGATTTTAATACGCAGTTGTTAACTTTGCAAGGTCTTCTTATTGAACATTCTGAATCACAAATTGAAAATGATTTAAGTAAACTTAATATGTCCGCTATGCCTTCGAATAATTCTTATGTACAACAATCTACAGTTAGGTCAGTACCAGTTTATAAATGGGGTATAAAATTTTCTGGAAATAAAGGAAAAGAGAGTGTTATGTCATTTTTAGAAAAAATTGAAGATTATTGTGAATCTCGACATGTTTCTGAACAAGAATTATTCATTTCTGCTAACGATTTATTTTCTGATAATGGTTTGTTATGGTACCGTAGTATTAAACATAAAGTTGGCAATTGGTCTGATTTAGTCAAGTGTTTGAAAAGAGATTTCCTTCCGTCTAATTATGAGTACGATTTATTAAATGAAATTCGAAATAGAACACAAGGTCCGCATGAAGATGTTTTCTTTTACATTATGTCAGTTGAAGCTTTGTATCGTCGTTTAGAAACTCAGCCTTCTGAATCCGAAATTATTGATCAAATTTTAAGAAATTTGAACCCTTATTTTTCCGAACGTGTTAGTTTACATGATGTCGACACTTTGGATCGTTTGAAAGAATTATGTCGTAAAGTTCAAGATGTCAAGTCACGTATTGATAAATACCATCCGCCTCCACAGAAACGTTCAGTTTTGTTAGAACCAGATTTAGCTTATGTTGGTTTACGTAATTCGTTTGATATTGTGTCATCTGTCAATAATTCTGATTTGAATATTAAGAAATGCTTTAACTGTGGTTATCCAGGTCATATGCATAGACAATGCCCAAAACCGGCATCAATATTTTGTTTTGGATGTGGTAAGAAGGATTATTATCGAACTACTTGTCCTACTTGCAACCCAAAAAACGAGTTGAGTGGTATCGTTCCAACTCAAAGTCGATCCGTTTACGTAAATACCAAATCCGGGGCGATACCAAAAAGTTCAACCAATCAAACTTTTTCTCCAAAAAGCAAACACAACCAGCCAAAAGAAAAAAAGAATACCCGTCAGTAAATAAAACTCGTACGTCTACTGAAGAATGGAATGTTTGGTTAAATAAAGTTAAGTTGTTTATGTCATCTACGTCTGTTTCTCCGCTTTGTACGTCTGTTCCATTTGACAATAGATTATATCTTACGATACATATTAATGGTAATTCTCTTAAATGTTTGATAGATAGTGGTGCATCTTCCACAATTATTGGTTCGACTGGTCTTGAATTTCTTTGAAAACATAATATTGATTTTGAAATTAAACCTCGTGTAGTAAAAGTAACTACAGCTGATGGTGTTATTCAATCGTGTAATGGTGAAATTCTGCTTCCGCTTACTTTAAATGGAGTAACCCGTTATGTGACATGTTTGTTAGTTCCTTCGATAAAACAACCAATTATTTTAGGAATGGATTTTGGATCTATATTTCAAATTAGTGTAGATTTCAAAGATAGACGATATTGGTCTGCGAATATTTCTTTGTTAAATTCTGTCACGAATCCGACTACGATAATCGATAGACATTTGCTGTCATCTCAGCAAGAAAATATCTTAAGAAATACTATGTCAAAGTTTTCCGATTTAGTCTCTGAAAAACTAGGCCGCACTCATGTATTAGAACACAATATTGATACAGGTGATGCTTCCCCTATTAAGCAACGTCAATATCTTTTGTCTCCGGCTATGCAGCAACATCTTCATAAAGAAGTTGACAATATGTTAGATTTAGGTGTTATTCGTCCATCCAATAGTCCATGGAGTAGTCCTGTTCTGCTTGTTAAAAAGAAAACTGGTGATCTCAGGCTATGTTATGATGCTCGAAAATTAAATAGTGTTACAAGAAAAGATGCGTTTCCACTTCCTCGTACCGATGCGATTTTGAACCGATTACGTAATGCACAATTTTTGAGTAGTATTGATCTTAGAAAAGCTTTCTGGCAGATTCCGTTAGAAAAGTCCTCTTGTGCGAAAACTGCTTTTTGTGTTCCCGGCAAAGGTTTATTTGAGTTCGTTGTAATGCCCTTTGGTTTGTCAAATAGTCCGCAAACAATGCAAAAATGCATGGAGCAAATTTTAGGTCCGCTTATGTTAGATGAAAAAGTTTTCGTTTATCTCGATGATATTATTATTGCGTCCGAAACATTCGATGAACATATTTCCGTTTTAAATGAGTTGTGTGATCGTCTACGCAATGCTGGTTTTACAATAAATTTTAATAAGTGTCAATTTTGCCGATCTTCTTTAAAATTTTTAGGATTTGTTATAGATAGTAAAGGTTTACGTACCGATCCAGATAAGGTTTCTGCAATTGTAAATTTTCCGACACCCCGTAATACTACTGAAGTTAAACGTGTTATTGGTTTGATTAGTTATTATAGACGTTTCATTAAAGATTTTGCTCAGTTATCCGCTCCGATTACTTCTTTGATTAAGAATAAAAAGAAAGGTGAATCTATTCAATGGTCGTCAGAGGCAGAGTCAGCTTTTCAGGAAATAAAACTTCGTATTACGTCTGCTGCAATTCTTGTTTCGCCCGATTTTAAATCTCCATTTTTCATACAGACTGATGCTAGTGATGTAGCATTAGGTGCTGTTTTGATGGTTCCGAACATCCCGTTGCGCTAGTCGCACTTTGACTACAGCAAAGCGCAAATATTCTGCTACTGAAAGAGAGTTATTAGGTGTTATTTTTGGTATTGAACTCTTTCGTGGTTATGTAGAAGGAATGCCTTTTACTGTTATTACAGATTGCGCTGCATTAAAATGGCTTCATAATATTAAAGAACCTACTGGTCGTTTGGCTAGATGGTGTATGCGTCTCGCACAATTCGACTTCAAAGTACAACATCGTCCTGGTAAATTGAATGTAATTCCGGATGCGTTATCCCGTTCTGTTTCGATTGTTGATATAGACTCATTTAGTCCTGATGAGTGGTATTTGAATATGATTGATAAAGTTAAGAATTTCCCTGATGAGTACCCTTATTTTAAAGTTGAAGGTGATCATTTGTACAAATTCATACCGTCTGTATATCCTTTAGAGTCTAATATACCTGATTGGAAATTAGTAGTTCCTACTGTGAATAGAGAACAAATTTTGCAACGTTGTCATGATGAATCGACAGCAGCACATTTTGGTGTGAACAAAACTTTGTTGAGAATTTCTGAATTTTATTATTGGCCTAAAATGCGTCATACTATTAGCAAATACGTTAGGAAATGTAAAATTTGTGCTAGTCAAAAGAGTACAAATGTTAGTCGTCCAGGTCTGATGGGTAAGGAAAAAATAATTAGTTTCCCTTTCCAACTAGTTAGCATGGATCTTCTAGGACCGTTGCCTAGATCTAAAAAAGGCAATCAGTATCTTTTTGTTGTTACAGATTGGTTCACTAAGTATGTTTTAGTTCAACCTTTACGTACGGCTACTACGAAGCCTATGATTAAGTTTTTGAAAGAACAAGTTTTTTCGATATTTGGTGTTCCGCAAATTGTTATGTTCGATAATGGTTCACAATTCGTTTCGAAAGAATTTCGTACATTTTTGAATTCCCAAAAAGTTCAAAAAGTTTGGATGAATGCGAGATATCATCCACAAGTAAACCCTACGGAAAGAGTAAATCGTGTACTCGTTACTGCTATTTCGTCTTATATTAAAGATTCTCATCGTGAATGGGATAAGCACATATTTGACATTGCTCAAGCTATTCGTCTGGCATGTGATGATGCTACTGGAGTCTCTCCCGCATTTTTAGTTTTCGGACGTCATGTTCCTCCCACTGGTGATTTTTACGCTCCTGTGAACCCCAATGAACCCTTAGAAATCGCTAAAAAATTGTTTTGGTCCCGTGAATTGGCCCAATTACCTGAATTGTATGATGATGTGAAAGTTCGTCTTCATAAAGCATATGAAAATAATGCTAAATATTATAATCTACGTAAACGTCCGATAAACTTTTCTGTTGGTGATATTGTATGGAAGCGTAACTTTGTGTTGTCCGACGCTTCTCGTGGTTTTTCTAAAAAACTCGCCCCTAAGTACATTCCATGTAGAGTTATTAAGATTCTCTCTCAGTTGGTCTACCAATTGGAAGATATGAACGGTAACAACCTTGGAAACTTCCATGTTAAAGATTTGAAGGAAAATTATTGTGATTTTTCTGAACAATAAATATTTTGTACAGTTATTAGTCCACTGTAAATAAGTTCTTTTTATATTAAGTAAGTTGATTTAACGATTGTTTGTGTTTGTCTATTTGTATTTTTAGGTAGTTGTTTAGTTGTGGGTGTATAACATTATGAGTGGATCCCGTGAAGCTCAGAAGTTCCCTCTCCTTAAATTGCCTATTATCAAATGTGTCAGACTATAGTGATCTTAAGTTAATGTTATTTTTATTTGTACTGTTCTGCTCTAGTGTTAGAAGAAAACGTGTATTGAAGGTTATTTGTTTATCTGAATTATTTTGTTATTCGTTACGCTCCGAAAGTTTCTTTACGATAAATATTTTGGAAAGTTGGTATTCGACCATCTGTTATGTTTTTCTTTTGTTATGGTATCTTTAGGACTCACTTAGTATGTTTTTACTTTGAAAGGAGGCCTCCATAAATTGATGTTTGAGAATGTTTGTTGTGTGTATGATTCGAGAGTTTTTTTTTGTTCCGATTGTTTCGTATGATTCCGATACTTGTGAAGTAGTCTTATTGATACATCCGTTTTCGATTTCAAGTTCTTCTCGGACAATTACTCATTTTTTTATTGTTTTTTTTTTGACTGAGTAGCGAGTGTAACGTTTACATTTTTTTCGTTTGAATACGTCTGATTTTCGTTAACATTTTTGTATTCACTGTTGATATAAATCCTTTTGCGCAAGCATTTCACGCATGGCACATGCGTATGAGCCTTCTTCTTAAGTACGAAGTGATCCTCCATCTTACGCTTAGAAATGAAGTAGTGAGCGGACATTTTTTGCGTGCTGCAAAAAGTGGAATTACCACTTATTTAATTTGTGTTTGTGAATTTTTGCCCCAATGGTGAAAATTATTTAAGCTGGCGTTCGTTGTAGCCCGCATTTGTTCGTAGCACCGCATTCGTTAGTAGCAATTGCATTTTGTTGTATTTACGAAAATTAGAATAAAAACCCGTAAATTAGAAGGGGTAAGTCATTTTTGTTTTGATTCGAATTGGTAATTCATCGCAATTTACGTTTTAGTTTTTTTCTTTGTTCCGGATTTTTGGTTTCGTTCTTATACGATGTTTTTGAGTATGAAAATCTTATGAATACGATTTCGATCTTTATACGTCTACGATTATGGAAACTACGATCTACGATTATCAATTTTATTGATTTCAAAGGCAAGATATCAATCAAATCTTCGTGAAAGATACGATTTATGGAAATTGCATTATATTGCATCATTCAATGAGTCATGACCACACCTTAATAGAAGCTGCGCGATTCGTAAGTGATAAAATTAAACCTTGAAGAACACGTATGTACATAATCTGTAATTATTAGTTTTAAGTTTTGTTTTGGTTTCAATATTTAACCATTCATATATAAAAAATATTGTGGCGTCCAACTTATAAAATTTTTGTATTTATCAAATTCAAAATTAGTAATATTAAGTAACGTAAGAATTCCCACGACTCTAATTAATTAAATATAAAAATGCTCATTGCTCTTATGTAGTTTGTGTTTAATGTGTTTTAAATAAATATTTTTGTGAGCTGGCTGGTGCATTCATTTATTTGTATGTTACATATTTGGCACCGATTATTTGTGTGATGTTACATTTTTTAAAATTATTTGATGATAAGCACACGAAACCTGCAATCCACTCAATGAATTATACTGGGTTAGTCGCTTGCATTTACGTTACGGCTAAATTCTTATAGCATTTGTTTGAGTTGAGTTGCAGTCTATTTTTGATTTAATTATATTAATTTTTAATAATTATGTTAAGTGTCAATAAGTTACAGATACAGAAATAATTTTTCATCGACAAAGTAGATTCTTGATTTTTTAATCCAACCAAGAACATCTTTTAGCTCTGTTAACATCAACTTTGCTGTAGCTGACTTTTTAAAACACTTCAGTAAATTTTAGGCTGGTTGTCCGGTTCGCTCTTAAACTAGCTAAACGTATTTATTTTTTTTGTGTTTGTTACAGTGAGCGTCAGCTCGTCTGTGGTGTGTAAAGCTTATTTTAAGGTGAGTTTGATCTTAGGTAAAATTGTGTGCTATATAGCATTCTCTTGCTACCCGGAGTAGAACAAAATATTTTTTATCGATACAATTATGCTGTTAAAGTTTGATATCTAATTTATTATTATTATTTTAAGTTTATTGGATCTAAATATATACATTTACGTATTGCGTTTACTATTATCTTTAGTAAAGATCTAAAATAATAATTCTCTTGATAACAAATGCGAATTAATAAAATTGCTTACCAGTTATGGGAAAGCAGAAGGATAAATAAAGTATCTATTTTAAAGTATATCAAATCAAATTGTTCTTTTCTTTTTTCAAAATTTCCTAAAACTAGGTAATACATTTCCTAATCTTCACGTGGTTTTAAACAATTTTACTAGAAAGTTGTGTTGCCTAAATTAAATATAAAATTAATAATTATTAACTTAGATTAAAACTTAAACTAAATATAATATGTTAAAATGTTCTTCCTTATCCTCCTACCTTTAACTTAATGATGTCTTTTTTATAAACCTTTTTTAAGTCATTCTTTTAGAAAAAACAATCAAACCACTTTTAGTAGCACGAAATGGTCGCCTTAGGATAGGTGATAGAAATAGTGAAAAGCACTCGGACGCTTGACGCATTTGATCACGATTCATTAATTGTCAACAAGCAACTTACTTGTGATACGATCCTATATCTAAGCAATACTTTATTTTCCTTATCGATTTTAGGGAATGATTGAAGCATGAAGATATCTATTTGCATTTCTTGATCAATCATGAGTACCTTGTATTCTTGCTATTAATTTGTGTATTTGTCAAACGTAAAATACGTGCAATTTAAATATAGATGTTATCACAACTAACGCACGCAGATTTTTGTTTGTACGGTTTTAGTTTACGTAAACGCAATTTCTTTTAGGCTGACATTACATATTACCTGATTTTGTTTACTGTACTACGATAACTGTATGTGTGGAAAGTTACTTACCCTCTACGACTTGTATCAACGCTATAACTGTGATATTTATAGAACTATTGGTTGTTACTATATATGAAATTCTCCTGCCTTACATTTTATTTAACTTCCTTTTTTCTCGTTGTTAAAAATGAATATATTTGTCATGATAACCAGTGTTTTGCCATTTGTTGTATTTTAGTATTGGGTAGATATAAACGGTATCTTCCATTCTAGTTTCTAATTGTTTCTTTATCTTACGTTATAATTAGCACATCGAGACCTATGATACGCTTGCCAATTCAACTGAGTTAGTAATTAAACGATTAAGTTGCGAGAAAATTTTCGTAAGAAGATAATTAATCACCTTCTCATTTGATAGTATCTAACTCAAAATTTAAGTGTCGGTTTTTACTAAAAAAATAATGCAATAATAAAAAATAAAAAAAAAGAAATCTGCAGCTGAACTGTTTTTAAAAAAATTAAAAACCATCTGAGATTCTAACAAAACAAATGTTTTTACGAGTAAAAGAAGATTGTGCAGCTGTAAAAGACGCTGAAATGTGCTAAATAGTTTAAATGGCATGCTATTAAACTAAAACAAAAAAAAGTAATCAGTAAATGTAAAACTTTTTAGTTTCAACCACCCAGAATAGTCCGGGAAGGACCAGTGTTTAAAAAAACCAAAACAAGCAAATTTCAAAACATTTATTTGAAGGCACGAACGCTTATTGGTACAAATAGTAAAAAATGTAATATAATGTAATCTATACGCTGCTGGTCCGTTAATAAAAAAAATTAACAAAAAAAACTGACTTCAAAAAGCTACACCAAATAAATTGTACTAAAATGTAAAAACTAATTATTTAATTTAGTTACAATTACTGAAAGGAAATTTTGATTTTACGGTCCTATAAAAAGCCATGGATCTTTACAAAGAAATCAAAAAAATTAGGATAACTGATGAAAAGTTTGGACACTTTCATACATAAAGAAGAATAACGACAGGGAAAAAAACATTTTTCAACCTAATTATGCTGTGAACAGAGTGTTTAGTGATGATTTAGAAAAGCAACTGAAAGAACATATTATCACTGCCACTAAAATGCATTTTGGCCATACAAAATTACAAGCAATAATTGTAAATTCCCAAAAACGAAGTTTGAAAAAAAGAGCTAGCGAAGATTTGCTGGAGAGTTTTTGTAAGAAAAGTTCTGATTTTAGTATCAAGAAACCTGAAGTAACTAGTCTTGCAAGCGCTACGGCATTTAATAAAACGACAGTGAACAAATTCTTCAACAATATCAAAAAAATATATAAAAAGATCAGAGTTTTGTCAGCACAAGTTTATAATATGGATGAAACCGGGTTAACTACAGTTTACGTACCACCAAACATTTTGCCCAAAACGGGAGAAAAGCAAGTCACATCAGGTGTTTGAGGGATCCTCATCACGGCATGCTGCTGCATCAACGCTGCAGAAAATACACATCCGTTCTTTCTCATATTCTCACTTGTTAACTTCAAAACTGACATGTTAAATGATGCTTCACCAGGATCGGCAGGTTCCGCATGTAAATCTAGATGGATGAACAAAAATTAATTTTTTCAAGTTATGAAACAATTTGTGGATCATGTTCACTCCAACTCCCAGTAGTTCGTCGTACTTATATATGACAATCACAAAACCTATGTGTAGGTGGAACTGATTCAGTTATCCCGAGCAAATACCATTCACTTTGTGACGCTTCCTCCTCACAAACTTTCGAAGCTTCAACCTCTAGATGTAGCTGTTAACGAATCGTTAAAAAAAATTTATAACACTAACTGCAACAGTTTTATGTTGTATAATCTCGGTTACACTATTTTGATAGATGACGTTGCTAGCTTTTTAAAAAAAACGTATGTTAAAGTTTTCAATATAAACAATATTGTCAGTGGTTTGAAAACAACTGGGATTTAACCTTTTGACAGGAACATAATGTATGTATAATTTTTTATGTAGTTATGTGACATACCGTCCTCCTCCTAGCCTTCCATTAGATGGATTCATGGGGTTCTTGTAACTTCAAGAATTACCCCAGTTGCTTCATTTCTTGAAACTAATACTTTTACTTTAGCTCAAGGTGATAGTATAAGTGAGGTTTGCCTTGTCTCCTAAGCTCAAGCGCGTAAACCCATGATTGATGGAAGAAAAAGGGACAAAACAACCAAATGAACTGCAACTCCTGCAAAGGAGACAGCCGAAAATGGAAGCAATAACCTAGTAACTGAGCTATTCCCTGTTAAAAGAAATGTAGGATTCTCTTAAAAAATAACGAAGATATGCCCAATTGAAAAAAAGTGGTGTATTGTACCCACGCCTTCCCTATACCAAGCTGATTGACACTATGCGAATCAAACCTTTGAAATAAGTGTAGGAAATATAAGGTTGAGCTAAAACCATTATCCATAAAACATTTTTTTAAAATTTTTTTCTATTAGATTAAAAAAAAAACTTAGGAAACAGTTATGCAAGGATGTAAAATAATTAATTTTTTTTATTTTTGTGTTTTATTAAAAATGACATAACAACAATTGAATATAGATTTAAAAAAAAAGTAAGCAAAAATCTGACAAAAATGTGTTGCTTTTTATAAAATTACATTTTTTTAAGAAAAAACCAGCAGAAATATAATGTTGGCACTACATTTATTACTAAATCTGTCAGATTTAACATTAACTTTAACATCGTTTTTTTTTCAATTTTAACTGAATTTTAAGATTTTTTACATGAGTTTTCCACCTGTCGCATACTCGTTCTAATATAATAATTGACTTTGGACACTTACTTTTATGTGGATTCCTAGTTTTCATTTTGCCACCCTAGAGCTATACACTAACGAACGAATGTTGACGTTTGCGATGTTGGCAGCACAAAAAAAACAATTAATATACAAAAAGCCAATTACTTTTTGAATTACTTTTATATTTCACCAATTAAATTTGTAAGCTTTATATTCTCATTAAATACTTAACAAACTTAAATTATAAAAGACGTAGGTTTTGTTATCAAAACGAGCTAATTGGGCGCATAAACAAATAAAGCAATATTCTTAACTGCCGTGCGTTAGTATACAAGTCAATTAAATTTCAATACCGATTGTGTAGCGTTACGCATAGCGGGCATTGGTAATTAGTACGTTTTAATGTTAGGTTTCTAACTAGTCTTAAACTAAATATAATTTAACTGTTATGTTGAGCATTAGAAACACTTGATTTATTTTGATAATTTGCTTTATTATGAAGTGTTTTTGTTACAGTAAATTAATAAAAATAAACACCAATGCAAAGTCTATAAAACAACGTAAAATTTGTGGTTTCAGTTTCACAATTTTCTATGTGATATTTTAAAAACTATGCTGCATTTTTGCAGGAAAATTCTGATTGATAAATAAATTTAACATTTACTGCACGTTGTACATTTTCATTTTTATACTTTTCTTTTAACTTTTGACACAAATATTTATTTTCATCGGTTCTATTAAAAATTTTTTTTATTGTGATTGTTATTAAATGCTATTTTTGAACAGATTATGTTACTAATATGCTTATAAGTTTAAATCCGTTTCTAAAGTACATGTATAAATTTCAAAAATTCATTTTTATCTTTGCCAAAAGTTGTAGAGTTTTTAAACAACTAGTATTATTAATTAACCAATGTGATAAAATTAAGGATAAATAATTTTTAAATATGTTTACAAAAAACAGCAATTTATTTTTATAAGTAAAAATAGTTATCGAGTTTAATTACGTTTAATTACTTACTACATTAACTTTAACTAATTTATTTTTGCATTTTGTTTAATGCCTTTAAATTGGTTGGTCCATTTCTTTAGAATCAAAAAAGGTATAATTAAAACTTTTTTATGTTGAAATTCTCAATGACAAATATATGTTTTTTAATAAATTAATAATACAAAACGTTTTTTAAATTATTTTTAGTCAAATTAAGATGCAAAAAACGTTACAAGTTTTTGTTGTTGTAAGGGTCAAATACCGTGCAGACAGATTTGATAACGTTTTTAAAAAGTTTTTGTAAACTTGGTTAACATATTATTAATTACAATTTATTTTAACAATTTTAAAATAAAAATATTTAAAAACGTATTATGTAAAAACGACATTATTGCGTACTTAAACAAAATCATACAATTTTATAATTGTGATTAAACTTGTTTGTTTTTAAAATGAAGCAATAGTTCAATCTATTCCCGATAAAACATTTGACACAAAGTTATATTACATTTTCAGTAAATTGAACAAAATTTGTTATCGTATAAATAAAATAATAATCATCGTGTTACAAATTATTGCTTGAAAAACAGCTAAAAACTTTCATTATATTTTTTTAAATTTTATGTTACAAAAATGTTTGGAAAAGTATATGCAAACTAACATTGTAATATTACAAAAAAACTGATATTTTATTAAATACTAAATATCTGATTATTTAAAAATAAAATATAAGAAAATATTATTCTTAATATTTAGATTTAGTATTTAAAACGGAAGTGAAATAAATTGATGATCTCTACAAAAATAATAGGGTTTCCAATTACTGACGCTTCAACCGTTTAACATAATAGAAACTCCAGTATAACAATACAGTTAGGCATCCTCTTAAATTATTATTAATGATTGCAAAAAATCTCTTAGCATAAGATGTCATTATTTTAATTTTGTAAATTATTTTTCCGGATTTTATTTTATGCTCATTATAATGAGAAATGTAGTGATAAATTATTTTATTTATATTGTGTAATAACTACACGCAAAATCTATAATTATTACTTTTGTTAGCATTATGTTAATGTTCCCTTACTAATGAATCATAAATTTTATCTTTGAGATTATTGTATAGATAATTTAATTATAATTAATAATAAAATGTAAAAATTTGACAAAGTCTAAATACCTATTTATAATGATGTTTTTTGTTAACAAAAACATGTAGCAAAACTGTAGCGTAGATCAATATTTGTGAACGAAAGAAACGGTTCCACCACTGAATACTGATATGGATTAAATACATAACCGTGCGATTTTATGATATACGCTGCTTCTATTGATATTTGCCAATGTTTTTTTTTATAGATATAAAATACAAAACCTAAAAAAAGTGTTTCGTAATATGTTTTTAAATTTTAATTTTGATTTAAAGATGATACATGTTTTTTAATGATGCAAAAATACATATTAGTTTTAATATAAAATGTTCAGGATTTTTTTACAAGATATAATTGTTTCATAAATGTTTGTTTAAATTTTTTAAAATTTATAATAAAAAAAAAATAAATTGCTTTAAAATGTGTTAAGTACAAAAACTTTAATTCAAAGAAATAATAATTTTCATCTTGTTAGTGAAACAAGGTACTTATTGAAAAAAATTAATACACTTATAGAAAGACTACATTTGTATGTATGTAAACCTTTTGATACAAATACACAGTAACTTTAGTATAAAATCAAAAATGCTATTTAAAAAAACCCTGATTTTATAATACTACCTTTTGAAAAATTTTATTGTTGAGAATCACAAATGTAATTCTTTTAAAATTATAAATGTAAAAACACTTATAATGTTATTACATAATCAAAGTAGAATATTTTTTTTAAACACCAATGTTTTTAATGTAAAAAACGTTTGTTACAAAGATTTTCTTGCAACTTAATTGCTGGCGACTAACTCCGGTAAATCGGCGGATCGCAGGTCTCGATTACTAATTATAACGTAAGATTAAAAAAGCAGTTAGAAACTAACATGGTAGACACCGTTTAAATCTACTCAAAGCTGAAAAAGAACAAATGACAACACATAAGTTGTAACACGATTATGTTTTTTTTTATCACAGAAAGGTTAGAAAAAAAAAGCGAAGTAGATTTAAATAAATGCGATTAACTGCTAGTACATTTGTAAGTATAGATCACAAATAACAGTTATTGTTCGGTTGGGCAACACGTCGTACATAACATTAAAGTTGTCGGCCTAATTTGTACATTCAAAACAAACAGATTTACATTAGTAAATGTAATACAAATATACAATATCTTGATAATTAAAAGAACCCAAGCGCACCCTTTAATATTAATTTACACACAAAAAACAACAACCTGATATGTACGTGCAAACAACTGACAACTTAGATGAAAGAAAATTAGAATAAATAAATACAATACTTACAATTTTTTTTCTTTCGAAGCATCGACACCTTACTCTGTTCCTAAAATTTGCTGAAATAAGCAATGACATACATATGGCGTTATTACAAATAATTTCCCTTAGTTTCATACGGTCTATAAAATAGAAATTTTCCCCATATCAATTAACATGTGTTAATGTTTTTAACAGTTTTAACGATATAACCAAATTAGAGGTATTGTGAGCTCTTTCTGTATCTCAAAATAGCTTTATAGTATGAAAGCTCTGTAAAATATTACATATATTTAAGTAAAATATTTAAATGTCGAAAAATACACAGTTACTTGTTTCATTGTATTTTTTGTAAAAGCTATGTAACTTTGGTGCTACTATACAATGAGTTACTGAAAAATCGCTTGTATAGTAACATTTACTGTAATTTTTAATTCAAACAATTATGCTAGATTTATTGTTATTCTAGAATTTAAAACTGTTGACTAACAATTAAGTTTTTATTGAAACTGTCAAAGTAGATTTCTGCCAAGATTTTGTTCAATTATTGTGTTGTGGTATGAAACAAATTCTATTCGTATTACTACCAATACACACGATTTCATTATTCTTCTGGTAACGTTTGTGCAACTGAAACCTCCGTTTAGCGGTATCTACGCCCAACAAAGCTTTTATCATTAAAATATTTCACGCAATTCCACGTAAATATGCAATCGAATTTTGTGTCTATCTGAGCAAAAGCTTATTTGGGGTAAGTGGTTATATGTTCTTTTTTGTATTGATTGAAATTGATTCTTTCATAATTGTGTATAGCTGATTTACATACCCTCCACACGTTTGCTTTATCGGTGGAAATAACAAGCAGATGACATGTTTGGGGAAAATTTTTATGACGTCACGTTGCTATATTTAAACCATTCACAATGTCAAGGGGTGGAGGCATTTACAATTTTGTTTTTTTTGAAAAGAATTTTTACCACCAATTACTATATCAAATCGAGAGAAAACGCTGCGTATTCGCTATCTTCAATAATTGTATGATTTATAAACAGAATTTACTTGTGACAACGCCGTATGCACGTTTTTGTGTTAGATTTCGTATTACGTTTTAGGTAATACAAGTACGGAATTAGCAATTCCCTACTGGATAAAACATAACTGTAAGTGTTAAAAAGCACGTTAATAAATGTTTCACCAAGTTCATTAAAAAGTGTTGTTTTAATCGAAAATAATACAAAATATCTTTTACTAACGACAGTTGTCAATTATAAACAAAAGCACTCTTTTTTTTCATTGCAACCCCGTCGTTTTAATTAAGGGAGAACAAAATTACACTACAGTCTGTATTTTTTCAACAGTAAGTATTGCAAGTTCTCTTTTTATAAGTACTATTTTGGTTGGTTACGTTAGTTATGTCGATTGTTAGAATTACCGTACGTACGTGTAAGGTGATTAGCACAATTAATTATTAGTAAGTCTCTAAGTTCATTTTTTATATACTTTGGTGATTTTGAATTTACGAATATAAAGTCATTCCTTCTTTGAATGTAAAAGTTAGACCGACTAGGTACTGTACGACGTGTTGCCCAGTATAGGGCGTAACTTATGTTTGATTCGACCCATGTATTAATGTTTGAAAAATTAATATAATTATACTTATGTACCTTCTTCGTCCTCTGTAAACTAGTGTATGTGATAAAATGAATATATATTTTTTGTTACTACTTCTGTCGTGTTATTTGATCTCAGAAGCGGGTAGATTTAAACGATGTCTCCCTAATTAAGACTTTCATCGTTATAGAGATTTTTTTAGATTTTATTTATAACCTAGTATTACAAAGCCTGCGACTCCATCTCCGGGAACAACTGAGTTAGCCGTCACTTACATTTTTTTTATTACACGAATACCAATGTAACATGCTGCATTTTTAATAACCACGTTTTACAACCTTGATATAATATATTTTACAATAGTATATTTGTAACCACTAACTACTAATTAGAATAACAATACTTATATATAACAATGTTATGTTAGAAGCATTTTGCTATAGTTTGCGTGCTATGTGAATTTGATTTGTATATGGTACCTGTGAAATGTTTTGGAAGTATCTTCCTTTCAAATCGATAAATTGGAACATGTACGGATGGAAGGATAAACCCAAGTACCAGTTTTAAGAGTTTATTTTGGGTCAAATTAATAGAATATGTTTAAGATATACCATTAGTCTTAAAGATTTAATAGCACACCTGCTATGCTAATAGTGTAAATCATTTGGAAACTTGGCGCATTCCGTGTTTTATTACACTTTTAGCAATTTTAGGGGATGGTTTGCATACGCCATTAAATAATTGCATGATTGAAAAGCGTAAGTCTTTATTTATAATTTTGTTATGTTTTTTTTTATTATGTTTGACAACAGCACAACAAACAGATTATGTACGTTTGCGTCTGTGGCTTTCGACTTTCGCTATATCCATAACGTTTGCGCGATTTGCGCCTTTTCTTTGTTTTAGGTTTATAGCAATTAATCAAAGAATAAATACTTTGACCAAAAACTAAACAGTTGAAACTCAAACGCAAAGATTAAGTTAGCTCGAAAGCGTGTATCTGTCAGCTGTTTCTTGCGGTGGTGCCAAGTCATTTATTATTATCAAATACATAATGGAAAACAAAAACAATGAAAATTCATCATAATAAAAATTATACATAATAAAAAAGAACATAATGTAAGGACAAAAATTAACAAAACGGAAATCATTATGCATAACAACAGGATTTCATGGA
Source organism: Aquatica leii (assembly GCA_035610365.1). Taxonomy (NCBI): domain Eukaryota; kingdom Metazoa; phylum Arthropoda; class Insecta; order Coleoptera; family Lampyridae; genus Aquatica; species Aquatica leii. Next base: position 50,243,877 of record CM069433.1, on the reverse strand, counting down.
AAATAATCATAAAGTAAATTAAACTTTATGAAAATAGAAGCTTCATAAAAATATTTATAAGGAATATCATGTATTAAGTTAAGCCACAAAATAAATTTGAGAACGCACTAGTAGCAAAATATTTCACAAGTAAATTAGATATAATGAAGATGTAGATATTTTAAGGAAATACTTCAATATTATACTCTATTATTAATATGTCTTAAAGAAAAATAATACCCTACTTATTATTCAAAAATGCAATATAAAATAGTGGTTTAATATAATAACAGCATCATATTAAATGCACAAAATAATTTGAAACTTAAACGAAATACTTCAAATATAAATAATGAAACATAAAATCTATTTCCAATGATTGTGAATTTTTATGACTATGATATTTATCTAAAAACTATTTTAGTCAATACTTTTTAATTTTACTTAATTTTCTTGCCACTAATTTTTATGTAGAGCAATTTTTCTTTTAAACTGAAAAATTTAAATCTTTAAACAATTAAAAAAAAAGGAAAAATAATAAATAACTTAATTTTAAAATGTTTCATAGAAACGCTCTGATTTTAATAACAGTTAGTTTCCAGTTGCTTATTTTTAAAAAAACGTAAGTATTGCTCATATTTTTCTGGTTTGAAACGATTATAGTTATTTACCATTGAAAGTATTTCTTATGAAGTTTACAGATATAATATTCAGTTTAAATTATGTTTAGTTTTGTTGTAACTGATTATTAAGATGATCAATTAAGTGGTGTTTCATTATGATTATGTCTAATTTTCAATGTACGTTATTTCTATTAGGATAATTTTAATTATGTATTTACATAATTTTAAATAATTTGGCAACACTGTTAATGAAAACCATAGCCAATGGTGTTTCACCTTACACGAACTACCGCATTTTGTGCACCACTGAAATACAGGAAAGCTTGTCGTCGTTGACACATTATTTTTATTATCAAATACATAATAATAATGTACATAAATAAAATAAATATAATAAAAATGAATCATAATAAAATTTAACATAATTGCAAGGACATATCATAAAAATTGGTTTTAATGAAAAAAAACTTAAGAATAATTAAACGCAATTAAAATTGTGTACAATAATGTTAGTCTTCTCGAAAACACCATAGTCCGAAAATTATATTTTAGAGCCTTAATTTAAGTTGTTATATTGTATCAGAAATATAAGTTCGCATGTGAATAAACATCACTAAAATTGAGTTATTTTAATAAAACACAATAATATTATGATTTTTGATATTATAGTTCAAAGAAATTCAAAGTGCTCCTGTAGCTTTTAAGGAAATGAAAATAGAATTGACTTAGAATGAAAATTGATACCATAGAAATAAGCAGCAACAAATTTTAATATGAAATGTAGAAATGGCACACCATAGAAATACTATATTAAGTTTACTTGTTAACACTCAAAATAATCTTGACATTTTAGATTAAATTAAATTGTGATAGTTGTTATTCCTTCTATATTGGACTAACTGGTCCTAAGTTTAACACCAGAATCACTTTGTTTACATTAAACATACTACTGTTGCTAATCATAATTCAGAATATAACACATTTTTTTAATTATAAAACAAATTACAATTTTTTTTATTTTTATAATAAAGGCATTAAATTACATGTAATAAAAATAAACAAAATTAAGAACCACGTTTATTACTTACCATATGCTTGTGTAAACAAAGTTATTAATTTTGATAATTACTTTCTGTTTCTCAAATGGTTTTTATTCATTTTATATTATTCTTAGGTAACCATGTTGTTATACCTAGTAGAATTCAGGTTTCCACGGGTTATTTTTGTATAACTTTATTTTTTTTTTATTTTTTTAGTTACAATTTTGTTGTATTTATTAATCTTATATATCGTATTAACATTGTAGCTATTATTTGCTTACAATTTAATCTTATTCATTTATTTATTGTTAGTGTTTTTATAATTATGTGTCATTTTTAATAATAAAAAAATATTTCTTTAATAGACTGAATTTAATAAGGATATTCAATTCATTTATTACAAAATTAATGGTGTAATTTTTAGGTTGTTATTTAATTTATTAAAATTCAATTAATAATTTGTAATGCAATAAAATATATCTTATCTGTATAGTTTAAAAAAAATGTTCAGACGTTTGAGTTGATTTTAACAATTTATACTTAAAATGTTATTATGCATGCATTACAATTGTATTAAGAGTGTAAATTCAAAAACTGAGCAATGTACCATAATAAAAAATATATAAAAATGTTAATCTTGTTTTAAAAGTACTTCCTTTTGTAAATACAGCACGAATATTAATTCATAACGTTGTTTTCATAGAGGTAAAGATAATTAATTAGGAATTTTTTCATGAAACGAAAAAGATTAAATTTTATCTTGAAAATTTCAGGAGTAATTGCAGTCTGATGTAAATGAAAATTTATTGCAAGCTTTCGGTTAATGGGTAAGAATGACATATTTGAAAAGGGTAGAAAAAATTGAGTATTTTCCAATTTTGCTGAATCTAACTATTTTGTAATCGATATTTTTTATTCTGCATTTCCAATTAGAACGAGTGAATATTTATTAAAAAGAAATTGTTTGCTTTATGTAAAATTAAACCTTTTTAAAAGCAGTATAGCTTTATTTATAGAGCGTAGTAACTTAAAATTTTAATAAAGGTAATACGTTATTATTACTACCTAAAATTGTTCCCGTTTTGGTTTAAATGCTATCGTTTGTATATGTTATGCTAAAATATCTGCAGTATTCATTTAAAGCTCATCTTGACTCTACAGGATTGCTTAGAACGCATGTGTTAACCCATGCGTGACACCTAACAAAACACATTCATTTTTTTATGTAGGTTATGTCTTTTTCTTTAAAACGTTTTCATACACTTTAAAACGTTCTTTATGATTTTTAATGCAAAATTTATATACTGCCTTAATTTAATTTTATTTTATTATACCAAAATTAATTGCCCGTACTGTATGTTGCTAAAAAAATAATTAAACCAATTATATACACTTCGCATGTAATATCTAAGTAGTAATTCACTATTAAGTATTACAATATATTACAATTACCTACATACATTGAAGATGATTTCATGCTGAGTAACAAAGCATTGACGGTAAGTTCGTTTGCAACTATGCTATACAAAGGCATTTTAATACCAAAGTAGTTGGGTATTTGTAATTAAATAATGAAACAATGCAAAAACTTTTTATCCCATTAACAATAACGTACCCATCAATGTTTTTTGCATGAAATAATAAGCATAAAATTATAAAATAGTATTAATTGTATAGTTTCTTTGACTTCAATGATTAGATTATGCAAGGTAATCAAATAATGATAAACAACGTAAAGTTAAAATTATAGTTTCTTATATGACACCCTCCTCAGTATTAAACTAAAACGATGTATGATTTTTGATTTTATATTAAATGTATGTTATCATTAGACTTCGAATAATTATGCATTAAAAAACGTTAATAGATGCGTGCATATATGCGTTAAAAATATTAAAACTATGCAGTTAAATGCGCACTTTCAAAGACTTTTTATCTGAGCTAAAAATATAAAAACACGTTCACATGTTAAATATATAATTATAACTCAATTGTTTATAATTACCAATTACTCAATTGTCTCAAACTTTACAAAATTTCAAAAGTATTGCTGTTATACTTAGTTACAACATGTGCAACAAATTTTAGAAAATAAATTGGCGCTTGCTATCAGTTAATAGTTTTTTAAAGTCCGAAAACTTCCTTTCAACATTGTAGGATACTATTGGCGCAAATTCTAATTCTGGTATGTTGGTTATACTTACGATTATGATGAAAAATAGCATTATCTGAACCTGTAGCATTCAATATATTGGATATATTTTTGACTTCCGATAATTAAATGCAAAATTTAGCTTTCTTAGGGCCGGTTGTACAAAGCGAGTTTAAACTGAGTTTTATTTTGAACCGTGACTAAAAGTCCAATGTTGCTGTACCAGAAAAGCTTTATCTTAAACTTTGGCTTAAGCCAGAGCTTTACTAAACTATGATGTTTCTGCGTTTAAGCTTAATTTTATCATAAACATTTTAATGGCGGCGAACTAACTTCAAACACAAAAGATAAAGATTTGTCATACAACGACAACCTCAACCTCAAGCAGTTATCGGTATCTCTTATGAGGTAAGCGGGTGTGGAAGGTGGTATAAAGATTTGTACGTTTTTTTATATTTATTAAATATTGGCCGCCAGTGAAATTCACAAAAACATTTACTTGACAATAAAATTATTCAATTTATTTACGTTAGCTCTGGAACGTAGTATGCACCACAAACACAACATAAAACTTAAAATAAAAAATAATCAAACTTAACCACGGGTAAAATAACTTTTATCCAATTACTTAGCCCGGTCAAGCTTGTAAATAATACACAATTAATTGAAATGATAGTGACAAAATGGTGACACGCTACAAACTTGGTTGGTGTTCTTATTTTATATTTATTACTATTTTGTGATGATGTTAATGATATAGTATGGTGTTATCCTTGTTATTCTTATTATTATCGGATGATCAACGCTGCGTTTATTAGACGAGTCGGCCATCATTCGTTTGTTACAATCGACACGATACTGTTAACTGGTATTTTATTAATTTTTATTAGAAATAGAGCCGCATAAAACTAAAGGAATAACAATAAAGATTAAGCTATAACATTTAAGCCACTGAACCTACGAATTGAGTAGTTGAGTAGGTTTTTTTTTTAAAAACTTTAAATGTGTAGTTTGGCAATAATTCTTTAAAAATCCTTCGTTAGAGTTGTTATAACACAACCTTTGTTTATCAACAGTACCAACAGCGTCTAAATCATTTTGAAATTTGGGACGAAAATCAGTTCAAAGAAAGATTTTGATTATCTAAAGCTGTCGTAACTGTAATAATCGAAGAGATTGCACTTGAAATCAAAAATGATACTAACAGGTATTAAATATTTGCACTTGAGTGAATTTTAAATTTTATTTTATAATAGAAATCATGGTTTGATTCCTACAGAAATGGTGCTAGTCAGTTTAAAGTTTCTGATAACTGGCAGTTTTCTTCAAGTAGTAGGTGACTGCTAGTTGTACTATATACAAAGTAATAAGAGCAATAGCTTTATTGCGACCTCGGTTTATTGAAATGCCTTCAACTCCTGCCGAAATTAATTTCTTAATTAAATTAGGATTCTATTCAAGATTTCCTAATTGTATTGGTGCACTAGACTGCACTCATGTTAAAGATCCTGGTGGTGAACAAGCAGAATTGTTTTGTAACCGAAAACAATATTTTTCTAACAATGTGTAAGAAGTGTGTAATATAACGTTAAAATTTTTAGAGATATTTTGTAGATGGTCAGGTTCGGCACATAACTTTAATATTTTAGCTAACTCTAGAATCCGGGCTAGATTAGAAAACAATGACTTTATAAATATTGTTTTAGTTGGTGGTAGTGGTTATGGTGTTAAACCATATTTAATAACACCATTAAAAAATCCACAAACCCGAATTGAAAACTTTTTTAATGAAAGTCAAATAAGAACGATGAATTCTATTGAAAGGTGTTTCAGAGTATAAAAGAAGCGTTTTCCAATATTTGATTAGAAACTAGAAGCAGTTGAAATAGCATCAGCAGTATTACATAATATTGCATGTCAGATGGGAGAAAACAATGAATCTGAATATGATGCAGAAGTTGAAGCAGAAATTCAATTAGCTATAGATATTAAACAAGACATTGTCGTACAGAATGAAGTAATAAATCCTAATAGTATTGTGCGTCACTCATCAATTTCTAACTACTTTTTAAAGTTATTATAGCTATAAAAAATAACACTGTTTAATAATTCTATATTATACATTTACATGCTTATTAACAGTTTTTTAATTTGCAAATTTTGCGTACGCATTTGTCGAAGTTTTTTTTGATGATTTTTTTTAGAATGGTTATTTTGTTACGCCCTGAGCAAATTTTTTCTAAATCCGGCACTGTCTGATTCATTTAAGTTAGACGTGTGGGAATCTGCTGTTACTAATTTTACGCTTTATTATGTTACATTTTAAAGCCGATAATTTGTAATTTATGAGTAATTAAGAGCGTATTATTTTCGCTTAATACGTGATTAAATGCTGCTTTTCTACAAGTCCTCATAAATATTTTTGTTTAAAATATCATATTACTCGAGCGTTCTCACGAGTTTGCTGACGAATTTATTTTGTTATCGTGTGACGTCATTATGACCTTAGATTCTTTCGTTTCCTTCTTTAATTAGTTCCTGACAAACTCTTGTTGAGATCACTTCGAAAATTTACTGTACCTTGGAAGTACTAACGTTTACTTAAACACGGTGATTTTACCGGATATTACGTTGAAACCTTCCTAACTTTTAGTATATCTACGGAACCTGTTTCTTTCCTAAAATTACTAAAAATCGTATATTTACGGCTATAAGTTACTTTAAATTTTAAAAGTGTACTTAGTTTTCTTAACGCTGGATTATTATACCCAGGTAAAGTACTTAGTTTTTGCTTTATTTAGTTAATCTGACTTCGCTTCTCTCCCTTCTTTTTATAGCGGGTTTTTCTTCCGACAAAATTTTTCTAATTCATATGAACGTTTCCTCCAACGGATTGTTTACTCCTCGTGTGAGAGTTCCTTTGTTCATCTGTAAACTCTACTAACGCTACGCTGAGAAGTCAACTTCGATTGCACCAACTGACGCTACGTGGAAAAAAAACCAACCGTTAACCTTCGTTCTATTGTGTATCAATTCATATTTGTGCAAATCACAAAGATTTATTTTCTACATTGAACTTTTAATGAAAATCCTACTTGCTTAATCAACTTTAGAAATTCAAAAAAACTTTTCTTTATACTTTAAAATTTTACAATTTCCTTTTTTTTTGCTATTTAAAATTAACTTTTGTTATTTAAACTTTGGCTTGATTTACTTAATTTAATTTCTCTTTGTTTCTATAAGAAGTTGTTATCTGATTTACCTTGAAATTGTTTGTTTTAAATATTTTATTTAAGGAAACTTCGACTGGAAATACCGTGCACGGAGTTCCATCAGCGAAGTAATAAGGTAAGATTCTTTTTTGTATTTCAAATTTGAAATTACTGTCTTGTCGAATAACGATCGCTGCCCCAAATTAATTTTTTTTGTTGTTTGTTTTACGAACCTAACGTAATTAAATTAGTTTTACTACTTTTGTTTTAACACAAGGTAGTTTAGATCTTGTATTTTTGTAATATTTGAAATCCATTATCGTTTGTTTTACTCAACTTGTTTGCATAATTCTAAATTGAATATTTTATTGATTATTTTGTAAATTTCTATTTATTCAAAATTCATTATATTTACATCAAATTTACTGATTGCTATTTATTGCTTAACCTTCCCCGTTTTTTTTCTCTTTCAGCAACCCTTCGCTACTACTAGAGCCCTGTTAAACTTTTACAATTTACTTAACAGGATCGTAACTAAACAAATTGTGTGGCGCCTATTTCTAACAGTTTCTAATCACTATTTGACTAACTTTATTTACCACGACATCTTTGATTTAAATATTCCCCTCACAATTTCTTACCCACCCCAGTTTGCATACAAGAACCGAGCTACTGCGGCCATCGCTCCTTTTAAATTTAGTTACATATAATTCTTACCGTAACAATTTCTAATTCATGCTTTGCCTTTTTAAGAAGCATTGTTAATTCATGTTTTTTCTTCTAACATTCTTCTTGAACTCCAACAAATTGTGTTTTAATAGAAGTCCATTAACCCTATTTACTTTTTATATTAATTAAGAGTATATAAGATAAAAAAATACCTGCTGTTTATTTTTTGTCATTACATCATAAAACATTATGTTTTAGAGTCTTTAACATTGCAGGCGTATATTTACTCCAGTTAACTGAAAAGTAAATCATAATACTTTGGAATTATGTGTCATAACATTACCGTTGTTTTCACAGTGATTAACGATTTCGAACTCATCTGGATTAATTTCCTCAAACACAGAATGATTAGGTATATTAAGTACAAGAGATTGAACTTCCGTAGATGTAGTAGTGATCTCGTTATTCTTTTTATCTAAATAAGTAAAATGAATACAAATTTATAGAAATTTCAAAGATTTGTTTCTTCTTTCTTCTTCAAAACTTAACACGCCTGTAACGTTAAAATGTTGACTTGCAGAATTTTCAAAAAGGTATTGGTTGATAACAAAGTTGACGTGATAAGACTTTTCACTTTTTTTGATTTCACAAAAATGTAAGGAAGTCAGCTTATGTAGCTTTGGATATTAATTAATCTTAAGTCATCGGATTGTGCTGCAAAGCAATAGTCAATTAGCAACAGATTATTTGGATTTAATTAGAAATTTGTTTATATTGATGTACTTGATTTAGAAAATTTTAAACTTCTACATGGTGCAACTTTTATTTGCCGATTGAGGTTCATTGCAAACTGTCGTATTGTCGTATCGTCTTGGGCGTTCTGTCAAAATACATGTTGTAGCAGATCATATAGGAACAATTGAGAAAGATTAATTGCATGTTAGGATAGCGGATCTGATTAGTGAATACCTTCTTCAATCACAGGTGACCGTTCTGGTTAAAAAGAAATTAAATGCTAAGAAAAAAATAATTAACAAACAAAAAACTATTTAGAAAAAGAGAAACTTAACAGTAACTATTGGTAGAAAAATAAAAACATAAAATAACGGCATACATAAAAACTTAACCAGTAATTTAAGATAAACGTGCGCGAATATTGCGATTATCATTTTTTTTGTTTATACCCTTTAGAGTATTTCATGTTTATGTTTTTTTTTGTAATGCACAATAGTAAACTAAACGACTATTTTTATTTTTTTGTAGCTTTGTGAATTGGTTTACGATATTAGGGTTTGCTTTCCCAGAAATGTCGCGTTTTATTAAAATCTCTAAAAAAGTCCAAAAATAGGCACTTTTGTCATTGTTGATTAAAGTTTCTGTGGGTTTGATTTCTTTTTTTCCATTTTCTTGTTTAGCTCTGTGTTCCTTCTTATTCAGTTCCAGTTACGTAATGGAATATTACATTTTTGGGAATGATTCGATGTATTTAAGCGCAGTGGCGGCTTTTCTATTAGGTCACTCGGAGAATGACCCTCCAAAATGAATTAAAAAATTATTTTATTTACTTTAAAATTACAAGAACTCACGTTTAAATCAAATTATCAGCGTTTGAATTTCAATTTTCATTGTAAGCGCAACATATGCGAAAACTTACGAATTTACCCGAGGCTGTTGTGTTTTATAGTCCCTGTGTATTATATTGTATTATATAATGCAGCCGAATCGTAAATGATAGTTATTGTAGTCAAGAGTGCAACACGTATAATACAATCTTATGCGAATTAGAAAAAGACAACTAAATGGTTTCTGCGGTTGTCAGCCGAGTCCCATTTCGCGTACTTAATGCAATGCTTACGTCATTTATTATTATCTCCGCAATACGTGTTGGTAACACAAAAATGCTGGAATGCACGTTTTTTATCTCATATGACAAACTTTGCACTCGATTTTTTAGTTGTTTGATAATATTCGTTTGTAACCAATGTCAATGACTTTCTCAAGTTAAAAGAAAATTAATTATGTTTAAGTACATATTACCGTTTTTGTTTGATAAAAAAATTATTCGCTTATAATAATTTAAATTTTGAAAGACGTTTAGAATTTAAAACCAATGGTCGTTTTCGGCCTTTACTTCAAATTCGATAAACAAGTAAACAGAAAACTAAAGAAGTACACCGTAATTTTAAAGAATCTATGTACGATTTATCAGAATGGATTTGTGGATGTGAAGGAACATGGAAAAATCTTTAATTGAAAACATTGTAAATTTTAATGAACTTGTTATCGATCATTTTGCTAATTCTAAAGATAGACGAATAGATCATAAATATAAATCGCTTTAATGCAAAAAAGTTTTTTTTTACTTTTTCTGATAATTGCGTTTTTTTGAATATTTTAAAATGACCTTCTGGTATGATTGACCACCAGCCGCCACTGTTTAAGCGCATTCTTAGTTAGAATTGAAAAATTGCGTGTTGTACGTAACGTGTCGTCTGAACAGTTGTTTGCTGTTACATAAGATTTATTGTCGGAAAATGCACTTCTTTTGAATAGGGCACCTAAGCATTCGTTAACGAGTTGGCTGGAAGCTGTTTTTATTTTTTTGTGAGTTTTGAAATTGTATCGGGATTTTTGGGTTAACCTTTCCAGAGTTATCGCGTCCTATTAGGCTTTTACTATACAACATATGCTATTAAAAAAAAATAAGTTTCTATCAATCTCCAAATTTGTGTGACACAACAAATAATTTTTTTTAAATATATTGCTGTTCTGTGCCTGCTATTTCATCATAGGATAACCAAATCGGTTTGTCTTAAACTCTTTCTCTTTATTTTCGTGTAGTAGCATTACACAATAGTGGAACGTAGTTTTTTCGCAACATTGACTGGTCTGGTATATTTTGATTGGTATATTTTTGCGAATACATTTTTAATACTTTATTTTTCAATTTGGCGAACGGTATATTAGCAGAAATAAAAACTGCATAGAAGTCCTCGTTAAACGTTGATTGTTTAGGTCTAGATTTTGATAGCACATTGATCAACATCTGCTGCTGTTTGCCATTTCTCTTTTGAATTATGTGGTTTTGATGTCTTATAATTTGCAAACAAACACGTGTAATAAAAACAAATATGCATCACCAAAAATAGCCAAATGATGCATTTGCATCTGCATTTATACAAATGCATAATTATCCTTTCGTTGGAGGAACCTGTAACCCCTAGAGGGCGCGTCCCCAGGTGGCGGATAGGGGAATGTCCGGTAGATATACCAGGTAGGAGGGAAATCAAATACCTCCCGCGGACCAACAGGTAAAAGCAGCGTCTGACTCAGATTGGGCGGCTGCAAACAGCGTCTGTTCCCCAAGTGAGGGGCAGCTGACTACACACTCGCCAACACGCAGTAGGATAGCGCGGCGTTTTAAATCCTATACCCCACACCCAAATGGCGAATTACAAAACATACGGAAATATACCTCAGGTGGGCATGGATAAACCAAAATCCTACACCCTCAGAGCGATGGTCATTCTCATGGATTCTGGGGGAGGCAAAAATTCGCACATATACTCAAGACACAGATCGGAACCAAAAACACAACGTTTAAACATTGCTACCTACAATACACAAACACTCTCGTCCGAAGAAAAACTAGCACAATTAGAAAAAGAACTAAAACACATAAAATGGGACGTAGTAGGAATGAGTGAATTAAAAAGGAAACATGAAGGCCAAATAAACCTAACATCAGGGAACATACTTTACTACAAAGAAGAAGAGGAAGCCCTATTAAGTTGGAGTTGGGTTTATAATACACAAAAGGCATGCAAAGAACATAATAGATATAGGAAGTATAAGCTCAAGAGTTATATATTTAAATTTAAAACGGAACAACAGATACAACATCAAAAATAATACAAGCCTATGCACCTATATCGACGAAGAAGTATACACCTTCTATGATGATATCACAAAGACAAACGAAAATACCCCAACACATTATACACTCCTCTAAGAGACTTCAACGCAAAGATAGGACAAAAGGAGGACAAAATAGAAACATCACAGCAATATGGAGTAGGAGAACGGACAGTGATGGGCAATTTTGCGTACAAAATAATTTTATACGTATACATGTAAAAAAATCTGTATATAACGTATGTTAAGTAAAAAATGTATAATACGTGCTTTGATACGTATAAACGCATCTTAAATCTAAACATGCTTTGAATTGTTAACTTCAAATTAGTACTTTTATCTTTAAATCGATTTGTTTATTGATTTATCTAATAAAAGTATTGAAATTATTTAAGTCAAGTAACTTTTCATCATTTCTAAAGTATATTATAACAATTGAAAGTAGTGCCAAAGTCAGTAATTCATGAATTACACGGATACTTTATATAATAAATATCAATGAAGTAGAAATTCGTACTTTAAGGTAAAAAATAAACAACAAAATAAGCTTAAGAACATAATCACTTGATGTTTTTTACGTAGCGTAATTAAAGTGGACGTATAATACATAGAATTTACATGTAAAAATCTGTGTAAAAAATTACACGTATTATACGTGCCCAACACTGAGAACGGAACGAGAGAGGTAGAACTCTATTAGGATTCTGTCTGCAAAAAACAACATTTTTATAATGAACAGTTTCTTTAAAAAGAACGAAAACAGAAAATGGACCTGGAAGAGTCCAGATGGCATCACCAAGAACGAAGTAGACTTTATAATCTCAAATAAACGACAAATTATAAAAAACGTTGAAGTTTTAAACAAATTTTCTATTGGAAGCGATCACCGCCTGTTGAGAACTACTATAAATATTAATCTAAAACACGAAAAAGGTAACCTTGTAAAAAAGCAAGCTAAAGGTAAAGGTAATGGAAAATGGACAAATGTCGAAAACCGGCAAAAATACACAGACATGATAGAAAAACGACTAAATCAGATAAAAGATGAAGATAGCATCAAAGAAAGAAATGAAGTTATTGTAAAAACACTAATAAAAGAAAGAAGAGAAATGGGAGACAAAAACAAAGGAACTCAGAAAAATCAATAAGGAAACATTAAAACAAATTAGAAAAGATATTCAAAAGTATAACACCACAAAATCATCAGAAACAATCAAACAAAATAAAAAACTGAAAGTTCTGAAACGTCAAATAAATATTGGAACAAAAAGTATAATGAAACTAAAAAATAAAAATGGAAATACGATTACAAACAAATCTGATATTGTAAAAATTACAGAAAACTTTTATCGCAAACTTTACAAAAATAAAAATCCTGCAAAAGTAGAAGACACAAAATATATCAGAAACCAGGGATCATACCTAAAATTAGTCTGGAAGAAATAAAAGCTGCAATTGGAGAGATGAAGAATAACAGATCACCAGGAGACGATGGAATAGTTATTGAGGCGATCAAGGAAGGCGGACTAGCTGTCTTAAAAACCTTGAAATCTCTGTTTAACGAATGTCTCATAGAGCAAAAAACATCCACTCGATGGGACAAGGCCATCATCACTCTGATACATAAAAAAGGAGACGCTACTAATCTGACCAACTACAGACCTATTAGCTTGCTACAACATATATAAGCTCTTTACGAGAATACTATCAAAACGTATAAGTGTAAAACTTGACCTATACCAACCAAGAGAACAGGCTGGATTTAGAGTAGGGTTCAGTACGAATGATCACCTAACAGTACTTAAACTACTAATTGAAAAATGCGTAGAATATAACAAGCATCTTATGCTGATATTTGTAGATTATGAAAAAGCATTTGTTTCGATAACTCAGCAACAAATTTTTCATGCTCTTTCGCAATGCCAAATAGACTCCAGATACACTGGTTTACTAAAATACATATATAACCACGCAACCGCATCAGTAAGATTAAACGAAGACACCAACACATTTAAAATAGAAAAAGGGGTAAGACAGGGAGATGTCATAAAAACCACTATCAAGAAAATCATAAAGAAAATAAGAGTAACACAGACGGCAATGGAAAGGTCAATGCTAGGAGTAACATTTAGAGACAAAATAACAAACACCACAATTAGGAAGCAAACAAAGGTAAAGGATGCTGTGTTGAGGATAGCTGAGCTGAAGTGAAACTAGGCGGGACACGTGGCAAAACTGAAAGATGAGAGATGGACATGACGAATGATTGAATGGAGACCCAGGCAAGACGCATCCAGAAGCAGAGGTAGACCACCAACAAGATGAGCCGATGATATAAAAAGAGTTGCAGGAAGTTGGATCCAGATCGCACAGGACAGAAACGAATGGAAAGGTTTGAGGGAAGCCTATGTCCAGCAGTGGACGACCTAGGCTGGGGTAGAAGAAGATGATTATCCTAAATCTAGTTATCATCTTCTCTATGAAATGTTGTTAATGTAAACATTTTTTTAAAAAAGTAATGCGGTGTAGGCAGCAAATACGACAAAATAATGTTTTTACTGTTGCTAATTAGTACTTTAAAATGTTCTCTACGTAATCACATAAGTATAAATTATCAAACATAAAGTAAAATCATTAAAAATAAAAATTAAACAATATAATACAAAATATATTTAGGATCAATATAGTTTTGTTAAAAATCCACATTAAAACTCTATTAAAACAAATTAAATAAACAAAAATTAATTTACAATATCAGTTGGTGTTAATGTATTATAAATTTGATTATAAACGAAATTTGATTTTTGTTAACTTAAATATAATAAAAAAAAATAATTTCCACATTTAACAATACAGTTAGTCACTTAAATGAAATACATTTTAACAAATTGTGTAATGTAATATATAAAATTCGGTAGTTATATAAATAAATAAAACATTAATACTTACGTATTAAATAAAAATCCTGGTTTCATTCGTCTTAAGCATTTTTAACTCAAACGGATTTCCGCAAACTTAATTTTAAAAGTAATTTTATTTGCATAAAAAAAGTTCTTTATATTGACGTAGATATTTGAAAATCTCTTTTACGTTCGTTCGAGGCAATCAAATTTTGACTTCTTTGCGTTAAGAATTTTTTAATTTTATGCCTCTAATTATTTTATTACGTACACAAGATGTAGTTCATCTAAAAAGCAAACTATTGGTAAGAACAGAAAATAATATACTAAAGTGTAAAAAAATAATATGGTATGAAATAAATGAAATATTAGGTACCCTTGTGTATTGTGGAAAACAAAACTACAAATTGAGTAGTTAATATCCGGCAAAAAACAACCAGTGTTTGCAGTGTAGAACAAATTGTTAAAATACATGTTTTTTTTAATCGTGCCCTACACAATTCTTCTGTGATTCTATTAACTTTTAACAGACCATATCAAAGTTGTGATGCTGCAGATCAAGTAGAGTTTATTTGTACTCTAGCTGTATAATCACAAATAACAAAAAATAATGAAATACATTAAAACTAGAATAAAAATTGTGTTGTTAAATTAAGTTAAATGTAATTAAATAACTAAGTATTACAACTTCAAATAATATGAGCATGTTACATGAGAATGCACACAAATAGCAATGAACATTGGCTGTTGATCGGCAAGATATTTCATCAATGTTAACATCTTGGCAAAATTATTTTACGTTGAGCTGTTATGGGGCTTATATAAATCTCTTCAAACCAACATTGGTTCAACAAAGTTCTACTACAATTTTTTTATGTTGGCTGTTTACTAGTAACAAATAGAAGAACAGATAGCACTTTGATATTCTGCTTCAGTTAATATAAGTTACAGATGCACATAAGTATTGTATTACTTGTAGTAGTATTTTGTATTCTAATGTACGCAGTATTTTTTTAAATATTATTCATATTGAGTCAATAATAGTAATAGTGTTGTTAATGTAATAAACGTTTAAATATGGAACTAATATAAGTTTTCAGTGTAATACCAACTTGTATGTGAAAATGTTGGCAAGCTAGTATTAATGTTGGACACAGTTATTCTAATTTAAACTAATAAATAAAATAGGTAACCTACCAATGATAATTTCTAGCATAAAATTATTAAATTGAGTAAAAAAGTTCTATAAACACAGCAATGACATTGAGTTTAGGTTCTACAACTTGCTAAATAACTGTTGATTTATCACAATAAATTTTATCTAGCTAACTAATCTAGATTAAATTAAAATTATTTAATTTAATCAAGCAAATCTTAATTTAAGCTTTGCTCAGACAAAAAAGTAGGGGATACTTTTGCAAGACTGTTGGTAATATAGTACAAGGTTCGCCATTACTCCGGTCTCGGTTTCTAGTGACTTTGTATACATGTCAGCATAAAACGTTTAGTACTGTATTCAATTTTATTGAAAAACTAAAAGTTCTAAAAATATTTTTGTTTATACAGGGTGTTTAGTTTTCGCTGGGCAGCATAAAGTTACACGTTTTAAGTAGCAACCCATCCATTTTTATGCTGTTTGATGAAAGCTTAATTTAAATAAAAAATACTTTTTAAATGTTTTAAATTGATGCGACGTTGCCATCTTAGAGCAATTTCTTTATAAATGCAGCATCAGAAAGAAATGGTCACAAAACTGGCGTTTTTCGAAATTTTAGAATTTGTTTTTATAAATTTGTAAATGAAAGTCAGAAGTTCTTAAATAGCCCAAATGATTTTTTTAATTTGCCATACTTATTTTGTATGGGCACTAATTTTCAAATTTTTAAAATTGCTGAAACTCATTTTTTTTAAATAACACTCAATTTTTTTCAAATGTTTCTAATGTAGTTTTTAATTCTTTATCGATTTGCGCTAGTAATTTTAGTGTTAAAAACACTTATAGAGAGTTTGATTCGAAGGCTCATGTAACAAAACGATGAAACGCTCAGATGAAACAAATCTGGAACTTGCGGTGGTGCCTAATTTCACTTCATTTTTGGTATTTTTCGGATGAAGTGTTTATTATTATTAAACAAGATATTCCTTATGATTCGTTTTATGTTTTAAAAATATAATAAGTCTTAGTTTCACTTAGCACTGATGAAAAATGGTTACAGTAATTGCATAATTAGATCCTCGCGAGTTTCCGCCTTGTACGCTGCCAGAACGGTACAATATAGATGAAAATTGCACATAAACAATTTATTGAGCACAAAATTTACTACAAAAAAGTCCGCGGGAGTGTAGAATTATATCTACTAGTTTAAGAGTTACAGAATTTTAATGTAATTTTCGTACAACTTTGCACACGTTTCTTCTAAACGTAATTGTACTCTTCCTTCGACTTTTTCATAGTAAATTCTGTCCTCTATAAAAATGTTTATGTGCAACTTTCTTCACCTTTTTAGGGTAATAGTTTATTGGTTATTTTAAATTATTAAAAAAATCATTTCAATACAAAAATACATCTACAAAGCTACCCTTAGCCGCAAAAAAAAGCCGCGGTGGTCACCAAATGCAACTGGACCGAAACACACATGTTCTACTAAACCGATAATTTATGTTCAAATTTTAAAATGCGTAAACGAAATAATTTAATAAACCTAATTTTTAAACTTTTATAATAAAATTTCACTGTAAAGTTATCAATATAGGACGAAAGTAAGTAAAATAAAATTTGAGTAAGTTTTGAATGTCGAAAAAGGATTCATGTTACAGTAAAGTTCATCTTTTTAATGCTTTTTTATAGTCAGTAGTGCATTTGTTTAATATTAATAGAAGAAAAATTTGTAAAATCGGTAAAAAAAGAGAATTTAATAAAAAAACATGTCGATAATTTCGCGTAGCAAAATGTTTTTATTGCGAGTCCAATCTGCTGTAGGTTTTCTTCAGATATGACTAGGAATCGCAAACGCGACAAACTGTTGAAAAAAATTAAATTTTTAAAATGTGGATGCACATTTCCAAAGATGAAATCTCCACTTTGCAACTTTTACATCTGAAAGGATGTTGCAACGTAGCTCAAATCGTGTCATATTCTTAGAAGCTGTAGAACTGTGAACCGCCATATAACTCGGGTAAAATTCAGTAATCATTTAGTTTTGTTGTTTTTTTTTTTAAAATGCGCATCAACTGGTTACAGTGTGGTGAAGCAATTGTCAGAAATCACGCGATATAATTTGTTTATTTATTCATCGAATTATTTATTTTAATCCAAACGTATTCAATCAAAGTCTGGCTAAACTTCTGAAAGTTCCACTTTGGTTCTAAAATTGATTGTGTCTATAGAAAATTTTACATTTATCCGAATGCTTTCAAACGTATCTAAGCCAGAAGAAAATGAGTCCGTGGACGTGAATCACAACTTTTCGACCTTTCCTCGCATAACATGATTGCGAGCGCAATATTATTATTTGAGCTTTGCGAAGGTGACTTTTTCCATTGCAAATATTTTGGGTCAAATAAAGTTTGATGTTTTGAGATTTTGTTGCTTGCTTTGTGTTTTTTACCGTACATCACTTGGAAAAAAAAGCTAAGCGTTACCAACACAGCCCAAGGGTTTCTAGAAAAATTTTCTATAAAAGATGTATTTTCTAGTTTGCAATAATTTCGCACTAAACTATTACATACTACTAAAGGTATAATTGGGAAACAACAGCCGGGACTATTTGGATTTAAAGTTTTTAATAATAATTCAATGCCAAACACAATTTTTCTGCTCTTCTTGGAGAGATAAAGGGCAAACAATTTGAACTACAAAAATAGAAAAAATTAGAGACTGTTTGGATTTAGAGTTTTTAATAATAATTCAATGCCAAACACAATTTCTGTTCTTCTTGGAAAGATAAAGGGCAAACAAATTGCACTACAAAAATAGAAAAAATTAGAGACGTCGGTTTATTTACATGCCATGATGTTTCTTCAAGTGCATGGATTTAATGAATGAACGGTCTTGCTCATAGTTTGTTATGACAAAGAATTCTTTATAAGTCATTGGTGTTGCTGATTCATCATCTTCCAGCGATGAAAAGGTTATCGGAAACAATTTCATGAACAAATGTTAAATACAAACAATTGGTGAATTATCATACGACCATATTTTCGTTTAATATGTACCTAGAATAATAGTTATTTGTGTTTTTTTATTTTTTTATTATTTGTGTTTGCATTCTTATTGTTAAAAATTGTTATAAACCTTGTTTATTATATTACGTAGGTACTATTGTGTTTGTTTTCAACACCTTCTAATAATTGCAAGATTTGTGATATCTGTGATTTTTTTCCTAATATCTACGGTTATAAATATATTTATAAATTTTCAATTAAATCACAACAAGTATTATTTTAATTAAGCACGTTCAATAAAGTAGACTTTGTTTCTATAAAACAAAAATAAATAGCCAGTAGAAGCTACATATTGTGTTTAGTTGTCTTATTATTACCTATTACTACTTTTTGTTTCAATAACTTTCGTTTAAAATGAATTTTCCACAAACCGAATTGGCAAACATAATGTTTATTATGGTTGAATGTAAAAAATGTCTTATGGCTTCTCGTGTTTATAAACAAAGATATTCTGATTGTTGTGCTAATTCGAACAAACAGAATCGGTAAACTACTAGACACTTGTTTAAAAAAAAATGTCAAAACAGGAAAGGTGGAATTTATGATATTGCAGGCTTCAGTTAAAAATCCAAATGTTAGCAACAAACAAATTACTGAAGAACTTGGTACAACTAGTGCTACTTCAGTGAGAAGACTACTAAAAATCCATAAATATCATCCTTATCACATTATCAAAAGTTGACTATAGTATAGATGTTAAATAAACTTAATGAGGTGCCCGTCTTTATATCCATTGTTTTATTTACCGACAAAACTACACTCTATAGTAATGGTCGAGTAAATCGTCGTAATTATCATTACAATAATAATGTAAATTCTCATATTTTAAGAGTTTGAGAATATCAACATAGATGGACAGTCAATGTATAGAGAAGAATTGTGGATGATTTTATCATAGGTCCTTACTTCTTTGATGGTTACTTAAATTCCAATAGGTACTTTTGTGTTTATTTGTGTTTTTGGTATTTTTGGAACTAAAACTTGTTTTCATCAAGAGTACCTTTTTTTACAAACCGTGGTTAAGTTTACAACAAAAAGATGTCAATTTGTTATTGATATATGAAACACAGTAGTTGCTTTTTCAGACATAATGTTTATGGTCTCAAATTTTACGTTACAGGTTACATTAGTAAACACTTGTAATACTTTGGGTTTTTTAGCGACTAGTATGACTATTTTTGACTTAGTTAAATAATAAATACTTATTATTTAAATGTCTACAATATTACCTAACATATTTATAAGTATTTACAAAATTACATTGCATTAGTTTAAAGCTTAAATTGTTTAATATTATTAAATTTGTTATAATTGCTAACAAAGAACGTGAAACGTTTGAAAACGATAATTCAACATTTAATTCTGCACACAGAAATAACATTTCTTATCCAAAATTAAGTATTGAAAAACAGTTACAGGTAATTCCTGTGTAAAAAAATACTCTCCAACTAACACATGGTAGCACCGAGTATTATCTTATTAATGAATTTAAGTATGTGAATCTCAATACCAACACATCATAATGCTACTGCGTTTGTAAGCATTATACTGTTGTTATCAACAATAACATAATTTACATAATGTAGTTCTATTTAACCTTCTGTAGGATAAGCAAATGACTCACAACTTGCGCCCCGACCAGTAGGTACTGAGATTCTGGTTATGAATTATCCCAGCTAAATTTAAAAGTTGGTAACAACAAGTAAAGCCAAAAACATATATATATATATATATATAACTAGTAGTGCAATTAATAAAAATTATTAAAAGGTTCGCCTCCTAAAGTAAGTAAACAAAAATGTAGGGTTGCATTCCATGGAAGCAACTTACCGCAAATAGAAATGTACAAGAATAGAAGCAATTTGCGTTATTACACATAATAAAAGTTCCATAGCATGAAAACAACCTGAGGCCGTTTATCGATGTCCAAGCACGGTAGAAAAACATTAAAATTATATTCTACAAGGCAACACACAATAGGTTTTATATCTGTCATCAAACTAATTATAATTACATTGTGAACGTGGAAGATGCGGACTGACCCTTGAGATCTGCGAAGAATACTTCTCGTATTGACAGAAATTAATGCGTGGTATGTAAGAGGTTAAGTAAAAAATTTGATTAAATCATAAGTGTCTGCATTAAAACGTGTCCAGACTATAGAACAAACGTGTTCCTTGGTGTAATCTAAATTCAATGCCTGTATCATAGCCTTAATATCAGAAACGAATTCATCGAACTCTTCAGCGAGACCTTGCAATCGGTTTACAAATCTATCCGTTAAAAGAATTATGTCTGACCCTAAAAAATATTTATTAATAAATATAGGTTTGATCTGACACCAACTATTTTTCGTTAAAGAAGATCACCAGGTGGCCATGGAATAATTTACTTTTGTAATTAAAGCGATTAAAAAACTATTTAGGTCGGTGTCTGCAATCCTTAACGTTTTTTCCACGGGGACCACAAATTTTAATATGGATTCTAGATTAGTATAAGAACAAGTAGGTATTTTACATAAAATTTCATTTGTATTAATTGAAAATTTTATAGAAATAGCAGCTACTCTTTTAGCAAGGTCAGCCACGTTTTTATTCAGTTGTAAAATAGCCGAATGACTTACTTGTGAAATGCGTAAATTGTTAACAATAGCAGTAAGTGATTCAACAGTGGAATAACGCTTTGATTTGACAGCTGAAACTCTCCGCGTTTTACTCATAACCGTTGGAAAGCTAAGTGGTTTATTAACGATAATATTTGGAGTAAAAGGTCTTACGGGTGGTTGAAATTTGGATTCAAATTCATGAGAAGTTCTGGAAACAGTAGAAACTAGGAGGCCTCCAAAGTCTCAAAATCTCTCAAAAATAATTTGACGTTTATGTTGACAAGTGCGCGAAAACTGTCAAAGACGGTTTACTTTATTTGCGCTAATAAAGGTTTTAAAAGCAAAAAATTGTTTTTTAATCTTCCTAAGTGTAAATCGTATTTTATAATTTTTTGTACATGAAATGAAACTAGATTTTTACGAAGGTTGGTATATAACAGTATTGTAAAATTTTGTACAGTGCGGTAAAATGAGCAATAAGTTTCAGGTTTTAAAAAATATCTAAAAAGTATGTTGATTATATCATACTAATCTTTAAATAAATAAATGTTACTTTACATGATATGATATTTATTGATATAAACAAACAAAAACGTAAATACGTATGTCAATTATGATTGCAGTTAGGTATTGTCAGCTGTCAAGCTAAGAACGATCTTAGATTGTACATTTAAAAGTGCGACATTTAAGCATTTGATTAAATTTTAATACCTCTTTTGTGTAATCGTATTTCTGAGAGAAATTAACACTTTGAACCACCGCCAGCAATATAACCGAAGACACAAACATGTATAAATAATGAAAACTTGATGAACTGCTTCAAATCAGTGTAGCAGAAAATAAGTCTTTGAAACTTCAGATAGAATAATCCAAGTACGAGCGGTTGTCAACGTAATTTGGAGTTTCAGATGTTAAAAAAAAATTTGGCAAGATGATCTTGTAAGAGGTTTTATTGGGAGCAGGTCTCGCAGAAACTGTGCTAGTGGAGTTGTTGCAGTGGATTTTATAGCCGATTCCGTCTTGATTAACTGCGTTTATAGAAGGGATCGCTGTGCGCTTTAGTTTTAGCTTTGAATTTAATAAGATAAACCGCCAACGGGTAAAGTTCATGCGCATTAATTTTCAAAATGCTAACCAATTTTGTTACAATTACAGGTTGGGATTTCGAATCATTACAAACTTAACAAAAACAAAATTACTTTTTTGTTAATTAAGAAATCTTTTTCTAGGTAATATTATAATAAACATATACTACGCGATAGAGATAAATGTTTAAACATGTAATAATTTCTAAATAAAAGAACGTTCAAAATGTAGAAACGCATTGTAGTTGATACGAAATAGTTTTGGATGAGTACCACAGAGTAGTTAGGTTTGACAAAGAAGATTACGCACAAATGCTACTAATAAATAAATGCAACCACTATATATTAAAATAAGTAAATGTTATAGAATTTGTTAAAGATCACGATCGACATAGTAAATTTGACGTTATTAAAAAATCAATGATGTGCGTGCATTGAGTATAAAACATTGATCAAAAATATTTATATAAAACTGAATTCCAAAGGCGTCTAAAAATACTTTAGAAAATTATAATTCAATATTAGAAGCTTTACTTTATTTCATTCCAGAAAATAATATAGTTAAACAAACATTATTTATTCCAATATGCAACAATAAATAGTGCTTAAAGATGTATTTTTCTATATTACTTTATAATTAGGTTACTACTGCAGACATGTATTTGTAAAAGTAACATTTTTTACAAAAGCACTTTTTGTTTAGGTGCCCGTCTTGTTAGTATTCATTCAATGTTATAGCAAAAAAGTATGCAAAGATATTTATATTAGTAAATGTAAAAATATTTTTCTTTCATACATTTTGGTAACCATTAATAATTCGTAAAACATCTACATTTTTTTTGCAATTTTAATAGCGCTAAAAGAATTTAGAAAATAAAATGATATATTAAGTTTTTTTAATCCAGAATACTGTTGAATTTTTGTAAATTCTTTTTTTTTGTAAATAACCCAATTAAATAAATTTAATTTTAACAACAAATTAAAGTAAGATTTATTTATTTGTATAACATTAAAAAGTTAAGCTATTGTTTACTAACTAAGTGAACAAAACTTGTATTTTTTAAGTAATATTTTACAGAATTATTTAACTTATTAGTAAATCTAATTGTGGTATTGTTACCGCAGATATAACATTTTTTATTATTTATTGCTAATTAAAAAAATTCATATATTTTTAAATAAATGGAATTAGAAAAATGTAATTAAAAATCTACAAATAGTTTTAACATGTTTTTAGCAAGTAATTATTAAATTTAATAAAATTTGTAATAGATAACAATAACATCAAACAAAATAAATTACTTTTAACAAGTCTAATTTAGAATCTAAACTTTGTTGTTATATTTTCTTCTTATTATAAGCGACTTTCGGCTTAGACCGTGTTGTAATAGAACATAGACTTTAAGCTTGATTCTAGTATTTTTCGTAGAACAAAAGGAGTTGAGTTTGACTTTTACCGCTTTGTCGTTTGTAAACTCAAAAAAACTGACGTTTTGCAAAACATTGCAACTTACATCTTGAAAGGGCTAATTGTTGCTAATCAGTTTTTCATTGACAATTAGCGTGTCCGTTTGTAACTTTGCTGTCAATATTATTGTGCAAAATAATTGTACACAACTCTTTGATATTTTTAAAACTGAAAATTTTTAATTAAAAAAAATTGGAAAATAAAACAAATAAGTTATGCGCTATTCAAACACAATGCACAATTTTTCGATCTATAAAAATAATTTAATTTATATGCAGAATGTTATTGCAAACGTAATTTCTTTTAATTGCACCAATTTTCAATTAACTACGCAATAGTGGATTAGAATACGAATTTCTCTATTAAACACTAATACTTTTGATTTAAAATTCTGTAGTAAAAATATATAATAAAGAAATTGTATTTTTACGTCTATAAATTTCAACTGATTAAATGTAAAAGCACATTTACTAATTTACTTTTGTAAAAAAACGTTTTATTATATAAATCAGTTAAAACCTTTATGAGGTTGTTTGTTCACACAAAATTTATTTACAAATAAAAAATTGACAAATAATATTTATTTGACACAGAATAATGTTACCTGAATATACCAAATTGGATTAAAATTTTTTTTAAATAAGACTATAATTCAATTTAATTTTAGATCATTTTTAAAAACTAGAAAAAAACGTACAATTTTGATGGTAATGTAAACGATTATTAAAAACAACAAATTTTTGAAAAAGTGCATTTTCTTGTAAACATGCACAATTTAATCCTTACACAAAAATTATTTTATTTAAATTTATTTAAGTACGTAATAGAAAATTAAGTGTTTGCTTTGGTTAACTAAATAAAAAAAGTATAATTATTCTAAACGCCATTCTAAGAATAGTTATTATGATAATAAATTAAACAATAATTAGTTGAAGACAATAAGTTAACAACTATTTAATTACGTTAATTTCAATTGCTATGACAGGTCGTATGGTCAAAATAAATCGCACGCCACAAAATCTGTTGGTTTATTTTATAAAAGTTAACCGAAAAAAAAATTAAGTTTCATTTTTTCACGCAAGTTACTTTAACACACTATAAAAAAATTATTACAAATTATTACCAGATTTTCTTATTAATAATGAAAAGAGTTTTCATAAAAGGAGACTTTATGTATGTAATGTATATTACGGCATTACCATCGATTTTTTAATGAATAGGAGATTATAATATTTCACTGCGGTATTTTCCATAATAGCTGACCAGGATTTATATTATAAAAGTTAAATATTTCTTATAGAATTTGTAACTATTTAACTATTATAAGTTTTATTGTTATTCTAATTTTATATTTAAACTTTAAATCCAAGTAAATTTAAAATTATTTTGTTGATTGAAAATTTGTATATGTTAAATGCAATATTTAATATTATTTATGTAGTGTAATTAATTAATCGCTTTAAAACAGATATAATTAATTATTCTTTATGACGTACACTTTAATGAAAGACAATTTAGAAATTTAGCAATTTATTGCACGCACACGCGTTCTTATTAAACCGTTTACTTTATAAACTCAATATATTTTTTTGGTTTTGTATGTTTATTTTTACATTTATAAAATAAAATTATTTAAGATAGTAAATGTTTTTATATTGATTTTTGATTTTTAAATACGTTTAAATAGTTTAAAATTTACATTATAAAACGGTAAAAAAAGGAAAAACTTTTGAAATTTGTATACTATACTTCATTTAAAATTACAAGTTACGTCTGCAAGCAAGTTTCCAAGCACATTTTTTATTAATGCCAAAAAGAAAGGAAATTCAAAATATCTATTTATTTAACGAGTTTTTGTGTATTTGTTTCTCTAAAGTTTAAAAACGTCCACTTAGAAAAAAAAATTAGACAGGAACGAGTAGAACATTTGATTGTGCGATAAGGGACGGTACGGTTCTCGGGCGCCAGATTTGTTAAAGAGGTGACTTCTCCTGTTAGACGGTGTTTTCCAAGTAATTGCAGTGAAGACATAGTTGTCCAGGGCTTTAAGCGGTTCTAAACCGAAACTAAGTGACAGAAATAAAAAACAGCAGTTAATAAAATAACTTTAATTTACTCTTAACAAACGGCAACGGAACGCTAGTCAGAAGCGGCAAAAATAATAACCAAACAAGGGTGAAATAAACAAAAAAGGCGACGATTAAACAAGTGTTCAATAAACGGCAACGTCAGTGACCAAGTAAGCATGCAGTAACGATATTAACCTCCGGAGAATCGGTGAAGAAGACTACTTCTGGTTTGGATAGTCGGTAAAAATACGGGCCTTAGAGTAAAGCAAGTACACGTGCTAAAATCTCTCAACACGTCACTTGAACTCATTGTTGACGGCGTATTACGCAGGCCAAAGCCCGACACTACAAATACGACGTAAAAAAAGCCGGCTAACGTTCTGATCGGTAGCAGGGTGAGTAGGTGCACGTGTTGTCTCTGCAAAATAAATTTGGGCGCTAACTGAACTAGCCACATAAATTTAAAAAAAATAAAAAAAGAAACACAACAAACCACCGCGGTCTATTCAGTACAAAAAAAATTAAAAAAGAAAACGTATCAAATAATAGTTCGGTAAATTTTGGTTGACGGGCTGGAAGTGTAACATTATAAAACATACAAAAAAATACTATATGTACGTAGTAGGTGCTTTAGACACTATCACATAATTTGTAGTTGGCAGTAATAAAAAAACTAAGAAAGACAAAACCCTATGATCGATAATTTTAGCGTCGTGCGAGAATTGATCGATTGGATTGATTTAAAATTACTTTCAAACGAAGAAAAAAATAAAGAAACAAAAAGCAGGGTACTTTCTATATCAATAACCCACTCTACCTACTAAAAGGTAAGTTACCTTACGTATTAAATCTTTGTTTCTCTAACACATATTCAAGGAGGCAAACGAACCTAAATAACAAAAACAGGTAAAATAAAATACCAAGTTACTTAAATTACCGGCGGCCTAGGTATTGCTTACAGTTACGAAGAAGGTGCTCCCTATACTAGCAAAAGAATACAAGCATACTTTCTGCTCTTAAAATAAGACGACTCTCTCGCTTACTCTTTACTGTGGAGATCTAATACTGACTTTTAAAACAACTAATGGTTATGATTTCGATAGTCTCACAGCACTATGACTATTATATCACTATTTAATAATTATAATATTAAGTTGTCGTAAATAACAGTAACGGGTATTGTGTCATTCCGCACGCTTCATCCAGGTAATTTTTTGTAAAGATGTACAAACAAAAAAAGGAAAAGATCAAGACCTGGAGCATCGGCAAGACACCACCTTCTGGGTACTCTCAGGTGGCATCTCGGGGTTGAATACAATAATTATGTAGCTAGGACTGCATACTCTAACTGGTGTATTAATTTGGTGTTGGTCAAGCGTTGAACCCTAGTCGCTAAAATTATATTAATGAGGGTTATTGTATAATTAGAATTGAATGTTTTTCTTTACCCCAAATGTAATTATGGGCAATTACAACCATTAGAATTTAAAATTTCTATACGTGATTTTCACCATTTTTAGGTCGCAAATGCCTACTTTCTCTTTTGTTTCTTAATCTCATTTTTATAATCCTAATCTAATGATAACCTCGGAAACGCCTTGCCAAAAACCAACCAAAATATGAATAAATTTTTATTGCTGTAATAGTTGCAACCAACCCTTCACTTAAAATTACTGCTTAAAACTTTTAAAATGTTACAACTGCTTTGACATGATTATTTGTTCTGTCATCGTCTCGATCATACACAGACCACATTTCGTGCGAGAACACCGGTGGTTTCCCTCCGGTTTTTTCTCTGTTAGGTCTACCGATATAATTATCATAAAATCACTGTAGTAATGGCTGTAATGTTTGATGGAGTTTTTTAGCTAGAGCATCTACCGCAGTGTCTAAATTGTTAATAGGTACAAATGCAGTGATGTTATCATTTTTGCATTTAGTGCAAAGTCTGCATCGTTATTGTAACTATGGTTGAGACCTTACCCTCTAATATGTTTTTTCCTATTTTTACTTGAATGAAAAAAACATGCACATATGTCAGTATTTGGATTAATGGTTTGAATGGCTCTAAGAATTGCTAATTCATAATCACAAGATATAAATTAAGGCTTCAGTTCAGGCATAATTTCGTTCAGTAGGTGAAAACGTTGTTTATAAGTCTCCTGTTCTTTATTAGGCAAGAGAGTATATATTGCTGCAAAAACTCTACCGTTTTCTTCTACCAAAATCACAATTAATTATGAAAATAAAGGAGCGGCAATTTTAAATGTTCTGCCAACGAACCACTTTTTGCATTCCCTCAACAATACTAGACAACATTAACCTAAAGTTAGTCGATTGCAAAACTATTGGAATTGCCACTATTCATTATTATATGCAACAAAGGAACCAATCTACAGGGCGGTTTATTACAATTAAACTTATTTGAACTACAAAATGTCTTTAAAATATTTTACTAACAGTGAATTTTTTTTTGTAAAATATCTTTATTCAATTTCATATCTAGTTTTCTAAATTAACTGTCATCGTTAATACATATACTAATTAAGAAAAACTTGAAAAATCATTTAGTTATTAAAATAACAGAGAAGTGTTATATATTTTTGAAATTTTAAATAAAGGAAGTATTGAAAAGGCGAATGCGTTAACGGATTCTGCTTAAAAGAGTGCCTTAAAAATGTTTTTTTGTTTGTTAATACATTTAGAAATAAAAAAGTTATTCACCTTTTTCAAAATCGACATTTTTTCATTTTTGCTAATTGCGCAATAACGGTCAGAGATATCTGGATTATGACTATTGGATCTAAGTAACACCAAATCGAGCACAATGACCTCGTATTATTTTTTCTCTATCAGTAATAGAAAGGGCACTTCCCATAAGAAAACATCGAAAATGAACCACCCTGTACAATAGAGGGTAAAATCATTATTAGATTTTGTAAACAATACAAGCAATTTGCACCAAAACAATTCTGCACAAAACCGCTCGCGCAAAGACATTTGTACCAAAACAAAACTCCCCCCCTTCCCAATTAATATTTTGCAGATAATTTTTATGCAGTTTTGAAGGTATTTTGATAGTTTTATGAAACTTTGAATGTACCACATAACTTTCGTTTAACAGTTTTACTATAACTAAGAAAAATTTGATTAAGTTTAGTAAATGTTATAAAAATAGTATGAAAAAATAATATTTGTAATAACAAACACTAATTAAATTTATATTACATCCCGGAAGTTTGGCTGAGATATGTTGATGACATTTATTCAGCTTTCGATACTAACATTTGTAGCCCTCAAGAGTTTGTTCAGATATTAAATCCAAAATTTAAGACTATCCAGTTTACCCATCAAACCCAAACGGAACAAAAGTGTCCTTTTTTTGACACTCTAGTAACTAGAAAAAACAATTAAAAGTTTATGTTTATCGTAAAGACATCAACACCATGAGGGTTATTACTAATAATTCAAACCACACTATGCAACATACTTTAATGTCTTTTTATTTTTTGCTTCATAGATTATTAAATTTTCCATTGTCAAAGCAAAATTATAACAAATAACTAAAGTATATTAATCAAATTGCAACGCACAATAGCGTTACAGAATCAACAGTTAGAAATATACTCAGAAAACAGAAACATAGACTTATTATGAAAAACACAACTATGCTGGCAAATATTAATGACAGGGCAGAAAAGAAGAGTTTGAAAATCTATAAAAATAAAGATATAATCATAAATAATAAAAACCACGAACCGCTAGGTTTTGTAGAATTATTGGGTCTGATAAAACGAGAGAAGCATAACGAAACGTTACACACGCACAGTATGAATTAGTTTTCGTTTTAACATTAGGTTTAGTGACACTTCGCTGATGATGGCAGCTTAGCTGTCAAAACAAGTGATTGAATTAA
The DNA here is from genome assembly GCA_035610365.1 of Aquatica leii. Classification (NCBI taxonomy): domain Eukaryota; kingdom Metazoa; phylum Arthropoda; class Insecta; order Coleoptera; family Lampyridae; genus Aquatica; species Aquatica leii. Next base: position 50,214,020 of record CM069433.1, on the reverse strand, counting down.
TTTAATTATTATATGCAGTTTTTGGTAATACTTTATAAACATCTAGACAAAATGCACCACTATATTATACTTAGATAACTACAATAACGAAAATTAATTGAAAATAAATTGTAATACAAAGTTTCTGATTGGGTATATTAATTCATTTGAAAAAGAAATCTGTAAAACATGACCTTATTGTAAACCATTAAGCAAAGTGAGATATACAAAATAAAAAACATTAAAAAAATTATAAAATCTAATGTGACATTAGTACTTTGTGGGTCCTCCCCTACTCCTAGCAATCAAATTTTCTATGGTCTCTTGCGCAATATTCTTCCATTCTTAAATTTCTGCATTGATCAGTTGATTGTGGTTTGTAGGTGCGAGACCAAGACTTTGAATCTTTTTGTTAAGATAATTCCAAAAATGCGCAATTGGGTTGATATCGGGTTATTAAATGCCCATACAATTAAGGGTGTATCAATGACATGCAAGTACTCAATAACCTGTCCAGCCACGTGAGGCCGCGCATTATCTTGCATGAACAGAAATTAGAATCCACGAAGGGAGCAAATGACGTTACATGTTCAAGTACGATGTTTTCCAAGTAATAATCAGCATTCATGGACCTCGCATGTATAGGGTCTAAATCTGTGCAGCCACCGAACCAGATTCCGTCCGAAAACATTACAGAGCCGCCTCCAAAAAGGACGCATAGACAAATGTTGCAACTTACAAATCTCTCTCCTTGCCTTTGCTAGACACTCTCACGTCTATTAAGGAATTTTAAGCTAACTCTGGTTTTGTCAGACACGTTTATCCGATAACCTGACCCGTCACCCAACGGATTTATAATAATGACAATAGAAATTGTATTACATAATAAATGTCATTAAATATAAATTCGTTTACTGTCAACAAATTAAAATAAGAAGTAAAAAGAGTATCATCTCTAACGATCATAGAAGTGCACAAATCTGAAAACGTTCGTACTACTAAAGAATAAACATCAATATCAAATTTTATTTTATTTAAAAAGATAAGAAAAACAACAAAATATAAAATCAAGTTACATTGGAAATAAGTTTACCACTAGCAAAAAATAGGTGAACAGTTACACGATTAGATTAGAAATTGGAGTAAATTCACATCAGACCCAATATATCATGACAATTTTGCTTGTAATATGAGCCAGTAAATGATAAAATATTTGTAAGATATTGTGCTGAACCTCTGTGGCGACACTAGTCGGTCCAGATAATTTATATACAAGAGCGCGCGGTGAAGAAAGTCATGTTTCACATGTATTACCACCTAGTTGAGCATCTTCGAGTAAATACTATATCAACGCATTTAGTTTTCCAAAAAACTAACGTAAAAACACGGTTTTTTACATTTTCTCACACGGTCTTCTAAACATTGATGGTAACAGTGAACACCTTATATTTGGTGTAGTTTTGGCCAACATTCGTTTTGGCTTTGAAATTGACTATTCCGTCGACGTTAAAAATAAGAAGTAATAATTTTATTAATTTGATTCAGCATGTCGGTGCTGAGTTCTTCTAACTTTAGTTTTTAGTTTTCCTGCTGGTGGTAGCTGCCATAAGCAAATTATTGTTTCTACAATTTTGTCGGCCATATATGCTAAATTTTTTAGAGGTTTGGAAGTAATCACTAAAATTACTTGAAGTTGTTAGAGTAATCTCTGCAAATTTTCAGTTTTTTCAAAATTTTGTTGTAGAGCATTAGGTGTAGACCACATTTAAAATAATACTGCATAAAAAACAAAAAAAAAATAGAAGAACCATAGAGTGTATAGTTTGGCTCCGTCATAAAAATAAACAATAAAAGAGTTAACAACATAATCATGAAAAAAAAAACTGAAAACTGAAAATATCAAGTAGCAAAAAAAAAATTGTAAAAGAAAAATGAAAAGTTACGCCAACAAAACTGACCCAACACTCCTTTATATACCGGGTTAAGCAAATGTATGCAAACATCTTTATCTTTTGAACCAAGCATGTTACGGAAATATTAGAATGTGCGTCGTAAATGGGGTTATCTAAGGAATTTAACGTAGTAATATTTTAGATGTAATCTGATTCGTAGTTATTACGTAACAAACAAACACTATGTTTTTTTTAATGTTCTAACTTTATTTTGTTGTTATTTAACAAACATAATAAAAATAATGTACTCAAGCTAGCTCACACAAATATAAAATATAGAACATGAAACAATTTAAATACAAACAACTTAAACTTAAATTTGGACTCCTCAGTATTTGATAAAGTTATACGTGGTTCATTAGATGCATTAAAAGTTACTTGTAACTTGTAACGTTTTTGCAAGGATGGTGCTATTAAGTTTTAGATTTAAAACACAGGTTTATGTAAAATAAAATACTTTTTATTTTTTTTTACACTTATGCAAACATTGTTCTGTCGTTAATTAATAATAACAAAAAAAAGCGCAAACGAAAAAAAATTGTTTGAGAAAGCTAAACTTCTGAAACCGTGTACCTTGTGGAGTCGATTTTCCATGATAAAAGTTTGTTTAGGTATTAAAAAATGTAAAAGTTTGCAATTAAGTTTAATTTAGAAAACACACCTACCCAATACTTCTATTCGCATTTCTTAGGCGTCAAAGTGTTTGTCACATACCCAAAAAATCCAAAGTATTAACTGCAGAACAGGTAACTAAATTCATTTGTGAAGCCTTAGATGAGAAATGACTATTGGCAAAGGTTTGTGTTTAATTTGTATGTAAAAATGTTTCTTCCGGTAGTAATACGAGTATTAACTATATTCCTACTGGTACTTTTGATATTTGATATTTTCGGAGCATGTCGACGAGATGATTTAATTTGTATCACTATAGATTTGAAGATAATAGACGTTTTTGTGTATTATTCCTTCAAGATGGCAAGAAGCTTTACAGTTACATACAAAAGTTGCCCATGTAGCATTTATCGTAAACGCTCCAATTTACGTGCACAAGCACGAAACAAAGTCTACTATAAATGTTACATGCAATTAAGCTCCACTTAAAAAGAAAGACAGTTCTTCTACTATATACATATATCTATTACTAAAAAGCCATGTACTATAATCAGCTGTTTACACAAAAAAATTGTACCTTACATGTCACTCGACTCAGTAAATTTGAAACGAATTTTAATACAAAAATTTCACATTAAGAAATTTACATGTAGATGGCGCAAGTGTCAAACTTTGGTATACAATCTTATTGTAATTTTACAACAAAAACTACAAAACATAAGTTTTACTAATTTCCACAAAATATTACTAGAAAAAAAGCTTGGTTAATAGTTATAAGATCTGGTAAAAAACCTTCCAAGCATGCAAAAGTATGTAAAAAACATTTTAAGCAAGACGATTATATTTTATCAAGTTTAGGTGAGTTACCAAATAATACTTATATTTTAGTAAAGTTTTTTTCATACAGGAGAATGGAAAATACTCAAAAAAGATGCTATCCCATCTGTTAATCTCCCTAAAAGCATCCCCACCTCCAGTCACTGCTTCGGATGAAATTGAGAACGATGTAGATGTTATTGAATTAAATATTCGTACTGAAGTTGATGAAGAGATTGAATTTAATAATAAAGTAGATGCACACGTGCAAACAATAGTGACACTTAAGAGATCACAATTAGTATCTTTCACATTTTTAAATGACAAAAACTTCATCATATGACAGGATTCAACAAAAAACTTTTCAACTTCTTTTGTCATCAGTTTGGAAATAAATATACAAAAATACATATGGCATCCATTGAAGATGAACTATTACTCACTATAATTAAATACAGACTTAATTTTTACAATGCTACAATAGCAACTTTTTTTTATGTAGACCCTCCCACAGTAAGTGCTATTATAAAGAACTGGAGCAAACACATGTACAAATGTTTTAAACAAATTGATTTCTGGGAATTAAGTTCAATCTTTCCAGGACAACACACTGTAGTTCAAGATTGTACAGAAATAAGAATTCAACGCAGTGCTGATCCACTTGTACAACAAGCAACATATTCAAGTCATTATGGAACCAATACCTTTTAAATACTTGTTGGTGGTACTGAAAATGGTCAAATCACATATGTATCCGATATTTATGGGGGCTCTATTACTGATCGAAAGATCACCGAAGTATCTGTATTTTAGATAACTTACAAGAAGGAGATTTTGTTTTAGCAGATAGAGGCTTTGATATATGTGACATATTAGAAGAAAAACATGTTCATCTAGATATTCCACCTTTCAAAAGAAATAATCAATTAACGGAAGAGGAGATATTTAAAACTTGTGTTATTGCAAACAGGAGAATTGTGATAGAAAACCTAATACGTGCTGCAAAGAAAAATCTAATTTTAACACATAGGATGTCACAATGTTTATGGGATATTTCGAATGAAATTGTATATAATTGTTTTATGTTTGTTAATTTTAAAAAATCCAGTGTTACAGGTAAAATTATTATCAATAAATGTAATAAAGTAAACATATTGTAACTTAGAAATAAGCGAATTTATAAACTTTTCGTCCCTTTCAACTTCAATAATTAGGCAGCTATCATCATATGAAGAGTAAATTACAAAATCACATAGTTCCCAGTTTAATATAGCTATTCTTAATTGAACTTGTCCGTAGTATTTATGATTACAATTATAATTTCATATATGGTAAAGTATTTATTAAGTTCTTTATACCTGTTGAAATACCTAGAACAGGACATTTGATTTCGATCAATTCATAAATTACTCCGTCATATAATTTTAATCCATCTGGGCTGAATGTCAGCCAAGGAAATGAGGGATTAATTAAAAGGCCAGCATTATATATATGCAGCAGTTTCATTTTTTTGCCATATTCAGTGTACACGTTGCCAGCAAATGAAGAGTTTATGTAATTGTGAATTTTTTGCTACCAGTAAAGCGATACTTTCTATGTCTTCTCCACATTTCATTATTTTGATTTATAGTTCCAAATGCTATATTTAATGCATCATCTAAATTAACTGCAATGTTTTTATTATAAAAGTTAAGCTGTTTTGGTTTAATAGGAATAAATGGAACTTCCACTTTACTAGTTAAACTAAACATCCTCCGTAGGGCGTTATTTAGTAGCATAACTTCATTACTAACATCCTGTTCTTCTCTATCGGTCAGTGATTCTCAATCTGCATTTCTTTAAGACTACATTAGCAAATACAAAATCACGCACTTGTTGTACTACTTTGCATATTAGTCACAAACTTTTATAAAATCATATACATTATAACTTATTCCAAATTAAATAGTCAACCACTTACCAAGTAACTATAAAGAAAGAGCTTACAGGTTGAATATTTAATTTAGTTTTATATGATACAGAAACAAAAAGATCATATATAACAAGCTCTTACCGACTGTACAGTATAATGAATGATCATGGATGTGGTTATTAACATTTACTCTTCTTGTCGATGTATCGGCAAGGTATCAAATGGTTTATTAAATTATTTATTATAGAATCTTGTTCTTGGTTGTAATTAATGATTTTTTTAGATGTTCCTGTAATTTTAAAAATTGACATACTTCCGATGCCTCTTCCTTTTGGCTTGTTCCATTGGACTGCTTGTGCAGTACATGAAACATATTCTTGTGGTTTTCCTAAAATATTTCTTCATAGTTAATACATCTAAATTATATATAATCTACTCACCTGTTACGGAAAAATACTCTAAAGAAAAACAAAATGCCCCTACATGTTTGTACGCAGCAGATCAACCTGTGCCAGCAGGGCACGTACAATTACAATGATTAATTAGATATTTATTTTTGTTGATATTAGTTATTTTGATCCGTACATTGTTCTCCATGGTTTTCTTTTATTCTTTCTTTCTTTATTTATTTTTTAAATATGAAAAATTTCCAATTTGGTAAATTTTTGTATATTTTATAAATAATTTCATTGCCAATATTCGACCGCTTTGCATTCATTTTTTGCCTTACGTAGTAAAAACCAAGACTGAATAGCTTCAAAATTGAGTAATTTTATGCCCACTAAGGTTTAACGGTTTGAAATAATTATCTGATGGATAATCCTCTGGCTCTAATACAGTAACAACATTTACAGGAAACAATGTTTCTTCGAAGTTGTTACTCTTCCATGTGTTGAGGCTGTAAATTATGAAAAATGTATAAAAACACAGTGCTTATAACAACAAATATGAGGTTATAAACTTCAAACAGTGGTAGTTTGAATTGTTTACCGTTTTTCTAACACTTTTTTGGAGCCGGTGGTTTTTGCTACTAATAGTTTTAGTTTGCGTTTTAAATCGATAATATTCACTTTACCGTTGTCTATAATAATATAAAATATTAAGTTGGTTCTAGGTTATAATATGATATAAATTCACTATATACCAAAGTACGACGAAATCCACCTTGCGGATAAAAATGCAACTAAACTATTGTATGTGGCTTATAGATACAGTTATAAATCACTGCAATCGTATATAATAAGAATATGGATTTAACGTTCTACACCAATTCTACAAAAACAATTAATTTGACGACTGTCAAACATTTAGGTTGAAATGCAGATTCCCGAACATTAGTTTCATAACGCGAAAGTTTGATTTCAACAAAAATGTTATTATAAGACCGAAAACTGTTAAATTACATTCAAAGTATACTTTAGGGAAGAACTGATTCTAGCTTAAGTGTCTAAAAATTATTGTTATGAAATTAGTCGTTAGTATTGTTATCTACAATCATGTACAATTAAAGCCACTAGTGGAAGCACGACAAAAACTTTTTCCGTGCGCGGCACGGGAAAATGAAATTTAACAAGTCATAAACAAGTGCGAAATACACATGTTTTCATTGAGATATAATGAAAAAATTAAAACGTAAATTCCAAAAGTTACGCAATGCGCAAGAAAGAAAAACACAGTTCTTCTTGCAAATTACGGGTTTTTTATTAATTTTACGTATTTGTTGTAAGTGGTATATAACTAAACATATAAATTTTACACGTTATGTATCTAACTGGACATTTGTCAAACTTAACGTCAAAATATGAATAAATTCACGTTTTTTTAAATTATTGTTTAACGAATACGTAAAATTTTGTTTGATACACAGGCGCTATTAATCTTTTGGCTTCTCTAAAAAAACTAATTTGACAGCGCTTTTGTATCAAAAATAACTATTTACAACTAACGCACATGTTTAATTACAACAAACGGAAGCAATGCAACAACAAAGGCAAACAAACTTCATTTCAAATTTAGCATGTAGCCACGCTGTCTGCAATTGTATGCATCAAAATCTGCTTCTTCCAAAAGTGCAACTGAAGATTACCAAATATGACGCAAAATCATTTGCAGCAAACAGAAAAATGTTATTTTAAATCAGAAGTATTCAATGTACATGTTACAACATTCAAAATTAACTTTTGTTTTATGGAGTTGCATTAAAGATGTAGTATATCGAACACCGCCTACTACAAAAGACGATATGAAAAATAGAATTATACATTTTTTTCAAAATATTCAAACTTATTTAGAAATGTTAGTGCTTACCATAAAGATCCATTACAAAGATGTATCAATTCTGATGGGGGCTATTTTGAAAATAGTTATTAATTCAAACATAATTTAATTTTTATTTTAAGTTTTTTTGTTCTTATTATAATTATTTTTTCTTCTTCTTCTTTTTTTATTTAGGTCAAAACCCGTTTTTCTTTACGTTTTTTACGGTGTTTCGATGGAGGTGGAGACCTAACTATCCTTCCATCGTTTTATTGGTCTTCCAGGGTCCCTTCTTCCTACTAGTCTTTGATCTCTCGCTATTCTTATGAGCCTGATCTCATCTGTTCTTTGAACGTGCTCGTTCCATTTCTTTCTTCTTCCTCTAGCAAATCTAACGTCATCTCCGATTCCACATTCCTCTCTTATATGTTTGTTCCTGACTCTATCTCTTCTTGTTTTTCCTACTATTGTTCTTAAAGTATTCATTTCAGTTGTTCGCATTAGTTGCTTAATTCTGATAGTATCAGCTATGGTTACTGCTGCATATGTCATTATTGGTCTTACTTTGGCCTTATATATTTTAGTTTTACATTCAATTGAAAGGTATTTATTTTTTCAGGTAACATCTTTCAAATATCCAGATATTCGTGCTGCTTTCAAGACTTGCAGTTTGACTTTCCTATAACTGTTCCTTTCACTTGTTCGATGATTTTATTGTTATTTTTAATTTGCATCGTATGGGTTCTTTTGATATACTAACGATTTTGTCTTATCAGTGCATATTAGCATGTTGTATCTTTCAGCCGTGCTTGTAAATTTATGAAGAAGTTTCTGTAGGTTATCCTCATTATCTGCGATTAACACCGCATTGTCAGCATAACATAAGATTGTCAGATTTTTTTTCCCATTTTATATCCTTTCATGTTTTTCACGCTGTCTATGATTTTGTGCATGATAAGATTAAAGAGCATCGGGCTCAAAGAATCGGCCTGTCTGATACCAGTATTATTTTTAATTTCATTAGTTAACCCAGTTTTTGTTTGAATTTTGGTATTTGTATCTGTGTTTAGATCCCCTATGATTGTTATCAGTTGTTTTGGTATGTTATTCTCTTGTTATATTGTTGTCACATCGTGTAGTTTTACTCGATCGAATGCCTTTTGCAAGTCTACAAAGCACATAAAGGCTGGCATATTAAATTCGATTGCTTTTTCCACTAGTTAACGAACAATAAATATGGCGTCATTAGTAGATCTATTTTAGCAAAATCCTTGATGCTATTCATTAATACTTAATTGTAAATGGTTTTTTTCTATCACTTTAGTTAGTAATTTCTGCGTTGTATTCAACAGCGCAATTCCTCTATAGTTTTCAGGGTTGTGTTTATCACCTTTTTTGAAAATTGGAATGGTAATGCTAGTTTTCCACTCGAAAGGCACTTTTCCTCTTTTAAGTACAATGTTGAAACATTTTGTTATTTCTTCTATTAGATACTCTCCACCATACTTCAGCAGCTCGTTTATTATATTATGGTCTCCGGGGGTTTTTCTGTTCTTTAATGTCTATTGCTTTTTGGATGTCGTCTTTTGTTATAACTACTTCGTTTTCAGTCCAGTTCATTGCTGTGAAGTATGCTGGGGCATCTTCTTTTTCCTTGTACAGATTTTCAAAATATTCTTCGTATTTTTTGTTGTTGATTGGGTCTATTTTTACAGTTTCGTTAATTTCTGCCTTCCTATTTCTTAGCATTCACCATATTTTCCTTTGGGATCCATACATAATTCGTTCCATGTCTTTCGTATATTTTTCCCAGTACATTTTTTTGTAAATTTCTTATTTTCTGATTAGTTAAATTTCGTTCTTCTATAAATATTCTTCTGTTTTTTTCTGTTTTTGTTGTTTTATATCGTAAGAATGCTTACTTTTTTCTTTTTGTAATTTCTTTTACTTTGTCAATGTACCAGGGGGTTTTATTATTTGAAAAGATATTGTTTTTTATTTTAGTCCATGCCTCGTCTGTATTATTGTTTTCCGTTATTGGTGTTTTGTTGGTGTTGTTCTTTAATCTTACTTCGTATAGATTTTTTGTACTCTCATCTTCCAATAACTCTACGTTGAGTTTTTCGGTATATATAGGATCGGTTTTTTGCTTTAATAGATATTTCCTTCTTATTTTGCAAAGTACTAATGAATAATCACATCCAATGTTCGCCGAATTTAACGTTCTAACTTCTATTATTTCAGAAGGTGTGAATTGTCTGTTGGTGATGATGTAGTCTATCATTGATTGGAGTCCTTGTGAATTTTCAAGGGTGTACTTATACTTAAAGTTGTGTTTAAAAAAGGTGTTGTTAATTCTTAAATTATTTTAAGCGCAAAAGTCAACCAAAAGGTCACCATTGTCATTACTAACATCTTCAGTGAAACGCTGTTTTACACCTTTTAGCGGAATATTTCTAATTCGGGCGTTGAAGTCACCCATTAATATAGTCTGCTGATTAGCAGGTATTACATCGATATGATTTTGCAGTTCTCTATAGAAGTTTGGTCTTTCTTTTCTTGGCTTCGTAGAGTCAGATGCATAAATGGAGATAATGTGTACTCTATATCGTCGATATACGACGATCTAGAGTAGTCAATCTAATCTGCAATCCTACACCCGCTTTGGTTTTTTCGTGTTTTGGTTTGCCACTATATATAAAGATGTGATTATTAATCAGTTCAATTCTTTTTCCTTTCTTCTTTACTTCCGAGATGCCGCAAATATCTATATTCTTCTCTGTGATTTCCGCTAGTATTTCTTCTTGTTGTTCCAGGATTTAATATTCTACGTTCCGAGTCTGATTGTGTTTCTGCTTTTTCATCTTTTTGTCTTATTAAATTGCCGGGTCGTTGTCCGTGTATCTGTCTGATTTTTGAGGCTATACGTGGTTCTTTGAACGTATAATTCTTTTTACGGTGGATACATTGCTAATCTGGTCCACCAACCTTCCTCCTTTATCCGGGCTTGGGACAGGCAGTGACAATTGCAAAGCTACTCAATCCACCATGCAACTGCCCCAAGCGGAGTTATTATTTTTTATGTTTGTTAATTATTTTGTACCATGTAGTAGAAAATAATTTTAAAATGTAAAACTTTATTGACCTTGTAAATATTTTTTTAAATATTTTATACTATAAAAAAGATTTTATTTTTACCCATTATTGGCGCACCGTGTATATTACAATTTATACAATTAAAAATCTAATATATCTAAACATAATGATAATTTTAAGTATTCGAACTGAACAGCGGCACTGGAACAGAAGCGTATCAATATGTTACTATGCCAAATGTGTTAAGTTAATGTTTGTTTATTTATAACAAATAAGCATTTCTTTGTTGTTGTATTAATAAGCACTAATTTATACCGGCGTGACGGTAGCATAAAACTGAAAGTGAACGTTTGCAAGCAACACACATTTATTTAGGAGGTGTCGTATAAAACAATGTGTTAGATTTGTATTTATTTTATTTACATTTCAAATTTTTTTAAATACATTTATTTAGCAAATCTATTGCATTACTTACAACGATACTGTATCTTACAAATTGTTATTTAAACAAAGACAAAACGCAGATACGATAACATAGAGAAACCCAAGTAAAACGGATGCCTGCAGTTATTTACTTTTCCTTTCTGACTGTAAAGTAAATAACTTTTGAGAAAACGTTAACAAAAACAAAAATATTGTTTTTAATGTGGCAAACCAATTAATCAGTTACTCTCAAATAGACTGTTTTACCAAAATCTCTCTAGAGATTTTAATATCACAACTAGCGTTTGTAACTATACCGACTTCAGAACTGTCATATCCCACAGGAAGAGTGAAGATATATCTATATATTTCTGAGATCAGGCGGGACTGTAATGCAATTATCTTTTAATATGATTTAGCGGGCTTCACTACACTTCAGTTGTCTACAAAAATGAGAAAATTGACATGCAAAGAGAATAAAAAGAAAATGGGAAAATTGTAGTTTAAAATATAATTTTCAAACAAAGCTTTGTTTGTTTTTCTTTATTTAGAAGATCAATAACGTTTTCTTAATAACCTTTTAATTGCAAACCATTTTAACTTTAAATTAGGTTTACTTAAATTAATTTCTATTCAAATTGCTTATAACCAAATTTATATCTTTAACAATCTAAAACAAACTGTTTAATAAATAATTATAAATTCTCTTAGCTTTTCCTTAACATTTTCTTCTAAAATTGACAATTTATTAATATCTAGTTTCTTTTTGTCAATAAAGCCTACAATGTCATTAAACTTTGTTTTCTTAAATTGGTTTTACATTGTTTTTTCTACATAATTAATTTTCTTTTTTTCGTTTATATTGAAATCGTTATAAAATTGATCCTTTCAACCAAAGAATAAAACAAGTAATTCTTATCGCTGTCCAAAAGACTATTGTGGTTTGAACTTGGCGAACACCTTTGTTAACTGAGGGTTCAGCTCCTTCTTTTCACACTTCACGCCTTCGTTCTTTCTACTTTTGTTCGGTTTAGGTCAAATATTTCACTCGAATATTCCCAACAGAAATAAAAACATGAATGGATGATTTCTAAATCTCCTTTAAATAAAAAAAGTAAATTGTAGATAAATACTAATAATACTAAAATCTAATTTAAGCATATATAGCATAAAAATGTTATTTATTAAAAAAAATGTAGTAATTATTTTTACCTTTTTAGGCAGCAATATAATTCTACCGTTTAAATGTAAAAATTAAGAACTAAGATAAAAGAAGTATAAACGAACAAGTGATCAATACATATTTTAATATTGCTCTTTGCATATAAATCTCACCTATGACTTCTTTTTGTAAAGCCATTTTTGGCTTCATACTAATTCTTCGTTTTATGTTTTTCAATTTATAATCTTTTCTTTTTTTAGGTGTTTTTATATTCCCTGATACATTTTACAATTTTTTTGCTTTATTTGCATTTGTGTCTAAACTATTTTAATGGTTGTTGTTTGATAATACATAAGACATCTTATACAGTTTTGTTATTTATTGATGATTTATATCTATTGCTTAAGCTTTGCATTTGTAAAAAAAACATAAGGAGTGTTAGATGTGCGCTGCTATGTTAATTAATTTTATTGTTCTTAACTGTCATAAATTCTAATTTTTTGCATTTCAAACTATTTTTGAGAAATTTTAAGTATTTGAGGGCTTCGTAGTCTCTGTTCGAACAATAAAATGTTCTATTAGTACTTATCTAAATTGGGTGTTTCTTTCTCACGTGGACTGTTTGTTTCTGTTTTGTTTCAAGGTATTTGAATAAGTTTACTAGTTATATTGTTTTTTTTTTTTAATATTATTATCAATGTTTATCCTTTTTTTGTTACTATTGCTGTAGTCTTGTGTAACCGTCGTTTGATTTCTGGACGCATTCTTTCGTAAAAAACTCGATATTTGGGTTTGTTTTAGTTATTCTCTTTTTTTTAGTTTTTTGAGAAATTTAGGTATTAAAGCTTCGAAGTGATTTATTAACGTTTTTAAAGTCATCTTAAATTTAACTTTATTTTATCAGTACGCATCAAGTACAAATGTACTTAAGTCATTTAGGTCAATTTTATTGTCATGTATTTTGGGGGCATTTTATAATTTATTATTTTTATTTATTTCCGGTACTTGTTTGTCGCATTGTTAAGAAAACTTTTAAAATACGTTTTTGTACGCTTTATTTAAAAGACAATGAATTACCGTCTACGAGTTTGTAACCGATGCTGTTAAACCCGTCAAACTTATATTATTCAATTTAAATTACCATTTTTGATTAACCGAATTTTTATTTTGCGCGCAATGCTTTTGCGGATTGAATTTAATTTGTGGCAAAAAGTCAAACCCCAATTAATGTGTTGTAATAGTTTATTTAAAATTTCTATTTATTGTAAATTTGCGTTAATCATCTAATTTATTGTCATATTTTATTTTATTTACTTTAGTTTAATTCTAGACCTAATTCATCGCCCTTTTGATTTTGCCTTTAAAATTTTACTTTTTGAGTATTCCAGTCTATCATGGATTTTCAGTTTAACCCACGCCTTCTCCTTTGAGCACAAAGAATACACATACATATATAGTTTATGTTACATCACTTTCAGGCATTTTTTTAAAACAACTTTTGCATGTAACAATTGTTAATGTTAACTTTTATGTTTTTTATCTGTTGCATATATTATCACGTCATCCGCAAAAGTACATTCCGATAAAGTTACTTTTAAATTTTTACACCAAACGGATGCTTGATTAACTTTTTTTCGATTGTTTTAAATTACGTCATCTATTATTAATTATTAATTTAAAAATTTTTAAGACTTGGTACTTCTTGATTGTTACTGATTTTTTTAAGTACGTTTTTTCTTAATTTTTTTGTTGTTTTTTTAAGTGTGTCTTAATATTATCATTTTTTTAGTAGTGTCTTCTTTCTCATGCATTAGTGTAAGCAGTTTTGTTTTATTTGAATTTATTTTTTTACAGCTCTGTATATGTGCAATGCCTGTCTGTATCGTTTTACTTATATAATAAGTTATTAATCATACTTATTTAAATTTTTTGCTTAATTTTAAGCATCACGTTGGAAACATACAAACGTGTTCGCTAATTACATTTTGATTCAATTCGTACTGAATTACCTATAAATTTTATTTGTATTGCAAACTATATATGTTTAGGATTATCACTACGGCTCACTATGTCAATGAATAATGCTTATTTATATCAATCTTATTTAAAATGAAAGATTCGTACCCAAACTGGCGTTATATAAAATCTTTTAAAATATGCAAATCACATTTAAAAGTAAGTAAATCACTTACAGTGTAAATCTGTGAGAGATAAATATATGCATATGTGAATTACCTTGCGATTTTTAAAGGCTTTCAAATTAATTTCGTAACGCGTTCGACACGTGTCAGCCTTTTACTATAATGATATTTTTTTTTGTAAAAGTGTATTTTAAAATTCAATTTAACAAATACTGACAATTCTACAAATAAATTTTAGATTTTAAAACGTAAAGTTATTTGTTTTATTTAAGCCGTTGTCGTAGTTTTTTAATACATATGCGTAATTATTCACTCGTTATTTACATTTTGCAAAAAATATTTATTAAGCCTATCTCTTAACTTAGAGTTACATTTGAAAAATCGTTTTTTTTATATTGAATGCTTTATCTTACTAAAATATTTCAAAGCTTATGACACATTCGAGTATACTGAACTTACTATTAAGTTTTAATTTTATTATTTAATTTTTTTTACTTTTATTTTTGTTATTAGGTATTTTAATTAAAACAACCAACAAACTATTATACTTTTTATTTAATATAGCATTATAAATTTACTTTATTATTACAGCCATAATTTAGTTTGCAATTATTTTTCATACATTCATATTAAAAAAATAAAAGTTAAATTTAATATAAACGAATATTAAATATTCTCTTTAACTTTATTTAGTGTTTAAGTGTTAAACAAAAATTACTTAAATAAAACGTAGTTTTAAAAAGTATATATTTTAGTGGTACATTGAATAGGTGTATTTTAGTGAAAAATCATTTAAAAGATTTAGATAGCGGTCAGGCCCTTGGCGGCCATCTTGGAAGTCTTGAATGTTTTTACAACATAGTAAATGTATCAATGATTTCAAAGATGTATTTCTTCCCTAAAGTAGATTTTTCGAATGAACCATAATGTTTTTTATGCACAAAAAAAAAGTTTATTTTGTTTTGAAATATTGCGCAGAACGGTCTCAGATTTTCTTACCTTTTTTGAATAAGGTATACATTTTATGCAGTTTGTAAAATAATTCTTGTAATACCAAAAGGTTCTACGGCCGGAATCTATACTAACATAAGAATGTCTTCAGGGTTTGGACCGTGTCATTGTTGTTGTATCCGCAGTTGCCAACGTTTTGCCCACTTTAGTAAGGGGCTTCATCAGACTTAATAAGAAATAGTCTTCGTATATAAAGGAAAAGGATCGTCACGGGTGGTTAAGCTCGACTCTGATTGGGTTACGGTTGATAAGAAGCGTGTTTTCGATAAACTAACGAACGGGAACCAAAGAGGGGATAACTCGACGCCATGATCGCAATTGGAGTTATTGGGGTGTTTGATGATTTCTATGCTTTCTCAGAATTTCTTGTTGAAAAAGAATGAAGATTTGGCAATCAACGAAACATTATCAAAATCTATCTTGTGACCTGTAGTAAAATCATGTTCAGCAACCGCAGACTTGGAAATATACCTTTTCCTTATACAACGATCATTTTCTGGAATGCGAGTAATAACGGAACGACCGGTTTCACCAATGTAGACTAAACCACATGAACAAGAAATTTGGTATACACCTTGAAATGAAAGTGTAGGAGATTTGTTTTTGGGAGAACGAAGAATCTGAAAAATTTTGCTTGTTGAGTTGAATATGGGTTTAATACCATTTTTACGAAAAAGTTTCCTTATTTAATCTGTAACCTTGTGAATGTAGGGTAAAAAAGCCAATTTCGGGTTGGATTCGGGAATAGAAATGTGCTTAAATAATCGAGTACGATGATGTAGACGACGATTAATAACTCTATTAATATCTCGCTTTACATAACCGAGGTTCTAGTTCTTTATCACCTGTTGTAGCTAACATTTTTATGGAATCTTTTGAAACGGTTGCTTTGGAATCATCAATATTAAAACTTAAAGTGTGATTTAGGTATGTTCACAACACGTTTATTGGTTGATCTCATGGTCATCTTGAATTGTCTAAGTTTCTTGATCATCTTAACAATCAACACTTACATATCAAACTTACTATGGAAATCGAAAGTAATGGTTTTCTTCCATTTCTTGACGTTCTTGTGACTCGCAAGCCCGACGGGCTTCTGGACCATTCTGTTTATTGCAAACCCACCCATACGGACAGATACCTTTATGCTCGTCTCAACATCATTCTGTACAGAAACTTTCTTTATTGAATCTTTGGTTCATCGTGCCTTTTTTATTTGCAACCTGAGTATCTAGACTCAGAACTCCGTCATCTTACTAGAACCTTAGTGAACAATGGTTATGTAAAGCGAGATATTCATAAAGTTATTAATCGTATTAATGGTATTAAACCCATATTCAACTCGACAGGAAAAATCTCTCACATTCTTCCTTCTCCCAAAGACAAATGTCCTACACTTTCATCTCAAGGTGTATACCAAATTCTTTGTTCATGTGGTTTAGTCTACATTAGTAAAACCGGTCGTGCCGTCATTACTCGCATTTCAGAACATGATCGTTGTATAAGGAAAAGGTATATTTTCAAGTCTGCGGTTGCTGAACATCATTTTACTACAAGGCCTGTTACGTTCCAATGGGGGAGGTAAAGAAAAAGAAAGAAAAAAAAATTATTGAGTTAAATTACCAAGATGTCACGCTTACCTTTCGGCTAACCTCACCGTAGATGGCCGTCGGGTAAAAAAAAATCGAAAGGAACAGAGTTTTCTTTTGGTAAGCGAAATGCCCGAATGCGCCACCTCTTCTCGAATTTTTGTCGAAGATAAACAGTCTAGGTAGGAAAAAAGAAGATCCTAGACACGAGGTCCATAAAAAAAAATATAGCGAGAATAAACAATAACCATTTATTGAGTATCTATATATTAACAGCCAATTCAGGAACGGAAAGAGCCATTCGACGGTTACGGTACTGGTATATCACAAGATCAGATAACTTACATAACACAAAAAAATTGTAACATAGAATATAAGATTAAAGCAGGTCCAAAATAGACTCTGGAAGCAATAATGTTTAAAGTATATTTCCGCGGCTACCATATCCGGTAGCATATCCACCCGTGATCGCGCGTGAGCATTAAAAAAATTAACACCGCCCGTGGTCCTTGACGTCAAGTTCACGACTGGTAGTAAAATTGTCATTCAAGAAGTTTACGACAAAATAAAGCGTTGCGAGCTTCCAAATCTCTACCCTTTACAATTGAAATTTTTCTTTTACGTTACAAAAAATTGTAAGTTACGTTAACTATAGTAATTAAATACATAAGCAATTACATTAAGGTTTACGTTAAAAATAGTAATTAAACAGAATCACGCAGATAAAAATTTTCGTTAAATATGGTAATTAAACAGAATGAAATGCAGTAAATTAGGCGTACTGGATGTACAAAAAACAAAGTTCAAGACAAGATTAATTTACATGCAAAGTCCGTACTGATTTTATTTAATGTAAATCCGCAGCGTAAGGTGTACCGTTCACAATTTGTGATGCAGCGAAAGCAGCAGTCATGACCATGAAGCGCGTGGAAGAAAATGGGTCGAGGTCTGGAGGCCTCTCGCGGTTCCAACCGTACGCTTAATGATACTATAAATACCTCGCTTTTAAACCCCCAACCTGTAGAACAGCGCCATCAAGCCACTGGGATCCTTTACTCCGCTACGTTGATTACTTCATAAGTGCAGCGATACCAAAAAACTCAGTCCGAAAGCTTCGACGGAGCTCGGAAGAAAACTACAACAGATACGAAGAAACAAAAGAGCTATTTTACGATTTTTACGTCAAACTACGTAGATATTTTGTTTGATGCATAGGACATTTAATCGGATTCATTAGTGATTTCCATCCGACTCTGCCACGTTCATTACACCGCAAAACCAACAAATAAAGTGAATTTTGTAGATGGCCGACTACTCGTGAGCGCCCTCTGCGAGCATAACTTGAAGAATATAACTCAGGTAGTTCCCACTTTTAAAGGAAAGTTGCTTAACTATCAGGCGGATTTACGCTCAAATACGAATTTACACGATACAGGCCCCTTATCAACCGTAACCCAATCAGAATCGAGCTTAACCATCCGTTACGATTCTTTTCCTTTATATACGGAGACTATTTCTTCTTATGTCACTTCTTTGGTGTTTAGAATGTGGCTTGGTTCACAAGTTGATTACCTAATTCAATAGTGGTTTTTTGTTAGATTTTCGTTTGCTTTTACAAGTTATCGTTTTCTTTCTTACCTTTTCAGAGTTTATATTATGGCTTGTTTCACAAGTGGATAACCTAACTTTTAAGAAGTTCTTAGTTAGATTTCGGTTGCTTATTTGAGCTTTGCGATTTATCTCACGCCCTGATAAGGCCTCTTACAAAAGTGTACGAAACGTTGGCAACTTTGGTTACAACAACAAATACATTCTTATCTTATAAATGTGATTCTTAATTTTTTGTTTCACATTGGTAAACCAATAGCTATGAGTGAGGTGCTTAAGCGTTTTATTAACACCATGATGTCATAAATTGACATGGCATAAATTTAATAAGATTTATTAGGAATTTATTAATAAGAAAGATTTTATTACCATGCTTTCTGTACTTTAAACCGTTACGTAATTTGAAATAAAAAGTTTCTGTTTCATGCAACTCACTTTTTATTTTCGTATTTGATTGATCTCAGTTTTGAGGAATTGAAAGATTTTGCTCAAATGTATTTTCTTCCAACACTAAGATATTGTGTTGCCTACTCAATGTATCTACATGCTTTATCGGTTCACTGTTACAACGAACCGGTTCATAATCATAATTTAAACGAATTAACTACCACCTATTGATTTTAGGATTAAAGTCTTTTTTATTTAGGGTCAACTCAATAGTGTTGCAATCCGTTATAATTTTAAACTTTAATCCTTGAAGATATATACAAAATCTATCCAAAGCATAAACAATTTCCAGTAATTTGAGTTTGTAACTATAAAGTTTAGACTCGGCCTTTGTGGTTTGTCTGCTAAAGTAAAATGTTGGTTGAAAATATTCACTACTAACTAGGACAAACTCTATCATTATCGATAACATAACCCAAGTATAATATTTAATTGCTTAAAAATTATAAAGATTAAGAGGTAAAATTGTAAACGTCATTACCAACTTTGTCAATAACAAATCTAAAAAAAACTTGACACCTCAAGACTTATTTATTAAAAACTTAATGACATTTACAAGAAAATTAATTAAAACACATAACGACCTTTTAATTACTAGAGCTGATAAAGGCATTGCGACAGTTATCATACATAAAGACGAATACCACAAAAAAATACTAATTTTACTTAATGACGGTAACATCTATACACAAATAGACATAGACCTTACGAATAAATTTCAAATTAAAAACAATAAACTTAGTAACCAACTTTACAAAAACGGACATATTGATTTCACTACATATAAAAGACTAACAAATCATACAAGCACACCACCTAAGTTTTACGGTTTAATAAAAACACATAAAGATAAACACCCGATAAGACCAATTGTCTCATGTATAGGAGCTCCTACCTATCAATTATCTAAATACATGTCAAATTTAATATAAAATATTTCATACATTTTTATTCATAACATTAAAAACTCATATGAAGTAATTGATAGAACTAGGAATACATTGGCACCATCTGACTTTAAGATTATATCATTTGATGTTACATCTTTATTCACCGATATCACTATAGAACTTACAGTTAAATTACTAAATGAATATTGGGTTAAGCTAAAGAACCACACCACATTAGGATTAGTTGAAGTTGTTCAAATAATTCAATTCCTGTTTGACTCTTGTTATTTTACTTATAATGACAAAATGTATACTCAAAAATTCGGTAGTTTATAATTTAAAAAAAAATTAAATATGTAGCAAATGTTTACTTTATATTTATAATTTATTAAATACAGAAATAATAAATGTTTCAAAATAATTTAAAATGAAAAAGTCAAATAAAAAGTTTAATCTTATAGGTACCCTTTGGTTATTGTTATTTTTAATTAAACTTAATATATACAAATTTGTAAAATAAATTCTAATACATTTTAGAAAAAAAATATTTGTTGTTGTTAAATCAACTTATTTATACAGTATAATTAAAAATAATTGATCATTTGCTTTTTAAGTTATATCAATTAAATTATAATGAAGTAGAATGTTTAAATAAAATCTTAAACATACAAAAAATAAAGATCTCTTTGTTTAAATTGACAGATAATAATATTTTACTAAAAATCTTTGTATTTTTTATAATTAAACAAATGAATTAAATATCTTCAATTTTTCAGTTTTGTAAATGCAATTGATAATAAAAAGTCAATAGCATTATTTTATTTTTCATTAAATTATCTTAAATTTATCTAGTTTTTTTAGTGCTTAGGCGTTTAGTCAATAACTCCATAGCATTGTATTTATGTAAATGCATTTAATTTGTTTATAATGTTTTTATACGTATACATAGATAGACCAGTATTAATATATCCTTGTGAATGACATGTATACATATATACGTAAATGAAAATATTTTTTTGTGCTGTGTTTACTAGTGCGAAGTTACAGTCACGTAGCTTACTAACATTTAGCAACAATTACTTTTATTTTATTTTTACTTTGTAATTGTAACTAAATATTTCGTCATTAATTACATGTCATTAAAAAATAATAATAAAGCACATAATAAAGAGTGTCTTCGCAGTCATTCAAAACCAATAAATTACTCAAAAAATGCTTATATTGAATCAAAGTTTTTCTTTCTTCTTTTTAGCTAACCATGATGGTGCTATTGTTACCCGTATGAACACACCGAGTACCGTTTTACCAGAAACAAAAATTGATTCAAAGGTTTTTATACTAGACGAAAGCTGTGAACTATTGATTTTCTTTCTTACAAATCACCAAAATAATAGAACTAATATCAAAGTAAAGTTTCTTTGTCTAACATCCATTATTGCTTCTTTTTATTGTTTTTATTAACCTTGTGCTAATTGAATAGATTTAAAAAAAAATGTTTTTTTAATTTGTATGACATTTCTAATGAATGAGTTTTTTTATTTTTTTTTCTTTTTACAAGCAAATCAAAGGTGGTGGTTGTGGTATATCAATATTCTTGTGATCTTTAGATTTCTACAGGCTATTATAAAAAGTGGTGTGGACACCACACGATTTTCCTATAAGGAACGATGGAGGAATGTCTACATATTTTTTTAAAGTTATGTTGTCATAAAACCACTTTGAAGTAATATGTATACGTTTGTATTGACTTACTAATATGCTATAATTTTTTTGAAATTTTTCTCCTTGATTTCATTAAGATATAACCGAAATATGGCAAATTGAGCTTATGTTGTCATATCGACTAACCCTTATATTTGTGCGCCGTGATATTGCTTTCTCCTTTAGTAAATCAGTAAAAATTATTATCTTTAACGTATTTTTTTTAAATTTTAAATTATAAATAAAATATCTAATAAACTGTTAATGTTAAAAAAAATGTATTTGAATACATTTTTAGGAAGAATTAATTATCTCTATGAAAAACTGTAAAAATAATTCGAGTAATTTATATACGTACAAAATTATATAAGAAAAACTGTTAAAAATTGGTTTAAGAGTTATCATGGGTATATGCAAAGATAAGATAATATAAGGAAGATGCAGAACTCCGTGTACAAAGAAGTCAAAAAAATATAGAAAAACGTTGTTATTTTTAACGTATCTTGCCTTCCCTTCAAGATATGAAACTTTTTTCTAAAAAGAAATTGTCGTAGGCAGGATTAAAACCTAAATTATATATGGAATTAATTTAAATTATAAATCAAATATCCAATAAACTATTAATCTTAAAAAAAATTATTTAAATAAATTGTTACAAAGAATTATCTTTATAAGAAACTGTAAAAATAATTTGAATAATTTACATTGGTTTGAGAATTATTGTGGATACATCGTTACACACACACACACAGACATCTAAATTTTATTGTCAAAAATACATTTTTCTGATTCAAGAGACTTTGAAACGTAAAATTATGTAAAACAAAATCTTTGTAAAAATTTTCGATCGCTATACTTTATTTATAGAAAGTAAAGAAACAGAATCATTTTAAATAACGCATGACTACACAAATCACTTTTTTTAATCATGTAAATACTATGAAATATAAAAAAGTTTTAAACAAAACACAAAAACGCAAGCGCTAGTAACATTTTTGTCATTGCATTGAAGGTTAGTACGTTTTATTACAACATTCTTTTATATTACTATAACTGTAAACTTACATTTAGTTTTGTGTTACCGATCAAATTAATGATCCCTTTGTACAAGAAGAAACAAAGAAAAAACGAGTTAATTTGCAACGTTTCGTGCTTATAATTTGCATTTCATCAGACAGTTCTTTTATTTGGCAAGAAACACATGTGTATAAATAACCAACAAACATTAAAAAGAAGAGTCAATAGAAAAAACAAAATACTGACCAAACGTTAATACTAATTGTAAAAATTTGTTAAAATATTTTTAGGGTAAATGGTGCATTATTTATTTAGAATAATATAAATGCAAGCTTTCAAACTTGGTCTAAGTTCTTCGTCAGGCAAAATTTAATTAATTTGACAATTGTAAAAACTAAGGTAACTAAAAACAATAACTATAAAGGAAAATCACTATAAAAACTTTAGACGTAGCTTAAGTGTCAATGATGGACAAATTAAGATTAAAAAATAACAGGTAACCACGTGTTAGAAAGTTCGTAACCACTGTCTCTATTGAAATTGTTAGGATGTTTAATAATTTCAATAGCTTCTCTAATCTTTCTTGATTTCCAGTTCTGTCATTTTTGTAATAAGTTCTTTTTTTATAATCAGGTTTACAGTCTAAAATCGTAGGATTGTCAAAATTAAAATTGTGTTGCGATTGAACATGATGTAAGCACAACGCAGTTTTTTTGGTCTTGGTATTGTTGTTTTTATTACAGTCGTACTTATAATTTTGGATTCGGTTTTTTAGTTGTTTGGTTTACCCAATATAATATTAATCACAATCGTTATAATCAATTTTATAGAAGAAACCTGCTTTTTCTAGAACATTTGTTTTGTCTTTAAGTTTCGTATAGAATTACCATATAGTGCTATTTTGATAATGTCGTTTTTTGTACCCTAATGATTTGGTGACTAAGACCTGGTACGTTAATTAATCTCACATACCCCATTACATCAATCTTAGTACTACCTAAACTAGTAGTCGTAAGAGAAAAATCGGCATTAGAAGTCGAACTGTTGTGGTGAGTAAGCGTCTAATTAGATACGACAGGTAATTGTTATTATGAAGGATTTTTTGTAGAATCTTTAAATTTTTCTTGTAAAACTTAATACCAAGATTTTGTTTTAGTTACATTTAATAATTTAATGATGTTCATTTAGTGGTTATGGGAATGTTTCGAAAAAAAGTTAATGAGTCTATTTAATGTCATAGTCTTAAAGTATCAATCAAGCAAGATATTGTTGGAGTTTTGAATAAGGAGGGTGTCTAAGAAAGGAATTTGTCACATTTAGCTAAAGAAATTGTAAATATAACTTGCTTTGTCAAACCAGTAAGTAAAAAAATCATAGGATAAAAAATCTCAGGTTGCGCAAAAAAAATTAGTAAATAAAAATAGAAACAATCTAAAAGCTTTAAGACAAACACTGTAATACAGCGATCTTAATGTCGCTACTTTAAAAACCCTAAAAAGAACAACAATAACATTCGAATAACTGTAATCTAATTTTTATCTTTTGCTTTAAACATTAAATTAAAGTACCAGCTATAGCAAAATTTGGCTAAAACTAATGTGAATGAAATCCTTCAACATTGGAAAAATTTGTATCATTTGCAAAAGTTAAACTTTAAAAAAGAAGTAAATATTAAACGTTTTTATAGTAAAAGACCAAAAATGAAAGATGAAACAACCGTTGAACTAGTAATTGCTTTTAATAATTTTAAGTAACGTTACCAAACTTCTTAGATATTATTTGATTTTCATACTGGATTCAACTATATTTTCTTACTGATAACGCATATAATCTTTTTTCAAATTTTTTCAATAAAATTCTTTCAAGCTTATATTGATTTGTTAGACGAAAGCATAACCTCAGGTTAACATAATCTTATTTGATTTAAAAAAGTATATATGTATTTTAATGTGGAAAAGTTTCAGATTTGGAAAATGTTTTTTTTATGTATATTTTTTTAAATTTTTTATAATTAGTCACCTGCTAGCTCTATTTACCTTTACCTATTTACGATTACTTTTGTTAATTATATATGTTGTGTTTTTATTAAATGCAGTAGCCTGAAAGAGTACTGGTCCACGAAAGACGCCTCAAAATATAAAACTAGTGTTTTTCTATCGCCCTCTCGTACTAGAAGGATTTAAAGAAATTATGTCAAACTAAGAAATAAACATTTGTTTGTTCATATTTAAACAACTTATTTGTTTGTTATAAATA
This sequence comes from Aquatica leii, assembly GCA_035610365.1. Taxonomy (NCBI): domain Eukaryota; kingdom Metazoa; phylum Arthropoda; class Insecta; order Coleoptera; family Lampyridae; genus Aquatica; species Aquatica leii. Next base: position 50,189,152 of record CM069433.1, on the reverse strand, counting down.
ATCTTTGTTAAAACAAAACAATCTTTTTTTCTCTGTGTAGTAATAATAATTATTGTTTTTAATATTGTCTATAATAAATCTTTACAAAAAATGTTTGCAGTTTAACAAGTTAAAACAATAAACATTGAACACAAATAGTAACATATTATTTTAATATAACGCTCAATATTAGAAAAAATTTACAATTGCTTTTATAAAAGACAACGAAAACTACCAACATAACCAAATCCCGTGATTTTACATCTTTAATTACATTTTCAGCTAAGTGCACTTATGCAACTGCAACATTAATCAAAGCAAACTGCAAAGTTTTATTAAAATCATTTGCACTAAAATGTTCCACTGTATACAATCAGCTTGTAAGTATTTAAGCAGATCTGTTTTGTAGTACTTGAAACGATTAAGTTTCGCTTCGGCAGAACGATTGCGAAATATAAAAAAAGTTTCATTGTAGTTCTAAGAAGTAGAACAAAAACTATTCAACAAATTTAATGTAATTTAAAATTGCAAATTTAATTGTACTTATTCTTTAGCAGTATTGTTAAACGTTGTTTTTTTTTAATTCCTAAATCGATACTTTTGTCTAATGTTTGTGTTATAATAAATTAAGACTTTGCAGAATCCTGTTTCGTGCTTAAGCATAAATTACAACAGTCTTAGTTCGTGAACTTCATGTTTAACGAGTATTTATTTTGTGTTATATAGCGTACACCTATGTTGAAAGATAAAACTAATCATAGTATCACATTATTTTTCTAATATTTATAGCTCCCTCGGTAAAACAATGGTTTATCCAGACTCAATCGCTGCTTTATAAGGGCTATAATTTACTCACGTATTAATTTTTTTAAAGTGACAAATTTAATCAAGATGCTTTTGATAAATTTATAAATTTTTAAATAAACTAATATTTGCTTTAGTGTAAATGTTTAACCTTGCGTAATAAATTACAAAATACTGTGTTTGATCTAAACAATATAAAAGTAAACGTGTGCTGCATTAACGTTAAAGCGTTTCTTATTTTCATTAATTTATTGTATTAGTGTTATAAAATGTTGAACATTAACTAAGTACAAATAATTTTTAAATTTAATGATGTATTAGTTTTGGGTTTTTGCATTTTTTCTTGAGTTTATAAATATTTACAATAATTGCTCCAATATAACAGTAATAATATTGATTTATAATTTTTAACTAATAAAAATTTATATTTATTCAAATAACTTTGACAAAATGAAGTATTATAAGATCCTACACATTTTTTTTTCAATTGCATAAAACATTTTTTTTTAAAAGTAGTGATGAGCAAGTTATACTAAAAAAAAATTCTGCATTTATTATTAAAACTACTAAAAAATTATCATAGAGACAGTCAATAATGATTTGGCTTACTATTAAATCCGCTTTCGGATCTACTCAATCAAACTAATATGGGACATAAATTCCATCCAAATAGTAAGAATAATTCAACCACTTGTTGTTTCTGAATAATATTAAACTTTATTTGCAAAATAAAACTAGTCTTAAAGTGGTTTTTAAATAGGTCAATACTTGCAGTAAAGATATTTGCATAGTTGTTGGAACAACCAAATATGCTACAATACATATAAATAGTGATAAGCATATAAAACTACTTAATTTTGTAAACTCTTAATAGATACCTAAAGACTTTAGCTAGATAAAAAATAGACGTAGTGAATATAAGAACATAAAAAACAAATCAAATATAAATATATCAACAGGCTTAATTTCATTTTAGTAGCAGTAAAATAATTGATCTAACTATAGCTACTAACTAGTAAATACATTTTACATGGTAGTATAAAATCTTTCATGGTAAAATTCAACATCTTTAAATAACACGTCAACTTTAATTAACATAATAAAGAAAATAATGCATCCAGACTAACTCATAAATTTTATTATGAAAACAATTAAAAAAATTAATTATGAAACAATTAATATATAAATTTTATTGAGGTCGTACAATCTCTATCTAAGCTTTAGAATTTATTTTAATTTAAATAATCTGGTACTATTAAGAGACTAATTTTTTTAAAAATACGTAACATCCCAATTACATCTAATAATACATCAAATAAAAACTTACTACAAGTTTAAGTTAATTTTGGGTGCGATCATCATTTAATTTTTTTGATGACAAAATATTGTTCAATTTTTTAACCGATATCTTAATTTTTAAGCTTCCGTATTTTTGTGTGATCGATTTTTTCTTTGTAAATATCTATAATCAGAATCGTAAAAGTAGCGTATTAAAGCTTCCATTTCAAAACATACTAAACCAAATTTATTTTCTAACGTAACGTATCAGAAAATTTTTGAATTTGTAACGCACAGACTAACATTTAACGTAAAAAAATCTAATTTGCAATACGGATTGGAAAAATCAAACATTTGTACTGATAAAAAAATCTTTAAAATAAACTGTATCAAAGGAAATCGTGAAACTACGTGTTCAAAAAAACAAAAATAGAAAATGTAAACTGTACTACACAATGCGCATAGAAAAAAAACATTTACTCATGCAAAAAAAAATCACAACAAATGCACAAAAATTAAATTGCACAATGTAACGACAAAAGCAGATGTAATGACAGTTTTATGTTACAAATACACCACTCAAATCTTTCCCCGCTGTCATCGAGTTTGATAACAGCTTTTTAATATTCTTCCGTTTTTGGTTTTTGTTAACATTTTTTAAGTTTTCAATTTACCTTTTCTAAGAAATGCGGAATTCTAATCACATCCTGTCATTGAATAAAACCCAGGCAAATTCTTACAAATAGATTCACCTAACTCTGCGTGTATCGTTGAGAGGTGTACATACCTTAAATTGTTTCCAGTTTCTGTCAGCATCCAAACAAGCAAATCATTTTGTAAATGGTGTAAATATGACCAAGCATGATAGCAGTTATTTCAGTATCAATACTTCTGACCACTATATCAGCTCGAGTATTAATGCCACAGGCATGATACACTATTTTAGTGTCAGCTTCTTCATGTTCCCGACATGATAACTTTTCCCTTGGTTTTATGCTGTTAGAGGTATTAACAACGAAAGAATGACATTGTTTAAAATTTATTTAATTGGTTTTTTTACCAATAAACGGCATCATTTTACCAGTGTCTCAATGCACGATGAAGAAATCAACAAACGCTTGTTTAAAATTTGAATTTTTTAATTCTTTTGCAAAATCACTCTACCTAATTTGACCAGGTCCAGTTATGGCGTAATTGAATTCAGCAGATTCAAATCGCAGGGAGTGTTGGTAATCTTTGATCGATAGTGTAAAATACTAATTAAATACAACGTTACTCTTGACACTTGTAATTAAGTAGCCATTTGTAACATTTTTTAGAAATGCTTCCAAACTTGTTTGGAACGTTCTTTGTAGTGTGCAATAAAAATAAACCATCAATTATTAGGACATCTGTATAAAATGGTGACTCATGCTAGACCTTTTTCACCAAATACTTCATAAGGGCAAATTTATTCGTTTTACAAATAGTACCATCCAAACGGCACATGGACAAGAACACTGTGGTAATTAGGTACAATAAAATTTTTTAAATATACACTTTATAACCCATAGAGATTCCCAGCATACGTCTAAAGAAATCTCGTTGAATTTTAACCTCTTGAATTGTACCACCTACTCGAATTCTCTTGTTTTTCTTCAAAGAGAAGAAGGGTTCTCAATAATAGATAATAGAGAATAATAAGTTTAGAAATGTCCACTTTGTCCTGTGAAAGTTGAGATTCTATTAATTGATTGGACAATTTGTAGTTGTAGGTTACCACGCAAGCGTACTTTAAATTTTGGAATTTGCCGGTGCCCAAATTTGGTAAATATGGCTAATTTTGAAATTAAATTGGCAAAATAAGCACCTGTAATTGTGGCTAATTTTGAAAAATAATCTACTAAAATAACACCTTTAGCATTCCAAAATACGGATAACATAACCTTCCCTGCTAAAAGTTGCATCTTGAATTTTTGCGGCGGTGGTAAACCTCGATGTTTCCACTGCTTACTCTGCGTTTTAGTCTCTACATTATAATGATGAATCTATGACTCATCCATTGTTACTCATCTTGCAAGAAAATTGTTTTTTCTTGTCTATACTGCGTTAAAAGACGACTGCAAATGTTTTTTGAGTTTGCTTGTGTGCATGTGTTAACATTTGTGGTACCCATCTTGGAGACAGTTTTTTCATGTTCAGTTTGGCAGTAAGTATATCATCTACCACGCGGTATGAGAGACTATTTTCTTCAAATATTTGTCTAATAGTCACACGTCGATTTTGCAAAAGGAGATCATAGACTTTCTTAACATTTTTGTGTGTGGCAGCGGTTGCTGGTGCTCCTCGTGCATGTTTGTATGTATACGACTGTCTACCGCATTTAAACTTACGACATAACTTTTTCACTATGTCATATAATACTGCAGATTCCCCTAATGTATCAATCAATTTTTTATAAATTATAAGGTCATCTGTTTCAGACGCAAGTATTTAATCACCACTCGTTGCTCGACACGATCTATTTTGAAAGAAAATGTTACGTTATTTTTTACTAATAGCAATTTTCTTGTTGTCTATCAAACAATCAAACTTTAGTTAAGTTTTGATAAAATTAAGACTTTCTTTAGATTCTTAACATAACGTTTGGATTATGTTTCCATTTTATATACATATTTTAAACAGTTTATAATCATTAATGTTAATTTAAACCTATACTTTACGACCTTATAAAAAATAATACATAAAAATCTGATTTATTGTTAACAACAAATTTTAACACTTTTTCTTTGTACTAATTTATTACGTATATATGTACAATGTATATAATCACATTTTAATTAAAACAAATATAAACTTACATAATAATAAAGTACATGTTCAAACATAGCTGAACATATATATAAATAATAAATCAAAATATTTGAATTTATTGACTATATTTCATAGGGTGATAATTGGCAGCAATTTAAATAATGGCTGACGCAGTATGCTTTATTCATAAATTTAATTGAATTGTTACAATACAACGTTACAGAAGTACCCAATTGCATTTTCCTTTGCCTTTCAAAGGAGAATTACTTTGCGTACAAAGTTATCAGGTAATATAGTTTTTGCTAACATAATTCAAACAAGAATTGTTACATACTGTTTAAAACATTTATGTTTTAGATTATAATGTTTAAAATGCGGTTCTTATAGTTTTTTTTAAACATGATTAACTCTTTACAGTTAGTAGCTATAGAAGAAGACATGAAAACAACGTTAGTGGTTTGTAAGTGTTTAGTAATTACTTGACAGATAAACTAAGATGAATATACTCAAATTTCTTACTAGAGATATAGTATACTTAACACATCGTTGACAAATATTATGTACCTTAATATACCAGGTTTTTAGCTAACATAAATTTAGTAAATAATCAACTACAAAACATTTCTAAACGTGTTGTGTAACATAAAAACTATCAGCGCATTTAAATAAAATTTATAAATGCATTTTAAAAATAAAAATTGCACTACACATTTACATACCAAAATTTAATTATTTATTAACTATGAATAAGTAAAATGGTTGCGTTAAAGCATTTATATAAATGCTGAACGTTTTTAAATATAATGCAGTAGTTACTATATTTGTAAACTACAAATAAACGTTTAATATACTAAAATATAATGTTTGTCACAATAAAAAATGATTCTTGCGTTACTATGAGACTTTAGACTTGTACTAATATTTCTGTAATAAGAAGACATAAGCACCGTTACTGGTTAACATTTATTGTACGTCGCTTATTTACATTTTTGCTTTGTTTTGTATTTTTTAATGTTCTAGTTTTATTTAAAGCATTTTTTTTTCAAACATATACTGTATCCAATTTTAAAAAAGAAAAACTTTACGTTCTTAATCTCGCCAAGTTATTATTAATTAATTCTGTAC